>CM060085.1:0-1460000 GCA_030533445.1 Cyprinodon diabolis | reverse complement strand
GATGCGGAGAGCAGTATTTATGTTTAAACACATTGGAAAGATCGAGTTTTTATGGCTGGAAAAGATCGCTAGATGCGCGCCAGCGCTACCATCCATGTTTACTTCAGGAAAAAAAGAGAACGCTGGCCTGTGACATCATTGCGTCCTCTACTGCGCATGTGGGACACTTGTGTTGTATGACTGCAGTTCAGACAGGAGATCACATACAAGTTGCATTTATTTGGAAATATGAACGGCAACGCGAGAAAAAATCTGATTTCGCAAAAAAATCAGAATTGAGCATCAACGCCTGCAATGTGAACATAGCCTAAGAGAAAGCCCAGCCACCCTGCAGAGGAAGCTCGTTTCAGCCACTTAGATCCGGGATCTCGATCTTTCGGGTCATGGTCTAGATTTCATGACCATAGGTGACAGAAGGTACATAGACTGACTAGTAAATCAAGATCTTTACCTTTCTGCTCGGCTTTCTCTTCATCACGACGGACCAACGCAGCGTCCGCCTCACACTGCAGCAGTGGGAAGCTGTTGCGCTTTTAACTTCAGTCATTTTGACAAAATATCACTTTTCATTTGCTTGATCTGAGGTTTCCAGGGCTGCAATTGGCCCTTAATTTCACTTTATCCATCAAATGTTGAACTTTATCCGAGTTCGTTGTTTCATTTTTATTTTCTGTGCTCCCATGAAAAAAAAAACATCGCCCCTAGAACCGCCACTGCCCATAAATACAACAGAGGGGGCACTGAGGGGGCCGTTGTTGAAAACTGTCCCTGTCCCTGAAAAAGTCTGTGTACACCAATGGTTTTAGAGTTACTGAAATTAACTTTGAAATCTTTAATTCTAATTAATAAGAAATGTACATGATTAAAAGAGTGGGTTTTTGCTTTTTTATTGTTAATCTTAAAATAGGTATGAGATTATTCCATTAGATTGGATTTGTCAATGAAATAATCTGAAATGTTATTTTTAATAGAGCTCTTCAGTGATAACAGGTTGGAAGCTGCTCAGCTCCCAGATGGGAGACCTTAAATTACCCAGTGACACTTGAACAGCGTCAACATGTTATGAAAGATGTAATGGGATTCTCATGGTCCCTTCTTTGTCGGAACGGTAGTCTGTGTCTGGGTTCTCAGGTTTCACTGCAGGGGCCTCCTTCTTCTTGAACGGGGCGGAGGAGGCGAGGAGTCAAAGTTCTCCTTTCTTTGCTCTCTTTCGGGGCCCCCGACACACGGGGTCAGAGCGGGACCGGATGGGCTCGTAGCGGACACCGGTTCGGACGTCAATGAGAGAAAGGGAGAGGGAGAGCGCGCGCGCCTGAGCGAGCGTTAATTAGAACAACCTGGTGAGGCAATTAGGCGCGAGGAGAGAAGAGCGGAGCGGGCACGCGGTGAGTGTTTGGCACCAACAAAACTCACTTCAGACTCGTCAGCTTCGTCTTCTGCTCAGGTTAAAGCTTACTGCAGGTTTTAGGGTGTACAAAAAAACTTTTTTACAGAGTTTTGCGTTTTTTTAAGTATTTTTTTTTTTGGACTCGTAAAGAGGTGAGTTATTTTCCAGCCTCAATGGAAAACTGCATATTTTTTTAAGCTTGCTAATTAATTGAATTGGGGTTCTAAAAAAAGAATTTCTGGCTACAAAGAATTATTTCACCTACTAATATCTTTAAGGTTTTCTTATAATCTTCTTTTTTTTAGGTCTGTTTCTTTTTTCTCCCACATAACTTTGGCAGCAGTTTGTTTTCCTCTCGAAATCCCACAATTTCCAAAACATTTAAGTCTGACTCAGCAAAGTGTGTTCATGCTCTGTGGAGGTTCTTATTTTTAATTTTTTTTTCTTTTTTTTTGGTGGCTTCTTTTGAAATCACAAGGATCTTTAAAAAAAGGCTCATTTCATGATGAGCTTTGTGGTTTTAAACCTCATGGCTGGCACCACAGAGGGAAGTCATGATGGACATTTGGATTCCTGAGACTGCATGAAAGGGATTTTCAATCCCCCCCCCCCCTCTGTCTGCTCTGTGAACCCCAAGAATTCAGGCTTTCTGGTTTTGGTTAAGCAGGAATGTTAACTCGCCTTTTGCTTTGTCCAGATCTTTTTGCCCATATTTCTCCTGCCCCCTTCCTTCAGCCTCCTTCCTGGAGCTGAGAAAAAGCCATTAAATCAGTGCCCACACCAGTAAACGAGCCACCGTTTTACAAACAAATCTGGGTGGGAATTGCTGAATGACAAGCTGTTGCTCCCTTTCAGGAGGGTGGATATCAAAGTTGAGTAATTTTAAGCAAAAAGAAACCTTTTCACCCTTTAAACTTTCAAGGCATCCTTAAAAACACCCTGTCCTACCATCCGGTGCATCTTACAGCCATTTATTTGTTCATGAGGTTAAGTGTTTGTAATGTTTTGCATGATGGGATTGATGGTCATGGTGTCCCCCACCTGTAGAAGTCATCAGAAGCAATTGCTGATGTCTGGTAAATTCCTTTTTGACAGAAATATGCTTGATCTTGACTTTAAGGAGGTGTTTTTGAGGTCCAATAGATTCTTTTTAATTGTAGGTATCATTTATGGTAATGCTGGTTGGGGGGACTTGTCTGAAATGAGAAGCTTATTCTCAAAACCAAATAAAATGGGCTTAATATCTGAGGCTTTTATTCTTAATTGGAGGTTTACAGAGATCTGCTTTGGTTACTGCCAGAAAGGCTTTTAAATGTAGCTGTGAGAACTAAGCCATCACCAGTGAGTGGGATTGGGTCAGTTGAGGCTAAAAGACTGGACCCCCCCCCCCCCCCCTCCCACAGTACATGGAGGTGGGCGTAAACCTTGGATCTCGGCTTGTTCCGTCTCCTGCTTTCTTCTTTCAGGGTCACAAAGGTGCCGTTTGGTCCAAAATGTTTGCATGTTCCCACAAGCAAGAACCGGCATTTAGAGGCTTGTTTGACTTAATGACACCGTGTCTCTGCGAGTAGGAGTCTGGTAGGTCTGGGGTTTTTGAAAGCCATAATTTCCACTGTTATTTTTTTCCTTTGGTCTCATGGAGGCGAGTGTTTCCACCATCAGCATCACGTTCAGGCAAGTCTGGCCTTCCAGTTTTCAGTCATCGGGAAGGTAGGAGTTTACAGAAGGGTTTACCTGACGAGTGAGGCCATTGTAGCTTGGTGAGTCATTGAATCGGGTTGTTTTTGTTCGGTTTCTGAAAACCCCATTAAACCTCGATACTGTTCAGCTTTTATATGGAGTGAATTCTGTTCCATTATTGTTGCAAATGTAGAACACATTTTGTAGATGGAAATAAAGTAAATGCAATTTACTTTATTTAAAGTTTTCTATAACTTTGTCTTTTTCCATTGATGTGTATATATTTAAAATTCTTGCAGATCACATTTCATAAAACAGCTCCCTCTTGACCAATAAAAATGATAACATCCAGCATACCAGTATGGATGTCACTTCTCTCTCCACTCCAGAGAAGAGCCTGCCCCCAGAAGAGAAGTCAAAACAATGATCTACGTATAAAGCGAGATCCCAAAAATATGTTATCTGTGAAACTGGATCTGAAAAATATGGAAATTGAAAAGGAATTTATTTAGAAATGTGAAAAGATTTCACAACATAGAACTTAAAATTGGATTAAAAAAAGGGTTGTCCCCAAAACCAATCAGCATGTAGAAATAATTATTCCGAGAAATTGTTTGCCTTACCCCTACTCTTGAGTAATCCCTTTAGATCTATTTAGAAAACATGTTTTTCTTTTTCAAAATAATGGAACCAAATTTACTCCATAGTTTTTATTTTATTTTCCCCTGAACACAAGTCTGACTTTCTGCAAATGGAGATACGACAGTCAATTTGGTTGTGGATCTTGGCCCCATTTCTGTAATTTCTTGACATCATTAAAGGGCTGGAGGTGGTAAATAAATTCCTGAGTGTGTTCATTGCTTCAGTACAATCATTCCTACCATCAAAAGCCACAGCGGGTCTCCTGGCAGCAGTTACTGGATGGCTCTTGCATTTGTTTTGGGATTAAGCTCTGTATGCTATGGAGTACGGCGACCTTGGTCTCTCCAACCCCTGTAGAGCATTTATGTCTTATTGATTAATTTGCTGAGTTTTACAGAACTCTGAGAGGAATTAAGTTCTTCACAATCATCATTGACTTTTCTCAAAAAGCTCCTTTAGATGTGTAAAGCTGGTAGTTTGATGTTATTGGGGGTATTTTATAACGCCAATTAAGGCTGTTTGAGTAATGGCAATGCTTATAAATCTGGTTGAGTAATGGTTGGGAACAAATTCTTTGCGCTGTTATTCATGTGGTCTATAAAGTGTTAGAAAAAGAAGGGGGGAAAACAACCATTTGTTTCCAAGTACTTCTGTTGTCCAACAAGACGATTAAAACCCCCAAATATTCAGATTTAAGTTTTATAGGTTGGCAAATCGAAGCCAGAACTCGCAGTTAAAGGGCCCCCCCAAAAAAAACGTGTAGAGACAAATGGATTTTATTAGAATCATTTCCCAAGGCGTCATTTTGAAAAAGCAGCCTAAAAAAAACTCTTAAGAAGTGGGTGAAAATGCTCGCGCTCATAAAGCTAATGTGTTTTTGGTAGGGCAGTAGTTGGGAATGGTTGAAACGAAGTAAAAATGAAATGGCCCGGTTAAAAAGCCTTCAAATGGTTAACTGGAGAGTCAACCTCTTTGTCATGCTGCTAATTTTAGGGATTAGACTTGGAATGAAATTAGACTAGGGATTAAAGGACAGATATGTGGGGGGGTGTCTGTAGTCAACAAGTCATCTCTATATCTTGTATTTCTTCTACTGAGCCAACGGTTGCAGGCAAGTCCAATCTTTAACATTGAACCTGCACAGATTGGACTCGCCTGGTTCAGTGGGAACCCCCCCTTCCCAGTGTAGGCACCGATTTAAAGCTTGACAACTAGCTTTAAATTGTCCATCAGTAATCTTGTTGCAACCATCTACCATTTATTCCACTGTTGCAAAAAAACATGCTCTGCAAGCAGAAATTGAAAGAAAAATTTTTGTTTTTCTGTCTAGTTTCTAGGTTGCAATTCATGTGTTTTTGCTGAACCAGTTGAAGGTAAAATTAAGTAGTTTTAGATGGATTATATGTTTATCTAACCCAGGGGTGCTCAAGTCCAGTCCTTAAGAGCTACGATCCTGCAACTTTGTGATGCGCCCCATTTTTAACACGCCTGAGTGATGAGTGGCTCGTTACCATGCCTCTGATGGGCTAAATGAGGAGATTGAGCCTTTTGATTCAGGTGTGCTAGAGAAAAGATGCATCTGAAAGTTTCAGGATGGTAGCTCTTGAGGATTAGACTTGAGCACCCCTAAACTATATAATGTGTATATGGACAGTTTTCCCTTCATTACTGGTGAGTTGGTTATTTTTTTTTTTGCTCAAATTGGTTGACAATAACTTAAATAATCAATCAGATGGCTGCAGACTTTATTGGGATGCTGATCCTTAGGAAAGTCTCTCCTGAAGGTTTTAGATCAGGCATCCCCAAAGTCGGTCCTCAGGGGCCGCTGTCCTGCAGGTTTTAGAGATTTCCCTGCTCCAGCACAGCTGATTTACATTGATAGTTGATTAACAAGCTTTTGCTGAACTGCAATCATCAGAATCAGCTGTGCTAAAGCAGAGAAACCTCTAAAACCTGCAGGACAGCGGCCCTCGAGGACCGACTTTGGGGATGCCTGTTTAGATGATCTCTGCTTTGACCTTCAGGCCTCTGAGGCCCCTGATAGCTGCTGAACGGTTGCTGTATTCATTTGACCCGGGTTTGCTGGGGCAGCAATGTTTAAAACCTCAGACACGGATCCACCTGTGGCCTCATGAAGACTGACCGAGGGAAAAACGGGAAAGGAGAATCTTCACCTTCAGTTGGTCTGGTTTACTTTGAGATTTTCAAGCTTTTCTTTTCCCCTTTTTACTGAGAAGCTCAGCATTTACGTCCCCACCATCACCACCCCCAGAGCTAAGATGAACTAGGCTGACCATTTAGGATCTGGAATGAGTTCACAGTGGCTCCATAAGGTGAACTCTTGTATGTTTAGTATTTCAGCTTTGGTGTGAAAGCGCAGTAAAGACCTGAACACAATGTGGGAAATATTGCAGCTTTGACGGATGGGTTTTTAGAGGATTGAACCAGTTCATGTCAATGACCAACATTTCACAAGACGCCTCTGATTACAGCTTTAAAAAGACCTACACTTCAGTTTTATATAAGGTTCACGGTCAGCTTGGATCCAATTAATACCTTCCTTTCCGTTACTGGATGGGAGATGGATTTGCTGAGGCAAATCTGTAGTTGGAGTCCATGTGAATTTAGATCTTGCAGACAAGCACTCACCAAACTCCTTAAATGTTTGGAAATTGGAAGGACAATGCATTCGACTCCTCTTTTTTTTTTCTGTTAAAACTAGTGACTGACAGTGATTGGTGAGTAATGAACTTAAAAAAGCAGGTAGAACTTATTTTTGAGATTCTGGATTGCAAAATTAAAGCAGATTATTTTCTTTGACCCTGTAATGCCAAATGTATCATATTTGATACATACGGTTTCTGAAATGTTTTGCGTCTGACACCTTTTGCATAATTTAATGGTAAACTTTGCTCAAAATCCTATTGTACACAATCCAATATACCTGATAACAGAGGGCACAAGACTACACAAAACATAATCTTGACTTATCGTATTGTAATTATCAAGAATGTATTTCTGTTTTTTCTTTTTACATTTTTTATTAAAAGGCCAGATAAGGACTTAAAACAAAAAAAAAGTAATTTTCTGCTTTGTTTTATTCGTGGATCGGGCTTTAAAGGGTTAAAACTTCCATTTAGAAAACATGTTTTTTGCTTGCAACAATACTGTAAGAAATTTACTCTGTATTTTCTCAAAACAGTCAGAAAATATCTGTTTAAACATGCCATTAGATGTTTTAGTGAAACAATTCACACCTTTTTTCAAGGTTTTGTAGTTGTGCTGACTAGAGATTTAGCTAAACTGATTTTGTATTCAAAGCTTTATACATTTTACTTTTTTAATGCAACTTCAGGGGGAAAAAATTAAAGTATAACTCTTCCAGGGACTATTTTTGGACCATTGGAAAGCCTTTAATTTATGAAAGTGCCAGGGTCTATGGTTGCGATGCTCTGTTCAAAACCCTTTGACTTATACTGGTGTTGTATCTTCTGCTCCCACAGATATAAAATTTTTTTTTTTTTTTAGTGCTTCTGGTTCTTCGACACCATGAGTTGGAGTTTCCTGACGCGTCTGCTGGATGAGATCTCAAATCACTCCACCTTTGTGGGAAAGATCTGGCTGACTGTGCTCATCATTTTCCGCATCGTGCTGACGGCCGTCGGTGGCGAAACGATCTACTACGATGAGCAGAGTAAATTTGTGTGCAACACCCAACAGCCCGGATGTGAGAATGTGTGCTACGATGAGTTTGCTCCACTTTCGCATGTCAGATTCTGGATCTTTCAGGTAGGGTACCCAACATAAAGGAGTTCTTGTTGCTTTCAGTCGCCTCTGGTAACCTCTTTACAAACCTTTCTTTCAGGTTATAATGATCACCACCCCCACCATCATGTATCTTGGTTTTGCCATGCATAAGATAGCTCGCATGGACGACTCGGAGTACCGCCCGGTTCGCAACAGAAAGAAGAGGATGCCTATCGTCAGCCGTGGGGCAGTGCGGGACTATGAAGAAGCAGAGGACAACGGGGAGGAGGATCCAATGATATCTGAGGAGATTGAACAGGACAAGTCAGAAAAAACTGAAAAAGGTAAGGCAGCAATGAATTGAGAATAAAGGCTAGCCTTCCTGCTATCCAAACATTACGAGGAAGGCACCCACCCCTCTTGGAATCCTTTGATTGAGATTGGATGAATGGCTTGAAATTGTATGTGTGGACAGAAAAGAGATTAACTTGCCATTTAAACCTTTTCTTTTTTTTTCTTTCTTTTGAAGGTACCGAAACAAAACACGATGGCCGACGACGGATTCTGCGTGATGGCTTAATGAAACTCTACGTTTGCCAACTCCTGTGGCGCTCTGCCTTTGAGATCGCATTCCTCTTTGGCCAATACGTCCTCTACGGTTTTGATGTAACCACATCCTATGTCTGCTCTCGGCATCCCTGCCCACATTCTGTGGACTGTTTCGTGTCCAGACCTACTGAGAAAACCATCTTCCTGCTGGTGATGTACGTCGTATCCTTACTCTGCCTGCTCCTCACCGTCCTTGAAATCATCCATTTGGGTATCGGCGGAATACGCGACACCTTCCGCAGGCGCGCCTTGCTCAACTCCCAGCGTCGGCCGCGTCCGCCCTCATCCCGCTCCCTGCCGCCCACGGCTCCCCCAGGATACCACGCCACCATGAAGAAAGAAAAGCTGAGGGACTTGCCGATGGGCGATTCCGGGCGAGAGAGCTTTGGAGACGAGGGCCCTTCGTCCAAGGAGCTGGAGCGGCTGAGAAAGCATCTGAAGATGGCGCAGCAGCATCTGGATCTTGCATACCAAGCAGATGAAGGAAGCCCCTCGCGCAGCAGCAGCCCGGAGGTAAACACAGCTGTACAGACAGCTGCTGAGCAGAACCGCCTCAACTTTGCACAGGAGAAGCAAGGAGAGTCTAGTGAGAAGGGTAAGGATAAAGTGGATAGATAAGTTAAAACTTGATGTGTTTGCTGAAACTTAAATACTAACCAATTCTGGTTTTGTCCCTTCAAGGAATACGTGCCTGAGCGTGCTTCCAGCCTCAGAAGTCTTGTCCTTCCATTCCTACTGGCCTTAAATGTTTGGGGGGGGGCACACATCGGGACAGTCGGACCACTGAGGAAGACCAAAGCGTGTGTTGGTGTGTGAATGTGTCGGTGTGGATGAAAGCGTTGTGCCTTTCAGTATTGGTGGTCATTGCAAAGCAAAAGTGCTGCTGACTGAATTTGTGTGACACTAAACTTGAAAGCTTGCTACGTCTGGAGTTTTTCTTCTTGCCAAACCTAAACTGTGCCTTCAGTTAAGCCCAGATCTTTCAAATATCCTGTTTCTTTGTAACCATGCAATAGTCCTATTCCAGCTTACATTTTAAAAGCTCTATATTTATCTGGCTGAGCCAACAGTTTGCCTTTTTTGTGAATTGTGACTGAGTGTTGAGGCTTGTTCTTTGATTTTTAAAGAGCTTAGCCTCAGGGTATGTCAGTTGGACTTTGTGCATTGCTTTTATTTTTCCTGGCAAGGTTTGCTTAACCCATGCTGGCTAAGTCGACAGAACTGGGTACTGGGGTTCCTGAACCATAGAAATGTCCAATTGGCCAAATAATATACCTGGGCAATGCTTGAACCCTTAACTAATGGGAAATGTTTTGTTTTTTCTTTTAAAATATCATTTTACCAGCTTTCAGCTTCAGAAGTAGAATGTAGGAGAGTACAGCCGATTAGTTCCAAGAAAGATGGGTTGTTTTCCCATCAGTTGCATCCTGATGAGGAAAATGGACTAAAGCCATGCAAACATGTTTAGGTCATTAGAATACTGATCTGTAACTTTAAGAATTCAAACCTTTCCATAGCTTTATTTACTTTTACTTGTGGCTGCAGAAAAGACCACTCCTGTATCATCTTACTTGCAGTTTTTGCTACGGACATCATTCCGGTATATGGTACTCCTTAAATGGCTACTTTTTTTTTTTTTTTTCCCTATTGCAATTTTTTTTTTGTAGTTTTTTTTTTTTTGTAACCAGAGATTATTTTGTCTTCAGAGTAAATAAATATATTTGATTCCAACAACTTGTTTTTTTTTTTTTTCCTGTTCATAAACTGACGGATAATGACTAAGCTCCCTTGTCAAAGGCTTCTCTCCCCTGAGCCATTGTTTGAGTTTGAACTACTCTATGCACTGGATTGCTGATTGCCTGAAAATGACACGCCATACAAATGCCTTCATGTGTACCATTTGGCTGCAAAAATTGTGCGCTGTCCATAGGAAGACATTCCACATTTAATTTTCCCATCCACTTGATGTACTAACCAAGAAAATCAATATATACACCAATGTATCCTATAGCATATTATGTAGCGTAATATTAGTCTGGCTATCTTGGACTGAATCGAAGATATTGACTAAATTAGCCAGAGACATTGTCTAACGTAGGAAAATGGTACAGTAAATGGAAAGTAATTCACTGAAATGTCAAAGTAGTAATTAAGCGGATGACGCTATAGTTTTGTATTTTTATATATAGCTAGCATGCATTATCAGACATGTAAAATCTGATTACTGTTATAAATGCATGTATATTACATGTATATCAGTTTAGCACTTTTGGTACATCTGTATTAACACAATTTTATTTTGTATAGTGTTACATGATTTGACTTTATACTAACCATGCAATGTGTGCCTATTTTAAGTTAATCTGCTTATGATGTGATTAATTTGTCTTTTATTTTGAAAGTGTTAACCCCCCTGAAAATAAGAACACCATGCTGTAGCGCACGTATTGTTTACTTTGAGACCGTTCTAACTAGGGAGTACCAATATGGCGGCCAGTGTCTTAACTTCAACCCTGTACTACGAACAGGCAATCAGCAATCCAGTAAATGGAGATCAGTGGTTTGGACCAACAAAAAATCAATGTTTTATTTATTTATTTTTTTTAAGGTATTTTGATATGTTGCAAGGATTAGCCTACATTGCCATCTACTGGGAAGATTTTCTTATTCAGTGCTATTTGATGTGCATAATGCAACAGTGGGTAGCTACTTGCATTGTCTATTTTTCAGAAAACCCTCAGACTGAGAATGCATGTAATGGTGGAAAGAAAAACAGTAAATCATGCAAAACTGGATAGGGAAAAGTTGTCTCCATATCCTCCAGCAGTTTAAACCTATAGCAGCATAATTGGAAATGTGCTTGGGTGCTCCTAAACTAACAATATCTTAAGAACCACTAGACCATAATACTGGAAAAGTGCTTTGTAGGCAAAAAAATAAAATTAGGCATGTCTTTTGATGAAACTTGATTAAAACCCTTTTGTGTGAAAGTTTGACATTCATTTCAGAATTGTAAAGTGGACAATGGGATTTAGATGGGGTTGTTTTATTTTTTGCTATAGTTAAGTCAATTATTCAGCTTTAAAAACCATAGGTTGGGTAAGTTTGAAAAGCAGTGACTTATGAATTTTTAATTTAAGAACAAATAACTATCAAATCCATTAAATGCAACTGCCTTATTAAAAGTAGGATCCTAGATAAATTGCTGGAATTGGTATGAATATTTCTAAAACTAAAACTTTAATGAAAAGAAAAAAAAGGGTAACTACATATTTGTGTTTGCAATTTCAAGTTAAAATCATTTCACCTGAGATAACCTACTCTTGCAAGTTTTACAGAGAGAATGTCTCAGAACCTTGAGCAATACACATTTTAATGGAATTTTTTTTTTGCCGGCCGTGTGCACAGATTGTCAAACTGTCATAAGCAATAGAGCAACAGTTTACAATATTCTCAGTGTTGAGTGAGCTCTTAGCCAACAGTCAATAAGCCAAGAACCACTTCAAAATGTGTTACTTCTATGGACTATACAGTGGTATGCAAAATTTTGGGCACCCCTATTGATCTTTATTTTTTTTTTCTAAATATTTGGGTGTTTGTAAAAGCTATTTCAGTTTGATATATCTAATAACTGATGGACACTGTAATATTTCAGTATTGAATTGAGGTCTATTGGACTAACAGAAAATGTGCTGTATGCATTAAAACAAAATTTGACAGGTGCAAAAATCATTTTAATTGATTTGAATACCTTTAACTACTTTTCAGCAACTTACGGAAACACAAAATTGGTTTTCTAACTGCATTAAGATTTGAACTTCATAGCCGCATCATCTTGCCGCAGATGGTGTCACTGTGCATCGTTCATCAATTGAGCGCACTTTGCACCAGGAGAAGCTGTATGGAAGAGTGATGCGACAGAATCGCTTGAGGTATGCAAAAGCACATTTGGACAAGCCAGCTTCATTTTGGAATAAGGTCCTGTGAACTGATGAAAAAAAGGTGGAGTTGTTTGGTCATAAAAAAGGCGTAATGCATGGCGGCAAAAAAAAAAAAACCCTTGCTACCCACTGTAAAATTTGGTGGCAATTCCATCATGCTTTGGGGCTGTGTTGCCAATACTGGCGCTGGGAATCTGGTTAAAGTTAAGGGTAGCATGGATTCCACTCAATATCGGCGGATACCTCAGAATATTCAAGACTCAGTTATAAAATAGAAGTTATGCCGGGGGTGGATATCTCAGTAAGACAATTATCCAAAACACTGCTCCAAATCTACTCAGGCATTCAAGCATAGGAACAATGTTCTGGAATGGCCATCCCTATCCCCAGACCTGAATATCATTAAACATCTGTGGGATGATTTGAAGCAGGCTGTCCATGCTCAGCGACCATCAAACTTAACTGAACTGGAATTGTTTTGCAAAGAAGAATGGTCAAAAATCCCTTCATCCAAGATCCAGGAGCTCATTAAAAGGTACAGGACGTGACTAGAGGCTGTTTTGTAAAAAGGATCTACTAAACATGTCTCTTTTTTGCTGAGGTGCCAATATTTTTGCACCTGTCAAATTTTGTTTCAGTCTGTTAGTCCAGTAAACCTAAATTCAGTATTGAAATATTACTGTGTCCATCAGTTATTAGATATATCAAACTGAAATAGCTATTACAAACACCCATTTAGAAAAAAAATAATGAAGATTATTAGGGGTACCCAAACTTTTTTATATGACTGTATATACAAATGTTGTAGAAAATAACAGTACTCAGACAAACAAATAATTTACTCATTTGTACTGTGAACTGCAGCCACTATAGAAAGAAGAAAAAAGAGCCAGAAGAAAAATATGAGTTTTCTAAAAAACTTGGACCTTGTAATAAAAAATTTTATTAAAGCAACACAAAAGCATGAATAAATGCAGAAATATTCCATGGCTCACCAGATGATTACTAAATGCCTGTAAAATCAAAAACATAAAAGATTATTGAACGTTTCAAATTTTATTTTTAGAAAACAACTTAAAAAGCAGAATTTACCTATGATACGTAACTAAAACTAAGGTCTACTGATGGCATAAAGGATAAGGTCAATGGGTTCGATTTTTGTAACTATGGGCCCAAAATTGGTGACAAAAAATAAGGAACATCAGACAACAGAATGAGGAGGGGATTTAAGAGTTGTAGGGCAATTTAACTCATGCAGATTTAAAAAAAAAATTAAGGCAGTTTATTTATATAGCACCAATTCATATGTCATGCAAGCAGAGATACAAAGGCAACTGTGAACTGGCTCCACAGCTGGCCCTGTCCCAGAAACACAGCCAGGCAGACGAGCTCTGAGCCTGCTTCCATGTCAAAGGAGGAAAGGGTGCACATAGTTAGTCACAGTTAGAGAAACAGGACTACACTGAAAAACAGGCAAAACACCAACATCTATATACAAAGATGTTGATGGCAGCAGTACAAATGACATTGTCTCCAGGATAAAGTCACAGCCAGGAACATACCAGATGTAGCTATTATTAGTAAAAGCAGAGAGAGCATAATGTTAGAGATTAAACTAACAAATACTGCAGAATGGGAGAATAGAGATACAATCAAGAAGAATGGTGAAAAGGGGTCCCTCCAGCAGTTTAAGCCCATAGCAGCATAACTATAGATATAGCTCAGGATAACCTGAACCACTCTATCAATAAGCTTTATCAAAAGGAAATTTTAAGCCTACAGTTAAAAGCAGACAGGCTAAAACTGGTAGTTGGTTCCACAGGAGAGGAGCCTGATAACTAAAAGATCTGCCTCCCATTCTACTTTTAGAAATTCTAGGAACCACTAGTAAACCTGCAGATTGAGAGCAAAGTGCTCTGTTAGGAACATAAGGAACAATCAGATCTCTGATATAAGATGGAGCTTGGTCATTTAAGGCTTTATATGTGAGAAGGAGGATTTTAAATTCTATTCTTGATTTAACAGGAAGCCAATGAAGAGAAGCCAGGATAGGAGAGATATGATCTCTCTTTTTCATTTTCATCAGAACTCTGGCTGCAGCATTCTGGATCAGCTGGAGGCTTTTAACTACAGTTTGTGGACTTCCTGATAGTAAAGAATTACAATAGTCCAGCCTTGAAGTAACAAATGCATGGACTAGTTTCTCAGCATCACCCCTGGACAGGAGATTTCTCATTTTTGCAATGTTCCTCAGATGAAAGAAGGAAATTTTAGAAACCTCTTTGATATGGGATTTAAATGACAGGTCCTGATCAAAAATAACACCAAGGTTTTTACAGTATTATCTGAGATCAATTTAATCCCATCTAAATGAAGTGACTGACCAATCAGCTTCTTTTACAGAGACTTTGATCCAAAGACTATCACTTCTGTTTAGTGGGCATTTAGAAGCAGAAAGTTAAGGGTCACAAGTGTTTGTCTTCAAGGCATGCCTGTAGTCTATATATATATATATATATATATATATATATATATATATATATATATATATATATATATATTATCATATATATATATATCACTGTTATGATTTCCATTTTTTATGATTTATAATTATTATTTTGGTCAATTTTAATTTATTTTGCTGGCAGCTGAGTTTTTATGGGTAAAGGATCATCTTTGAATAGTAAAGAGAATTAGCACTAGCACTGATCCCTGTGGTACTCCACAGGTAACTCTGGAGCATGCGGAAGATTTATCAATAATGTGAACAAACTGATATCTGTCAGATGAATAAGATTTAATAGCAGCTGATGAAAAATAAATCATGGAGACAGTAAGACATTATAGAAACAAACCAAAAAAAACATTTGAAGACTGAAGTGAAATAGATATAACAGTAAAAATAAGCATCAAAGAAATCTGGAATTTGTCCTTTTTATTCAGGTACGATTTCTAATGAAATAAAAACCCTGTAAATAAAACACTCTTTTAATTCAACAAAAGTATTAATAAAATGAAAAATTAGTTGAAAACCATAACCAACTTATCGAAAGCCAGCATTTATTACACACATTTATTTACATATATGTTTAATGTATATATACATATATGGAGCAACACAAACACACACAAACTGTGTATTTCTAAAAACAAACAAACAAAAAAACCCGATAAACTTGAGTAAAACAAAGAAAAAATACATTTTATTTTATGTTTTATATTTTTGGGAGTAGTAACAGTTGGAAGAGCTGCATGCGAGCTGAAACAGCCGACACTTTTTGGTGAGCCGAACTAGTTTTCCAAAAATGATCTTATAAACTTCACAAGAATAAAAAAAGCAGCTGGACCCTTTGGTGGCATTGTGTAGGAATGATTGGTTTAACAAAGATGTAAACCAAATAAAAGGAGATGATAGATTCCAGGAGAAACAGAAACGATCACCATGGGACAAAATAGGGAGATTGTTGCAGAGTGCCTTGGTGTTCACTTGGAAGGCCGGGCATTGAAGGCCAGGACTGTCAAATAGTTCTGATTGTCTTCCTCTTGTAGACTGCTTTCCATACAGTAGAATGGATAATAGTGGAAACTCTTGAGACCAAAGTCAACGACTCAATGCAGTATACTTGGTGTCTTTAGATAGAAAACATTTAAATTATCTTTCTAGATGATTTGGTTGAATTGACTCTTTCAGCTTGATTTAACATCCTCCAAGCAATACCCCCCCTGTTATTGTCAAATACAGGTGCACTGCTCTGGTATGATATTGGGCAGGGTTTCGTATTTGAACGAGTACCCGCCATCGGACGTGGTGGTGATCCTCAGTGACCTCATGGCCCCGGGGACTGGAGCGCAGCACTGAGCGATCCCTAACAGGGTGGCGGTCCTCTCCGTGGCTGAGCAGTTCCCATGGCAGTAGTAGAAAGTCAGCACCTTGGGATGAACGATCCAGCTGTCCCACCCCAGCTCCTCAAAGCTGATCTCAACCTGTTCCCTTTGGCAGTCATCATGATGGGGCCCCTCAAGTGAGGGCCGCTGGAGGAGGAGGAGGGCAGAAGGAGACCAAGGGATGGTGATGGGGGCCTCTCTAGGGGAACGAACAGGCGCTTTGGGATGAAGCCGGAGATGGAGAAAAGGTGTCTTATCTAGATCGTTAATGTGGTTCTGACAAGATGAACACTTGATCTGAAGCAGAAAAGGGCCCCCAGGTACAGCAGCCAGAACACTCTGTTCCAGATCAAAGGTGGTCCATCCGTCTGAGCTCCCCCTTAGAGGAGCCTGTGCTGCCTGAACACGCTGCTGCTCTGAGGTGAGAATAAAAAGCGTGGAAGAGGCGTTCACACCTTTCCCAGCATAGAACCAGAAGTGGGCCGATGCGACTACGGTGTCCTGGAAGGAGGCAGAAGGCTGGAAGTGGTAGGATAAGGCACTGCTGGAGTCTTCTCTCATTTCAGCATCAGACATGGCACAAGATGGATCTGCCAAAGTAGACAGGAGTCAAATGAGTTTACTGACCTCTAGTGGCGTAAAGCAGCATTACATAGAGCGCATGTATGTCAGTACAGTGAGTCAAAAACCTTGAACACCTTGTTCAGACTTTGCTTTAACGCAGGTGTTTGATAAAAAGTAACTTCAACTCAAGCACTATTAAACCCACCCATAATTATGAAGCAAGGTGGTGGCAGCATTATGGTTTTAGGCTTATTCTTTCTCTGCAGCACTGGCAAAATCTCATTTTTGAGTCTGTTGTAACTTTTATTGAAGGGAATCATGTCAGAGTTATACATGCAGGCTCTAATATATTATTTACCAAAAATAATTGCAGTTTCTGTCATTTGACTTAACAAGACCTATAAACCTCTAGCAGGCAGTCAGGATGGACCACAGCAGGTAGCTTCTCCTTACAGCTAAACAACTTTATAGAGAGCTGCTACTTCTGAAAAGACGAGGGTTGAAGTATTTAGGGTGAAGATGAGGCTTTCAGAACTTAAAACATGAGACCCAGCTTTCCACCATGCTGTGGAGCCATGCAGCCAGTCTTTATAAGAATTAGTTTATAAAGGTATGCTTTATTCTTTTGCACAATTATTTAAGGGGTGGGTTTGCTTTACACTGAAAGAAAAAACAAGTTCAAATTAATTAATTAAAATCAGATACTTGCTATTGATGTGTACAATGACAATTTGTTGACAATTTTATGCAAATGAATAGAAAAGTAGCATAACGTTCAATCTGCAAAGAAAGAAAAATTGAAACTGTTTTACAAAATTGAGATAAGATAAATATTTCAAAAAAGTTTTTCTTAAAACCCTTTTGATTAAAAGTTTCATTTCTGGATTTCTTTTTTTTTTCTATTACAATGCAAAGTTTTTTTTTTGTTTTTTTTTATTTCTTTCAGATGTCCATTTACAAATCTGTCCTTTTCTTTCAACAATGGAACAAAATGTACTGTTTGCTCTAAAGGTTCCAGTCCACTGGGACCTAAGTGCATCATCTACCCAGCATGCATCTCACAGGTGAAAAAATGATGACCTTCATGTTTGAGAAATATTACAAATGATATCAAATTTCTCAAGTAATTGTGAGTTTTTGCGTATCTGAAGCAGCATTTTTAGGTAAGTAGCCAACATGTTCAACTACAGTACTTGTGGATCCCTTTGAAAAATAAAATCTTTATGTAATTAATTGATTTTTTTTCTTTCTTGACATTTAAAGTGCTAAAAGCAGCAAAGTGTGAATATAAAAAAAAAAAACAGAGTCATTTCTCACCTGGACTGGGAAACATAATCAGTTCAGATGGATGGTGATGCAGATTGCTCTGAGTTCTGCTGGTCCGAGGGACCCTCGCCTGCCAGTGCCTGGCCTCCCGTCTTGTTCTTTCCTTATTTGGGCTGTGCTCGATGAATAAAGGAGGCTGTAAAAGCCCCAGGCCTTCCAGAACCCGCTCCCTGAACCAGGACACCACCACACCTCTGGGTAGCTTCTCTGTCCTGCAGATCTGAGTCAGACTTTGGACCCAGAGAGGACCCAGGATGAGGACAGCACAGGACACCATGACTCCACCACTTTACCAAACCTAGCAATGCTCTCTCTGTCTGACTGTCTTTATTTACTCTGATGTTTGGGCTCTGCTGCTATCTGTGTTGAGGGAAGTCTGCAAGCTGATAGCAAAGAGCGACCTTCAGGAATGAGATGTTGGACTGTTGGGTGTTTTGTTTTTCTTTTATTTCATTTGACCAATAAAGTAATTTCTGTGTTTCTTCAACTTTTACAGGGCATCTATGCTAATTTTAATAAAAAATAAATAAATAAGCTTCATTGATCCTAATAAAGTTGCATAAAATGTGACTTTTATCCTGCAGGTTTTGGTTTCGTATCAGGCAGAGAAATACAGAAAACAGACCTGCTTGAAGTGTAAACATCCCCTCCAAATATCCATAATCACTTTTTATTAGGTTATATTTTTAAATATAATGCAAAGGTCTTCAGTTTCACCCTTAGTTTAAAAAAAAAATGTTTCCTTTATGTCTGGTTTAAGACACTGCTGAAAAAAAAAAAGTTATGGAGTCTAAAGAGCAAGGTTAAATGTGACAGTTACATTTTAATGTTGATTTAAACATAACTTTCACTAGGAATTGAAAAATATTTTATATTTAAGGTTTAAATATATGAAAATGTCAAAAATAAAAGAGTTGTGTGGAAAAATACCATAAAACAATATTGTAAAATAGCCTCCTCTGTGGTCAGAGTTTATAATTACAGGATGCCTTTGACTTTTTAAAAAAGTATGATTATTTAATTGTATGTTTTTTTGTTTGTTTGTTTGTTTTTTTTACAATTGCTAGTCCTTCTTTCTTTGCGTTGCACTCAGTTTGATAAGCTTAAACAATATTTTATGAAATGCTTGACTGAATTCAGGAAAAATACATAGATTATCTGAAAAAACTGCACTCTCTCTGAGATTTCTTCTTCATTTTATTAGTTTTTTTAATTCGTTTTAACTTTGCTGAACAAGTGTAGCTAATGGTTGCCTGAGGATATTTATTCCCACGTTGAAAAACCCTCCTAAATATAACTATTTAATCAGCACCTGTTCTTACACTAATTAATTATACATTCTTTTAGGTTTAATTTTCATTTTTGACTGCTTGCCAACAACTCTCCCACCAGATGGCGCTGTTTTATTAGACTCTGAACATACAGTAACCCTTCTCCGGCTGTAATATATATATGAATACTTATGCCAGCAGGTCTGACATATTTTAGGTAAATATTTGTTATTTAAGCTCTTGTTTTAACAATAAAAAAATAAAATAAAGGAAATATATGGAGATATTTGAAGGTTTTGGATGACTAAGCTGTTTAAAGAGAACATACTGTATTTCTTTCTAAACCCAAGTCACCTGCAACAGTGACCCCAAAAATAGAATTACTTCAGTCGTTATAAATTTATAAAGTGAATTAATAAATTTATAAATAAATTTATAAATGCATTAATTTATAAATAAATTTATAAATAAAGTGAATTAATTCATCTTTAAATAAATGTGTTTTAAAAAAAAAGACATTTAATTTCATTTATAATTTTAGATGTATTTTTAATTATATAATAAGACAATAAATTGTTAAGCGGCACATTTTACAATCTAATATTTCCTTTTTTAATTGTATATTAGATCAGGAGTTCCCCAAGTGGGGATCAGGACCCCTGTGGGGTCGCAATACACCAAGAGAGGTGTTCTGAGCTGGTTTTCATAATAATAGTGATGGTTGATGTATATAGAGGGGCAAAATATACCATGAAAAATATAAATATGAATGTCTCATACGAAAATAAATGTACAATAAAAGAAGTTTATTTATTTATATTTAAAACAATTAAACTAGGGTTTCCAAAACAATTTTGGCTGTGAGAGGATGTCGGAGTACCTGGAGAGAACCCATGCATGCACGGGGAGAACATGCAAACTCCGTGCAGAAAGACCCAGAACATTCTTGCCGTAAGGCAACAGTGCTACAACCCGCGCCACAGTGCAGTCTAATCATCATTAAAAAAATAATAGTTGAAATTTTATTTAACTCATGAATTTTATGGTACATTTCTTTACTTCATTGGACATTCACGTTTATGTGTTTTATGACATATTTTTGCCCCTTGTGAACATATCACAATGATAAAATGTAAAAATCATTTCACGCCTGCCCTTAGGAGGTCCAAAAACCTACTTTGGGATTTTTGCATTAAATATTTAAAAAATTGGGGTCGCGAGGGGTGCTGGTGCCTATCTCCAGCTGTCTACAGGCGAGAGGCGGGGTCAGTTTGGGAAAGTTCTCTTTCTACGTGAACTAGTTCAAAGTTCAGTGCACACATTTTAAAATGAACTAGTTCAGTTCATAGTTCATAATTCAAAATTTTGAACTAAGTTCACAGTTCCAAAAAATGAACTAGTTCATAGTTCTTTTTTTTTTTTTTCATATATTGCTCAATTACACCATAGCCTACTGTAGAACCACAGACAGCAATTATTTGCGTCAGATTTCATCTTTATATCCAGTTTTGAATCCTTATCCAACCAGGGTTTACATTAGCATTGAGGGGACAGCATTTCCCCATTGTTGCTTTAACGCTTTGTTGCTGTCCATTCACTTCACACTAGTAGCAGCTGCAGTTTTCACCCCTACAGTATATTCTCAAAAACATCAGGAAAAATGTGCTGCTTGAATGGTCTTTTTTATTAGGAATTATTAAAACAAAAACAGGAAAGTAGTCTTTAAGGTGCAAATGTTTTTTTAATTTTAATATTTTTTTCCATTTGAAATTCCATTTCAGTACATATGCCGTTTCAGATTTGCTTTGGATGTTACTGAAGTGCGGATTTTTTTACTTTGCCGGCCGGCAAAGTTTGCAGAGAAATGTAAGATTGTTGCCATCATCCTCACCGACCACCTAGTCATAAACCTGTTTTAAGTGATGATACTGCTGCTTTGTCGCCTCCACGCTGCATTTTGTTTTGATGACGCACGCGGCTGTAGGCTACGACACTGGTAGCTGGTGTTGCCAGATTGGGTGTTTTTCCCGCTACATATTAAGGCCTGTTTACGGTATGATTTAGCCGGGGTTTCGCCTGGAGGGCTCTATAGAAATTTGGCAACCTATTGAACGGAGATGAACTGAGAGAGCGTGCCATTGACAGACACCAGAATGAACGAGTTCACAGTAACGTTCATCAGGCAGTAATGCAGTACGTTCAGTTCACGTTCGCCCAAAATATAAACGAGTTCATGAACTTTCATTCAATGAATGCGTTCAGGCACAACACTGGCCAGGTCACCAGTCCATCACAGGTTAAACAACCATTCACTCACACCTAAGGAGAATTTAGAGAAGCCAGTTACTGTAACCTAACAGTCATGTTTTTAGACTGTGGGAGGAAGCCAGAGTACCCGGAGAGAACCCATGCATGCTCAGGGAGAACATGCAAACTCCCTGCAGAAAGACTCCAGGCCAGGATTTGAACCCAGAACCTTCTTGCTGCAAGGCAGCAGTGCTACCCACTGCGCTACTGTGCAGCCCCACATTTAAAATCATGAATTGAAGAAATGTATTTAAACATACTTTTATTCTAAACTAAATATAATTCACATTATAAATAAATAGATATAACATCTACAGTAGTTATTTAATGGAACAGTCAAATTTATGCATTTCATGAAATGTTTTGGCCATCTTTATACCTTAGGCATTACATTACAATGATTGTGAAAACTATCTTGTGACTCCCCCATTTGGTATCAAGTGCACTCCAAGGGGTCCTGATCCCCACTTTAGGAACCCTTGGACTGAAGGACCTGTGAGTTTACTGTTTTCTAATCTGCCAAATCAAAAAAAAGGAAAAGAGAGAGAGAAAATGTTCACTTTTTCATTCAATATTTATTTTTTTTCCCATAAAAATCCTTTCCTAACTTGAGAAGTTAGGAAAAGATTTTACCTCCGCCACAATCCACCCCTGTGGATTATGGCGGAGGTAAAAATTGCATAATCAAATATTCCTTGAAAGGTACAAACAGAGGTGCTATGTGAGCATGCTAATATTGAAATTATTTTAAAAATTCAAAAGAGGCTCTTTTTTTCTGTTTACCCAATCAAAATAGGAAAACAGCAGACCTATAGAAGAACAGTGTCTGCTCAGATTAGACCGAAAATGAAACCATTCAATAAATGGAGGAAAATATAACACTATGACCCCTTGATATGCTGATCCTACAGGAAAACACGAAGGGGGAGGTATTTTGGAACTGTATTTGTGTGTGTGTGTGTGTGTGTGTGTGTGTTTTTTTTCAAACTTTACTAATTAAAGATGTTGATCATAATCCAGCAACTTATATCCCCACAAAATATATTAAAGTTTGTTCTTGGAGTCTGAATAAAATTGGAATAGTTACATTACCTGCTAACACCAGCTTTACCAAAACATCATGATTCATTATCATATAAAAAAAGAGAAAAATATTCTGTTAAAGAAGAATAAACTCTGTTTAGTTTCCCAAAGATACTAAAAAGTTATACCATTGCTCCTGTAGTATGAATCCCCAAGTCCTCTTTTTATTCTTAGCTTTTCTTTTTATAGACACTCCAACTGTCCCTCTTCAACAGTCTCCGCCTTCCTCACACACAGTCCCCACATGTACTGTATATTGGCTGATAGTATTATCTAAAGGGCTTGAAAGTGTGTGTGTGTGTGTGTGTGTGTGTGTAAGAGTGAGAGATTAGGTCATAAAAGGCAGTCCAAGATATGTGACCTACGTGTGCAGCTGTCGTCCCTTATACCTGACCACTGTTGAAGCAGTAATACGGGATATTTAACTGATTAGAACCCTGAAAAGGTTAAAAGAGTCGCTTTTAAGAAGCGCTCGACTGTGGAGAGACATAAAACAGAAGGCCTGAGTGGGTTGACATTTAGGAAAATGACCTCACTCCCTTTCTGAGTTCTTCAGCAGGGTTAAAGCTGCTGCAGGGGACCATGGCAGTGGCTGCTAATTCTTCCTGATCTAGGGTGGACTTACACCTTAACGTCTGCACTTGCTCAAGGACAAATTATTTGAAATGAAATATTTGGCTCCATGGATCTTGTAACCTTAACTTGGACTTTGTGGGGATGTCCAGAGGAATTACTTACCGTTTCAGTAGCAAAACAAAGGTAAGGTTCACTTTTGATTACATAAAAGTTAAATATGCAAAGCTAATAACTTAAAATGGCAATATCTTCAATATCTAATTATTCTAGATAGCAAATTTTATTTTTCTCGTACCTTTCAATTTTGACACAACTATTCAAAGGTTAAACAAACATGGACAATAAAGTTTGCACCGTCAGTGTAAAATAAATGGGGTTTCTAATTCTGTCTAGCAAAACAAGTTTATGTTAAAGGTTAAAAGGTTGAACATCCAGCTGTCAGGTCTGGACACCACAGTCAGGCTATGTCTATTAGCAGTTTGTCAGAAGCTCCTGTTAAATGATTTGAGATTGCTTGAAAAAAGGGGAATAATGATTAGATGTCAGGTTAATGTAGAGACGCCCTCATTCCATTGTGAATAATTTCTGAATTCCCAACATAGTTTGTGTGGAGATTTTCACCGCTGTTATATCAGCAAAGGTGACTAATGATGCTTTCACACCCAACACGAAACCTGCAAAGATGGCAACTTTGACATGCTTTTCCACTCCAGACATTTTACCATTTATTCACACGATTGACAACAATTGGCACAGTAGGTGAAGGCTCCATTACACTCTGTTGGTTGTCAGTTTCACCTCAACATGGTTGACCTGGATATTAAGAAGCAAGTCACTTTGTTTTATGTACTTTGGAAATCTGAACAAAGCTGCCCCATCGAGCAAAAATTGGTTTAAAAGGCATTGAAACGTCTACCTTTGGTTGAAAAGGTTAAAAGCTGTAATCTAAGTCTCATTGCAAAGAGGGTTTGAAACGTCTTTTCTGTTACTGGACTAGAGTGGGACAAAATTAGACTGCCAAAACTAGGCCTAATTTTCAACTAATATTTCTGGACTAATCCAGACTATGACAGACCCACCAGATTTAGCCAAAAAGAACATTATCTAAATGAGGTCTGGTGTTTGGGAAGGAGATGAAACAGCAGATCCTCCAAATATCCTGCCAGTTTAGAGAGTACAGGAGTCATGGCTGGAAAATTCTCTCTTTCTGCAGAACTTAACGTAATGTGAGACAGTATTCTGGAGCTCAAGAGAAGAGCAGTAGAGCAATCAGAGGAGCACCAGTACTGGGATTAGACAGCTGGCAGTGGCCCCCTATGTAGCTAAGAAACCACAGCGGGAGATCAGAGAAGAGAGGAGTGGCAATGGCTCGCCTGGCAAACAGAGCACTAGAGGCTGTTGAGGATGTTCAGTTTCTGCACTGGGGCTAATGGAGGAAGACAAATGATTAATGATCTAATAGTCTTAAAGGGCTAAGTAAAAACAACTTCTTTGAAAGTCTCCAACAAACCTCCTAAGAGCATTCCTTACTTCATCTTCTGTCAACATTATTTCCTTGATCTTCCATTTTGATGGAAAAGCTTGGCTGTGTCCGAATGTGTGTCCCAAACCCTACATAGGGCATTATATAGTGGTTACGGCATTTTATGACGGTCCAAATGTCTAGTGGATGAAAAAGTAGTGGACTCAAAGTTTCCCACCATGCACTTGGAAAGTAATGCACATCAATGGTCACTAGAAGAGCGGATATATCCCAGAACGTTTTGCAAAAGCTCTCCTAGCGAAGCATCATGGGATTTGTTTTGGGGGCAAAAAAGAACAAAGATGATGCGGGGAGCCAGACTCATGTGAACAAAGGGGAGTAAAAAGTAGTGATCCTCTGTCCGAATGTTCAGTTAACTGAGTTCACTATAAAGTCCTTTAAATAGTCCCCAATCTGAATGATTGAGGGATTGGGGTGGATGTTTGGACACGGTTCTCGTCTTTTCTATGCTCCTTCTCCTTTAGTCACAGCCTGATTGGTTGTCACAGCAAAAATACTTTTGTCACTACAACAATACTTTTGGGGAACTTTACAGGTGCAGACGCGTTATTCAACAGAAACATGCTTTTCACCTCATTAGAATCACAATAGGGATAACATTGAAATCCTTCACTCTGAGTACGAAATTTGTATTTGTTCTTATCAGTTGCAATTTGGTCATTTTCTCTCTGTTGCATGTGTATAACTAAAAAGATATTATAATAAAAAATACCGAATTAATGTCCCTGTTTGCTAACCTGTTAACATTAGCAGTAAAACTGGCACTACCAGTGGCTCTTTTTGTTCGAGATAATTGTGATGATTTTGGATGCTTATATGCCCTATTTTTGAGTACGGCCACTGCAGCCACTGTTACAACCATAAGAACGACAAAAACTACTCTGTGGTATTTTGTGCAAATAAACAGAGTTGAAACATATCAACTTATGAATCTGAAAGGTAGTACCTAATGACTTACTTAATGTTGCATCATAAAAAACTGCTACAAACAGGTAGGAAGCAGGGAAATTTGAATTAGTGTTGATCCGAGTAGCATCCATATTGAATACAGAAGTTTTATATGGTCATGTTGCTCAAACTTAGTTGGGCTTTCCATTGGAAATCTGAGAGATTGACAATTCCAACTTTTTGGTACACATGGAACACACCATTAATGCATGTACAATACTAAAAGCTTCTTGTTTGCTAGAATTATCTTAAAGATGTTAGATATCTTGATAGCAAGCTGGCTAGAGTTAGCCAATAATATTTTGGAATGTGAGGTAAATGTAAAATATCAGAGGAGATATGTAATGAATTTGTCAAAAAATATACAATCAATTAAAACTGGGTTTATCTTGTTCCCAAAATACCAATAAAGTAGTTTTTTTCTTCATGTGTAGGCAAACAGCTCGTGTATGAAGAGTAGCACATGTTACATCTAATAATACCCATGGGTTGGGTAAGTAGTTCCTGGTTAATGATGTCTGTCTACCAGTCTAGTCTCCATCCCAACCCCTTGGTGTTTTGGACAGTCGTTGGTTCTTATCTCAGGTGTTTTGGATTTTAGCAAATATTTGCACCAAACCTTTTGCATAAATACTTACTGGTGCAAACCTTTTGTTATACCCCATTAAAATTGTGCTCTTCAAAATTTCGATGAAATGAAAAAAAACTAACAAAATGTACATGGCTTATTATCAACTAACATGGTTGTAAAAATTGAAGATAACAGCTACCAAACACATTCATTTGTAGCTTTTTAAATATATTTTTCCAGTATAAAACAACTTACAGCATGTTCTATCTGACCATTTACATCGTTTTTTATTTATTTGCAGCTTCTTGATGAGTTTATCTTGTGTTATGTTTTCTGGTTTTCCTATAGCTACCAGTGTGTTGGTCCAGGTCAAGCACCTTCTAAAGACATGCAGATATCACAACCAGTGGAGGTTTCTAGGAGGGACGGACAGTAAATATTGTTCATTTTAGGTCCTCAGGAGAGAAGTCTTCAACAGACATCAAAATGGCAGACCACTCACCTTTTAGGCCCCTCCCCTCCAACAATGCCAAAATCAAAGGTGCATCTGGTCTTCAGAAGGATGAAGGTGAAACTCAAGGCTTGTCGGCTCCAGTTTTTACCCGTAAGCTCCGTAAAGCTGCAGTGGGAACGGGCTGTGATATCCGGCTGAGGGTGTCAGTGTCAGGAAATCCTAAACCTTTGATGACCTGGTTCCACAACGAGAAGCTGATTCCCCCCTCAGAAGCTCAGGACTCAGGAGGACTCTGGATAAGGGACTGTCACACTAACAATGCTGGCCTGTATACCTGTGTGGCCTCCAATGAGCTGGGAGAGGCAAGCTGTAGTGCAGTACTGGCTGTTATGGACCTTGATGAAGGTAAACGCTTATTACTCTTTAACAAACAAAAGATTTTCAACAGTGATTTATTTTTTTTATTTGAAGCATAATCACAGTTCTTAAAAGCTGAGCCAAAGAAAAACAAGGGTCATTTGAAGACTGCTAGGACTTTAAGCTTCGGCATATGCAAACATATCTAAGGAAATGCTTTGAATTAGCTGGTTGTTGTCATCAGAGAAAGAAAGAGTTCATCTTTCAGTTCCTTCACTTTAGCAGCGACTTTTGATCTCCATTTCTATTTATATAGCTGGTGAAACCTGAAATCGCCTTGATTTTGCATCAAAGTGATTTCAGGTTTCTTCTTTTTCTTCTTTCTCTCAGATGTGAAGAAGCATGGCAGGGATGCAATGAGTGAAATGGAGTTCTTTCTGTAAAATAGACAGACCATAGTAGCCATGTTGCTCATCCATGTCTTTGTCCAAATACGTCGTCGCCTTTTCTTTTTAGGGCTTTCAGCACAAAATTACACAAACTGCCAAGGCAGCGCGTTTCACTGTAGTGAGCTTCATATTCCTCTTCTATTTGTTTGGCTTCCGAATAGATGAGTCTGAGCAGCTCCATCTCACTGCGGAGCTGAGTCCGAACTGGTTTTTAGACATACAGTGTGAGCAGGCCGATCGAATCAGAGTGTCGTGCCGAACATAAATCGTGAGCTGTGAACTCCTACCGTACGACTAAACCCTGCAGTTTAGTGGTACAGTGTGAGCAGTAGCTGCGTGCAACGATTGAAAAAATTGCATGGTGTACACCCGACTTTTATTGTGAATCTACCTCAAAAACAAAAGCTCGGACAAAATATCACAAGCAATTGACTTGTTAGCTGACAAGCTCCAGCACGTCACAGGATCTGTGTTTGCCAGTTGCACCTCAATTTGGCGTACCTGGATTTACGGAGAGAGTTTCGGTGCTTTATTCACTTTGAAAAGCTGCCCATGGGGCTAGATTCTCCAGGAACCAAAGCAATTTGGAGAGTTGCACCACTTCCTCCAGGAGCTGTGTATGGATGACAGTCATCCCACTGAGTAGGAACCTGAAACTATCCCACTTCAGGGAAGGATCAACCAGACAAAAAAGGTAATGAGGATGCATTCAGACAACCTATTCTCATTATGAGTGCGTGTGAAAGTGTACGAAAGTTATGCACCGTAATTTCGTACGTTTTGGACGTTCTTTTCGTCGTATGCGCAACGAATATAGAATATAAATTACAATTAGCCCTAACCCTGACCCTAACCCTAACCCTAAGATATAAAACAGCAAGCAACGTAGTTAGAGACATGAATAAGTGATGATTGCACTGTTTTTCCCATTTTTACGTCAGTCCGCGGCTCTGCTTTTTTTTTCTGTCTGCCAGCGCATGAGCACTGATGTGGTTTTTTGAGGAAAAATGTCCAAAACGTACGAAATAGTGTGCATAACTTTTCGTACGATTTCATACAAACTGATAATGAGAATATGTTGATTCAGAGCATTCTGGATGTCAGAAAGGAGGAGGTGGACATTATGGCAAGAACCGCTGCAAAGAGCCTGAGAACACGACAGAAGCCATGCCTTGTTCCGGAGCTAACAGCAAGGAAGACAGTTGAAGATCGGAGAATTCTGCTAGACAGGGGAGAGGCAGCAGCTTGCCAAGGCAAGCTCTGGAGGCCGGAAGCAGGAGACTGAAGAAGTCCAACGGGCAAAGAGCCTTGCTGGGCCAGTTTCTACACTGGAGCTAATGCAGGACGACCGGTGCTGAATAATTAACGCAATCCCTCTTGGACTAAATTTCAACAGCTGTTTTGATAGCCACCAATAGGCCTCTTACTGCACTCCTGTACCCTACTGCACAGCCAAATCTTGTCCATAATTGGATGTTTCGACAAGAAAACACATAAATGTGCAGATTTTTCAACTTGATGCCACAACTGTGATTGTCACTTCACATCCATTGTCATGTTCCTTACTGTAATCAGGATAAAAACATGGTTGTGGTATCGCTAGAATCGTGTCCTTTACATTGCAGCACGTGTGAGCCCCCCTCTGTGCAGGGATACAATGTAAATTGGTCGCTCAGGATCCCTCAGGTCACAAAATCCATTTTTTGTGAATGCACCCTTACAATTTGAAGGGGGGACAAAAGGGCTAAGGTTTTGAGGGTAAATCCTAAGGTTGTATTCCATGATTCTGTCTTTGGAGAATCACTGTAACAGTTAGTTTCGAGCCTGCAAAGTGAACCATGTAAAAATGAGAAAACTCAACTTTTTTGTTCGCTTAGATCAAGGTTATGAACTGTGACTCCTAAGCACGAACAGATTTTGATCTTGATCGTTATGTGATCCTCCTAGTTTTTGAGAATGTTCACAAATAAACTACAGTCATCACATGTGACATATGATGCTTTAAGGCAGTCGTTCTCAACCTTGTTCTTCAGGCACCCTCTCCTGCATGTTTTGGGTGTTGAATCACAGCAACAAGCTTTCTGCAGCACTTGATTGCAGAGAAGGAATCTTCATTTGATTCAGGAGTGCTGGAACAGAGACATACCTAAATCATGCAGGGAGGGTTTACTGAGGCCCCGTCCACACGAAGCCAAACCCTGGCCTAAACGCACAAATTTTTCACCAAACCAGCCTCTCATCCATACGAAGCCGGCGTTTCGGGGGTCTGGGGAGTGGGAAGATTTTGAAACGCCGTTTTCGCGTTTCCATCTTTAAGCTTTAACCGCATTTTTTTTTTACACGCATGCGTCATAGCGTCGCCTCTAAACACGCATGCGCGACACAGTATCACAACAACAATGGCGCTGTACTGTGTTGAATGGTTGCTGCTCATGCTACTCACCCTGCTGTCGGGCTTACAACAGAATCTTCTTCTGGAATATCTCCAGGAAGAACAGAGCAATATCGACGACATAGTTCAGCACCTGAATTTGACTGAACCACGAAAATGGACCCGCAGGGCAACCATGTATAAATATTAGTGCGCATGCCCAACATTTCGTCGCCTATTTTTGCTTTGGCACCACAGCGCCACTTACAGGCCTGGCATACATTTTGCAGCGTTTTCATGCATTTGTGTGGACGATCACATTTATTTTACGTCTCCGTCTTTACGACAAACGTTCTGGAAAATATTAGTGTTTCGTGTTCGTTTTGACTTCGTGTGGACGGGGCCTGAGGGTCACAGCTGGGAACCACTGCTTTTAAGGATCTATATTTAATGCAGGATGATCCAGAATAGATAATACGAATGTTTGAGATGTTAAAATTAAGCTGATCTAATTTTTTTCAGATACATTACCTTGTTTCAAAGAGTATGAAAAAAATCCTAATTTTACAAAGAATGTAATGGCACTTCTAGAATTTCGGGTCTGAGAAAGAAACTTTCAAAGGAAACCACCTGGAAAAGTTCAAATTGATTAAACTAAACAGTTTTTAACTGGACCCTTGATTATAGCACCCTACACAACCTTCATTATTAGCTGCCGTGATTAATGGAAGTGTAAAGAGTGAAGTGGCTATAAATAAGGGGGCATTTTGTGCCTCATATAGTAACCACTTTGCATCAACATTTAAGGTTTGTCATACTAAACACCGGATATAGTTGATGTTATTATTGGACACACGAATACATGGATATTGTTAGAAGCTCCGCCAGTATGAACTGGCACATATGGTGCAGCAAGTCTATCAGTCTGCACTTTTATGTCTTTCTCTCTCACCTCCCTAATTCTGATCTATTACCATTAATCACTCCTTCTTTTCTTTATTTAGCTTCCTTTTTTAACCACAAGCTTTCTCCAGTGTCAAGGCATGGATAAAGCCTTCACAAAACTCTCCTTTAAGGAGAGGAAAGGAGCATTTAGATCAGGGAACAATGGGAGACTGTAGAGCTCTGCAGAAGAAGTTTCACCATAGTTTTTGCAAGTAGCAAAAAGCTGCAAACAGCTCCACATAACAGAAGAGGTCCAGACCACTGAGGGGGAGGTGGTGATCATCAATGTATATGTTACATGAAAATATACCCTATTTACACTACCCTTGAAAAACCGATCCATGCTGAGACCGCTCCGAGCTCGGATCAGTTTACCAGGCTTGGTTCTGACGACCGTTTACACATCATGCTATCTCAGTTCCTCGCCTCCTAGTGACGATCTGCGGAATTACTATCAGTTTTGAAGGAGGAAATCAAGCAGTTGGTGGTGGTAATGCACCAAAAGTTGTTTACCAACCGTGATAAAACACAAGAAGAAGAAGACGAAGAAGGAGGGAATCAAGCAAATCAAAATGGCGGCACCCGTCACATTCAGAAAGTTATGCTTGATTATTATTGCTGTACTTCGGTGTTAGCGGAGGGTCAGGCGAAGACGGCAACCTTTCGTGGATTTACTTGAGAAAGGCGGCTTTCGATTGTTGTTTATAGTTGTTGTTCTTCTTCTGTTTTGTGTTGGTTGGCAAGCAACTTCTGGAGCGGAATTACCGCCAACTACTGGAATGGAGTGTGAATCGCGATGTTCAGCCAGACGGAGATCCCCGCTCTGCTCATGCGCTCTTGTTATTAGAGAACCGAGCCAGGGAAAAACCGAGCCGAGCCCACCTCTGGAACTGGTCTGCAGTTAGCTCAGTTCGGTTGTGTCTAGTTCGGTTCAGTTCAGTTTTTTTTCCATTTACACATGATAAGTTATCTCAGTTACTGGGCTCGGACCGGTCTCGGCACGGTTTTTCAAGGGTAGTGTAAATGGGGTAATAAAACACTACAACTTAAAGCCTATGGAGCTGATGTTCAACAAAAACGGGATGACGTACAGAGGATATCTAGAGAAAATGAAAAGTTTTCCTTTGAGCCTAATCTTAAATGATTCCACGTAGAAAGTGAAAAACACTAATGCATACCTGCATGCTGCAGGTGATCTACTAAGGTCGTTGTGCAAATATTAAGACATGCAAACTGACTATAAATTGAGCAGATTGCTAGTTCTACAGGCAGTCTGAGTATGTCCTTAAAAGAAGGATGAGGTTCAAAGCCATGGAGATGGAGGAAATATTGAGAAATATAGAAAAATAATGATATTAGGCAATGCTTTAGCTTCAGCTTTTCATAAATTGTTGTTTTTTTACTTGCAATGTTTTCCATTTTATTGTGCTTCCATCACTTTTGAGTTAGTTGCAGGTGTTGTGCTTGCAGGGCGTTTACACTTTGCTGCTCTACTTGCTGTAGTTGCAGATGTTCTCCTTTGCAAAATGTTTCCTTTATATGTGTTTTGTGTGTGTTGTTTTATGTTTGTCTTATGTTATATGTCTTATGTTTGTGTATTGTCTTATATTGTCTAGTGTTATTTTTCAGTTTGTTTTTCAGAAATTAGCTGTCAAATCATATATTTGCATCGCATCTGCAAGGTTTATGGTCCATTCATGCATGCTGTTGTGCCATGGAGCCAGTGTTCTGCATTGGCTAAAATTGTTACATTCGCAGCAGACAGAAAAATGTGATGATGACAAGAGTCCTTGTCTCCATTTGTGTTTCACTGTGTTGCTGGTTTGCCTACAATCCCCCAATATGGGAAAATAAAGAATAGTTTTTTTTCTAAATCAAAACTTTTTAGTCTAAATTAAACTGTTTCAGGAAAAATGTCTTTTAATTCAAAGCAGAGTCAACAAATCCCAAATAGTCCAAGCTCCAGGCCTTTCCACAGATTTTGAAATTGGTGTTGCTTTGGACTTTGACTTGGCCTGTTTAGCAGGTTTTGTTCGCTCTGATTCAGGTGTGCTCCATCTTTTCAGTAACTCCAACCAACTTTATCTTGTTGCTCAGAGCATCTATCTATTTTTTTTTTCAATGGAACAGCTTGGAGCAAACAAAGTGAGTTTCCCAGGCTCCTAGCTGTTTGCTTAGCTTCTCCCCTTTTCTCTTTCCCCTCATGGTTATTTTTGGCCTGGTATGTGCCATGGCGGCTCTCAATGCTCGTGCTGTAGTGATATGTGCGGACGCCGACGTCCCCCTCTGCTCAGATTGCATGGCCAGTCATCACAGATAATTATAGCACCACCGCCACGGTCAAGAAGCGGTGCTGTCACACTGAATCACTATCATGGTGAAAAAAGAGATGGTGTCAGTGTGCGTCTGGTGATTGTTAGTGTGTCTGCTGCGGTTGGGTAGAAACGGTTGCTCTGAGACTTAGTCACCGACTCTCAGGCTCAGACCAAACCGATACAACAACAGTTGTGTGTAGAAGATCCATTTTTTCCAGTTTTTTGGCCCCTATTTTATTTTATTCTTTTGATTTTTTATTATTTTTATGTGGATATTTTTGTTATTCATTTCACAAAATCCAGGATGGGATTTTGTTTTTTCCCCATTTAATATTATAATTTTATTGTATTTCGTTATTTTTGAATTAATTTTGTTTTTTATATTTAAATTTTGAGCATATTTTTTTATTTCTTCATTTTTTAAATAAATAAAGAATCCAGGTTTGTTTTCTTTACTATTAGGTAATGTTTTTCATTCCTCAGGTCCTACTGTCCACTCTTATTCTTGCTAGTTGCCCTTCCTTCTGTGTTTCCTTCTGTTGTTCTGCTTCCATCCTCAACATCTTCCCTTGTCTCCTTCCCTTCTTCTTGGAGTCCTCTCTATCGTTCCTGACCTCCTCTTTCTTTCTCAGGTCCTTTCCAACTCTTCTAACTTGTGTCTTTTACATATATATCATTATTTTTATGAAATCTGGTGTTTGATATTAGGAATATAAAAGGATCGGCAGCCCTGAAACTTTCTGTCTGTAATAGTTTTGACATTATCAACAGTTTCCATTAAAAGTAAATACAGACATTGCCTTTATGATTATGTGAGATTCAGGCATTGTCCACAGGAAGAGGAATATATTATCCTTTCATAAACAGTGTAGAAAAATGTTGGGCTCGCACTTATTGAGCCTAGTGTAGGGGGGGTCCAGTGTCCATGGGCAGAAAGTACTAAAGTGATATTAATTCAATTCAATTTTATTCATTTTATTTATATAAGGCCAATTCACAACACGTCACCTCAAGGCATTTTACAGTTCACCAGATCATACGGTCAAATTGATTCAAAGTTTTCTATCTAAGGGAAACCAGTTGATTGTATCGATTGATTGACTTGACGGTAATCCCTCACTCTAAGCATGCTTGTAGCGACAGTGGAGAAGTAAAAACTCCCTTTTAACAGGAAGAAACCTCCAGCAGAACCAGACTCAATGAGAGCAGCCATCTGCCGAGGCCGACTGGGGTTCAAGGAGACAGAAGCAGAAATTACCCGGGTAATAATGTATTAAAAACACAACCTGGACTTTTATGGGCCACAGGCTTTAGAGTGGCATTGGAAAAGGAGCTTATGACAGAGAATTAGACAGAAACTACAGCAGCAAAGTCTACCTAAACCATGAAAGTTGGTTTCTAGATTAATCAGTCAATTAACTTTATTCAAGAAGTTTTGTCTTTGTCAACATTCTCTGTTGCAAAACGTAATGCTTTTCTTACAGATCTAAATATTCCACCTTATACATATTTAAGGGCTAAACCTCTTCCAACTTTCCTATCAATAGCATTTAAAGCTTCTGTAGGTCCTGTGATGACTTTCAGGATTTCTGGAAAAGTCCCTTACTATTTTACCTTCCACTATGAACTTCCATCCCACCAAGAAAAAAATGGTTGAAGGCCTTCTTAAAGGCACACTATGCAACATTTTTCAGTTAATTAATGTGTTTCATAACGTTTTGGATGATTAAATGAGTCATTTCAGGTCGAACAAAGGTTTTCTCGGCCGCCCTGGTGGTCTGTGGGGGAAATACCGTAATTGCAATTGCAGGAGCCCTCGGCCCGCACCCACAGGCTCAGAAGTCTCGTGCATCGCGAGAGTCGGTCTTGCTTTACGGCGAGAACTGCTACACGCCCCCAGTGAAAGGCATGCTCGTTGCTAGCGCAGTGGCGATATTTCTGCAGTTATCATGGGGGAACCAGCGAGAATTTTCAAACTCGAAAATTGGAACAAAATAGTCACTTACCGCAGTAGACATGGTGATTCGTTGCGTTCGCCTGTCTGCTAAGCTCAAAACAACCGCGCCTGGCTTGACGGAGAAACCAGGAGAACAGCTGAGCATGTTTACGACAGTGCACTTTTACTTTCGCCCTCTGGGGGGAGCCTGGAAAATCAACACCGGTTGCATAGTGTACCTTTAATCTAGAAGTCCTCAAGTGGCAAATTTAGCTTCACATGGTTGAATGTTTGCCAGCCAATTATTGATCAATTAATCTAAACAAAAATCAGCAAATTAATCGACTTGAAAAATAATCGTTATCTGCAGTCCTAGTAGCTAGTTACTACCCATCTGTGGTTTCTATAAACAGTGGGTCGAATCTCCTGCAGAAACTAGACAGTAGGGAGGGGAGGGGTTTGTCCTACAATATGCTGCACCTGAAATAGACAGCTAACACTGAATGTGAGAGGAAGGGAGTCATGGACCGAGGAGGTTAGTTTGAAGGGAAACGGACAGTGGAAGGGTTTGGGTCTTTTTTTCATGGACGCCACTTTGCCTTGATGGACAGACTGCAAGTTATTGTGGGAGGAAGATGGAAGAAAGTTTTGTCCTGTAAGAAAAAGATGAGTCATGTTGCGGAAGGAGCTTCTAGATGCACGGAAGTCTTTGAGAAGCGTTAGTAAAGGTGTGAGTGGGCCAAAAAGCAAGAAACAGAGAGGTGAGCAGGAGAGCAGTGAAGGTTTTAGCCCTCAGATGATGCACACTATTTGAAACACTTTTCATTTTAATGTTGATGAAGCTTTTGATTTATATGACTATAGAGGTCCTGAACTAGGCTTCACATTTTACTCCACTAACATCTGTTGCTTGTAAAATTGATGCACTTGAAGTTTAACCTCTTTATTACAGTTTGGTGAAAATAATGGTTGTTCATTATTTAATCGTTGTCATAAAAAATGGTGTGAAAAATTTGGAACCTTTATCTGGAAATGTGTTCTGCTTTCTGACTTGGAGGCTGTTTGGACGGTTTCATTTTCAGCAGCCATTAAAATAAAGTCGATTAAAGCTGCAACACGGCTAATAAAGTCCTCAGCTGGGACGAGGCAGCTGAGGCAACATTCGAGGCAAACGGTGTGTTTGCGTTCTGTCCTGCCAGTAAACAGCCGTTCACAGGAATCCAGAGGGATTTGATCAGGATTAGGTGGAAGGATCAGGTTCAAAACACCTTTTATTTTGCACCGAGACCAAACAAACGACACGAAGGTTTGGAATTATATAATGAAAACATGAAGGGAAAATGACTTCCTAACTACAGACAACAATTAAACTTTGGGATCATTTATTTTATTTAAGTAAAAAAAGAAATACATTAATAGATAGTAGTTAGTTATTAATTTTTTTTGTATGGGGTATATGTTGTTTCAGCGTTGTTCCAAACATATAAAATATTTTGTAAATGGAAATCAAAACAACATGCAATCCAGAAATTAAACTCAATCAAACAGAATGACGTTTCTCAGATTTTTTTTCCAATCTTTTTTTAAATCAATTTCTTTAATAGATGTTATATGTTAGAATATTAATTTTTCAGATTTCTATTTTTTCAGATTGAGTTTTAGAAATTAGATTCTCTAAAATTGCATTTTAATGATCACATTTCATTCATTTCTGGGGGTGGGCTTTACCCTGGAGAGAACTTAAAGATGCATTTCTTCTGGTCTGCATTAAAATTAGCATCAATAATTTTTAGTGGTCCAGAGCTTTGATCTGTAAAATGCAGTTTGAGAAGAAACCAATTTGTAAAAATCTATAATCTTTTTCATACTGAACACAGGAAGCCTGGGTTCGTATCCCAGCTGCGGGGAATGAGCTGCCAGTTGGGCTCCTTAGGCAAGGCCCTTCATCCTAATGCCTCTTTTGGGGAGTGGCAGCCTAGTGGTCAGAGCATGGTGCTTGGAATCCTGAGGTTTTGAGTTCAAGCCTCACTTCCATGGACTGACACTGTAGGTCCTTGAGCAAAGACCCTTAGCCCCACACTGCTCCCGAGCGCCGCACAATGGCCCACTGCTACCCAATGGGATTGGTTAAATGCAGAGTTTATTTTGTTGCTCTGTTCTTGTGACAGTGTAATGACAATAAAATGCTGGGGATAAAAATGTTTACTTTGAACAAATGAAATCTAAGAAAACAGAAAAATGTATTTTTAAACCTTTGTTTTAAACAAAGAAGGTTTTCAGCATTTTATTTGTGGGTTACATTTATTTTACTTAACAAAACTTGTTCTTTGCTTGCAACAATGAAACAAAATACACTCCATATATTTGCTCTCAAAAGCTATAGTTGTATATTATTGTTTTCTGTCTTGTCCATAACTGTTATTTCTCCATCCATGCTGTTATTTGCATAGTCTATTTCAATTTCTGTAATAATCCACTTGTTTTTGTCTTTTATATTGAACATCTTGATCTGAGTTTCCTTGTCTGAGGTTTCAGTTTTGGTTTGGATGTGATTTAGACAATTTGTTGGGGGATGAAAAGATCAGAATTGCACTGCAAAAAATATAAATCTAAATAAGTCATTTTTTCTTAAATTAAGTGCATTTTTTCTTGAATTGAGGATGTAAGTGATACACTTTGCCAATGGAACAAGACAATTTACATTTGAAATAAGAAAAAAAAACTATTGCTTAGTCTTATTTCAAGTGCATATTTTCTAATTATCTTATTTTAAGTGTAAAAATACTCATTCCATTGGCAAACTATCTTATTTACCTGCTCAAATTAAGGGTCAATATACTTGAGTTAAGAAATTTTTACTTAATTTCAGATCGTTTTTGCAGTGTCGGCCGTTGAGATTGCTGCAAGATAGCTGCATATGAGTTGCATTTTCATGTAGAGACGAAATAATCATGGACTTTGCAGGGTTCCCTCCGCCTCGATAAGGAAGTGGCGATGGTAGAAAGTGGCTCACATTGTGTCATTGACTTTATAGCAATTCTTCACTCTGAGCATGCATGCAGCGCAGGGGAGAGAAAAAACTCAATTTCAAGGTGAGTGAAGCAGGCATACAAATGGAACATTGAAGCACTACTTCATCTTTAAAAACGTTCTATGTCCGAAAAGGTGACGGTAAACTAGATCTATGGGTGGCTCTGTCTAGAAAAGAAACGGTTAGGCAAAGCGGCTCTTAGCCAGTTTTATGTCACAAAGTGATGAAAGCAAGAACATCCAGTTATTCACAGTAAAATCTCTCAGTAAAGTCCATAATTGTCTAGGAGAGAAGCGGGACTAAACACTGAAAAACAGTCCCCACTATCATCTATTACAAGGGTTCCCAAACATTTCAACCCCAAAAATAACAATGCAACAGCCTGCAGAACTTCTAAAAAATACTTTTCCACGTATTTAATTATTACTTTAAAGTGAAGTGATTATATGCATTTTTATCTGCTTAAAACCTTGACCTTTAAATATTTAATTAGGAATGTATTAGGATATTTAATTATTACATGTTGTGTATTTTATAATTTAATTAAAGTGGTAACCAGAAGCTTATTTATATATTATGGGACCGTCAAAATATATACTAAACTATCTAATATCTTTTTCCAGTAAAATTATTACTTTTATTTACCTTCACTCCAGAAATTCTGCGGATGTATTATATTATAAAAAGGAATAGTTTTGATCCAAAAATTGAAACTATGACCTTTAATATCAAATCATGTAATAGACAAACAATTAGATTAACATATTTTAAATCTGCTTATTTTATGGTGTATTTAATTATTTCTTCATATATTTTGGCCCTCCATGTACCACAGAGATGACATAATAATGATTGTGACCCCCCATTTGGTGCTTTGTGACCCCCCAAGGGATCAATAGAAATGCTTCCCTCTAAGATGGTGCCAACAATTCCCTCTATAATTGACTAATAAATAAAAAAATGCCCCTATGGTTGCCCTTTCTGCTGTTATGATTTATAGCTTAGTTAATTACGAGATTATAAAAACATTACTAACAATTTATAAAAGCTGTGCTATCGTTAAAGGAAATGAAAATCCATTTTGGGTTTGAAGTGCTTTTTTCTTTAGATAATCTTCCATGCTTGCTCGGTTTGGGAAGTCATATTTCTGGAGGGGAAAGAAGGAAAAAAAACCCAACTGTGATCACAGCGTGATGTAACCGCAGCAAAATGTGTTTTGTGTTGCAGAGAGATTATGGCAGGACTCGCTGCAGATAAAGCTGTGTGCCTGGAAAGCATCCATCACAGCTGCTCCTCAGAAAGTAACCTATGTCAAAAAATCAATGGCTTTCCATGAAGCCTGCTGCTTATCCTTATGATCTTTTAAGATAATTAAAACCAAGCTGCACCTGTGCAAAGTCCTTTTAATGCACAGTTAGTCTCCCAGTTCAACAAAAAAAAGCATAGTTTTGCATACAAGCAGAAGGTTAGGGGGTTGTTTTAGCTCTCTAGACACTGACTAAAGTGCTGCTTTCAGATCTAGGGAATGATAAATGACATGCACCACAGAGATCAAATTATTCTCTCCTAATGGCTGCCATTCCATGGTATCATATATGAAACTGGTTCCAACTGGTATTTTGTGGCTTCTTGGCACAAAAAAAAGAAAATAGAAAATCAGAATCAGAATGTATCATTTTCTTCTTAATATTAGCAGCAAGAAACATTAGCAGAGCTTATTCTCACTTCTTCTTCTAACCAGTGTTGGACATAAAAGCAAATATGTTATATATATATTATACCCAGCTACAAATCAGAGTTAATGAAAGCCTCACTTTTCTCCATACTAATTTTTAGAAATATTTTATTTATACTCTTACTCTGTTTATGTTTCATGGGTTGTGTACTAATGACCTATTATGATGTATAATGTGTGATTTATCGCTTATTAACTCTTGCTAAAGATCATTCCAGATAAAGGTCATGCAACGGATGGGTTGTGAAAGAGGCCTGAACATCCTCTATCACATGTTTCTTCTAAACATGCGTTCTTGGAACAAATTTAATCGTAAAACAACCACATGCTTTGTTTTAATATATGTGCTGAGGTTCAAAGTAAGATCATTTTGTTTCCCTTTCCCTTAGTACAACCTCAGCTTGTGTAATTAGGGACATCCCCTTCCTATAATAAATAGCGAGGAGAAAGCTGAAGACTGGCTGAGTGGGTTGGAGATTTGTAAACGGTGCGGTCTCTTCCTACTCTCCTTCTGAGTAAAACTAGACTGATTGTCTCTGTGCCTTTTTTCTTCCCTGTATATATGTATGTATGATGTTTTAGGTGCTTAGACCTGACACTAACAGTGAAGCTAACATTAGCTTAGTTTATCATTTGAAATTTAACATGAATCATCATTTTGGAGCATATTGCTTCTGCAGTCAGAACACATTACGGTAGTGTTTAATTAAGTTATTTTATCATGACTTCACTTAACTGCTTTTTAACACTTTAAAAGAGCACTGAAGCCTGAAGATGCTTTGCGAATGTTACTAGGTGCGGCCAGGAAGGAAACGGTGCTATTTCAAGTGGAGAGATTTCCTGAAAAGTAGCCAATCAAATGCAGTTTACTTTGTTCGGTTGGTTCCTCAGAGCATCTGGTAATGCTTGATATATTGGGGCCCTCAAAGTATTGAAACTGCACACATAAAATGTTCAAAATGTGCATAAAGCATAGTTAAACCTCCATTTCCATGATATCATATAAGAAACTGGTTCAAACTAGTTTGTTGTGGCTTCTTGGCAAAAAAAAGAAATCAGAATCAAAATCTGCGCTTTGCCATCACAATTGTTTTTTATTAGACAATGCCTGGGTTATGATAGGCTTATTGATTCGGGGGTGTTCAGACTGTTACTTGAGGGTGTATCCCATATCACACATAAAGCACTGGTATCGATCGCTTTACTTTCTGCTCCTGCTGGTGAAAGATGGAGGAGGACTGAGGTGAATAGCAGGGTTGTTAAAATAGAGTTTGGAGACATGCACTTCTTTCCATCAGCAAGAGGTTTTGGTGAAAACTTTCAGTAAAGCAAGTTTGTGTAAAGCAGGATAAAATTAATGTCTGGCATAAAGGTTAGATAGAAAATTAACTTTAGAAGACCACAAAAGATAATCGCTGATAAAACAGAAGGTAAAGACAGAGGAAAAGGATAAGAGAAAAAATGGAAGGTAAAGCGAGAACCAGATGGTCTGGATATGAGCATATGTGGCAATGTTTTAAAGAAAAGGGATTCATTTGGAGAAGGTTGCTTGAATATAGAAAAGAATTTGCTTTTTTTTTTTACCAAATCAGACATCATCAACAGTGGTGTTAGACCACTGTCTTTTATTAATGTTGCCTATACGGGCAGTTGCCTGGCAGCTCCATTAGATACTGTAAAACAAAAGGTGACAAAGAAAATAACGTGAATCACTTGTTTTTGCATTTAGCAGACGCTTTATTTCAAAGTGACTTGCAAAGAGGACAGAATATTGCTATGAAGTAGGCATTATTGGGGGGATTTGGCCAAATGACCAACACTGGCAGCTCACCCCCCCCAAGTGGGCATTTGAATCAGGGCCCCCTGCTTGTAAATCAGTAGACTTACCCCTTGAGCTGGCCAGCCTCTGTCATCTGGACAGAGTTTATATTACTTTAAACCAGTCTTGTCAAGGGCTGTGATTTTCTAAATCAATAGCTCTTGCCCTTTCTGAGCTGTATTTTCTTTTTTCAGCCTTAGACACTGTAATAAAACAAAATCAGCATCCAAACTTAAAGAAAATAGGACCGTTGTTCAGCTGTTTAGCTTCGAGCTGCGCGCATTGATCCAGGCTCAGCTGTGTGTTTCATGCAAGCCAGTGATACGGCTCTGCTTTATGCAACTCAGCTATGTCTACCATTGTTTGAAACCTTATTTCATTGGCTTCAAAGCCAAATAGCCCACGTGGTCTTAACCAATAACAGGACTCTATGAGGAGTAATATCGTGCTACTCAGTGTGTCATTGGCTGAAAGGCAAGGAGCGCTTGTGAGACTTAAACGACTATTCCTGACTCAAATCGATTAATACAAAGATGCGGACACTTGTCTTGTAGGTAAGACGACGATGTAAAGAAACATACAAAACAACTAAGGAAATAAGTATTAGGAAGTAAATATTTGCAAGATGCTAAGCATTAGCTATGACCAGCTAACTTTTCTGATGTCAAAAACTGGAATATTCCTCTTACGAATATGCTGGATTACTTAACAAAAAGAAATTTCGTTTAGAGCAGCTCTCTAGACAATTTCATTTTTTAAAGTGCAGCCTTGACAAAGTAGGCAGCAGTCGTTGTTGAGCTGCTACTACTGCCTCCAGCTCTTGAAGCACTCACTTCTCCTGGCTCAGGGGAGAAAGAAGACGAAGATGACAATGCTGTGAGGGTGGTAGCCCTCTTGGTTAAGGAGGCTGAAGTGGTTGAAGCAGCAGTGGTGCATTCGGCAGGTTTAGCAGTGACAGACAATGTGGAGGGGGCCGGTAGGACCGGCTGGGGATGTTTCAGCATCTGCCAGGGAAGCATCTAGTGTGTTCTCCTCATTTTCACCTGCAGAGGGCTGAGCTTCCCCTCTAGATGCTGAAGATTGCCTGGGAACAGTCTCAGAGGAGCCTCCATTCACGCAGAGCTCTTTGTTTCTATCGGCGCGGTACAGCATCAGCCCCCTAAGGCCAACAGCACCGTCCGGTAATACTGGATGCAGCCAAGACCCCGTCAGAATGATGGCGCAGCAGTTATATATCTCCTTTTTTGAAGAGAGTTTGAGTCGGAAATTATTGTTTTTGTTTTCCTCACCTTCTCCGTCTCGCGCATCTCTTCCTCTGTCCGTTATTGTCCGCTGTTGTTTTGTTGACATCCGACCAAAAATGGTAAAAAATGTCAGTATTTAAAACATTTTTGTTTCCATAGCTACAGCAGGCATTGGCGATCATAGATGCAGGTTTGATCGTTTTAAGAGTTTCTCGTTTTCGAGAGGAGCTGCTCTTGGCCGCTGCCTTTGAGCGCCGCCATGGTAACAAAGTGGGTGGTATTTTACATTATCTAAAGTGAACTAGAGTACAGCAGCCTTTTTGCTGGAAGAAATACTATTATACTGTATAAGTCAGTTATGTGTAAGTCTGCTTCGTGAGTGAACCTTTTTTTTTTTTTATTGCTCCCATAAGGTGAATTAGTCTTTCTATGTTTTATAGCTGCAAGCTAAAAATCGATCCGAAGTCACAACCAAACACCAACAGAGATCAGCAGCTATTGTACTTACAAGTCCAATAACAACATTGCCTGCATCAACTTACATCCAGTCACAGGCGGTTTACTTTCCTTGTTCTTGAAGAGTAGCTTATGTGTGTGTGTTTTTAAATAAAACACCTGTTATGATTATTTAAAACACATGAGCCCTTTTGGCAGAATCCTGATTTAATACTTTGACGCTTAACTACGTCAAATCAGGACGTGATTCTGCAAAGCAAATCATCATTTTGGAGGTGGAAAACAAGTGGAGGTTTGAAAATAAAAAGGAAAAGTCCAAGTTTAAGTACAGTATGAATTATATACTAGGAGGAATAACAAATGAATTCCTGAAGCTTCCAAACTGATCTCGCCCAGCCAAAAAAGAACTAAGTAAACACTATCAAGGACATTTTGGCATTAATTACCTTATTTTTATATAAATAAAAATTTGTTTTCATTGTTTCTTACAATAGTTCATAACTAGTTCCCTATAATGCACATAAAATGAATAGGAAGGTGGCCTCTCCTTTTCTGGGTAGGGGCCCCCTATTTGCTGCTAAGAATAGGTGGAAAAGGCTGAGAGACTCCACTTCATGTACCCCATCGTCTCAGATAGTTTGGTTTTTGGGGCTCAACAAGGGTCCTATTCAGCAACATATGCTCGGCAAATACTTACTTTAGAAATATATAGGGCTTTGCAGATGGTGTATTATGCATAACACAGTTTCAGCAGCTCCTGGTGGTTTATTTTGGATCACCGTAATTTTACAGTGTGTTATTCTTCCTTCTTTTACATGATATATGGTAGAATTTAAGGTAGATTTTGCTCTGGAGAGCTCCCCAGGTTTCGCAAACCAAGTATAAGCCAACCATGACTCTTCCAACTCCATGCTTAGACAGTTGGCCAAGGTTTTTGTGTCTCTTCCATGATTGGCATGCAGAAGATAGATTTAGTATCCCTGATTAAATCTTTGGGTTTTTGAAGACTTTGTTTAGCACCTTGCGGCCTGCTTTTGTGGCAAACATAAACATCATAAATTTTACTGGTCTTTTTTTTTAAAGTACAGAGGAAAGTAGTCCATGATTATGCAATAAAGGATCATTTTATACATTGTTTTGTTTCTTTAACCTATGCAGTTTTGAAATGTGTGCAGCTCCCATTTAAATGATCCAAATTAATATGATTTGATCTTACCCAAAGTTGTGTACGCCTCTTCAAAAAGTCCTTTAATTTATTTTACTGAGTGCTTTGTCTTTTATTGAAGCTCCTTTATTTTATCTATAGAAATAATTTATGAATCTAATATATAAATAACCGAACCTTGTTATTCTGCAAAAGAAACATTCTCTTTAAATGGCTATAAATGTGTGAGGTAAACGTGTTTTTCTTTGTTTTAACGATAGAATTCTGCATTGTTCTTCTTATTGGCCTATATGGGCAGTTACCCAGGGCAGCAGTTGAAAGGGGCAAACACAAGTATCATATAAAATAATGTAACCTGTCCGTAACCCTGGAAAAAAAAGCTAATTCTGGTACATATAAAGCAACGTATTTCATATTGATTGAAAGGGGTCTAGCACAGGTTTCACAGTAAAAATAACAACATATTTTATTGATCAGCTGCTTCAGCAGTCTTCTTAACAAATGGCTAAACAGTTTATAAACATTTTCCCAAATGATGCTTTCACTGCAATGTTTTATTATAGGGATGGTGAGTGTAGGGTGAGGAACTGTTCTAGTTTCTCACCTTTTTTTCTGATGAAATTTTGAATTTCTGTTTTTGTTGTTGTGTTTTACCATCCGCCTGCTCATCTGATCTGATTGTAATGATGGGATCCCTCCTCCAGTCCTAACAGCTTCCAGCTCCCTGCGACCATCGACCTTATCAGTAGGTAATAGAAATGAAATACAGTGGATACATATTTAATGGCTTGAGCCAACCAAGAGGAGAGGATTACAGAGAGAAGGTGAAGCCTTTTCTTTCATATTAGGGATTGTTTGGTAATCTCTTCTTTCCACCTTTCCATAATTTCCACCAACTACCCTTTAAATAAACAAAACAAAACAAAAAAAAATAACCATCCTCCTTTTATTCCCCGTCTTTGGTCAAAGCAATCAAGAGAAGACCCACACACACATTATCCCCCCCCCCTTCCTCTCTTGTTTTAAGTGCGCTCTGAGCGAGAGAGAGCAGGCAGAAAGTGGGGGTCGAGGGAGAAAGCAGCTCCTACGTCACAGAGAGACGCTCCTCACGTCCGCGGATAAACACTTGGACACAAAGACACCCAGCATCTCTTGTGTCGGCGTCTTTCTCCTCCGCCTTGCTTCCAAATCAGAGCATAAACACATCCATAAGCAAAAGACGGAGGCGCACCCTGCTTTCCCCCCTCCTACACACAATCTTAATTTCTATTGTTGCTGATCCTTATACCACACCCTAAGGCTTCTTATTTTCTGTCATTGCTGATGGGGAAAGGGAGGTTGCTTTTATGAAATGGAGCCACAGGTAATCTGATTTCACTCGAAAAGAGGTTTCCTCTTAAAGATGAAGAAGATTTGGTCCAAGAAAAGATTTCAGGTGAGTTTTTACTTCATTTATGTAATCAATATTTTTGTTCATAGATTTAGATATTTCTTAAAAACACACTTTTCTGTTATATTTCTGCTTTAATTAAAATAATGAACCAAAATATAGATTTAAATAAAGGTTTTAGGATTGGATATCTGCAAAAATTCCAGGTAAAGGTAGCTATGAATAAAAAAATTCCTCCAATTTTCTACTTAAAACAATCCCAAAAAGGACAATCTGTACATCCATTAGGGTCTGGTTACTTTTTTTTTTGCTCTAGCTGTCAGTTCGAGATTACCTCCTTAATAAAAAAGCAATTCATCACACAGGTTTCACAAATTTGGGGCAGCTGAAAAAAAAAGTGTGTCAGTAGGCTACGCTCTGTGGAGACATGGGAATCAGGCCAGCGATGCACAGGGACGAAGAAGTGAGCAAAAGCTCTGAATCAGGATGCTCTTACCAGTGCTAAGCCCCATCGACATGCACTTTCTTGCTTTTAGCAGCAAATCTACTCCACAAAAACTGACCAAATCTATTCCCTTAGAAATATTTTTCCAAATCCTAACATTGCCAAATTGGATGCTGGTGTTCTGTGATACGATTTCTATCGAAAGAATTGTGACAAAGACTGAAGCTTATAGGCGGATGTGTCATCGAATTACTTAAAATGACTCAAAAAGCACTAACCATTGGGGACCGGGGATTTGGGGGGGAGTAAGTGAGATGTGAGTCATTTCACTTCTGCTACTTTTGCCTTCTGTCCGCTGAAAAGCAGTGAGTCATTGTGAGGAACTGATTGACAGCCTCGCCAGGAAAGGATCTTTTCAGCTGCTTTATCAGCATGGCTGCTCTTATAAAAAGATGCATTCTGGAGGTTTGGGTAAGATTCTGCTTTATAGGCACATATCTGACCATTTAAGGCAGGCAGATATCAAGTATTGCTTACATTTAGGGTTACTTTCAGATATCAGAAACTGGTAGATGACTGCTAGTAGCATTTCTTTGAGGTTGTTTTAGATAAGAGGGTAGCACTTGCTGTTTGTCAGTGTTAGGGTTAGTTTAAAAAAAAAAAACAACAAAGCTTTTAAAACAACAGTTCTTCCACAAAAACACCAAGAATGCATAAAAATGTTAAAGGATGTTAAAAGACTTTTTTTCCCGTTGTCACAGCCATTGGCGGTTCTATACAGAGGTCAACAGGACCCAGTGGCCTGTAGAATTGGTCCTAACTCCTGTTTTTAGTCTTGCCAGCCAGATTGATACACCTGATACACCTAGACATGGCTGATACTCACTAATATACCATAGACGCGGCTTATACTGGCTGATATGCTGTAGACATGGCTAATACTGGCTAATATGCTGTATACATGGCTTATACTAACTAATATGCAATAGACCTGGCTTATACAGACTGATATGCTGTAGACATGGCTGATACTGACTAATATGCAATAGACATGGCTTATACTGACTGATATGGTGTAGACATGGCTGATGCTGACTAATATGCCATAGACATGGCTGATACTGACTGCTATACTGTAGACATTGCTTATACTGACTGATATGCTGTATACATGGCTTCTACTGACTAATATGCAATAGACATGGCTTATACTGACTGATATGCTGTAGAGATGGCTTCTACTGACTAATATGCAATAGACATGGCTTATACTGACTGATATGCTGTAGAGATGGCTTCTACTGACTAATATGCAATAGACATGGCTTATACTGACTGATATGCTGTAGAGATGGCTTCTACTGACTAATATGCAATAGACATGGCTTATACTGACTGATATGCTGTAGAGATGGCTGACACAGACTAATGTGCCATAGGCGTGGCTTATACTGACTGATATGCTTTAGACATTGTTGATACTGGCTAATATGCTGTATATATGGCTGATACTGACTAATATGCAATAGACATGGTTTATACTCACTGATATGCTGTTAACTTGGCTGATAGGGACTAATATGCTAGAGTTATGGCTTATACTAACCAATGTGCCGTATAAAAGGCTGATACTCTAGAAATGGCTGAGATAACTGATATGTATATGTATATGCATGGCTGGTACTGACTGCTATACTGTACACATGGCTTATACTGACTGATACACATGGTGTATTAGTTTGGAAAGGAGGGTCTTATTTCACTGGATGGGACCAATTGAATCAGTGGATACAGAACCAATCAGATAAGTACGGCTGTGACGCATCTCAAACAGCAGCCAGTTGGTGCAGTTTTGAAGACTTATCACGCTCATATTAAAGACATTATAAAGGGCATATTTCAAACATAATTTTGTTGTGGCTGCAATCTTGACTGTTATTGTTAGAGAAAAGAGCTGTTGTATTATAGGCCTTTCAGGGGCAAGTGTAAAATTCATCCTCATGCACTTTGATTGATCCGTCCATTTTAGACAGTGTTGTCAGCCAGGTTACTCTGTCATAGCTCCTGTTCTAGAGAGAGAATACTAAACTCAATTCAATTCAGTTTATTTCTATTAGGGCTGGGCGATATAGAAAAAAAGCTTATCGATAAAAAAAATGCATATTGATCGATATCGATAATTATTGAAAAGATTTGAAACCATATTTTATGTGCAGCTCTGCCTGGACTTTTTATAATATTGTTAAATGATTTAATTTTAATAAAAAACACAAACACAGACTTCGACTTAAATCTTTATTTAACCAACTTTTTTAACCATAACATAATTGTTTTAAAGAAAAATAACTTAAGAGACATGAGTTATGTTATTAAATACTGACAAAGAATAAACTAAAGTGACCAAAATAAATATAACAAATAAATAAATGCCGCCCCCGTTTCCTGCTTTAACCTGAGTTATTAATTTGAAGTTTCTGGCCCCTCAGCATTTTTATCTCAATTGTTAGAACTACATGGGAAACTGCCCAGAACTGAAAATATATATATTTTCCCGAAATTCCCGAAGATTCCTCGGAGGAGAGCCGCGCCGGGGCCTACACAGCTCGTACTCCTGCGGCTGTGAGCGGCTGAGATGATAAAAAAAAAAAGTTGGTTGTGTTATCAGACTTGGTTTTCACTGGTTCCCTACACATTTTACAGATGACAGATTTTTGTCCGACTTGCCATGACCGAAATACTGCCAGACTGCCGAACTACAAAAACCCTTCTTTGAAACAATTTCCTCCGCCTCTCCTTGCAGCGACATCTTCATGTACTCTGTGTTGTGGTTTGAGAGGGCGGCGCTTGGTGACGGCGTGCCTGGGTCCGCGATTGTGATTGGTTGGGAGGAAGCAGTGACTAGCATAAACCTACATGCTAGGCTACAATGAGAAGGAAGGAAAACTGCGTTTCTTTTTTATCGAACTTTTATCGAGCCTCTTTTTTTCTATTGCGCCACACGTCTATCGATCGATATATATCGTTATTGAATTATCGCCCAGCCCTAATTTCTATAGCGCCAATTCACAATGTATGTCATCTCAAGGCACTTTACAGTTCAACCAGATCATAGAGTCGAATTGATTCAAAGTTTTCTATCTAAGGAAAAACCAGTTGGTTGCATCGACTCCTTGACTCAAATACAATCCCTTACACTAAGCATGCTTGTAGCGACAGTGGTAAGGAAAAACTCCCATTACCTGGAAGAAACCTCCAGCAGACCCAGGCTCAGTGTGAGCGGCCATCTGCCGAGGCCGACTGGGGTTCAAGGAGACAGAAGCTGAGATACAAAAAGCAGCTGTAAAAGGCGGCCTCGTGCAGGAAACACACAGCCAGGCAGATCTATTTCAAATAAGGCTAACGAGATAAAAGATGTTATTAATTAATGTTTAAACACTTAATGACTCTTTCAAAAGTGTTCAAAACATATTCATGCTACAGAATTTTGTTTATAAATGCTTTTTTTTGCCTATAGTTGAACAGATTAGAGTCAGTGTTTGTTATTTTTGTCTCCTGCTCACCGTAAATTAATGCATAATAAACACTTAAGAATGAATTCTACTGTAAAGAGTTTACCTGTTAGTTAATTACATATCTATAAACTATTTTCAGCCACCTCTAATGGCTGCCTCATTTCAAAGGGTCCATCAGAAATGGACCCTTCAATATAGTAGTGCCCCAAATCATATTTGTAAATCAACCAAAGGCTGACGGGGAACCAAGGAATGGAAAGTCGTTGGCCTAGTCAAAGTCTGGACTTTAATCTTATTTATATGCTGTGAGTCTACTTGACAAAGGCTGTTAGAGAGGGAGGAAGGGGGTAATTTTCCTCGGTTCTATTGAGTGATTTTTTTATTGATAACATTCTCCTCACTTCAAGACAAATAAAAACAAATGCTCTTCATATGTAAAAATGCTGCTGATAACATTCACAGACCAATAGAAATCCATGTTTGCTCCTCATTCCAGAGTAAATAAAGAGAATGTGATCTGTAGAATATAATTTCAAAATAAATGCCTTTCCTAAGACTCCATCTAAAAAAAGAGGAATCTATCAATAAAATTTTTAAATACAAGATTTGTATAAGAAAAAAAATGGCATTTATTATTTATATAAAAAATGATTCTAAAAAAATAGAAAACAGCCAAGATGTCTTTATTGATTTTCTTTTTCAGATTTCTAATTTTAAAAAGAAATATTTTTTCAAATATCCATTCACAAAACTTGTTTTTATTTACAAAACATCTTCTTTGCTTTCAACATAATGAAATGAAATTCAGAAACTGTTATAGTTGAATCCAGTCCAGTTGAATTTCCATTAGGTTTCCATTAGGTTGTTCTAGCTAAGAGGGTAGCACTAGCTTTCTGTCGGCATCCTAAAATTTTTCTCTATATTTCACTTTTGTTGATATATATTATCATCAATTTAACAAGAAAACTTGTACTTTAAAGCAACAAATTATCTTTCATTTCCACAAAGCTAAGAAATGTGAATTACCATCAGTTTTGATGTCAGAACAGAATATTTTATGGATCTCCTAATCTTTTCCATGAATGGAAGCACCAAAAATGTAGCATTTTGTTCTGCCTTAATTTGAATGTTTCGCTGCGATTGCTGCTGAATAATGCATTGTGCTTTCTGTATCTTGTTTCAGAGAACTGGGCACTCCACACGGACATTTGGCAGATTCACCCATGGTGTGTTGTCAGTATGAGTTATCCTACTGTGCCATGTAAAACTTTCTTTTTTCTTTTTCTGTTCTGCTGGAAAAACTGTGACAGTCTTTTGTTCCTTAACTCTGTTTAGCTTTCAACGACATGTTTTAGGAGGATATTTACTCCAGGGATTATTGTACTAAAGATTACTAAAGATTATAAAATCATTTTTGATATTATTTATTTGTATGTTTTGCTGTTTAACTGCACTCAAGTGGGTTTTGTTGTTATACATCCACCCCCACAAAGTGATATTTTTGTATTTCACTGCTGACTCTATGCAAGAAAGAAAAAAAAAAACAATCCTCAAGTGGAAATCATCTTTTCTAATTTATGCCATAATGTTTTGTAATACATATGAAAACTAAAGCTATAAATCAATCGTATTATAAAATAAACTCCTGTTGTTCCTTGTGTTTACATCTCTGGGGTAGTTTGGTGTTTATATGCAGAGAGGGGGTCTACATACGCAGATCTAGTGGATGTTCATGTCACACTGGTTTGTTCTCATCTAATCAGGATCTTGACTTGATGAGAGGCCAAATGAGGTGCAACCTGTTCTGTGGTTGTCGTCGTCCCCCTCCTCTATCTAACCAGTAAACATATCTGTCAGCCACCCAGCTGTTTGGCTGGTGATTTTTTAGACTCTAATGGGTACGAAGAGGATTGGTCGTGTGGGTGAGAGAGATGCTGGTTTCCATAGTAACGGTGCTCTCCCGTCTGCCCTCTCTTGCTGCCACTATGGAAGCGAAGTTTTCCGCTCCTGCCGAAAGCAAAGCTATGGTAAACCTTCCGTCTTTGATTAGTTTGTTGCCGCCTTCCTTCCTTCCCCCTTTCTTCTCCCCAACATCCATCCATGATACCATTTTCATCCTGTTCTCTTTAGCATTTGTATTCTTTTTACTGTAGTCTTGGCCTTGTTTGTGAAAAAAGGTGCAAAACTGGGCAAAAATCTGCTTTTCTTATTGGTGAAATTAGCCAAAACGAGGAACTGTACAATATAAGACAGAGTCCTGAATGTTTTAGATTTTTCTCAGATCCCATCATCAAAGCCTTAAGAGGCCTGTTTATACTTGTTTGTTTAAGATAGGTATGAGGAGGTAGGGAAACACCTTAAGCATGCAGGACAGTGGGTATGGAGCTAATTTAGGGCATTTATTTCATTTTTTTTTTTTTTTTTCATTTAAATTGAACAACACAATTAAAGGGCTGCCCAGTTGCACAGTTAGTAGCACCGCTGCCTTGCAGCGTGGTTTTGGATTTGATTCCCGCCCCGGGGGTCTTTCTGCATGGAGTTTGCATGTTCACCCCATGCATGCGTGGGTTCTTTCCTAGTAATACAGCTTCCTTCCACAGTCGAAAAACATGACTGTTAGTTTAATCAGCTTCTCTAAATTGTCCTTAGGTGTGAGTGTGTGTTTGTGCATGGCTGTATGTGTTTGTGTTGCCCTGCAACAGACTGGGGACCTGTCCAGGATGTGTACCACGCCTCTCGGCCATAGATTGCTGGAGATAGGTACCGGCCCCACCGCCACCCTGACGAAATAATCTATATATATATATATACATATATATATATATATATATATATATATATATATATATATATATATATATATATATATATATATATATATGTATTAAAGACATGGGGTGTGGATTAAGGAATGACATTTTAGGTGCTCGGACTAAATATTTTAAGCTATTTTATTCACCGTGGGAAGAAAAGCTTCATAAATACTCTATATTATTTGAAAAAACAGTAGATATCTAAATGGAGCCTAAAGGTCATTAACCAACAATAAAATAATTGATAAATACATACTGTTTCATTGATTATGTATTCCTATCTGATCTTCTTCTTCCTGAAAATGATCACAAAGGAGTTAATGTTTGCTTCTTTTTGCTCTTTTTGCTTCTTGAAATTTGTTGCTAACGTTTGTTTTTAACACTTTCACAGTGTTATGCTAGCATATTCCTGTCCTGCTGCCGGTACCTCGTAGCTAAAATTTCCTTAGCTAAACAGTTACATTTAGGTTTATTTTTTTCATTGAAACCTTCCAGCAGAGATTATTGTCCGTTTAGCAGTTTAAATAGTTTTTATGTAGTTTATTTAACCCATTAGCCTACCAGCTGAGCAAAAATGTATTGAACAGACGACACGATTAACGTCCGAACAATGTCCACATTTGGTTGAAAAGTTGTAGGTGAAAAACTGGGTTTTCAACCTCTTTTCAACATCTATTACTGTACTAAAGTGGGACAAAATCAGACCTACCAAACAAATTTTCAACAACTATTTCTGCTTCTGGACTAAATTATATGATGAACCAGATTTAGCTTCAAAACCAACGTCTAAGTGACGTCTGGTGTTTGGGGGGGTACTTCTTCATATGAACCCTGCCTTGTGTTGTTGTTTGTAAATACACATGTGCTATACTACCAAAAAAAAAAGACTACATGTTCTAGGTTTAGGTCTTTTTGGGGTTTTTTTTCTCTTGGCATACAGCTCAATAACAACTTGCACTGAATAAATGGGGGACGTGTAGTGGCACTATAGACGAAGTCGGATGTGGAATACTCTGCATTGTAGCTGGTGTTTCATTAAAGAAGTTTAATAATGTTAAGTGGAGAAATCCCAGTGATTTTTATACGGTTTTGACATTAATCAACTATTGCTGACTCTTGTCTGCCATTGTCTTTGTATACTTTCTGTTTTTGTTCTGTCCTCACTTACTTCACTTTATAAATCTTGAAGTTTTAAGGGTTGAGATTTTGTTCCCCCATTTTTCTTTGTACCAACTGCATTTTATTTCTGTGCATTTATTAAAAGCTGTTATATTTATACTTCAAATTTAAAGGAAAAAAAGAAAAGATTCTCAGCTTGATATTTTACTTTTATCCAATTTTGAATTGTTATTCTTTAACAGTTTTTTTCCTCACATAATTTCAGACTCTGAGACAACCGAAGATGAGACCAACGAGCCTCAGATGGAACCCAAAGAAGGGCCTGGGAGGCACCCGGACAAAGCTGGACGGAAAGGACCTTCAGGTATTCTGCCGTTTTATCTTTTTTCCAACTTGCTTATGTGAATATTCTAGGGCTTGCAAATGTTGTTCTTGAAGTGGCGCTTTTCCAAATAGAACATCCCTGGAAACATTTTTTAACTGAAGATTTACTGTCCCGCTGGAGCAGCAGCCAGAATCACGCTCGCTTATGGCTGAGTGTGGATGGATAGATTTAATGCAGGTTGTTACTGAGGTCTGTTGGATGAAATCCGATATGTATTCATCCCTCGTGGTGTGATGCGATGGTGTGGCACACTGCCCTAGTTTCCAACAGGGAGTAACTACTGTGTATCCATTTGTTCCCTATGTCAGAAATATACGGTAATAATGCAGAAAAACAACTAAAAATATAGGTCTTTATCAAAGAGTCTCATTGGTATGCCGTAAATTTTGTTCCATTATTGTCGCAAGCCAAGAACATTAATCAAATAAGGTTTTCAGAGTAACCTCACTCTTTTCTTAGATTCATTATTTTTCTAACTTAATTTTTTCAATTTTTTTTTTACAATTTTTATTTGTTCAATTTTTTTGTTTAAAATAAGTTTCATTTTTTCTGATTTAATATATATTTTTTTATTTTCTTTCATTTTTATGTTTATATAAAAAATTCTACTTTTTTTTTTATTGAGTTTAACTGATTGCATAATTTTGAAACTGTGTTTTTCCAGATCATGTTCTCTTTACTTCTGGGGGCGGCTTTCCTGTGAGGATTGGAGACGCTCAGATGCATTTTATTTGTCAAAAATTAATGTTTTTATTAGGCTAAAAGTGAATAGAATGTGATCAGTGAAACTCAATTACAAGTATGCAAGTAAGCAATTCGTAAAAAAAACTCAATCTGAAGAAGAGAAATTTGAAAAATAGGATTATAAAATATGTATTCTGTTAAAAAAAAAACATGAAAAATAGAAAAAATATTTTAAAAGAAAATCTCATAAAGCAGTAAAGATATGTCAAGTTTTTTCAAAGTTTTATTGCTGCATTGCATTTTCTTTTTAGTACTATTTACAAAGCAATTTGCAACATGATGAAACATAATTCACTCCATACAAGGCCAATTTAAAGGTCTGTTTCAAGTAAAGTGTCTCCGAATTGCAACACACTCACAATCAATTTCTAACAAGGAAATTGAATAGACTGAAAGTATCGACAGACTTAATATATTTTCCCTCTTCCCTATTTGGTCCTTCTTTAATTTTATGACTCCAACCAAGGGAAGACAAGCTAAAGAGGAGCACATTTAGTGGAGAATATAGGGACTAATTTTTCTTAGTTTTATTTTAAACTAAACCTTTCAAAGCAATTTAATGAGAAAATGGGAAGTTGATGTATAGTGCGCTCTGATGGTCTTGCAGAGTCAGCATCCCTTCACTCAACCAGTCAAACAGCCTGACATTTTATATCCTTGACCCCCCCACTGCTGTTTCAGGGGCTCCTTCGTTAAGCTAAGATGCTGACAGCTCTTTATTTTCTGCTGCTATCACATCTCTGTCTGTGTTGCTCATCACTAAAATGCCAATCGTTAGTTGATTTATGATAAGGAAGGCCGTCTTTACATTGCACTCAGTCCAGCCTTTTTCGGCTTCAGTTGTATTTCCTGTTGATTTTAAAAGCAATCAATTGACTGTTTATCTGTCTAGGCTTTATTAGCATGTAACCACAATCCACAAGCTTGCTTTTGTGTTGGTGGCTGCTTCAGGATTCATTTAAAAAATCTGGATCTCTAGAGTGCTGCAACCTACAGCATAATATAAGATATAATCATTTAATAATGCTTTTATTAGACATAACACATATTTTTTTACTATTTTAATATAGATGCACAGGGAGCTTAAAACACATTTCAGTAAGAAAACAGTTTTTATTTCTATAGTGCTTTTGAGACACAGAGTCGCAAAATGCTTCACAGCAATCAAAACAAGCAGTGTCAATTAAAACGAGAGCAAATAGGTTTAAGGTGTCATGATGGGTTCTAGAGTAAAGCCCAAAATGCAGAACACACACACGGGAAACTGGGAAAAAGTCCAAACAAGTTTATTAAAGCACAAACATGAAAGTGATACGGGAACTGGTTCAGACAGGGGAGCAGGTTAACAGGAGATAAGACTGGTACGGGAGGTTGTAGGTTAGCAGAGTTCATGAATAGGCTAAGCATCTAGCTTCATGCTTAGCATGGCTGGCTTTGATCTGAGCTTCCAGCTCACTGCAGAGAACAACAGGGGATAAACACAAAGGATTCTTCTGGCTGAGCTTCCAGCTCACAGCAGAGAACAACAGGGGATAAACACAAAGGATTCTTCTGGCCAAGCTTCCAGCTCTTAGCAGGGAACAACGGGGGAAAATCCTCATTGGATTCTTGAAGCTGATTCCACATAGGAACCTCCAGGGAAACTCCACATAGAAGTCATCAGGTTACATCCACGTAGGAATCTTCGGGTTGGCTCACCAGGGCAGATTAGCAGGTTAGCTCTCCTAGAGCTTCAGGCTTGAGACCGGTTTCCTAGCTCCTCCTGAGCTTCAGACCAGAGACAGGTTTCCAGTGAGGCAGCTCTTCCTGAGCTTCAGACCAGAGACAGGTTTCCTGTGAGGCACAGACAAAGGAGAGGTTTGAATCAGATCTCACACTAGAGACAACCAAGATTCAATCTGTAACAGAAGGCTCAGGAAGCTAACCAACTAAGATCAACACTGCGGCGTGGAAGCAAGGTCAGGCAGGAGCTTATAAAGGAGCAGTCTTCTGATGAGAGGATTAGCAACAGGTGTGCAGGAAGATTCCAGTCCTAGGGGAAAAATACACAGAACAGAAGAGGATCCTCGGCGCCCTCTGGTGGGCAAGCCTGAGGATCCCAACATAAGGGGCTTTTTAAACAAATTTTCTGAGTCCAGAGAGCGCTACTCCAATTAACCATAATTGAAAATTATTATTACCAACTACTTATAGAACCTTTAAGCCAATCATGCAATAATTTAAAGTCAAGGATTTAAAGGAACAGCATCTATCTCTCTCTCTCTCTCTCTCTCTCTCTCTCTATATATATATATATATATATATATATATATATATATATAGATACCTGTTGTCCACCACATTGGGTCAGTCCATTTGCTGCATATATTCAGAAAGGTCCAAACAACCAGCAGTAAACCACCAGAAAACAAACAGTTCGAAGAGCAGTGTTTCCAACTTTTGTCGCTATATTTAGCTGCTTTTCAGACCCTTCTAACACTTTTATTTCAAGAAAGCGCCTAGCGCCAAATCTAGCGACTTTTTTCCTGATAGTTCAGACTTTGGCGACAATATATAAAAGCAGCAAACTCTGCTCTCCAGAGAAAGTAGATTGGTAACCCCGCCTCCTGCTCTCCTCTATCTTGTCTGCTGTAATGATTCATGCAGCTATTATTTCATCCAAATGATAAATGGAGAATAGATAAACAGATTATTGCTTTTCTACAGTGAAAAGGAAGACTGTTATTTACTTTTTCCGTTGGTTAGTGATTGGAAAAAATCTTCCATTCCTTCCTTCCATTCAGCTTAGTACAAATTTCTGTATATTTCTGTATCAGTATAATGGGTCAGTTTTATTTTAATCTTCTCAATTCAGAGGGCCCCATGCCTGTCTGTGTATAGGGCCCCAAATTTCCTAAATCCCCCCTGATCTCGAGGATGATTAGGGCATGGGTAACAGGTGCGCAGACAGAGCCAACGGGTGCGCCCCTCCAGGTGCAGCCTTGAGTCGCCATCCACAGGATGAAGGTGAAAGCAGCAGGGAAACAAGAAAAAACCCACAATTAGAAACCAACCCAGTTCCCAACACAAACAATCTTTGAAATAAAGTAAAAATCAATGGTAACACTTAGAAACGAAATGTTTCTAGAATAGATTTTGATTTTTAATTAATGATATCCCTGTAAAGAAATAGATAATTGGTAAAAATGGTTTCCAGGACTAAAGTTCTGGCTTAGAGATCCTTGCAGTTCAAACTGAGTACTGCTATTAACACAATGGAGAAATATTTGTTATTTTTATTATTTAGGTTTATATCAAATAATTCCTCACAATTGAGTCAAAACTCGCAACCAAGTGTCACTGTGTATACAAATCTGATATGGAGAAGATGTGAGGATCTTTGTCACCCTGCAATTTCAAAATGTTACTTTTTGGGCGATGATAATACATATAAAAGCCCGTAATATTACGTAGAAATATTAGAAATATCAGGGGCTCATCTTCCCAAAGTCATACATTGTAGTATGATCCAGATCAGGTTATCTATGGTTGTTACGAGTTTTTTGGCACTATAATAATCTATAGTGTAGCTATTGGCGATTATATGCTTATAATATCAATGGAGAAATCACGAAAAATAGAGTTATGCACATTTTTCCAAAGTAAGAGTTTTACTATGTTGTAATATGATCCAGATGATTATCTATGATATCTATATTATAGATATATCTATGATATCTATATTATCTATGATTATTATCCATGTGTCCTACATGTTTTGTGGCACTACACTGTAGTGTGATCCCAGCGTGGTGGGAGACTCGTATCTGTCTGCCTTGCTGTGGTTGCGGAGAGATGACAGTTTTGTAGGAGAAATGATCAGCGAGTTATTGATCCAGAGAAGCTCAATCGGTGAATATCTGTCTAACTGTACCAAAGTTTCTTACTTCGGTCCTGAGAGAGACTCTTTTATTGAAAACAACGTATGGCTGCTTGTCCTTGCTCAAGCTCAATTACACAGTGGCAAGTACTTTTTTTTTTACCCTCGGGTAGCTCTTACTTTGGTGCTTTAGCCACAGATAAATAATCACATCTGAACTCGGAATAAGAACAAACGGCCACAATTGAGCCGCTTTTGGTTTCTGTTCAAAGGCATTTTTGTGTTTTGTTTACTGAAATTGAAATTTTTCTAATTAAAATGTTCCATTTTTGACATTTCCATTTCCATTTTTGAAAAAGATAAACACTTTAAATTTCAAGTATTCTATAACAAAAACCAAATCACCATTTGTTTTTGCTTTTTTAATTGCCGTTTCTGAAACAAAAATTCAGTGACCAAGAGATACATGGACCCTTAATAAAGAACATTTTAATAAAAAAAAGCTTTGAGACATTTGTAGTGAATCAGTGTCATAGAGGCTCGCTTTTCCTACAGACTTTAGCCTGATCCACCACTGTGACCTTTAACCTCTTGCTCTCTAACTTTACAGGTGAAGGAGGAAGGATGATGGACTATAACCCGGATGCTTCAGATCGTAGGGCCACTCTCCCTGGCACCTACGACCCCGTTGTGGAGCGAGAGCTCCGAGCTCTTGGTTCCCGCCCTCCAGGGCCACATTTAGACCCCACCAACCCAGCAAGGCAAGCCTTTGGCGGGGACCCCGCTGACGGGGCAGCCCCCGTCCGTCACCTTGGTGTGGAACCTCTAATCCGAGCCTCTCATGCTAACCTGGCGCGGCCCGTCCAAGGGTCAGAGGAAAGTGTCTCTGTCGGAAGCGACTACTATGGGAGCATGTTCAGCCTCTACAGAGGGAGAACATTTTCAATGCCCTTATAGCACATGGCTTGGCATTCCCAGGATTACAATAAAAGACTGTCCCGAAACCCCAGATTTAGACTTTGCACAATATCATATCCTCCATAGACCCATTTCTTCCTTTCATTTCCTTTATGTTCAATCATTCGACCCCCGATCACACTTTCCTTTGACTTATCTGACTGCTTTGTGGTTTGATTTCAACTCATCTAAAAGTTTACATTTCTCTTTATATCGATAATGTTTATTAAAGTCATTAGGGCAGTTATTTTCCACAAGATTTGTGCTATTTGACTCATTTCTAACAGAATAGGGCTTTTTAAAAACTGCATGCTTTCCTCTATTTCAGATTATCTTTGTTGGTTTGCGGTGGCATGCATGGATTGCTGGTATTAGCATTAATGTTATCACGAGTTATTTATCTTGAGACTCACAGGCTTGTTTTGGGCATGATTTTTTATGAGGTGATTCTCACTTTTTTTAAAATCCTGGATTAATGTATTTTTGGACTTCATAAACATCTGGTGAATCATTTATTACTTTTTAAAATCTCATATGACTCTGTTTTGGCCACTGAACACAAACAAGAAATATGGAAATTAAGATGACTTCTCTTGTCCTACAAATCCACCAAACTGTAGTTGATCTCTAACTCCACAACTCCATTCCCCCACCCCTAAAATCCTCACTTCTGTAGGAACAAATCTGCTGAGGATTCCTGGAGGCTCTCCTCTCATGTCCCTCCATCCTCTACCCAGGCAGCTTTCAGCAAAAAACTTGATAAAGACAAAACTGAAGACCCTCAAGCATCTAAGATTTCAGGCGATGTTATAATGACTCCGAAATTGTCCCGTGCTGGACCCAAGATCACTGAAAAGGTGCGGGCCTTTGAGGACCGAAGGAAAAGTTTGGATTTGCCAGGAGGGGCGGCGTGCCTGGACTCAGATGACAGTGGAAAGAAGACAGGGGGCCCTAGCAAGGAGGAGGGAAGGGTCTCACAGGGAGTAGCCCAAAAGAGAGCAGCATTCCAGCACCGAGCCTCCTCGCTGGAGGACAAGACAACCTATTCTCAGAGAGTTCAGAACAAGTTTGCAGAGGAGCTTCAGAGGATCAAGAAGCTCGTGGGGAAACCGAGCCTGAAGAAGGCATACTCCACCGAGCAGCTGTCGCAGAGGGAGAGGACACCCACCGGGAAGATAGAGCCCATTCCTCAGCATGTGGTTCGGAAGTTGGAGGCCAGTGAGCGAGCTCTGGAGGAGAAGAGAAAGACTGGCGGGAGAGAACGGGACAGAACATCCCAGGTTCCTCCTCAGCTCCCGGCCCAACCTTTAGGACACCAGAGTAAGAGCCCACACGGGGACGATGCGGCGCCAACAGCTAACCGCTCACCCCGGGAAAGCTTTGGGAAGGGCTTGGTCACCATGGAAACGGCACCAGATCAGCAGTTGCCAGGGCAACCACCGGCAACAGCAACCAGGAAAGGCATAAACAGGTTAGAGACTAGTTTACTCATTGATAATGTTTCATGTTTATAAAGTTCCCTGCGAAAGCTTTAAAGACCCATAAATTTTATACATTCATGTCATTTTGAAACCACAAAGTTATGTTAATGTGACTTTAAAGGACAAACACGATAAAGGAGAATCTTTAACCTTATATGTAGTACAATACATTATTTTAGAAATTAAAAAAGAATAGCCTAACATTGCTTCTGTTCGAATTCATGGGCTGCATCCTCCAAGAACGTGGTCTACCTGGACTGGATCCTTCGTAGTCCTTGAAAATAAGGAGACCTGAAGAGTTTAGGCTGCGAATTCAAACAGGTCTACCCTTCGGTGGGTTTTACTGCCGTACGCTCTGTCGCTTAGCAACCGTGACAGTTGACACACAAAACAGGAAAAGAATAAATACCGAACTTTTCAAAACTCTTTCTATTTCATTTTTTTACATTTTTTTTATTGTAAAGTGAACAAAGACCACACCCCTTTTGAATACAGAGTGGAATAGAGGTGAAAACCACCAGGAGCAGGAACAAATAAAAGCCGCTGCCATTTTGCACATCTCTGATGTTGCTGCTATTTTCAAATATCTATTACTGTAAAAATGTCCATAGCTGCATATTGGTTATTTATTCTCCAGGCGCACAGTTTTACATTGTTAAAACTCTTTACAGTATTTTATTGTTTATTTTTTAACTCTTCCCTATTATGTTATTCCTATATATTTTAAGGTCCACATTTGTGTGACCATTTTCAATAATCTTTCTTCTGCAGTACATTTGCCCATTGTGGGACAATAAAGAGATTTTCTATTCTATTCTATAAGTATAAAAATGATATCTGCATTTTTTTTAGCAAATAGTGCAAAACAGCATAAAAAAAATCTGTTTTATAGTCTCCACACTGCAGATATATTAGAATCTGTCCTTAAATTACAGTCAAACCCATTTACACAGTAACAGATAAAAATCTTTAGATAAATTAAACATTACCCGCCAAATATCTAACTCAATAACCAGTAAAACAACTATTTTCACTCATTTAAGTTGGATCTATTCACATACTTGTATTATATTAAACTGAACTTTCAATATTCACCAAGTAACCTTTCTTCTGATCATGGAGCAGTCGGCTTGCTTGGTCTCGCAATGAATCCTGGGATAACCAAGGATAGCGAGGATACATCGGACCCATCCTTCAAAGTGGGCAAAAAGAAGGACACATTTTAAGGCCGCATAACGAGGAGTCTTGGAATGCGACCAGACCTCGGCGCAGCTTTATGACGTAACCGTCCCTTGAACCTGGCCTTCGGAGGACACATCCCATGAATTCGAACAGAGAAATAGTGTAGGAACAAATAATTTAGATGTAATTATATAATTATATCACCGACTAAACAGCTTGCTAACACCATTATCCTGCTGACATAGGCCGTTTAATGTTAATGCAAAAACAGTTCACTGTTAGGGGACCCAATAACTAAATATTTTCCATGTTGACTGTCTTTTTGAGGATAAAAGAAAAATCTGAAAGCCATCCTTCAATTTGACAGACAGCAAATCACACCCTGACCTCGCTAGCATAGCCTAGCATTGCATAGGTATAACTCAGTTAGATTGCCTTTGCAGGAGGGTTGCACATACGGCCATCTTAGTGTAATTACATCACCAGCTAAACAGCCTGATAGCAGAATTAGCTGCTTAAAGGTGTACAGTTTGAGGCAAATGGTGAAACACTTGATGGCCAGTGGTTGTGTTAACAGAATGTTCTCAGTATTTGACTGTTTTTCTCTCAAACATAAAGGGCATCATATAAAAGCCAATTGGTCATTTTGACAGATAGCAGGGAACTTCGTTCTATTTTGTTGCAAGCAAATAATACAGTTTTCAAATTTAAATTTGAAAAAGTAATACAACACAGAAAGAAAATTTTAAAAGAAAATTAATGAAAACTACATTTTAAAGTGATCTGCTGTTTTATTAGACAAAATAAATGTCTTCTTCAAAATGTTATTTTTTGCTTTTTTTTCTACAGAATCTATATCTTTACATTTTTTTTTTCAAAAATAGTTTTTTTTTTTTTTTTTTTTTTTACAGATTTTATAATTCAAATTTCTGTTTTTCTGATTGAGTTTTACCAATTGCATTCTTTTCAAATTGTTTCAAAGAAGGAAAGGTACAAAAATAAAATAAAATTTGAAAACATAAAATTTCAAAATAGAAAATCTGTATAAAAAAATGCTGGAATATAAAACTGGAAAAAATTGAAAAAAATGAATGTAAAAAGTAATTGTCTAAGTTAATCGTAAAAAACCTTTTGTTGAAATGTTAACCTTTTATAAAAAAAATTTTTATCAAATCTTAGTTTACAAAACAAGTTCTTTGCTTGCAGGAATGATGCAACAAAATTATCTCCATATAAAGGCAAATAAGCAAAATTTATTTTATTTTGCTGCATTAAATTTTTTCTTTTTCAAAATTCTGAACAGTTTTTTGGGGTATTTTCACATTAATTAGTCTCATGCAACGGTTGCGTTTTACATCCACCGAGTGAACCTCTATGAAGCTCACCAGGTGCTGATAAAACACACACTCCTTTCATCTTCTTTCAAATCTTCTTCCTCCTCCTCCTCCTCCTCCAGAGATCCGGAAATAGATTCTAAGGCAGAGAAAATGATGGAGAACAAATCGCATCATGGAACAACTGGGAAGAGATCATCCCCAGTAGCAGCAGGGGAACCCTCGTCCCAATATCTACCCAAACCCAGCCGCCCACCTGCGGTCAGCCCTTTAGTGAAGAAGAGGCGGGCCGAGGTGGGACGAGTCTCTCCTGCCCCGAAAGTGAACATCCCCACAATCCTTGTGGAGGACGAGCCCATGGAGGAAGAATGTCTAACAGGCAAAAGCAAAGAGAACCATCCTAACAGACGAAGGGAGGGAAGAGTATGCAAAGAGAAGAAAGACCATTTAGCCCAGCCCAGGTCTCCAGAGGAAGGTAAGATTAGTCTATGGGTGCTATGAAAATGTTGCTAAATCTCATATCTTCATATTTGACACCTGAAAGACCAATATCTGCCATATTCATCAGAGTCAAAAGTCTACGTTTATGATCCTGAAGCAGCTCAAAACAAAATAAAACAAAAAAAATGCGAGCAAATAGTGCAGTGAAAAGAAAATTAACATTATAACGTATACAGTTGAAGAAGAAAAGTATATAAATGCATTTACACACAAATTGCTGTATTGCACATGACAATACTGCACTTATACACTATTGTAGAAATTGCACATTCGTAGAGTGACTTTGTTAAAACTAAAACCAGAACCAAAACTTTCTTAAATCTTACATATTTTCACCTTTACATGGCAACTTTTTACACTGCTGGTTGGACATGTTCAAACGGTAGGCAGTGATGTAAAGTTCACCCGCATGTCCTGCAGAACTCAAACCACCTCTGCTCTGCAAACATGAGCCTGCAGGTGGTGTGACGTTACTGTTAAAGTATGTAAAGTAACCCTGAGCAGCTGCAGGTCTCCAGCCTGAAGGGATCATTACATTGATAATTATAGAAGAGAGTGAGATAACAAATAGACTGCTGAGCTTCTTATGTCAGTCTTTTTAATCAATTTCATTACAAAAAGCAAGCCAAATGTCAATAGAAAACAGAAGCAAGAAAAAAATGTGGATGAAAAATTAAGGAAAAAACGTACTGGAAAAGGGAAAATCAGATGTGGCGCATACAGGGGAAAAAATTAATGTTAAATGACAGGCAAGGATTGAGGGAACTTGGAGACAACAGAAGAATCCAGAAGTAATAGAAGATAACCTTATATACAGAGAGGACTGTGGAAAGAACCATTGCAAGGAGATGAGAGAATTCAGGTGAAAAAGGGAACAGCTGAGACCAGTGATGCTAGAGAGAGCTGAAGGAGGGAGGAAAATAAACAAACCGTATTTTTTTTCTTTTTTAGAGGGTTCTTCTGATGAATCGTACCTTTCTGCTGATGAAGAACCAGGCGAGAGTCCAAGGTTTGTTAAACCGCTCAGGGACATCACGGCCCCATGCGGCTCTGAGGTCAAACTGGATTGCATCATCGCTGGCAGCCCAGCCCCGACAGGTACAGAAACTATCTGCTGCCTTTGGCTGTTTGGATGGTGATTTCAGATATTTCAATGTAAAAGTTGACAGTTAAACAACTATTGTATCAATGGAAAGAGGTTCCTCAGCACAAATTTGGGAAAAGATGCATAGATATAGAGAAAATATGGCTTATTGCAGAGCTGTAGACCAACTCTAAAAACTTTAACACTGCAACATTTTTTTTTCTCTCAAAAACAGCACGCTCATGAATATTCATACAAATGTGTGCAAACAAGCATCATTTATTGCACTTCCCTCCAGACTTTTATCACTCAACACTTCACTCTTTGTTCCATCACTTCTCCTTCTCAGTGACATGGAGAAAGAACAACGTGGAGCTTCGCAGCGATGCTTTTTGTGCCATTAAAACGGAAGGGGAGAAGCACACCCTGCTGATAAAGGAGCTACGGCCACATAACACCGGATTGTACTGCGTCACGGCTGCCAACGAGGCTGGCACCTCTTCCTGCAGCGCTTTTGTCCACATCCAGCCAGGTGAGAACAGCCTGCTGCATCTCAACCAACTATCCTCCTGGGCTGAATTAAGAAAAAAAGACAAAAGAAAAAAGGTCTGCAGATGCTTAAAGGCAGCATTGGCATTCAAAGTCAAAACCAAACACAACTAATTCCTCCCAGAAGAGATTTCTGTCCTACGCATACCGTCTGCTGGTGTGTATGTTTTACAGTCTGAAGAGCTTGTAATTGAAAGTGTTTATTCAGCTCAGGAAAAGGCAGAGTTTTGTCAACAAATACGAATGTGCGCCATAACGCTGTCTGAGCCAGCAGTTCCAGGACTCAGCTGCCATATTAGGCCAGTGGAGCCTGACTTGCAGGGGTATTTTTAGCCAGGCCTCTTGTTCTCTCGGGTGATTGCCGTCTGCTTCATGTCCCTCTGTGAGATTGCTGCTGTGACCAGGAGGATGGAGCAGTCTGAATATGGGGAGGGGGGGCGTGCTTCACTGTAGCTTGATGCTGTAGAGTGTTTTTGGTTCTCAGTGGGAGAGATATACCCACACTACCTCATGTAGTCATGAACAGTAAAAGCTTATTTTACATCAGTCATTAAACTCAGTTATAATTTTAGAAACTAAAAAACACAAACTGAATAGATCAGACTGGTTATATTTGTTTTGTGTATTTTGTTTCGGGTTCAGAATTGGGTACTTTCATGCACATTTTGAGGGACACATTTTTCAACATTTTGATGGTTTGCCATGTTTAAAAACTACATTTTTAGGCTAAAAGGTTTGCATATATTAAAACACATGCAAATTTGTATCTAGTTCAGCTTTGCTCATGTTAATTGATAACTTTGTATGGAGCTATATTGGAGCTATAATGTAAAAGTTTTTTAATACAGGAAAAAAAAACTAAGATTTTAAGCTTAAAGAAAAAATTAAAACTTCCTTACAGTTTAATTTTTTTTTTCTTTTTCAAAGTGGGGCTAAGATTATAAAACTTGTGGATTGATGACTAACAGTTTTGGTGCCTGATTAAAATATTACAATCTGTTGCATTCAGGTGTTTATGTGATACACATAAAAACAGAATACTGAGACAAACAGAGTAATGATGCTGCCGTCAGTTTGGTTGTTTTCCTCTTTACTTTGCTCAACTCAAACTAAAGTGCTCTATGGTCAGAATTCTTGCATTGAGCAACATCAAGCATGTTTATGTTTTTAAACCACTAAAACTGTCATGATTGGTTTTAGGTTAAACCCACATGCAGAACACAAACGGAGGCTGAGTAAAAGTTTAACAGAGTTTATTGAAATTAGTTTTCACACAAAGACATGAACTGGATCTGGTACTGGTCCGGGTTGGGTTCACTGATGTCTGCAGAGATGACAGTTTGATTAGCCAGGCAGTCAGATGATTAATTGAGTCTTAGGATAGATCTGAGTCTACCTTGAAGAAGTCCAGGCTTTACTTGTGAGAGAGGGAACCGTTGGGTCCAGAGACTGTTGGTTCAGCAGAGTGCACAAGCAGCAGCAGCGTCTAGCTTCTGACTTTGAATGGCAGACCTTGATCAGAGTTTCCATCTCTACTCTGAGAGCAGCAGGAAATATCCAAATTGGAATCTTCAGGTTTGGCTCACCAGGGCTGGAAGGCAGGTTAAGCTCATCCAGAGCTTCAGACTTGAGACAGGTTTCCTGTGAGCAAAGACAGAGGCAGATTAGAATCAGGTTTCTCACTTGAGATGACTAAGATTCTTTCAGGTAACAGAGGCTCAGGTTTGGTAACCAAACTAGGTCAACACTGCAGCGTTGAAGGAAGGTCTGGCAGCTGCTTATATAGGGAAGGTCTCCTGATGAGCAGACGAGCTCCAGGTGTGCAGGAGGGCTCCAGCCCAGGAGACCCACGGCGCACTCTGCTGGAGAAAGGTGGTACATCCCCAGATCCCAACAGTAACCCCAGTCCCTAACAGAAAACAAAAAACAGAAGAGGATCCTCGGCGTCTTCTGGTGAGCAAGCCTCAGGATCCCAACAAAAACGTAATCTTGTGTCATGCTTCATGAATGGTACAGTTAACATTTTTTCCAGGCACCTATCATCCATTCACATCCCATGTTATCTAAGCCTAGCTCCAACACTGAAGGGGAAAAAAGAAAAAAAAATTCAAAGAAAAATTCAAAATTAAATCTAAAAGTAGTTTTAAGTTTTTCTTTTCAGTTTAACTTCTTCGCACCAAATATTTTTGGAAAAAAAACCAAACAAAATAAAAGGGTTGTTCAGTGTTGTTCTTTTTTTTAGTATAATCATTTTCTATTTCAAATAAAACATTTTCAGGCTAAAATCATACGCTTTCAAATACATTTATTTTTCAGTTAAAAAAAAGAAAGAAAAAAAACCTTTTCTGGCCTCAGTTCATCTTCATACTTCAGCTGTTGGTTCAAACTTTGTACAGATCTAATGACCAAACTGCAGCCATTTATGGGTGGAACATATGAAAATGAGATTTTCGGCACACACACTGTTATTTTTCAAACCTAAAAGAAATCACAGTTCCTGGGTCTCAGTTTTTACATTATTGAATGTTGGGTTGCAAAAATCTGCCATCACTGTAGCTAAAGAAAGAGGAATTGGTGCAATTATAGACGAGGTTGAGTGACTGTGCACCAAAGTAGAAGTGCAATTTATTTTTTCATAAACACAATTTAGTGCTTATTTGGAGTCTTCAAAGATTGGCCCCGAGTTGTTGCTTCTGACATAGAGATATTAAGAGTGAGGTATTCAGGAAGACTATTCTAGAAGCTTTTGTCTCTTCAGGAAATAAAGAGATTGATAAAACTATGAGAAATACCCTACAAAAGAATATTCAAAGCAAATTCCTGCAAATTCATTCCCCTATAGAGAGACCACAAAAAATGCCAAACAAAGTCCCCCTCCCAGCAGCCTATTGCTACTGTTGATATAAAAGTTTGTGCAAGAAGAATCAGGTAAAAAGAGATTTACCTCTAAATTGAATTGTGCAACGTCGCCCTCTTGAGAAACCAGACTGTATTTCAAAAGAATGAAGGAAACCAAAGACCAGATAAAGTTGTTTGGGTGGATGATACGAAAACTGAATCATGCGGACACCATAACTTTTCATGAAATGTGACAGATGGACCCAGTTTTCAAGGTGAGACAGTTAGTAGGAAAGTTCAAAACATTTATTAAAACAAAACAGAACTGCAGCGGCTAAAGGGGGGTGGGGCGCAACCCATCTCTGACTCTCTGGAGGGAGAAAACACAGGTAAGTGACCACGATCATCTGACAGGAGATGACATGAGGTGGGATCCAGCCGATGGGCTGTCAACCAGACGAAGCGTGCGTCACCCAGAGTGTCCCTGATGCTACAGCCCCGGAGAACTTGCAGGAAGCCGATCCAGGTCAAAACAGATCAGGCAGGGACAGTTCTAAGATCCAGTTGTCCGTATTTAGACCCGGGATTCCGATCCGCCGAGGAACAGATAGATCCTGGTTTCCAAGAATCCTCAGAGCATTTAAGCAGGTTCAGAGTCAGACCGGGTCCAGAAGCATGCCCAGACAGACACGCACAGATGCGGACAGGCAGGTTCAGTGGTTAAGGGAACAGTGACAAGACGCGTTACCGGGATTTCTGCAGGAAACTTTAAACTGGTCATTTGGAGCCAGGCTTACGGGAATAAAACTGACCTCCGTGTTCCGAGCCAGGACCCTGAGGACCAGGACACAATCTGAAGACAAGACAAACATTAAAATCCTCTAAATCCACTGACCACCAGGTACCAAGACACAAACCTTGAAACTAACTAAAATTAACAGAACGGCCAGGTATGAGAGAAAGAGAACACAAAAAAGATTATCTGGCCCCGATAGCTGGGACTGAGCCAAATATAAAGGAGAACCAGGTGGATGAGAAGACTGATAATTAGGAGCTGGACAGAGTTAAGAAGGTGAAAGGCATGAATAATTAAGGTGAATTATCAGGGCAGATCATGACAGTAATGTCACAACTCTTCTGGTATGGAGTGAAATTTATTGCATAATGTTTGAAGCCAAGAGTACATTTAATAAATAAATAAAAACAAAGAATACAATCCAGATAGGAAACTAACAAATTTTCCTAACCAAAAATGATTTTCAGAGGAACTTCTTTTATTTAATTCTTCCACATTTTCCTTTTAAAGATTCCCCCCCCCCCTTTTTTTTTGAAATCTGTAAAAAAAAGAATTCCCAAAAATAAATTACACAAAAAATAAGAAAAAAAATTTGAAAAAATTTGAAAAATCTGAGAGAATTACTCTAAAACCTTTTTTTTATTATTAAAAAGTTTTTTAAAGTTAAATGTCTGGATTGCAAATTGTTAAATTTACAAAAGGGTATTTTGCTTGTAAAAATAATAGAACAAAATTCACTCCATAACCTGGTGGAGTCCTGCTTTGTGGATGCTTTTCTTCAGCAGATACAGAGGACATTCTCCAGATAATAGAGATGCGGATAATAGTGTAGTTCTGGACAAGGCTGCTGGAAGTACTTTTAAACAGGGGGTGCTATGAAATTTTAATTGTTTTTTTTATTTTTATTTTTTTTGGGACAAAATACAATAAAAAAAAAATTTAATAGATCAAAATTCACTGCTTTATTGTCATACATTTCATTGCATGCAACCAGGGTCTGTAACACACAGACATCATCAGTTCTCAGCTGAACGTATGCACTGTTAATTAAACTTCATACCAACACTATAAAACGTAGATTTAGTCAGCTGCCATGAACCTGAGTCACTGCGTTTATGTCACACGGGACTCTATTAGCTACAAAATCCTTTTATGTAAACCAAAAGCAAATAATTATATCTTTATACTATTTAAATGTTATCGAACTGTTGTCAAAATCCATTACTCAAAGAACCCCAGATCAAATAACACTCTAAAAAACTATGGTTATGTTAAACTGCACTAATACATATGAAAGAGGGTGGCGGCACCATGCTCTTACTTTGAGCTACAGGCAGGGTACCTGGTTGCAAGTGTCCAAATTTTGAGGTTCGCTCTGGGTTCATGGAGATAAAGTCTCTCATGGGCGGACGAATCTGAAATGCATTTCTGTGCCACATTTCCTTCTCATTTCTGTCATTAGACTATGTAAATTTAGTATTACTTCATTAGTCTGCTGCCGCGAGCGGGATACCATGCTAACTTCCATAAACTTGTGTTGATTAGGCCTCAAAATAATGACACTAAAATCCAAATACATGTAATAGTAAAAAAATTAAATCCAAATCCCTATACAAAATATTCAGTAGAAATGTATAAATTGTGCAAAGTATTTTTAATATATTTTTTAATCTCCCTTTCGCCACTAGGAGGTGCTGCAGCACCCCCAGCAGGACCACCTCCCCAGGCCATGGTTCTGGAAAACAAGAACATAAAGGATGCAGAAAACCAGGGATCCAATAGGCCTAAACATACAGCTAGAGCTCGGATTGAATGTTTTTTTTTTTTTTTTTTACGAAACAAAGTCTAAATCTAAAAAGGCCAGAAATGTAAAGATCTCTGACTTTTTTAAAAATATTTTTACAATTTAATGTACACTGCTCAAAAAAATTAAACAAACACTTTGAAAACACTTCAGATCTCAATGGGGCAAAAAATCATGCTGTTTATTTATACTGACATGGACTGGGTGATGTGTTAGGACCTAAAGGATGCCACATCAATTGATGGAAATGAAAAGTATCAACCTACAGAGGGCTGAATTCAAAGACACCCCAAAAATTACAGTGAAAAAATGTTGCGGCAGGCTAGTCCATTTTGCTGAAATTTCATTGAAGCAACTCAAAATGATATTCAGTAATTTGTATGGCCCCCACGTGTGTGTATGCATGCCTGACAATGTTGGGGCATGCCCCTAATGAGACGACGGATGGCGTCCTGGGGTATCTCCTCCTAGATCTGGACCAAGGCATCACTGAGCTCCTGGACAGTCTGAGGTGCAACCTGGCAGCGGCGGATAGATCGAAACATAATGTCCCAGAGGTGTTCTATTGGATTTAGGTCAGGCGAGCGTGGGAAGGTATCAATTCCTTCATCCTCCAGCATACTCTCGCCACATGAGGCCCGGCATTGTCGTGCACCAGGAGGAACCCAGGACCTACTGCAACAGCATAGGGTCTAACAATGGGTGCAAGGTCTTCATCCTGATACCTAATGACAGTCAGGGTGCCTGTATAGGTCTGTGCGTCCCTCCATCACTGACCCACCAAACCGGTCATGCTGAATGATGTCACAGGCAGTATAACGTTTTCCACTGCTTCTCTAGACCGTTTCACCTCTGTCACATCTGTCTCTCATCTGTGAAAAGCAAAGGGCGCCAGTGGCGGACTTGCCAATTCCGGTGTTCTGTGGCAAATGCCAATCGAGCTCCATGGTGCCGGCAGTGAGCAGAGGGCCCACTAGAGGACGTCGGGCCCTCAGGCCACCCTCGTGAGTCTGTTTCTGATTGTTTGGTCAGAGACATTCACACCAGTGGTCATTTTGTAGGGCTCTGGCAGTGCTCCTTCTGCTCCTCCTTGCACAAAGGAGCAGATACCGGTCCTGCTGATTAATTGTAGACCTTCTATGGCCCTGTCCAGCTCTCCTGGAGTAACTGCCTGTCTCCTGGAATCTCCTCCATGCTCTTGAGATTGTGCTGGGTGACAAAGCAAACCTGGCAATGGCACATATTGCTGTGCCATCCTGTAGGAGTTGGACTGCCTGTGCAACTTCTGTAGGGTCCAGGTAACGCCTGCTAGTGACAGTGACCCTAGCCAAATACAAAACTGGTGAAAAATAGTCAGAAAAGATGGGGAAGGGGAAAAATATCAGTGGCCTCCACCTGTAAAACCATTCCTATTTTGATGGTCGTCTCCTTGTTGCCCCTCTAGTGCACCTGTTGTTAATTTCATTAACACCAAAACAGCTGAAACTGATTAACAACCCCCTCTGCTACGTACCTGACCAAATCAATATCACAGAAGTTTAATTAAGTTGATGCTATACTCTGATTACATAGTGTTCCTTTAATTTTTTGTAGTAGTGCACTACCCCCTGACTTCAGGTGGTTAGGGATCATCGACGTGACAGAAGCTAAGGACAGAACAGAATAATGTATAAAGATTTTTTTTCTTCAGTTCAGACAGTTCAGTCGTTGTATAAGAGTTGGCAGGTTTACATAAATACTTGTGGGATTTATTCCCTGGTGAATGGACGCCTCTCAGAGATCTGAGTCTAGGTAGGTTGTATTATTTTTTTTCCCTTTTTGCTTATACCAAAAATGTAACAGAATACCAACTTACAACATTCAGAACCTTTTTTCCTTTGGGTATTTCATGATCTTTGAATAATGCAAGTTTTTCATGTTTAAGTTTGAATTTGTTTTTCCTCTGGCGTAGACCTAGGTGATCTGGTTAAGATCACCCACAAGTGATTACATTTTATCACTCTCCCATTGAAAAGAGGACGTTTTATATTTCGCTGCTGTCACAGTCCTGTCTGCTCTTCTTTTTTGATATGCAGCTCAAGCTGAAAAAGAAAATGTTTGTTGCCAGGGGATTCATTTTGACAGCAGCAACTCCCGAAGGAGGGAGCTCAGAGGAACCTTTTTTTCTCTCCTCTGAAAACAGTTAGAGCAGGATAATGATTGGGTCAGAGATTAAGAGGTTTCATTTCAGAGGTCAACATCACAAGGTCCTCTTCTTTCAGCCACTCTAACTTTTTGTTTTCATTAATACCTGCAGGACACCATAATAATATTTTACTATGTAATATCATATTCGATAAAAAATTTTAGTCAGGTTTTATTTTGTGAACATACGCCTAACTGATTGTGTATGGAGTAAATTTGATCCCATTATTGTTGAAAGCAAAGAACACTTTTTGTAAATGGAAATTTGAAAAGAATAAAATAGCAACACATTTTGAAAAGAAAAAGAAAACTGCAATCCAGAAATTTAGAAAATCATTTTAATCAAAAATAGGTTTTCTAGGGTAACTTTTGTGTATTTCATTTTTTCTAAGTCTTCTTTTCCTTTTCTTTTTATAAAAACAGATTATATATTTCCCGATTTTATTTTACAAATTTCTCTCAAAACATTTTTTTAAAAATTGGAAGAGACTGGGATCCTTGAAACACAATTTGAAAAGATTGAAATTCTTAAAACTCAGTCTGGAAAAAAAAGGAGAAAAACGAATAAAGTTTTTTAAATATTGATAAATATGAAATATTGAGAAAATGAAAATATGATAAAAAAGTTCAATAAAGAAAAAAAGCTAATTTACCTCCAAAATATGTATTTTTTACCCAATAAAACCTTTTTCAAAGTTTAATCCCTGGATTACATTTTGTATTTTCAAATTTCTATTTATAAAATGTGCTTTGCATTAAACAATAACAGATCATGGTCAAACAATGAACTAAGCACACATATGTAATCAATTCTCAACAACTTCCTTGTAAAATATAAGACATTGAGAAAACAATTGTCAGGATTTGGTTGTGGTTTGAGGACCCAAATGCAGAGCCAGAGAGGCAGAGTTGAGTTTCTTGATGATTTAATTAACTATTAACAGTCAACATAGGCAGGAATCCAAAAAGTCAAATGTGAAAAAAGCCAAACAAACCAGATACAACAAACCATGGATACACCAGGGGAAAAAAATAATCTCAACAAAGAAGACCCAGTGAGTCAGAGTTGGAGGAAGTTAGACGAGGAACCAGCACTGAGGAACTGCACAAGGAGTGTATTTATGGGAGACTGAACAAAGAGAAGACTAACGAGCAGATTGGGAGCAGGTGTGAACAGAGCAGACTGGAAAGGAGCTAGGTAAAAAGGAGAACACAAGAGGGCAGCAGAGGGCAACAGAGGGCAACATATGAAAACCTGAAAACCTAAAATATAACCAGAGAACACAACAAAAAAGGGAATTAAACCAATAAAACTAGAAAACATGGATCAAAGTAAAACAGAATACTAAAAAGAAAACATAACAGAACCAAGACTGTGGCAAAAATAGTTTAAATCCAGATAAAAAATATTTCAGTTAAAAACTGTTAACTAAGCTAGCAAACCTAAAACTAAACTAAATAACTGATATTGAGACATAGAAGAAAAAAAGCTAATGTAACTGGCTAAAAAATATTGCCAATAAAATTGTGCAGTGATGTCACAGTTTAGCTTGGAATCGATGTCTGGGAACCAACGTTTATTTTGAAGAGCGTGGACCTAATTTGAAACTCTTCAAAATAAACTTTAGAGTTTGGTCAACTTTGCATGAGTTTGCATGGTCTCCCTGATGTTCTCTCCTGGTACTCCGCCTTCCTTCCACAGTCCAAAAACATGACTGTTAACTGGTTTCTGTAAATTCTCCATAGATGTGTGTGTGAATGGTGGTGTGTCTCTATGATGGACTGGCGACCTGCCCAGGGTTTACCCTGCCTCTTGCCAGTAGACAGCTGGAGATGACAGAAAATGGATGAAATTAGGTCTTTATTAACATTTCAAATAATTTAGAATATGTTTTAAATTATTCAGCCAAATTCACAATGCAAATCTGAGAGGAGAATTAAACATTATTTATTAAATTATTTTCCTAATCAGATATGAATTAACATTTAGAAAACTGATTCCTAATAACACTATAGAGCTAGTTAGCTACTTATAGAAAGAGCTAATGGCTAATGACGTGAGAAACCTCCTTTTTAAAATGACTCTTCTGTCAGTTAAATGTAATGAGTGGATCAGAAAACAGATTCATATTCATTTTTATTGAAATAACGATTGTCATACTTTAGAAGGAAAGCTCATATGTTAGCATCTGGTTCAGCTAGCATTAATATTAGCAAATATGAAGGTGCTTTTTTGCTTGCTGTTTCGAGGATGATGAGGGGTTTCTGGTGGAGCTCAGGGCTTAGCGTTTCAGGGGTCTGTGAGCTATGAGTTAGTCCTTTCAATGGCGTAACTGCAGTTGGTTAGGGCCCCCTGACCTTTTAGGGGCCCCGTCACTGACACCTAGTGGCCCCCTACACAATTGTGGACTAGGACGTCTCTTTACAGGTGTAATTGTGTGAAAAATTCCTCTTAAACTCCCCTGATACTAGGCTGACTGACCAGACCTTATGTATACCCCAAAACATGGCAGATTTCAAAAGGATGGTGAGCCGTTTAAACACCACACCAATAGCAAAACAGACAGTGGTACTTTTAATCACTGTTAACTATGGTTGTACTTCGTATGGGGCCCACCCAGATAATGTTGCTTATGGGCCTATTGTTGTGTCGTTACGCCATTGGCTCCTTTTCTGTAAGCTATGTGATTCTAAGCAAGTAGCTTCCTGGATTGTATCTCAGCTGTATCTCGGGACCAAGTTTCCTCTTTAACACTTAAAAAGAGAAAGGTGCAGATAGCTTGTTCTTGGAATCAACGTCAAAGTTTGAAAGAAGAAGCGGTGTGGGGGCTTTATTGCAGGCTTCACAGGGGGTTTCAGATGTCCTTTAAAGCTCCCTCTTTTTTGGAGTTTGTTTATACCCATATAAGCTGATTGTCTGCAAAGCAACTCTTTCAACCAATATCTAATACCATTGGTTTATATCAAAAAAACGTAATCTTTGATCACCCGGTTCTAATCTGAGAAGGAATGTTCATTGAAAAGTGTACAAAAAGAAGAAACTTCTTTAGTATTAACAAAATCATTGATGTAAAAACAAACTACAGACGAAGTTTTTAACCTTCTTTCTCCTAGGCCTGCCTTCTCAACATGGGAAAAGCAAAATGGCCCAGACCTACTAAAGGTTTTCCAATTCATTCAAAAATGCGATACCAAGCCAGGAGGTGCCTCCTCCAAATTCTCAAGCTACAGTATCATGCGTTCTCCCCCAGACCAAAGCATTACCATATAAGGCAATGGTATACCCTCTCAGGTCATCAAAGATCAAGCATTGGGATGCCCCTTTGGCTGACCTGCTGCCATACAAACATGACCCTTAACAGAAAATAATTCATCCTCAACAGTAGTAAAATACTGCAATGCTATGGTAGCCTTGACTTTCTGGTACTGAACCAAAGTAACATTCTCTAAATGTTTATACTTATGTCTATTGCTCTTTTTTATTGTTGGACCATTTCTCTAGAGCCGGGTTATCAACAGTGTGGGAAACCAGGTGTGGACATACGCAGTCCGGTCCATTCAGATGAGGAGTATCTCAGGCCTCAGGAGGAGGAGATGGAGGTTGGAGACTCATCATCCTTAAATAAAGGCGTCGGCTTTAACGAGCCTCCCTCGTTTCAGGTAAGACTTTATATAAAGCTGAATCATTCTGTACTTGATATACTCCATGGCAAAAAGTAATGGGACACCCCTTCAGATTAGCACAAGAATTGGGCATAGAGAGCGACAATAAATTGGTTTTATATACGGGAGAATAAAAGCATATTAACATTTGTATGTCAAAGTTGCAAATTTCTAAAGACTAGTTGTATGCAAGGATTTTTATCTTAATTTTTCTATCTTAATATTTTCAAAATGTTTAAATTCTTAACCATGTTTAGTTATCATAACTCCAAGAGATACCGTAATTTTCGGACTATAAGCCGCAACTTTTTTCCCATTTTTCGACCTTGCGGCTTATATAACAATGCGGCTTATCTATGGACTTTTCCAGCTAACGACCACCAGGGTAATACCTAAGTCTATGGATTTTACCATCCACCATGTTGACGTCACATTTGGTTCAACACAAGTAGCCGCACGCGCAGGAATGCGGACGTCCTCCGGAAGCAGACTCCTTGAAAGATTGACATTGCGAGCACAAGACAGTTTGTGTGACAACCTCATTATGGAAAACAAACGGTGAAATGCATATGATGCAGCTTTTAAGTTAAAGGCAGTCAGTTTGGCAGTAAACGTAGGAAATAGAACCGCTGCACGTAACCTTGGAATCAACGAGTCAATGGTGAGACGTTGGAGATGCCAGCAGGAAGAATTTTCTCAATTCAATTGCGTTGAAATGTTAATACATAGGAGCTTCCAAACAGTTGCCTCTTTCCCAACAATCCTCTCTGAGCACGAACCATATGGTAATTAAACATAAAAACCTGCGGCTTATAGTCCGGTGCGGCTTGTATATGTACAAATTATGCAATTTAGCTTCTGCGGCTTATATTCAGGTGCGGCTTATAGTCCGAAAATTACGGTAGTTTATTTTTTCTCTACTTTTTCATCATCCTATACCGTCCTTTTTTAACTTGAAGAGACAAACCTCAGACAATTATTCATTTTCGACTATTGCACTAATCACGTTTTGGAACACGTTTGGAATCACTGCAAATAAAAATATCCATTGTATATTTTGTTTTTGATTTAGATAGCTAAAAGAAGAACTAAATCATGAGGATTTTTGATAATTTTAATCTACATCTTTGAAATTAAGCTATGAAAATGGCTAAAACTGAAAAACAATGCGATAATTTGCTGTTGCAGTCTCTTAGTGAAGCAGAAAAACCAAAGAATGAACCATAACCTCAATATACACCATTCTTTTTGTCCGTTTGTATCCTTAAATTGCGAGTAATTCAGACCAGCCATTCAGTGAATCATCATGTTTTGACCATTTTAAGGTGGCACCCCATGACCAGGCAGTAGCTGAAGGTCAAGAGGTCATTCTACTGGCAAAGATCAGCGGAAATCCCAAACCAATGGTGTTTTGGTGAGACTTCTCGATTAGTTCTACCTTTTCCTCTTTCAGTTTAACCGATATCTAAAACAAGGTCAAAGTAATGCGGACACAGCGGGTGCTGAAACGCCACAGCTTAAATGACTGTGACAGAAAACTTTTTGTTGACCTAGGGTGAAGGACAGAGAGACGGTGAAGACAGGAGGCCGCTTCGTTGTCCGCGAGAGGGAAGATGGGACCTGCGAAATGAGAATCAGCTCTGCTCAAAGGTCGGATGCAGGACTTTACCTCTGTAAAATCGCCAGTGAGCGTGGAACCAAGCAGGTGGGATGCAGAGTAGAGGTCAAAGGTGAGTGATCCAGCAATCGTCAATCAAGTAGTGTTCATGTTTTCCTCTCACTCCTAATTCTGTTTGCTCTATTAATGAGCAGCAGGCGAACAGCTCGAGCTCAAGATCACCAGAGCAGTTGAAGACGTGGCGGTGAAGGCTGGGGAGTCGGCCATATTTGAATGCCACGTCATTGGGCCGCCAGACCTGGAGGTGGACTGGCTATCTAACGGAAAGCTCATTCAGCCGGCACTTCTAAACTGCAAGATGCATTTTGACGGAAAGAGGCAAGTTTTGAATTTGATTGTTTTTTTAAGTCTTTGCTGAACGCAATGAGTCATTTTCCAACAAAGTAATAAATGAAAGTTCTGTAGACTCCAACAATGTTATGTAGGGACGGAAATTATCGATAAAAATTTATCTAAAGTTGATTGAGAAGCAGCAACTTTAACAAAGACCTCAGTGTTCTATTGTAGTAGTAGCATCTTTCCATAGAACATAAAGGGTTTCATTTTTTTTTTTTTTTACAATAAGTTGGCCAGAAATAAAAGAGATCATTATATTTTAATGTATTTTCAGCAGTCACTTAATTTTTTTTCAACCATGTTGCTGTTGATTATAACACCTCAAAAGAATAAGAAATAAAGTAAAAAGCACTAATCCAAAGAAAACCCTTAGGATCTCCATAACTGTAATATACACTCACCGGCCACTTTATTAGGTACCCCATGCTAGTAACGGGTTGGACCCCCTTTTGCCTTCAGAACTGCCTCAATTCTTCGTGGCATAGATTCAACAAGGTGCTGGAAGCATTCCTCAGGGAGTTTGGTCCATATTGACATGATGGCATCACACAGTTGCTGCAGATTTGTCGGCTGCACATCCATGATGCGAATCTCCCGTTCCACCACATCCCAAAGATGCTCTATTGGATTGAGATCTGGTGACTGTGGGGGCCATCTGAGAACAGTGAACTCATTGTCATGTTCAAGAAACCAGTCTGAGATGATTCCAGTTTTATGACATGGCGCATTCTCCTGCTAAAAGTAGCCATCAGAAGTTGGGTACATTGTGGTCATAAAGGGATGGACATGGTCAGCAACAATACTCAGGTAGGCTGTGGCGTTGCAACGATGCTCAATTGGTACCAAGGGGCCCAAAGAGTGCCAAGAAAATATTCCCCACACCATGACACCACCACCACCAGCTTAAACCATTGATACAAGGCAGGATGGATCCATGCTTTCATGTTGTAGACGCCAAATTCTGACCCTACCATCCGAATGTCACAGGAGAAATAGAGACTCACCAGACCAGACAACGTTTTTCCAATCTTCTATTGTCCAATTTCGATGAGCTTGTGCAAATTGTAGCCTCAGTTTCCTGTTCTTAGCTGAAAGGAGTGGCACCCGGTGTGGTCTTCTGCTGCTGTAGCCCATCTGCCTCAAAGTTCGACGTACTGTGCGTTCAGAGATGCTCTTCTGCCCACCTTGGTTGTAACGGGTGGTTATTTGAGTCACTGTTGCCCTTCTATCAGCTCGAACCAGTCTGGCCATTCTCCTCTGACCTCTGGCATCAACAAGGCATTTCCGCCCACAGAACTGCCGCTCACTGGATGATTTTTCTTTTCGGACCATTCTCTGTAAACCCTAGAGATGGTTGTGCGTGAAAATCCCAGTAGATCAGCAGTTTCTGAAATACTCAGACCAGCCCTTCTGGCACCAACAATCATGCCACGTTCAAAGTCACTCAGATCACCTTTCTTCCCCATATTGATGCTCGGTTTGAACTGCAGGAGATTGTCTTGACCATGTCTACATGCCTAAATGCACTGAGTTTCCACCATGTGATTGGTTGCTTAGAAATTAAGTGTTAACGAGCAGTTGGACAGGTGTACCTAATAAAGTGGATGTTAGGATTTCCTTATTCAGATGAATGAACTTTAAATCTAATTTAACAACTACATGGGTTAGTGACCTAATAAAATAATAATAATATTTTTTTTTTTTGCAAACTGAGGTAAAGAAGAACCTTTTTAAGTATAAATTCATGGTCTCCTGATAAAAATGGGTTATCAAAAATAAAAAGATCTATGGAATGGAAAGGTAACCTTTATTTACTCAGGACGCTCATTATAACATGGCGATAGAAAAAAAGATCATGTTCCACGGTTGTTTCTGATGCCATCTGTTTTCATGATGGCCGCTTAAAAACAAAGGGTAAAATTATAGAGGACTAAAAAAGCAGTCGGCTCAACAAAGCTAACCCTGTTCCATGCATCTTCATTTTTTTGGGTAGTTCCTGAACAAGGTGTTTTCACACTCGAACAGATGGATTAATGCTGCCCAGAACCATAGAGTGTGGTTGTAATGTGATTCAGGAGCTGGTGGTTAAATGGTAAACCATCAGCTACATATGTACATATATGTGCTTTTAAGATAATGAACTCCAAAGCATATTTAAAAGTGTAGTTTTTTCTTTCTCAAATTAAGTGTGTTAAAGCAGCCAGTAGGGGCGCTAGACCTGTAACTTTTAGGCCACTAGCAACACTGCGCTGTTGCTAAAGCAAACAGTCTCCCTCAGTGTTTTAAAATCTGATGGGTTCCGACTAGGGTGGCCAGATGTCCGGCTTTAGGGCGGACAGTCCGGATTTTCATTGCACTGTCCGGCGTCGCATCCAGCCGGACGTGTATTTGCCCTTCTTTACACCCAGATTCCACATACTCTGTCAGTGCTCCGCTCCGCTCAAGTACGTCGTGCGAAGTACTTGTCTGTCATGTAAATCAATGAGAGCTGTTCCACATCCTCCGCTACTCCTCCGCACGTCTCTGTCCACGTACGTCTTCTCCGTCTTTCACCGTCAAAATACGGAACTGAGCTCTTTTTGTCTCCGCTCCCGTCAGTCCAGATCAAGACCCGCAATTGCAATCGCACCAAACAGGATAAAGAATGTAGTGAAGACCCGGTTTGTCAAATTAAATTATAGTAAAAACAGGTCGGTTACTAGAAATTGGAGCATAGTTCGTATATATTCCCAAAATTAAGAGCAATTAATTAAATAACTGGATGCAGACTATTGGTGCTTCAACAGACCAAAAAATTCTTATTGCAGGAATGGATGAAGAGATGATGAGTTTGGAAGCGGAGAACAAACATAGTTCATACAAACTATGGATGATCCTGTTTATTCCTGTTACAAAAATCCACAGCAGAAAGAGAAAATATTTGGGCAGAAACTGAACATCTGCTGGATGATGATGGGGATTTTTTTTAATATGTCATATTAAATTAAACGTTCACAGGGTTTATACCGGAATGAGGAACTCTAATTTAATGCTCTTTTAATGCTATTAGAAATAATTTTAATTTCATCAACAAGTATCATGTACACAAGTTATTAGTATACATGAAATAAGGAGCTGTAAGCACAGTTCCATGACTCAAGTTTGTGTATATATATATATATCTATATATATCTATATATATATAGATATATATATATATATATATCTATATATATATAGATATATATAGATAGATAGATAGATAACATGGTGAAATCATCTTTACTCTCGACAGGCTGCAGCCATGTCACGAATTCCTCTTTTCCAGCCACTTTTTGACATTTGTATTGTCCTATTCTCTAGCTCTCTCTCCGCCTCAAGCTTCTTTTCCAAACAACTGCTTTATGATCAATTGCAGCAGTTCTGCTCAAATTAATCGTGTCAAAAAATAGTCACTTTTTAAACACCACAATGTATTAAATAAATACAAATGCTGGGAACCAATTCTTTTTTTACATCTCTTTAATATTTTGTTCTATTCAACTACACAAGCATCATCTTTAAACTACTAAGAATTGTACTATAAATGTGACTTTACCCGATTCTTATGTACACCTTAGTAATTGATATGCCGCACAATGTCCTCCTTTTTGGTGTTATAGAAATGGCCACCCTAGTTCCGACCATCAGATCAATTAGTAATGCACTAAAAAAACGATCTAGAAATAAGTTAAACAGGTCTTAAATTAACTGTATTTACCTTTAATTTGAGTAGGCAAATAAGATGTTTTGCCAATAGATTATTTTTTTAATATTCAAAAAAGATAATTAGGTGAAATGCACTTGAAATAAGACAATAAAATAGTTTTTTTTCTTATTTCAAATGTAAATCTTGTTGTTCCATTGGCAAAATGTCTCACCTACCTCCTTAATTCAGGAAGAAATTCACTTATTTTCAGAAACAAAATTACTTATTTAGATACATTTTTTTAATAGTGTGAAATTTCTGGTAAATGTGAGGCTACAATCACCTCTTTAGATCTAAATCTTTAGAAGGGTCCTATCTGTTTTAGTGGCTAATAATGAGTTTTAGCTTAGTTAGCTCTGGGTCGGTTAAAGTTCTGGCCATCATAAGTAAAATAAGAAAGTTTTTGCAAAGAGCAGGCAGCATTGTATGGAGATAATTTTGTTTCATTATTGTTGCAAAAAACATATTTTGAAAATACAAATTAGAAAGAAAATGCGATCCAGGAAATACAATTATCAATCAAAAAACGGTTTTGAGAGTAACTTACCTGTTTTCCTAAAATCTATTTATTTTCTTCTTTTTTTAAAGTTTTTTGAGAAATGTTTATCAAAAAAAATTTTTTTTTTATGGTTTTTTTTTTTTTCTGTTTTTCAGATTAGGTTTCACGAATTGTATTATCTTCATCTTGCGTTTACTAAATAATAAAATTTTTTTTAGAAAAAAACCCCGGTATGAAATACACAATCTGTAAAAAGAAGAAAAGAAAAATTTTACTAAACAAACATTTAAGCACATTTAAAAAATGGGGAAACATTTTTAATGTTTTCTAAGTTCTTATGTCTGGATTGCATTATTTTCCTTCAAATTCTTAGTTACAAAACTTGTTTTTTGTTTGCAACAATAATGAAACAGAAATTACTCTATAGATCACACTAGATATGCCCGAGATGCTGAATATCGATCAGATTATAATAGATTATAGATTTAATAGATTAAATCAATATAATACTTGGTTCAGAAGTTATGTAGGGTTGCCTAATAAAGAATCTGGTTTAGCTCTGTGCTCCAACGATGAACTGTTCAGTCAACGTACATAACTGGCACTTTTACCCCCTACAGGCACAGTTAATGATTTCAGATCAACATTTTAAGAACTTCTTCTTCTTCTTCCTGGTTATTTTCTTTATGTGTTAGGTGCCGTCTGATGCTTAATTCAGTGCATGAGGATGACAGCGGTACATACACCTGCAAACTGAGCACTGCCAAAGGTAAATCACTGCTCCTGCTTGTCTTTTTAATGTAATGAAGATGTTAAAGTGGTAATAATGATAATACATAAAATAAAAAATCACATTTAAGCAATGCATGTTTGTTTCCAGAGGAGCTGACCTCAAGTGCAAACCTGAGAGTCGCTCCGTCCAGAGAGCCTTTATTTACTCGTAAACTGGACATCCTGGAGGTGATTGAAGGACGCACCGCACGCTTTGACTGTAAGGTGAGCGGATCACCTGCCGCGCGAGTCACATGGATGCACTTTGGTAAGAAGCTTCCGAGTGGTTGTGTGTTTTGAAATCTAGAGATCCTGAACACCAACGACATTAAAGAGCAAAAATGAAAAAAACAAAGAAAAATCCCCTACCTCCACAGATGAGGTTTTTCTTTTCTTAAATGATTCTCTTTCATTACTTTCTTCTGTCAGAGACACGAGTGGAGGAGACTGACAATATCCGTATCCTTAAAGAGGGGGGTCGACACTCACTTGTCATCTCCCACGTTAGCAGCAACTTGGAGGGTTTTTACACTGCGGTCGCTCAGAATATCTACGGAAAGTGTGAATGTACTGCTGAGCTCTACGTGCAAGAGTCAAGGGCTGCCATCTCCTCCCACATGTAAGCAAAGGCATGCATGCAGCAGCCTGGAAAAACTCTCATATGCGATATGACCATGATGCTATGGAATGAAATTTGTTCCATTATTGTTGCAAGGCGAAGATATATATACGTTTTAAGCTAAAAGAAGTAAAAAGCTAAGTTAAAGCTGCAGCAAAATTTATTGTTCATATGTATCAGGATATATTTACAGGACAGAGTGTACCAAACAACATGTGCAGGTGGAAGGCTGAGAATGACCTTGCTCACACACACACACACACAGAAAAAGCTGATTAACGTGGGAGCAGAAAGGCAGGAAGCAACTCCATACATACAGATAGGAATGTAGGGAGTATGATCATTCTTTGGGACTTTCTGTATGAAACTGTAAGATTTTCCCCTATGAAGATAATAAAAAGAGGTAGGGGTCAGAGTTGCTGTCCGCAGATACGTGCTGCTGCTGCTCTTCCTTTTGCAAAAGGCGAATCGAAGCTTCGCTGTCCAGAATTTTTCGTAACACTCCATCTAATTGACCTGCACTCGAATCAACGGACCCGGGGAAGCCATGACGGTTTTCACTTTTTAAAAATGAAAAAGACAGAAAATAAATCTACAAATTAAACTTTGATGTTTCGTTTTTTTTTTTTTTTATATATTTTAGTTTCCAATTTCCTTTTTACGGATTAATACGCTGGAAAAAAAATATACAACTGTTTTTGGCATTTACTTAGTCATACTTTACCACAATTGTTTCATGTTAGCAAAGTAGGAAAATGATGTCAAAGTAATTCAATATAACAAAAAAAACATTGCATTTTTTTCTTTGAAGAAAAAATATATAAAAATAAAAAAAAGTATTGTAAAACAGAAAAATAAAAAAATGTGAAAAAGAACAGAACAGTTGATGAGTCTCAAGGCCTTTTTTCTCATACAAATTTTCAAAGTTTTTCATTTTCGGATATACTGTATGTAATCTTTTTCAAATTTAATTAATAAAAAATATATGTTGTTTTTTTCTTACTTTAAATGCAGAAAACATGTTTCTCTCTATTACAGAGCTATTGGGAGCTCTGCAAATGAGCTCAAATTGGGTCAGATCTAAAAATCGTCACTTTCGGACATTAATGCAAAAGAGTGGACCAGTCAAAGTCAAACCTAAATACACTTAAATGCATGAAACAGGAGTCTGTGGTGCAGAATATTTCTATGCTAGAAACACCTCTGACGGTATTATGCTGTGAAATACCTGCCTGCCATAACACCGGTGCTCCGTTTTTGTGTATTTACGGCAGTATGCTTGAAAATTAGACTGGTTAAACTTCTACCAATACATGTATGTTATACATCCTTAGAATTTTTTTTTGCAATTCAACCCCAAAATTCATTTTATGGACTCCGTGAGCACCAAAAGCACAATAAGTAAAGATATAGCAGCATGTTAAATCTGAATTTCTAAAATAAAGCTTCCTACCTACGTTTAAAGCTGTCCCGAGGCCACATTATAAGTAAAAGCTTAGATTGTTTATATGCCATTTATCCGTAAGGGTTTATGGATAAAATTAATCCACCATATTTGTAATTAAAACATTTAATGGTGAGTAAATCACCACATAAACTCATTTTTTTAACCTCAGAAAAGTTTGATCCTTATAGCTAATGCTTACGTCTTGCTAATTACCCTAGATTAGAAAAAAAAAGGCTTTCTTTCCCGCTTAGATTTGGCAGGATTCTTTTTGGGCATTGATGCTCCAGGTTACACAAAATAGTGAACAAATAGCTAAAAAAATGTGCAGCAGAAAACAAGCGTAGGAGTATTTCTTCGTCTTTCAGGCGATAGCGGACCGCTAGCCAAACAGCAGTGTTGGGCACGTTACTTTGAAAAAGTAATTAGTTATAGTTACTAGTTACTTCTCCCAAAAAGTAACTGAGTTACTAACTGAGTTACTCCACAATAAAAGTAACTAGTTACTAGTAAAAGTAACTATTGCGTTACTTTTGCGTTTCTCGCCCCCGTAAACCTCACCACCCAGCCCCCACCGTCTCGCCGTGTGTTTCCAAAGCCAGCTGAATAGAGCGGACGACAAAGACAAGAACCTGCAGAGATTTTTGCATTTCTTGTAACTCAACGTAAATGACATCAGGGGGGAACGCCATGTGAAGTTTTTTGACAGGGCATTCAGATCTGGTGAGTATATGAAATTAATAACTGGGGATGTCTAATTCTTAAATCCTGTGTGTTTGGGTTGTTATAGATACTGCAACATCTATCTATACATCTATCTATCTAGATGTATACTCTGCGTGTGACATAAAATATGGATCTCCATCCCTGCCACAAAGGCCATCAAATAATGTTTAAAATAAAAAATACAGTGGGTTGAAAAGGCAGAGTATCCATCCATCCATCCATCCATCCATCCATCCATCCATCCAGATTTCTCCCTTTCATTTGATCGTTCACGCTCTCCATAGTTCTCCTGTGGCGCGAGCACTGGGCGACTGGTGCGCGCCTTTAGCGAGCATGCGCGTTTCCTGTCGCTTGCGCGGTGACTCGTGCCGCCTGTGCTGTGCGGAGATGCAGAGGAAACCGTTTGCTGCTGGAGTCATCCTCACTCTCCATCTCTCTGTGTGTGCTGTACGTTAACACCCACCAGCGGAAACACCCACCTACCCAACTGACAGACGGAATCTCACTATACATCAGCCATTCTCATCCTCCCCTCTCTCATGACAAGGCGCGCACCCTGGATGACCTAAAAAAAAATCTTTAATATCTCTTTAACAAAAATAGCACAAACAATATTTTTTTCTGCACAAATCTGCACTAACGTTGCACTAACCATTCAGTCTATTTGCAGAGTTTTTTGACGTGGGTGGGGTGTCAGCTTCACGCAGCTGCGCACAGTCCTATCATGAAAAAAGGTTCATTGTGCGACCTGAGTAACGCGCAGTAACGGGGTGTCTGCTATGGTAACTGCGTTATAGTTATAGTCAAAGTAATTAGTTAGATTACTCGTTACTAATACAAGGTAACGGCGTTAGTAACGCCGTTACTTTCAACGCCGTTAGTCCCATCACTGCCAAACAGCGTACGAGTTTCGCTTGGAGCCTGTGTGAATAACATCATGGCGGCAAGTACGTAAAATGTTTGATTGACAAACAAGTAGCCAATCCACTTTCGACAGTAGCCAATGTGGATTGGCAAATGTTTTGTTGGCACCTCCACGGACAGAGTTTATTGATTTTATTATTTTTTTTAAGGGGGAACCATAAGTGTAAAAATGCCATCCATCAATTAAGTCATTTTAGATGAATCTGGAAACTTAATTTCTGAGAAAAATCCTCTTTTATACCTTTAAGCATCAATAGTCTTAAAATGTTTTAATCCAATCTTGCCTAACTTTAGGTATTCTGTAAAAAAGGACAAAAAAATACTTTTGTTTGCAAAACAGTCGGACATGCTCCAAATGATTTGCATTTGTAATCGCTGGGAAATGTGCTTCTATAAGTCATTTTTCTGTCCTTTATGCCTCTCCATCACACAGCATCCAACTTTGTGATTGATACATGATCCAAATGTGAAAACCCAGAAGGTTCTGTTTACATCTCTGTCAGTCAGTCACTGCAGCAGGGATTGTGTTTGGTTTCTGATCCATCCCCAGGGCAAAATTAGAAAAGATGCCATCAATTCCTGAGGAGCCCGAGATGTTGGAGAACGAGTCAGAGAGAAGAACCATGCCGGACTTCGTCAAGCCTCTGGCTGACGTGGAGGTGATCGAAGGGAAGGAAGCAGTGCTGAAATGCAAAGTGTCCGGCCTACCCTACCCGACCATGGCCTGGTACCACAAAGGGCAACGCATCGAAAGCAGCGAGGAGCGAAAAATGACTCAGCGTAAGCCAGCTGCCAGGTCACAAACCAATCAAAGCGCCTCCTTGGAGCATAAATAAGACATTCCCATGTGTTCTCCAGACAGGGATGTCCACAGTCTGGTCATTCGGAGCGCCTGTCATGCCCACGGCGGCGTCTACAAGGCCGTCATCTCCAACAAAGTGGGTAAATCGGCCTGCTACGCTCACCTCTACGTCACAGGTAGCTGCATCCTCACAGCTGCAGGTTTGCTTGAAAAGAATGCCGATTCTTTTTCTAAATTTGGGGTTTTTGATAAACAGATATCGTTCCTGACCCTCCTGATGGACCTCCAGTTATTGAAGCCATCACAGGGAAAACTATAATCCTTAGCTGGAAGCCACCAAAGAGGCTGGACCCTTCACTGGGTGGGTCCTTCGCTCAGAATCTGAAAACGGTTATATTCAAAGAAAAAAAAAAAAAAACATTTAAATTAAAGCTGTTTAATTTAAATATGTGCATGCTTTCAGATGCCAGCTCTCTGCTGTTCATGATGCAGCAGCAGCCTCTGGGTTCCATCCAATGGTCTGTGGTGGCGTCTAACCTGAAGGAGACAACTTACACCGTGGGCTCGCTGTCCAAGGGCGTCCGTTACTCCTTCAGGGTCCTGACATCGACCGGGAAGACACTGAGCAAACCGTCGCCCTCCACCGACCTGGTCCAGCTTCTGGACCGAGGTACCGCAGCCGCCCGCAACTGGTGTAAAATTTAGCCCTGCGGGGAAACTTAAACACAGCGTTGTCCTCGATTTCTTCAGGGCCGTATTTGAGGAAAGCGCCTGTTATTCTGGATAAACCGGATGTGGTTTATGTGGTGGAGAACCAACCGGCGAACATCACCGTCACCCTGAACCACGTGCATGCAGTGGTTACCTGGAAAAGGTTGGTGAATAAGGTTTTTCTTTTCAAAAATTTCACAGGCTAATAACTAGGAGCTAAAGCTCTACTCAGGAAAAACTGAAAATCTATGAACAGACCTCTATTTCAGGTCTGTCTCATGAGTTTGCTGTGAATTTAGTTCCATTCTTGTTGCAAAGAGCTTGTTTTGTAAATGAAGCGTTGAAAACCTAATTAAAAACTGTTTTTGAGGATAACTTTTTATTTTAATCTTCCATTTTTCTTCATATTAATTTGTTTTCTCATATTTATTTATTTTTTCCTGTTCTTTTTCTTTTTGTTTTGTTTTATTCAAATGTTATTTTTATTAAATGTTTCCTCATTTTTGGGAGCAGGCGTTCCCCTGGGGCATGGAGTGAAGACGTATTTCTATTGGTCTGCATTAGAAATGCAGCAACTTTTATATTGATCCAGAATTAGAGTTTGTATTGGGCTTGAAGTCATAAAAATGGAACTATAAAATGTGAATTTAAAAAGTTTACAATTTTCAAACTTCAATATGAAATATGGATATTTGAAAAGAAAAATGAAAATGTAAAATATGCACACAAAAAAAATTAAAAATGAAAACATACAAAGGTAAAAAAAAGAATAAATACAAGGACCGACGTAGCATCTCCAGACATTGATTATCAGTGAGAAGTTCCCAAATCTGTCAATTGGTGGAGGTTTATCAAAGTTTATTAGAAATTGTAAAATTGTTGATATTCTGTTAATCTGAATATTTTCCATACAGATGTAAAAAATGTATTCTTATAAAATAAGGTTTTTGGCATAAGGAATTTTGTAACCAAAATAATGACTAAAAATACAAAACAAAATAATACAGTATAATAACAAAGAAAAAAAAACTAAAAAAAAAAAAAAGACAAACATTGCTTTTTGTTTCATGCTTCTATATAATGATAAACCTGTAAAATTTGAATCTTTGACGTTAAAATATTATTTCTTTTTTCTATGACATAATAAACTGAGCTTGCAGTCTTAATTCTTGCTGTAGTTTTGCCTTCATAAACAAATGAGAATCCATCTTGTCCCGCTCCGCTTCAGCCATCCAACCCGAAATGAGTCTGCTGTCACGTTGGGGTGTGATGGTTTAAGGCGGGACATATAGCTCTAACAAACCATAGCTGTGTCTGAACATCCCTCCTGTCCTCTGACCCCTCCAGCACTATATAAAGGACTTTATATTGAACTAGGTAAACTGACTGTTCTTACAGATGATCACTTCTTTTGCTCCCAGTTGGTCATGTGACTCAGGCTCTCCCCGTTGTGTCTGCACCTTTGCTCCCAAAAGGCTCCCATGATCCTTTGCAAGGAGAGCTCTTGCAAAGCATTCTGCAATATATTTGCTTGTCTACTGACCATTGATGTCCCCTCCTTTCAAAGTGCATTGTGGGAAATTATGAGTCCGCTTCTTTTTCATCCACCAGACATTTTGACACTCATAAAATGGCGTAACCCCTATAAAGTCCCATAAGTAGGTCATATGTAGGCTGCACAGCATATAAATGCTGCTTCATGATTCATGATTTTCCTCTTTGAAAGCGAAACACCAAGAGCATTAAAGCATCAGTTGTTCTCTTGGTGTCCCCTGCTGTTTCCTTTGTTTCTGTTTGTCCAATCAGCTCAGAAGGTTCATCTGATTGTCTCTCTTTTCTACAGTAATACATAGATTTATCAATCTGGCCGCTAGTTTAATAATATAAAATTATAAATACCTTATTTATCACAATATTTGTATTCTATAATTGCATATTTGCATTATATCCTAATTGCTGCATATTTACTTGTAAATATTGATGTATGTATGTGTATTATGTATGTATTCACAACAAGGAACAAATATAAATATTTAATAGTAAATTTATTCACATCCTTTGACTATCATTGAAAAATTCTGACTCCTATTCTGTCTTGTATTTAAGAGGGGATCTCGTTCAATTAGTGAAGTTACTTTGTTTTTTTCTTTCATTAGAACAAGTGTCGGTGTCATATATATGAGGCTTTATGCGTCTTTGTCACCAGGAGGGGGGTTGCTATAGTCAACAGGCTTGGATCGTATGAGATGAGCATGCCGGACGACGATCAGCACACCCTGAGGATTCAGCGGGTCAGGAGCTCCGATATTGGTCAGCTGGTGGTCACAGCCAGCAACCAGTTTGGTAGTGACCTCTGCACGCTGCAGCTGGCCATGGCAGGTCAGACACCTTTAGCATTTCAATGAAAACTTCCCGGAAGAATGCCAAGGACGAGAAATCAACGTTTGACTGTTCTTCTTCTGTAGTTCCTCCTAAATTTGAATCCATCATGGAGGACGTGGACGTGCATGTCGGAGAAACAACGCAGCTGGCTGTAGTGGTGGAGGGGAAACCAGACCCGGATATTCAGTGGTTTAAGGTACTTTACTCCAAATTCGTCAATTTCAGGGCGATCAACATGAGCTTATCTTTTCATGCTCTTTCTCAGGATGATCAGCTCCTCTCTGAGAGCAGCCACTTCAAGTTTGTGTACGACGACCCTGAATATTCCCTTGTGATTCTGAGCGCCAGGCGGGAGGAACACTGCGGCGTGTACACCTGCACCGCCAAGAACGTGGCAGGCTGTGTGTCCTGCAAGGCCGAGCTCACTGTCCACACAGGTGTGAAGAGAAAGAATCAGTTTGAAATAATTAGTGAGATAAAAAACAAAGAGGTGTAGCATCCTTCTTAGATTCAGAGTTTTAACTGAAATGTGTACGGCGTCAATTTTGTTCCATTATTGTTGCAAAAGCATGTTTTGTAAATAGAAATAAAAAGCACACAATCCAGTGGGGGAACTTTTAAACTTGATAAAAAGAAAATGGTTTTAAAGGTAGTGTTTTGTTTTTTTTCAACCTTAATTTATTCTAAAAGCTTTCATAGAATTTATATCTTTATGTCTTTTTTATTTTTTTCATTGTATTTTTTTATTGTGTTTCACAGATGAAATTCTCTTCACTTTAAGCCCAATAGAAATTTTGTTGCTAACAGTCAATGTGACTATTAGGAAAGCTTCTCCTCTCCAGAGGAAAGTCAGATCCTAGAAGTGAAGAGAATGTGATCTGCAAATCGGATTTTCAAAAATTGCTATCACAAAACTCATTCTGAAATACAGGAATTAAAAAAAAACTAAAATGATTTTTTTACTTGAAAACATAAAATATGCAAAAGACTTTGCTTTCAAATAATCTCTTTTGCATTAGAAGTATTTTCAGTTTAATTTCTGGATTGCTTTTTATCAAAGGGTAGAATACCTAAACATTGAACCTAGAATACATAAACATTGAAAAAAAGAAAAATAATAGAAAATGCAAAGTCATTCTCACAAAAGTCATTCTCAAAAAAAGTTTTGCAAAAATTTTGTACAAAATTTTTGTACAAAAATGAAAATATAATCAATAAACCTTAATCTGAAAAAGATAACACATAAAGCAATTATAGAAAACAAGTTATATACTCTCAAAAAAAATTTTTTTCTTATTTACTAAAAGGCATTTTACCCCCCCCCCCCCCCCCCAAAAAATTTCCATTTAAATACATGTTTTTTGTTTGCAACAATAATGGAACAAAATTCACTCCATATTTTCTCCTCTGCAGCTAGCTGTTGTTTGGAAATTGCTCTGTAAATCTGCCCCATATGGCAGAAACCAAGAGGCGCTCTGCAGCTATGAAACCAAACCATCTGTCACTGCTCAGTTCTAAACGCCTGTGTCTGTGCTTCATGCAGAGCGAGCAGCAGCAGCCGAGCCCATGGAGGACAAGGGGAAGATTCTGAGGACGATGAGGCGTTTGACGGATTATTATGATATTCACAAAGAAATAGGGAGGTGAGCGCATTTGTGTGTGGAGGCGCCGCAGCTCCCCTCAGACACAGCGAGGGAGCTGACGTTAATGGGTTTTGGTGCGCTCAGGGTCAGCCTAAAGGGGTGAGGGTGGTAGGATGGGTTGGGAGGGGGCGGGTTTGAACCTGCTTAACAACAGCAGACAGAAACAGAGATGACTCACCATCCTGAGTGGAGTGAATACATTAGCTGACACTGGATTTGTTTGGGTCCGTCACTCATAGAGAGAGGTTTAGCCTTTGGAAAAGGGAAAATAGAGAAAAAATAAAGGCCAACAAATTTCAGATGGATTTATTAGAAAATGAAATGTCAAATTAGACAAAGCAATCTCTATTTGTATGGAGTGAATTTTGTTCCATTATTGTAAGTTATATTTAAAAACATATTTTTCACATTTCTCTTTTACAGATTGATTTTCAATAAACCTAAATAAATGTAAGATTGCATTTGTTTTATGAGTTTAACATATTTGATATCAGATTTTTTGAAGTATGAGAATACAAGTTGAGAGGTTACAAAAAAAAGTTAAAAAGTTACAACTATGCAAAAATGCAAGTACAACTCATTTACAACAGATTTACAAGTTCGACAAAGCTGTTTCACTCCTTACCGGTTCCCTCTCTCTGTTACGCAAACACACAAGCACGTTTCTCTATCATCGTGGGGACCTTCAATTGACTTTCATTCATTTCTAACCCAGTATATATATATACATATATATATATATATATATACATATACATATATATATATATATATATATATATATATATATATACATATATATATATATATTTATTGTCTTAAATTGGATAACCGGCTCTTGCCCAGGGTGCTTTCATGCTTGGGGGCAGACACAGTCATCGAAACATTGAACTAACATGAGCATTAACAGTGACAATGTACGATGTCATGTAAGAAGGGTAGACACACACATGTTTGGACTACTGATGCTTCTCTGTTTGCCTGCTGAACCAGGGGGGCGTTCTCCTATGTGAAACGGGTGACTCTGAAAACAGAGAAGACGGATTTGGCTGCTAAATTCATCTCTGCCCGGGGAAAGAGGAAAGCAGCGGCCCTCAGGGAGATGGATCTGCTGGCTCAGCTGGACAATGACCAGATTCTTTATTTCCACGATGTTTTTGAGAAGAAGAATGTGGTGGTGCTCATCACAGAGCTGTATCCTTTCACTTGGACTTTAGCTTTTTTATTTCCCCAAGCTCTTTTAGAAAGAAAAATTTTGATATTTCTAGACAAAAAGGAAACAAAGCAAATGTATTCTGCAGCTGCCTTGGGCACACATGATGCAGCTACTCTTCTCTGACTCATTGCTGCTGGGAGGAATTAGCAATAGATAGCAGGCGTGGGAGTTCTGCTCATTTGTAATCCATCTCTCCTGCACCCACCACTCGAATCATAAAGTCGACTCCTGGTTCAGGTTTTTTTCCCCTCAGCTTTTTGTGAAGATGTCACGAAGAAATGTTGGACAGGATGGTAAAGAAAACAACGGTCGCAGAGAAGCTGGTGCGTTTTGCTCAGCTTGATACTTTGCAGCCATGTCACGTAACTTTAAAGTTAATTGTTTTTTTATAATCTCTCAACATGCAGATCCGCAGCTTGGTTCAACAGATTCTGGAAGGGCTTCGGTACCTTCACCAAAAAAACATAGCTCACCTCGACCTAAAGGTATCGGTGCATCCCTACGATGATCATCGTTTATTAATCAGGGATAGCTACTTATATCACTTACACTTATGTCCCCTTTAGCCGGAAAATATTTTAATGGCAAGTCCAGGAAGCGACCAAATCCGCATTTGTGACTTTGGGAACGCCATGAAATTGGAAACTTCAGAGGAGTATTACTGCAAATACGGAACGCCGGAGTATGTTGCTCCAGAGGTTGTTAACCAAACTCCAATTTCCACGGCAACAGACATATGGTAAGCCTCCCGCCTCCAAGACTTGATAAGCGACTCTTAATTCCACTGGAAGCCATAGATTAGCATGTCTTAATCCACTTCCTGCTCTCCACAGGCCTGTTGGAGTCATCACTTATCTCTGGTAGGCTGCAGAGATTTCAGTCAAATATTTAGTCCTGGAATGCATCCAACTGAAAAATAAATGAACCCTAATATGTTTGTCTTTCAGTCTCACTGGAGTGTCTCCGTTTGCTGGTGAGAATGACAGAGCCACTGCGCTGAACATCAGGAACTACAACGTGGCATTCGAGGAGGCCATGTTTTCAGACCTCTGCAGGGAGGCCAAGGGTTTCGTCATCAAGCTGCTGGTGGTGGACAGGCTGTGAGCATCTGTTAATCGATTCTGAACCTCTACAGAGAGTGAAAGACTATTGTAAAATAAAAAATTAAAGTTGTCTGCAAAGTTGCTAGTGGCAGCATCATGCTGCGGGATGCCTTATATAGCAGGAAGTGCGTTAGCTATAGCTAAACATAGAACAATCAAGAAAGAAAGAAACAGTAAAAGGTTTAAAAAGAAACAGAAACTAATATAGGTGCAAAACCAGTGCATATACATTAAGGCAAAGCAAATATAAAAAGTACTGCAAATATAAATTAGCTTTCAAAAGAAAAAATAGGCTAACACACAAATTCAAAGGGAATATCTTGCAAAGAAAGTGAAAACTTGCTTCAAACACATAAATCATTCTGACAACCAAAATGCATGTATAGAAAAGATTCATGGAATGAGTTTGTAAATAGGGACATGAAATTAAACTTTTAACAAACGTTTTAAATAAAAAATGTTTTGTGGAGTAACTGCTGTTATTTTAGATTTGATTTTTAGAATGTTTTTTTCTCTTTATTTACAGGATTTACATTGAGCTTGAAGTATGGAGTCATAAAGAAATAGTTGTTGCTGAAGTCTTAGCTTAGAGATTTTTTCATGCTTTTCAAATGCTGTTTAAAAAGGTCGCAATTGTTAAAACTTCATTTCATTTCATTTGAAAATAGAGAGAAAACTAAAATACAAGAATAAATTTTAAATACAATTTTAATCTCAGAAAACAGCAGGTACCCCCCAAAAAACTACCTTTAATAAAAAAGTTAGTAAATTTTATAAATGTTATTAAAAAAAAAAAAAAACAGAAATCTGACAAAACAGCAAGGCTACTCTCCTGGATAAAAATTTTATTATTTCAATTTAAACACATATACTTAACTTGAACCAATAATGGGGGAAAAGACACTCAAAAAAAGATCTGCATTTAGAAAAAAGACCACAAGTCAAGATGGCAACAACATATGGTTTTACACATCACCTATGTGCTAATAGTTGGTTTAGTGTTTGCAGTTTGCTACTTAGTAATTTCTTTGCTTGCAGCAAATCATTTTTAAATGGTTTCTGAGTGCCTGTGTGTTAATTTTGGTGTGTTTTCAGCCTCATCTTGTACTTGAAGTAGTTTTGTATTTATTTTTGCTTAAATTCAGTATAAGTAAGAACAGCCCAGTCAAAGTCCAAACCAAAATCCTATTCAGAATTTGTTTATATTAGAAAAAAAGCCCTACTTTTCTTTGACTGAACCATATTCAATTTACAAAGAGAGGAGAAAAAATGTCAGACTACGTGTAACTGACTGCCACACTTTTAAGATTTCTTTATATTAGGATACCTGAAACTATAATTATTTTTTAGTGGTAATAGCATTCTTTGTTTTGACCGATCAACCCAGAGTTGCTAATATAAACATGGTAAAATGTGGAAAAGTAGAAGGAAGTCTAAATACTTTTGCACTGCTTTATATTTAATCTTCCCTCTCCCAGGAGACCAAATGCCAAAGAGTGCCTTCGTCATCCTTGGTTCAAGGTGAGCCACTGTTTAAAAGCAAAACAATGCCTGTTCATTCGAAGATTTATTTATACATGTACTTTAACTGAAGTCAATGACCTAAAACTCTAACCCTGTGTTTCGCCTTATAGGCACCTACAAATAAGAGCATCAGCACGGCTATGCTGAAGCAGGTTATCGCTAGAAGGCGGTGGCAGGTAAGACAAATGGGAGGTTGTTCAGCAGGCATAGAGTTTGTGATTCAGTGTTGTGAGGATAAAGAGACACTGATATCCCTTTTTTGGTAAAAAATAAAATAAAATATGGACCTTCTCTGAACAAAACAAGGAATTAAGTAAGATTTGCCTGGACATTCACAGTGCCTCCAGCATAGGGTTGCCACCTCCTTGAAAAAAAAGAAAAGAAAAAAGGGACACCTCATGTGCGTGCCAGCTGACCCGATTGCCGATTGTCTCCTCCAGGCGTGGTGATTTTTTTTTTAGTCCCCCTTTGTGTGTGAAATGATTTTTTAACAATTTGACTCAAATCTGCATTAAATTAGATAGATATTTGTGAGTGACATGAACACATGGAAAACAAATTATTATCTAGCAATTCACTTTAATACAAAATAACAAACTTTGCTGAAAAAAATATGTATCTTAAACATAAGTCTGTACTGCTGAACTTCAAACTGTAAAAATGAATATAAAACTTTAAATAAACATTGCACATTCTTGGTGCAACAGCAAACTTAAAAGCAATGACTGTAGGCTACAGTTGTAAAACAGAAAAAAAAAATAATTAGCTCAATGCCACATTATGTGCCAATAGCCTACTTTTTCCCTTTGTATTTCCTCTGAGCTCTTGCAGCAGTGAGGAGTTGTTTTTTTCTTTGAGTGCTGCAGAGTAATACTGAGTAAAGCAGCGTCAGCATTTAAATTACTCCCTTTGTCCCCTATACTGCTCTGCTGTCTCCCACTATCTTCTCCGTGAGCAACACTTGGCTCGACCAATGGGATGAGGGGATTCTGGATTGTTACATATATGTTGTCAGCTCATTGGTCATAGAGCAGGACAGGGTCCGGGAACAAGTTTACCGTAAGTTTTGTATCTAACGCGCCATTGTGCTTCATTTTTTTATTTTTTACTGTCACAGTAATACGGGACAAATTGCGTTCCTTTTCCACTAAATACGTGACGGGTACCTCTATTTCTAAATACGGAACCATTCTGTTTTTAAAGGGACGGTTGGCAACCCTATTCCAGCAAGCAACTCAGAATTCTGCCAAAAAGGCACAAGTGTAGCAAATAATCAAACAAGCAGTTTAAGACACACATGCAAACTACCCCCACATTCATTTTTTGAAATTTTTTTGTGACAATGAGACCCTTATCTCTGTGCTCTCTTGCTTTTAATACTCCTATAGATTCTCTCCTACTCGTCTGTGAAGCTAACGTTAGTTTAGCTCATGCACCGTTAAAAATGTAACATAAAAATTGCACCGTGCATGTGATAAACTGGGGGCCTCATATTATTCATATTTTTACTTTCATTTTTGTATTTGTTTCAACCCCTCATTGCTGTTGGAGCTGATATTAACAAACCTTTTATAGTAAAACATCATAAGAAATTACCCCAGGTCTTTTGTGTTTATTATTTCAGCGTTCCCTTATCAACTATAAATCAAAGATGGTGATGAGGTCAATCCCAGAGCTCCTGAATGACTCCTCCAGTCACCTTTCAATAGCCATTGCCCGTCATTTGAAAGAAGGCTCCCCGCCTCCTTCTTCTTCTTCAGATTCGGACGCAGACGTCGATGAGCTGCCATTTATTCCAATGCCCTTGTCCATGGTCTTCTCTGGGTCCAGGGTCTCTCTGAATGAGATCCCAGGAGATGAAGATGCCAGATGGCCAATAGCTGATGTCAGTAGTAAAAGAAAAGAAGAAATTGTGGGTATAGACAGCTCTACAGCAGAGGGGAATAAAACGATGGTATATGAGGCTGAAACTGAAAAGAGAGTTGGAAAGGCTAGAGGAGAAGACCTTAAGAAAGGATCAAATGCAGAGTCGAATGAAATACAGACAAAAGCCAGGAGGGGTACCATGAGAAGAGGCAGCTCTGCAGATTCAGCTCTTCTTCTTCACATTGACCCAGAAGAACAAAATGCAAATGAAAACACAGAGGGAGGTAAGAAGGGCCTAAAAAAGGCTGTTTCTATGGAACTGCCCAATCGCAGCTCAAGCCCTGGGGCCAAAATATTAAGTCAGGAGGATTATGCTTTAAAACTAGAGCTAATGAGGCAACGGCTGCTCAGGGGAGGAAGCGTTGATAAAAAAATGAGTGGCCTACGAGGGCCATTGTTTGAAACTCTTGGCATTGATGAAGAAAGGCAGACAGGGTCTCTTGAGAGAAGTTTAAGAAGATCCAGGGAAGGGCCATCAACCCTTACCAAAGCAGCCTCATGTGAAAGTTCCGGAGAAGACTCACCAAAGACTAAGTTTTTTCATAAAAGTGTCTCCTTTTCACAGGGGGATTCAGAGCCTATGCCCTTGCACCGTAGGTTTGGAGCCCCCTTGGAGATACCTTCTACTTCCTCTTCTTCCATTGCTAGCACAGAAGGAAAGAAACTTCAGGAAGCAATATCAATGTCTGCACTCACTGAACAAGCTACAATGGAGTCTACATCAACCTCGCCAGGAGAAAATGCCCGCCTTGATCTCCCAGCTGCGGACAATATAGATCGACTGCAAAATAATCACAATGTGAAAGAACATTTGGATGCAGAGGTAGAAAAAGAGAGGACCAAAGCAGAATCTGAAACACAATCTGCCTCTGTTATTACCCCTAAAAATGTTATAGAAGAGGAAGGGACAGAAGATAGCATGACTGTAGAGGCTAGAGTTTCTGTACCCTATCAACTGGCCCAATCAAAATCCCTTACTGTTTCACACAAACCAAACGACTTGAACCCCTTAGATATATCTCCATTACCTGAGCATCCAGCTGTGTTTGCCAAAGTGGCAAAGGGGGACGGATATCCTGGTTCTCTTCCCTCATCTTCAAACCCCGATCTTACCATCATCCCTCGCCAACCTGTTCTAAGAACGGACATTAAAGACATTGATTCAGAAGAGGTCTTTGAGGCAAAGTTCAAGAAACGCGAGTCATCCCTGACCCGGGGACTCCGTAAACTGACCAGAAACAGATCTGATGAGAAATCCCCAGTGTTGAGTCGCAAGACGGTTGAAGGGGGAGAGGATATTTACAGGCCGGGACCCAGAGGTGCACCTCTTGCAGTAGTTTCCTCGGGACTTCAGGAGAAATCCAAGTCTGTCCAAGATTTAAGAGAGGCTGATAGGGACACAGGCTTTGGTCTGATAGGAAGGTTTTCATTAAGAGGAAGGAGGTCTACTTCTATTGAGAAAAAAGAGGAGAAGCGACCAAATATGCGCGAAAGTGCTGCAAACAAGAGGGTTTCATGGGCTATTGGTCGCAGTAAGTCTCTGGACACAAAGGATCAGAACGCTGCTCGAGAGAGGAGACAGTCTCAGGAGAGAGAACCCAGAACAGTTGACGAGTCATCGGTTTCTGCCATGAGGCGAAAGTTTGAGTCCAAAGTAGCAGGGATCTCTGCAAAAATTCGAAGTCAGTCAGAGGAGAGGAAAGCAAAAGAATCAAAGGGGAGTCAAAAGGACCTTGTTCAAAAGGGTATCAACAAGGTCTCTGAATCTCCTGTTCTAGCAATACGTCACAAGTTTGAGAACAAAGTGGCGGAAATATCCTCCAAAATCCGTAGTCAGTCAGAAGAGAGAAAAGTAGACGGAGAGGGTAGGAGCACACCCCTGCTTGCTCGACATCGTCATTCGCACTCTGAAGGCCGTGGACTCAAAGGAATGGGCATCCCTGAAAATCAGTTGGCAAAGCAAACTGGCACTGCTACGTCCAAGGAATCAATTGAGTCCACCTCTAGTATCCAGTCAGATAAAGCCTCAGAAAATGAGAGACGATCGCGGTGGGACAGGTGGGGCTTGACCAGAGGCAAGAGAGATAAAACTCCCTCCCAGTCTGACTTACCATCACCTGCACCCAAAGAGGAAGGTCTGACAAAAAGCCAGCAGTTCATCCGCTCTGCTTCTGATTTTGCTCCGGTGTTCCACATTAAACTAAAGGACCACGTCCTATTGGAGGGGGAAGATGTGACTCTGAGTTGCCTTCCAGCTGCCAGTCCACACCCAGAAATCACATGGATGAAGGGTAACTTCAAATACCCAATTTTTACAACTAATATTTAATCAGACACTGAGGCTGATTTCTTTTCTGTTTTCCCTGCGTTCCAGACCGGAAGCCATTGGAGGTGACTGACAGCAGGACCAAATTCATCTCCCACCCTGACGGCAGGCAACTCCTTACAATTCAGAAGTGTGGCCACAAAGATACTGGGGTGTACGAATGTGTTGCGACCAACCCAATCGCTACTATCACAACTTCTTGCACAGTTTCTGTAGCTTGTAAGTGGTTCCCGTTTTCCCAAAGCTACTTAAATACTTGTAACTCCCCCCCCTACAATGTTTAGATGTTCATTTACACTTCAAAGCCATACAGTAAGTTTCCTAATGAAGCATTTTACGTTATTGAATTTTAATTTCAGAGAGATTTGTCCAAATGCTAATGCAGCTGAAAGGAATATTAATGCAAGCAGATTGACTTTATGCTAGGCTAACTTAATCATATATTTAGCACCTATTGAACAGATGATGATTGATATTAGCTGCAGGGGCTCATGCCCAAACAGTATGATGTATGTGGCTGTCTAGGACTGCTCTGAAAAGACAACAATAGCATAGTGGTAGCTAGAAAATACCTAACTGAACAAAATACATTGGCTCAACCTAAATACATCAAATTGAGAAGAACTTAAGTTCATTGCCTCCTGCAAGGAGGTTATGTTTTCTTTGCCATTGGTTTGTCTGTCTGTTTCAAAATACTTAAAAAGGGTACGGATGGATTTTGCCAAAATTTTCTATAAAGGCATGTATTGTGACTGACAACAAATTATTAAAATTTGGTGGTGATCCGAATCACCTTTCGGATCCAGAAATGTTTTAAAGATTCTGTGAATATAGGGATTAACGTAAGGTGGAAAACACACAATGAGCTAGAGATCTGCGCTGTCTGAATGAATTTCTAGTTTAGCACAGGGCATGCGATGTACCCATCTGGTGCTAAAGAGCGATAAAGAATCCCACACTCCTGTGTGTGACATTACATATTAGCTCTTAATGTATACGCTATTAGATTTTTATTATGGAGAAGTTTACCCATTTGCTACATTTGTGGGACATTTGATTACCATTATCTATGTGCGATTTTATCACATAATGATGTGTGGTAGGCTAGGCTAAAGGCTGTCCAGATACTGGCAGTCTGGACTTCCTTTCCAGCCATGATATTCTTCTTACTGTTGATCACAGGGAAGGAGAAGAAATAAGAGATAGGAACTCTGATTTGCTGTATTTCGATCAAGTCAGTGTTGCCATTTAACTACCTTTAGCATCTATTGTTGAACAGACTGGTTGTGACCTAAAAACACAACTATATTTCCTTTATTTTCTTTCTGGGAGTTGCATTAATGTTTCGGTGTACTCCTACTTATCATAGGAGAACTGAGCTGTCTGTACATTAAAGTATGCTGTACTTACCTTTGTGTTTGTCAGGAAGGCTGAATGTCTGAAACCTTTATGCTATAGTTAGTTGGTCCAGATAATGTCCATTTGGTTCATTTAGACATTGTTGTAATGGGCTTTTCAACGTGAAAATGATCCTTTAAAGAAGAATATGTTCTTTATTGGGAGCCCAAACTTACAAAGTACCCCAATTGATAATCTACAAGTAGTACAATTGATTTTTAAAGAATTTTTCAAATAAATCCCACAAGGAATCCCATAGTTACTGGTCCTTATTGCTCACTCTTTTCATTAGCTTTACAAGGCTGACTTAGGAAGATTAAAGTAGGACGTCCCTCTGTCACTCCACGTGTCCATAAGCAAAGCCCACTTCTCCGTGCATATTTACGACACTGCAGAATTATGATAGTTAGCCTACTTAGCAAAGTGCTGTACTGACCTGCATTTTTACTCTATAGCCTCTTTCCCACTGAAAATAGCGAGTTTACATGAGTTTTTCAAACATCGGTCAACCTGCTAAAAATCGGCATTTGGCTCCCTTCCATTTGGCCAAAAAAATTGGGGTCTAAAGTCCCGCAGGTGCTGTGCGGCCTCTATGCCCCGCCGCTTTGTATCTGGTGACACCATCACGCATGGATAACGATGCTGTCACCAGTGCCACATAAATCAGAAAAACTGAACAATGGAGAGAGACATGTAATGAAGCTAGCTGTAGTCAGTGAGCTTTATTGTTTCACTCTTTTTACGATCTGAATGCCTCTTACCAATGCTGCATAATGTTTTTCAAAAAGTTTATTTTCCAGAAGTCTCTGAAGGACTAAACGAACGTGCTTTCTGTGGTCAGAGAGGTTCTCGGAGTAAATCAAAATATCATCAATGTAAACAAAAACAAAAACGTTCAAAAAATCTCTGAGGACATCATTGACCAAGGCTTGGAAACAGGCAGGAGCGTTCGTAAGACCAAAAGGCATGACAAGGTACTCAAACTGTCCTAAGGGGGTCTTAAAGGCAGTCTTCCATTCATCCCCTTCTCTTATTCTCAGGAGATGGTAGGCGTTTCTCAGATCGAGCTTAGTGAATACTGTAGCACCTTGTACAGGTTCAAAAGCTGATGCCAGTAATGGTAGGGGATATTTATTTTTGACAGTTATTTCCCTGCGCCCCTGTAGTCAATACAGGGGCGCAGGGAACCATCCTTTTTGCCCCCAAAGAAAAAACCAGCACAGAGTGGAGATGAAGATGGGCGAATTATCCCAGCAGCAAGAGACTCATTTATATATTTCTCCACGGTTTCACGTTCAGGTTTGGAAATGTTATACAATCTGCTGCTAGGGAGAGGGGCTCCTGGAAGTAAATCTATGGCACAGTCATATGGTCTGTGAGGTGGTAGAGACGTCGCACTGACCTTACTGAAGACTGGTGCCAGATCGTGATACTCGGGGGGAACGGAAGTAAGGTCATCTCCCCCCTACCTCTAGGGAACTGAAGTGTAGGTGCCGCAGAATGAAGACAAGACTCGTGACAGGAGGTGGACCAGGATTCAATGTGGCGTTCAGCCCAGTTGATATGGGGGTTATGTCGTTCCAGCCACTCGAACCCAAGCACCAGAGGAGAACAGGCTGAAGGAAAAACAAAAAAAGTTATCATCTCTCGGTGGTTTCCAGAAATAAGCAGTTCTAAGGGTTGTGTCTGATGAGTGACTTGATGAAGTTTCTTTCCATCGATAGCTGAAACTCTGAGAGGTTTAATTAAAGGGACAGTCTCAATCCTTAACTGCTGAACTAGTTCTGAATCAATGAGGTTTCTTTCACAACCAGAATCTATGAAGGCAGACAGGGTGAGATTCTGGTTTGAAAAGAACAGAGTAGCAGGCAACAACAAGTGAGGAGTTTTCTCAGATCTTAGATGGCCTGTCAGACTCCTCACATCCTCTGACGGGCCCTGGCTTTTGATTTAGCCGGGCAAAAGGCAATAAAATGGCCAGTCTCACCACAATACAAACAAAGTTTAGCCTGAAATCTTCGTTGCCTCTCTTCAGGGGATAATCTGGTGTGTCCTATTTGCATGGGTTCGGTCTCAGCTCCCTCTGAGGAAGAAAAATGAGAGACCTGGACAGGCGTTGGAAGAAACTGGCTCTTAGATCTTGGCTTGGTACTGGGTTCTGGGGACACAGAAGCATTGTTAAATGCAGGAGTCGAAATGGGAAAACTCAGATTTTTCTTCCTTGACTGAATCCTAGTTCGAAGTCTGTTATCTAACCTGATGGTTAGACGAATTAAATCCTCCAAACTAGCAGGTTCGTCTATTGTGGCGAGTTCATCCTTAATATTTTCGTTCAAGGCTTTAAAGTAAGCACTCTTAAGTGCGCACTCGTTCAAACCTGAGGCTGCAGCTTTAACCCGGAAGTCAATGGAGAACTCGGCTACGGTAGAATTTCCCTGTTTTAGATTTAGCAGAGCTCGGGAATCAATTGTTTTATCAGAGTCATGGTTGAAAACTTGAGAAAACTCAAATAAAAATTTGGAAAAAGTGCACTGAAAACTGGACTCAGAAGAGAACCTTGCCTCCGCCCATTCCAGGGCTCGACCAGTTAGCTGAGAGAGAATGAAGGAAATCTTCTTCCTATCATTTGGGAAACTGCCAGGAGAGTGTTCAAAAAGCAAACGACACAGAAACAAAAATCCTTTACACTCCTTTTGGTTACCTGAAAATCTTTCAGGGAGACTTGGACGGAACTCAGGAAATGACGTCACGGATGGTGACCTTAGAGGCGGAAGTGGTTCCGGAACAGAACGGACTGCAGGCGTAGCGTTAGCACCTCTCATGTAGCTGGCATAATTCTGCAGGACTTGATTCTGATGCTCTAGTTTAGTGTGTAAATCACGGATGGTGTGGGCGTGTCCAAGGATTTGAGCGTCCTGCTCCTCAAACCTCCTCCAGAGGTGATCTGCTGGGCTTTGTGTTTGGCCGCAGTGTTCTGTCATGATCGGTTCTGAATTAAACCCACATGCAGAACACTACAAAGGAGACTGATGAAAAGTTTAACAGAGTTTATTTGAGGTTGGTACAAAAACTAGATAACGTTCAGGAAACAGGTCCGGGCTGGAAACTCAGGCGTCTGCAGAGATGACAGTTTGGTTAACCAGGTGGATTTGAGAAGTTTTAGAGGTTTCAGATTTTCTCAGAAAATACCTTGGTTTGGTTCTGGCTTTCTTCTCTGAGGGAAGGAACCGGTTGGGTCCAGAGACTGTTGGTTTAGCAGAGTGCTCAGCAGCAGCAGCGTCTAACTTCTGACTGTTTGTCTGACCTTGGCTTGAGTGATTAGCTCTCATCCAGAGAGCAGCAGGTGGATGCCAAAGTGAGATCTTCAGGTTTGGCTCTCTAGGGCAGGCAGGCTGGTTCAGTTTAAGCTCTCCCAGAGCTTCACACGAGAGACAGGTTTTCCTAGGAGGGAGAAGACAAGGCTGGTTAGAGTCAGGTTTAACTCGGAGACAAAGTTCAAGATTTTAGAGGCTCAGGTTCGCTAACCAAACTTAGCTAACACTGCGGCGTCGAAGGAAGGTCTGGCAGCTGCTTAAGTAGTGGAGGTCCTCTAATGGGCTGACAAGCTCCAGGTGTGCTGGAGGGCTCCAGCCCAGAGGACCCTCTGCTGGAGAAAGGTGGAACTTCTCCAGATCCCAACAACTCCATCTGAAGACGAGAAATACAGTGAAAATATAAAATTGAGAAAAAAAAAAACTATTGAAGAAATAAATTCTTAAAAACTAAAATGTAAAAATTTTGGGGAAAAAAATCCGAGAAAACAAAAAAATCCCTCAAAACATTTGTTTTTTTTTTCAATTTTAATGTTTATTAAATTTATTATGATCTTTACTTGCCACAATAATGGAACAAAATTCACTCCATACTTTTCAGATAAATACTAGCCTAATTTGTCTTTTCTTTTCCATCGATTCCTCGACCCGTTCACTCCAGCTGTTCCAAAACAACCTGGGACACCTGAAGTAGCTCAGACCTACAACAACACAGCTCTGGTTCTGTGGAAACCATCAGACACCAAATCCCACTGCAGCTACTCCCTGGAAAGGAAAATCGAAGGTGAGTGTCTCACCTCTCTGTTTTTTTAATTAACTCCCATCGTGCGTAACTGTCAGGCAGAGGAAACAACAATGGATCCTTCCAAACCCGGTTAGTGGTTGACAGACTCTGAAGTTAAAGGATGCTGTTTGGAGATAAAGCCTCCCACTCCATAAAGACAGTCTTAATGACATCCAGTGAGTCAGCTTTCAAGTGGGTAATGGCAGCTCCTCATGTGCTGGATACAAAGATGGTGACGCAGACATACAGGGTTTCTAGGTAGAACAAACAGGTCTGGAAGTTAGTTTAAGGTGTTCATTAATTTCCCCATTTTCTAAAGTTAACATCCTTCCTTTATTCTGTCCTTCATCTTTCCTCTTTTGTGTTTAACTTCTTCGTTCTTTGTGAATCTTCCCTTTATTCTCCCTATTTTCTCCTTCCTTTTCCTGGTTACTCTAACTTTATTTATTATAATCCTTCCAGAATTTACCTTCTTAATTTCATACTTACAAATTTTGTTTTGTTTTTCCCTATTTGTGTCCTTGTTCGCTTCTTCCTGCGTGTTTCCTTCCTTGGTTGTTACCTTTCTTCCTTCCTTGGTTTGTTCCATCCTTCCTTCCTTGGATCCAGCCTTCCTTTGTTCCTTGGTTCCCTTCTTTGTTCATTGGTTCCTTTATTTGTTCCTTGGATCTGTCCTTTGTTCCTTGGATCCTTCCTTCATTCAATGTTTCCTTCGTTCCTTGTTTCCTTCCTTTGTTCCATAGGGTCTTCCTTCCTTCCTTTGTTCGTTCCTTCCTTCGTTCCTATGTTTGTTCTATCCTTCCTTCATTCCTTGGATCCTTCCTTCATTTCTTGGTTCCTTTCTTTGTTCCTTGGATCCTTCCTTCATTCCGTGTTTCCTTCGTGCCTTGTTTCCTTCCTTTGTTACATGGGGCCTTCCTTCCTTCCTTTGTTCCTGCCTTCCTTGGATCCTTCCTTTGTTCCTTGTTTCCTTCCTTTGTTACATGGGGCCTTCCTTCCTTCATTTGTTCCTTCCTTCCTTCATTCCTTGGATCCTTCCTTTGTTCCTTGTTTCCTTCCTTTGTTCCATGGGGCCTTCCTTCCTTCCTTTGTTCCTTCCTTCCTTCGTTCCTTGGATCCTTCCTTCAGTCCTTGTTTCCTTCCTTTGTTCCTTCCTTCCTTCACAATTTCTTAGCAGCTTTTGTATTTTGTATTTGAACTGAGTAAAAGACCTTAATTCTCTTAAAATGGGAATTTTTAAAAGTAATGTTGATTTTTTTAAAAACATTTAAATAAAGTAACAATGTCAGCAGGAATTCAGACTCCGGCAGCATTGATTTGAATATCATGCCAATGCTCCCACCTAGCGGTCATGATAGTAACTAAAAGATGACTGAGAACCTTCATCAGCAGTAACTAAAAGTCATTTTGTTCTTTTTTGTTGCTTGTGTTTTTCAGTTTAATTGTTGTGTAAGCTTTAACACTTGATTGCTGCTGTAAAATGTTTGCATTTCTTCTATGATCTTGTCCTTTAGGCGAGTCCAGCTGGGTAACTGTGGCCACTGGAATAGCAGATTGTTACTACAATGCCACCGACCTGCCACCAGGGGGCACAATTAAGTTCAGAGTCTCCTGTGTCAACAAGGCAGGACAAGGACCTCACAGCAACTGCTCCTCTCCAGTCTGCCTGGACTCACTAGGTGAGTTACAGTGTGAATCTATAGGATCAGGAGAGAGGACTTCTTTTTAGAATTTAGCCAACAGAAAGAAAATCAAAAGTTGACTAAGGAATTGCAGGGAGAAGAGTATAGAATACATTTTGTACTATTATTGTTGCAAAGGACATATTTGGAAATGGAAATGTAAAAACAAAAATCAGAAATGAACAATTTTGAAAAACTTTTTATTCAAAGAAATATTTTATAGTCATTTTTTTTAGCATTTATTTAATTTTTCACATTATATTTTTTTATCAATTTGTTTTACAAATGTGATTTTTTTTAATCTATTTTTGTTTCAAGTTCCCTTGAATTCTTTTAAATAACCTTTTACAGACCAGATTTTCCAAAAGCCCAATACAAATCCTCCCTCACGATTTTTTTCATTTCGGTTTACATCTGATTTTTTAATCATTTTACAACACAAGTTCTTTGCTTGCAACAAATGAACTACAGTACATTACAGTAAAGAAAAAAAATAGGATTTGAGAGAACAGAAATAAAAAAAACTTCAAAGGGAAATATAGCTAAAACTTTTATTGTTATTTTTGAATAAAAGAAGCAAAGATGTAATCCAAAATAATTACCTTAAATAGAATGGCCTGCTTTGAATTAGCTGTTAACACCAAAGTGATTAAATGGTTTATGAAAACCAATGAAAAGGCTTTTATATAAGAAGAAAAAGAGATTAATAAAAAGTCATGCTGGCTTGAACTGACATTTGATTAAAAATGTGTCCTTATTTCATTTGTTGTCTTAATTTTTTTATTTATTTATTTTTATCATCAAAAAATTCTTCTTATGCTACGTTTTTATCTTTGGAAACTTGAGATGTTGGTTAAAATAGAAAATAAAAAAAGTTGAAAAGAGGCAAATGATAGAAACAGGCAGATAATATACAAAATAAAAAATGACTGCAGCCATTTCAATCGTACTGCAGTGACCCGCCAACAGGGGGCAGATATGTGGCAAAAAATGAAACAACCAAAGAAGAAGAAAAATGCGTTCCAGCATCCTCCATTTTTTACAGTAGGAATGTTTTGATCATTAAATAACGTTTCCAGGCTGACGATGAATGTTTTGTTTCTGTTAAGCAGGTGGAGGAGTTTTGCTGCCTGTCGCTGTAGTAAAAACCGTCTCTACTTCACCTGAGCCGGAGCCAAAAGGCCCTCTGCTCAAACCCGACCCAGATCTCAGAACCGCCTCCGCTCCTCTGACCTCTGACCCTCCTTCTATGAGCACAGCTCCAGAGGAGAAACAGAGCAGCTCTCTGCCGCCCCCTATGGTCAAGCCTTCTCCCTCCTTTGTGGCGCTAAAGCCTCAGAGTCCAGTAAATGTGGTGACCCCTATGACCCAGTCCTCACCCCCCCTTGTAGCCCCACCTCCCTCCGCTACCAAGCCTTTAGTGTTGTCGGTGCCTACATACATCCCCACCACTGCCGCCACCGCTCGCGTGGCTCCCACCCCCGTGTCCTTTTCCCCACAAGTTCTCCAAACCTCTAGCCTGAGCCCCATAGCGGACGGGGCACCGTCTGGACGTGCCACGCCGTCTACTGCCCTGCGACAGGGAGTTCCACAGAAACCCTACACCTTCCTGGAGGAGAAGGCCAGGTGAGATACTCTGTTTAAGTCAAGCAAAGAAAGTTAAGACGCCTCATTTATAATTTTTCCTTTATTCAGAGGTCGCTTTGGGGTGATCCGGGAGTGTAGGGAGAACGCCACGGGGAAAATCTACATGGCCAAAATCATCCCCTACAGCAAGGAGAGCAAGCAGGCAGTGCTGAAGGAATACGAGATCCTCAAGTCGCTTCACAACGAGAAGATTATGGCTCTCCACGAGGCCTACGTCACACCGCGCTACCTCGTGCTGGTGGCAGAGTACTGCACGGGGAGAGAGCTGCTGAACAGCCTCGCCGACAGGTAGGAAAGAAAACAACATGCTTAGGGAGAGAGCCAGTCCACAGCCTTCTCGTGAGGACAATGTAGTATGTATGGCAGGCCCTTTGGTGGCACTGTTGCATAGAAATGCACTGAAACTGGAGTTATGGAAGGTGTAAAGGGACTCTTGCTGAGTTTGAATTACGTCCTCCGAAGGCCAGATTCGTTGCCCGATTACGTCATAGTGTGGCGTCGAGGTCTGTTCGGATTGCAGGACTCCTCGTTATGCTGTCACCAAATGCAGCCTTCTTTTTGCCCGTTTTGAAGGAGGGGTCTGGTGTGTCCTACGCAGCTTTGGGTATCCCATGATTCACCGTGGGTCCAAGCAGGCCGGCTGCTACGTGCTCAGAGGAAAAAGGTTAATGGCGGTTTATGGTTTATTGAAAGGTTTTTTTCTCTTCCTCTGCAAATGCATTTTGCTTCCATTTAAGCACAGATTCCAATATATCTGCAGTGTGGGGACTAAAAATATGATATGCCACAATGGTACTGCTGCTCCTCCAAAATGTTATTAGCACCAAGAACAGTATAAGAAGTTCGGTATCCATTCTTCACCTGCTTTTTGTGTCAACTGTAACTGTTGCTACACAACAGAGCATACGGCCGGTGAAAGGTGGAGAAGGCTGGGCCTGTTTGAATCCATAGCTAAACCCTTCGGGCCTCTTTATTTTCCCGGACCTCAAAAGAGCCTGTCCAGGTAGACCGGGCCCTTGGAAGATGCAGCCTCTGAAATCGAACGCACCCATGGTTTCCAAAGGGAACGTTTATGGGCTTCCAAAATGTATGGAGTGAATTTTGTTCTGTTATTGGTTTAAACAAAATACTTTTCATTACCCGAAACATGAAAAAAATGCAATCCATTTAGTAAAACTTTTTAAGAAAAAAAATAAAAAAAAATAACAGGTTTTCGGGAGTAACTTTGCTGCTCAAATTATAATTTTTTTCATATTCATTTTCTTTTCAAATTCTATATTTAAATTTCTTTTCCAATTTCTACTAAATCTTGTCTCTGTGTGGATAGATTCTAAGGCGTCTTTTGCAATGGTCCTTTATTCTAAAGGTTTCGTTACTCCGAGGACGATGTGGTCGGCTACCTGGTTCAGATTCTTCAGGCTGTGGAGTATCTCCACAATCACAGAGTCCTCCATCTAGACCTGAAGCCGGAGAACATCTTAGTGACCAACCTGAACGTCGTTAAGATAGTAGACTTTGGAAGTGCTCAGAGTTTCAACCCTCTCAAGCTAGAACCCCAGATCACAGCAGCAGGAAAGCTGGACTACATGGGTGAGGATACGTTTCAGATGATTTCTCTTCAAAAGAGAGCAGCAAAAAATATTGGAATTTTTACATGTATTTCTTTACTTTTTCTAATAAGCTCCTGAGATGGTAAAGGGGGAAGTCGTCGGTCCTCCTGCTGATATTTGGACTGTCGGAGTCGTGACCTACATCATGTAAGCGCCGTGCTAGTTTACTAATAGCACAGTTAAAATTTTAAACAGAAAGTCACTCAAGATTCTTGACCTGTAAGCCTTACATTTAATTCAATGTATTGAAATGTGATCAATTCACACCAAAAGACATCTTTAGGAATTTTAAAAAGATAATTCAATCAGATCATACAGTCAGACTGGTAAACATTTTTTAACCAAGGAGAACCAGTTGATTGCATCCCATCATTAAATTGTATGATGTATGTATAGGCAGTAGACATTCACTGGTATTGTACAGCAATCCCTTACACTGACCATTCATGCACACTGCAAAAAGTCTAAATCTAGATAAGTCATTTTTTCTTAAAATAAGTGCATTTGTTCTTGAATTGAGGAGGTAAAAGAGACATTTACCAATGGAACAAGACAATTTACACTTAAAATAAGAAAACACAATTGCATTGTCTTATTTCAAATGCATATTATCTAATTATCTTATTTTAAGAGTAAAAATACTCATTCCATTGGCAAACTATCTCATTTACCTACACAAATTAAGGGTGAATACACTTAATTTAAGAATTTTTTACTTATTTCTAGATCGTTTTTGCAGTGCAACGACAGAGAGGAAAAACTCCCTGCTAATAACCAGGCTCAGTGTGAGCGGCCTTCTACTGAGGCCGACTGCAGATTCGAGGAGCCAGAAGCAGACATACAAAAAAGAACACAGAAGCACTGATCTGTAAATACTTTCTATGTTTCTAGAAAAGTTAACAGAAAACTATCTCCAGGGGTTGCTCTGTCTGGGAAAGAAACACTTAAGCCGAGGCGGGTAACCAGGTTATGAATATGAAAGAGTATGAAATGAAAGTATGAAAGAAAGCTAATTAGTAAGGCTGAGGCAATAATTTAAGGAGAAACAGGACTAAACATAGATGATCATCTTTAATATGACGTTGTTAACAGTAGTAATAGGAGCAGTAGCCACTTTGAAGACAAAAAAACAGAGAAAACAAAGTTAAAGAAAAAAGAAGAAATTATGCAAAAATAGAAGAACAATGTAGAAGAGAGAGGAAAAGGGCTCCTTATGTCCTCCAGCAGTCTAAGCCTATAGCAGCTCAACTATGGAGCCACTCCAACTTTATTTTAAAGGTGTAGGCTGCCTCACAGAGTAAAGCTGTTTACCAGCTGTTTCCAGATACAAGCTACAAGACGAGATGATTGTTTTTGATTCTAAGATTTGAAAACGGATAGAAGTAGAAAGTAAATAATAAAAAAAACAACAACTTTTAGAGGTAATTCGAAAAGTTTGAACACACTGTAAAAATACATATAGTCAATGGAAGTTTATTTTATCATATATACATTTTTCACCTTCAGTATTGGTTTAATACGTTTTTTCTTTTATAATCATGACATTTATTTTAATGTATTTTAGTCTTTAAAATACCAGAACTGGCTTATAGTCATAATTTGTAAACATTGAATAAATCTTGAGATTGATAAATAAATTAGTACTTGAATAGCCTTTGTACTAAATACTTTATTTTTACTTTAGTCATTTCTTGGATTAAATTTACTATATTAAAAAAGTGTATGTGGTACATAATCCACTTCCAGAAAATAAAAACCCTGCCTGGTTTCCTTCATCCTGTTCATTTAAACGGGGGATTAGCCTCCTGTCTGTGTTGAGGAGCTGGAAATGCTAATGATTTGAGCTAATCTCCTTACAGGTTTTTTACTTTTTGCACCATCTGAGTACAATTTATAAGTAGTTTACCCACCTCTGATCTTAAATAATTTTTTTAGAATGTCAATGAATTTTATATGAAGGAATTTGTTTGATTTCCCAAAAAATCATCTTGTTTCGTCAGAGTCTCAACCATCCATCCAGCTTGTTATTTAGTTTTGAAATACAACAGTAATTTGGTAAACAATTTTAGACATTTAAAATAAACTTGATCTCTTTTAGCGTATGTGATGCCACCCCTGCCCCCCCTTCTAGCTCCGCCCCTGGAGCTTGAAAGTCCATCCTCATCATAAAGTGTTTCAAGCTTCTCCCACTTAAAGTCCACTGATGCTCTGCTGTTAGATCTAACTTTGTTTGTTCCTCTTTCCCCTCAGGCTTAGCGGCCGACTTCCCTTCGAAGACCAGGACCCGCGACAGGTTGAGTCTAAAATCCTACTGGCCAAGTTCGACCCAACTAAACTCTACTCAAATGTTTCCCAAAGTGCCTCAGTTTTTCTCAAGAAGATGTTGAGCAGTTATCCATGGTGACCACTTCTTTATCAAATAAAATGTGATATAAATAAGATATTTGACTCAAAATGGTATAATCTTCCCTATTTGCTGTGCTTTGGTAGGGCTCGCCCAACCACACGTGACTGCTTCACACAGGCCTGGCTGCAGGACTCCTATCTGATGAAGCTCAGGAGGCAGACGCTGACCTTCACCTCCAATCGACTCAAGGAGTTCCTGGTGGAGCAGCAGAGTCGTCGCACGGAGAACGCCACCAAGCACAAAGTGCTGCTGCGGACCTACCAGGGCTCTCCACGCAGCCCTCAGTCGGACACCACAGCACACGCATCCAAGCCACAGTAAACGGGAGCTGAAAGCTCCCGAGGTGGATCTGCCCCAAAGAGAACCTGCCATGTTTACAAACTGTCACTGAAAAGCAGCACGGGTTGACAGGTGGTGGTCAAGTGTTCTGGAACAATTCAAGACTCAAAGTATGGAGTGAATTTTTGTCCATTATTGTTGCAAGCAAAGAAAGCGTTTTGCACATGGATATTTGAAGGGAAAAAATGCAACCCAGAAAAAATTTAAAGGTTGAGAGTAAATTTGCTGTTTTTCCAGGCTTTTGTTTTTCTAAATTATTATATATGTTTTTTTTTTATGTTTGCACAGATTTTATATTTTAGAATTTTATTTTTCCCTCCAAAAATTATTTCTTTTTCACAGATTATATATTTTTGTCTATTTTTTCTTCAAATTTCTGTTTTATAGATCACATTCTCTACCTCTGGGGACGTGCCTTCTGTTGGTCTACCTAGACCGAGCTTTTGTATTAGGCTTGAAGTGAAGAGAATGTGATCCATAAAAATGCTATTTAAAAAGAATAAAATTTGTAAAACTCAATCTAAATAAACAGAAAAAAATGAATATCTGTGAAAATATATCCATAAAAAATAGATTTTTTTATATAAAATTTAATAACATATAAAATCAGTAAAAACATTTTTTTGAAAAATATATATTTTTAAATTAAATCTGAAAAAGCAGCAAAGTTACTATTAAAACCTTTATTTAATTTTTAAGTTTCATTTCTGGATTGCCTTTTTTAAATTTAATTTATAAAACATGTTTTTTGAGCAAAAATAGTGGAACAAAATTCCCTCCATACAGCTGCAGTTTCATCCTCGAGTGAAGAGCACTCAGTGTCGATTCAATTGACAAACTGCTCATAAACTGTATTTAAAAGGACAGGACTTCTGCATATCCTCTCAGTGACTTGGTGATTCTGACATTGCACAGTGTTATTTTTTGCCTTATATATTCTGTATGATTTTCCAACCTGACGATGCTCTTTTTGGTGGTTTTTACTCTGCATTTCAGTAAAAAAAAAGCATCATGTTAATGTACCACGATTAAAGCTGCTAACTTATTTTGCATTTAGTCTCATTTTAAAACACCAAAAAAATATACATTTTCCCCCATTTTCTTAAATGTTTACTTTTTTAATGTTAATTTATTTGCATGTGAGTGATTTTTTTTTTTTTTTGAGTCACCTTTTAAATGATCAGTAAGGCAAAAAAAGAAAATTGAATTGAAAAAGATGTTCTTGGTTAATGTCGAGTGTAAAGGACAATAGTTTTAGGGGGTTTTATCGCCTCTTAACCGTGATCTGGCTGTGAAGTAGAGTTTTTCCTGTGAAGTGTCAATGTTCCGCTTAATTGCCGTGGATTGTCTTTGTTACGGTTCGGTTTGTCTGGTCGATTCAGTCACGGTCGTCCAAGTCAGTGCCTCGGATAAAACTTCAGAAATGTTTGATCTTAAATGTGTGATGTCTTCTGCAGCTGGTTACAGTATCTGGATATTACAACTCATTCATTCATACAATTAGGCCAATATCCATGGAGTCTTTGTAACATTTGAATGTCTTGTGAATCGCTCTATAAGTCTTTTTGTATGACTTTGGATGGTTACAGATTTGTAAATGTACCCATTTGCGGTGTTTATATGTGGACAAAGATTGACATGTTTTTATGAGCTAGTATGTAGTAAAATATTCATACATTTGGAAATATTGACTGTTTTTTTTTTTAAGTTTAAGTTTACATTTTTGGTTGTTGGGATGATGGAACCCCATAAATTAAGAGTCTGGAGTCTCCACGGGACACTATGACCCCATATCGCGGGTCCCTAAGATGTTTTTCAGGATTATAATGATGAGATCCTTCAGGTATACGGAGGGCCAAAATATATCATGAAATCTAAAAATGGAAATTTACCATAATATACTGTAAATAAGTTTATCATAAAATGAATAGATGCAACATAATGTGATGTTTATTTAAAACAAAATATGCTGCTGTAGTGTAACCAACTGAATGAAATAACTGAAACTAAATAAAATAGGGAAATGTCCTATTTAATTATTAAAAGTTCATTCGAATTTAAAATTTAAATGTCATATTACTATCTATTAAACAACTAAAAATAAATGGAAAGTGAATTTAACACCTGAAAGTATCAAAAATTGAAATAAGATTAATATATTTAAATGTCCCTTTTGATAGTTAAAAAACAAATGAGATCAATAAAATAATTAAAAAATACATTCAAAATTCGCTCCATGGGTGGCTCTCTTTAGGACAGACACAGTTAAGCAGATTAGCTCTGAGATTTTCATGTGAAAAAGGATGAGAGAGAACACATCCAGTTAGAGGTTGAACTAAGAAATTCTGAAGAGTGGGAGGATATAGATATAAGGAAGCAGAGTGATGAAAAAGGGTCCCTATGTCCTCCAGCAGTCTAAGCCTACAGCAGCATAACTATAAAGATAGCTCACTGCTATAACTACTCTAACTACAAGTTTTATCAAACAGGAAAGTTTTAAGCCTTGTCTTAAAAGCAGACAGGATGTCTACTTTTTTTAGATCTGCCTCCCATTTTACTTTTAGAAATTCTACGATGCATGTATTTGTCTAGTTTTGAATATAAATTGAAATAACTATATGCATTTTGAAGGGAATGTGTCTTTCAAAAAAGGAATTTAATCACTGGATTTTTATCACTGGGTTTATAGTTTTATCTGTAATATTAAAAATAGAGATAATGAAGTTCAGCATTTCATGATTTAATTGTATATTTGATTATCTAATCCATTAAATCCTGGCCAACAGGACTTGTTTAATTATTTAAGAGAATATTTTCTTGGTAATTTGTATATTTATCTAGTACGGTTTGGGTTTTCACATTCCTTTGGGGTCTCGTCCGTGTGATTCTAAAAATCAACTCATGACCTCCAATTTGGTGTCTCCTGACCCATGTGGAAAGTAAATAAACCATTGGTTATAAAATGGTTGGTTTAGCATTCATAAATAAGGCCCCACAGTCAATGCTCTATACTTTGGTTTGTAATTTTAGAAGTTTTAATTGTTTTGAATTAGCTAAAAAATGTCTTTTTAAGATTAAGTTGAAATATTTAAGGTGTCCTCTGTTTTTTTTTTTTTTTCTAAATTCAGAATCAGTCACGATCAGAATCGGTAAATAATCAAAAATGATCGTAATCGGTCAGCCTGAAACCTGCAATCGGTGCACCTTTAAAAAGTAAACTTAAATATATTTATCTTTTTACACAGTGGTCTGATTTTATTTAAGTGATTTTAAGTACACTCACTCGAGTTAGCTAACACAAATAGTTAATCAGCTCAACAAACTTGGCAACCACTCTGTCCAGTTAGTGTTCCATATGTGAAAAACCACTCCAATCTGAACATGTAGGTAGGGTTTGATGTAGACAAAATTACCAAAAAAGAAGAAGTAGAATATTGTTCCTGTCTTGTGGCAACAACCAAGCTAAACAATTATTTCATTTTAGTTCTCCATATCATTAAGCTTATTTTAAACTGATTTATTATGCATGATAAAAATGTTTGTTTTGAATAAGCTGCTTAATCCAACAAACTGTGTGATGGTAGATTGTGATATTGACCAACATTTTAAAGAAATGGAATTGTTACCTTTCTGGATTTAGAATAGGAAACTTCATTTAAAAAAGGAGGGGGGAAAAAAACTTATATAATCTTTGTGTACCTAATAAAGTAGCCATTTTATGGGACATGGGTTCCCAAAGTGGTGGTCAGTAGATGACTTTCACATTTATTGTAATGTGATGTCACAATGTGATACCCGGTGGTATATGAAAAGCCAAAAATATACCATATATATACCATAAAAATATAAATGTGAAATACGTAGATTTGACATTTTAAATAACTCTTATATGTAGTGATTCAAATAATAGTTACTTTACTATTAAAATATAAAATGTAAAAAAAAAAAATGAATAAAATGACCCTAGTTTGTAATTGTGGGAAATAACTGAGAGAAATAAGATAAGACCTTATTTTTCATCACTTTTCCTGAGATATATATTTGTCTTTGACATCTAGGAATAGTTTTATATAAATGAATAAATACATAACTATATATAATTTAATAATTATAATGCCTAACATAATAAAAACATTTCAATGAAGGACAATATTAATAAATGAAGGGTGAATAAAACAACTATACTATATAATACATCTTAATTATTTAGAAAGAGACATAAAAACATTTACTTTACCATAATTGTTCAAACTTTTTGTGATTAAACATTGAAATGGTATTCATATTAGTTTTGTTATGAACTGTTATGTGTTTAACAATAATTAAAAAAAAAGCATAACTGTAAAGAAAAGTAACTTTTTCATGACGCTCCCTTATGTAGGCAGTTTCAAGGAAGCCCAAACTGGGCGTTTCTTTGCTGCTGCTGCAAAAAAAGTTTGAAGTAACACTTTTAATGCTGTTTCTCCAGCCGATGTTTGCATTTGGAGCATACGACAAGCCCAGGCTTCAGGGACAGTAAATAAGTTCACTTTCTTAGCGTAACTTTTATACTATCGCTCAGTTTTTGACGTCACATTCAGATGGCAGCCCACTGCTCTTCACTCTCCAACACATGCTCAAAAATTTTCCTGTTTATGGAGTTAAAAGCAGTATGTCGCTAAAAAAAACACCGTGTAATTTTTGGACCAACTTTGTGCCGTTCACTTTAAGGGACCGTCGCTAAATGTGTAGCCGCGGCTAGGCGGAGTGTTGGTTACAGCCGTTCCCTCTTCCTGCGCCACTTTAAGTGAAAGGGGGCGCCTTGAAACCTCCATGTTTGTATCTTGAAATTGCGAACGGAGTTGAGCTCCATGTTGAATCAAAGTTGCCAACTCTTTTAAACAAATGTTTGGTAACTTTGTAACTTCTTATGTCAGCGGCTTAGCGAGCGGAGTTCATGGAGGCGCTTTAGGAGACTGCTTTGCCACTTTTCCGGCGCCTTTCAGTTTTCTTCTCGTACATGTTCGCTTCATGCAGCAGCAGCAGCGGAACAATCCCTAAGTTTAGCGCGTGAGGTCCGGACCTGGACGTGATGGACAATCCGTCCTCAATAATCACCCAAGTGAGCCGGGATGAGGAGGGAAGTAAAACTGCATCGGAGAGGGGTGAGTGTCTTCATTTTTGTCCTCTGCTGTCATGTCAGGAAAAGTTTTTCTCTTTTTTTTTTTTTTTTTTCTCTGCTGCAGCTGGTCAGAGTTCAACGTCCAAAACTGCGCGCCGACGCGCTAATCTGCTTATGGCACATTATAGGCGGCTAATTTCCCATGAAAATAATCCGTAAACAAATGACTGCAGTGGAAGTGTGAATATTTCTGCTTGTGTGTACAGAGATAATTGTTGCGGCCCTTTTGGCCTGCGATAGAAGTGGCGGAAGTGACGTCACACCGCCCGATTACACTCATCAACCCAACGTGTCACTTTTTTTAAATTGAGAAATTAAACACTCGCTGTAAAATTGAATTAAATAACAATAGTAAAAAAAAAAAATATATATATATATTTTATATATATACTTTTGAAAGCTGCGACTGAAAACATAAAACAACTTTTAAAAATTTGTTAAGAATAAAAATATTTCAATTTTAAATTCAATTAAACTCAGTTTATTTATATAGTGCGAATTCACAACACATATCATCTCAAGGCACTCTACAGCCACCAGATCATACATTCAAATTGATTCAAAGTTTTCTATCTAAGGACTTGCATCTACCCAAAAGCAATCCCTCACACTAAGCATGCTGGTAGCGACAGTGGAGAGGAAAAACTCCCTTTAACTGGAAGAAACCTCAAGCAGAACCAGGCTCAGTGTGAGCGGCCATCTGCCGAGGCCGACTGGGGTTCAAGGAGACAGAAGCAGAGATACAGAAACAGAAAGCAGCTGTTAAAGGCGGCCCCGTCCAGGAAACACACAGCCAGGCATACGAGCTCTGAGCCAGCTCCCATGCCAGAGGATGAAGAGAGCACATCCAGTCACAGTCAGAGAAACAGGACTACACTGCAAAACAGGCCAATCTCCAACATCTATAAACAAGGGTGTTGATGGCAGCAGTACAGCTGATATTTCTCTTCAGGATGGAGTCACAGCCAAACAGTAACGTTTAGAAATTGAACTAACAGATTCTGCAGAGTGGGAGAATAGAGATAGAATGATGAAAAATGGTCCCTATGTCCTCCAGCAGTCTAAGCCTATAGCAGCATAATTATAGAGCTAGCTCATGACAACCTGAGCCACTCTAACACAAATACGACTAAAATTATTTACTTTGTTCAGAAAATATCTCTTTATTTTTTTCAAAAAAATGTAGATGTTTTCAATTGGTCTAAAAATAAGTCAACATTTCTAAAAAATAAGTGTTTTAGTGATTGACAGACTCAGGTTTGTAAGGCCAATGTCGATACCCATCATTTTAACATCAATCTAACCGATCGGTTATTTTTTGAATATATCTTGTTCTACTTCCTCTGTTTACATGCTAACCGACACAGAAGATTTTTCACTAAATAAAACATTAAAAATAGATAGTTCAGGGAGGGCACAATGCAACAGGTGAACACATGCAAATATATTTACGTCTCATTCGATATCATAGAGTAATATTGATGCAGATTCAAAAAAAACAACACACTAATTTGAGCCAAATATATCGTTTCGTTAGGTGAGCAGGTATGTACAAGAATCTGCCAATTGAATGAGAATTTTGGCCTAAAATAAAAGTTATGCAATATACTGCACTTACAATATCATGGAGATTTTCTTTCTTTTCATTATTATTGTTATTATAAGATGGTATCGACCGATAAAGTTTATTAGGTCTCATACCGATTACTTTCATGTAAGACTGATCCCCAATGTGTGCTGCCGTTTTCTACTTATTCCGAATGATTTTTTTAAGCCGATATTGCTGTTTCTGAAACCACTAATATTTTGGGAAATATTGGCATAGCCTGAAATGTAAATGCTAAAACTTATATCTCATTGTCAGATGATGATACCGACCTATACGGCTGCCACTAACGATTATTTTGCTAATTGATTAAGCTGTCTTTTTTAATAGTCGGATAATAAAAGGTTTCTTAAAGAATTTTTTTTTACAGATTTAAACCAAGTGAAACCAAACTTTTCCACTTGATTATTGGAAAAGTTTGGTTTCTCTGTGGGCTAAAGTCATGTTTTACAGTCTGTATAACAATAGATTATTAAAATAATTAATGATTATTTCAATAATCGATTAATCTGATTAATTTTTTCCGCCCTACCTACCTACTTAAATCAAGGGCAAACATTAAACAAATTTAACATACCTAAATTTCACACATTATAAGTTCTCTTTTTGGCTCGTCAGTCTGATTAAATGTTTCTTTTATTTAAAAAAAAAATACCAATGGAAATTTTTAGTGGCCATCATTGGCAGCAAAACTCCAAACATCCAAGATATAAAAAAAAAAAAAAAAGTTTTCTACTTTGCACTAAAATCAAAGCTGTTTCCATCTTTACTGGCTGTAGAAATCTCAAGGAATAGTTTAGTTCTTCTGACTCAAACATTCATATCATTCATATAGTAAAAAAAAGCTTTTTTTGATGCTGTGTCATTGTTTATGTTGAGCTAAAGCAACAACACAGTTGTTCCTGTTAAGCAAGTCTTTACTAAAACTCAGTTCTAGTTGTATTTTTAAACAGGATGAGTAAAAAAAATCCAATTTTCTTAAACTTTTCTTTATCTTCTTACATTAAAATGCTCCACTGATTACTAAAGATGAGTTAGCTACAGTGTAATAACTGATTGGGAAAAAAAGATTAACACCAGGTAACCTTAAGATGGCAACAGCTCACTGATAGACTTTATTTCCTTTTGAATTGATTTCCAGGTGTCTCTTGTAAATATTTGGGATGGAACACGTTTTAATCAGATTTGGGGTCGGGCCTGTTCAGTGTTTCAGGCCGCACTGGAAAATAAGATTAGCATGTTTGTTAGGTCTCTTGACATAAAATTATGAACTGCTCTAGAATTTCCTGGCTGATTTTAAATGAACCAACAACAGCAGATGACAGGGGACCCAACAATCACTGACAGTCGAAATATCTCAAGCAGGATGGATTCTTTAACTCTGTTTTGCTTCTTGAGTTCAAGACCTTAATTTTTATCTGCAAAGAGCTCTTAAAACAACTGATAAACTGTTGAGTTCTTCTCTTTTCCTAATCTGATATTATCTCCGGTTCAGGAATGCTTCATACGAGCAATTCAACATTCATAGTTTATCTGATTACACGTCTTTCTTCCACTCAACTTTCTATAAATATGCCATAACTGTAACACAATATTCAAATTTTTGGATTTGTTTGGTTTTTTTTTCCAACTGTCTGTAAACTGCATTCATAACAGTTAGAAGAAGTAAAGGCTTGCATATTTTTATTCTTTCTTTAATAGATCTCTACAAATCTGAGTTTTACTTTCAATCTTATTCATAACCTTTACGGACAGGATTTCTGACGTAGTCAAGCAGGGTTCTGGCAAGTGTAATTTTACAAAAATCTTCCTCTTAAGTTGAAATCCAGGCAGCTACGGAAATTTTTTTAAAGAACATATCTGCATTTTGACTGACATCTGGGCTCCTCCCACCATTTCAGCACAAATGTTGGTTAGTCCAATATACGGTCTTTAAATGTGTATAACTGCAACCAAAACTGTTTTTTAAACACATTTACCGTAATTTTCAGACTATAAGCCGCACCTGAATATAAGCCGCAGAAACTAAATTGCATGATTTGTACATATACAAGCCGCACCGGACTATAAGCCGCAGGTTTTTTTATGTTTAATTACCATATGGTTCTTGCACAGAGAGGTTTGTCGGGAAAGATTTGCATACGTTAACTGTTACAATTTAGTGCAATCGAAGCTCCCATTTATTAACCGGTACGTTTGTTTTCCATAATGAGGGTGTCACACAAACTGTCTTGCGCTCGCAATGTCCGTCTTTCTCGCTGTCGTCCTGTCTCGTACCATTCGCGTTAGAAGTGTGTGTTGAAGCAAATGTGACTTCAACATGGTGGATGGTAAAATCCATAGATTAGGTATTACCCTAGTGGCCGTTAGCTGTAAACGTCCATACATAAGCCGCATTGTTATATAAACCGCAAGGTTGAAAAATGGGGAAATAGTCGCGGCTTATAGTCCGAAAATTACGGTATCTCCTTATTTGCACATATATGTAAGAAAAGTGCAGTGAAAACGTGAACCTTGCTTCTCTTGGGCAACGTTCACACTGCAGCCTAAAGGGACCCAAATCCGATTTTTTGGCCCATACGCGACCTGGATCTGATCTTTTCATGTCTGTCTGAACAACATAGATCCGATTTTTTTTCCATTCCGACCCAGGCCACTTGGCTATGTGGTCCTGAATCCGATACGAATCTGATCTGTTCAAATGCTACCTGTGTCTGAAAGGCCAGGTGGCATTCATCCGACCTGAACGCCATTAGTAACCGACATAGGTCACTATTCTGCATCTTGCTACAGAGAAGCGGCAAGAAAAAAATCAACCATGGTGGATAATGATGCGGAGAGCAGTATTTATGTTTAACCATCTTGAAAATATTGAGGTTTTAAGGTTTGGAAAGATCGCTAGATGCGCTCCAGCGCTACATCCATGTTTACTTCCGTAAACAGCATGCTGGCTTGTGATGTCATTGCGTCCTCTACTGCGAATGCGGGACATACGGCTTAGTATGAATACAATTTGCACAGAAGATCACATACAAGTCGCATATATTTGAAAATGTGAACAGCAACGCAAAAAAAAATCGGATTTCACAAAAAAAATCGGAATTTCGCATCAAGGCCTTTATTGTGAACGTAGCCTTAGATTCTGTCATCGACTCACCCGTCACAGTGGCTGCAGACCTCTTCTAAAGAGTAACGGACAAAATGTGTAAAGACAACGAAACATGTTTTTCTTATTTTGTACTTTTTTAACTAATGGGTGATTATTATGTTCATTTTACACACAAGTATTCTGAGAGTATGCAAAAATACTTCATGTGTTCATATATATTTCATTTCAGTCGGCCTCGGCAGATGGCCGCTCACACTGAGCCTGGTTCTGCTGGAGGTTTCTTCCTGTTAAAAGGGAGTTTTTACTCTCCACTGTCGCTACAAGCATGCTTAGTGTGAGGGATTGCATCCGAGTCAATGAGTCGATACAAGTCCTTAGATAGAAAATTTTCCTTTGTTTCCTTCAAAGTTTTCCTTAGATAGAAAACTTGGAATCATCTTCACTGGATGATCTGGTGAACTGTTAAATGCCTTGAGATGAAGTGTGTTCTAAATTGCTGCTATATAAATAAACTGAATTGAATTGAATATGATATGATTACATATAATATTTCAGACCAAATTAGGCACATAGAGGCTGGAGTTATTAAAGTGCTGTCTACACTTTCTGGCAAAAATATTAAACAATCATGGCAAAGTAGGAAGAACTCATCTTGTTTTGCTTATTGTGCAGCAGCCAATCAGACATCAGGATCTCTAATCCCGCCCACTGAGCGCACTGAGCACTGACTGGAAGGACGGTTGAAACAAATAGAGCACTATGAACACCATGAAATAAAAGCAAATTTTAAACAAATGTATTTTTCTGTTATTTTATTTATAGCACATTTTGTTATTTAATAGTACATTTGTTAATTTAAATGTACATAAATTAATGAATTAGTTGAACTTTTTTAACATTACATGTATTTATTTCTTTATGCATTTATATTAATTTTCTATTTTTAATTTGTTTACATTTAACTTATCATAGTCGACAGGCATTTTGTTTTGTCTTTAAGTATGAGTTCAGTCTTTTGCTCCACTTAGATTTTGTCTTCTCTCAGTTTGATATATTATTAAAAAGTTACACTTTATTATAGAGATTTAAAATAATAAGATTATAGGTTATGATTCTGAAAATAAGATTATTTACATCCAGGGTTTCCTCTAGGATTTTTAGTTTTTTAACTGCGGCGTTGGTGTCATGTATATCAATGTTAAATAACTACGTTATTGTTTTTTAAAATGTTGAAATGTAACATATGGTGACTTAGTTTATGAAATATGGTATGATATTCTTTTATGCATTGCCTGAACCCACATTGCATGCATCTTATTTGACCAAACAGATGTTGATCAGAGGCATTATGAAGCGAATAAGTAATTAGTGCAACAGTTTCAAGGAAAAAAATAAAGAGACTGAAGTAAAAAACTCTTTATGCTATACTTTATGCTATTTCTATCCTGTTTGTAGTCCAGGGTGCAATAAGGGCAGCTTTTTTGAATGCATTATGTTCCCTCTACTCTGAATGCCTGCAGGGCTTTCAGCACATCTGCCTCTGAAACGGTGCTTAGGGAAGTAGGGAGAGGCTCCTGTTGGCTCTCACTGCTGTCGTCAAATTATAATGGTAAAAAATTAGTCGATAAAGTCGATAAACTCACCAAAAATGGAGAGAAAATGTATTTAATTTGTCTCTAATTGATTTTTAAACTTGGTAGAGGGACTGAAAATTCAATTAATAATATTTAGTAGGGATGCATGATATAATCGGCCCCCTATCGGTATCGGCCTGTATCGGCCTTAAAACTGAATATCGGACATCGGCCACCCCACCGATATTTAACCCGATATTTGATCAGCTTCTGAGTTTCTAAAGTCGAAAAAAAAAAAAAATAAATACTACTTCTTCTTCTTCCTCAAAAACTTATTTTTTACAGACTTAAAAACTTCTAAAGACGAAGGAAAAAATATTGATACATTAAAATATCACAATATCTTCATATGCTGATATATTGCCATTTAAAAACACCATATCAATCTCTTTTACTAATGAAATATTGCTATATGTCATCGTTATGCTACGAAATCCCCCGAAAATTCACGAAATTTTGCTTTTGATATATTGACGCGGTATTGATCTATTTTACTAACAAAATCTCACAAGAATGGGCAAAATATCACGAAAGTTTGTAACAGAACGATGAAATTCACGAGATTTTGAAAGTAAAATAGATCGATACTGCGTTTTTAAAAATCAATTTGATATCAGCATATGAAAATATATTTGAGTATATTATTTTTCAAAGTGTCAGAAATGGATAACAAAACTGCTATTTTCAATGACTACTTATTTTTGTCCAGCTTTAACATCAGTATCGATATCGGTTATCGGCTACATGAGTTTTAAAATATCGGCATATCGGACATCGGCCAAAATCCCAATATCGTACATCCCTAATATTTAGATATTATTTAAGCTATAATTATGATTTAAATATGTTTGTAAATACTCAGTATGCAGTATATAATGATTTCTTTTTTTCTTATTTTCCCTCAACTTTAATTAAGTCCCCCTGAAACCCCCCTATCGGCTAGCACAGCGACGGCAGTACATGGATTCTTCTGGTCAAAGCCAAATATATTTTCCCATTAATTTATGATTTACTGCAAAGGCTGGTACTGATCCAAAGCTTGGTGGCCTTTAAAGGTACAAGTAGTTTAAAATGAATATAAAAATGTATTGGTTTTTATATTTATTCTAATTAAGATATAGAAACTTGCCCTTTTCTTTAGAGAACATGAACCTGTTGATCATGGCTTTAGAGCCTTTTTCTACATTCAGTAAATTATTGCTTACCAAGTAAACATATTTCAATAAACATCCAGGTCTATGGGGTGAACTTTGTTCCATTATTGTTGCGCAGAAAACATTTTAATAATGGAAATTTGAAGAAATGCAATCCAGAAATGAAACTTTTCTTAATCAAACTTGGCCTTCTGTTTTTCCATTGGTCTTTTGTACATTTTATTGGTCAAGAGCGTTTACAGATTTTCGATCTGTAAACTGAAATTTAGATGAAATGCAATTAGTAAAAAGTAATCTGTAAAAAAGGGAAGAAAAAAAAGAAGAAAAAAATATAAAATCTAAAAATATAATAATGAAGGGAAAAAATAAAATGAAAAAATTATGATAAAAGGAAATAAGATAATTGGCAAAAAAATATATAAATAATAATTCCAAGAAAACTGCCAATTTGCTTTTTTAAATATATTTTAATTAAAAAGGTTTTTAAAGTTTAATTCCTGGATTGATTTTTTGTTTGTTATTTCTATTTAAAAAATGTGTTCTTTGCAACAATAATGGAACAAAATTCACTCCATACCGGACAGTAACACAGAAGTCTGTGTCAGGATGCAAAACTTGTTCTTAAACAGTGAGATAAACTCTCAGCAGAATAAAACCCCACACTTTCCAGCTCCAGTGTTCCCAGTTGAACATTAACTCTCTCCTCAGGGACAGAAACTGTACGGCACTAACCAGGGCAAATGCAGGTTACTGAATAATCCTGTAATCTATCAGAAGCAGTCCAACAACAGCACTGACATTTCAGCAGCAGCTGAACCTCAGCCTGCAGCAGAGATTCTGCAGAAAGTGCATGTTTTGGCAATAAAGGATCATGTGAAACATAAGCAGATGTTTAGTGGAGGTTCTTTGGCAGGGCAAGGGCGGGGGGGTATATGCGCAGCTGAATCTGTTATGTAACGTTGTCTACACATCTATTTGGAATGCCTGATTCCTAGGAACGTATCGACGACTCAGCTTAAAGAATTGAGTCGTAGAGCGTAAAATCTGAATAATGTGGCTATTTATAGTTTGGTTTGGTTTCATTGTTTGGGAATTGACCTAAAATCTGAGTGAAAGGGACTTTTTGTCCTCATTTCAGATAAAAATAAACTTGTTACTGTTAGTCAAGGGCTGAAATGTTTGTGAGATATTGCTTTTCTTAATTTTTTTTACATTAGAGATGTCACACAAGTCTAAATAAAAAAACAACAACCTTAAATGACAAATGAACTTAAATATGAACAACAGAACATGGAGTAAACTGCAAACCATGTGCTTCACTTGATCCACAGTTTGTCAGTGGATCAAACGAATGCATGTATTCATGCTAATATTGGCCAGAAGTATGGACCTTGCTTTCAAAAGCAGTAATTAGAGTAAAATACACAAGAAAATCTTTTGAATGTTTTTTTTTTTATGTTTTTGCTATTTAAATTTTACCTAAGATGAGCAAAAAGCAGTTTTTTTTTCTAAATTCCAAACCTTTTTTATTTAGAAATGTAAATTTGCTGATAGTATATCTTCGACATTAGACCGATAGATTCATTGAAAAGATGTTCAACTCTATCTTCTAGTAAGATATTCAATCGTTATTAGAAGATGGAGTTGGATTAGCCGTGAACGAATCGGGCTAATTACTAATTATAAAAACAAATTATTTGTGTGAACAAACCTAATCAAATAACCTTCATTAACTAATTTGTTTCTCATTTAAGTTTAAATCTGCTCAGGCCGGTCGGGAGGAAACTTTGCCTTCTGTGGTGGCTAAAGTTAGCCTGGAATATCTCTGAGCTAAGGGCTAAAGTTAGCCTGGAGTATATCTGAGCTAATGGCTAAAGTTACCCTGGAGTATCTTTAAGTTAATGGCTAAAGTTAGCCTGAAATGTATCTGAGCTAATAGCTTAAGGTGGCCAGGAATACCTCTAGGCTAAAAGTAGCCCGGAATACCTCCAGGCTAACGGCTAAAGGTAGCCTGGAATACCTCCAGGCTAACGGCTGAAGGTAGCCTGGAATACCTCCAGGCTAACGGATAAAGGTAGCCTGGAATACATCCAGGCTAACGGCTAAAGGTAGCCTGGAATACATCCAGGCTAACGGCTAAAGGTAGCCTGGAATACATCCAGGCTAACGGCTAAAGGTAGCCTGGAATACATCCAGGCTAACGGCTAAAGGTAGCCTGGAATACGTTTAGGCTAACGGCTAAAGGTAGCCTGGAATACGTTTAGGCTAAAGGCTAAAGGTAGCCTGGAATACATTTAGGCTTAAGGCTAAAGGTAGCCTGGAATACCTCTAGGCTAACGGCTAAAGGTAGCCTGGAATACCTCTAGGCTAACGGCTAAAGGTAGCCTGGAATACCTCTAGGCTAACGGCTGAAAGTAGCCTGGAATACCTCTAGGCTAACGGCTAAAGGTAGCATGGAATACCTCTAGGCTAACGGCTGAAAGTAGCCTGGAATACCTCTAGGCTAACGGCTAAAGGTAGCCTTGAATACCTCTAGGCTAACGGCTAAAGGTAGCCTTGAATACCTCTAGGCTAACGGCTAAAGGTAGCCTGGAATGCTTCTAGGCTTACGGCTAAAGGTAGCCTGGAATACCACTAAGCTAACGTTGTACATGTATTTACTGGAAGGATACATTATAATTTTTTTTTCTTTTTTATCATTTTGGATTTTTCTTTATTGAAAATTGTGACTCTGAGCTTTTGTTGTTTAGGGGTTTGAATGTCTGTATTTCTGCTTTAGAAATGTTGGTAAATTTATTCCCCTTGTTCAGAAATCACTGTTCTGTTGCGACTGTTTCTCAACCTGAGGGTAATATCCTCTGCCTTCATTTCTCAATCAGCTCAAAAAGCCTCTAATGGGTCTGAGAAGTGGAAGAAAAGCAAACCGTCTAGGATCCAGTCTTGTAATCTGTATTTTTATTTGCCTCATAGTTAATTCTCTTTGAATTCTTTGCATTTGTGAAAGAGGGCCTAAAGGGTTTTAGCTGTTTAAAGACATGAGTCAAACTGTAGTAGGGAACAGATGAACACTGGAGATATGAGCCGCCACAAAACGCAGCCCAAGTGTTCGATGTCTGATTGACTTTTAGCTGCAAGATGAGGCAGAGATTGTTTAAAGATAAAAAAAAAAATGAAGGGGAGATGTTTATTACAGGAAAACGGTGACACCTTTACAATTGCATGCCGGGCTGAGGAAATGATCTAATTCAACAAAGCCTTTTGAAGAACCAGCACATGATTTATGACCTCAGAAAGCAGCTTGTAACTCTGCAGTCTCACGTGAAACACGACTTACTGTATTGGAAGGATGTGGCTTCAACATAATGCTGTAAAGTAAGGTAGTGGAGGTATGATGATGTTATTGTTTAGTTTCTTTCAGTAGGACTGCTTTATCCTATCCAATATTAAAGTCTTCTCAAAGAAGATATGAGAGCGGAAGCTGCAGGCACAGCAGTGAAGACAGAACAAATAATCTGAATAAGATAATCAATGCGACGCATCAGGCCAAGAACCAAGATATTTTGGGGACCTAAAGAGGCGTTTTAATTAAGGTAAAACCAATTTTCAGTTGTTATTCGATTGTCAGTTGCTTTAACGTCACAAGAAACCTTCAGTTTTTCAATCATATCTAACTAAAAACATTTAACAAGACCTGTAAAACAATAAAAACCTCCCCTGCTCTGAAATGTAAGTGCAAAGTTTAGAGTAATAAATTTGATTTTCAAACCTTTACTGAGGTAAGAAAAGAATCAGCAAATAAAATTAGGTAGTTAGTATTTGCCGATCACCCAGCTTTAAAAATGTAAGATATTGAGGCGGATTGATCAGCCAGCCAATCAAATGGGTCCACCCTTATAGTGAATATGATGAATGCTATGCAGGTATAATACATTTTAAATGTATTAAAAACGATTCATGATGCATTGTACTAGTGATAACATTAAACGTTATTAATCTCTGTTAATTGATTATTGAAATGATGAATTCAGTAATAATTGACAGTTATATGCTAATCAGCTCGGCAAAGAACTCATGCTCTTCCTCAACACTGAAGTCCTCAGACATTTTTCTTTCGTTGTTTCTTTCTTTGCACAGGTAAACAGCACATTTCTTCTTCTACGCTTGCATTATCAAGAGCAGAAGCTGAATGCGCACTTTAATCTGGTTTGGTCTGCCGCAGTTTCCGTAGGCTCATGAACTCGCAGGCGCGCGCTTTTAGGAAATCCTATACACTACTGTTTATGCTCTAAAAACATTCTAAATGACTTTGTTTCGAGTAAATTATGGACCCTACCCACTCAGGACACTTGGAATACATTGGACGAGCAGTATGGAGGAATATTGACACGTTTTTTGTGGACTTTTATGGACCTTTCTGCCTTGGGCGCCATAGACCTCCATTATTTGAATGTCAGCAGACAGCAAGAAGCCTCCCAGATCTCCAGATGCATTTGAGATATCAAAAAAGTACTCCAGAGTGTTGTTCAGTATGGGGTTGAGTAGAAAATGAAGGCTAATCATGTTTTGGGTGTACTATTCCTTTAAAGGAGCCCTGTCCGTGTTTTAATCTTCTCTGCTGCACCCATATCTGCTTTCCGTTTTGCCTCTCTACTATCTCTTTCATACTTCTCTGGGAAGGGAGATTTTCTACATTTATGCGTACATTTGGGAATCCATTAAACGTTGACACTCCTCCTTTGCCTTTAAAGGTAAGCGCAGTCAGGGGGAATCTGAATTGGTGAAAGTCTGACTCAAGGTCCTCGAACAGACAGTTGTCAATCGTTTATGTGCAAATAAGGAGGTGAACGTGTTTAAAGACACGGGCCGTTTCTCAATATGTGTACTTGTGTGTTCTCATGTGCTTGTGTACTCGTGTAGGGCCCTATAATTTCCGCAATCATGGAATCGTGGACGGAATCGCGGAATTGGCAAATTAACGCGGAATCTAGTGTAAACGCGGAATTTCTACATTTGAAATGAAATTCTGTTTTTGTGTGGGAGAAGAACGTACGTCGGGGGGAAATGAACACCGGGGTACGCAAATCTGGGCAACACAACCCATCCCGCTCCGTCATTTCCGCTCACCCTCCCCCATCAAAACATTGAAAAAATCGGCGAAGCGGCTCTCCACAGCTCCGCTTTCGGCGAAAAAGTTGAGAAACACAATGCTAAGCCCTGAGTACAGAGCCAAGCAGTTCCCTCCTGACTTTTACATGTCAGTTGAACTATTGTTTTGCAAGTTTTGTCAACATTCCATTGATTGGAAGCGCAAAAATACATACAAAAAACGGGAAAAAAATGAATTTTCAAAAATGAAAACGGAAAAAACGGAATTTGGGAAAAAAATGAAAACGGAATTTGGGAAAAAATAAAACGGATTTTATGGGGCCCTACTCGTGAAACGTCATCACCCTCAGCCCTAATAATGTTCCAATTCACAAGAACAGCAGACCGAGAACAGACAAAGTCCCCGGATGTTGTTCTCGCTCCTCCGTATTTAGCATGCATCAGAGCAGACTTGTCCGTTCTTGAGATTGACAGCTGTCCCAGCATGCACTGCGGTAGCTGCAGCTTTCAATGGGACGCTCCATTGAAAGTTTAAAGTTCTGATTTCTGTTCCTGTTGTTCAATAAAAGTATGTTTTAAGATCATTTGAGGCGAGAATATTATACTTTAAAGCGTCACTATATGGTCCATTTACCGATTTAATGCGTAATTTTAGAGAAAAATTTCAGGAGTTGAGAGGACCGCGGGAACCAGCTGAGCTCCGAGGCTAACTGCAGCCATCTCTTTGCATAGCTGTGTGTGAAGGACCGCTGCTCTGATGGCGATTTTTTTTATTTTATTTGGCAAAATGTTCATCTGACTGTGTTCAGTATTATTCCCCCACTAAATGAAAAAAGTAATTATTTATTATTATCTAGAGTCTATTTATAACAGGAAGTGAAATTCAGCTGTAGACGAGCAGGGAATGTGGTGACGTCACGAGTACGCTTCTGTTCCAATTGACCCATATTTATGCTGCATGCTCCCTTTCTCACCAAGTCCAGACTTTCCTGTGTTCTTATCAAGAACATACTTGGCGAGAACACGAGTCCATACTTGCGTTCTAGTAAATTAAGAAACGGCCTAGGTTCCCACTGAAGATTAAAGCTGCTTTGCTAAATTTACCGGCTTAAACTGTAATGTCTCAAGAGGTTGGACTTCCTAAAGCAGGAGCCAATCACAGCAAGTTTACTCTCTGCAGCTTTTTCCATCCATAAGCTGACAAAAGTTGAAATGAGTGCACAGAAACGGATCCACATTTGGAAAGGAGAGAAACTACAGGACAATGGAAAGCAACCTTAGGAGCATCGTATTGAATCTGCATGCATTAAACATTCAAAATGCGCATGGAGAGTAGTTTATGTATGTGTGTTTTAGATAAAGCTGCCTGTGTGATTATTTATTACGCATGTGCATTTATGGCAAAATTCTGACTTCATCATTTAAAACTGTCTTACCTCACAGTTAAATGGTCAACTTTGAAGTTCGATTCATAAAACCAAAGACTAATTTTCCACCATTCTTATCGTTTCTATTAACTGTTGTTACTTTATTAATTTGCTTTTGAATGTTAATGTTACTAGTGTTAATATTTTACATAAGTAGGCCTACGCCTCGTATAATTTATGAAATTGCTAGAAAGTGGTTGGAAAAACAAAGCGATCCAATTATTTGAGATTGGATCGAGAAGAATCTAGAACCTCAATTCAATTCAATTCAGTTTATTTATATAGCGCCAAATTCACAACACATGTCATCTCAAGGCACTTTACAGTTCAACCAGATCATACAGTCAAATTGATACAAAGTTTTCTATCTAAGGAAAACCAGTTGATTGCATTGACTCATTGACTCAAATACAATCCCTCACACTAAGCATGCTTGTAGCGACAGTGGAGAGGAAAAACTCCCTTTTAACAGGAAGAAACCTCCAGCAGAACCAGGCTCAGTGTGAGCGGCCATCTGCCGAGGCCGACTGGGGTTCAAGGAGACAGAAGCAGAAATACAAAAAGCAGCTGTAAAAGGCGGCCCCGTCCAGGAAACACACAGCCAGGCAGACGAGCTCCGAGGCAGCTCCCATGCCAGAGGATGAAGAGAGCACATCCACCCAGCCACGGCCAGAGAAACAGGACCACACTGGAAGACAGGCCGATCTCCAACATCTACAAACAAGGGTGTTGATGGAAGCAGCACAGCTGATGTTTCTTTCCTGGATGACGTCACAGCCAAACAGGAACAGACGAGGCAAAGCTACTCTGAGGAAAAGCAGAGAGAGCAGAAGGTTAGAGATTGAACAAACAGATTCTGCAGAATAGGAGAACAGAGAGAGAATGAAGCAGAATGATGAAATGGGGGTCCCTATGTCCTCCAAAAGTCTAAGCCTATAGCAGCATAACTATAGAGAGAGAGCTCAGGATAACCTGAGCCACCCTAACTAGAAGCTTTATCAAAAAGGAAAGTTTTAAGCCTAGTCTTAAAAGTAGACAGAGTGTCTGCCTCACGGACTAAAACTGGTAGTTGGTTCCACAGGAGAGGAGCCTGATAACTAAAAGATCTGCCTCCCATTCTACTTTTAGAAATTCTAGGAACCACTAGTAAACCTGCAGATTGAGAGCGAAGTGCTCTGTTAGGAACATAAGGAACAATCAGATCTCTGATATAAGATGGAGCTTGGCCATTCAAGGCTTTATATGTGAGAAGGAGGATTTTAAATTCTATTCTTGATTTAACAGGAAGCCAATGAAGAGAAGCCAGGATAGGAGAGATATGATCTCTCTTTTTAATTTTCATCAGAACTCTGGCTGCAGCATTTTGGATCAGCTGAAGGCTTTTAACTACAGTTTGTGGACTTCCTGATAGTAAAGAATTACAATAGTCCAGCCTTGAAGTAACAAATGCATGGACTAGTTTCTCAGCATCACCCCTGGACAGGAGATTTCTAATTTTTGCAATGTTCCTCAGATGAAAGAAGGAAATTCTAGAAACCTCTTTGATATGGGATTTAAATGACAGGTCCTGATCAAAAATAACACCAAGATTTTTGACTTTACTATCTGAAATCAGTTTAATCCCATCCAAATGAAGTGACTGGCTAATCAGCTTCTTTTTCAGAGACCCTGGTCCGAAGACTATAACTTCTGTTTTGTCTGCATTCAGAAGCAGAAAGTTAAGAGTCATCCAGGTTTTTATGTCTTCAAGACATGCCTGTAATCTATGTAATGGGTTAGCTTCATCTGGATTTATAGACAGATATAGCCTAAATCTTCGGAATTAAAATGGAGTTGGTGGATGACATTTGACAAAGCATTTATGAGTTTATAAAAGTAATTTTGAGTTTTTAATAGAAAAAATCCAACTTTTACAGGTATTTAATAGGAGCGCACCCATTATAGGTTTCTGGCCGATCACTGATTCTCGATCTTTAAAAAGCCTATCATGCCAATTCTTACTATGAGGATACAGATTTCTTTTTAGAACTTATAAGATGTTATACGACAATACGCAACATATTTTAATCTTATATTGATAAAAATGAATCATTGTCCATGAAATAATTATAAGTATATGGAATAACTGCTGTCAAATCTAAATTAAAGGTTTTGTCAGCGGTTGGTTTTCAGACCTTTACAGAGGTAGAGCAGAATGGTGTAAGAGATCAGTTTCCCAATCCAAGTATTGGCTGATCTCTTAGAAATTAGAAATTTGAGGCCACAATCGATCAGCCGACTGGCTGATAAATTGCTGCTATTATTTATGGACCATTTAGAAATATTTTTTTAGCCGTTACCTATATTTATTTTGCTGTGTAGTTATGCCACAGTTTTTTTCTACTATTGTATTAAAGGTATAGTGGAGGATTTTCTGTTTCCGGGTGGATCATCTAAATAAATGGTCCCCCTAACTGTCAATCATTCTGGTGATATGTTTACATAAGGCCGTCCTACATGCTCATCCCCATAGGTAGCTATGTTTTTCTACGTATTAGTGTGGTTAGCTACGGTTTCAGCCAGTCATTGAAGCTCGCCTCTCTGTTGAAAATGGGCAACAGCCGTAAGAGAAAAAGTTTCTGCGAAGTGTACGAGAAGAAAAGAAAGGCATCAGAAGAGAGAAACAGGACGAGCGTGTTTTTTGGGAGATTCTTTCACGCGATGTCGACGCGTCTTTTCTGAAGTTTCTACTTGACGGGTGAAGTTTGGCATGCTATGTGGAGAAATCCATTTCATTTCACTGCTAGTAAAACAGGAGGGCTCGTGCATGCTCTCGTGAGCGGGTACAGGGTGGTACATGTGCATTTCATTTTAAAGTGAAGAGGGCGGGTCTTTTCAAAAACTATACCTTTAACATTCAGAACGAAATGAACCATGTTAATGGCAGGTGTTAGGACTGCTGAAAATGTTTTATTTAGTAGGCCTATATGTTTTTTTTTTTAACTCTGTCCCAATTAATATTTATTTCTCTTTTTGTTTGTTTTGGAGGGGGTTAGGGAAATCTGTGTAATGTTATCAAATATTAGTATCGACCTTCAGCTGTTCCAATAACTAAGAGCAATGTATTAACTTGTTCCTCTGATCTTCTTTTAAAGCCATAAGTCTTTTTATTGAAATCATAAAATGCTGCTAGAAATGACTCAATGACTTAAAACTTTTACTAGAAGAACTTGAGCAATTTCTATGCAAATAAAGACTTTTCAAAGAGTTCAGTTTGCGGTGAAGCTTTGATCTCATCAAAGGGCTGAACGCTGGTGCAGAAAGAGTTTTATGCATCTGTTTGGCGTGCAGTTAAAAGGAACCTTAACTAGACTTAGAGTTAGACAAACTTTAGTGTCATTTTCTATACATAAAGTGTATACAAAAACCAAATTAGGTTGCTGCTTAAAAAAGTGAAATGAACATTACCATTATAAATTGCAGAAGTCATCATCATATAAATGGTACACAAAAAAAAGAAAAATAGTTTAAAAATAATGGTGCAAAAGGGCATTCATATAGAAAGGTTCAGTGCAGTGCAAAATGATAATGGTGCAAAATGCAGTTCATGCAGTACATGTTAAACTGAGACGACACTTAGACAGATTTATTTTTGTCATTTTGTGACAAAAGAAGTGTAAACAAAAATAAATTTAGTTAAGAACAGCTCTCTAGACAATTTCAGTAGTTTTTTTATGGTGCAGCCTTTAAAAACCATATAAAATACATAAAAACAGTAATAATAACATATGACTGTATATTTACATTTCAGTTTTGTTTTTTTATATAATAAAATACAATAAAATAACTCATTTTACATAACATTCAGCAACTATATGCTTTGTTTACCCTGGGTAGATCCTTTTATGTAGAACTTTACTAAGAGAGGTTAGTTACTTATTAAGTTTATTTATTTTGGAATGGAAAGCAGTTATATGGGAGCATTTGTTGGATAGAAGTCATTTTCTAAATAAAGTTGTGATTTTTTTTTTTTTTAGCCAGTCAGAAATGTGAAGAAGGAAACCTGAATTCCATCCGGCCGTGTCGCATTCCTTTTTTTTTTTAGAGGTTGCACCAAAGCTACAGCTCGTTTCACAAGCGTCCTCACTACGGCATGAAAATATGCCCGCAGTTTATTTCTGTCAGAAGCCATCTCAAATTGCAGAGAGCAGACGCACCAAGCAGGAAGTAGCGGCCCGTATTAGCTCCCTGCTTGTCATCTTCATAAAACCCCCCTTTTTCTGTTTTTCCGTAAAGTTCCTTCATGCTCTGTTTTGCATTCAGGGTCCACTGGGATATTTTTCTCTCAGAGAGCCATGTGATCGGTGAATAAAAGAGGTTTTTTTCTTTCTTTTTTTTTTTTTTTTTTTTTTTTTTTTTATGGAAAGGATGAAACTAAACTCTAAACGGATGGACAGCAGCGGCGTCTCTCCTGGCAGAGGGGCTTCCTCGCTGCGATACCCGTCTGTTTCCTTTTCCTGTTTTGGCCCCCGTGCGCGGAAGGGGCCGGCGGAGGGTCACGCCGGGGGTTTGAATCCGCAAACGGAGGAGGGAATGAAAGAGCCGTGAGAGCTTCACAACAGAGGTTTTGGCGTGTTAGTAACGCGGTCACGTCCGGACGGAACCAGAGAACAGAGACGGAAACAAAGTCTGACGTTGGGAAGAAAAGAGTGAGAAGTGTTTGATTACAGGGATGGCAGCAGGAGGAGGGAACTTTGTAACTGAGATGAGCAGGCATGGCTTCAAACTAACAACACTTTAGCTGTAATTAGCTATAAATGTAATTAAAGCCTCCCAACTTTCTTCTGGAAGCGCTTGTTTCTTTAAATGCCCTAAAATAGATGGAAGTAACCTTTAAGTTAACAGATTTTTGGTTTTAACATTACATGAAGAAACAGACTGTTTTGAGTCTTCTGTAGATATTCTGTCGGTTATGTCCAGAACTGAGGTTGACCTCTGTCTGATGAGCGGTTTTCCTATCGATTTGGACTCTGTTATTAGACCTTCATCCTGTTGAAAGGTTTAAAAAGCAGACCAACACATTTCCACATAGAATTTACCCTTTTTCCAAAGAGTATATTCACTCCTAAAGTTCAGTTCAATGCAGTTTATTTATGTAGATAATTCAGTCAGATCATGCAGATTGGTTAAAAGTGTTCTGAGGAAAAAGCAGCAGTTTGCATCCAGTCATTGAATTTCTAGTATTTGCTACTCCTGGATAAGCATGTTGCAACAGGAGATATATTTGCATTGCGTCTTTGGCTACGTTCACACTGCAGGCCTTGATGCTCAATTCCAATTTTTTTTTGCAAAATCCGATTTTTTTTACATTGCCGTTCATATTTCCAAATATATGCGACTTGTATGTGATCTCCTGTGTGAACTGCAGTCATACAACGCAACTGTCCCGCATGCACAGTAGAGGACGCAATGACATGACAGGCCAGCGTGCTCTGTGTTTATGGAAGTAAGCATGGATGGTAGTGCCGGCGCACATCTAGCGGTCTTTTCTAACTATAAAAACACAATCTTTTCAAGATGGTTAAATATAAATACTGCTCTCCGCATCATCGAACGTAGCCTTTGACTCAACAGCAATCCCTCTCACCAAGCATGCACGCAGCAACAGTGAGGAGCAAAATCTCCCTTTTTAGCAGGAGGAAACCTCCAGCAGAACCAGCCTTCTGCTGAGGCTGACTGGAGTTCATTCAAAACTATTAAAAGTAAAATAATGAAAACAAGGGGGTTTTAGATGCTTCACCATCATGCCAGACAATAATTTCACGGTGTAATAACATGTTATAGCAAAACTTTAAGTAGTTTGTTATGGAACAGATTGTATAAGATATGCAGAGATGTTTCAAAATGATTTGTCTTTATAAAATACAATGATCCTCTCATTTCCACCAAATTAAAGCGCCCACATGGTCTAAAGAAAGGCAGGGCTTTATTTGTTTACCACCACGATAAAACTAAAAAGGGAAGTCCAATCTAACAGCCGGCATCCTCACATTTAAATGCTCGTCAGTCAAAAATAAGCTGTGTCAAACAAAGAAGTTCACCCTAAGCGTCACATGACCCGAAAAAAGGCGGTCTGTTTCTGTTAATGCTTCCAGCTGGACGGAGGTTACTACAGGGGAAGTTTTATTTTTGACTTTATCTTGGGTGTGTCTGTGGATTTCCTCGTCAGATGGAAATGAGTTTATCTGCTTTGGTGTCAGTTTTAATCTTCAAACTTTCAGGAAATTATGCGGTTTGACTGTTTCTTGATGGGAATCTGGGATTTCCAACAGCAGAAAATGGTCAAACTCCCGCCGCACACTTAAAAATCTGAATGAAGGACTTTCTGTTATTTTTCCTTCAGGTTCTTCTCCCTCCCTGTCGTCTAAGAAGCCCAGAAGCAGAGGGCTGTTCTCTGGCCTGTTCTGCTGCCTGTGTCGGGACCATCAAGAACCTCCACCTGTCAACAACAACGCCCCTCTGTTGGTGGAGGAGAACGGGACTGTGTCGAAGGTGTGTTGACGTCTTCCTCAGATGGTTTTTGATTGGTCAGGGATTTTAACAGCCTCTCCAATATAATGTTGGCTCCTGTGGTTTTGGGTCCAGGTGAAGCCACTGCTGCCTCCAGTAAAATCAAAAGACTCTGGGAAGATCTGTGTGGTTATAGACCTGGATGAGACGTTAGTTCACAGCTCTTTTAAGGTAAGCAGAATGTAGCTACAGCATCAATCATCAGTGAGCAGGAACACTTCTATGGAGCTTTTCCTACCAGGGAGGAAAGACTAAAGCATTTTGCAGGATTAATTCCTGCTGCTAATAAATCTGTGATGCCCTATAAGGCCCAGTTATTCCTAGTTTGCTTCCCTGGTGTTGAGCTCCCAGCAAATGGATCCATCTGCTCTGTGATCAGGGAACACTGAGGCCCTCCATCTGAGACTATGTTCAGGATTAAAGTCCTGATTAGAAAGGAGTGGAACAGGAAGCTGCAGATGGACCACAGTGCTGCTGTTGGGATAAATCAAAGATGGCACTTTAGCAGAAATAAATCTAACCTAGGGAGGTCTGGAGAAGTCTGATGTCAATATGTTTTCATGATCAGTGAGGAAAAAGGACTCCATCTTTCTATCTTTCTATTCATTCTTTATTCCCGACCCCTTGTACCTCCCTTCTCTCCTTCCTTTCTTCCCCTAAATCCTCCCTCCAATTTGTCATTATGTTTTCCTTTATATGTATATATATATATATATATTGTCTTATCGGCTCCGCCTTCCCTCCGTCCTGCCTCATATTTTCATTTGATTGTTTCTTTGTTTCTTTCTTTCGTTTGTTTGTTTGTTTGTTTGTTTCTTTGTTTCTTTGTTTTTTGTTTGTTTCTTTCTTTGTTTTTTTTGTTTCTTTCTTTGTTTTTTTGTTTCTTTCTTTGTTTGTTTCTTTCTTTGTTTCTTTGTGTCTTTGTTTGTTTGTTTCTTTGTTTCTTTCTTTCTCTCTCTCTCACAGTTAACTAGAGTCAAAACGTTGTTTAGATGTTATTAAGTTCATTAGAGAAGCAAGAAACAGTCAAGCAGCATCATCTCCTGAAAGACTAAATTAAAATTTACACCAAATCAGATAAACTCATTTCCATCAAAAACAATATTTGTGATAAAGTTTTATGTTTTATTTTGTCAAAATAAATTAAGTTTACTTTATTCATATAGTGCAAGTTCACAACACATCTCATCTCAAGGCACTTTAGAGAGTAAATTCAACCATATCGTTCATTCGGATTGGTTCAAAGTTTTCTATCGAAGGAAAACTAGCTGATTTAATTCAGTCATTGACCGTAGGGATTGCTTTTCCTAGATGAACATGTAGCAACATCCAATATTTAGTTGCTTTGTGTTGCTGACTCGACAGCAATCCCTCATAATAAGCATGCATGCAGGGACAGTGGATTGGACTGGTGTTTCAATGAGAAACCAAACGCACAGATGGAAAAAAAAAAAAAGAACTAAGCCATGAATACCTTTTATTTGTAAAATCAATGCTAAACTACCTCTGCATGTGGTTTTGCCTTGTAAAGAAACAGTGGAGCCAGTTTTCACCTCAAATTATGATTGAGAGCACATACAGTTAGAGTAAACTCTCAGCACTTAAGTACGTTTGAGAGAGAAATGGGACTAAACCTTGAAAAACAGACACAACTCTACTATTTATAGTACAATCTAGTTGTCGATGGCAGTAGCCCAGCTGAGATTTGTCTCCAGAATGGTGTCAGTGCCAAACAGATGACTATTGTTGCAAGAATAGAGCAGAGATTTGGTTAAACTAGCAAATTCTGAAGAATTGGGGAACACAACTATAGTGAAACAGAGCGAGGAAAAGTGGTCCTCCGGCAAAGAAAATTCAAAAACAATCCACTGGACTTTGTTTCTAAATTTGAAGATGTTATGCTTCCCATCCAAGAAGCTTTTTCAATTAAAAAGTCCTCTAGCAGCTTAAGCTTATAGTAGGAAAACTGCCAGATAACTAAAAGATCTGCCTCCCATTCTAGTTTTAGAAATCCCTGCAGATTGAGAGCAAAGTGCTCTGAGAAACATAACGAACAAGGATTAAATGTCTTCATGAAGTAGCTAGATTTTTAATGATCACTTTCTTGATTTTAAAATGCACTCTTGTCTTCTTCTTCAGCCTGTGAACAATGCAGATTTCATCATTCCCGTGGAAATAGACGGAACAGTCCACCAGGTAACTCGGTCATGCCATCTCCTCCTCCTCCTCCGTCATTGTACCGTGGTTGTTACCTCCAAATTACCCAGTGTCGGAGATGTCCTCTGTGTTTAAGGGATTTTAAGTGACGGCTGCTCGTTGTGGGATGACATACCTCATGGCTCTGGGCCTGATTCAAGTAATCCAGGATAGGTTTGTTCAGACAAGCAAAGCCTGTTCTGGATGACTTGGTTCAGGAACGCCGGCCTCAGACACCAGTAGAGCCTCAAGGAGTCGACTGCTGTTCTGGCAGCGATCTGCACGCTTCCAGCAAGTCTGATGCTGCCCGCAGTGTTTGCTTCATAAATAATTTTCACCGTCTGTTAGAACGTTCTCCAGCCTGTCCTCATTCACCTTCATTCTGCCTTTCAATAAACGAGGGTCTTCCTGTTTTCCAGGTGTATGTCCTGAAGCGACCACATGTCGACGAGTTCCTGAAGAGGATGGGAGAACTCTTCGAGTGTGTCCTGTTCACTGCCAGTTTAGCAAAGGTGATTGTGATCCACCTCAGAGCATTTAACTGGTTCAAAAGGGCTGGAAACGGACAAAGATGGAAGAAGTGTAGTATGTATGTGGGAAAGTCTGACCTTTTGTTCTGCTTTGAGTAAATGAAAGAACAACAGAGGAGGGAATGATGAAATAATGCCGTCAAGCAGGAACACAGAGATGATGCAATCGGTATAAAAGCACATATTCTCTTTCCTTTCAGGCGTGATAAATAAATCATTAAAAAGACATTTCCAGATGGTCAAAAACAATATTTAATACAACAAAACAATATTTAAGTAAAATAATAGCAGGGATTTAGATTTCCTTTCTAACTTTGGGAATACTTTACAGACGACAGAAACGGGAATGAAAAAGATCTTTAACATCATTTTTTTCAGGGGGAAAAATCTGCTTTATTGTTACTGTTATTTTTTTTGGTGCAGAGATGATGACCTTAGTTTCATTTTTATTTAGCTGGATAAAACTTACAGAAAACATCCCGCTTTGAAACTTTGTTATGGAAGTAAGATGTATAACTGGATGTCATCAGCATAACAATGATAGGAAATATCCTTAAAACTTGATAATACTGGACCAAGTGAGAGCAAAACATTATTGGCTTGAGGCCACAACTCTGTGGAACTATAAAGTGAACAGGACAAGATCGATTTTTAGTGTTTTGAGTCTATTTTTATTCACTTTGTACATAAAAATGTTGGTATTTTGGCATCTATTATCAGCTGAAGGCGTACATCTATTCTGATTTTCTTCAATATATTGGTTTTATTTTTAGAGCTTTGCAAAGATACCTTAACCTCTTGCTACTTGGTCTATACTCTTGCGGTATATATTTGTTTTCATTTGTTAAGTGTCCATCCATCCGTTTTCTTCCGCTTTGTCCGGGGCCGGTTCGCGGAGGCAACAGTCTAAGCTAACCCCGAAGCGCGAAACACAAAGCGTCAAAATCGAGTTACTGAGAAACAGCCGGTATTTCTCAGTTTAGTTCCACCCTTGTCTCTGCAACGCCTCCACTTATCACCAAATCATACATACTAAGAAAACCATACAAAGAAAAATAGCTGCAAAAAAGACTTAGCACTGGTTATGTTGTGGCTTTAAAGCTGATTTGTTTTGTTCCCTGCTAAAACAAAGTTTGTGAATTCAGTTAAATAATTGTTAAAATATATCTGTCATTTGTTTGTTTTTAGCTTTCTTCCTGTATGGGAAGCTTTTCAAAATGTGAAACATTAGTGCAGTGGTTTATGTTAAAATAAACCTTTGGGTTAAGTTGTCGCAAGCGGGTTTTTCTTCTGTTTCTTGTGAATTTGGTCTTAAATTTTTATTTCAAGTGGCATTAAAAAGTCTTGAATTGAACTCGCCTTATGCTGTAGGAACGCTTTTTTTAGATTATTGCGTTCAACCTGGACTCAGAGTGGCAAACGTTCTGTGAACGTTTCTCTGAGGTAACGCCACAGCGAGCCTCTTGTAACGCTGAACTTGTCTTTCCATCAGTATGCAGACCCAGTCTCTGACCTCCTGGACAAGTGGGGTGCGTTCCGCTGCCGCCTCTTCAGGGAGTCGTGTGTTTTCCACAGAGGCAATTATGTCAAGGACCTGAGCCGCCTGGGTCGCGATCTTAACAAAGTCATTATTGTGGACAACTCCCCCGCCTCCTACATCTTCCATCCTGACAACGCAGTGAGTTGAAGCCATGATGGAGATGAATTCAGTGATGATAAAGAAGTTGGGTTTGATTTAGGAAATGTATGATTTCTCATGAGATTTTTTTAATTATTCAGGAGGAAAACGATTACCAGTGAGAGAAAATGTTAATATCTTCTCTTTTATGGGGTGAACTTTGTTTCATTATTGTTACAGGAAAAGAAGACATTAAAAAAAAAAAGGGATAGAGAAATTAAACTTCTAAAAACATTTTAATTTTCCAAAAAAACGATTTTCAGAATAACTTTGATGTTTTCTTAGATTGAGTTTTTTTTAATTAGGTCTTATAGATTTTATAGTTTTACGTTTTTTTTTTAAATAAAAAAAATATAAATACTACATTGAAAAAAATAAGATATGAAAAACTTAGAAATAATACATTTGAAAAACAGAATAAAAAAAATGTTAAAGATATTTCTATAAAATAAATAACGGTAAATAAAAAATAACAGTATTTGAAAAGAATCAATTCTGATAAAATGGCTGTTACACTTTAAACCCTTTTATTATTAAGAAGTTTTCCAAAGTTTAATTTATGGATTCCCTTTTTTCAAATTTCAATTTTGAAAACGGTACAAAATGTGTTCTGTGCTTGTGCTAATAATGGAATGAAATTCACTCCATACTCTTATGTTTCTTGTATTTGTGTTTTTTCTTTCTGTCGCAAAGGTTCCCGTGGCTTCTTGGTTCGACGACATGTCTGACACCGAGCTTCTAGACCTCATCCCGTTCTTCGAGAGGCTGAGCAAAGTGGACAACGTCTACACGGTCCTCAAACAACAAGGGACTCCAAGCTAACGGCATTCGAACCTTCATTTCAGCTCCGAACAAAAAGAAAAGAAAAAAAAAAAAGAAAGCAGCGTAGAAACAAACAAACAAACAATTAATCTATATATAGAAAAAAAAGATGAAAATGCACACAAACCAGCCCACCAGGACACAACGCTGCTTCCCACTCTCCCAGAATCAACCCTGCGCCGCCACCTGGTGACTGAACACGGAACCTCTTTGTAAAAAAATGATGGCTGAATGTTTGATGCCAGTTTTCCAGGGTCGGAGGACGTGCAGCCATGAATCCTCTGGCCTCCACCTGGGTACTGGACGCAGATCCCTCCACAGGATGCTCCTTCTAACCGATCAGAACGAGTTTACATGAAAACACGCCTGGATCGGTCACTGAAAGGGCAAATGACACACATGCCCCCACACATTGGTAATGACTTTAAAACAGCATTAATAACGCACCACACACCCTTTTTTCTCTATTTTTTGTGTTTTAAGTAATCAAGGCAGTGTTATAAAAACATTTTATTCAGATTCATTACAGCTTGAGCTGTAAGAGTTGAAAATATATTAAAACATAAGTGATTGGACAGCACTTTAATGTTTGATGTGTAGTCTATGGTGGGAATATTCACTGCAATGTTTAAACGATTGTTTTTGCACAATTGGTGCACAAATTTTCGAAAAAAAATACACATGTGAGATATTTTCCTAAAAAACAGCAGATTTGGTCTGATTAAAGCGTAACGTTGATGCAGGAAGAAGAGCGGCTCTTATTGTTTTTTTTTTTTGGGTGTCCAGTTTAATGATTTATCCGTCATGAGTTAAGAGGACCACGACTACCTTCCGACCTGAAAAAGCAGCCACTGTTAGCTGTGTCTGATTTGTTCCTCGCTTTAAACCGCACATAGAACCTGAACTTTATTACTTTATTTTATTATTTTTGGTGTGTTTTTAACTGCGTTTTAACAGACTGTATTTAAATGATAATAGACAGTTCAGTTAGAGTAAAGCGGTAGGCTTGTCATTTTGGTTGCTAATGATCACCAAGCGGTACTTGTATGGAGTGTATGATGTTCCATTATTCCCACAATTTTATTTTTTTATTTACAGTTTTTATATTTTTTCAAATATTTTTAAAATTCTCATCTTTACGTTGGCTGATCTAGACAACTTTTACCATGGAGCTAGGCTGGGGCCAGAATAAAACAGGAAAACTAGATAATAACGAAGAAATTATCAAAGAAAGCCAAAAAACAACATTGTAATCATTTACAGATTTATTTAAATCAAAGTAAACCCGTAAATAAAAATAAAAAAAAATTACCAACCAGTTGTATTCTCTGTTCCACCTCATATCATCATACAAAACTGATTTTGTATTATTTCTTATTGTATAGGGGCCATAACAGGGGCCAAGATCAGTTCTACTGGGGCACTGGCCCCTTTTAGCCCCTCTATAGATCCACCAATGGCTTTTAAGCTTGAGTTCTATGAATTTTCAAGTTTTATAAATCATATTCTCTTCTCTTCTTGGGGTGAGATTTCCTCTGGAGTGAGGAGGAGAGGAGACGTATTTAAATCCGTGAATGGACATTAGCAACAACGTTTTTATTGGTTAAGAGCGAAAGTTTGTATTAGACTTACTGTAAAGATTTAATAAAACTCAATCTTAAGTTAAGATTATTTCATTTCTGGATTCCATTTTTTTTAGATTTTGAACTTTGAGATCTTGTTCTTTGCTTGCAAAAATAATGGAACAAAATCTACTCCATATATTTGTAGTCAGGATGCACGGTTTTGGGACTTTGTAAGAAAAATGCACCTTTGGGGAGAGCAAAGCCATCAGTAGCTAATAATGGTTCTAATCAGTCAAGATTTAAGGGGTTAATTCTCCTATTAGCATTTCAACACTATTGGTTTGTTACTTTTGGATATGAATGCATGTAATGAACTCCTAGTGCAGCCATGGTAACATTTTATAGTCATATAGACATTTATATTCCCAAAAAACATCCACTCCTTAAAGTTTTTTTTTTTTTTTTTAGTGTTGCCAAATGCATTCTGGGAAGTGTAGGAAATCCCTACATACAGTTGCTGATGAGGCTTAGCTGATTTAAGGCTGGAGTTTCTTATCTCCACCTCCTTTTGGATCATTTTTATATTGTCTGTTGAGATGAAGGGCGGCGCGGCTCCCAACAGTCCGCTGTTCAACGTTTTTGCGATGACAATGGCTCGTTAAGACGCCGATGAATGAAAACGGCGGCTTGGACTACGAGCCTGGGTCTTCAGGCTCCTGATGGGGCTGGGAGATTAAAGAGCTATTGAATTATTTTTATATGTAAAAACTCTTTTCAATCAAGTTTAGGTTTTCAATACTTACCAATTTTCTTTCTTATTTCACTCAGCAGTGGTCATCTGATGAAATATTTATAGTATGTTTTCCAATTAGACTTTTTCTTGCTCTTTTTTTTCTTTTAAAGCGTGACATGGTTGGATACCTCATGTATTGCTAGGCTGTATATGGATCAGAACCACCAGCGACTAAGAATCTAGTATCTTACTGTTTTTTTTAGGAACATAATAACAGGATAACTGTTTGAAAATGTGTTTTCCATGTGTTAGATTGAGAAACGACGCTGATTTGAGTTCATTGGCAAAGTATTTATAGGAACATTAAGTCATCTTCTATAGGGGCCCATTTGCTGATACTGTACTTCTTACACATTAATAAGTTTGTATATGTTATTTTGCACAGTAATAAAAGCAAACAAATTTCATTAATATATATGGAATATTCATTTGACTGTACTCATAATTGGATAGATGTAACCTAACTTTTGTTTTTTTCGCACCAAATAATGTCTGACTGTATGTTAAGCTGCCGTTTTCTTTCCCTTCCATAAATGCTCAGTGAAAGATGCTCCTATCTTTGCTTTGTGAGGCTTTTTTCAAGGAGATGAATATTGGGTAAGAGAACTGTCAATTAAAACTTCGACATAAATGTCTGAATTTCTAAAGTTATGTATTATGTCAATAGATGTAGGATTTTGTTGTTCCTTGTTTAATTCATGTGTACGTGTGGCATTAGCTCTTCATCTGTGAGGATAAAAGTCTAATAGTTATGAATATTAGAAAGTTTCAACTTTTTAATAATTGCAAATACACAAAGTTTCTCAGACTTGATTAATTTATACTTCAAAATTTGTTATTTTTACTTACAAATTTGGGTTTAGTACTACAAAATTTGTAATTTGTAGTCATACATTTTTTGTTTCAACTCAAAATCGCTTTTCGCACTAGTAAAGTTTCAATTCGTACATTTGTGAGTTGTGCTTGTAAATTTTATTCATTCTCAAACGTTTTTGATGATTTCTCATAAATTTCTGATTCCTATACAAAAAAATCTTCACTCTCACTTATAAATTTGTGATTTATACTCAAAAATGTGTTATTTTTACTTGTATCGCTGCAAAGTTATAACTCTAATTCTTATTTATAACCTTCAAACTTTTATTTTCATAGATGATATGTCACATGTATCTTTGAAGTTGTGGAACAAACACAAATCGATCTATTTATATTGCTGACTTTCATCTCCGGATACGGTTTTATTGACAGTTGTCTAACCCAGTAGGTAAGACAAACATTAAGAAAATGAAATTATGACAAACTGTAGATACTGTCAGTCAGATTTTTGGGCTCCTTTTGGTCTTTTAATGCAAATATAAACAGAAAGTTACACATAAATGTACAATTGTTGGGCTTTTTATTGTCTGGATGCTGCAGAATACAAACATTACAGATCTGTGTTGTGAACAAAATGCTGAATAAATGCATTGTTGCGGTAGGTGAAATAAGAGATAAGTGTTAAATTACTATAATTTTGTCACTTAATTTTGCTTTCTTAAACTAAACCTTTTGCTTTTTCAAGCCTGACAAGTTGGACTATCTGGATCCAATTTAGTTAGATTTAACATCAGGTGATAATTATTGGTTGAGTACATTTTTTTTTAGTCGTTTTATTCTTTTTTTTTTTTTTCAATTCTTAATTGATTTAAATTTCCAAATTTACTTTTTAGGGGCATTTTCTCCCTTTCCAATGTTTTTTGGCCTATTTGCCCACCAGTAGGCATTATAATAGGTTAGGACAAAACAACAAAAGAAAAACATTTTCATTTTCCCCATGCAATACTGATTGTTGAGTCTTTTAGAGTCCTGGTATGCCTGTCTGTTAAACAGTCATTTTGGGAGTGTTGGTCTAATGGTTAGAGCAGTGCGCTTGTGCTCTGAGAAGGTTGCAAGTACCGGGTTCGATCCCCACAGCCTGCACTCTGGGTTCCTGAGCAGGAAGCTTAACCCCACCCTGCTCCCCGGGTGCCACACAAATGATGCGGCATCCTTTTTTCTTCCTAACACGTCACCCAGTCCATATCGGTATAAATAAACAGCATGTTTTTTCCCCCATTGAGATCTTATGTGTTTTCAAAGTGTTCCTTTAATATTTTTGAGCAGCGTATTTTAGATTAATTGCACACTAACTGAAATATTTCAGGACTTTTATTGTCTTAATACGGATGATTTTGGCATAAAGCTCATGAAAACCCAAAATTCCTTTCTCACAAAAGTAGAATATCGTGAAAAAGGTTCTAAAAAGCTATGCACCTAATCATCTGAATCAAAAAATTAACTCTAAACACCTGCAAAACATTCCTGAGGCCTATATAATTCCCACCCTGGTTCATCATTCAAAACCCCAATCCTGGGTAAGACTGCCGACCTGACCGCTGTCCAGAAGGCCATCATTGACACCCTAAAGCAAGAGGGTATGACACAGAAAGATATTTCTGACTAATAGGCTGTTCCCAGAGTGCTGTATCAACGCACCTCAGTGGGAAGGAAAAAGTATGGCAGAAAACGCTGCACAACGAGAAGAGGTAACCGGACCCTGAGGAAGATTGTGGAGAAGGGCCGAGTCCAAGACCTTGGGGGACCTGTAGAAGCAGTGGACTGAGTCTGGAGTAGAACCATCCAGAGCCACCGTGCACAGGCGTGTGCAGGAAATGGGCTTCAGGTACGGCATTCCTCATTTCAAGCCACTTTTGAAACAGAAACAGTGGCAGAGGCGCCTGACCTGGGCTACAGAGAAGCAGCGCTGGACTGTTGCTCAGTTTTGCACGTCATTTGAAAATCAAGGTGCCAGAGTCTGGAGGAAGACTGGGGAGAAGGAAATGCCAGAAGTCCAGTGTCAAGTCCCCACAGTCAGTGATGGTCTGTGGTTCCATGTCAGCTGCTGGTGTTGGTCCACTGTGTTTTATCAAGGGCAGGGTCAATGCAGCTATCAGGAGATTTTGGAGCACTTCATGCTTCCTTCTGCTAAAAAGCTTTACAGAGATGAAGATTTCATTTTTCAGCACGACCTGGCACCTGCTCACAGTGCCAAAACCACTAGTAAATGGTTTACTGACCATGGTATCACTGTTTTCAATTGGCCTGCCTACTCTCCTGACCTGAACCCCGAGAAAGTTGAGAGACACAAGACCCAACACTGTGGCCACAGGCTGCTTCCATTGCCTCCATGACACGCCGCGTTGAAGCAGTCATTTCTGCAACAGGATTCCCGACCAAGTATTGAGTGAATAACTGTACATAAATATTTTACTTTTTTTGTATTAAGAACATTTTTTGTTTTATTGGTCGAATGAAATATGCTTATTTTATGAGATAGGAACTTTGGGTTTTCATTAGCTTTATGCCAAAAATCATCCTTATTAAGACAATAAAAGACCTGAAATGTTTCAGTTAGTGTGCAATGAATCTAAAATATATGAATGTTCAAGTTTTATCATTACATTATGGAAAATAATTAACTTTATCACAATATGCTAGTGTTTTGAGAAGGACCTGTATTTTGTGGTCAGTTTATTGTTCAAATAAAAATAACTAAAATGTAAAATTAGTTATAACTTTCCATTAGAGAGCATCATTGCTGCCAGCCTCTGTTTTAGACAGAAACTACTTGGGAATTGTGTTCAGATTGGATCCGCTGGTAGGGGTGGCCAATCATTGGTTCAGGGTGTTCATGGGCAGCCCATTTATCATTTAAATATTAAAATAAGCTGCAACAGCAGTGCAAATAAAGAGAAAAGAAGGAAGCAGAAAGCTTCTTGTTTGCAGCAAAAGAGGACATTAACGCCTGTTTTGATACTTTTGTTGGTTCCATGTTAAATTTCCAGGAAAAGTTTAAATGTGGGGTTTTTAAATCAGTTAATGGCCACATCTTTTGCATGGAGCGTATGTGGGGCCTCCAAATCTGCAGGCTCTTCCTGCCACAACAAGGCATTTTCCCCCTTTTTTTAAAGTTTTATGGCAAGTTGGACCAACCAAAGGATTACATTTATATTTAGTTTAGGTTTCTTACGCTATTTTGGGGGAGTTTTTGTGAATCCAGTTAACAGGTTATGTGGATATGGTTCTTCTCAAGACTTACAAAATAAAGTTTCAGGGACAAAAGACAAATAAAAAATGAAGATCAAGACAAGAAAATGGACATGAAGAGAAATAAATGCCAGGGCAAATGGGAGAGAAATACAACAAGAAAGAGATTCTGTTGTTTTTGTTAATTCGTCGCATATGCCTGTCTCCACCTTGGGCCCCAGATTTCTTAAATCCATCTCTGGGTCGTTCACAGCAGCTGGTACAAAATGAAAGCCATGTTATGTTGAGTTTCACCATCCAATTAGTTTTATTTATTACATTTTTATCTAAATGCAATGATTCTTTGTAAATATGTGAAAATACTGATCATAAAAATGTAATCATATCTACACAGTAATTATATCTCTAAACTGTATGTTCCATCTAGCCTAACATCTTCAGACCAAAACATGGAGGGAATAAATAAAGGAGTATAGATTTTAGAGCTTTCTGCCTTTTTCCTGATTCTACTTTCCCATAACTGTAAACGTGGCGCTGCTCTTGGCCTTGCCCAGGGTGAACCTGACTGTCCCACTCATGTCCACACAAGTGCCCCTCAGAGTGAGCTTGTGGACCGTCCCCAGGTCTTCCAGACGGACTGAAGGGCCCGACTGCAGGGTCTCTCCATTTAAAGTCCAAACAGGAGGCTTGTTGATGGCGACGGAGACTTCGCACTGGAAAGTGGCCGCCTCTGGCTCCATCACCTCCACGTCCTCAAGTTCTTTTAGCATCACCAGGGCCTGGGCTGCGGCGACGTGAAGCATCATCAGGGTTTTAGAAAGACAGAAAGGATTGGTTGGCATGAGGTTTTACTTCTACTTTACTTTACTTTTCCATTCAGCTTACCTTCAACCAGTAGTTTGGCTTTGGATGTATGCTCCCCAACCTGAATACTGTAAGTGCCCTCATCCTCCACAACAACCTGGTTGATCACCAGCTTATGGGAACAGCCTTCTGCTATGATCTCCATCCGTTCTGAAGGTTCCAGTTCCTGTTTGCCTTTGTACCAGGTTGCATCGCAGCGCGGGGACGAGACGGTGCATTCCAGGATCACGCGATGTTTCTCCAGGGCCGTTCTGTCTCGTAGTGGTTTCACTATAGAAACTGGGAGTTCTGAAAATCGTAGAAGGTTTGAAGGGATGGAAATATGGAGTGAATTTAGTTCCATTATTCTTGTTAAGAACGCATTTTGTAAATGGAAATTAATTCAGGTGTGTTTTGAGTGTAACTTTGTTCAGACTTCATTAAAAGAAAATATGTTATTATTTTATGTTATTTTTATCCCTTACAGAACTTATATATGGAATATACATAATAAAACACATATAGAATACATGTTTAATGAAGTATCTCACAAATAATTCTGTCAATTTATTAATAACTTAAGCTAATTTTGCATCTATGGTTTCGTAAACGGAAGCTCTGCATTCATGCCTTGCAGCTTTCTCTCTCCTGTTGTTTTCCTGAGTACTTCATAATGTATATGTATTAAATAAAATCAGAAAATATATACTCTGTAAAAAAAAAAGGCATTTGAAAAGAGTAAAATGTGAAAAGAATTTTGAAAAACTAATCAGAGAAAGTTAAATTTGGATTGATATGTTTTCAGCATTTCAGTTCTGGATTGGTTTTTAATTTTAATTTTCCATTTACAAACAATGTCTTTCTCAGTAAAATTAATGAAACAAGATTCCATGCAGAGTAAATTGAATAAAGTTAGTAACACATAGGAAGAATAAAACAAAAAAACTCACCTTCTACCTCAAGGTAAGCTGTTGATTCCACATCTCTTGCGACAAAACGGATTTCTCCTGCATCTTCAACTTTAACGTTACACATCAGCAGGAAGTGTTTGGTCCCTGGAAGTTGATACATGTTTTTTTTTATTTTTTTTATCAGCTGGTGAGATTTTAAGGATAAAAAAAATAAATTTGTCAAAATATAACTTGGTCTATTTCTGACCTTCGTTGCGGATTTTTATGGTGCTGCTGGGTCTGATCTTGTGACCATCTCTGAACCACTCCCCGGTCACGTCCTCCAGAGAGACCTCACACATGAACACAGCATTCTGGTCTTCCTGGATGTAGAGGTCCTCAAGATCCTGTAGTATCTCCAGCTCATGCTCTAAAGGTTGTGATGAAATGAAAATAATGACCACTAGATGGAGACATTTAATGCTGAACATCAAGATGCTTAATTGAAGAATATGTCCAAGAAAAAGTTTGAAATGATTACATTAAGTATGAAAGTGTGGTTGAACAGTTACCGTAAACCTCTAGTGAGCACACGGTGCTTATTTCGCCTGTGTCACATGTGTAGGAACCAGAGTCAGCAATGGAGCACTGAAGTATCTGGCAGAACCGCTTTCGTCCCATTGAGTAAATCCTGAGGTTCTTCCCTGGCTTCAGCTCAGTCCCATTCTAAGTTACAGAGGAATAAAAGAAACTATCATGTTTTCCTTTATCTACCTTTAAACCATTGCTTTCCAAACTTAAGCTCCTGGTCTTCATTTGGTTTCCAAGTTGCTATGAAGTCTGAATTCCTCCAAAACCAAAAAAGACAAATAAAATAATCCTACTAGCAGCTATGTAAACTACTGTCCATGCGCATGTTGAACGTTTTATATGTGCCGATTCAATACCATGAGGCCACCAATAAAGCAAGCATGAGTATGTTCTTTCTCTTGCCTTTTATGGCCTATAGATTCGCTCCCACTCATGTGTGGACATGTTTCTTTGCACTTGTTTATAATTGTGTCACTAAAAGAGTGGAACCAACCTGAGAAAGAAAAATCCTAATCTCTTTTTTTTCCCTATGTACACCTAGTAACTTTACCAAAGCACATTCAGGCTAATCGCTGTTCACCAAAAGAGTTAAAAGGTGGTCAAAGCAGCAATACGTAATTTTAGAGTCAGGCCTTTTGAAATTAGCACTGTTGTAAACAGAAAGTTCTCCTTAAAGGAATAGTACACCCAAAACATGATTAGCCTTCATTTTCTACTCACCCCCATGCTGAACAACACTCTGGAGTACTTTTTTGATATCTCAAATGCATCTGGAGATCTGGGAGGCTTCTTGCTGTCTGCTGACATTCAAATAATGGAGGTCTATGGTGCCCGAGGCAGAAAGGTCCATAAAAGTCCACAAAAAACGTGGCAATATTCCTCCATACTGCTCGTCCAATGTATTCCAAGTGTCCTGAGTGGGTAGAGTCCATAATTTACTTGAAACGAAGTCATTTAGAATGTTTTTAGAGCATAAACAGTAGTGTATAGGATTTCCTAAAAGCGCGCGCCTGCGAGTTCACGAGCCTACGGAAACCACGGCAGACCAAACCAGATGAAAGTGCGCATTCAGCTCGGTAAAGAACTCATGCTCTTCCTCAACACTGAAGTCCTCAGACATTTTTCTTTCGTTGTTTCTTTCTTTGAACAGGTAAACAGCACATTTCTTCTTCTACGCTTGCATTATCAAGAGCAGACGCTGAATGCGCACTTTCATCTGGCTTGGTCTGCCGCGGTTTCCGTAGACTCATGAACTCGCATGCGCGCGCTTTTAGGAAATCCTATACACTACTGTTTATGCTCTAAAAATATTCTAAATGACTTTGTTTCAAGTAAATTATGGACATTATTTGAATGTCAGCAGACAGCAAGAAGCCTCCCAGATCTCCAGATGCATTTGAGATATCAAAAAAGTACTCCAGAGTGTTGTTCAGCATGGAGGTGAGTAGAAAATGAAGGCTGATCATGTTTTGGGTGTACTATTCCTTTAAGATGTGTGGTGCCTCACAGCTATTCAGCAGAAAGGCTGGGCTAAAACCAAATTTCGGAGGAATGATTTTAATGTAAACTAGAATAAAGCTGCCTTATTGCTGGAAAAAATACTTTTATATAGGAAAATTAAGCTTAAAGTGTAGAGAATGAGGATGCATTCATGCGTGTGATATGTTGGGAACTCATGGTATTGAATCTGCATGCATAAAATGTTTAAAATGCTTGTAGGGAGTAGTTAACAGGTGTGTTTTAAATAAATTCTGCATGTATGGATATTCATTATGCATCTGCCCTTTTGGTAGAATCCAGACTTAATATTAGGCCCCCACTTTGGGAACCACTGGCTTAAACCATAAGAGTTAATGATGCCAGATCATTAGTTTATTTTCTTTACCTTAAGCCATCTGACTTCAACGTTTTGTCTGGAAAATTCACACTCTAAAGTGACTGGGAATTCTTCTTCCACACGGACATCCACCAGAGGTTTCAGGATAGCCACAGGTGTCTCTGTCGGTTGTCAGTATGTTTAACCCATCAGCATTGGACTTAAATAACTCTAATACATACTTTTTGCAATTTTGAGCAAGTAAAGTCAAAATTCTGGCTTGTATTTACCTTTGACTGTGAGCCTTGCAGAGGAGCGCACCCCTTCTGCTGAAAATACAATGGTGCCCGTGTCCTCCAGAGTTAAGTTTGTCAGGGTAAGGCTATGGACCAGCCCATTGATGCTCACCCTAAACTGGTTGCTTGGTTTTACCCGGATGCCATCTTTCTGCCAGATTCCTTCCACATCTGCGTGGGAGACCTCCACCTCAAAGGAGGCAGTTTCCCGTTCAAAGGTCTCTTGATCTGTTAGGCCTTTGCGTATGGAGATCTTTCGTGCTGCATTCAAGAAGGTAAGAGGAGGTTGGAATGATGTCTCCACTTGTTTGGATATAAATATGATAACTAGGGCTTTGAATTGATGGTATGACAACCCTAACAGAAGCACTTAGCTTGTCAAAGACAGCCTGTTGTCACAGTGTCACTCAGTGCACAATATTCAGCTCAATTTTCACACTTCAAGTCTAGCTGAGCTATTCTTAGTATCTTTTGCTCTGTGACAATCTGTAAAAGCAGCTACAGTTATGTGTGATAAGACGCTAAGAGCTGCAGTCAATATCAATTCAAAGAGGAAAATCATGAAGAGAAAACCTTTCTGCTTTTATCATTGGCTTCCACTTTCTATCAGTGACAGTTAAACATACGTAACAGCTGCATGTCTAATAGTTATAGATTTCAGTTGGATTATAATTTTAATTTAAGATCATGCTTCAGTTTATAACTATAATCATGTAAGCTTTTCAAACAAATATAGGGTAGGTTAGTATAAGGAATGGGAGTTTGGTTTTTACACAAAGTAACCACTTACGTTCTACATTGAGTTTGACCTGTGTCCTGTCATGTAGGGTCTCACAGCGGTAAGTTCCTCGGTCCGATAGGGTCAGGTTGTGGATCGTGAGGCTTCTTCTAAAGCCTTTTTGTCCCAGGGTATGTCGAGGACCAGACTGGATGACCACCCCTTGCCTCATCCACTGGACCTCACCTGTCTCCAAGCTGATTTCTGTCTCCAGGGTAGCCTCCCCAAACTCCTCTGCTGTAACAGCTTCCATTTTCCTGGTGAACATGACCTGAGCTTCTAAAACATTATGAGGAGAACCATAACTCAAACCCATTTGAACCTTTATCAGAATTCTGCATAAGTGTTCTTTCTACATTCAGATTTCACATCCTCCGCTCCTATACATGTCAGCTCCATTGCAGAATGTCTCTGTGAGTCTGTGAAATGCTACGCCTACTACATCCAAAGCCCGAAGAGAACATGCACAAGAGGTCTGAGCAGAGCCAGGCACGTCAAAGCAGAACAGAAAATTGGAGTTGGTCCATATTTTGACTGTGAAGGATGGAGAACAGGTCAGTGGATGGTAGAATTTTGGAGAATGTCCAACTGTTCTCATTATTTAAGACAACAGAGTTGACGTAAGAGTGCAATAGTGGAGTAAACATGGAGGATGCAAAATCTGGGGGTTGGTCTTACCCTGAACTTTGAGACTGGCCTTGCTGATTTTTCCTTCAGCTTCTGCTGCAATCTTGGAGCAGTCTATCATTTGGCACTTCTTAATCACCAAGGTGTGACACAGGCCATTTCGACTCACTTGGAAGCGCTCCCCTAAAGTTATCGGCTCATTGTCCATGAGCCATACCAAGTGAACATCCTCAGGAGACACAACACATTTAAAGGTGGCATCTTCTCCCTCTAGCACAGTTGTGTTGTGAAGTTCGGTGAGAAACTCCACAACTCGAGGCACTGGAAAAACAAAAGCAGTGAATGAAGGGCTAGCCCATTTGGAAAAGAAAGAAACTTTCTTTCAGATGCTTACTCTCCACTCTTAGCATCGCAACAGTCCGATCATCCCTGGATTCACAAGCATACTGTCCTGCATCCTCTTGGGTTAAACGGTGGATGGTCAAGCTTCGCTCAACACCATCTGCTCGAATGGAGAATCTCCTGCTTCCAACCACCTCCACACCATTCTTGAGCCATTGAACATCTGCTTTTGGTTTGCAAACCTCACAGCGTAGGGTTACCATACCATCAGCATGAGCCACAGTGTCTTCGAGGGGTCGTACAAATTTTATTCTCATTTCTGGAATTAAAAATATTATTCTTTATTGGCTTTTAGATCAAACTGAGATTGCCATAAAATTCTTTTGGAATTACTGATTGCTACCTTTCACTAATAGACTGAAGTGCATCTGGTCAGTGTTGACATCACAGGTGTATTCACCAGCATCGGAACGCCTCAAAGGCTGAATGATTAGACTACGTTTATGGCCCTCCATAATTTCTCGAAAGCGTTCACCTTCAATTGGTGTCCAGTCTTTGAGCCAGCGCACAGCCGCACTTTCTTTAGACACATAGCTTGTCAAAGTCACACTTTCGGCCTCATAACCCATCAACACAACGTCATCTTCCTTGTTTACAAAAGTAACTGGAGGTTCTTTGTTGGGACATAAACAAATTGTATCATTTCAAAGATTCTTGCCACTCTCAAAAGTACTGTTCACCAAGCCTTTTAGTTTTTACCTTGTATTCGGATAACGTTTATCATCTTGTCAGTCACTGCATCACAGACATACTTTCCAGAATCTGAGGTCTCGATGTTTGAGATAATAAGTTTTCTCAGAGTTCCGTAGTTTTCAATGAAGGTACGGGAATCGCTGGTGAGAGGCCTGTCATTACAATACCACTGGACAGGGGCATTAGCACGGGACACCTCACAGGCCAATATCAGGTCATCACCTGCCATTAGTTCTTGGTAATCAGGGTCATAGGAGTTTCCTACAATCTTCACTGGAGGCTCTAAGAGTAAAAAAAAACATTTTCGGATTTGACTTTTTGAAAACAAATAATTTATGATAAGGTAAAGCCTATTTCAGTTTTACCTTCAACGGTGACCTGGAAGCTGATATTGTCATCCCCAACATCTAGGAAGTATTCTCCTGAATCTTTGAGTTCCGCATTAAGGATTACCAATGACCGGAATGCACCTTCTTCCTCTTTGCAGAACCTTTCATCATCCTGAACTCGACAGCCATCTTTGTACCATTTGGCATTGCCGTTGGCTCGAGAGAGCTCACACTCTAGCTCAATGTCATCTGAAACTAGGAACTTAAGATCTGTCTTAATCTCAGACTTTCTCAAGATCTTCACGGGTGGTTCTGTGAGGATATAATAACCATGCAGTCATTTAAACATTATTCACCAGCTAGAAAACAGTCAGGTTTTTCTTCTCACCTGAAACTTTCACCTGGAAATCTATTTGATCATCTACAGCGTCACAGGTGTATTTCCCAGAATCTTCTTGAGTGGGAGAATTGATGATCAAACGGCGAAATAGCCCATCCTCTACAATAGTGATATCACTACTCTGCACAATTTTTTTGCCATCAAGCAGCCACTTGACCTCTGCGGTTGGACGTGACACCTCTATCTCTAGAACAATTGGTTTGCCAGCAAAACCTTCAAGTCTGTCCGGCGTGTTTTTGAGTCGACTGAGTGTCACAGGGGGCTCTAAGTGAAAATAAAAATTAAAGAAATTTGAAAGTAATCACTTTGGTGATAGAAACTATTTTGGTTAAGTATCAAGATACATACCTGTGACATTAACAAGAAAGGCCACTGAGTCATTTTCAGTGTCACATATATACTCCCCTGTGTCATCCACAGTTGTTAAAGGTATAACTAGTCGCCTTTGGGCCCCATCTACCTCCAATATCAAATTTGGGCTCTCTTCTACCTCCAAACTGTCTTTGTACCACCGAACCAGAGCATCTGCCTGAGAGATTTCACAACACAACTCAAGTCTCGCTGGTGCAACATGGGTGAGTTCCACCTCCGATTCACCTGGAGAGAGAATTCTCACAGGTGGCTCTGAAAAAGGAAAAGAGATATTTAGAATGAATTGCAAAAACATAATCTCATAGGTATATGATTAGTCACTGCTTTACCTGTAACAGTTATCTGGTAGAAGACAGAGTCTCCATCTGTTTCACATACATACTCTCCACTATCCATGGCAGAACCACAGGGAATGGTCAGCCTCCTGTAAGGACCCTCAGATTTTAGCTGGATGTTGTCGCTTTTCTGCAACTCCTCACCATCCTTAAACCAATTAACCTTCCCGTTGGTCCGAGATAACTCGCATTGCAAGTTAATCTCCTCTGATACATAGTATGTCATCACAATATCGTCTTTGGGTTCAACAATCATCACTGGAGGCTCTGGGTTTAGGGGTGAAGTAGAGGAAATTGGTACAAATACTATTTTTAATCCAGTCTTATTTGTGTGGCGGGGAAATATTTTAACATTAACTCAACCTGTAGAGTTGCCATACCTCTTATATTGACTATAAACTCAATGCTGTTGCTTCCAGACTTGCAAACATAACTTCCAGCATCTGACGCTTCTGCAGAGCGGATTATTAGCCTCCTCATGGTGCCTTCTTTCTGGACCGTAATGTTGTCACTCGCCTGGATCTCGCAGCCATCTTTGTACCTGATAAAGGCATTTGAAAATTTATTTATCACAGAGATTCTACAAAAGTGACACACATTTTTCTTTCACAGTCAGAAATCAAATAACAAAAAATAAATCTTACTGTTCTGGATTACAAAACCAATTGTTGAAATGATTGCCTACAAGTGTGTTTAAATTGATTTTGTCTCAGATTCAAAACTGTGGAGTAAATTTTGTTCTATTACTGTTGCAAGCAAAGGGCATGGCTTGTAAATGAAACTTTGTGAAAAAAAATGGTAATAAATGGTTTCACGATTAACTTCACTGTCTGCTCAGATTTTACTCCTACAGATTTACAGATTTACTTATTTTTCTCTTACTCTCATTTTATTATTTCCCTAATATGTGCTTTTTATGGTGCAGATTTTCTTTTTTTTTCAAGTTTCTCTTTTAAAGACTGAATTTTGTTCTGATAGCTGATCCTGACCAGTTCTGCCTCCGGACCTTTTAGCCTGCTTGTTCCTGTTTTTTGATCTGTTTGCCTGGTCTGTCTTCTGACTCCTGCTAGTTTCTGCCTGTGAGCTAAACCTGGATCTGCCTCCTGACTTCAACCCCGACTTCTGTTCTCTACCTCTTCGGATCTGGACTCCTGTTAACCTCTTCGACATTGGTTTTGACATTGTCTTCTGGAAATTCCTGCATTCAGTTGTCTGCTTGGATCTGATTGTCAGCCAACCGGAGTTTTCCCTCTACAGAGATACTGGCTTTTGACGCTCTAGTTGCTTGTGAGTGAAACATGTTGTGAAATAAATGCAATCAGCAATCATTAATTTAAAAAATGACTTACTTACAAAACCTTTTTTGATAAAGAAGGTTGTTAGAGTTTCATTTCTGGATTCCATTTTTTTTACATATTTGATTCCATTTTTTTTTTTACAAAATTTCATTTCTTGCAACAGTAATGGAACAAAGTTCCTGCCATATTTAACCTATACAAATTAAATTCAAAAACACTTTATTGATCCGGTAGGGAAATAAAATTTTGCTGTAACTTATGATGTAACTTATGATGCTGTACGTCCGAACTTCCACTGGAATGCTACCGTTCTGTTTTTGTATACTTATACACAGCAGTACGTTTGAAAATGACACAGGTTAAACTTTTACCAATATAGACATAATATACATCTTTAGAAGGCTTAGATTCTCCACAATTCAACTGCCAAGACCATTTTATGGAAACCATGAGCACCAAAGCACTATTCATAAAGATATTGCAGCATGTTAAATCAGGATTTTTAAAATACACCTTCTGCATCCTACTTTTAAAGAGATCCTGAGGCCAATCTAAGGTTGTTTATATTCCATTTGTCTGTAAGGTTCCACGGATGGAGTAGTAGCAGTATATTCATAATAAAAACATACGATGATGAGAAAATCACCACATAAAGTACATTTTTTACCATAAGAACAGTTTGTTTCTTATAGCTAATGCTAACCGTCTCGCTTTTTACCCTTGATTCCCCAAACATTTAAGGTCAATGTTGGGTATGTTTTTTTATCACCTTCTAGCCTACAAAACAAAATTGTCCCCGCCAATTTATTTTTGAGATTTGACCCCGGGACAGCCATCGAGGTGTCACAAGCGCTCCCTCCCAGCTGCTTTCTTTACGCATGATTCCCCTCGTATTATGCCTCATAAAACCCGGCTGCTATTGGTTAAGTCCACACGCAATGCTGGACTCTCTGGTGAATGAAATTACCTTTAAAACAAGGGGTAGGCATGGCTAATTTATAATAATAATGCTGACCCTGCTGGATCCTGGATGCTGGAAAAAAATTGCTTCAAAACTATTTTGTGGCCATCAGAATGCTTCAGTGTGATTTTTGGGTTACAATTGTTGTGTAAAAGCAATAAGCACAATTTGGAATAATTTGGCACATTTTGAGGTGTTTGGAGATGTTGATGACTTTAGTTAAATGTCTCATAGCTCTGAACTGTTCTGAAATTTCCTGCAGTTGTTGTTGACATAATGCAGAATAAATGTAATACAAAGACACCTGTCTATTGTTAAGCATGTCTTTGTTACTGCTACTCAAACAGACCTATTATTTTCGAAAAGAAAAAAACAACAACTATCAGTAATTTTTGAACTGATGCAGTTTAGGCTGTGCTTTAGTCACACTATTTTCATTTATATTGACATAACTAGAAGGTGTTAGCTTTCAAATGATGTATCACACATGTAATTGGGTGAAGACTACTTACATTTAGGTGGATGTTAAATGAACTGTTTTAGATGTTGATAGCTGCAGGCTGTAGGGCTTCTGTAGAGGCCTGCCTTGCAGTTGATCTGGAGGGGTATTTGATTTAAAAAACTCTGTTGCTGTTTTCTAAAGAGTTCTTTGAAAAATCATCTCCAGAGGCTCTACAGGAGTTTCCAGAACAAAGCCAGCCTTCTTTATTTGCTTGTTAAGCTTCCTTAAATCATTTCTGTTAATTTTGCGACTCAAGCATATGATAGTAGAAGTCAAGTAAAGATTCTCAAAAAATATTGATGAAATTCTGGTCCACTCTGCCTCTCAGGACTGGTAAACCTGAATTTGATATGTATGCCTTGCTTGCTCACAACCTTTCAGCTTTGTCTACATGTTTTATGGAACCAATATAAGAACTTTGTGATGTTTATTAAATTGAATTTGTCCTTTAGCCATCTTGCAATTAATGTTGTGGTATATGGTCATTGTATGTTTGTGAAATAGCTAAAAGATTGCTACAACATAATACAGCATTCATTATCTGTGGAAAAAGCTATTTTTATGCAAGTAAGAAATCGGCTAAAATGACAGAAAAAACTATTAAATTTGGTACATCTAGGAATATTGGTATTGTACCCAAAGAACAGTCTGACTTATTATTTTTAGATGACATTTGTAAGATATTTCATCATGCACAACACAGAATAGGAGCTGGGATTGTTTTATTTGAATTTTCAAAGTTTTCATTGTCTTACCAAAAAACTTCGGCATCATCTCTGGAGACGTGGCAAAGCAGAACCACTGGATCCAGCTCCATACTGTTCTTATGGAGCTCTTCCTCTGACACTGGACTGAACTCTACTGGAGGTCCTGAATTAAATGAGATTTATAAATCAGTTATTGCAGCCTGCTGGAAGAAAAGGTCATGTATTTTTCTTAAATATATTTGTTAGAAAGTAAATAACCTTCGACATCCACATTGAATTTAATGACGTCCCCCGAAGTTTGACACGTATAAACTCCAGAGTGAGATGCTTCAGCAGACTGGATCACAATTCTTCTCATATTACCATCTGATTGGATGTTCAGCTCATTGCTCACCTGGAGTTCTTCATTTTCTTTGAACCAGGATACTTTAGCAAAGGGATGGTTAACCTCACAGTAGAGCACAATGGCATCCCCGGTTTCCACTCTCTTATAGCTGTCCAACTCAGACAGAGGGATGAATTTGAACACTGCGGCTGCAATAAAAAAAAAAAAGCATGAAAAAGGATCCAACAGCATGGATGAGTATTTCACCTTTTCTCCACCTACGTTTAACCTTCAGGATAGCTGAATCCCTCACTCCATTGGCAATAAATGTGACCTCTGCTGTGTCATCAGCTGCTCCAGTTCCATGGATCACCACGGAGTGCTTTGTTTGATTCTGCTGCACTGAATATCTTCCACCATGCTGCAGCTGGGAGCTGTTTAGAAACCAGGTACCAACCATTGGTGCAGAGAGTTCAATGGAGAAGTGAGCGTCCTCACCCTCCATAACCTCACAGCCTTGGAGAGGCTTGTGTATCTTGGGTCCTGGGACTAAAATAAAAAGAAATACATCAACCATACCATGTTTTTTTTTTATCTAAACATATTAAAACTACTGCTTCTGAGTATTTGATTCTACTTTTAAGAGTTCTGCTCACCAAGGTGGACCACTTTGGGGAACTCTACGTGACCACTGCGTCCGTACTTATTGATGCAACAGACACGAAAACGATAGTCCCCTTCACATGGAATGCTGTCACCTGAGATTTCCGCTGAGGTGGCAGTCTCTGAGGTGAAGCATTTCTGCCACTTCTGAGAACCAAGCTGTTGCATCTCCAGGACGAACATAGAACGTGTGGTGGTCTGACTGTTGGGTGCAGGCGACCAGGTAAGATAAGCACTGTTGGGTCTTTCTGTGTTCATTTTGACACCCACAGGGCAGATTGGTGGGCAGTGTCTTGTTGCTTTATGCCAGAGGAAAAACAGTTGCAGTATAATAATAGTTTTTGCATTAGCAGAAGACTTAGAGACAACATAGATGGTATGATATTTAGGGAAATAAATAACCACATTGAAAGTTAGTTGATTTTGAATTCGTACTATGTACTTGATTTTCCCTTTCATTTCCCTATCATTTTCTTCCAAGAGTAGACTGAAAGTCTTGACTGTACCTTTGACTTTGAGACGTGATGAGCTTTTAGATCTTCCTCCAACAAAAGTAACAACCCCCGAGTCATGATGGGCCACGTTGACAAAGACAAGGATGTGAGTCTTGTCGAAAGACTTGAGGATTGTCTGGTGTGTCTCGTGTAGCTTCAAGCCATCTTTGAACCAGTGGATCTCCATGTCGTCATTCTCAACCTCGACACAGAACGCAGCATTCTCACCTTCTAGCACTTCCATCTTCCGAGGTAGTTTGCGGACAATTGTGCCTGCCGTATGAAAATATTTTATTTGCATTTCTTTGTAAATTCTATACATTTTATATGTATTTTTTAATAAGCTTTAAATAAGCTTAAAACCATTACACACAATCTACCTTTAACTGCTAGCTCAGCAATGGTCTTTCCTCCATCTGGCATCTCACAAAGGTAAACCCCATCGTCATCCATTCCAACATCATAGATGGTGAGTCGTCGCCTGGTTCCTCTCTGCTCCATTCCATACTTACTGCTTGGCATCAGCCTCTGGTCCTCTAGGTACCAAGCAGCGGGGATTGTCTCATCCGGTACCTCACACTCCAGCACAGCAACATCCCTTTCCTTTACTTCAAGATCTTTTAACGGGCGTCTGAAATGCACAGCTGGCCCTGAGGAAGATAGAAAGTTGTAAGCAGAATTTCATAAATGAAATGCTTTTTTTCTACATATAAATCATGTCCCATATCTTTATATGGCTACATTACTACTTATCCTTTGACATTGTTTTAATATGCACTAGGGCAGTAGGGCAGATTATTATAACTTGCTCATAGACTTGGCCGAGTTTTTATGCCTGAATCCCTTCCTGACCCAACCACAATCCAAACCCGGGTCCTCTATCTTAAGTCATTGACTTATGCTTTAGATATGAAGCTTAAATATGGAATTTATTATTATAGTGGCAGCCGCTGCAAAAGTCTTTTGTGGTGAATAGGGAGACTGGTCAAAAACAAAGCTCTCTTTTTACTGGTTGGTCGATGTTCCTGCCCCACCTATGGTCTTGAAAACTAGGTAATGCCCGAAAGAATAAGATCGCGGTTATAAGTGACTAAAACAAGCTTTTCCACAGGGTGTCTGGACACTCTCTTCGGAGTTTGGCCAGGATAGGCCCAGAGAAGAGCTGTTTCTCCTCCACATCAAGAAGTGGATCCAATATATGTTTCGATTGCCCCTTGGAAGCCTCCCACTCCGAGGACAGCCCAGGGCATGCTTGGAAGGCTATGTCACTTGGATAGTCTATGGAGAGGAAAGTCTGAGAGTCGCTACTGAGACTGCTGCCCCCATGACCCGGTCCCAGATATGTATAAAGGACAAAGAAACAAGTGTTTCTCTTGTGCATACTTTTGTCCATGATTTGTTTATGTTTTTCTTTTTTCTGGATATCTTTCTTGTCTGGCCAATATCCCTGTAATATATCTTTGACATCATTCAAATTAATTCTTTGCATATGTTTTGGATTATGCAGACCAGGGTTGTTCAGTTACAGTCCTGGGAGTCCAATGTCTTGCACCTTTTAGGAGTATCTCTGCATCAACACACCTAAATCATAAAATAACGTGATTAGCAGGACTCGAGAGAACATAACTACATACAAAGTAGATAATTCGGGCATTTGAATTAGGTATTGTTGTAAAGACACATCTAAATGTTGCTGGACACTGTACATCAAGGATGGGATTTGAAGATCCCCGGACTATACTTACCTGCCTAGTTGGGGATCTTTTCAACACTGGGACAACACCTTATATCTTAAATCCATTGAATAAATGATGGAAACAGCACCCATTGTATATGGCATCGTTGTGTTTCTTTTTTAAATGTCCCTAACATTTAATGACATGATGCATTGCATCTTCCCTATTTAAATCCTAGAATATATGTCAACACTTGATAAGAAATATGTTTTCTTACCTTTCACAGTGAGGTGTACAGCACTCAGGGTGTTTCCCAGAGCATTTGATGCAGCACATACATACAGCCCTGTATCCTGCATTTTACAATAGAGAACCTTCAGCGTGTAGTAACCTTCACGGTCCTCAAATACCAAGTGACGCCTGTCGGGTTCTAAGGGAACCCTATCTTTCTTCCAGATGATCTCGGGTTTGGGCTTGCCCGTCACAAAGCAGCGAAACTTGGCATGCTTCCCCTCTGCCACTACAAACTTTTTGACTTCGGATATGTTGATGGGCGGTTCCTCTGCAAGCTTTGACAAACTGAACCGTCCGCTTTTGTGCTTGGAGGACCTCTGACTGCTGATGTGACTGTTTGAAGAAATCTTACTCTCTTCTCGCTGTGGAATTGGCTCGACAAGAAGAACAGCTCCTGCCAAGGCCTCACCATTGCAGTTTCTAGCCCTGCAGGTGTAGACCCCTTTGTCTGGCATGCGTGTCCTATACAACTTGAGCTGAAACCAGCCTCCATCTTCATTTCCCATATTAAAGTGGGAGCTCTCAAAGATGTCATTGAGCTTCTTCCCGTCTTTCTCCCAAGTCACCTCAGGCAAAGGTGTTCCCCAGATTTTGCAGGAAAAGGTGGCATCCTCTCCACAATCCACACGTAGGGACAGAGGCTTAATGAGAAACCTGGGCTTCTCATTTAATGGTAAATCCAACTCCTTTAGTTCTTCCTTTGCTTGACCCTTCCACTTGTGCTCTCCATTCATTTCCCTATCTTGGGCACCATTTTCTACCATGTACCCATTTAGGTTTTCCCCAAAGTCTCCACATTTATTTACACCATTTTCCTTTAATTGTATAATTTCCCTATTATTTTCAAGAAGCTCCCCTTCCACTTTGAGTGATGCTGCTGCATAGGTTTCCCCAATGCTGTTTCTTGCCTTGCAAATATATTGACCAGCATCTTCTTGAGTAACTCTAAAAATGTTTAATAAGTACGTTTTTCCCTCCTCTGATATCTTGTATCGTCCCTCAGAGATAATTTGAAAATTTTTGTGCTCCCAAATGACATCTGGAGGTGGATCTCCACCAATTTGGCATCTGAGAGTCACATCTGTTCCGCACTGTGCCACAACGGGGCGTGGATAGCCCAAAACACGAGGTGCCCCACCGAGGATATCCATGATGATATCACCTTTTCTCGCACTTAAACAAGTGGCTTTGTTTTTCAAGTTTTTGTCCCAGACTAGGCTTCTTGTCCTTAGTGAGAAACTGTAAGATAGAAAAAGAAACATTTTGGTTGAAAATAGTCTTGTGAAGACAGCATATTCAAGGTTATGCAGTTTTTCACTCTCAAATACCCAAATGTAGAATTTTTCTTAAAAGGTGCTTTAGAAAGGAAAAAAAGAACTAAGGGAATATATAGCTGCTGACAAATTTTAAGAAGTCGATGACATTAATTTAAGCTAATCATCTTCATACTTTGGACCTTTTGCTGACATATTGCATTGAATGTAAAGGAGTAACATTATTTCTTCACAACCCTGTCCTATCTGAGAACATTTTAGTAACCTTCACATTTACTTTAACAGAGTTCTCCCCCCCAAAAAAGAAGGTCTTACTTTAGCACAATAGTATCAGGTAATCTCCTCTATATCACTGAACAATACTGCAGAGGGCAAAAGTTAAGATATTCTTCACAGGTTGATGATTTTGTTGTTGGGGTTGCTAGTTTTCTGCGTACTGCCTTAGATAATGTAGCCACCCTTGTAAAAGAAAAACTAAAAGTAGAAAGCCTGGACCTTGGTTTATTACAGAGCTATTCACATTGAGCTGCTAGTAAACTAGAGAGGAATCAGCACTCTACATATCTACAGGAATCTTTTCTTGTCTGGAAAAACTGTTTAATGCTGTAAAGATATAAAACTAGAGCAGCATATTTCTCTTCAGAATAAGAATAATCCCACAGTTTAATAAAGTCTCCAAACTCACCCAGAGCCATAGCTCTGTTGAACCATCAATTCCCCCTGCTCTTAGCAGTAATGATTTTATGGAATTCTTCATAAATAAGATTGATTTCATTAAAACTAAGATCATTAGCACTCCTATAACTATGACTGGTTTACCTCTCAAAGGAGAGGCAGGATCTGAGGTAACTATTGAATAAGAACCTGGCTTAAGCTGCTTTGATCCAGATGAACTTTCAGAGTTAGCAAAACTATTGTAGTCATCTAAGCCTTCAACCTTTATGTTAGATCCAGTTCCAACCAGGTTATTTAAGGGAGTATTCCCTCTGATTTCCCACCTCCTATTAAGATGTTATTAACATATCCCTGTTACAGGGGTATGTTCCCCATGCTTTTATGGCAGCTTTAATTTAACCTTTTCTTAAAAAATTTTTTGTGACCCAAATGATTTCGTCAATCCTTTCTCATCTAAAATTTTTAAAGAAAATAGTTGCTAAACAAATGTATCACCTCTTACACAATAATGAACTTGTTGGAGGGGTTCTATAGAGTTGTATATATACTTGCCCTGTTAGATCTCTGTCCTGCTTTGATCCAATCATTAATGATATCCTTATAGAAGATCCTTTTAGCAGATACTTTAGATATCACAGTCCTATTGTAACAATCGCAATTGTGTACTGTCTCTTTAAGATACTCTGGTATTGCTACTCACCACTGCTTCTCTGTAGAGAGCACGGGAGACGTGATGCAGAGAGATACATGTACTCAGACGGACATATTAATTACCTATTTTCTTTGTAATGTTACGGGTTGTTTGGACTCTGCTCATTTGTAATGTGTGAGAATAAAGCAGCTGTTCAACCGAGCTTTGTAAGGTTGGCGAAGAGTATGTTTTACTAAAGGACAACACTGTGGAATTCCCAGTATCAGTGTTGCTGTGCGTTTTTGACCGTCCTCTCCTTCCTTAAATGCAAACCTAAGCGTTTTACTCTCCTATGGAACCAACTACCAGTTTTAGTCCGTGAGGCAGACACCCTGTCTACTTTTAAGGGCAGACTTAAAACTTTCCTTTTTGATAAAGCTTATAGTTAGAGTGGCTCAGGCTATGCTGAGCTATCTCTATAGTTATGCTGCTATAGGCTTAGACTGCTGGAGGACATAGGGACCATTTTTCATCATTCAGCTTCTTTCTCTCCCTTTATTCTCCCATTCTGCAGTATTTGTTATAGTTCAATCTCTAACTCTATGATCTGCCTGCTTTTTCTCATCATCTGGTCTGTTCCTGTTTGGCTGTGAATGCATCCTGGTGAGAAACATCAGCATTGCTGCAGCTGTCAACACCATGTTAAAGCTTGTCCTGTTTCTCTGACTGTGACTGACTGTATTTGTTCTCTTTCATCCTCTGACGTGGGAGCAGGCCGCTCACACTGAGCCTGGTTCTGCTGGGGGTTTCTTCTTGTTCAAAAGGAGTTTTCTATCCACTGTCACCACAAGCTTGGTGTGAGGGATTGCCTTCGAGGCAATGAGTCGATGCAATCAGCTGGAAAACCAGCTGATTGCATCGACTCATTGCATGCTAGAGGGACTATGTTTCCTAGCTGGCCTGGGAGCGCCTTGGGGTTCACCCCGGAGGAGATGGCCGAAGTGGCTAGGCAGAGGGATATCTGGGCCTCCCTACTAAGGCTGCTACCCCTGCAACCCGACCCCGGATAAGCGGAAGAAGATGGATGGATGGAGAAAACGTTGAACCAATCTGGCTGTAAGATCTGGTTGAATGTTTTCTGTTAACATCTCTTATGAAGTGGCGATAGAGAAATGAAGTGAATTTGACATGAAGTAACGGTGTTAGGTTGCATCATGTTTTAGTGGCTTAGACTTGACCTAAACACAGTTGGATCTGAGTTCTCTCACAGTTGGTGCTGTAGCTCATTGATGGTGTATTTATAAAGTAGTCTAAAATAAGACTCAGGAGCCCATGTGTCATGGTATGTATAAAAGACTGTGGGGATAAACACCTGCATGACAAACAAGGGCACAACTGACTGATAGAGGTCTTATCATGGATGTCCAGATCATTGTAATCATCTGCATAATCATTAGATAAGGCACTTTTTTTGTCTCTAAAATGTAAAATGTTGAATGGTTTCTATGGTGACCACAAGTTAATACTCCTGCTGTATCTTTTATCCCTAATGAATTTATATAAATTCTATTTTGATTGCAGTGGCATAATACAGCAGAAATGTTTAAAAAATTGTGTCCTTGAATTTCTTTCACACATCTATGCAGTGGATTTTGTGAAAATTACACGTTCTGTGTATAAAAAACAAAAAAGAGCAATCTAGAAATTAAACTTTGGAAAAATTCCTGAAAAAACTATTTTTGAGAGTTTTTGCTGTTTTCTCAGAATTTACTTTGAAAAATAATTATAATATTTGTTTTTTACTTTTTCCAGTTTTTCAGCTTTTTTTTAAATTAACGGTATGTTTTTCCAAATTTCAGTTTTTTAAATTGAGTTTGAATTTTTTTGCAAACTGCACTTTTCTAAAGTAAAGAAAATATGTTCTGTTAAAATATTGCAATATGTAAAACCCAATTTGAAAAAGGGAAATTTATGACAAAATAAAAAAAAACATAAATTCTGTTAAAAACATTTTAAAGAATTTGAACAAATTTGAGTTGAAAATATTAAATATTAAAAGAAATTGAAAAAAGACTTTAAATGTAAAATGTGAAAAAACAAAAATAAAATCACGTTGGAAACCTTTGACTAAGATTTAAGTTTCATTTCACGATTTTTTACAAATATGAATTTATAATAAATATTTCTTTGCTTACAACAATTATGGAATAAAACTCACTCAGAATAAAACCCAACTTATTGTTAGGTTTGACTAACTGGAGGCACTATTAGTGATGTAGCTAAAAGTACATTTAAAACAAATGTAACTCAACCAAACAAGATGGATTAGTTCGTTTTTTAGAATGATTAAGATTGTATAGGAGTAAATGTGTTCTGACAAAAATGGGAAAGATATTAAAACATGCCTTTGATTCTGTGGAAGGTCTACAGAAGAACAGAACTGAAAGAATTGCATATGTCTGGTGTCAGAACAGTTCAGAACAATTGAAACTGTGAGGATACACAGACATTATTCCAACATCATCTATTCGCCAATCAGCTGTTTGAGAAGCATGTTCTTCCTTCCATCACAAATATAAACAATGTGCCCGCTATTTGGTATTGTGGAGAATGTGTGGTAATGTGTTATTGAAAAGCCCCTAGAACCTCCTTAGAATCCATCGCCTTGTGAACCCTCTTCTCATTAGGTCTCAGGTAATGATCCAAAATGTTTAATACTCACAGAAATGGTTGATGTGGCAAGATTTACAGCCTCTTCTTTATACAACTCAGTCAGGCCTAAATCCTGTATGTAAGCTGTGCCCAAAGATAACTCAATTTAGGAAGATTTTTACAGAATTTTCTAAGTAAAAGATGAATTGATCTCCTAATGACAAACAGCAGGTTTTACAGAAGATAGTTCATTCTAAATTTTTGAGAAGAACTTGGTAAAAATTTCAGGTCTTATTTGGCAAAAATACATGGCAATTCAATTGCAATGTTTCTGTAAAGGAATGCAGTAAAAAACAACTGTAACTGAGAAAGAAGGAGGTCAAGAGATGGGAGAACTGGAGACAATAATAATCTTGTATCTTTATGTCATGTATTTGTTCTGCCCAGCCACTGAACCAGGTGAGACCAATCTACATAGGTTGAACCAGACTAGACTTACCTGGTTCAGTGGCTGGGCAGAACAAACACATGATATAGAGATGACCTGTTGACTCCAGTTCCAACATCTCTGGAAGGAGCCACATTAAGAAGAATTGAGAAAGGTGGAAACTCACCACTCTCTAATCGCTGCTTCCTCTTTAGTGTTCAGATGACGTTTATCTCCTTTTCCAAGCTTTTGTTCCCTTTCTTTGTTGCTCTAGTCCTCATCTAGCACACGGTCAGGTAACTTTAGCTTCGACATGAGGGGGATAACTGAATATCCCATTCAGATTTGTTGGTCAAATTTGCAGCTGTCGTTTCTCATTTGTTTCCCTCATAAGGTTGGAGTTGGCATAAGGGGAAACGACTACCGTTTTTTTTTTTTCTGACTGTGTCGCTCAGGCCTCAGCTCTGATTCTGTCATTATCGGACAGCTACAGAGTGACGGAGGGAGGGTCCGAAAGGAGGGTTTGCAGGGAGGCATTAAATGCTTTTGCAGCTGCTTCTATTGCAAGCCACCCCTCTAAAAATACCAACAGCTTTCATGACGAAGGGTCAGATAAAGTTAGGCTCTCCATTCAGAGAGTTTGCCACTAAAGATAGGAGGAGGCCAGAGGCCTGCATTGGATCACTCAGCTCAAAAGATATCCTTAGCTTAACAACGTGTTAGAAAGGACAATCCGCTTGTTGGACTTCCTTCAGATAGTAATCACAAAGATCCCAGAAATAGTTTTACATTTTTATCACATTATCATTGCAGCAGTTAAGTTTAGCTATTAAGCTGAGTTTAATCATCTGAATAAGTTTAGCAACATAAAACATCTATTTGAGTCATATTAAAAACAGTATTCTCACAGTTTCTTCAAAGCCTTAAAAGTTTGTGATTTGGAAAAAAAAAATCATGCAAAGCAGAAAGTTTTTTGAAAACAAAAAATAGACAGCCATCTTGGGACATCCCTGAATGTTTTATGGGCTTTGACATTTCACAAGGATACATACCGCTGTCAATCTGTTGTTATTTTCTCTTATTAGAGAAAATAATGTCGCTAATGTAGGCGTGGCAAAGTACATCTGAGCGTGTGTTCAAATCACGTCAGAGTCAGCTTAGAGCCTTTCACAATGGCTTTGTCTGGAGAAACTCTCGAACAATTCTTATCTGTACTGCTTGCAAAAGTGAACTGCCTTGCTCACAAGACAGACCCTTTTGGCGGGAGTGGTGGCCTAGTGTTTAGGGCATTGCACTTGGGTCCCAGAGGTTCTGAGTTCAAGTCCAACTCCCACAGACTACCACTCTGGATCCCTAAGCAAGACCCTTAACTCCACACTGCTCCCCAGGCGCCGCACAATGGCAGCCCACTGCTTCTTTCCTGATGGGTTTGATGAGCATGGTTCTCTTCTGAATATAGTTTTAATCCTTTTAGGATACTAAGAAGTTTCTAAGAAGTTTACAAAGGACAGAAGGCTTTGTGAAGAATGACAGAATCGTTGGTATACGTAACATGTATCTTTCTCTTTTGCATCAGTATTATAACAGCAAAGGACCGTGTCCCTGGTGTTGAACACTTCCTTCCTGCATTCTCAGACAACTACTCTTTAAGCTATCGCTTCAAGTGTGTTTAAGGCAGTGGAGACAGCAAACTGTCGTCAGAGTTCTCCGACCTTCATAACAGGTCACATAGCTTCACACCCACTGGAAAAATCCTCCTAATCTGGTTGGAATGCCATACTTAAAAATATGGAAGCAAAATAAAAAGCAGTTCCTCATCTTTTGTTTAAAATATGTTTTAATCATAACAACTGCATTGGTTCTATTTTCAGTTTCTTTATCATTGTCATTCTTGCTTAGAGGGACAACTGCGTCACCGATGTGAAGGACAGGAAATTTTTTTTGTCATGAGATCGGGTTCCAGTCCAAAGGGCTAAAAAGGATTTCTAGAGACTGTACTGTTAATAAAACATGGCTAAAGAAGAACCACGTAGGTCATAGCTATCCCTCTGGTTTTTTTTACACTCAGCTAAAGGTAAAGAGACCATTAAGTCCCTGGATTTTGTTGAGTTGTCGTGGTTCACAGTGCTGTATGAAGATCTGGGATAACACATGTGGACTGGGATTCCCTGGAGGCTATCCCAGTTTTTTTTTAGAAAGCAAATTGAAATGTGAATTCCAACTGTTGCAGTTCCACCTTCTTGAGAAATTGTACTCCTGGGATGGGCCTCATCTTTGGCCTTTTGAAATATTTAATTTGGCGTCAACAAGAACTGAACGATGGTACAAATTTGTTCTATCAGGCGCTTAAAGATTATAGACTCTGCTTGTGAAACTGTGTCCAAATATGACCATGGTTAGGATCTTAGATGTTTCTGTAGTGAAAAAGGGCCAACATGTAATACTGTTTCTCTTTTACTGAATTATGTGATTCTGTTGGGATCTTCAAACTTTCAAGTTCAGTTTCTTTTGATCTTGATTGCAGCGGAGTGGGAATCATCCTTTTATTACGTGTAAAGCTGATTACAGCTAAAGTTTTAGTACTTCTTCAAGGTCACAGTTCAGAATCAGTCAATTGTCTTCCTGATTAATGGTATTAGAGAGTCTGAGATGGACAGATTGGGGTCTCGGAGCTCACAGCCAACCAAACCAGTGCAGGAGTTGTGTCCACTGATAGGAATCTAGTTTGTGTGGGTTGTTTGTGTGTTTCTTATCTCTTCGCCACCAGGTGGTGCCCTGTCCTTGTTGGGCCTCCCTGCACACCTGCGGCTCGTTGGTTCATTACTGGAGGAGTATTTGAGCAGTGGACTGTCACTACCTTGACGCCAGAGTGTTTGCCAGTTTTGGGTACTCTAGCCAAGCTGAGATTAGCAGAGTCTAACCTGAGCTTTGTTTCTCTGTGGTTTTTGTCTTTGCTCTTCAGTAGGAAGTCTTCCTGTGTAACCTGATACCTGGACCTTTTCCCCCTGGAAGGATTTACTGAGTACATACTGAGCAGGGGAAAACCTCCACATGATCTGTTCAAGTTCCCATCGAAAATCCAAGTGACAGTCCTCTCCATTACTCCTCCTGGTCGATCGTATGTCTACCTGTCCGGCCTCCGATGAGTTCCCTCTTCTTTGGAAAATCCCACACAGACTGGATTCAAGGATTGACAAGAGTCCCCTCAAACGTGAGTCCCTCTCCAGCAAAATTCATGCCTGTGATCTCCCCTTCAGACTTTCCAGTTCCGGTTGACCAGTTCACTGAGTTCCAGATCCAACCTCTGTATACATTACATCAAATAAACCTTTTAAACTTTTTCCCATGTTCTCTGAGTGGTTTCTCTGCATGTGGGTCAGATTCCTTAAACCAATCATGACATCCACATTCTCACCAGTAGTTATTCCCTGTTGTCATTAATCCAGTTTGTGTTGCTCAAAGTCAGGATCTTAGAGGTTTTCATGGTGAGAAGGGTGTAATCTACAATTTTGTTACTTTTTTGTGGATGATATGGTTCTGTACTCATACCTGTCATGTTCCGCTTCTCTAGGACCGAGGTGTGGTGGTAGCGGCCTCAGCAGACTCTCACAGACGTCCCTCTCCCTAGGCACCTTCTCCAGCTCTGCTGGGGGAAGACAGAGGCGTTCTAGAGCCAGCTGAGTGAGATACAGCATGTCCTGGGCAGTCCCCTGGGTCTCCTCCCAGTGGGACATGCATGGAAAACTCAGCTTCAAGCTTTTCTCAAATGCTTGTAATCTTACTCTTCCAGCCATGATCCAGATTTCATGACCATAGGTGAGGCTGAGTACATAGAACGACTAGTAAGTCAAAGCTCTGCCTTTTGGCTCAGTTCTTTCTTAACCAACAGAGCAGTACAGCGTCCACATTATAGAAGCAGCCAAACTGATCCATTGATCAACCTTGTACTTTCTCACCTCACTCATGAACAAGACTCAAAGATATTTGAACTCCTCCAATTGAGAAAAGAACTCTCCTTCTCTTGACAGCTTTATACTTAAAGTTCAGAATCATATAAACTGGTTCGTGACCAAGTATGAATCATCCTGTAAGTACATAAGAGGCTGAATGGAGCTGAGGTTTGGCTACTCCTTCCAAGTCCGAGATGAACAGATGGTCGATTTCCAACTTCAAGCAACAGCAGTGGTTTTAAGGTGTATATCATGACTTAAATAGATAGGAGATAGAAGTGATTAAAATGAACTTTCACCAAGGTGTAACCTTAACTTGCTGAAGCGACTATATTTTTTCTGCCATAGGAAAACCTTTATGAAGTAAATTATGTTGCAAGCAATGAAATCCTCTTATAAATGGAAATTAAAAAGTAACACATTTTGTGAATTTAAATTAAATAAAAAAAATGTCTTAATTAAAAAAGTTTTTAGGGTTACCTTGCTTTTTCTCAAATTCTTTTTATTTTTTTTTATTTTTGTTTTTCAAAATAATTTTTATTTTATTTTATTATTATGATATCCATTCTTGAAATTTTATTTTCAGAAGGTGTTTTTTTAAATTTCGTATTTTTTTTGCTAATTTTATGTTCAAAATCAGAGTTTTACAAATTTGCATTATTTTTTAAATTGCATTTTAAAGGTCACATTCTCTTAATGTCCATGCAGACTAAAGCATTTTAAATTCTTCCTGAAGAGGAATGTGATCTGTAAAATTCAATTTGTAAATAATAAAATCTGGAAAAACAGAAATTTGAAAAGGAAAATTTAAAATATGAAATAAGTACAAACACAATTACCTAACAATAATAGTTGGAAAAAAAGTACATCTGAAAAAATAGCAAAAATATTCTGAAAGCCCATTTTTTTCATTAAAACCATTTTTCAAATTTTCATTCCTGGATGCATGTTTTTGTTTTTCTTTTTTATTTCAATTTACAAAACATGTTATTTGTGCAAAAATAGTGACAGAAAATTTACTCCGTAAAACTTGGTGGCTTTCAGAATAAACAGGCAACTATATCAGATTAGATTAGGTTAAATTATGTTATATAATATTATATCATTAGATCAGATTAAATTAAATTGTGTTATATTTTTGTTATATTATATCATTAGATTATATAATATTAGATTAGATATAAGTAGATTAACTGTACATTTTTCTTAAAGTCTAATATTAGTAAATCTAAAACTAAACCCTAAGAAGACTGATAAGACTTATGGTCTCTTCTTATGTTTTCCATTAGATGGAGCCAAAGATTTGCTATTGTCAAATCAGTAAACCAGAGACAAAACAAGCTGGAGCCTTTGACCTCAAAGCCTCAAAGTCCTGAAGCTTAATCCCCCTGAGTTGCAGGAGGATGGAAACTCTGACGTCACATTTTAGGAAACTATTACGCTTAAACTATTACCTTCAACATGTGTCCGATTGAGAAGCTAACAATCAGAATTTTATGTATGGATTTACATTCCATACCTGGGAGGGGGAGGGTGGGGAGCATATTTTTGTCTGGTGACCCCTGACATTGAAGCCCCGCCCCTTCTACATGTAACCTGCAAGCATGCTGTGAAAACCAACAGCGGATTCTAGGAAAGACAATAGGAGGGCTTCTATTTTCAACATAAACACCATCTGTGTGGATGTGTGTGAGGCACAGAGTGGGCTGCATGTATTATTTTTTTGTTGTTATTTTCCTTCTTTTTTGGGGGGGTTTTATTCAACTTTTTTTTATCCTGGATTAAATTGTTTCCCGTGACGCTCAAATCGGTTTTGAATGAGAAAAGCATTTAGGTATGTGGCCTTTCCTGAGCTTTGGTCCTAAAGGCTGATCACTCAAATCAAATCCTCTAAAGGTTTATTGTGTATATTTAGCAAGGTTTCCTAATCTGTTTGAAAGTTTAAATGTTTCACCATTTATGTCACATGTTTTTTTGGTTGTCTTCCAAGCAGAGGTGGATTTAAGAAATGTGGGGCCCACGGCAAAGGCAGGCATGGGCCCCCTGAAAGAAGAGGACAACACTCAATACAACAACTACATTATAGAGATATACAGACAGTTTAACAGAATACATGTGAATTATTTTACCATTTGTCACTCTCTTTCTATCCCTTGTTTACTTTCTCTCCATTTTTTTACTTCTCATTTTCTCTCTTTGTATTTCTCTCCATTTTGTTTGCCTTTTTCTCTTCCTGTACCTTTTCTTTTGACCCTTTTCTTGTTGTTTTTGTATTTTCCCCCTTTTGTCCCAGAAATCCTATTGTGCATAACCCCGAACTACAGTACAGTAGTGTTACAGTGTGCTAGCCTTAGCTTTGTCTAGCATAGTCTGGATTGGGTCACTGAATGATGTGAATCATCCAGACGCAGATAGGATCAATCTTTAGAGCCGAGTTGTTCAAAGCCACTACTCATGCTTTCCTCCAACTGATTCAACTTTAAATCAGGTCCTGTTTGATCAATATTTCTTTCCTTATCAAGAAACTTTTCTATAACACATTTTTAATGCATCGATTGTGTCCAGGAGGTAAAAACAAGAGTATCTGCGGGGCATTTAGAATTAACCAGATATTTGACCTAAAACATTATGTTTCTGAGGATGTCTTTACACTTCACTTTCAGTGCAAATCTGAAGATTTTCTCTCCATGTCAGAGCCAATCAAACTGTGGTGGGAATTTTGCCTTTTTAGTAACAAATATCAAGCAAAACGTTTTTTTTTCATCTAAAAATATTTTAAACTGCAATAAACTAATTTATTTATGTATTTTTTTTGGTGAAGTTTACTTTGTGAAACTTTAAAAAAAAATTGAAATCACATTTTCTTCTAAAAGAATGAAAAAGAACCCAACCCACAAATTAAATTCTAAAAAACATTTTAATCAAAAAAAGGATTTATAAGTAACTTTCGTGTTTTTCCAGATTTTGTATCTGTATTTTTTCTAGTTTATTTGTTAGATTTTCCTTTTTTCAAGTTTTTTTTTTTTTTTTTTTTTTACAGATTCTATGTTAAGTGAAAAAAATTGTTTCTGTTTCTCAGATTGAATTTTAGGAATGGTATTCTTTCAAATTGCATTTTACAGACACATTTTCTAAACTTCAAGCCCAATACAAGCGCTCACCTTTAAAGCAAACATTGACCAATACAATGTTAGTGATAAGGTCCATACCGACCAATAGAAATGATTAATCACCCCTGAATCTAGAGGAAGAGAAAATGATCTGGAAATTGCAGAATCTGAAGAAAAAGAAAATTTTGGATAAAACATTGAATGGGTCTGTTAAAAAAAAAAAAATGAAAAACTGAAATAAAAAAAAATCTGAGTTAACAGCAAAGTAATTTTTTTTTCCTTCTGGATTTCAAGTTTTGTCAAATTTCCTTTTAAAAAACATCTACTTTGCTTGCAACATTAATGAAACAAAATTCACTCCATACAAAACATAAAGTTTTGTTTGCACGTTTAAGCACCCTATCTTTTTTGCTCTCGAAATGCATATGATTTACCCCCTCCCAAAAAAAACAGGAGCTTCAAAACCAAACCCAAACAAAATGTTTGCAATTCACCTTTTGTTCTGAGAAAAATGAACTGATCTCACACACGTTACTGTATTGTAATTTAAAATGTTTTTGTTCACCATCATATTTTGATTAAAAATTACTTTATGTATGGTTGAATAATGAAAAGGCCAATTTTCTTCCATAGGAAACCAATCAATCTGCCTAATTAGATACACTTAAAAACATATATGGATGAGACGACCAATTTATCCTAATCTCACCCTTATGTTGTGTACTTTTTTAAATGATGAATATTTTTCTAAGAATGCAACAGTTTGTAAGTAACTTTGTAAGTAAAAGAAAAGATTTTGTATTTTCTCAAAGTATTTTTTGATTTGTTTAGTGCAAATTTAAAAGTGAACAATTACTGTACAGCTCTTTTTTTTTACTGCAGAGGAGTTTTTTGTTGATCTGGTAAAAATGGTTTGCTTCTATTTCCGCTAGCAAACGGAAGCAAACATTGAATTAATTCACCGGTAAATCTTTTTTTACAGGAAGTTTCTTTAAATGCTGTTAAAGTTTTTAGGCTATGATCGCTATAGTTTGAATATGCGATACTGCTCTGAAAATGTGAACTGATCAAACTTCGGGATGGCAATATCCAGCTTTTCTGTTTTTCATTAAAACTAGCTCTTCTAAATATAGTTGAGAGGCTGACTGATTTAACCCAGCAGCATCGGCTAAACTTTCATCCCCTCTCAACATTTCGAGCTTGTGGTGTGCTTAACCCCCCGCCTGTGCTTTCGTACCTCGTGGTTCTGAGCTGATAACGGCCCTGATCCTGGATTTGGCCTTAAAATCCGCTTCATATTGTATTTGTTTTAATAATGTGAGTGAGATGTTACGTTGCCAAATATCGCAGTTTTCATAATCAGAAGCAGATGTGAAGACGTGTGAAAAAGGGCCTCTGATGAGAAGACAGGCAGAAGCACGTAAGAGGCAGCTTCTCCCAGCATGGAGCAGTCTACTAAAAATTCTATTAATTTTATTTTTATAGTGCCAATTCACAACACGTCACTCATTGACTCTTCAGCAATCCCTCACATCAAGCGTGCTTGTATCGATGGTGGAGGGGGAAAGTCCCTTTTAACAGGAAGAAACCTCCAGCAGAACCAGAACCAGGCTCCCTGTGAGCAGCCAGCCAACTAAACTGATCCGTTTTGAGGTAATGAACTTGAACGAGAGCGACATTCACTCTGAGAATAATGAGCGACACACATAGCTCACATTCGCGTTCAATTGATAGCACTTTTCATTGGATAACCTCAGGTTTTACGGCACTTATTACAGCAAACATGACCAGCATGTCTACTGTTAGTAATCTGTGCAACTCAGACTCATCTATTGGTATTCCTGATGCCAAGATTGCAAAGTGCTAAACTTACTTTTTTTTGTCCAAGGAAAAAAAAAACCTCACATTTTTGTGTCAGGACTTAACCCTCTCCAGGCAGATGTTGCAGATTTGCAACAGCTAAATGCCACTTAGCTAATTACTCCACATCCATATTTTAAGAGCTTTTGTTACTCAGAAGTACAACAGAAGGACTTAGTTGTGCATTTGCAAAAAATTGTTTCTCTCCAGCTCACCAGATAGCACTGCTGACTCACTTTCAACATGGCTGAGTCCTTGGTGTCACTAAAACACATTTTCTAAGCACCAATTTCATGTAAGTATCACTACCAATTTCCATTATTTTAAAATCAATACTACATAAGATGAATCATGAATGTGTATAGATATGACACATGCCAATTAGTAGATTTGATCTTCTCTGGGTTTTTCACCAGAGGCATCTCGATTTCAATGTTGCGGATTTGCAACGTGTGCCCAAACAGGTACCAATGGATGCTACATGCTTTATCTACTAGTTTGCCTATATTTTGAGCAACAGTTTAACAGAAACTGCCTTCTCAAGAGGTTTTGAGATGTCGGTGGAGAAAAAGTTTGAGAAAAATTGTTCTCTAATTTTTTTTTTCAAAATTTTGTTTTGTTAATTTTTTGTTTATGACATTCAAATAAAGTTACCGTTCATATCAGATTCAGTCTTCAGTGTTAATTTACCACTCAGGGCCACTGTTGCAAATCTGCAACATCCCAGAATTCATTGCATGTGAAGGTCTCTCTCAAAAAAAGTCTGAATTGTATATTACTACCCTATATGATCATTTTCTCCAAATATCAGATTTTTCCTGCAACTACAAGTTAATTTGAGCCTGAGAGGGTTAACAAACAAGTCCGTACATAAGCCCTATCCGCTTAAAATTTAATGATCCACATCAAGTTATAGCAGGGGTCTTCAATGTTTTCGAAGCCAAGGACCCCCAAACTGATTGCGAGATAGAGCGGGGACCCCCTAATTATATATATATTGTATGAAATTGTGTTTTATCAAACTGGTCCTATAGTCACTCCATTAAATATGGAGTCATGTAACGAAAGTAATTTCTCCCTGGGATTATTTAAGTATTTCTGATTCTGATTCCTGGTTGATGGGACAGGTGTTGTGAATGAAACGGTGCCCAGGTTTGAAAGAGCTCCTGTGTGTCGCTGAATGTGTGCATTGATTGAAAGACATCTTCTGCTTTCATTTATCTGTTTACTACAGTGTGCTGAATTCATGTTAATGTGGATTTAAAGACATTTTAATTAGTGCAAAAAATTGCAGGAGGGAATATAAAAAAAAGTAATCAACCAAGACTTTCGCGACCCCCATGCAGTACCTCCGCGGAACCCCTAGGGGTCGCGGACCCCCTGTTGAAGACCTCTGAGTTATAGCATCCAGGCTATCTTAGGATATATCTGCTATAATTTTTGATCCATATCTTTTCAGTAGAACCTGAAAGTACCTGTATGTGTCTGATGTTCTGTGTAATTTAACTAAATAAAGGCTTCACTGCACATACAGTATACCTTGACTGCATCAAATATTTTCCATTTCTTTCTATATATCATGATCACACATTTGATGGGATTGTGACATATAGAAAGAACTGAACTTTTATAGTGTAAGATTGTGTCTGAAATTACCAAATGAAAGTTTTTTTTTCATTTATAGGTTTGTGATATTACTTTAAGACTGAGCAAATTCATTTTGTACTGTGTGAACTGAACTTTGAGATTGTTCTTTTTAATTATGAAGTGGCAAAACATTGACTGTTGTAGCTCAAGCCAATGCTGCTGCTAAGTTCTGATGGGTCTGTGCCAGATTTCTGAAGGCACTGGTGATTCATGATCTAAGGCAAAATTAAACATGCTTAATGTGGTTGAGGTCAGCACCTCTCTACTACCAACTTTCAAAGATATTGAAGCAGAGAGATGTTTTACGACTCAACACAATTGATTTGCATTGGGATTTTTATATATTTCCAATCTTTTACATCTGTAAATGGTTCTAGGAATGTCTATTGGCTTTTAAGCCAAATTACATCATTGAAAAATAAGATATTAAAGACAGATGTGAATCTAATTTGCGTGCCATCAAATGCTGTGGGATGTTAGGACAGATGTGAGGAGATCCATAGACACTTCGCAGCCATTGGCAACCATCTGCTGCACGCTTTGAGCCGTCTTTAGCTACTGTTTACTGCTCGGCCTTTCTCTGGGGTGATTCTCCTTAATTCATTCTTGTGTTAGCTGGAGAGATTAAAGCATACGGTGTGAACTTAGCTTGATGATGTTTTTATGGATCCTCCAGGAAGCAGCTATGCTTCCATACCTCATCCCGTCACTCATGTGCATTCAAATTCACATAAAGTTTCTTGTGAATGATGTCATTTGGCCTTAATTAACCCAGGCTTCTAATTAGTGTCTAGATGTCTAATGAGTGTGTGTGCAAAGAGGAGGGAAGAGTGTAATTGACAGATAGTCAAAGAGGAGTGTGTTGTTTTGTGTCTAATTTTTTAGCCAGAGAGATGGGTAGATTTCCCATTTAGAGAATAGATGGGAAAAGATGATAATCTACCAGCTGATAGACAGTTGCACAGATATAGAAGAGGGTTATTTAAAGCATGTTTCCTGATGCCAAGGATACAGTAACCATGGCTTCCGTTTAGTGAGTGTGTGCACTCACGTGTCCTCCACATGAACCCTCATCAGATACTTTTTGCTCCGCAAGGAGGAGGAGGTTCAGAAAGAAACTGCGTGATGCACTTTGCTAATTCACCTAGTTGCTACTTATATGGAAACCTCTCTTTGACTCTCTTTTCTTTGATTTTTTTTTATCTTATTCCATCTTGTTACACTTCCAAAACTAACAACAAAGGAACTTGTTCTTCCAAAAGTATCCATGTACCTTCAACCCTGAAACAAACATTTATCTACTGGCTTCTAATAGTGGAGTGTATTTTTTCCCCCCTCATATTGATAAACTCCTACCAAATGCAGTATAGTGATTTTTCTGCTCTACATTGGATGCCACAAGAGTCTTTGCTCAGGAACTCAAAGTGTCAGTCCTTGGGAATGGGGCTGTAACTCAGGACATTAGGTTTCTCTTTTTTTCTTCAACAGTTTAGCCGACTAAAGGCAGCTGGGAAGAAACTGTTGCAGAGTCTCCTGGACCTGCATCAAAATCTTCGAAGCCTCTTCTCAGAGGGCAGCTTAACAGTCCATTGTGGGGGTGTGAGGGGTCATTTATGATATTACAGGCTCAGGACACGCATCACTGGGATGAAGTGGAGGGAAGAGGATCCTCGATGATCTTCTCTGCTACTCTTCTCACCACTCCTCTAACATTCTTCCAGTCTAAGGCGCTGCAGCCTCCACACCACACAGTGAGACAGCTGGTCAGAACGCTCTCTATGGTGCTTCTTTAGAAGGTGGTGAGGATGGGTGGGGGCAGGTGGGTTCTCCTCATCCTCTGCAGGAAGTACAAGTGCTTTTGTGCCGTTTTGATCAGTGAGGTGGTGCTTACAGTCCAGTTGAGGGTGTCTGTGATGTGCAGCCCCAGGAATTTGGTGCTACTGACCCCCCCTACAGCTGAGCTGTTGATGAGCAGTGGAGTGTGGTTAGGCCGGTTCTTCTTGAGGTCAACGATGATCTCCTTTGTCTTCTCCCCATTCAGGATCAGGCTGTTATCTCTGCACCAGTCCACCAGCTGCTCCACCTCCTCTCTGTAGTTCTGATTGTTGTCGTCTCTGATGAAGAACACCACTGCTGTGTCGTCTGCAAACTTCACAATGTGGTTGGTGGTGAACTCAGGGGCAAAGTTGTGTGACAACAGAGTGAACAGCAGGGGGCTCAGGACGCAGCCCTGAGGGGAGCCTGTGCTTAGGGTGATGACATTAGAGGTGTTCTGTCTTAAGGGCGGATTATACTTCTGCAACCGCACACATCAAACGTGGCGAACCAGTTTTGCTGGTATGCTTCTGCAACGTCGGCCTGGAATTTCTAGGGACGCACAGCAGTTTCCCATCAAAGCGCAAAGGGAAGCCTATTCGAGAACTCGTGAGAACGTCGGTTGACGTCCACGAGAACTTCTTTGGCAGCGCTGGCGGGAGTGTTTATTTTCCAAAACAAAACATGTCTGAGGCATTGTACAAGTGGTTTTACTACCGATTCTCTTCGATCAACCTTTCGTTGTGGTTATCCATTGTTGTTATTACTCCTCGGTTTTTGAAAATGGCGCACCCCGGCACCGACTCGAGAAGGACGATCACACAGCCGGAAAGGCATACCAAGGACCAATCACAGCTTCTGTTTGCGCACTTCTGCTTGAGGTCTGCGCGGGTTTGCAACCGTCCGACGTCAGGATTTTTTTTAGACAAATTTGACAGATTTGACGGTTGCAGAGGCTAAGCATCAGAAGTATAAATTGGCCTTTACCCGGACTAGCCTAGGTCTGTTTGTGAGGAAGTCTAGCAGCCAATTGCGGAGGGGTATTGAATCCCAGCTGTTCCAGTTTGTCTATCAGAGGCAATTTTCAGTTTCTGCTGAGCCGGGGCCAAAGAGTTCTGGGATCAGTCGGTCAGAGTAGATGTAAAGACCAAGGAAATGGATGTTATCAACATGTTTCATTGACTCTCTGTACATCAGGAGAATGGAAAGTTAAAATCTTGTGGACCTCCAGAATTTCTTAATTACCATCTTTTGTTTCTGCTATTGTCCAAACACCACTCAGTCAGAAGACAGATCGTCTGTCTGTGGGGATTCCCATCTTTCTTTGTAATGACACCCACCATCATCAGCAGAAAATGGCAGATTGAACAGGCTTGTGGCAGGCTTGAAAATGCAGATGAAGGGTGAACAGGCTGACTGTAGAAGCCAATTACAACCAATTAGATGAGAGGATGAGCAAAGGAATGCAAAATTGGCAAGGAGCACACACAGGCACTAGGAATGAAACTAATGGCGGCAAAAAGACAATCTAGGATAGACTGACTGAGCAAGGCAGGTATTGATATAGGCATGATAACATCTGGGAGGAATGAGGGTGATTAAGAGAGAGACAGGTGTATCTGCTCCTTTTAATAATCAGAAACATAGCAGATAGGAGAAACCAGCCCCAAAATAACAAAACAGAGGCGGGCTGCATGGCAACCAGTGATCATTCAAAAAAAAAAAAAAAAAAAGGAATGTGAACTCTGTCTGGAGCTTTTTTTCTATGACAATTCATGCCTCTGCTTTTCTTACCTCCTCTTGTTATTTGTCAAAAACAACACTGGCCCACTTTCCATAAGTTGCCGCTCCAGTTTGGAGATAATGAGGGTGGGAAAGGCGAGTCTGCACACACAAGTATTGCTGCCTGACGGGGCATTGCCATCATTGTTCCTCTTAGCAGTGCCTTTGGGGAAAAAAAACCTACACACATGGAGGAAGCGAAGTGTTGCAATCTAACTGAAAGTTCGGTCCTTCAGTAAAAAAATAAACTGTTTTCCAACAACGAGGGCAGATAGGACCATTTATGCTCTAATTTAACTCTTTCTCCATTAATTTATAATTGCTGCATTTCTTCTACATCTGGCACATGCAAACATACTGTTCTGGTGAAAAAGCGCCAAATATTGATTGGATCTTCCACCACTGGTTGTTCCAAAACCTTGCTTTCGAGGAGTAATTTTTTTCTTCCTGTTGCAACATGACAGCCAGTTGTTGCAAAATGCTCTTTACAGTTTGTTTGCATTCTTTCTCTTCACTTGGCACTAAACTGCGGTATCATGCATCATTTTCACATGAGGGCTGAGGTGTGGCATCTTAAATTGGTGAGACGATTTGTTCCAACATGTCGTTTCCTAGAAGACAACAACCTCAAAGCAGAGATTTCAAAGGGTGGCAGAAAGACAGAAAAGGATTAAGGCCTTTGTGTGGAATAACAACCTACTAATTCCTGTTTGAACTTTCACTAAGCTCCATTAAATATCTTAAGTCCACATTAACCAGTGAGAGAAATCAACATCTGCCTTTTTCCCTTAACAATAGCTGCACTGGGTTAACAGCTGCTGGGTTCCCTGCTCATCCATGAGCATTCTGCTCCTGATGTTTGATAAGCTGCACTAAATGTTAACCGCTTAGTTCCTTTGACTGGACCAGTGATGTCAAACCGTTTCTATAACTTTTAAGTATCATGATTATAGTAGGGTTCTGTTTTGTTTACCCTTCCTTGCTTCCTTCCTTCCTTTGTTCGTTCGTTCGTTCCTTTGTTTGTTTGTTCGTTCCTTTGTTCGTTCCTTTGTTGGTTCGTTCCTTCCTTCCTTCCTTCCCTCCTTCCTTCCTTCCTTTGTTCATTCCTTTGTTCGTTCGTTCATTCCTTTGTTCGTTCGTTCGTTCCTTTGTTCGTTCGTTCGTTCCTTTGTTCGTTCCTTTGTTCGTTCGTTCCTTCGTTCGTTACTTCCTTTGTTCGTTCCTTTGTTCGTTCGTTCGTTCCTTTGTTCGTTCCTTTGTTCGTTCCTTTGTTCGTTCGTTCCTTCCCTCCTTCATTCCTTCCTTCCTTCCTTCCTTTGTTCGTTCGTTCATTCCTTTGTTCGTTCCTTCCTTCGTTCGTTCGTTCCTTCCTTCCTTCTTTTATTTTTTTTTTTATTTTTTTATTTCTAATAAAGGAATAATAAAAAAATATTATTTTTTTAATATTTTAAATTAATAAATGCATGATGACTTCTGCCATTTTCTGCCACTTTTCATAATGAGTAGATTTTGCTTTTAGTTGACAACAGGACTGCATCCAGTTCAGCTGACAAAAAAAAAGGTGTATTTTCTTTATTAACTTTTAAGTAAAGGTAAAAAGATCAAACCTTCAATATAATAATGTTATGGAAATGTAATCTGCTCAAATTCAAATGGCAGTCTCCTTTCTCTTCCAGTTCAGTGGTTATGAGATAATATTACAGCCATCATTCTCTGCCAGTTTACAAGATGGTTACATAACACCATTGAACAAGTGTGCAGCATTAAATCTGAGGCAGCTCCCTGAGTCAACACTCACATAGATAACTTTATGGCAGCCAGTCGGCAAAGGGAATAAAACGTTATGTAATTGGAATGCAGTGCACGTGTGAAGCAAGGTTTGGTGTGAATAACCGAAAACCAGATTCACTCCAGATTTAGAGCTAAAGCTGATCGAGCTCACCATGAGGCCCATTACTGCGGGGATTTAAATGCTGAGGCTTCATTCACAGGAAGGAGTAACTGGCAGAGCAGCAGATGGGTGACGAGGGGAGAGAAATCAATGTGTAACGACACAAGATGTTCATTTTTCATCACACTGAATACTTACAGTCAGTATTAATTTTGTTTGGCTAAAATGCTGCCCACCGAGTGTGACCGCCTTCCTCCAACACAAATGAGAGCACACAGCTTCAAAATGTTGCCCTGTAAATCCTACTTTGATCAGATTGAATGAAAATGAGGCTTTAATGAATCAGCACCAGGCTGTAATCCAGCAGATTCATGTTTTATAGATTCACAGAAGAAGAACTTATTCAGTTTTGAAGTGTAGGATATCATGATTGATTAAAGGAATGTTAATGGGTTAATATTTCATCCACTAAAATGTTTTTATTATTCAAAACAAACCAAGAAAATATCTAATTCTCGAAATATTCTTTGTAATACCGCTATGGGGTGAAAACCAAGCCAAAAAAATATGTGTCTAAATAGAATGTCTAAATTTATAAATGAAAGCAAAAACACATAAATACTTTTAAACATTGTATTTGTCCCTTGTCAGAAAATTTGTAATTTGTGCTCGTAAATTTGTGATTTTTATTTGTAAATATGTGATTTTAATCTGAAATTTTTACTCAATAATTTGTTATTCATACTTGTTCATTTATGACCCTATTTCCTATCTGTACACCAAGATCTGTAATACCTACTAGAAAATTTGTGATTTTTAATTGTGAATCCCATAAATTGTATGTGTGTATGTCAAGTATTTACCAGTAAAAATTACAAATGAATTTAGGAATTTAAAAGTTAAAATCCCAAATATCTACGTGGGAAGAGGTGACCTAGTGGTTAGGGCATAGAGCTTGGAATCCTGACGTGCTGAGTTCAAGCCCCCTGTGACCCTTCACACGGCTCGCTGGGCGCCACAAAATGGCAGCCAAGTGCTCCCCAAGGGGATGGCTTAAATGCAGAGGTAAATTTCTCCAATGTGCGATCAATCAAGTTCAATTTAGTAGGAATAACAAAATTTGGAGTACAGATCTTAAATTTTCAAGTTTGATTGCAGTGACAAATTTACGAGTAAATATCCCAAACTTACCGGAAGGAATTTCAAATTTATAAGTACAAATGACAGACTCTTAAGTCCTATTCTTTTGCACTCGTAAACCTGTGAATTTGTAACTTCTACTTGCATTGTTGCGAAGTTGTAACTTTGTATCTTGGCATTCATAATTTCTATTCTTTTTTACTCACTGATGGCGATATAATGTCACATGTATCTGCAAGATCACAACAAGAAACAGAAATCTAAACTTTATTTATGTTTTTGGTAATTCATACATCTACACATATAATTTTTTACTGACAGTGATCTTACCCATACTATTCTATTGGCCCATTTTTTATATATATATATATAAAAGCTCTTTTCATTAATATCAAAACAAAATTCTCAGTCAAATTGATTCAAAGTTTTCTATCTTAGGAAAACCAGTTGATTGCATCGACTCATTGACTCAATGCAATCCCTCACACCAAGCATGCTTGTAGAGTGGAGAGAAAAAACTCCCTTTTAACAGGAAGAAACCTCCAGTAGGTTGGGGTTCAAGGAGACAGAAGCAGAGAGCCCCGTCCAGGAAACACACAGCCAGGCAGACTGGCTCCGAGCAAACTCCCATGTCAGAGGATGAAGAGAGTCAGGCACAGTCAGAGAAACAGGACTACACAACAACTATAAACAAAGGTGTTGATGGCAGCAGCATAGCTGATATTTCTATCCAGGGTGGTGTCACAGCCAAAAAGGAACAGATGAGGAAAAGCTACTATGAGAAAAAGCAGAGAGAGCATAATGTTAGAGCTTGAACTAACAGATTCTGTACAGTGGAAGAATAGAGACAGAATGAAGCAAATTTATGAAATAGGGGTCCCTATGTCCTCCAGAACTCTAAGCCTATAGCAGCATAATTATAGAGATAGCTCAGGATAACCTGAGCCATTCAACAAGGAAAGTTTTAAGCCTAGTCTTTAAAGTAGACAGGGTGTCTGCCTCACCGACTATATATATATATATATATATATATATATATATTATATATATATATATATATATATATATAAAAGTTTGGGGTCAAAAGTTTGGGGTCACATTGAAATTTCCTTATTTTTGAAGAAAAAGCACTGTACTTTTCAATGAAGATAACTGAAACTCAACAGTCTATTCTTGCTCTTAGAAATGAAGGCTTTTCCATGCGAGGAATTGCTAAGAAATTGAAGATTTCCTACAACAGGCTCTAACCAGAGTAGAAAAACAAGTGGGAGGCCGTGTTGCACAACTGAGCAAGAAGATAAATACATTAGAGTCTCTAGTTTGAGAAACAGACGCCTCACAGGTCCCCAACTGGCATCTTCAAAAAATAGTACGCGTAGTAGTAGTAGCTTGTTTGTGCTGTCCTCTGAAGCGAGTAGTACACACTGTTGTAGAAAATGTTAAATATATATATATATATATATATATATATATATATATATATATATATATATATATTTTTTTTTAATAGATATATTTAAGAGATCATTTCAAAACATAGATGACCCAATTACATTTAAATTTCCTGAGAATGTTGAGTATTGGAAAGCAGGAGAAGGGAGGTAGGGTGGCTTCCAGTAACATGCATCAAATAGGCATGTTTAGATTCTATCAGCAGTTCTCTGCAGAGTGTGTTTGCATGCAGTGAGCATGTCCATGAGGGGCGGGTCACCACAGTCAATCCGTCTCGCTGCCTCCGCCATCATTAAACGGCTGAGATCGGTCCCTTGGGCCTCAGAGAGAGAAATCCATGCCGCTCAGTGTGTGTGTTTTTGTTTCATTTTGTGTAAGTCCATCAGTGTGTGTTTGTGTCTGTGGTCCGCAACATAACCTAACAAAGTAGTTTCTTTCCACTGCAGAATCTCAGAGGGGATCTGGACATAATTTTTATTTTGCAGCCACATCATTTTGGCCCCAAGAGCTTCCAGTACAGACCAATTTCTATTCTGTCGTGTGTATATGTGTGTGTGTGTGTGTGTGTGTGTGTGTTTGAATGTCCTCAATGTATTAGTCCTCTGTTTGGTTGTTAAAAAGGAACCCCAGGGGCCCCTTTGGCTTAAATACTCATCATCCTCTAGTCTTACACCAGACAACAGAAGAGGCAGTAGATTCGGTTATTGGCACCATCACATCTCTTCCTATTTGTGTTTGCAATGCAGCTTAAGGCCCCGTCCACACGAAGTCAAAACGAACACGAAACGCTAATATTTTCCAGAACGTTTGTCGTAAAGACGGAGACGTAAAATAAATGTGATCGTCCACACGAATGCATGAAAACGCTGCAAAATGTATGCCAGGCCTGTAAGTGGCGCTGTCGTGCCAAAGCAAAAATAGGCGACGAAATGTTGGGCATGCGCACTAATATTTATACATGGTTGCCCTGCGGGTCCATTTTCGTGGTTCAGTCAAATTCAGGTGCTGAACTATGTCGTCGATATTGCTCTGTTCTTCCTGGAGATATTCCAGAAGAAGAAGATTCTGTTGTAAGCCCGACAGCAGGGTGAGTAGCATTAGCAGCAACCATTCAACACAGTACGGCGCCATTGTTGTTGTGATACTGTGTCGCGCATGCGTGTTTAGAGGCGACGCTATGACGCATGCGTGTAAAAAAAAAAATGCGGTTAGAGCTTAAAGATGGAAACGCGAAAACGGCGTTTCAAAATCTTCCCACTCTGAAGGCTTAATAAAAAAAAGATTGTTTGCAGACCCCCGAAACGCCGGCTACATATGGATGAGAGGCTGGTTTGGTGAAAAATTTGTGTGTTTAGGCCAGGGTTCGGCTTCGTGTGGACGGGGCCTAAGTCTTATGAATTAAAAACAACTGTCGCACTCAAAAAGAACTGTTGCACTCAAGTTTTTTTCATATTGTAGCGTTTATGTGGCTTTCGTGCATCAAAAGGTATAAACAATGACAAAAAAAATTAGAAATAGATTGACATAAATGCAAAGGTTTGTTTTAATGTTGCAGAAAGGAGAGAATTAATGGCTATGAAGTTCCTCACTGTTTGGGAATCCCTTTATTATTCACTCAATACATCTTATCATCCAGACAATTTAAGCCAAAGCAGGTTTCATTTTATTGCACATTTCAATGGAAAGAAAGTTCAAAGTGCTGAACTTTAAAAAAAAACAACAAGAAAAAGAAAATGACATCATAGTGACTTAAAGGCAACTCAAACATTTGATCAAATAGAGAATAAAAGTGACGCATTAACATAAGACAATTGTAGGTAAAAAGATAAAATGAGATTTAAAAAAAAAAGTTTTTAAAAGAAACTGGGGGTTTCAGAACTCAGTTTTGTGGGAGCTTCCAGATTAGTGGAATAAAAGAGCTAAGAGTTGCTTCTCCATATTTAGTTCTGGTTTGCAGAATAGATTTGATATAGAAGACATGAGAGGTCTGGGTGGTGGATCCACTGACAACAAGTTAATGAGGAGGCTAGCAGCATTCTGGATCCACTTCTATCTGACCCACTTTTTAGGCAGATCTTTGAAGACGCAGCTGCAGTGATTGATTCTAATATAGATGGATGCATGAACTGGTTTTTCAAGGTGCTGCTGAGGCATCAGTCCTTTGATTTTGAAGACATTTATCAGGTAATAGAAGGTTGAATTTGTTCCTGTCTTCATAAGCTTTGGAGATTCAGTCCATCACTACACCCAGATTTAGGACCTGATTGGTGGTTTCTTAGTGTATTAACTGAAGCACACCCCCTGTGTTAATTTCTTCTATGCATTTATCAATTACCTGAATGGGTTAGTAGTAACCTTGAGAGTTTTTAGCCCCGTTTACCCTACCTTTTTGAAACCATGCCGAGATCGGTCTGAGCACAGTATCCAAGATAACTGTTGAGAGTAAATGTAGCACGGTTTAGCACAACTAAACCGGACCGTGCCAGACACAACAAAACCATGCTAAACTGGTACTAGTTCATAAGTAGGGCTTGGCGCAGTTCAGTTTAGGCTCGGATCTCAGATACCAAAGAACGCATGGCCAGACTGTGTCGACTACTTACAGTCAGCCTCCATAATCATGAAATTTCAGACATTCATAAAAATACTAGCTTCCCTACCGTGTCACACGATTTCCAGTGATGATTCTGCTTAGCAGTGTGATGAACCTCAACATCTGTCGTTGTTTCCTGCGTCTGTAGGCCATGATTAGACAATCCTTTGTTGTATCCACTTACCAAAAACTGACTCTGTCAAGTGAATTCACCAAAGGCTGCATTCTTCGCCTGACTCTTCGCAAACTTCCTGAATGTTACCGGGGCCACCATGTTGGTTTGCTTGTTACCTCCAGAGAGCAGTAGTACCGTAGATTGCCACTTGGAGGCGAGGAACCATGCTAGTGTGACCTATGCGGTTCTGGTGGCTTCTCTTAGGGTGGCAATGGATGACAGGAGCTCAAGCTGGCATCAGTAGTTCTCTTTAATTCACCATCTGTATTTCACACATGGGCATCGAGGTAAAGTCAGTCTCTAGCATAAACATGCTCCTCGACAGTAATCCTTATGGCTCTGAGGATTACCCATAATACAGTAATCAAAATAAAATCATTGAAAATTACAGTGATCGCATAGTAGATTCAGTTTACACTAAAGGAACAACCAGCGAGTATCATTTTTTAAAGAAAGTAAAGCAATTAACTAAAATGCTCTGAAAAATAAAATAAAATGCTGACATTTTATTTACTGCATGCCATTTTTATATTTTAGTTTATATAAACTTGTATCTTGAAATAATCCAAAAACATAAATGAACCATATCTTCATATAAAACTGTTAAAATAAAACTCGGCCTTATATTAACCATCTGCTACAAGATTTAGTAAAACATACCTGTATTTCACACATGGGCATCGAGGTAAAGTCAGTCTCTAGCATAAACATGCTCCTGCAAGGAGGAGCCACAATGTTAACGTGGGAAATCCCCGCCACACTTTCTCACGAGCTAAACATTTCTAAAACACAACAAAAACAATATAATAGCAAAACAGTGTGGCCTACATAAAACATATTTCAATAACATGCAAAAACGAAAACCATAAACATATTTTATATATAATATTTCTTTATAACATTGCAGAGACACGTTACCTCGACAGTAATCCTTATGGCTCTGAGGAAGAGAGAGTCCACAGTCGACATTGAATCATCCACAACCTGTTCATTCATTTCACATATAAGTCTGGCTGGAGGCTTAACAGGCCTACCCGATCTAGTGCATAGCCTAGATGGCTGAGTGCAAATAACATCAGTTACAGGCAAGTCCAGTTTCATGTCAGAACTATGTTCAACTGGAAGATCATGCTGAATGAGGTCAGATTGGACAGCTGGAGTTGTATGGTTGGAACCCGGTTCAGGAGGGTTTGACAGTGCAACCAATTCAGGGAGATCAGGTTCAGGTAAACCCTTGGTCTCAACACTTGAGGCAGGAAACACAATGTCCACTGAAGAACCTCGCACTGGAATGTCAGAAGCACAGTCAGGTTGATTTACAACTTCATCCATACAACTATTGTCCTCCATCTGCAAAAGCCAGTTCACAGTCTTAGTTTCATTGTCCTGCACTTCATCAGGCACAACGGGGTCACTTCCTGTTGTGGAAGGGCAAGGGGAATGGTCCGCATCATCAGGAATGGCAGCAGCAGTGAGAAAGTTGACAGGAAGGAGAAGATTTCTGTGAAGGACCTTTGTCTTTGATGTGACAGGATCTCTGATGCAACACACATTTATATCAGGCTTCACAGACACCACTTCATATACTGTTGATTCCCATTTGTCTGCAATTTTCCTCTTCCCTCGCTCACCACGATTAGCAACCAAAACTCTGTCACCCACAACGAGAGGAGAACCTTTAGCTTTGCGGTTGTAGTACATCGCTTGTTGGGCTTGTCCCGATGAACTGTTTTGTTGAGCAATGCGGGCAGCCACAGAGAGGTCATGTTTGAGGCGGGAGACAAACTCATGATGGTCTACAACTGGGCCATTTGACAGAGCATGCTGGAAAACCACATCAATGGGCAGGCGGGGACCCTGCCGAACATAAGGAAAAACGGAGCAAATCCAGTTGTTTCATGCTCAGTGCAATTGTAGCAGAACGTTAGCATTCTGAGCATCTGAGGCCATCTTGCCTTGGACTGGGGAGGGAGTGCTCTGATCATGTTACCTAAGGTTCTATTGTAACGTTCAACAATGCCATTCCCCATCGGGTGGTACGGTGTGGTGTGAGACTTTTGTATGCCAGCCATGTCCAGCAGTTCTTTGATGAGAAGACTTTCAAAATTAGCTCCTTGGTCTGAATGAATGCGTTTAGGAAAGCCATATATGCAAAAGAAGTCATCCCACAGACGACGAGCGACTTGTTTGGCTGACTGATTTTTGCATGGAAACGCATGTGCCATCTTGGAAAAGTGGTCTGTTACAACTAAGACATCCACCGAGCGTTTATCTGAGAGTTCAGCCGTCCAAAAGTCAATACAGACCAGTTCCATCGGCTCAGAGGTGTGAATACTTTCAAGAGGAGCTCTGTCATTAGGTTCTGGAGTTTTACCAACTACACATCGAAAACAGCACTTCACATGGTTAATGATGTCACGTTCCATCCCAATCCAAAAGAATCTCTGTCTGGCGAGAGAGAGTGTGCGGGCTTGGCCCTGATGACCAGCTGAATCATGCACCCCTTGGAGGACTTTGGCTTTTAAAGTGTCAGGGACAATAAACTGTTGAGTTGTCATGTTCATTTGTTTGTCCTTCTTAACTCTGTATAACAGGCCATCTTTAATGACAAGCTTAGGCCAATGTCTCAGCAGATTTAAAACACCAGGTGACTCACTTGCACGTTCACGTCTGGTGGGTCTCCTGTGACGTTGCATATAATAGAAAAGTCTGCTCAACACACCATCCTGACCTTGCAAATTAGCAAGTTCACTCTTTGGCATCAAGGCAGATTGATCAACGTCACTGAGTTGCAAGACAGCTGGATCAGTGGCTCTCATCTGACTGAAACCTCCAGACTCATGTGCCTCAAGAACAGCTGACACATCTTGTGATGTTAAAGTCTGGGGAGTCGGTGAGGACACCTCAGCATTGTCATCTGTGCACTCAACAACCAGCTGACAGTTGTTCGTACAATGAAATGCATCTTGGACCGTTCTGTCCAACATACAATCACCTGATTAAGTAGTGCGGCATAGGGTTCAGTTACAATGCGATGGCTCATGCACGACTGAACAAAAGGTTCTCTACTCAAGGCATCAGCGACAACATTTCTGCTGCCAGGAACATAGTTCAGATCAAAACTATAGGCGGCGAGCCTGGAAACCCATCGTTGTTCACATGCATCTAACCTTGGCTTGGTTAGTATGTATGTTAACGGGTTGTTGTCCGTCCAGACTGTGAAATGACGCCCTTTTAGCCAGCGGCTAAACTTGTCGCATATTGCCCATTTAAGAGCAAGAAATTCCAAGCGATGTGCTGGATAGTTTAGCTGCGAGCGTGAGAGAGTCCTACTGGCAAAAGCCACTGGTCTAGCCACACTTCCATCAGGAGGAAGCTGTGACAAAACAGCTCCAATGCCATCAAAAGAGGCATCAACTGCAAGGATGAATGGAGCATTAAAATCCGGATGAGCCAAGGTAACACTACTTATCAAATCATTTTTCAAAGTTTTAAATGCTTCCTTGCACTCGTCAGTCCAGTCAGATGGGGACAGTTTAACCTGACCCTTTTTGAATTTGGGTTTGTTGCCTCGACCTTTTTTGTTTGTCGCACCAGGCTCAGCTACAAGGCTAAAGAGCGGTTTGGCTTTGACAGAGCACTTCCCAATAAAGTGATGATAATAAAGAACCATCCCAAGAAATGATCTAATTTTTCTGGCACATGGTGTCTCACCATCAGGCTCCATGAGATCAGTTTCCTGTACCTCACTGATAGCCTGAACTTTACTAGGATCAGTGCTTACACCGTCCTCACTTATGACATGACCCAAAAATTTCACTGACCTACGAAGGAAGTGACATTTTTTCGGAGACAGTTTCAAGTTATTTGCAGCCAGACGAGAGAAAACCATCTGGAGCCGATCAAGCGCAACCTGTTCTGATGGGGCAAAGACCATCAGGTCATCGAAATAACATAGCAAACTAGTGAAATTTTGGTCCCCAAAAATAGACATCATCATCCGCATGAAAGTTGCAGGGCTATTGGTCAATCCTTGAGGCATCCTATTGTACTCATGCAGGCCAAATGGAGAAGAAAAGGCAGTAAACCTTTTGTAATCCTCGTGTAGCCTCACATTATAGAACCCTGAAGTCAGGTCCATAGTGGAAAAGAATACATTCCCACCAAGTGCATCTGTTTGATGAGGCAATGGATGCGCATCTTTAACGGTTCGCGCATTCAGCCATCTGAAATCATTGCAGATGCGGAGATCTCCATTAGGCTTAACAACCAAAACCAGAGGAGAGGAGTATTCGCTTTGTGATTTACGAATAATTCCCAACTCTTCCATCTCACTCAGAGCAGTGCGCAGTTTTTCATAATGGCAAGGCGGAACACGCCTGTATGGTAGTCAAAAGGGCTTGTCATCCACAAGTCATATTCTATGTACAAAATCTGTAGCATCCCCACAGTCCATTTTATGCCGAGAAAATATGTATTCATACTGCTGAATGATTTGCAATAATTTATATTTCCACTTAAGGGAGACTTCACAGGATGTGAGGTCCAAATCCTGGAGTCCAATGTCACTCAGAATATGAGACATGTCCTTGTCAGTTACTGGTGTCTTTTCAGGGTCTTTGGTGTACTGTGTGTTGGATTGGATGTACTCGGGTTTGGCAAAGTCATGTACAGAAACACAAGTGAACACATCAACAACTTTTGCATTTCTTCTCAGAGTGAGAGGTTCTTCAGTTGGATTTAAAATCTTGACAGGAACACACCCGTCACCATACAATGACGCCACAACTCTCCCCACTAGGATCTGTCTGGGTCTGCACTTGGACTGAGTTGGCTCAATGAGGACTGAACATCCAACTAAAGAAACATCAGATGTAGGCAGTTTGGCCCAAACTAAATGTTCAGTGAGGGGCTGGAGGGTAACAGACCTTTTGAGTTTGGCTGTGCCCACTTTGATGGGTTTCATGCCTGGGTCACAGGATATCGAGCCTGACAGCAGAGACATTAAACAGGGCAAATTGTCTTTGTGATTGCCCCTCTGAGAGGAGCAATTTGTTGTCTCATCCAAAGAGGTTTTCATTTGTGAAATCAGCCATCTGATAGCATTACTGCCCAATATCATTTCATCTGATTGGCCTGGGACTACTAAAACAGGGATTATGACATTAAAGTCAAACACTGTTAGAGTAAGTTCATACAATGCAGAAGGTGTGATGACATGACCTCCACATCCAACAATGACAAAATCAGCAGCTGGTTTCTTATCCAGGTCTGTGAGACAACTTGAAAGTTTTGCTTCCGCCTCCTCACTTATGGTGCATGCCATTGATCCACTATCAACCAAAGCTTTGAGAAAATACCTTCCTCCAACAGTCACATCTGTGTAAAACAAGCTGTCAGTCTTTGAAAGTCTCTGAGTGCTTGCACTATCAATGTCTTTTGTGGTGGAATTTTGCTGCTGTAATTAATGTACAGTGTCTCACAGTCATCATCAGAAGAATCCGATGTGGGAGTGTCACTAAGACGATCTGCGCTGTCCTCCCCTCCACGCAGATCGTTCAGTTTTCCTGCTGCTTGTGGGAGGGCAGCTGCTCTCTCTGACGGCAGCTTTGGCTTGAATGGCCAGGAAGATGACAGAAGAAGCACAGATTATTCTGCCGGCAGTGTGTACGTGCAGTGTGAGAACTATCATTACACACAGAACATGGTATGTCGTTCAGTCCTTTAATATTCGGCGAACGGTTTTTAACAGGTTGCCGTCTGCTGGACTGGGAGTTGCACTGAGCTTGAAGTAGAACTTTCTCCAACATGCTAATCAGCTTGTCCATGGTGGAATTGTCTGGGGCTACCTGTTGTTGTAGTTCCTGCTTCTGAACAGATGTGGGCGCTGTACAGTCCACCTCTGCTCGGTTCACACTGATTCTGCTTTCTTTCTGAGCAGACCGCAGTCCCTTTTCCATATGATACTCATCCAACACCTCCTGAACATCTTGTGCTGACCATTTGTCTATGGTCTTAGATCTGAAGGTAATAGCTAAATCTTTACATGGGCAGTTCCTGATGAACATGCGAGTAACTTCAACAATTGGATTGTCAAAGGTCTTACCCTGTTCTTGAAGACGGCTAACAGCAACATCAGCTGCTCCATTCAATCTTAGCCAATATTCGAATGGATCCTCGTTCTCTTTTGGCCGGGTGGAGTAAAAATCAGCAAGTGGTACGGGTGAGCACTGATCAGACCCAAAATGTTTGCGCAGAAGTGAATAAATGGCCTGTGGATTGCGCTCAACATCAATCCCACAGTTGCGTATTCCACACCTCACAACATCCCTTGCTCTGCCTCTAAGATGGATCAGGATCTCCTCAGCTTGATGTTCTTGCTGTACACCACTCTTTTTGATGTAACTTTTCATTGAGTCCTCCCACTCATCAACTGTAACTGTATCAGAACTTTCCCCTTTAAAAATAGGTGGTTCTCTCACCTGGCTTCTGGAGACGAGCTGGACCTGAGAAAAATCTAACGAGCTGCATGGAACTTGAGGACTCTCATTTTGAAACTTTTTTATCGAAGTTCCACTTGGGGTGCTCGAGTTCAGGTGTGCCATAACACTATCAGCCAGCTGTTGCCCTATTTGTTGGACAATAGTGCTCATCTGATCAGCTAGCCCAGTATTATCAACATGAGAATCTGGGATAGATGTGCTAGAACACTGACGAGGTTGAATATTAGGACAAGTCTGACTGCTGGGTGTAACAGCTTCCCCAGTCACAACCGAGTTATTTACAGTATTTACATCAAGTAGTGCCCCACTCAATACTTCGTCACCCATAGAAAATGGAACAGGGGTGGTAAAGAACCCTCTACCTCTGCCCCTACAGAGTGGAGTCATGTTTGATTGTCCAAAATTACTGAAACTCATTTTGACAAAAGTCCAAAAGCAGTCAAAAGAAATATCCTTTCACAAGGATTTATAAACACATTCAGATGTGGTACTTAGACTACTGTTGAAAACCCAGATGGAACAGTGGAGCTCCAGCGACGTGAAGATCAGAAGTCACCAGCCCGGTCCGATGTAGTTCTGGGCGAGTCACGGCACCAATGTGACCTATGCGGTTCTGGTGGCTTCTCTTAGGGTGGCAATGGATGACAGGAGCTCAAGCTGGCATCAGTAGTTCTCTTTAACTCACCATCTGTATTTCACACATGGGCATCGAGGTAAAGTCAGTCTCTAGCATAAACATGCTCCTCGACAGTAATCCTTATGGCTCTGAGGATTACCCATAATACAGTAATCAAAATAAAATCATTGAAAATTACAGTGATCGCATAGTGGATTTAGTTTACACTAAAGGAACAACCAGCGAGTATCATTTTTTAAAGAAAGTAAAGCAATTAACTAAAATGCTCTGAAAAATAAAATAAAATGCTGACATTTTATTTACTGCATGCCATTTTTATTTTTTTAGTTTATATAAACTTGTATCTTGAAATAATCCAAAAACATAAATGAACCATATCTTCATATAAAACTGTTAAAATAAAACTCGGCCTTATATTAACCATCTGCTACAAGATTTAGTAAAACATACCTGTATTTCACACATGGGCATCGAGGTAAAGTCAGTCTCTAGCATAAACATGCTCCTGCAAGGAGGAGCCACAATGTTAACGTGGGAAATCCCCGCCACACTTTCTCACGAGCTAAACATTTCTAAAACGCAACAAAAACAATATAATAGCAAAACAGTGTGGCCTACATAAAACATATTTCAATAACATGCAAAAACGAAAACCATAAACATATTTTATATATAATATTTCTTTATAACATTGCAGAGACACGTTACCTCGACAGTAATCCTTATGGCTCTGAGGATTACCCATAATACCCTGCTCTTTCTAGGGTGAATGTTATACTCCATTAAACCAGCAGATGGTGCATTTTAGCAGGATTTAACCTGAACCATTTTAACTATGTTACACTAGCGTGGTGTGTAAATGTTTGTAAGCAAACTCCAAGCTCGGCACGGATCGGTTTTCAGAGGGTAGTGTAAATAGGGCTACAATTACCTGGAGATATTATATTGTAAAGCTATGTCGTCTGCATAGCTATGGTTACTTATTTTGTTGTTTATTAAGATTAATTTAGTTAGTTGTAATTTAGTGGGTCTGGTGTTCACACAGCATGACGATTAGAGCTAAGGCGATTTTAACACAGGTTATTCGCGGAGTTGTTTTACCCCAGTAGCCACGAGTCGGTGAGCTGTTCCCACTGATACGAAAAGCCGATTGTTCCCGGGTTTAAATGGGGTTCATCAAACAGTGTGAAAGGGGTAGTTGTCAGATTTCAATTCAGACCAATTAAAATAATCTGACTGACATTTTATCATGACACATTAGTCGTGTATCCCACTTGCTTACGTCCTTGTAAACATAGCTTTCCAGTATCGCATATAACACGATTTAAATAGTTTACTGGGAGTTGCCCCTATAAGAAGCAGTTATTTCTTTTTAATTCTCATGTTAAACTGTACCTTCAAAGAACCACTTTCTACATATCTGGAGGTTATCCACTTGAATTAAATGAAGCACAGCCAGATAATTTTAATGTGGACAAAAGGAATTACATCTAAATACAGACAGAAACACGCAATCAGCATCTATTATTGTCCCTTGCAGAATGTTTCCGCCACATTTCTGGTAGAATTAGCTGATGTAGTGAAATGTACAGATGAGTGATGATGTGGAATTGTTCCGTCGGGGAAACATGTGCCAATCTGTGCAAAAAGCATTTGTTTTGTATAAGAAAAAAATAGAAGCTGAATTGCTCCTGTTTGGAGGTTAGAACTTTAGATTTAGATTGGATAAGATGTTAGAGTGGCTCAGGTTATCCTGAGCTATCTCTATAGTTATGCTGCTATAAGCTTAGACTGCTGGAGGACATAGGGACCCCATTTCATAATTCTGCTTCATTCTATCTTTATTCTCCCACTCTGCAGAATCTGTTAGTTCAATCTCTAACGTTCTGCTCTCTCTGCTTTTTCTCATAGTAGCTTTGCCTCGTCTGTTCCTGTTTGGCTGTGACTCCATCCTGGAGCTTTGTTTATAGATGTTGGAGATCGGCCTAGATAGAAAACTTTGAATCAATTTGACTGTATGATCTGGTTGAACTGTAAAGTGCCTTGAGATGACATGAGTTGTGAATTGGCGCTATAGAAATAAACTGAATTAAATTGAAATTGATACCGGTGTTAAATTTTGGTTGTTGTAGGCATTATTTGTAATGAATTCGAGCCCTGACCTGCAGAGTATTAAAGTTAGAGGAGCATTTTTATTTATATTAAGGGATCAAAATTGGTCATTTTCACAGAAAAGAACAATTTTATCCCTAGTTAAGACAAAATACAGCAGTCTAGTGGGATTTACTCTCTGTCTCCCTGTATTTCTAGAGAAAGTGCAGGGTTATTCTTAATCGTATACTGTGTATATTGATCTTATAGGTAATGTCTACAAAGGCATGACAAATAAACATAAATTTAACATTGATTCATCTACCAAAAGAAGACAAACAATATTAATATAAACCTGAGTTATATGTTCGGTTACTATATTGATCTTCACCATGGGCAAACTGAAACACAACACAGAGCTCATTTACCAATGTGAATCAAAACAGGTCAATCAAATGTTCAGCTCCGCTCACTTGCAGAGGAATGGCTTTAACACCAGGTGGAGCTTTTAACAAGAATCCAGGAACCTTGTTCAGATTGTTGATTCAAAACTGTTTGTAGCCCTCTAAGTTCCTGCTTATCATCATAATCAGTAAAGCAGGGTTTTCCTGAATGTTCTGTGGGTTTTTTCCATGCAATTATATTCAGTCATGGCATGCCTGTGTAAATTCTCAGTCATCTCGGTCCTGGCAGCCACAAACAGGTTTAAATCTAAAGTAACTGGACTTTCGCTCAGTTTTTCTGTAAAAGTTTCCACACCTTTATCACCTCACATTAGAGCAATATGTACATAAAACACTGATGTTTTTTTAAGCAGCATTCTCTTAGACACATCTAAGCCAGAATTAAATCGAAGGCAAATATATCTTTAACTTGGGTTATTGAAGGACTATTTTGTTTTTTATGGCTTTTGTGTTTGCTCACAAACCACTGGTTCAACCCAAAAACAGAACTGCTGAACCAAAGCTGAACTCCATTGTTTATACATTCCAGTGTAGCAAGGACTGTGGAAGTATATATATATATATACACTCACCGGCCACTGTATTAGGTACCCCATGCTAGTAACGGGTTGGACCCCCTTTTGCCTTCAGAACTGCCTCAATTCTTCATGGCATAGATTCAACAAGGTGCTGGAAGCATTCCTCAGGGAGTTTGGTCCATATTGACATGATGGCATCACACAGTTGCCGCAGATTTGTCGGCTGCACATCCATGATGCGAATCTCCCGTTCCACCACATCCCAAAGATGCTCTATTGGATTGAGATCTGGTGACTGTGGAGGCCATTTGAGTACAGTGAACTCATTGTCATGTTCAAGAAACCAGTCTGAGATGGTTTAAAAGGGCAGATGGTTTAAAAGAGGGGTGAGGGAAACCGTCTTTGTTAAAAGAGAGAAGCCATCACCAAACAGAGGAGAAGGATTGTGTTTTGTGCTTCCAAGACTCTACAACTCTGTCCTTAAACTCATTCTGCAGAGGTTACACAAACACACTCCTGACCTGAAATTTTAATGATAAAATATTGTCTTTAAATTTATATTCTATTTTTTTTTTGCAAACGTCCCAGTGAGAATTTGTGTATACAAATTCTTTTTTGATACAGCGTTAGCAGTAGTAGCAGTTAGCCATGGTTCGTTAATCGTTTTTTCCCAGTTTCTAATGCCGGGCATGCACTGTACGATTCTTTGCCCTTTTTGGGGTGATCTCCAGTCGTCCGAGTTTCAGCCTCATCGTGTGTCCTGCTTTCTGTGGTATTCAGGGGGAAACTAGGGACGATCAGCCACTTGCGTCCACCTCCCGTTCAGGAATTGTAAGGTCAGAAGAAAATCAATTCAATTCAGTTTGTTTCTATAGCGCCAAATTCACAACACATGTCATCTCAAGGCACTTTACAGTTCACCAGATCATCCAGTCAAATTGATTCAAAGTTTTCTATCTAAGGAAAACCAGTTGATTGTATCCACTCATTGACTTGAATGCAATCCCTTTACACCAAGCATGCTTGTAACGACAGTGGAGAGGAAAAACTCCCTTTTAACAGGAAGAAACCTCCAGCAGACCCAGGCTCAGTGTGAGTGGCCATCTGGGGCCGACTGGGATTCAAGGAGACAGAAGCAGAGATACAAAAAGCAGCTGTAAAAGGCGACACCGTCCAGGAAACACACAGCCAGGCAGACGAGCTCCGAGCCAGCTCCCATGTTAGAGGATGAAGAGAGACCATCCAGTTAGTCACAGTCAGAGAAACAGGACTATACTGGCAGGATAGGCTGATCTCCATCTATAAACAAAGGTGTTGATGGCAGCAGCACAGCTGATATTTCTCTCCAGGATGGAGTCACAGCCAAACAGGAACAGAAGAGGCGAAGCTACTATGAGATAAAGCAGACAGAGCATAACTTTAGAGATAGAACTAACAGATTCTGCAGAGTAGAGAATAGAATTAGTCGACCTTCGTGAGGTGTTTGTGAGCAAATCCTGCCGTTGAAGCAGAGCTACAAGCGTCTACGAGTCAAACCTTACGGATGGCACATGTGCAAACTTCTTTTTCTCATATCTCTTCGCTGAGGCAGATGTGTGGTTTTTTGACGTACAGTGTGAGCAGTTAGATCGTATCAGAGTGTCGGGCTGCACAGTGTAAGAACATGAACTGGGAACTTTTTTTTGTGTTATTTCATCATACAGTTTGAATTGTAGCTGAGTACATTGATTGACAATATCATACAGTGTATGCCCAGCTTAACACAATAGGTTAAAAGTTACATAAACAGCAACAATTAAGGTGAGTCTGTGATTTTCAGGATCAACCCTTTCAGTGATAGCAAAGCAGGACAGTGTTAACAACCTTCCAGAATTGACAATAGGTTTGCTTTTCTGATTTGAACAGGATCAAATAAAAAATTAAAAAAATATATTTCACACTCCAGATTCCTGGCAGGTTTTAATTGAATCCCAGAACTAACATAGCAGTTTAAAAATTATAAAGCCAGATTTCTAGTAGATGACTCCTTTAAAGTTTTCTTTTGAGAATGTTATTGCTAAGTGTTGGTTAAAGGTTTCCTATTTTAGTGAAGAGGGGTGCTTTATTCACACTCTATGAGACTTCGGAAATAGTTTCTTTTAATTACGCAATAAATCGGAAAATGGACAATATTTTGAAGCTTTAAATATAATCTCACCTCAAATGATCTTTAAATGTACTTTTATTGAACAACAGCAACAGAAAAGAGAACTTTTAACTGCTGTCGCAGTTCATGCTACTGTTCGATAGTTGTTGCCATCTTCCTTGTTGTGCTTACTCCAGCATTGTGCAGCTTTGTTGTCACACCCTCAAAACCCCGCCCGCTTTGCATCCAAAAATTCAAAACACATCTCTGTGTTGTGATTGGCCCCCCAATTCTAGGGCCAGGGGCATTGATCGAGGCTAGACCAAACTTGCAGGCAAAAATGATTTTGGCCGCTGGTGGGTGGGGCTAGTTTACTAGGCTAGGTCTCACTGGTAAATTTGTTCCAGAAATGACATTGATTACAGGTATATAGTGTGAATACTTTTACAATATAAAGGGAAAGAAATCATGCACATTTTACCCTAAAATATTTTTAAGTCTAAATCTTGAGAAAGTACCATGCATTCTTCCTAACAAGGCTCAATACCTTTACAGTTGATTAGCTGAAAGAGATTGTTTCTTCCTAAACGACTTAAACGCCATTCAGCTTTTTTTTTTTATCGAAAATAGTAACCAATCTGTGTTCATTTTAGCATTTAATGCTTTTATAATTGCAGTAAAAAAAAAGCTACGCTCAGATCCAGTGAAAACCTGAGGGTGTCTCCATACAAAGCCGGGTTTTGGTGTATCTAACAAACTTCTTGGCTAAATTGGAACCCTGTCCAGATAAAGCAGCAGCAAAACAACACCATTTGAAATCTGCTCCTGTAGGGTACTTGCATTATTGGCTGATGAGGTCCAAAAGAATTCACCTACAGCTTTTCTTGGTAAGTTTGCTTTAAGGAAGTTTACTTCCGTCACTTGACCTGTCAATCATCCACACTACAACTGTGATGACAGTTATCTCCTCAGAGCGCACCTCTCTTGCGCTCCGGGCCATCCTATACTTCTGTATTGCAGAGGACCTAGTGTGCATGTGCAACTTTTAAGACAATGAGCAAAGATTTTTGTGCCCTAGACTTTTTTTGTGCCAAATCTGACAAAAAACAAAACAGATTTACTCGTCATCAAAGATTAAATATTTATCTTGCACATCTAAAACATATATATATCAATATACTTAAAAATAGGTTAATTTTACAATCTAATATTTATTCGTTTTTTTATGTCCTAATCAAGGTCATTGGGATGGGTGGGGTGGGCACTTTAGCGCCCTCTATTGGCCGGCAGCCACTGCTTTTTCTTGTCTTTCTTCTCACAAAACTCTTGAACCTCTGCTCTCTTTCCCCAATTCCTTAAAAAATATAAACTTGCCCAGGCTGAGCCTTCTTGCAGCTGTCTTTTAGCCTATGTCATTATGTTTCCATTCTTGCTACATCAACAGTGAAACCAACTGAGAGTGGGCCATGCTGAAATTAACCACAGGGCTATCAACCCGTTAAACTCACACATCTCAGTGTCTTCACACGCTCTCACTCCATATCCTTAATTTTTCACGCTGAAAAATGACAGACATTAAAACTCAACTCCATTCCACTTATTTATATAAAAAAATACCATGGTGATAAAATGCCAGTCCTTGTTTTCAACACAGCCTTAGTGCTAACGCAGGAGGACATGCCAGGTTCAAATCCAGTCCGTATTTTTGCACAAGCCGAGTTTATAACTGTGCCAGATATTGAAAAAAGCTCAGGATTTCTGAGCCATTACTATGACATATTTCACTGGATTTTTATTTTTTATTTTATCCTTATAGTATCTCAACCAGGATAATTCACTTTGTAAATTAATGAAGATTTTAATCAATCTAGAACTTGTGTAAATATGATTAAAATATACAGCAGCTAGTTGAAATTATCAGTGTAGGATCCTATCAAATAGCTTGTTTTCTCCATACATAGTGCATTTTTTAGTAAGCTTTGCTCTAGTTTGGCCACTTGGTTTAGTCCCAGTTTTAATCCATGTTTTGCTCAAATGGTAAATAATTATTGCTCTGTCTAGTTTATTAATCTCCCGTTGGAATTTAGGACTAATTAAGCCAACACAAATATCTAAATTCTTAAAGCCTTTAGGTTAGTTTTATATCACTGGCTGTGCATAATGTGGTTCCTAGTAAATCACATGACATTTCTGGAAATAAACTAATTTCCTACTTCTCTATGGGGTTATTGAGGGAGTTTGCCTTTCTCGTTAATCCATCCCTTCATTGGTAGCATGTTTGATTAGAACTACTGGAAGCTGAAATTCTAACATGATTCTAGCTATTGCAATAGATGTAACGAAACATGCTACGAAGTTGCTTCACAGTTCAAGGAGCAAGAGAAAGGTGACGCTCGTTTATTTAACTCAGGGGGAGATTAATTTATTTCCCGAAATTGTGCAGTAATGCTTTTTCATTTAAAGGATGCCTTCTCCATTAGATTTAGATGACTGTGACGAGACGGGTAGCCTGGCTGCTCAGAGGCTGGCAGCTCCCGTTCACTGCATTCTGTTTTTGCAGAGGCAGGCAGAAATAGAATGTCCCAGGCAAAGGTAGACGAATGTCACCGTGCACTTACCAAGTTCATTGTTTCACAGAATCAATAAGGGAATCGGAATCGTGAAAATCTTATCAATTCCCAACCCTATTCCTGTATTAGTGCAAATAATCCAGTAATTACTTATTCGTTCCCCATTAGTTATTTTACTTGAACTTTATAGAATAATTGATAAACAAAGTTGTGAAATTTTTAGTTTACAGAATACTGTATTAAAGATGAAAGTTTTTTAGTGGGGCCTATTTTTCTTTACTTCAATTCTCTAAAAAAACACCTGAATAATGTATATCGTGTGAAGCATTTTCTACATAACTACAGATCACTTATTGTTACTTAGTAAAATTTACTGTGGTGTAAAACATCCACATTTTGCCACTTTGTTTCAGTTAAATCCTCTAAATCTACGATCTTTTTTATGCACCCGTAGAAATCTAACCCTGTTAAAATTCTAATGCCTGTCTAAATTCTTTCAAAATCTCACTCCCAGGTTTGGTGAAAAGTTGGCAGCCCTGTAACCGTCTGGCAAATTTTGTGAGGAGTTGGGCCATAAGAGAGCAGAAGTCTAACTGCAAGTCATTGATCATTTTAATCAATGTTTATACAGATTTTAAAGTGATTTCATTGATAAAAAGAAAGAGATGGGATTTTGTTTGCAGATAAATTGATTTTGTCAAAGACCCTTTCTCTCTCTCTCGGTTCCCATGGCTTTCACTCTGTCTGTCCATCCACTGCTAAACACAGACCATGTTGTGTTTGCTTATGCGTGCCGGGCGCTCTGTGCACTGGTAGTTTTCCATGAGTTGAGGTTGTAACAGCCCCAATGGAGAGACTTCACAGAGGGGAGGAGCCGGCGATGGAATTCTGTGGTTGTCTGTGTTGCAGCATAACTGTGCTAGTGAAGAGTGAAGGGTTGCTACAGGTGTGTGAATGAACTGTTGGGCAATAACAACCGCTAAGTGAAAAATGCAGAGAATTCAGAGCATTAAGTTGCTTTAAGTGTGCCTGATAAACTCTCTCAGAGCAAAGAGTACAGAATGAAAGAGTCAGGATGTCAGGAGCAGTATAAGGAGAGTGGAAACAAGCCTGGGGAATGCCAGGGAAACACAGACAAAGCAATCGCTTGTTGAGACACCAGCGTCCTTTCCAAGGACACACAGACATGCCACTACTGTCATGTGAGGAGTCTCCTCCTTCACAGCCTGTTCAACTCCTCCCCCAGGAACTTCAATGTGTCCCCAATTTGACTTTCTCCTTCTGTTCCTGGCTTCTCTCAACTTTTCCGCTCAGCGTAGTAAAGCTCAGGTGAAAGAGAGGGGGAGAAAAGCAAGTTCCTATGGTGTTACAGCAAGGCTGGTTAGGCAAGAGCGAGTCAAAAGTTTGCAAAGATGCTTTTAAAAGTTATTTTTCGTTCCTAACAAACTATTTGCTATGTTGTTCTGTGGGTTTCAAATATGGCTGAGCTCATCCTTGCATCATTCACCAACACGACCTTTAAGGATTAGTTTGTGCTAGCTGCATATTTAACCAGCTTTTTTTCTGTAATAACAAAGAGCGAATTGTAATCCATTATTGTTACAAAAGACATTCTCTTAATGGAAACTGGGGGAAAAAAATGCAATTAATTAAACTTTAAAAGAGTTTTTATTCAAAAGGTCTGCTTTCTCAAGTTTATTATTTTATTTGCATATATATATTTTTTTCTGTTTTTTGTACATAGTTTACATTTTGTACAGATTTTATATTTTTAGACTTAGACTTCGACTCAACTTTATTTATCCCCTGGGATTACTCCTTCGGGGAAATTCTGGTTCCAGTATCTAATATAGAGTACAAAGTGTTAAAGCGAGATGCTATTAAAGATGAAAATACAACAGAATATATAAAAATAGTGTTTATAGTACAAAAAAAGCATAAAAAAGGAAAAGAGTTAAAATGTCCTGGAATATTTTTCCCTTAAATATAACAAATATCTGCACAGTAGAGAGCTAAGGAAATACTACACAGTAGTTGACATGGGTTATTATATTTTTTCCAATTTTTTTCACGTTAAGTTTCATGAATATTATCTTTTTAAATTGCACTTTACACGACAAACTCTTGATTGACCTATAAAATGTTGTTCTTTACTTCGAGGAGACCAATAGAAATGCATTACGGTTCCTCACTCCAGACAAAAACCCGCCCCCAGAAGTAAGGAGAACATGAGCTTTAAAACAGAATAATGGGTTCCTCTTTTACAATCTGAAAAACCAAAAATTTAAAATGAAAATGAAAAATATAAAATCTATGAAAAAAAAAAAGAAAATGTAAAATTTTAAGTTTCATTCCTGGATTGCGTTTTTTTTTTCTTTTTTCTTCATTTTACAACAGATGCTCTTTCCTTGAAAATAATGATGCAACAAAATTCACCCCAAAGAAATGTCTTCTTAAAAACTGAAACTGAAACTAAAAACTTTAAAAAAGGTTTTAATCAGAAAGAAGGTTTTTAGAGTGACTTTGCTTCATACTTTTGTTTCTCTTCTTGTTTTTTTTAAACTTTTTATTTTTTCACATATTTTTTTTTGTACAATTTTTTTTTTTACATATTTTTCACATTTTATTTTTTTAAACTTTTTTGTAGATTTTAGAAGTTTATTTTTTCCTCTAATTTCTCTTTATGACACTAACTTTTAAGAATTGCCTTCATTTGCTGGCAGCAATACTTAAGAACTCTCAGCAACAGCAACATGAATGTTTAATGTTTGCTAACAATGCCTCGGGCTGTAATTCTATTTAGGCTCAAAAAGGACAACCGAAACACTATCAGGAGAAATGCTTGGTCTATTCAACCTTATCTTATCATGATCAGATGGTTTTTGGTATTTTTTAAACAGGCGTATTACGTGACTAAGTACCTTTAAAATTTAGTTCCTAGCTGTAATATCTGTCCTACAAAGTGGAACTCTTCAAATTTAGTTTCATTTATACGGTACTTTAGGAGGATTTCACATTTTTGTGCTAATATGCTGAGGCCAGCGATTCCAACACCCAACTAAAATCATGTGTTGCCTCCAGACATATGCTCCTCCACACCTCCTCCGTATTTCTGATTGTGAAGTGGAATGGGCAGCTACAGGGGAAAAGAGAATATGATAATAAAGACCAGGCTGCCTTCTTCTCCATGTGTTTTTCATACAGCATTAAGTATTTCTGTATTTTTCCCTATTAATGACTTGAAGATTAGAAAACACACCTCCACATGTTTATGTTATATTTATTTTATTTTTTTATTAACAACCTTATGCTACTGAAATCATTTTGATAGTAAGGCAGAGTCGGTCACTTATTGAGAAGAATTCTCTATTTAAACAGATTATGATCACATCAAAGCTTTTATTTTGAAAGCCCTTCTCGGAAAGCTCTTAACTGACATGAAGCTGTGTGACCTCTGAGCGAAAGCTGACAAAGAGGAAATGACTCATTGATCCGTTAGGCTCAGTAGCAGCTTTCTAATACCTATCTGAACTTTTTTTTTCTTTACCTCCAAAGTTTTGAAACTTCAGAGATTTCTCCTCAAACTAATCCAACTGTGTGAAATTTGTAAGTTGGTCTTTTTTTGCCTCATGTCTTGATTCTCTTTTGATATCTTGTTGGTTTTAAAACTACAATTACGTTGCCCTCTTTGTTTTGGTGGCTTGAACCACGGTAAACAGAGAGCTGCGTGTTTACAGCAGTGCGGAACAAGAATAGAAACCTGCTGTTTAAGCAGTTATGGTCAGCTGGATGCCAGAGCCACGAATATACTGATTTCAGTTTATTGATGAAAACTGAAGAAAAAACTTCAGCTTATCAGGAGGATTTTGAGATTTGATGGGTGTTTCTACATGTTCCTACTTGAGAACCTCTTGACCTTTCAGGCCGTGTCTATCTCCCAAGGACACAGATTAAGGAGTACAGGACAGAATATCTCAGTGGGAGTAAAAGTAAATAGTGTCTTTAGGGGTTTTTCCACACTTTGTGCTTTATGGTTTGCACATTATTCCAGTAAGTATATTTCTTTTAAAAGAAAATAGATATAGTATATACAAAGTTTATCATTTAGCTAATAAACTGCCTTATCACTCTGGAGACATTTTTACATTAGGTCTGTTTTCATTCACACTAAGGTTTTCACGCTGCAGTGGGTGAACCTGACTAAGAATCTGAGAAATATAGTGGCTCTTTGTTAGACTTCCCAGAATTTTTGATGACTTTGGGTGCCAGTGCCTGCAGGAATTCAACCTTTTTTCTTTCCCTTACTACTTCCCTTCATTGTTTTATATTTCACATGAAGACCTTTAAAAACCTAGCATGGGAGAATAGGTCTGAAAAAAAAATCTAAGCCTTTAGATAAACCTTGATCAAACTACAGTTGGGTCAGGTGAAGACAAACTATCTTTCTTTTTAACCCTGAACACTACTGTTGGATTTGGAAATAAATATCATCTATATAAACCTGATTTGTTTTGGTTAAATACCTTACAAATGGAAAAAACTCAGTTGACTCTCGATGTTCTAATGGTTCTGGATCAACAGTTGATACCTGTAGCCGTGATTCCATTCAACTGAAATTAGAATTTTAAGCAAACTTTTACAAGTTGAAAAAAAAATGAAATGCAAATCTGCTCTGTTTCCATTTGGTATGAAGCGACAGCCTTGATTCTTTAGATGTGCTCTGAACATTCAACCCAGAACTTCTTGGATCGAGATGTCAAAACCTTTTGTGTCATCCTCAGTCTGCATCCATGTCTTCTTTTGAGGCATCACTTTCCACTCTCAATTATACAGGGGTCTCTACCTATAGTGTTTGCACAGCTTTGGTTCACTGTCCATTCTCTAAATGTGCCCTGAAATTTCGACCCAGCACTTCTTGGACAAGCACATGAAAACCTTCTGGGTAATCCTCAGTCTGAATCACCCATGTCTTCCTCTGGGGAATTGGCTCAGACTCTCCAGTTAAACACGTCTGTACCTCAAGAATTGGCACAGTTTTGATTCTCTGAATGTGCCCTGAACGTTCAAACCAGCACATCTGGACTTGTTTGCTGTCTTGGACAGAGATTGAAAATCACTTCTTTTGTTTGGGACTAGTCCTGTTCTCTGATCCATAAGGAGGGATGGGAAATATCAGAGTGCTTAAGTGATACTTCAGGGTATTTAATGTACTCTAAATAAGTACATGGAGGAATGTGCATAATGATGTTGTGCACACAAAAAGGCACTGGATCACATTAACTGGGGGAAATGACACAAGAAATAGTTTGTCCTAGTTTCCGATATGGATTTGTTGCTTTTACTTATGAATGAATGGATAGAGAATGCAAAAGTCCTCACTATACCAGTCATAAAAAATAATGGAAAGCCCATCGGACAGGAGAGAGTCTGTCTCTTTCTCCAGCTACCTCTCCTTCTCATTCCTCTAATTGCACCCTTAATCTTCAACTAGATTAGAGCGGTGCACAGGCCTTGTGTGTGTGTTTATGTGGTCTGAATGAATGATATACATAGATTCTCCAGAGATTACTCGATGTCATTATCTCTCGGCTTGAAACCAGCAAGAGTTTAAATCCAATTTACTCTCCATCAACATCTAGAGATTACACAAATGTGTTTAAAGATTTCTGTGATGTCAGAAGGGACCTAGCATCCCTTTGTTGCCTATTTTCATTAAAGTTTCTTATGTCAGCTGGTTTGCTGTGTAATATGTGCGTGTCATACAGGTGTTTTTCTTTTCCCCTCTGATATAATGAACCTGATTTCAGAACCTGATTTCAGAAATCCTGCCAGAACGGGTTCTCTCTGTTTCTTTTTCCTCTAACCTGGTTGCTGTGGAACACTAAGGGATTAATTAATCCATAGGGTTCATCCATTTAGCTGCTGTAATTCACTTGTGTTATTTAATAAAACCAAAAGTAGCTATATTCATTCATGAATTTATCTATTATAGTAAAAAAATCTATTTATTGTTTTTAAATTGACCACAACAAAAAATTTGAATTCATTTAATGAATCGATTTTTATGCCCAGGCCTACTTGGGAGGGGTATAATCTGTCTCTATTTCAGGAGTGAAACTCTGGATTATAATGTCACAATTATTTTGACTTTTTAATAGTTAGTGTATTAACTATAAACTTACAGCAAAAATACAAAATTGTATCACTAACAGCAATATAGTACCATTACAGATGAAAAACACATGGTAGTCTTCTACATAATTAGATATATGTAACAGCTAAATCTATTTCAAAAATGCATTCATGTATTTATATATTAATATTATGCAGAACCACAATTGAATAGAGGTTAAGTTATTGTGCATGCAAAATACCAACTCTACAAACTCTTCTGCCATCACAAATACTCTCTGGTCTTATTTCTTCCTGCTGAGGTTTTCCTCATCTTGTAAACTTCTTAGACCGTTTGCTTCTTGCAACCCTCAGCCATTTTATACTGTGAGGGCGGTGTTGCTACAATGAATTGCTGAAACAAGGTTTATATTTGCCATTTGTGCTAAACCAGGAGTCTGGGACATTGGGATTCTTGTGTAAAAACTCTCATAGTCACACTTTTAAAATAAGATATAAAATATAGAAAAATACTCTATACAAGGAAAAACACTTAAATACAAAAATATAAGAATAAAAATGCAAGACACAGCAACGGTTACTGGATTCATAAACACTGGACGTGCAATGCGCTGCAAAACTGGTATTTGGGAAGCATATCCAAAAGAGTGGCCTGTTGGACAACTAAAGATTGGTTCATAGATCTTCAACACACTCAAAGGTTACCTGTGGAGTACCACAGGGATCAGTGCTAGGACCAATTCTCTTTACTTTATACATGCTCCCAATTGGTAGAGTTATTAGACAGCATGGGATTAATTTCCACTGTTATGCTGATGATACCCAGCTATATCTGTCTATAAATCCAGATGAAGCTAACCCATTACATAGATTACAAGCATGTCTTGAAGACATAAAAACCTGGATGACTCTTAACTTTCTGCTTCTGAATGCAGACAAAACAGAAGTTATAGTCTTTGGACCAGAGTCTCTGAAAAAGAAGCTGATTAGCCAGTCACTTCATTTGGATGGGATTAAACTGATTTCAGATAATAAAGTAAAAAATCTTGGTGTTGTTTTTGATCAGGACCTGTCATTTAAATCCCAGATCAAAGAGGTTTCTAGAATTTCCTTCTTTCATCTGAGGAACATTGCAAAAATTAGAAATCTCCTGTCCAGGGGTGATGCTGAGAAACTAGTCCATGCATTTGTTACTTCAAGGCTGGACTATTGTAATTCTTTACTATCAGGAAGTACACAAACTGTAGTTAAAAGCCTTCAGTTGATCCAAAATGCTGCAGCCAGAGTTCTGATGAAAATTAAAAAGAGAGATCATATCTCTCCTATCCTGGCTTCTCTTCATTGGCTTCCTGTTAAATCCAGAATAGAATTTAAAATCCTCCTTCTCACATATAAAGCCTTAAATGGCCAAGCTCCATCTTATATCAGAGATCTGATTGTTCCTTATGTTCCTAACAGAGCACTTCGCTCTCAATCTGCAGGTTTACTAGTGGTTCCTAGAATTTCTAAAAGTAGAATGGGAGGCAGATCTTTTAGTTATCAGGCTCCTCTCCTGTGGAACCAACTACCAGTTTTAGTCCGTGAGGCAGACACTCTGTCTACTTTTAAGACTAGGCTTAAAACTTTCCTTTTTGATAAAGCTTATAGTTAGGGTGGCTCAGGTTATCCTGAGCTCTCTCTCTATAGTTATGCTGCTATAGGCTTAGACTTTTGGAGGACATAGGGACCCCCATTTCATCATTCTGCTTCATTCTCTCTCTGTTCTCCTATTCTGCAGAATCTGTTTGTTCAATCTCTAACCTTCTGCTCTCTCTGCTTTTCCTCAGAGTAGCTTTGCCTCGTCTGTTCCTGTTTGGCTGTGACGTCATCCAGGAAAGAAACATCAGCTGTGCTGCTTCCATCAACACCCTTGTTTGTAGATGTTGGAGATCGGCCTGTCTTCCAGTGTGGTCCTGTTTCTCTGGCCGTGGCTGGGTGGATGTGCTCTCTTCATCCTCTGGCATGGGAGCTGCCTTGGAGCTCTTCTGCCTGGCTGTGTGTTTCCTGGACGGGGCCGCCTTTTACAGCTGCTTTTTGTATCTCTGCTTCTTGTATCTCTGCTTCTGTCTCCTTGAACCCCAGTCGGCCTTGGCAGATGGCCGCTCACACTGAGCCTGGTTCTGCTGGAGGTTTCTTCCTGTTAAAAGGGAGTTTTTCCTCTCCACTGTCGCTACAAGCATGCTTAGTGTGAGGGATTGTATTTGAGTCAATGAGTCAATGCAATCAACTGGTTTTCCTTAGATAGAAAACTTTGTATCAATTTGACTGTATGATCTGGTTGAACTGTAAAGTGCCTTGAGATGACATGTGTTGTGAATTTGGCGCTATATAAATAAACTGAATTGAATTGAAATTCATTCCTGATTCGTTCTCTAGGCCAAATGATGTCATTTTGGGCTTCCATGCCCTACGCATCTAGGAAAATTTGTAACTATGCGGACGGATCTGTGTAGAAAACATGGCGGTTAGCAGCAGCTGCTGCTGGCAAGGGTTAGCAAATGTAAATATCTACAGAGATCCTTTAATTTAGCCCATAAATATTTCCACTATCATCAGATTGTGGAAAAACTCCAGGAAATAAATGACTGAACAGCCTGAACATTCTTTGGTAAAGTTGTAAACAGCTGTGTTTTCTACTTCCTGGTCTAGTGTTAAATGATCCCCTTGGATCGCTTTATCTACTAGTTTAGACACAAGTCAAAGCTTATCTTAATAACTAATATCTTCATCCTTTCAATCATTTATGTTGGCCTTATTCTGTATATTAGCGCTCTTGCTACAAGCTTGCAGTAGGTACCAGTTGCTTACTTTAAAATGTTATGTAGCTCTTATCCTTCTACCTAATATCCTTCATTTCATTGAACAACTATTTTATAAATCTCAAAGGAATATTATATATTATTGTAACTCATCTGTTTTTTAACAAGTTTTTGTAGATGTTGATAGCTGTAGGCAGAGGCAAGTTTGCGTAAATCCCATAATAACTTGCATGGTTACCATGGTTATGCATCATAACTAAAGTCCAAATAGGAAAAAAAGTACCAGCAAAAATTATTCCAGTTGCACACCATCCAATACCAGAGATAAAACATCCTGGAAATATACACACTGAAAAACAATAGGCAGCACAATTCTAGAATTGCAGATAGGTGAATATAAAAAATGAAGTGTTTAAATAGGTCAAACAGATAGCAAAAACGTTGCTCTTTTATAGTATGCTCCAAACACCTAAGTCGGACATTTCAAACATGCATGTGAAGTTTGTTTTAGAAAAATTCTGGATTCCTCTGTAAGCAGCATGTGTTGAGGGATATAATTTGTGAGAGCCAGAGTGATCAACGCGTGGGAACTGGAGGTGTTGCCACACACAAGTAGCACAAACAGACAGTTTATCGGCAGGTTTGTTTTCAGGGAAATTGTTATGTGTAAGACAGTTTTTGCTCGGCATACAAACGCCACAAATATGTGTCATCCAAACCTCCCACATCAGTTTGGTCGGACTACCGCTGCTTCATCCTTGGTGACTGCTATCCTCCCTTCAGGAAAAGCCAGAATATGCTACAGTCAATGGGATTTGAAACCAGAACCCACAGTAACTGTGCACTATTGAGTAGTTCACGTGGGCACAGAAGGGGACAGAATGTCCCAGTTAAGTGAAAAAAGGAAATGATAAGAAATACAAGGTTTTTAAACTCTGTTTTATTGATAGAGTTGCATAACATTGTGATTGTTATTTAGGAATTGTGTGATTAAGTTTGGATTTATATTTATTTTTATCCCAATAACAGTTTTATAATCTAAATTAAATGTGCATAATAAAACAGCATGGCATGAAACATTTTGTCTGCAGAGTTGTGGGTCTGATTAGTACAGGATTCGTGAGGCTAGATTTCCAAAGGAAAGCAAAACAAAGAGTTAAAATAGAACCCACACAGACTAGGTTTTTAATCAGAATTGTTTGCAGCAAGCATTTCACAGTTTTAGCTGAAACCTCATGATGGCTGATAAAGCAAACAGTTGCTCTTTTGTCTTTTCAGGCTCGTCTGGAGCCGGAGGGGGAGGGAGGACTTTACAAGGCAAATTGTCACAGCCTGAACTCAAGTTTCACTGTCAGGTTACACTTAAATCTCCAGAAATACTGGTATGTAGATGCATTTTCTTCCCTTCTGTTAAATTTTTAAACAGGCTTTTATGATTGAACATTTCAAGTGAACTTACATTTTTTTAATTATTTTTTATATTTTTTTGACATTTTTGAGGTAAAAAAAAAAACTAAGTCTGCTATGGTTAAATTCTTGTTAGTTTGCTTTTTGTTCAGAGTGACTTGTTTTCCAGAAAAAGTTAAAATATTTTATATCATACATTGGATTCAGTTTCTCATATTAAATTCCTTCAATAGAAGTAATGGAGATTCCATAAAAAGGTATTCACAATTCAAGAGATTCTATGCCTTGTGATATCATCATATCAATAGTGTTTTTCCATAATTTAGCAGCTCAATCCTTGTTTTTTGTCTCTTATTCCCAATGAATAACAAACTGTTTTAACAAACTGGTGACAATAAGGTGAAGGAACAAATGAATTCAAACTTCTCTCAAGGGTATATGAGTAAAGGGAAGATCATCTCAGCAGAGACCTTCCCAGAAACCTCCGTCATCTCCTCTCGGGAAAGCCAGAAGAGTATTAGGAGCAGCCACGACCTCCTCCCAATGGGACATGCCTGGAACACCTTTCAAACTTCCCTTTCAAGGCGAAAACATTGTCCTCACTTCCTCACCTGACTCCTCTTAATATGGAAAAGAAGTCTTCTCTGAGCCTCTCCTGGTTGGCCTTACCTTATTTCTAAAATCGTGCCCAGTCACCCTGCAAAGGAAAATAATTTAAGCTGCTTGTATCCGGGATCTTGCCGTTTTGGTCATGCCCTAGATATTATGGCCATAGGTGTTGGCGAAAATGTGAATCGAACAGTAAATTGTGAGCTTTTCCTTTTGGCTCTGCTAACAGCGGCTCTATTCACCCCTAAATCTTGAACAGGACCTCATATACTCTAAATCCTCTACCTGATTCAGGAACTCCCCTCAAACGAAAACCTTTGTTTCAGATTTTGAGTAGTTGGTCTTTATCCCAGCAGCTTAGCACCCAGCTACAAACCCCCCCAGTGCCTGCTGGTGTGACGCAACGAGAAGCGCGACAGTTCAGTCTAAAGAACATGGCGGCTTCAGCCGATGAAACTAGCGTTAGCGTGGCTATCGAGTTTTATCGGAATTACAGAGTATTTCTTCACTGAAAGAAGGGCAAAACACCGCTCTGGAGGCTTTTCTCAGAGGAAAAGATGTTTTTGCTCTTCTCCCGACTGGTTTCGGCAAGAGTAGCCTGGCTGTTAGTACGTCATATGCTTCGTTGATCTGATTGGTTTATTTGGCCCGCCTATCACCAACATAAGCCAATCAGCTATAACCAGTATTTTCGCCCCTTCCCAAAATTACTTCAACCGAAGGTTTCCAGATGGATATGCGGAGCAAATCCATCTGGCAGAGTCAGGTTAGCTAATGACCTGATTACTTGATTTTGGTATTTTGTAGCAGATACACATCTAAAAGATGCAAGACAGCCGGTCTTGAAAAGTGGAATTAAGGAACCCTGCTGTAGGCCTTTTCCTGATCCGTCACTACAGATCGGGAAGTCGGTGCTCTAAATCACATTAGTGCTAATTTTTTTTGAATACCAGCCACACTTACTAACCCATCTAAAAATGTCACTCAAAAGTTGGCAACTCTTTTTATTAGGACACTCCACCCATTGGCATTAATGAACAAATGCTTATCTGAAATTTGTTAGCTTGCATTAGATAAGTCTCTACTTGGCTTTAGTTCAATAAATAGAGATTTTTTTCCCCCAGACACTCAACATAAAAGCTAGTTGGGGGAGAAACAACACATAAACACATTTTAAATTTCCTTTAAAGCAAAGCTTATCTCAGAAACGTTACAGTAGTTTTACAAACACCTTGTTTTACACGGTTTACCATCTGTTTTTAAACTTCATTGGAGATTGATACCCTGTCCTTCCATGCTATTATGAAACCAGTTTTGCAAAACAGAAAAAATGTTTTTTATACCAAGCCCTCAAACACCAGACGTCATTCAATCTTTTTAGGCTACATCTGGTCAGTCCAAATTACTCTGACTTTAGTCTAGAAATAGTTGTTGAAAATTAGGCTGTGTTTGGTCGATCTGATTTTGTCCCACTTTAGTCCTGTAACAGACGTGTAATACAAACGCGTTGTGGAACTTCTTTTCAACAATCTGAAAATTACAGCTTTTCACCTATCTCTTTTCAACCAAATGTAGACGTCGCTGGGACATAAATTGTGTCTTCTTTAAACCTTGCTTGGTGGGAAATATTTGCTAGAGTTAAGTAGGACTACAAGTGGAAGTTTTCAAGTTAAAGACACATTTTTAAAATGTCTGAAAACACCAACCCACTTGACGATTCACTCGTTAATTTCAATAAAAGGATCTGCCCGTATGTGCGTTTGCATCGGAGAGCAAATACAATATAACAGCCCCATCAGTAATAATAAAGAGCCAACGTTCTGCCCCACTTCACGACTTTGATGAACTTGCCATCTTTTAAACAGTACATGTTACATGTCTTTATCAGCAATGTAAAATCAATAAAGTTTCAGTCTTAAAAGTTTGTTTTTCAGGTAAGAGGCTGATCTTACATGTCAACAAACTGCTTTCACCTACAAGGCCAGCTTATTTGGATGTGCTCTCTTCATCCTCTGACATGGGAGCTGACTTGGAGCTCGTCTGCCTGGCTGTGTGTTTCCTCCGCCTTTTACAGCTGCTTTTTCTATCTCTGCTTCTGTGTCCTTGAACCCCAGTCGGCCTCGGCAGATGGTCGCTCACAACACATGTCATCTCAAGGCACTTTACAGTTCAACCAAATCATACAGTCAAATTGATTCAAAGTTTTCTGTCTAAGGAAAACCAGTTGATTGCATTGACTTATTGACTGAAATGCAATCCCTCACACTAAGCATGCTTGTAGCGAGATTGGAGAGGAAAAACTCCCTTTTAACAGGAAGAAACCTCCAGCAGAACCAGGCTTAGTGTGAGCGGCCATCTGCTGAGGCCGAAATATAGTTAAGTATGGTTACAAACACTAAGCAGAACATCCTGAGAGCATTTTGAATAGCCCTGCAATGCTTTGCAGTGAAACGAAAGCTCAAGACCAACTAATTATTTAAAACATCTCTAAGTTCAAGAGAACATACTCTATCAATGTTCAAACAGTAGCACAGCATAAATCAATGTATTTATTATGTCTTTTGTACTTTAAACTGTATAGACTAAAGGCTGGTTTATACTCAGAAACCAGGTCGTCTGCAGATATGAGACACACGCATATCTGCGTGTGTGCTACCCTCAGCACTTTTACAGACTTGTTCCTCTTTTTGCATTTTCTCACACAGTATCTTGTATATTCATTTATTATTTTCATACTTTGCTGGGAGGTGCTAACTGGCTTAGCTGCAGTAGGCTACTTCCTTGTTTACCCTCCCCGTACACATGTGAGATATCAAACCTCTTTTGTTATTTTAAATAAACAGAAATGTCTTTATTTACTAACAAACTGAGCCAAAACATTGCATCAAATAAAAAGATAACAAATAATATGCTAGCAGGACAAAATAAAAAAGCGTTGCAAGCAGAGTGAGCTACTGGAGTATACATTTTAAAATGTCAAATAGCATAACTGTTCAACTTTAAATACATAAATAGGCTTTCTACTCCTAAATCACCCATTCACTTCAATTCAGTTTATTTCTATAGTGCCAATTCACAACACATGTCATCTCAAGGCACTTTTCAGAGACAAGTTTTCTATATACAGAAAACCAGCAGATTGCATCGTCTCATTGACTGTAAGGCAATCCCTCACAGAAAACAGCATGCTTGTAGCGACAGTGGAGAGGAAAAACTCCAGGCTCAGTGTGAGCTGCCACCTGCTGAGGCAGAATAGTGGTTCTCCCAAACTGTTTACATTTGATCACTGCTGCACTTTCTTTGAATGGAAATGTTAATTTACTGTCTGAAAGCTGTACTAAATGAAACTTCGTTTTGAAAACTCTCTGTGTATACAAAATGATAATAAAAGTTGTCTAAGTCTAATCAGAGAGATAGAATCAGAGATACAGAAAGAAGCAGAGATACAAAAAGCAACTGTCAACCAGCTCCACAGGCGGCCCCGTCCAGGAAACACACAGCCAGGCAGACGCGTGCCAAGCCAGCTCCTATGTCAGAGGATGAAAGAGAGCACAGTCACAGTCAGAGAAAGATCACTACACTGAAAAACAGGCCAAGCTCCAACATCTATAAACAAAGGTGTTGACGGCAACAGAAGCACAGATGATATATCTTTCCAGGATGGTGTCACAGCCAAACAGGATCAGATCAGATGAAACTAATACGATGAGAAAAAGCAGAGAGAGCATAAAGTTAGAGGTTGAACTAACAAATATTGCGGAATGAAAGAATAGAGATAGAATGAAACAGAATGATGAAAAGTGTTCCCTATATCCTCCAGCAGTCTATGCCTATAGCAGCATAACTATAGAGATAGCTCTAACTATAAGCTTTATCAAAAAGGAAATTTTTAAGCCTACCCTTAAAAGTAGACAGGGTGTCTGCCTCATGGACTAAAACTGGTAGTTGGTTCCACAGAAAAGAAGCCTGATAACTAAAATACCTGCCTCCCATTCTACATTTAGAAATTCTAGGGTCCACTAGTAACCTTGCAAATTGAGAGCAAAGTTCTCTGTTAGGAACATAAGGAACAATCAGATCTCTGATATAAAACACAGTTTGGTTAGTTAAGGCCAGTGTCAAAAAGCTAACTAAATTTTTAATACTAGGTTTTGGTATTTTTTCAATAAGTCCCATTGGTTTCTCTCTTAATAGAGGGGCTAGGTTGTGGTGTTCTTATAAATTTTATAAATATCAGACAGAGAATCATAGTCATACTCTTCAGACGCTCCATAATCAGACTTTGATATCTTTCCCCAATAAGCCCACATGTTTATCAGGATCAGACTGCATTTGATTTAGATTGTGGTTTCTGGGACAGCTATTTGTTTAACAGTCAATGCCTTTCGGGTGTCTTTAGCAGTCAAAATGGTTATGGAACCCAGAAGCATTCAGTTTGATTATTAAACATTTTAAATGCCTCCAAGCGTCACTCTGGGTCCAAAGTGCATGACAGTTTGAGTACTACCAGTCCAACCTACAGGGTAGTGAAACATTTACACATTCTATTTTTATAGACATTTTAAAAAGCTGATGGAAATTTTAAACGTTACTGTTTAAAAGGCCCCTTTGATTCAATAGGTCACAAATGTATGGCAAGTTTTCATTAAATATTTCTATAAATATCTAGAATATTAGACAAGGAAATTTTCTTGGCTTTTCCAGCAGCTTTCTGCTTTAGAAACAGAACACAGTTAACTTCTTACACTGCTAAAGCTCAATCTTTCATAGCTAACGGCTAAAAAGACATCAGCCCATAGTCTCTCGCACGTAATGTTTCCCCCAACAACGTTACTATGACTTCTTGTACTTACTACTACTGTTGCATTACAAAGGCCATGTTTTACGTCCTCAACTCCCACACTGTTTATGTACACCAGAACAGTGTTTTGGGTCAAACAAGCTCCTATACCACCTTAATTACGGAAGATAAATCCCATAAACCGTGATAATTTGCTCTTTTGATTTGATTGATGTAGAAACTGTGCTGACTCTGTGTGGGGGGCCAGATTCCCAAAGCCTTAACCGCTCTCAGAAAGGAATCCAGGATATTAAAGTGTAATCCGGAAAACCTCAAGAGTTATTAAGACACTCAGTAGAGGTTTGCAGAGTTCAGCACAAGTATTCACACCCCAGAACAACATGGAAAACTGTTTCTGGGAAAAAGAAAACCATTTATAGTATCATGTAAATTTGTTCACACGCACCATCCCCCACACTTAGACATAGTGGTGGAAGCATCATGCTCTTGGAGGGACAGGGAGGGAAGCGTATTGATGAATTAGAATAGCCTAGACCTAAATCTAATTCAGAATCTGTTATAAGGTTTAACAGATTTCGCTTCAGGGCATCATATGTATGTGTCCAAACAAAAATAATTCTGTTTTTCAGTTTCACAGTCAAAAAACACAAAAAACATGTGGCAAAATCTATGGAGAAAATTTTCTTCCATTATTGTTGCAAGCAAAGAACATGATTTGTAAATAAAAATTTGGAAAATATGCAATCCAGAAATAAAATTTTTAAGAGATTCTTATTCAAAATGGATTTTGAGAAAAGCTTTCTACCTAGATTTGTTTTTTTTCTATTATTTTTCAAAAATGTTTATATGTATTTTTAAAAAATTTTTATTTCTATGGTTTACATATTTTATATTTCCAAATCTTTTTTTCTTATTTGTGTTTTTTTAGATTTAGTTTGTGATTTTGAATTATTTTTATGTTGTATTTTACAGATTTTTATTAGTGAACGTATGAATCAAGAGCCAGCGTTTGTATTGGACTTAAAGAGAATGGGATCTCTAAAACTTCATTTAAAAAAATTAAACTATTTAAAGTAAAAAAGAATTGAAAAGAAACAGGAAAAATGTTTTTTTTTTCTAAATCAGCAAAAAAAGTTTATTTTTTAGTTTTTTTATTATATTTGAAAATGTAAAATCTAAGATATGAAATCTGTAAAAACAATTTGAAAAAATTAAATACCAAAAATACAGAAAAAAAAGAAAAAAGAATAGGGGAAAACAGCAAAAACTTTTTTGTGCTCTGCTTTCAACACTTATGGAGCAAAATTCCCTCCATACAATTCCTTCTAATCCGTTGTCATTTCACCACATTCCTTCCATTTACTCCATCTCCCTCCCCCATTTTGACATCACCCCCCATCCACCCTCTCCTCCCCGGCATAGCTGAATGAGTACAAACAGTCAGGAAGTTTACTCCAAACAATCCAGCGTCCTACGCTGCTCTGGCATCAAGGGTAAGCCTTCCACCTCACCGGTTTCACCCAAACAGAAGAAGACTCTGTTCCGCTGACTTCAGGGTTACTGGTGTCATCTCGTACACGTGCGTCGACATTGTACCAATGCTTTTTAGCTTTTGCACTCCATACTTGCAGTTTCCCCAAAGCTATTGGCAGTGATTGACCGTTTGACCTTCTCAAGGGCACTAAGTTCAATGAAACCTGCTCTGTTTCACTTTATGGCTTGAAGGATCCTTCTAAGAACAGAAGGGTGAGGCCTCTGACAGCTATTAATTAAATAAAGTGATCAAATTAACTAATGTTAAGCAACAAAAAAGACATGTATTAGAGTTTAAACTTTTAACAGCTAATGTTTCATTTTTTTTAAAGGTGATTTTGTCCCCCTATCTACAGGACAGGCCGACCTTAAAGAGGCAGAGCCAACTGCTCTGTAGAATACTCCCTCTGCATTCCACAGTTATCTTTCCTATGTGCAACGGTATATCTAACCTTTCTTCTAGCTTTCATTTTTTGGGAGAAACAACCTTTCCTGTGCAAAATGCTCAAGCAAAGACCTCCTGAATTGGACTTTAACATCTCTGGCTGTAGCTTTATCTCCACGTGTTTTACATTCACAACTCAACTACCTTATTTGCTCTTTTTCCCCTTATTGTTGCTGTTTGTAGTGCAAACACTCGCAAACACAAATGCCGCAGGGCGACTGTATGAAAAATGTAATCCAATTGGTGAAAAAAGCGGACGGGCATTATGGAATAATTAAAAAAAGGAAAAACTTAGGGAAGCTGTGAGAACAGAATAGGGAAGTTGAGTAAGAAATGTACCCCTCCCCTTTTCTCTCATAGGTTTTAGTTGAAAACACCACCCCCACCTCTACCAAAGCGTTCTGCAACTCACCTGTCTAGTTTCTCCTCCCCCAAACCCCTCCCCCTACAGGGCAGGTAGTCCTCTAGGCTGCATATATAAAGGTATGCTAATGCCAGGCAAACCATCTTCTCTGCTTTGGGAGTGAGGAAGACAGCAAAGCTGAGAGAAGCAGTGTGGGAAACAGAAAGAGGCGGAGTGGGGAAGTTTTTTGAAAAAGGAACATTGGATTGACTGCTCTCAGAGCTACTCTGTAATCATGGGTTTTGGAGTGAGTATTTCAACTTTTACTCTTGTTATGATCTTGTTTTCATTCAGGGTCATTAGCAAAGGCTTACAGATTTTGAAATTTGAGGGATTCTTTTTTAATTCTGCTCTCTCTGTAGCAAGTAAATGATTAACACAGGTTTTGCAGCTTGTTTGGACAGCAGAAAGAGGAATATTTTCTTGTGCTTCCTTGTGAAAAAATCCAAACAGATGCATCAGAGCTGTCTTTCCATGTGGGCTCTGTTTAATTCACTGACTTCTATTCCTTTTTTACTCACTTTCCTCCAATCCAGAAAGGGAAAGATGACTACAAGCCGGCAGCAACGTCGAAAAAAACAAGTAAAAAAGCCAAGAAAGCCAAAAAGAAGATGGATATGGATGAACTGAAAAAAGAAGTGGATCTGGTGAGTTTACCACCTTGATTTTTGTTTGTGCTCATGGAGCCTGTCACTATGACCGGTCACGGCTGACACAAACCTCTCAGAGTCACATGAGACGTCTGCACCCTGTTTAGTAAAGATTGCTACCTACAGAGCTGCATGTGCTGTCACATGTTATTAAAAATCTTCCCAGCTATAATCAGCTTCTAACACATGCTTTCAATTGGTTGGTTTACAGTGGACTTGAAGGAAGTGGCCACTTTCAGCTTTACTTTTCTTCAGTTTCTCTTTGTGAATCTTAATTTCCAAGCTTGAGTAAATGAAGGTGTTAGAATGCCGTGTAGGTAAGAGTAGCGGACAGCAATGGTTGGCCAAGTTCCATCCGACTCCGCTTTCTGAAGACCTTTCATCAAGGTCAAACAGGAAGTGTAAGTGTCCTTCACAAGGTCAGACCGCAAGGAGAAACGGTCAAAGTCAAACCAACTGACCTCTTGTTCCATCTCAATACGCAATACTTTTTCGCTTATATTTGGAAGTTTATTTAATCTCAACAGCTAATGTATTAAAAACACATTTCTAAATCTAAGACTCTTTAAACACAAACCTTAAACGCAGCTGGGTCTTGTACTTATATGCCAACTACATACAAAAAGTTTAACCTACATTTTCAATGTATTTGGTCTAAACTAACTCTTAAAAAGATTAACCTTCAACATTACATTTTAAAGGGAAAGTTCAGAATCCAAAACTTATGCTTACCCTCAGTTCATTTCTAATTATAAGGCAATAAAACTCCTATCTTGGTGATATATTAATAGTCCTTTAAAGTGCCTTAACTAGATCTCAAAGTCCTGCCAAAGCTGAAGGACATCTTCATGTCATATCAACCCTATCGCCAATCTCCTGTGATCTCTCCAATCTTGCATATCGTTCACTGCAATTAACGCCACACCCTCGTCTTTAATGTGCCTCCCGAGACATAGGAAGTCTTTGAGTCCAGATAAATTCTTTGGAATGATTTACCACCATGCATTAGTGTTTAGAGGACTTTATGTCTGATCAGTGGTTGAATAATGATTGCTTATCGAGTAGAAGTGAAATAGTAGTAAAGCACCGAAACAAACCCAGCTGAGATGTTAATAATTGTCATCCGGTCATACAATTACCCCGAGGCTTCAAAGTCCAGCCAAAGACAATAGAGGCCATCCCCATAGCAACGTTATGCGCTCTTTGATTTGACTGTGTGCTTTAAAGTCTGAACTGGAGATGCTGAATGCTAGATATGCAGTGGGTTTGGTTTCACTTATCTCAACAGCAAGAATTCCCCAAACCTCAGTTTATCTCAGTTTGTGGATGGCTATTCAAATACATTGAAAATGTGGCCAAAACATGAGAGTTAAAAAATAGATGTCCTCAGTTGGCCTGTTGAGATCACTACTTTGGATCACGTGATTACATTTTCTCCATGGCCGATTTGCCGTGCTTGATTATTAAAATGTCAAATGGTCATAGGAATAGAAAGGATCATGTAATTAATCCCATCTCTTTCACTAAAGTCATTCAGTGTAAGATAAACAGTTTAAACTTTTGATTGACTTAATCTATTAGAAATGTACATTTGAAATGGGGACTAGAGGTTAAAAGAAAGTTTGATTGTAAAATGGCGTAGTTGGTTAAAAATATTGCTAACCGATGTAGAGAGTGCTGCACACATGAATACAAGAGTGGTCACAATTAATATAACTGTCTATGACAATCTGGCATGGGAACTCAAGAGCTATTTCCTTTTACATTAAAACATTTTCTCTTTTTTTAAGTTTGATAGCACCTGGTCAGCATTTTTTTTGGGAGAGGCATACTTTATTTTCAAGTTGAAATATTCTTAATAATAATAATAATGATAATAATAGAACTTTATTGATCTCAGATTGAAGAAATTGACCTCTGCCTTTAACTGATCCCGTTGGGGAACAGTGGGCTGCCATTGTGCAGCGCTCGATGAGCAGTGTGGGGTTAAGGGTTTTGCTCAGGGACCCAGAGTGCAGACTGCGCGGATCGAACAGGGTACTTGCGACCTTCTCAGAGTACAGGCACACTGCTCTAACCACTAGGTTAGAGCACTCCCCTATGGCGCAAAACATTGCACCACTTGTCGCTTTACGGAGTGACCACTAATTGAAAAGAGTGCCACACCAGTGGTTGCGAGAGTGGTCCAAGTTCACTTTTCTTCTTACTAAACTTTCAGTAATGGACAGAATTGAACCATAGCATATAGTGATTTCTGTAGTTTCCTTTACCTACAGTAAACAGACTCTCCTATTGGCTAAGGTCATTGGAAACTTTATCTTGAAGCCTATGTATTGCTGCCATGATTGTTAGAAAAGTATTTTCTTATGTTTTGTATCTTAATTATAAAGCCTTGAAACTATAGTGCATGAAAGTAAAACTGTGTCTTCATTGTGGTTTCCAGCACTGAAAGAAGTATGCTGTAACTGTGTCACCACAGAGAGCAGTGTCATCATCTCAATTCCTGGTTTCTTATGATTGCCCATTTTTGTTTTGTTTCACAGTACAATACCCATAAAAGTGGGATATATGATTGCAGTTAATTCAAATTATATTTGAAGTATTTATTCTCATTCAACCGCTGTGGGCGTTTTTTAAATAACAAAAAAAAAAAACCCACAAAGAAACTCAGAGAGGCTGACACATTCATGTGCCCACTCTGAGTGTTCATTTGCACTCCCGCTTTGGTTTGACCCAACAATTAGATAAGCAGTTAAATGAAACTTTGTTGTTTTTTTTTATGTGGGTTGTAAAGAGTGGATAAACTTCCAGAAATGAGCCCAAATCAGTTTCCTTTTCAATATTAAACATCAGTGTGTGTCTTGCCCTACAGAGCTCGTTGCAATTTGTGGTTTTAGCGCAGCTACAAAGTCCTCTACAAAGTAAAATTGAATGTTAAACAAATCTTAACATCACTGTACGCATCCGCATGCATTCATAATCCCAACCAGATCGGCTACTCTCTTTTGTGCTCTTTATGTTTCCTGGAGGATACGTCAACACATTATTTAATCCCCAAAGGAGATAACGTGCGGTTCTAAAATGACAGGGATTTATGCTTGTTTGACGCAATGTCTGTCAATCTCATTCTCTCCTCTTCGTGTCCACCCCTCCCTCCACAGGATGATCACAAGCTGACAATGGATGAACTTAACAGAAAATATGGGACGGACTTAACAAGGGTGAGTTCTCTGCACATAGGATTTATTGTGGTTCAGAGAGAAAGATATGGCCAGGGTACAAGTTCCAGGTCAAAGCACGCAGACACTATCACTGAGCACAATGTCAATTAGTTACTCTATAGAGTTGTGGTGTGGTCTCTGGGCAAAATATTTGATAGTTTCTGTTAACACAAATTATGAATTTTTTTTACCTAAAATAAACTAACCTCTTTGTATGTGTGTCTAGGGTCTTTCTTCATCCAAAGCACAAGAGATTCTAGACAGAGATGGTCCAAATTCCTTGACACCTCCTCCAACGACTCCTGAATGGGTAAAATTCTGCAAGCAGGTACGATCCAACAACTGCATCATTTTTATTTTTGCAAAAAATTCTATTATGGGATGCACAGGGTAGAAATTCCTCACTAGTTTAAATGAGTTTTTGTTTTCTCCTCCAGCTATTTGGTGGTTTCTCCATGCTGCTGTGGATTGGAGCAATCCTCTGCTTCCTCGCCTACAGTATTCAGGCTGCTTCCGAAGATGAACCAGCCAATGATAATGTAAGAGGGGACTGTTAATAAGATGAGCATCATTTCCTGGTTCTTCAGAGACAAAAGTCAAAGGTCTTCTCATTCTCCTTGCAGTTGTATTTAGGTATTGTGCTCTCTGCTGTCGTCATCATCACTGGTTGCTTCTCCTACTACCAAGAGGCCAAGAGCTCCAAGATCATGGATTCCTTTAAGAATCTTGTCCCACAGGTAAGACTTTCTTGTTTCATCAGGCTTTATTGACTCACTTTGACCACATGTTTGCTTTTTGCTACTGTCACCATCACTCCTTAACACTTTGCTTAATTATAGCAAGCCCTTGTTATCCGTGATGGAGAGAAGAAGAGCATCAACGCCGAGGAGGTGGTGGTCGGTGATTTGGTGGAGGTGAAAGGTGGAGACAGGATTCCTGCCGATCTCAGGATCATCTCTGCTCACGGCTGCAAGGTTTGTGAGCATTACTGGTGCACAAATATTGGGACCCCTGCTGTCAGTACTTCAATCCCTTCATAAGGACAGGTTCAAGCGTACAAAGATAAGACAACCTTCAAGGCTTCTCTTGTCTACTTTTGTCATGATTGGTACTCAAAGATAAGCCCAAATATGCAGAACACAACGGAGGCTGATGAAAAGTTTAACAAGGTTTATTAAAGTACAATCATATGAATAATGCAACAGGAACTGGTTCTGGTCTGGGGACAGGTTCACTGGAGTCTGCAGGGATGACAGTTCAGTTAGTTCAGGTACTGATGAGTTAAGTGACTTAGAGTTTGCAGAAGTATACTTTGAAGGAGTCCAGTTTTCTCTTTGAGAGAGGTTACTGTGGGATCCAGAGACTGATTGTTCAGCAGAGTCCAATTACTGCTTCAGCGTCTTACTTCTGACTTTGAGGGCAGACCTTGATTTGGGTTTCCAGCTCTTAGCCAAGAGCAGCAATGGAATCCAGAGGAGGGTCTTCAGGTTTGGCTCACGAGGGCATGCTAGACAGGTTAAGCTCATCCAGAGCTTCACGAAGAGACAGGATTCCTGTGAGGCAAAAACAAGGAAGGTTTAGAATCTTATCTCTAGAGAGATAGCAAAGATTCTCAGGTTACTAGGCTCAGGGTGCTAACCAAACTAGATCAACACTGCAGCGTTGAGGCAAGGTCTGAAGTCAGCTTATATAGGAGTGGATCCTCTGATGATGAGATGTGCCACAGGTGTGTTGGAGGCTCAGCTCAGGAGGACCCACGGCGCACTCTGCTGGAGGAAGGTGGTACAGCTCCAGATCCCAACAGTACCCCCCTCTCAACGACCGCCTCTTGGCGGTCCAGAAGATGTCGACGGGAGGGAGCGCTCATAATCCTCTATCAGGGACGGATCGAGGATGTAAGAGCCAGGAACCCATTGGCGATCCTCCGGACCGTAGCCCTCCCAGTCGACGAGGTACTGCCATCCGCGACCTCGCCGACGGGAGTCCACGATCCGGCGCACGGTGAAGGCAGGATGTCCATCGACTTCCAGGGTGGGTGGAGGGGAGTCGGATGGAGGGCACAAAGGACTGGTGATAACAGGTTTAATCTGGGAGACATGGAACGTTGGGTGTATGCGGAGACTCGGAGGGAGATGCAGGCGTACGGCGGAAGGATTGATGACCTGGGCAACTTTGTACGGACCTATGAATCTCGGGGACAACTTACGGGACATTCCCTTGAGGGGGATGTCTCGAGTGGAAAGCCATACCTCCTGGCCAATGGCGTACTCTGGGGCAGGACGTCAGGAGTTTATGAGATTGGAGATCTCCCAGGAAACCACTCCAACAGTACAGGAAGCTGGCAGAACGGGTTTAGGCGTCTCGGAGTGATCAACAGAGTATAGACGAGAGAGAGAATCGGGTTTGACGTTCTTGGATCCGGGTCTGTAGGATATAATGAGGTTGAATCGGGAGAAAAACAGAGACCACCTTGACTGACGAGGGTTAGCTTGTTTGACGGACTGGATGTAGGCTTTTTGTGATCTGTCCAAACTAAGACTGGATGTTCAGCTCCCTCGAGCCAGTGTCTCCATTCCTCCAATGCGAGTTTGATGGCCAGGAGTTCTCGGTCCCCAACGTCGTAGTTCTGCTCTGCCGGGGAGAGTCTACGGGAGAAAAATGCACAGGGGTGAATCTTGATCTGAGACGAGTTTTTGGGATAATACGGCACCAACACCAGAGTCAGAGGCATCCACCTCGAGGATGAATTGCTTGGCTGGATCAGGTTGAATTAACAAGGGGGCTCTGGAAAAGAAAGTCTTAAGTTTGTCAAAGGCTCCTTGAGCTTCGGGGGTCCACTGGAAGGTCTTTTTGACTGAAGTTAGAGTTGTGAGAGGTAGAGCTGTTTGACTATAATTCCTGATAAATCGACGGTAGAAGTTGGCAAAACCCAGGAATCTCTGCAGCTCTTTACGGTTCTCAGGTATCGGCCAATCCAAAACAGCTTTTATTTTATCTTCAGATGGCTTAACCTGCCCACCCTCGAGCACAAACCCTAAAAAGGAGACTGAAGGTTGATGAAACTCGCATTTTTCGGCCTTAACAAAAACTTTGTTCTCCAACAATCTTTGCAGAACCAGGCGGACATGCTTCTTATGCTCAGAAAGGTTCTTAGAATAAATCAAAATGTCGTCAATGTACACGGACACGAAGATATTCAAAAAGTCTCTGAGGACATCGTTGACGAGGGCTTGGAAACATGCAGGAGCGTTAGTGAGACCAAAAGGCATGACCAGATATTCAAACTGGCCCAAAGGGGTTTTAAAGGCTGTTTTCCACTCATCACCCTCTCTAATCCTGAGGAGGTGATATGCGTTTCTTAAATCGAGCTTGGTGAAAACAGTAGCCCCTTGTACAGGTTCAAAGGCTGATGCTAGCAACGGAAGTGGGTATTTATTTTTAACAGTTATTTGGTTAAGGCCTCTGTAGTCTATACAAGGTCTAAGAGAACCATCCTTTTTGCCCATAAAAAAGAAACCAGCACCCAACGGAGAAGAAGATGGACGGATTATTCCAGCAGCTAGGGACTCATTAATGTATTTCTCCATGGTTTCTCGTTCTGGTTTGGAAATATTGTAAAGTCTACTGCTGGGAAGGGGAGCTCCTGGTAATAGCTCAATCGCACAGTCATATGGTCTGTGAGTTGGAAGGGACGTAGCACTGACCTTACTGAAGACAGGAGCCAGATCATGGTTCTCTGATGGGACAGAAGTAAGATCAGGAGCGTCCATCTCCCCCCTACCTCTAGGAGACCTTACAGCAGGAGCTGCAGAACGAAGGCATGTTTCGTGACATGAGGTCGACCACGACTCAATGTGGCGTTCAGCCCAGTTGATATGGGGATTATGTCGTTCCAGCCACTCAAAACCAAGCACCAGGGGAGAATATGTAGAGGGAAGAACAAAAAATTTCAGAGTTTCACGGTGATTACCTGAGATCAGAAGCTCAAGTGGTTGTGTCTGATGGGTAACCTGATGGAGTCTTCTCCCAACAATAGCTGAGACACTAAGTGGCTTGGTTAAGGGAACAGTTTCGATTTGTAGCTGATGAACCAGGTTAGAGTCTATCAGATTTCGCTCACATCCGGAGTCGATAAAGGCTGACAATGTGAGATTCTGGTCGGAGAAAAATAGGGTGGCTGGAAGCATCAAATGAGGAGATTTTTCAATTTTCAAATGGCCCGTCAGACTCCTCAGTTCCTCTGACGGGCCCCGGCTTTTGATTTTGCAGGGCATGAGGCAATGAAGTGGCCAGTCTCACCACAGTAGATGCACATTTTACCCCTGAAACGTCTTAGTCTTTCCTCAGGGGTTAGCCTTGTGTGTCCAACCTGCATTGGTTCGGCTTCCGTCTCAACCGAGTGAGAAACCTGGACAGGTATAGATAGAGACTGGGTTTTAGGCCTCGGCTTGGAAACAGGTTCTGTGGATCCAGAAAAAAACAGAAGCATTATTACATGCAGGGGCTGACACAGAAAAACCTTGACTCCTTAGTTTAGAGCTGTTTCTGGCACGAAGTCTGTTGTCCAACCTAATAGTTAGGCGGATTAAATCCTCCAGACTAGCTGGTTCATCGAGAGTTGCAAGTTCATCTTTGATATCTTCATTTAAAGCCTGGAAATATGCACTTTTGAGCGCACATTGGTTCCATCCGGAAGCTGCGGCTTTGACCCGGAAGTTGATGGAAAAATCCGCTACAGAGGATTTTCCTTGTCCAAGATTCAGAAGAGCTTGAGAGTCTATTGTCTGATCAGAGTCTTGATTAAACACCATGGAAAATTCAGAAACAAATTCAGAGAAAGTACATCTGAAGCTGTCCTCGGAGGAAAACCTTGCCTGCGCCCACTCTAGGGCTCGTCCAGTTAGTTGGGACAAAATAAAAGTTATTTTCTTCTTATCTGTTGGAAAACTGCCAGGAGAATTCTCAAAAATCAGACGACATTGGAACAAAAAACCTTTACATTCCTTCAGATTACCTGAAAACTTTTCAGGGATACTAGGGCGAAACACAGGAGATGACGTCACTTCCGGTGAACTTGGAGGCGGAAGTGGATCCGGAACTTGACGTGTAGTTGACGCAGCATTAGCACTGCTCATGCTGCTAGCATAGTTTTGGAGTATTTGGTTTTGGTAATTAACCATAGCGTGTAACTCACGGAGGGTTTGAGCTTGTCCTTGGATCTCAGCGTCTTGTTCCTCAATCCTCTGACAGAGGGGATCTGCTGGGCTTTGTGTTTGGCCGCAGTGTTCTGTCAAGATTGGTACTCAAAGAGAAGCCCAATATGCAGAACACAACGAAGGCTGATGAAAAGTTTAACAAGGTTTATTAAAGTACAATCATATGAATAATGCAACAGGAACTGGTTCTGGTCTGGGGACAGGTTCACTGGAGTCTGCAGGGATGACAGTTCAGTTAGTTCAGGTACTGATGAGTTAAGTGACTTAGAGTTTGCAGAAGTATACCTTGAAGGAGTCCGGTTTTCTCTTTGAGAGAGGTTACTGTGGGATCCAGAGACTGATTGTTCAGCAGAGTCCAATTACTGCTTCAGCGTCTTACTTCTGACTTTGAGGGCAGACCTTAATTTGGGTTTCCAGCTCTTAGCCAAGAACAGCAATGGAATCCAGAGGAGGGTCTTCAGGTTTGGCTCACGAGGGCAGGCTAGACAGGTTAAGCTCATCCAGAGCTTCACGAAGAGACAGGATTCCTGTGAGGCAAGAACAAGGAAGATTTAGAATCTTATCTCTAGAGAGATAGCAAAGATTCTCAGGTTACTAGGCTCAGGGTGCTAACCAAACTAGATCAACACTGCGGCATTGAGGCAAGGTCTGAAGTCAGCTTATATAGGAGTGGATCCTCTGATGATGAGATGTGCCACAGGTGTGTTGGAGGCTCAGCTCAGGAGGACCCACGGCGCACTCTGCTGGAGGAAGGTGGTACAGCTCCAGATCCCAACAACTTTAGGTTTTCTATATTCTTTTAGTCAAAGGACTAATAGAGGACTGTTTCCTGGATGTTGGACTTTTTCTATGTTAATTAGGCCAAATGTTGGGGGATCAGTATTGTACTTGAATACCGTCACAAACCGTCTTTTAGTTCTTTTGTTCATTCAATCATATTTTTATCTGAATTAGTGGAATATCAAAGAGCTTATAATGCCTTCTATTTATCCCTGTCCTTTGGCTTTTGAAGGAAAAACAGCTTCCTTGTTTGCCCTAGGTCCCTGAGATGTAAACCGTAAGACATGAACAAGTTTAAGCAAGTATCTCTTTTTGTCCTGCAGCCATTTACTAATTTACAAAGACAAACCTGCATTTGCCTAACTTGTAATATCCTAATGGTATAGTCTTCCGAGTTTCCCCTTTGGAAGAGTAGCAATAAGAACCATTTTTTCTGGGAAGTAGGCTCTCCAAAAATATAAAAATACTTGTATTACATTCATTTTATAGGAATTGCTAGGGGTCCTGATAGTATTACCTAAATATGTGAAAAAATAACAAAACAAGTGTGGTATGTTGCCCAAAGAAAATTCTCTCACCACTGTTTCTCTCTGTTTTATCCTTCAGGTGGACAACTCCTCTCTGACTGGTGAATCAGAACCCCAGACTCGTTCTCCAGAATTCACCAACGAAAACCCCCTTGAGACCAGGAACATTGTTTTCTTCTCCACCAACTGTGTTGAAGGTACTAAAGAAGTCCTTAAAGTATTCCTATATTTATGCTGTTAGGTGCGATTTGGGGGGTATGTGAAAGAAAAATCGCTTGAACACATCCTTCTTGATCGTTCAGGAACTGCCAGAGGAGTCGTCATTAACACCGGTGATCGCACCATTATGGGTCGTATTGCCACCTTAGCGTCCAGTCTGGAAGGAGGAAAAACTCCCATTGCTATTGAGATTGAGCACTTCATCCACATCATCACAGGCGTGGCCGTTTTTCTGGGGGTTACTTTCTTCATCCTCTCCCTCATCCTCGGTTATGGATGGCTAGAAGCTGTCATCTTCCTTATTGGTATCATTGTGGCTAATGTGCCAGAAGGTCTGCTGGCTACTGTCACTGTAAGTACTAAAGTCCTTTAATCTGAGGTCCTTGGTTCACTTTCATTACACATTATTTGGTTTATAAGGGGTTGATTCTTCTCTCCAGGTGTGCCTGACTCTGACTGCCAAGCGTATGGCCAAGAAAAACTGCCTGGTGAAGAACCTGGAAGCTGTCGAGACTCTGGGCTCCACCTCCACCATCTGTTCAGATAAGACCGGCACCCTGACCCAAAACAGAATGACCGTGGCCCACATGTGGTTCGACAATCAGATCCATGAAGCCGACACCACAGAGAACCAGAGCGGCACCTCCTTCGACAGAAGCTCTGCCACCTGGGCGGCTCTGGCCAGAATCGCTGGACTCTGCAACCGGGCCGTCTTCCTAGCTGAACAGAACAACGTTCCCATACTGAAGGTGAAAAGCTGGTGTAGTTGTAGAGATGTCTGAACCTTAAGATCAGAAGTTCTTTTAGTGCAATTAAATTTAGCATCATACCCGAAACGTTTAGCACCATTTTAGCTGCAACTTCATTCATTTCAATCTTTTTCTTCCATAACATTCACTGAAACCCATAGAGAGATGTTGCCGGTGACGCCTCAGAAGCTGCCTTGCTCAAGTGCATTGAGCTTTGCTGTGGCTCAGTTAAGGACATGAGAGAAAAATATCAGAAGGTTGCTGAGATTCCGTTCAACTCCACCAACAAATACCAGGTAAAACATTCATCCGGTCCAAATTATTTAGCTGTTATTTAAATTCTAGTGCACTGCCAAAGTATTCAAACACACATTTTTTTCACATTTCTTGACCAAAAACACACAATTAATTCTATCAGTATTTTTGTGGTATTGACCAATGCAAATTACCTCATTAAAAAAGGTCAAGCTCTGTGAAATTTGACAGAGAATTTCTATACATATTTATTTTTTCAGTTTCTACAAGAAACAATTGGAATAAGGAAAAGACTTTGACTAGACCATTCTAAGAGAGTGTTATAGTTTGAGTCATTCCATTGTAGCTTTGGCTGTATGTATGGGGTCATTGCCATCTTTCCATTCTTTACTATTTCCATCCCTTCTTTTCCTTTTCTTATCCTAATGGTCATTGTCCTCCCCTCCTTCTTTATGAAAGCCTTCTGTATTTTATTGTGCACTTGTGGCTCTCCATCCATGTCCTCACCCAATCCTTCCTTCCTTCCTTCCTTCCTTCCTTCCTTCCTTCCTTCCTTCCTTCCTTCCTTCCTTCCTTCCTTCCTTCCTTCCTTCCTTCCTTCCTTCCTCATGTCCTTTCCTGCATATTTAGTTGGCTCCTTCATGTTAGTTTGTTTTTTTCAGGTTTCACATTTAAAGCACAAACCAGCATACTAATGTCCTAAACTGATTCTTCTTTTATATTATTATAATTAATAAAAATGAAGGTCACAAAAATATGCGTCTGGAAAAAGTCTAGAATTTTTTAATTAGAATGGATTTTAAAACAAAAAACTTTGTTCATCATTATCTCCCATTTGAGGGGGGATCTTATTGTGCCAGTACCTGAATACAGATGCACAGCCGGGCTTTTTGGCTTTTTATTTGTAAAATGTTGTCAACAGCTTCATTGATCCTCCTCTTAGGAATTTCCCAGAAATCAGTGGTGAGGCACAGTGAGGCACGTTGCAGTGGCAGCACATTTTAGATATATTGCTTTAAATGTATGAATAGAAACACTGAATTCCATGCACATTTGCCCTGAGTTAATGAAACTTTAAATGTGGTAGCTTTGTAATTGTAATTCTTATTTTACTGTCAAATATATTTTATTGCAATCGACTTTTCTTTGTTCCAATGTTAAAAATCATGGTAGATGGGTAGTTTATTAGAGTTACTTTCTCGCAAACCAAATTGGAGCCCAGCACAAAAAAACTTTTGGGACCCACTGGATTAAGGTTTTCTCCTTTTCAATAGCTCTCCATTCACAAGAACGCAACTCCGGGAGAAACCAAGCACCTTCTGGTGATGAAAGGAGCCCCAGAGAGGATCCTGGACCGCTGTTCCACCATAGTACTCCAGGGCAAAGAGCAGCCTCTGGACGACGAGTTGAAAGATGCTTTCCAGAATGCCTACGTGGAGCTGGGAGGACTTGGAGAGAGAGTTCTCGGTAGACCATAGATTCTTCACTGTTATAAACCTTTCTTTTATAAAAAATCAGGACAAATCAAAGTCTTATTCAAATCTTTTTTCTTTTTAAGGTTTCTGCCATTTCCACCTTCCTGATGACCAGTTCCCTGAGGGCTTTGCCTTTGACACCGAAGAAGTGAACTTCCCCACTGAGAACCTTTGCTTCATCGGCCTCATGGCCATGATCGATCCTCCTCGTGCTGCTGTGCCCGACGCTGTGGGCAAATGCAGGAGTGCAGGAATCAAGGTGATTGGAGTCGACTCTCTTGACGTATTTCTTTTGTACAAAGGAGCTGTAGATTCAGTGTTTTTTTCTTGTCTTCTTCCTCTCAGGTAATCATGGTGACAGGTGACCATCCCATCACTGCCAAGGCCATCGCTAAGGGCGTAGGTATCATCTCTGAAGGCAACGAGACTGTTGAGGACATTGCGGCTCGTCTGAACGTTCCTGTTTCAGAAGTCAACCCCAGGTCAGTTCTTTCCCACCGAGCAAAAGGTGGTTGAAAAGACATTGAAAATGCGACATGATTTACTTCCAAACGACGTCTATATTTGGTTGAAAAGTGAAAAGCTGTAATTTTCAGATCATTGAAAAGACGTTTGAAAACTGTTTGTGAAACATCTTTTCAATGTCTACTATTGGACTAAAGTGGGACAAAATCAGATCAACCAAACACAGTCCAATTTACAACAACTATTTCTGGACTTAATCCATACTATGACGGACCAACCAGATTTCGCCTAAAAACCTACTTCTAGATGGCGTCTTGTGTATGGGAGGTAGATGGTGGATTTTAGCCATTGTTCTTATGTTTGCTGGGATTTCTTCCACAGAGATGCCAAAGCCAGTGTTGTTAATGGCGGTGAGCTCAAAGACTTGACATCGGAACAGCTTGACGAGATCCTAAAGTACCACACAGAAATCGTCTTTGCCAGAACCTCCCCTCAGCAGAAGCTGATCATTGTGGAGGGTTGCCAGAGACAGGTGAGGCTCAGGGAAATTATCTGGGATCTAGGGCTGAGATGAAAAGGGCAAATATAGGAACACAAGTTCTATGAAACTGGGGAAAAATCGAATCGTTATGTACAGTAAAATGGAGTTTATTGCATTATTTTTTGCAAAGAATATATTTAGTAAATTGAAATTTGAAAACAAAAATGCAATTCAGAAAATAACCTTTAAAAAAAAGTTTGGAGAGTACCTTTACTGTTTTCTTACAAGTAATGAATTTTTTTTCTCAAACTTCTTTCATGTTTTATTTTTTCAAATTGTATTTTTACCAAACTTTATTCTATCTAAAACATGTTTTTTTTTTTTTTTTACAGATTTTATCATTTCAAATTTTAATTTGTTTTTGATTGCAAAAAAAAAGTATTTATTTTTTTCACATTTTCCCAATTGAGTTTAATGGACTGCATTCTTTTTCAACCGCGTGTCAGATCGCATTTCCTTCACTTTAAACTCAATACATTTGTTGGTGCTAACTTTTGTGCAGACAAATAGCGATGCTTCTTTGCTTCTCTCTACAGAGGACAGCCCATCCTCAGCAGTGAAAATTTTCATTTAAAAATTTGCCATTTGCTTACAACAGTAAGTGAAAAAACATCCCCCAAGGAGAATGTGACCTGTAAAAGGCCATTTAAAAAATAACGGGGGGAAAAAATTTGTAAAAAATAAAATAAAATAAACATTTAGAGAATTAAATATGAAAAATAAAAAATGTTGCTCTCAAAATTTCTAAGTAAAAAAAAATCTTAATATGTATACGTATATTTTGATTAGATTTCATGTAGTGCCATAATTTCAAACCTGTTTCAAAATGGTTTTACTAGAAGTATTTCTTTTTAAAGTAATTGATTACTTTTATCGGCATCTGTTTCCTATGTAGGGAGCCATCGTGGCCGTGACAGGTGACGGTGTAAACGACTCTCCAGCTCTGAAGAAAGCTGACATCGGTGTTGCCATGGGGATTGCTGGCTCTGATGTCTCCAAACAGGCAGCCGACATGATCCTGTTGGACGATAACTTTGCCTCCATTGTTACTGGAGTGGAAGAAGGTGATAAGATGACTAAAAACGTGTTATTTTATATCTAATTTATAAATATTAACCAGCCTGTTGATCGGCCAGGTCGCCTGATCTTTGACAACTTGAAGAAGTCCATCGCCTACACTCTGACCAGTAACATCCCTGAGATCTCTCCCTTCCTCCTCTTCATCATCGCCAACATCCCTCTGGCTCTGGGGACTGTCACCATCCTCTGTATCGATCTGGGAACAGACATGGTAAGTTCCTCTGGAGGTTTCTTGGTTTGGCAACTGAGTCGGTTATTTTTGGAGCTACAGGTTATGTCTTCATCCCCTAGGTTCCCGCCATCTCCCTGGCTTATGAAGCTGCTGAGAGTGACATCATGAAGAGACAGCCCCGAAACCCCAAAACAGACAAACTGGTGAACGAGAGGCTAATCAGCATGGCGTATGGACAGATCGGTAAAAAACCTTTATATCTTGGTGTATCTGTAAAACATGACGTCATGTGTTGAAAACGTCATTGTTAAAGCTTTTGCTTTGATTAGGTATGATGCAGGCCGCAGCTGGGTTCTTCACATACTTTGTGATCTTGGCTGAAAATGGATTCCTCCCCATGGACCTAGTTGGAATCAGAGTCCTCTGGGATGACAAAAACGTAAACGACCTGGAGGACAGTTATGGACAGCAATGGGTCAGTATATCTTGTAATGTCTTCCTTGTGTGTTTTCAGCCCTCATTTGATCTTGCTTTTATTGAGTCTTATGTTTTTTTTGTCCCGGGTGTCCTCCAGACATACGAGAAAAGAAAGATCATTGAGTTCACCTGCCATACAGCCTTCTTTACCAGTATTGTAATAGTCCAGTGGGCCGATCTGATTATCTGCAAGACCAGGAGAAACTCTATTGTACAGCAAGGAATGAGGTGAGCTAAACCAACGGATGTACAGATACAAAAAACACACCAAAAAATGTGTTAAAAAGTCCTTTTTATGTCATGAAAAGAGGACAGGTGGACCCAGTATTCAAGGAGAGACAGTCAGTAGGAATATTCAAAACGTTTATTAAATAAAACAAAAGTGGCTCGCGGATACTGCAGGAGGAGGGCGGGGCACCGCCCAATCTCTGACACTCTGTGGGAGACACACAGGTAAGTGACCACGATCATCTGACTGAAGATGATGATCTCAGTGAGTCACTTACCTGGTTTAGCAGTTCAGTCCATACTCCTTGAGGGGGATGCAATTCAGCAGATGGGCTGTCAGCTAACACGGCTCGGGTCACCCAGAGTGCCCCCGATGCTGCAGCTCCGGAGGAGTTGCAGGAAGCCGATCTTGATCAGGGATATAGATCAGGCAGGAACGGACAGAACAGGATGCAGATCAGGCAAGAACAGAACAGGTGGCAGGATCCAGGCTTCCAGGCAAGAACAGGATCCCAGACAGGTTCGGAGTCTGACAGAGTTCAGAAGCGTGGCCAGACGGTCACGCACAGGAGCAGAGAGGATCAGGTACAGACAGGCAGGCTCAGTGGAAGATGGTAGCAGAGACAGGACATGGAACCAGAACTTGATGCAGGACCTTTAAACTGGTCTCCTCCTTGGAGCCAGGCTTACTGAGATAGAAACTGAACCTCCCCACATATAGAGCCAAAAACCCAGAGGACTCAGCAGGGGAGGAACAGTGAGCGATCAGGAGACGAGACAGACACAAAAACCCACTTTCCACTGGCCGCCAGGATCCAGGACTTGAACCTTGAAATAAACAGACTGAACAGAACGACTAACAAATAATGATCTGGCCCCGAATGCTCAGGATGAACAGAATATAACCCAGAGGAAACATGTGAGAGCAATAAGTTATAATTGAGGCAGGGAGGGAAAATGGCAGGTGAAAAAATATCCAATTGAGGAGGAGCAAACAGGCCAGATCATGACATTTTAGGCTCTATATCAGTTATACAGTTGTGAATTTAGTTTTTATCTGTTTTTGCTGACCCAAGGCTCTATTGTCGTCCCTTTGTTGTTTTTGTTCTATGTTAATAGATACCTTTACATGGAGACAAATAATCAGATTGAAGGCCTGATCAGATCAAACAGTTTTCTATGTGCATGTCATACTGAAGATTCAATTTCCATCTGTTGTTAAGACTTTTAGTTTTTATGTCTGTGCTTATTTTGATAAAATTGTAAGCTGATGACAGAGGCTGTTGAGTGTGAAGTCACTTGAAGATGCTTTTCTAACTATACTAGCCACAGCTGAGAAGAAAACAGTACTGTCTCAAGATTAGATCAACCTTTAAAGTAAGTGATAAAAGGTTAGTGAAAGCGTATGGAAACAGATCCACATGCGAGTATGATGAAGGCTAAAGGAGTGTGGGTAGGAACTTCTAAGTGCAGAGAAGGAGCATGTATTTTATATTGGGCCATGGTAGGGAATGTGAATGCAGTAGAAGTAGTTTACCTCAATGCATTTTAAATAAAACTGCTCACATTGGTATTTATTCTACATGATCTCTGTTTCAGTAAGTAATGTATCGAAGGAAGCATGATATTTTCCTAAATTTAGTCTTCTTTCATAGAAGAGACCCCATAGTTTTTCTAAAAGGGTTCCCAATCTATAGGCTCCACAGATAATTCTATAGCCTATCTTTAATCTGTTGTACCTTAGATCAAATAAGCGGGGCAGTTAAACATTTTTTTATATTATTTTCTCCCACCAGCAACCGCATCTTAATCTTTGGACTCTTTGAGGAGACCGCTCTGGCTGCTTTCCTGTCATACTGTCCAGGCATGGATATCGCCCTCAGAATGTACCCTCTCAAGTGAGTAAATCGCACACCCACGCTATCCTCTATTCAACATTTATGCTGTACTTTTAAATGCACTAATGTTCTTTTTGTTAATGAACATTCACTTTTAGCTGTAATGCCCATTAAAGCAGGTTTTTTTCTGCTAATTTCTGCTTTCGGAGGTTTTCTTGTTCTCTTATCCATGCAGAAAGCGTTTCGACGTGCATGAATTTTAGCACAGAACTGTCTTTGATGTCTTATATAAAGAGAAGTTGGCTATTATCTCCTGGCTTAAATAATTTCCACTACAGAGGAATAATAAAGATGCTCTAGTTCTAATGAGATTATTTGAGGGAAAACAGAGAGCAGAAAGGACAGATCATTAGCTCATGGTTTAATCTCACTCCATCTTCTCTGGCATCTTTCTCCTGTTGCGTTTGTTCCTGCCTCTCTGCTCAGTATCTCTTACAAACTCCCAGTTGAGGAATAAATCTGCATCCCAGTGGAGTTTATTTGCATTAGGGAGTGAGCATCAGCAGAGCACCAGGCTTATGATGATCCCGTTTTTACTTTAGTGTATATTAAACAAGCTACTTCTGCCCAACAAGCTTTTAATGTGCTTTTAGATGAACTATAGCAACTGTTTTTCCTACAAGCTGTAGAGGAGATGTGTCATGCCTTTGTCGCTATTTTTTGGTCATATTTCAGTTTTAACTCTCCCTCTCCATCTGTCCAATACTTTCAGGCCTGCTTGGTGGTTCTGCGCCTTCCCATACTCTCTACTCATCTTCGTCTACGATGAAGTCAGAAGATATATCCTTAGACGCAACCCAGGAGGTAAGACCATTATTTGCCTTTTTCTTTAAGTTTGAAAACTGGATCTTTGGTTTATTATTTCAGACATACAAATGTAAAGTAGTGCAGTTTCTGTTCCTGGCTCTGTGGATAGTTGTGTCTGATACTGTAGCGAAAACTGCAGCAGATGGTAGCGGCCCCGTGGGAGTTGAACCCTCAACCCTGCCATTGTTAATGCCTCGTTCCACCCACGAGGCTCCGCAGGACCTGTATGGAGGGGTCCAGCTCTGATTCAGCTTCTTCTTTTTTTTTTTTTTTATTGGTTTTCTTGCGTGTTTGTCAGAGATGTTACATCTGAGCCCCACAGCATGGATCACTGAACGCGGCACAGCCCATCCAAGGCGAATGATGCGTTAACGTCACTCTCATGAAAATAAGTCTGGCTGACATGTTTCCCGTCTGCAAACAGTATTTTTTTTCTTTTTTTTTCACATCCTGACAACACACTGTAACAACTGCAAACTGTGTTTCTTAGAGATTTTGTAATAGATAAACCCCAAAGAGAAAAATAGGTCAAACTACCATCTCTATCCCTGTCTTTCTATGTGTTTTGGACATTCGAACCATGTGAATCTTCTGTCATCTAGGCCACATATTTCAAAATCAAATGTAGCTTGTCACAGATATTCCTTCCCATAGGGAGCCACGACTAGTTGAACATGTTTGCCTAAATAATTCCGCCTTTTTTTTTTCTATTAGCTTAACAATTTTGACGCTTAAAAAGTGATTATTAGGCCCTAATTGAAATATTAGATATCCTTTGTTATATTTTTACCCATTAGCCGAGCATTTTTTTTTGTCATATTGCATTTGATTGGAATAAATTTAGACAATGTCACACTGTGTCATTGCCTTAAATTTTTCATGAGCAGTTGTAGATGAGATATACATGGACAGAAGCAAACGTGATCTACTTGTGAGCTATGGTTTACTGTATTTGCTAGAGCTAACACCATCAGCAGAAGCTAACAGGAAACAAATTTAAAGTAGAAGAAGATGAATAATTGTTTTAAGTGACAGTGAAGCTTCCTTCTGTCACTGTAAGATGCTTTGTTTTATTCTATCTGTGAAAATGATTTGATCCCAATGCTAACAGTAAACAGCCTCAGTTAGAAATTGTAGGCCTTTGTACCATAGTTCTCCATCTTGGTTAGCATCTCCTAGCAGCAGCGGCACAAACACCAGCTGCTTCGGCTAATTCTCCACCCTGTTTAATCCATTTTGTCTATATTACCTCTTGTGATTTATTAATTCTCATCAATTTAAACGCGCTACACTTTAAACTGAGCAGCTGTAACATTACTAATTGCAGTTTTGGCTGGATGGATCTAGCGCAAACCATCCTAGCATATGTCAACTACAACAATGTAGCAATGGTTGTGGGGGTGACCGCATTTAATTCAATTTTTTTTTTTTTTTTATTGAACATCTCATGCTAAAAATAAATGAGTACAAAAATAGTTCTGTTGGGATCTGTCACAGAGATAAAAAAAAAACCAAATGACTTTGACCAGACAATATCAGAAGAAATTTAAGTTTTTTCATATCATTTTGAAGCCTCTTTCATGATGGAGATATCATTAAGGGGCAGCTGGGGGAATAGTGTAACAAACAAATACTCTAAAACCTAAACTCCAACTTAGAAAGAACTGTTAAATTGTAGGTATTTTAACCTCTAGAAAGGTTCTTCTTTCTTCCAATGCCGTTAACTCATTTGCTATCTAAACAATGAAGGATAGCAACTTCTTTTATACTGAAAAGACCACAGTGTCTTCTGTCCCTCAAGGATTTTACTGTCATCATAAAATATTTGACTATATTGTTTCTAATTTAGGGCAGATTTTCGTCCTTAGTCAGGTTGTAAATCTTTAATCACTGCCATCCAGCATGAAGGATGACATCATTCTGGCGACCTTTTGTAGATCCAGCCAGTTTGACCTCTTGTTGTTCAACCTCTGATTATAAAAGAGTAATAACGTAAAGGACAAATAACCCTTGGTTAATTATGTCTGCTTTATTTTTCAGGTTGGGTGGAGCAGGAGACATATTACTGAGTCTGCCCAGAAGGAGGAAGTGTTTTTCATCATTATTGGCTGCCATGTTACATATTTGTTTGAAATGCCAAAGCCAACAAACACAAAAGAAAACAAAGCATGGATAAATTAAGCGCATCTTAATTTATTTGTCATTCAAAATAAAGCTTGTCCATAACATTGTGTCCTGGAGCTGCTTGTCCTTGTTCTTTTGTCCGCTGTTTGCTGGTTTCTAGCTTTATTTGCTTCAACCTGGGTCTATCCATCATCCATCCATTCATCTCTCTATTTATCCATCCATCCATCTCTCCATCCTTCCATCCACTATCCATTTCTCCATACATTCATCATTCACCTATTTAACCCTCTCATCATCCATCCATTTATCCATCAATCATCCTTCCGCTCATCCATCCATTAATCCATCCACCGAGCACCCATCCTTCCATCTCACCATCCGCTGATCATCCATTCTTCCATCTCTTCATCCACCCATTATCCATTCTTCCATCTCTTCATCCACCCACCACCCATCCTTCCATCTCTCCATCTGCCAATCATCCATCCTTCCATCTCTTCATCCACCCACCACCCATCCTTCCATCTCTTCATCCACCCACCATCCATCCTTCCATCTCTCCATCCGCCGATCATCCATCCTTCCATCTCCATCCACCCATCCTTCTATCCACCCATCCTTCCATCTCTCCATCTGCCGATCATCCATCTCTCCATCCGCCGATCATCCATCCTTCCATCTCTCCATCCGCCGATCATCCATCCTTCCATCTCTCCATCTGCCAATCATCCATCCTTCCATCTCTTCAGCCACCCATCATCCATCTCTCCATGCACCCACCATCCATCCTTGCATCTCTCCATTTATCTAACATCCATCATCCATTCACCCATCTCTCAACCCTTCCATTCATCCATCTCTCCATCCATCCTTCATCCATCCACCCATCTCTCCATCGATTTCTCCATCAATTATCCATCTTTTCATTTACATCTAACCACCCATCCATCATCTCCATCCTTCCATCCATCATCTATCCATTCATCCCTTTTACCATCCATCCATTTATCCATTTCATCATCAATCCACTCAACGTTCCACTCATCCATTTCCATCTATCCATTCACCCATCAATTATCCTCCATCCATCCATCCTCCATCCATTTATCCATCTCACCATCCATCCATCCATCTATCCATTCATCCATCTCTCCATCCATCCACCCTGCTCTCCATCCATCATCCATCCATCTGTTCATTACTCCATCTGACCATCCATTTATTACCCAACTTCCATCCATCCATCCATCCATCCATCCATCCATCCCAAATTATGGATTCTGGTACAATAATTTGCTTGAAATATTTTTTTTCTTCTGATCACATCTTTATCTACACAGCTTCTCAGCAGAGTGCACGTATGAGTGTCCGCATGCGGTAATTATCTAAAGGACCAGTGAGCTGATAAGGTGTTTGCAATGATTTGCTCATATGACTGCAAATGCAAAGAGACCCAATTGAAAGTTAACTGAGACTGTTGTAGTGTTTTCTAACTTGATGCTTGCTCTATTATGAATACCCCTTTCCACCCTCTTAGATAGTATTCTATTATCAAGCCAACCTGGCAGCAGATGGCTGACCTCACAGTAGACACATACTTGAGACAAACACTTTTGATGTTGATTATTCCTCGAAATTGGACAGATTTCCATTCGCATAAGACAAAAAAAGTAGAGCTTTCTGCTCCATTTGACATTCCCCAGCAGGCAATCAGATTTCTTTCTCCCGCGGCAGAGGGAGCTGCTTTAAGACAGACGAGAAAGTAGAGGCAGACAAAAGGATGGAGGGATGCTGAGAGGAAAAGTTGGAAGGGAGAGAATGAGGTTGATTGATGGTAAAGGAAGCAAGTGAATGTGATAAAGAGGAAAGGAGGGAGTGGAAGCGGGACATCAGTAAGATATATTGGCTTTCCTCTGTTTCCTCAATTAATCATCTCAATGCCTTTTGAAGTCATAAAATGCAGTTTGCGGATTTGTCTTCTCTGGAAGAAGACGGCAGCAGACAGACATTATCGTGGCTTCACCCCCTGCACCCCCACCCTTCCTTGCCCTGCCTTCTCTCAGCTGAACGTGCTTGTTGCCATCGCAACCCTATTTGAGAGCACCCCCCCATTCTCTCCTCTCTTGAGCATCTAAATAAAATCTGGGTTATTTATAGAACGACGCTGGTGACACGCAACATACAGTTACAGCACATTCATGACTTTAACCAAAAGAGAAAATTCTTTGATGTTAGTATGCATATGAAGGGAGATAAATTTGTCCACAGAATGCAAAAAAAAAAAAACTCTTAGCTTATATTTTTTATGTCATGTTTATGTTTTTGCATTTAGAAGATTTACAAAGTAGACACAATGATAAAGTTAGTAGGCTATATATATACTGTATGTCCGTTAGGTCCATCTGTGGTTATAGTTTGCTTCTCATTTGTCTGGACAAAACAAAAGACACCATAAATCAGTGTTGAGTGACAGTGAAATCTGTCTTTTGGTTTTATCTTGACCGGCTGATTATGTCTTAGAGAGGCCCACACGGAATGACATGTTTATCCATCAGGAGACAATAGAGCTGAGGATGAGGGCTCAACTAGTCCAAGCGGGTTGTCTATTTGAAGCAGCAGGCAGGAGTGAAGGGCGAGGAAAGATTTGCCAAGAGATTAAAAAGAATAAGTGCAATCTTCAAGAACTTCTCCCCTATTTGTTCAAACAGCAACAAGTGCCAGAGTGCTTCTTCTTCTGGGCTTACAGAGCTTGCAGAATTTAGCGGTCTGCTTTCAGCACACAGCTAACTTGTTACACCGTGTGGGGAGGGGATGTCAGTACACTCAGCTGCTCTGCCAGGAGAAGATAGATGCAGAACTGGGTTTAATGCATGTGGATTTTGTAGTCAGCTGAAGAAAGGCAGATGGTATCAAGCATCATAATGCTTAAAAGGTTTTGACCATGTTATAAGGGTAAGTGCTCTTTAAAAGGGCAAAGGTCAAATGGGTATTTTGCTTAACTCATGTATATCTGAGAAATCCTTGTCAAAAACAGTTGTCCATCACCGTCCACAGTGACAGGGAGTTATGTCTAAGTAAGAAATGTTATTCATCTGCATGAGGTCTCTGACCTTGTCCCGCCTTCCCAAAGAGTCTCTCTAGGAACAGGGTCATTAACTCCCCAAGAGCTGGTATATTACATCAGATATACTTCTTTCCTACTGGCCAAAATATCCATTCAAGCCCACGAACATTAGGTTTTTAGTGGCAGTGCGAATGGTTCACTGACCTGCGTGACCCACACCAATCGACTTGGCAAGTGATTCAGGCAATAACTGCCTTCAATCATCTCAGCTCAGGTTACCATATGATGGAAACAACATCTAACAAGCCAAAACAACTCTGCTTGCATTCAATAAACAGGGCACAGCACTGGTGAGAGACATTTGGACAAAAGAGAAAAACGAATAAAGCATTCTAACTACGCCCTTGCTGACTTCCATGTTGCTTTCCATTGTTGACTTTCTTGATTTCTATCCCACCAATGAGAACATCTTCAACTCTAACCCAGCATGATGGGGTCACCAGACATGCAGAGGTCAGGTGACAGACGCCAAGCTATTTGCTGGCGGTTGGGTCAGAGCTGGAGCCAAATGCTACTTGTTGGAAGGACAACTTGAGTTTGAAAAACTCATGTTAACCTGCTGATTTCAGTGGGAAAGCTGCAGTAGATTTGCTCTTAAGATAACACGCCTAAATCAAATCACTAAATAACCTCCTCAGTGTACAGTCAATTTCACCTGAGTCCAATAAATGATCTTATTACTTGATTCTGGTGCGTTGGAGCAAGGAAAAATCTAAAAGTTGCTGAATACTGAACCATTCGAACTGGAATTGCCTACCCCTAGCCACAGAGTGAAACCCAGCTTAACAGTGAAGGCATTTGTTTTTTCATCCCAGTTGAACACAAACCATTGTTTTTTGCTGTTTTAAAATATCAAGTTTTGTAGATATAAATCATTTTTAAAAAAGTATTACCTATTTATATTGACATGGTTTAAAAGCCTTAAAAGAGTATTTGTTGAACATGTAGGTTCGTTTTCAGTTGTTTCAAATGTTTATCTACAGCTTTTGTTTGAAATGTGGCTTTGTGACATTTGGAAAAGTGTTTTGTTTCGGAGCTAGCTTTTTATTTTTACTTTATGGAAAGAAAAAATATTGCATTTCACCATTTGGCCTTAAAATTGTTAGTTTTGGTCCTTATTGACAAAACAAGACCCATAAAGTCATGAATGGATGATGGCAGGTCTTCTTATCCAACAGCAGTGCCTGACCTCATTGATGAAGTTCATGGAAGATTAAATAAAACAAATAAATGAATCCTTAAACCTCAAAGAAAGGCTTCATTGAACGGCTGAAGGTGTTATATTTGCCCAGGATGGGTTAAAACAATTAAAAAATCTGGATTGATGGGATGCAGAGATGCTAAAAGTACTCCCTTTCCGTACTTGAGTAAAAGTACAGATACTTGTGTTAAAAAATACTCTGGTAAAAGTGGAAGTACTGATTAAACTTCTTTACTCAAGTAAAAGTAACAAAGTACAGGCTTGTAAATTTACTTAAAGTATAAAAGTAAAAGTAGAAACCACTTTTTTAATGCCGTTGCCTACATTTTAAATGGATGTCTGCCAATAGGACTAGATCTCCGTTGTGTTCATTTTCAATCATCTCGTCGTCCATACTACTATGCTAACGCCACCGCCACCAAGCAGCAATGATTTGCCACGAATGAATACCGCCGAATCTGTCGATTCATCTTGTAGTGGTGCGTCAAATGCAACGTAGATTCCCATCCAATCAGATTGAATTTGGTATTGATGAAGTATAAAATAATAACGGTAACTCCATTGAAATGATTCAAAACTAAAGTAACGAGCCAATTTTTAAATGTAAGGAGTAGAAAGTATAGATATTTGTGTAAAAATGTAAGGAGTAGAAGTAAAAAGTCGCCATAAAAATAAGTAGTAAAGTAAAGTATAAATATCAGAAAAATCTACTTGAGTACAGTAACGAAGTATTTGTACTTCGTTACTTCCCACCTCTGATGGAATGTTACTCATGTTTAAAGCTAAACAGGCTTACTAGTATTTTTTATATTTTTAAATATCGTACTTTTAGAGTCCAGGTCTTCACTTTATCTCTGTTACATTTTTATGAATTAATTTATGTCCATCATTTCTGATCTGATCTACATTTTTTATAAACATCAAATTTATCTTAATTTGTTTTACAACATTAATGCTCCACTATCTCTATTTTATTTGACTGCTTTATTACATATTCTAGTGTTTCTGTCATCAGTAAAGCCTTTTAGGGCAATTGACCTCATTTCAGAGCAATACTTCCACCCACATTTAATATCCGAAAATTCAGGGACACAGAGTAGCAGTCCAAGTGAGTGGGGCTTGAACTCAGAACCGCTAAGATCCAAGCGCAATGCACTAAACCGCTAGGTCACCACTCTCCCTGTCCTGGTTCGTCCACTGGTCCTACTCCCAATGGGAGGTGCCCTGTAACACCTCAGTAGGATGCGCTCAGGGGGCATCTGAAAAAAATGTCGAGCCATTTCAGCTGACTACTCTCCCTGTGGAGAAGAAGTGGTTCCACTCCAAGCCTCTCCCTTATCTCTTAGGTCCTCACCCTATGACTAAGGGAGTTTCCAGCCACCCTGCAGAGGAAGCTAATTTCAGCCGCTTGTATCCAGGATCTCAATCTTTAGGTCATGATTCAGATTTCGTATCCATGGGTGAGAGTGGGAATGTAGACCAACCAGTAACTCGAAAGCTTTCTATTTTCACTCGGCATTATATCGGTAGCAGCACCGATCCGTCTGTTGATCTCCCAGGAACTCTTCTCCAACCTGAAGGAGACTTTTTTTCTGGTCGACAACCAGAATTCTCATCCTTCATAGTCATCCTCAGCTTTCAATTCTATTCAGTTAATTTCTATAAGCATTAATTAACAGCATGTCATTTAAATTTACTTTACTTTTTATTAAACTGAATTTTACAAAGTGCATTGTTACCCCTGCCAAGGAGGTTATATTTTCATCGGCCTTGGTTTGTCCGATTTCAAAATACCTAAAAAAACGTATGGATTTTTTAAAATTAGATTAGATTAGATGAGCTTTATTGATTTCACAGCGGAGAAATTCACTGGTCAGATATTGGCATAGTAATTAAAGAAAGTGCAAACAAGGAGGAAAAAGGTGCATTAAGAATAAACAATATATATATACAGTATATCAAAATAAATAAGGATTAAGGTGCAAGTGTACATGTATCACACTTTGAAAATTGAGAATTGGAACAGGCAACAAATTATTACATTTTGGTGATGATCCATATCACCATCTTTTCTAGTTTTCAAACTGCTTTTTATTCTTCAACTTCTCTTCACTTCAAGCCCAATGCAAACGCTCGCTCTTAGTCAATAAATATGCTATTGCTAATGTCCAATCATGCAGAGGATAGAGCCCAAACAAAGGTGAAAACAGAATAAAATTTAAGAAGAAAAACTTTTAAACCTAAATTTAAAGAGTAAACACTTGCAAAAAAAAATAAATTCAATAAATTGAAATTAAAGTAATTATAAAAATGATAAAAAAATGAAAATTGTGACATTGATTTTGACATACATATGGATATATCAATAAACAAAACAAGTAAACAAGACTTATGCGACTTGTGTGCCTGTTGACAGGTGTTTTCTTTCTTCATCAAGGTATTTTCAGTTGTCTGGGACAGTTTTTTTTTTTTAAATTATATCTTTAGACAAAAAATCTAAATCAAAATTTTATTTTACTAACTTATTTTCTTTAGCATTACTTTTTAAAACAGTTTTGTGTTATTTGAATTACTAGTTTAATTGTTTTCTTCAATGTGCGTTCAAGCACAACTGTATGTCAAAGAGTCCTTTCTAGACTGTATTTTTATGTTTTTTTTTCTATTTATAAAAGGCGTTCTTTGCTTGAACAATAATGGAACTAAATTCACTCCATATATACCAAACTTGCTTTAGTAGTTTACTCAGATGCACGGCTAATCAGGTTTTTAAAAAGTGTGTTTTCCAGTGTTTCTTCTAAAAAAATGAACCCAGTAATAATACAGATTTTCTTTTAGTTTTATCTGCTTTAAAAAAAAAAAAAAGATTTTATTTAACTAATGAACATCACAATGGAGAATCCGGATGCAGTGCTTAAGTGTGTTAGCACGTATGCTAATACTGAAAATTAGTTTTATTTGTCATTTTGTTTACACAAGTGTAAAACAAAAATAAATTTCGTTTAGAAAAGCTCTCTGGACAATTTCATTTTTTCAAGTGCAGCCTTGAAAAATAGTAAAAAATATATATTTATAAAAACAGTAACATAAACATATGACTGTACATTTTTTCTTCTTCTTTTTTTTTTTTTTTTAAGTATGAGAAATATTGAAAGTAAATTCCCTTCACTTGGGTGATTTTTTTGCACTAAAACCTGTAGTAGTATAATGTGTCACGTATGCCATACGTTGAACGCTTAAAAAAGATACGAAAAAAACGAAAAAATGGCGCAAGCCCCGCCTCTCTCCGTGGGGGTTACCATGGCAAATGCTGTCGACGTCATAATGGAAGGAACGCCGACTATAAGAGGTTCTGCTGCGGCGGTTCGCAAGCCTGTATGTGTGCTGAGAAGGAGAGACACGTGCTGAAGATTAAAATAAAACAAAAAAATAAGAAAAATACCGAATAAAAAAACAAAACGAGCCCCACGCAGGAGTAACATAACATTTTATTTTCATAGATTTTTTTTTATTATTGTATATATATATATATATTTTTAAGGCGGAGTATTATTTAATTCTACTTGAAAAGAGGAAGAATAAATCTTCGCAGCCATGGGAAGAGGGGTGAGTATTATTTCCTTTTCAAATGGCGTAAACCAAGAAAAAAACGTTGGTTCTTAAACTTAAAAAAAGAGAGAAAAAAAAACGATTCAAACAAGTGTGTAAATCGATGAAGGTGGAGAGCAACGTGTTGGAAGATAAGCCGCTTTTTTTGTCTCCAGAAGCTTCCGTGTTTTCAGCCTCGGTGAACAGAGGAGATGCCTGCAGTAATGTGGAAGTTTTCTCCTTCAGATGAAGCAGAGATGCTCGGTGTCCGCTTACATAACGGCGGCCTGGGGCTGTCAAACTTAGCCGGACTCTTATTTTTTAAGTCCGACAAAAAGCTTTTCAAATGAAGGGGAGGAAAAACGGTGGAGGGAGGGAACTATTAGTGCTGCGGTGTTTTAAAAGTGTTGAAACTTAAAAAAACGATTAAAGAAATCTATTGAAGCATATTTTTAAGTATTACTTTAGGAGGAATCGTTTTATTTTGAAATCAACTTCAGCTGGAGGCAGGATTTCTAAGAACATCACTGATTGGCTGCTTTAAAAAAACAAAACTAATGTTTAAATAAACAAAAATGACAGTTAAAGAGATGAAATGTTCTTTCTTTGAATTATTTATGTGGTTTTTCCCTGACTTGTAGTTTCTTTCACTTTTCTAGATTGGTTTACTTAGAATCCCGTGCATAACATTTTTTTTTTTTTTTGGGTAAATGTTCCATAAAGTTGAATTTTCCAGAGGGGGAATGAAGCTGCTGGCCTGCAGCCCCGCCCCACAGCTCTGCAGAACAGAAATCTTTGTTAGAAATTCAGCCCTGGTGGACAGGATGGGGTTCGGGTTCAGGAAAGGGCTTCATCTTGACTTTCTTGGCTGCTGCTGCTTTTTTTTTTTTTTCCTCTCCCCTCTTCTCTGCTCCCATATGTGATAAAACCCCTGCCTGCCCTGCCCCCATCCAACACCCACCCCCCTCTCTCCCCCTGCGCCTCCTTCTCTGCTCCCCCTCCTTTACATCTTCTGCTTCAACATGGATGAAGTGATGGTCCAGTTTAAGGAAAACCGATGAGACCTGCTGAGTTTGTTGGGTGTAAAGGTATGAAAACGAGATTCTCTGGGTGAAGATCACCTCCCCTTCCCTCCACCTAACCCCCACCAACTCAAAATCTAGACCTCCATCTTATTATCAATATAAAAAGGGGTGGTTTGACCTCATCTCTTTCTCAGTGCAAGTCGATTTAAAAACAAAACAAAAAGGAAACGCTAAAGGGAGCTGGAAGGAGGGGGGGGGGGGGGGGGGGGGGGTTAAATGGGAGATGTGAAGCATTGGAGTGAGGGGGGGGGAGTTGAGGTACCAGTTGCCGCATTGCCAATGTTGAGAAACTTGAAAAGGGGAGCAAGACGCACCTTCTCTGCGCGTTGCGGATCAAAAGGCGTTGATTAAAGTTGGCTGTTTGGAGCAGAAGGAGCTGGACGTTCTTGTTAATCATTACTGTTTTCCTTCTGAGAAGGACATGGAGCTGAACGCTGATAAGATCGGGAACGCAGAGAAGAAATAAAGGGGCAGGGTGACACAAAAAACAGCCCTGAGGATGAGGGAACTGATGAGGCGTTTCCTGCAGAATAACTTGAGGAAAGAAACGATCGATCATCCAAAAACACCCCAAAAAAACTACGATTTTAGATCGATGATCGATTTTTTGGATGTAGGGGTGTGCGATTATGTTTAAAATAGGCTTCATCTTTACAACAGTTACATAAAAGCTCTGATTTATATCACAAAACATCCCATATAACCACGTATATTCATGTTCTTTAAATGTGCCAACATTGAAAAGAAATAAACTGAAATAAGAAAAATATTAACTTACCAATATATTTAGTTTTTTTTAAACTTATTTTAGTTTATTGTTTAGACAATTAATCAAACTGATTTTGATCTAGGGCTGGGCGATATAGAAAAAAAGCTTATCGATTAAAAAAAATGCATATCGATCGATATCGATAATTATTGAAACGATTTGAAACCATATTTTATGTGCAGCTCTGCCTGGACTTTTTATAATATTGCTAAATGATTTAATTTTAATAAAAACACAAACACAGACTTTGAATTAAATCTTTATTTAACCAACTTTTTTAACCATAACAGAATTGTTTTAAAGAAAAATAACTTAAGAGACCTGAGTTATGTTATTAAATACTGACAAAGAATAAACTAAAGTGACCAAAATAAATATAACAAATAAATAAATGCCCCCCCACCACCGCCGCCCCCAATTCCTGCTTTAACCTGAGTTATTACTTTGAAGTTGCTGGCCCCTCAGCATTTTTATCTCAATTGTTAGAACTACGTGGGAAACTGCCCAGAACTGAAAATATATATATTTTCCCGAAGATTCCTCGGAGGAGAGCCGCGCCGGGGATTACACAGCTCATACTCCTGCGGGTGTGAGCGGCTGAGATGATAAAAAAAAAAAAAAAAGTTGGTTGTGTTATCAGACTTGGTTTTCACTGGTTCCCTACACATTTTACAGATGACTGTGGTTTGTTTTTGGTCCGACTTGCCATGACCGAAATACTGCCAAACTGGCGAACTACAAAAACCCTTCTTTGGAACAATTTCCTCCGCCTCTCCTTGCTGCAACATCTTCATGTGCTCTGTGTTGTGGTTTGAGAGGGCGGCGTTTGGTGACGGCGTGCCTGGGTCCGCGATTGTGATTGGTTGGGAGGAAGCAGTGACTAGCATAAACCTACATGCTAGGCTACAATGAGAAGGAAGGAAAACTGCGTTTCTTTTTTATCGAACTTTTATCGAGCCTCTTTTTTTCTATTGCGCCACACGTCTATCGATCGATATATATCGTTATTGAATTATCGCCCAGCCCTATTTTGATCATTAATTTATCGGGATAACTGTTACAGGTCTGATAAATGCCCACCCCCTCGTCAAAAGTGAAATCAATCTTATTTCCCTTGGTGAAGTTCTGAAAATCGGACAATCCTCTGAACTAGAGCTGAACTGATGCAGGTTTATATTTAAGCCGATACCAATGATGTTGACATCAAACCGATCCCCGGTATTTGCTGCCAATATTTTGGGCCGATCCTTGCTGCTGATTCCTTCCTACATTTGAATGATAAAAATTTGAATAGATAAACTTGTTTTTTATTATGAAAACTGTTGTTCTGAAGAGGTTAAAGGTTATTGCTTGGCTGTTCTGAACCAGTTAGCAGAACTTTTGGAGCTAATGGAAACAGTTCGCAGAGCTTTTTGTTGGTGTTCGCCTGTTTAGTACTTTTGGGAAAAAAAAAACTAAATAAAGGCTACCTTCAGATTGCAGCCTGAAGTGACCCAAATCCGATTTTTTTGCCCATATGCGACCTTTATCTGATCTTTTCATGGCAGTCTGAACAACACAGATCCGATTTTTTCCAATCCCACCCAGGCCACTTGGCTATGTGGTCCTGAATCCGATACGAATCTGATCTTTTCAAATGCGACCTGTGTCTGAACGGCCAGATCGGATTCATCCGACCTGAACGTCATTAATACCCTACAAAGTTCACTATTCTGCATCTTGCTACGTAGAAGCAGCAAGAAAAACAACAACCATGACGGACGATGATGCGGAGAGCAGTATTTATGTTTAACCATCTTAAAAAGAATGAGTTTTTATAGTTGTAAAAGATCGCTAGATGTGCGCCAGCACTACCATCCATGTTTACTTCTGTAAACATGGATGGTAGTGCTGGCCTGTGACGTCATTGCATCATCTTCTGCGCATGCGGGACGCTTGCTTTGTATGACTGCAGTTTGCACAGGAGATCACATGTAAGTCGCATATATTTGGAAATATATGCGACTTTGAAAAAAATCGGATTTCACAAAAAAATTGGAATTGACTATCAAGGCCTGCAGTGTGAACATAGCCAAATTCTAGTTAGTTCTGAGGTTAAAGCAACACTGTTTCAGTGTCATGTCTGTTTTGTTGGCTAAGTACAACTTTTAGCTTAATTAGCTCTCAAGTATAGCGGCGCTGTGGGTCAGAGGCAGATTCGACCATCTTAAACTTCATATACACTTTTTTTTGTGAAGAACAATCACTGAATATGTCAAATAAAGCTAATGTTAGGTTTCAGCCATGCTTTAATTGGATTGATGGTTTTTGTTAATCTAGTGAAGCCTTTTTTATTTAGGTTGTTCTATATCAGTGTCACATTTAGCTTCATGGGCGATATATTTGAAATTGAAATAGGAGTGTACTTATTGCAGTTTTATAGCCGATCACCGATCTTTAAAAAGCCTTAACAGATACTGATCAATCTTATTCTATAGAGGGGGACAAGAAATTAACAATACACATAAAATGCTTAAAAACTGGCTTTAATTGCTTAAGATGTTCCTTTGGGATAGAAATGGAATAGAATGATCAAAATGGAATAATATTCAAATACATGGGGCAAAATTTTGACATGATTATTTTTAACAACATGAAAGATCTTTTTGTTTTTCAGCATGAAACGAATGATTTCTCAGCAGATTTACAGATGCTAGTTCAATAAATCCCAAATAAATAACCTACATGTAACATTTTAAGGTGGTATTGTTCTTTTAATGTGTAAATTATGGCTGAAACAATTAATGGGATTGATGGATTATTAAAATAATCAATAACTAATGTAATCAATTAATCGTTAACTGGAGTATAGAGACTCTAAAACGTGCCTTTAGCTGCCAGAGTAACCCACTTAGAGCAGGAATCATACAAAGAATGTGAACAAAATATATAAATATTTTTCATTTAAGATCTCTCTATTTGCTCTATCCAGAAGTGGAAAACTTTTAGTTTCACCTGGTTTAATTCTGTACAAAATCTTCTCTAAGGACCCTTAGGCTATCCGATTATTAATTGAAAAAAAGTAGATTAATTGATGAGCAAAAATAATCGTTAGTTGCAGCCCTAGTGTAAATATTCCTGAAAATGTGCAAAGAAAAGCCAAAATATGCAAGAAGCACTTGTTGTTTTTATTCATAACGATGCAGGACTAGTAGGTATCCGGATACAGATTAGAAGTGTCGATATTTCTCAGTGTACTGATATTTTTGAAAAACGTCAAACTGAAAAGTTTTCAGCACTTTGCAGAGATTGATAATTTATCTCACATCCAGATATCTTCTGATCACAAATCCTCAAATAAATAATAATAAAAAAAGTAAATAGGGTTGATCCTCCAAATCTGAATTGGTTTAAAACTCTGCTTGCCTGTAGACCTCAGGTTTGGAAGATACATCTTTTTGTGTTTTTATATTGTTGGATTTTAATTTAGGCCTGCGAGAAAACTGTTGTTTTTAAATGGCAGAGTTAACGGGAAAAAAAATAAAGAATCAACAGAACAAAAGAGCATCAGAACAACAACATGTTCCAGATTAAAGCTCTTCAGCTGCTTGTTTTTTTTTCCAGCGGGAACCAACTGTGGCTCTAATCTGAGCCAAAGGGGCACAAGACCGGGCCGGAACTTCACATCTATTAGTTTTCAGTCCGTTTCCCCCTTGTTCTCCGCCTCTCTCCAACACTTCCCCTTTCTAAAGGCTTTAACATTCTTTCCGCTCCGCAGTCATCGTGTATTAGGGGGATTTTGGTCGCACGCTGCCCCTCGTCTGTTTCAGAACACCGTGTACCATGTAACCCCCCCCCCCCCCAACCTTCATCTGCTGCTCCAGCTGCCACTTGTTGCATCTACAGAGATCATACCTCTCATTTTTAGTTTTTCTCGACTCAGAGTAGAGTTGTTTTTTCTGTTTGTTTTGTAAAAGTTTTTCCACAAACTCGTTGCCCGGTCAGAAAGTGGAACGTTTCCTTTCAGACTGTCAGAACCACGTGTTTCCTCTTCCTTGTCCTCTTCTGCTGAATGAAATGTTCAAGAATTTTCCATGACGAATCTGAAAGGTGACAAAGCGGGGCATCTAAAGCTGTGAGCGATCACTGGCAGCGTGACTAAGAAGAAACATCTGCCTTTTGATCAAACTATGATGTCTACATCAAAAAATCTAGGTTAAATGATAGTTTTAGATATTCATGCCCAGTTTATTTCACATTAAAAAAAACTTTTTTCGTTATGCATCTTGTTTTTTAAGTATATATAAGTAAATATTTGCATTAAGTTTAGAGTAATTACCTTTTTTGTCTTTGAAATCAGCTTAGCAACCTTTAAATCCCCCTTTTTTGCTTTTCAACAGCCCGCCTATCATACTCCATTGATTAGAAATAACTAAGGAATATGGAGTAAAATTTGCTCCATTATTGTTAAAAGCAAAAACAAAGTTTGTTGAATTGAAATGAGGAAACAATGCAATATAAAAATAAAACTGAATTTAAAAAAAAGCGTTAAAAGTAACTTTTTTTGTTTTCTCAGATTTGTATTTTATCAAAAGAAAATTTAAACTTATTTTTTCAAATCTTATTTCTTACTTAAAAAAAAATGTATTGCTAGCATCAAACTAGAAATGAATAGAATATGAACTGTAATACAGTTTTAAAATGTAAATCTTAATTTGAAAGATAAAAAATCTCAAAGAAAAAGCAAATATGAAAAAAATTACTTGAAAGCGTAAAATCTACGTAATCAGCAAAGTTACTTGAACAAACATTCTTTTGACTAAAAACTATTTTAAAATTTCTTTGCTTACAACAATGATGGAATAAATTTACTCTACACACTGCATCTCTGGAGTTGTTAGTCATTCATTGGACATTCACTGCTCAAAATGATATAAAGAGCCAACTAATGTCGTAAAATAACAAGTACCCTTTTTGGAGCCTTTAGTGTTTGAAAAAAATATTTGAATTTATATATTTATCTTGAAGATTTTACATCAAATAATATCCTATGGAAGAAAATATGTATATTCATTTTATCTTTTTACTTAAAAAATAGTTTTATTAAAGAGGTGCTGTGATGATCAGCTGCTCCATGGAGCTTGTTACTGGTATCTGTTGATATTTGCTTTAAAACCAAACACCATTCCACAAAATATCTCGCAGATATAAAAAGTGTGAGCCCTGTTAACAAGATAAAGGCCAATTTATGTTTCTGACACATGTACCCCATTTACATTACCCTTGAAAAACCGATCCATGCCGAGACCGGTCCGAGCTCGGATCAGTTAACCAGGCCGGGTTCTGACGACCTCCTCCTCGCCTCCTAGTGACGTATTACTGCCAGTATTGAAGGAGGAAATCAAGCAGTTGGTGGCGGTAATGCACCAAAAATTGTTTGCCAACCGCCATAAAACACAAGAAGAAGAAGATGAAGAAAGAGGGAATCAAGCAAATCAAAATGGCGGCGCCCGTCACATTCAGAAATTTATGCTTGATAATTATTGCTGTACTTCGGTGTTTGCAGAGGGTCAGGAGAAGACGGCAACCTTTCGTGGATGCTTATAGTTGTTTATAGTTGTTCTTCTTCTGTTTTGTTTTGGTTGGCAAGCAACTTCCGGAGGGGCATTAGCGCCAACTACTGGAATGGAGTGTGAATCGGGATGTGCAGCCAGATGGAGATAACGCGTTCTGCTCATGCGCTCGTGTTATTAGAGAACCGAAGCCAGGGAAAAACCGAGCCGAGCCCACCTCTGGAACTGGTCTGCAGTTAGCTCGGTTCGGTTGTGTCTAGCAGGGTTCAGTTCAGTTTGGTTTCCATTTACACACGATAAGTTACCTCAGTTACTGAGCTCGGACCGGTCTCGGCACAGTTTTTCAAGGGTAGTTTAAATGGGTTAATAGCCTCTGCAACCGTCTGTGCTGTTGTCGTGCAACCAAAAAAAAAATAAAATCCTGACTATGCGTCGGACGGTTGCAAACCCGTGCAGACCTCAAACGGAAGTGCGCAGACGTAAAGGAGCCGTGATTGGTCCTTGGTATGCCTTTCCGGCCGACCTGAATCGGTGCCGGGGTGCGCCATTTTTAAAAACCGAGGAACAACTACATACCGTAAATCCTCTAATATAGGCCCGGGCCTTTATTTCACCCAAGTGCATCGCGGTCCAGGCCTTTATTGGAAAGAGGCCAGAGTTAGAGACATGCCTCTATTGCTATTTGAGCAAAACAGACTACCAGTGGAATTAATAAAAATGAGATTTTGTGTCTATTTGAACCTATAAAACACTAGGTTCATTTATTGAAAAAGTACAGTTACCATGTCTCGCTTGGTGTGAAGTAAAAAAAAAAAAAAAATCCTCCAATTCTGTTTAATCCTCCTCCTCAGTTTCCTCCTCCTCTTCATCTCTCCCTTTAATCTCCTCATCACTCGTGCCAGTCTCTATAACAAGTTCATTATTGTACAGTTCCTCTTCGTCCTCCTCATGTTCTGCTGTGTCTGTTCTCTTCCTCGCGCAGACGGGCAGCAGTCAGGGCCTGTCGTCCAGCAGCGCAGGGCTGTGGTACTTGTATGTTGCTACCACAAGCATAATGTTGAGGTATGCCCAGAAAAAACGTTTATAGCCCCGGCCTGTATGAGAGACCGGCCATTATTTACCTCCTCTGACAGCGAGACCGGCCAATGTTAGAGTCCCGGCCGCTAATGGAATACAGGCCAATATTAGAGAATTTACGGTAGGACAACTATGAAGAAACGTGAATCGGTCTTTTTCCCAACTCAATTAACAGAACCTGTTCCTCTTCGATGTCTAGCACAACAAACACTCCCTCCCAGTGCTGCCGAAGAAGTTCTCGTTATCATCCGCCTAAGTTCTTGCGAGTTCTCCAATAGGCTCCCCCTAGCGCTTTGGCAGGAAACTGCTCTGCGTCCCTAGAAATTCCAGACCGACGGTGCAGAAGCATACCAGCAAAACTGATTCGTGACCAGACCCAAGTGACATTTGATGTGTGCGGTTGCAGAAGTCTAATCTGCCCTCAACTCATTCAGCACAACAGATAAACAGAAATGTTTAAAGTAAAGTGACTAGAAAGTTGGTGTCTAGTAAAGAAAATATTGCTTATCAGCCAAAGTTCCAGCATCGTTCATCTGTAGCCTTCCCCATTACCGGATTTGTCAAGCAAAAAACCCAAAGGAATCGTACCTCTGGACGGACTCTACCTTCATACATCCGTTTTTTTAAAAGAACTTCTGGAACTGGTGGCTCAGAGTAAATACCGATCAATACTGTGTTTTTAATATCAGCCAAAAATATCTGCTGGACGATATTTTGCTCTATTTCTAGTTTGGAGCTTTCAATCCTCTAACCAATCCCAACTGTTTAGCTTTAGTTGACCAACAAATCAGCTGTTTGCTTTAGCTTTTTATTTATTTTGGGGGAGGCAAGATTATTGGTAAATACCTAGTGCAGCCAAAAAAGACGGAATCAAGAAAGATTGGTTCAATAAATGTTTAAGCAACTTCACAATATTTTTCAGTGTCTAAAGCATCATCTAGAAATCTATCTTTAGCATCGATATCGAGCCAGATCAGTATTTTTGGCTTCATTTTTATTTTGTAGATAAAGAACCTTGATATAAACTTTCCGCTTTTCTTTTTTAAGGTGTTCAGAATCGAGTAAACTGTTCAACCCACTTTGGGCAGTGACGTTTTTCACATCTTTGTAATCCAACCTCTTTGAGAACTTTCCAGAATGCAGTCAAACTCATGGATTTCCTTTTGTTCCCTTTAAGGGATGGGTGACGTGAGAAGAGTGCTAAAGAGTGAAAATGAACACACTCCTTCTTCCCGGTTTAGTCAGAGAAAAGATTTGTTGGAGGAAGTGGGAGAATAATGGAGGTAGAGATGTGGGAGCAGGGTTCAGTCCATTCACAGATTCCGAGAGGAAGGGGGAATAGTTGCTGGTGGTAACCGGGCAAAGTCCCAGGGTTTGGAGAAAGGAGGGGGAGGTACAGTTCAATGAGCAGCTTGTTTTTCTGGCACCAGGAAGAACTGTGAGCTGCTTCATAAACATGAATGAGAATCAGGCAGGGTCTTTTCTTTTCAGATCCCCTTGCCCCCCCATATAGGTTGTTCTTTCAGGCGAGGTAGAGCGATGACTGTGGTCCAAAAATCGCAGAAGTTTCCCGACAAATCTGTAGTTTTTCTCAACTCACGTCACAATGAGAAGGATTTCAAACTGTAATCTCCACTCAGAGCGTCATCAAGCTCGTTCACATTGTGCAACAGTTTGTTCATTGTTTGTTTTTTTTTTCACATCCTCCAAATCTCCCGAACGACTGGAGGAAAATAAAACTTGTTGTTGGCTTTTGGGTGCTGGAGGTCTTAACAGTCACATGAAATGGTTTCAGAGTCTGTTACTTGTGTTGAAGCTGCAAAACGGGTGGAAAGTAGAACAAAGAGCCATTGTTGGCTGTACAGTAGGCTTCACCAGTGCTGGTTATAAATAATCCAATGCACCATTAATGCCAAAAAGCACCCCTTTCTTTGCTTTTCAATTTTTTTACTTTTTTATATCCCTGAATCTATTCAGTGCAGTTTATTTCTATAGCACCATTTCCCAACACATGTCACCTCAAGGCACTTTAGAGAGACAGTTCAACCAGATCATACAGTCAGATCAGGTTAAACGTTTTCCATCTAAGGAAAACCAGCTGATTGCATCAACTAATTGACTCTGTAGCAATCCTTCACACCAAGCATGATTGTAGTGACAGTGGAGAGGAAAACTCTTTTAACAAGCAGAACTAGGCTCAATATGAGCGGCCATCTGCTGAGACTAATTAGGGTGCAGGGAGACAGAAACGGATCGAAAATGAAGCAGAGATACAAAAGACAACTGTCAACCAGCTCCATAGGCGGCCCCGTCCAGGAAACACACAGCCAGGCAGAAGCTCCGAGCCAGCTCCCATGTCAGAGGATGGAGAGAGCACATAGTCACAGTAAGAGAAACAAGACTACATTGAAAAACAGGCCAAGTTCCAACATCTAGAAACAAAGGTCTTGATGGCAGCATCACAGCTGATATTTCTCTCCAGGATGGTGTCACAACCAAACAGGAACAGACCAGATGAATAAGCAGAGAGAGCATAAAGTTGGAGATTGAACTTACAAATACTGCAGAATGGGAGAATAGAGATAAAATGAAAAGGCGTCCCTATGTCTTCCAGCAGCCTAAGGCTATATAGCAGCATAACTATAGAGATAGCTCAGGAGAAACTGAGCCACTGTAACTATAAGCTTTTTCAAAAAGTTTAAAGGCTGGTTTATGATCAGAAACAAGGCTGTCTGCGTGTGTGTTGCAGTTAATGCAGATACGCAAATCTGTGAAGATGGACCAGCTAAGAAGAGCGGGGTGCGCATGGACGCTGGGACCCCATTTCCACCTGGATCCCCGCTTTTTTTCGCTCTCAAGTCCCTCTGTTTTTGCACAAACTTGCCCCTTGCGTTTTTCCACTTCCTCACCGCCTCGAACGTATCTAGACCGGCAGCTAGTTTGTGATTGTCCCTCTTGCATTGTGGCGTGGAATAACATAGCTCAGACCATGCTTCAAAATAAATCGAAAATACCTTCGACAAGCTCACTTCGACACACTGCTGCAGGAGTACAACCAGCCGCCCATGAGGTGTCTGCCTCATGGACTGGTTGGTTCCACAGGACAGGATTCTGATTACTAAGGGATCTGCCTCCCATTCTACTTTAAGCAACCACTAGTAAACTTGCAGAATGAGAGTAAAGTGCCCAATCAGACAGAGATTGGTTATTTAAGACTATTGTAGAGACCCATATCTAGACCTCAACGTTGTAACTTCCCACAGATAAGGCCAACACAAAGTACTCTCACACCAGGGAGGAGTCAAGAGAAAAATATTACTAATCATCTCAATGGAGTTTATCCCCATGCAGTGGTCATTAAATAGGTGACACTTCAGCTTTAAATGGATCTTGAGGTTTAGTGCTGAGAGGAATCTATAGAAGTGCATATGCGTCAGAAATATTTGGTGCTTAAGCAGAAAAGATCCATTTGTTCTTTCTGTGTTTTATGTAAGGATGCAGTGAATGGATTTTGAATTGATTGTTAGTCGATTGATCTTGTCAAGCAATTAAGTTTTAATGGCTAAGCTGTCACTTTTAAAATGTTTTTTTCTTGTATCAAAAGGCTCTTCTTTTTAATATTAGGGCCCAAGTGTTATGTTTTTTCCCGCCATATGCCGATTTAAAAAAATAATAAGTCAATATATTTAAGCAATTTAGTGTTCCAGCAGTATTAAATACTGATTTAACAAACAAATGTTCTTGCACATTTTAAGGCATATTTATAAAATATTAAAAAGCAGGAAGCTATTCGGTAACCGAATAAAAAAAAAAAATAGAATATGTGAAACGATTATTTCCACTATACAGAGGTGTAAAACTATCATTAACAGATGCTCTATGTTGCTCTGACATGCTGACAGAACATGTTGCTTTGTTTCAATGAAGTGGACGCTAGCCGTGATTTAGCTTTCCGTTTTTTTGTGAAATACAACAATGTGGGCGAGAGTTTATGCAACTAACAGCACTGTGGAACAGGTTGTGAGAGGAAAACTAAAGCTAAACTCCATTAAATGCATTTAATCCCAATTTTTCCCAATCTACCTTGCTTGCTGCTAACATGTCTTCTAGCATGTTAAAGCGGTTCCAAAGTACTTTTAGCTTTGGTCGAGTTTGGCTCCCCCAGTGGACAAAAGCTGTATTGTTTTTCTTGAATAACATAGAGTGGAAAAGTCCTGGTCGCCTACAGCTGCATTGAACTATATGTCTGTTTCCAGTGCATGTGTGAAAGATAAATAGCGATGAGCTAATTTATCTGATGATATTGAAACAATATCACAAGATGTTGAAAATAAGAAACTTAACTTTTTTGTTTATTACTGTATTTCTGCAAGGTTGAAAAGTTGGTGTTGATTTTATTGCACATTATCAGTTAATTGGATGAAAGAAATTTGAATCCAGTAATCTATTAACCGGCGATTTATTCGTTTACTCCCTAATGATAACGTTTTTTATGACATTTAAAAGAGAAAATATTATAACTGCAGGACAACCACATAAATCCTACTCTGCAAAGTGTACAAAACAGCCGATATATTTTTGGCCCCAATGTTCTTCCATAAATTCAGCACTGAAATATGTCCCGTTAGTAAGAGCATTCCGGATGGTACAAGGATGGTATTCAGTTAGCATTAGCATATGGACTTGTAGGATTGTCTGTTTTTGCTTTAGGGTTTATTGGGAATGTCGGAGTTTACAGAAATCTGTTTTCAACATTTTAGTTTTTATTTTGCTGCAGCCCTGAAATCAGCGTTTAGTTTTATATTTGAGAAATAATAAAGTGAAAACTTTATTATTGCTGGTTGACCAGAGATCTTGTGTGCTTCTGGTAGGGCGAATGCAGCAGCAGGCACTTTGACATGGGAGCAGCTTTTCAGAGCTTTTTTTAAATAAGGCTGCCTTTAAAAAAAAAATCAAGTTTTTTTCAGCTGCAGCCTTGAAGAACTGAATAGCATTTGAGAGCTTGTTTTTTTTTTTTTTTTTTTTTTTACTGGAACGTTTGTAATCAAAAAGCGACATGAGTGGATCGTTTTATTTATAGAAGACGTTTATGTCTATGATTAACCCCCTGCCTTCGATTTCCGATTTAAATCTCAGAATTAGTCTTGTAATATTCCTACTTTATTTAAGTTTTTTTTAATGGTCTTAATCCTCTTTTTTGTCAGCTTTGAGAACATTTGTGGCCATTATTTTTTTCAAAAATTTCTTTTAATACTTTAAAATAGCCAGAAAACACGCTTCTCTGAAATCTGGCTCTGGAGAAATTTGAAATTGAGCTAAAAAATATGTCGTTTATCTTTTACTAGAACCATAAATATTTCTAGTTTTGAATCCTGAACTTTATTGCTCATAAAAGACAGACAGTCCTTTAATAGACAGTGATCAAACGATGCTGCAGATGTAGATGAGTTCATCCATTCAACATGTGAATTATTCCCTCCAAGCCTGATGGCCCCAGGGGCCCCTAGGGGCCTTTAGCCAAAGATCAAGCCACAGTGAACTAGGCTGAGTGTTTTCCCAGCTTAGCCTGCTGGTGGGGGGGTTGGGGGTGAGCAACAATAACATGTGCTTGGATCACTTGTTGCGCTCTGGGAAACTTTAGTCAGCTGAAGCCGTTGAAAAACAATATTAGTTAGCATTTTTCCATGACTGGGGCCGCCTACAGGATGTCCATGTTTGGTCAGTTGGGGTCCGTCTTTTTGTAGAAAAACAAAAGAGGAAGCCACGGGGATGCCAGAGGCCACCGTAGTTCTGCATTAGAGTCATTAGCAGTCAGTGGCCTCGGTGCTTCTGTCAGATGAGCATACCCGGTCAGACCAGCATACCCATAGTCAACAACCTGTTTATCCCTTTAGTTTTGTACGAAAATATACCCTTTAAACTACCTGAACGAGCGTGTATTTCTTTTGTCATGTATAAAAGTATATCTGACCTTAAATTTTTTTTTGGTACATGACTAAAGGGATGCACGCTTGTTGAATAGTTTAAAGTGTATTTTTTGTACAAAACTAAACGGATAAACGCAAATTTGATGTTTTGCACATGTGTATTGACTATGAGTATGTTGGTATGATGGGGTATGCTCATCTGACAGAACACCATCAATTCTTGATGAGCTGTAACTGCCGATCGATGTTTATCTGCTGCTGTCCTCTCCTCTTACCGAAGCGGCGATTCCTTAGCTTCACCCAACCTGTGATAACGAGTATTATTCATCTGCCGATTAATTTTCTGATTAATAATGGGAGAGCCAAAGCTTCCTTAAAGACTTTTGATTAAATTAAACCAGCTGAAACTCAAAATTTTCCACTTGAGGAGTTCTGGATTGAAAATATTGACAGTTTTTTTTTTTATCTTAATACAAAATGTTTAATTTTTTTTTCTACAATCTTTGTATAATTTCTGCTCTAGGTGGGTTGCTCTGTCAGCTAAAGGGATGGTTGAGAGTCTCTATACACCAGTCAGTGATTAATCGATTACTCAATTAGTTTATTATTTCAACAACCGATTTAATCCTATTAATTGTTTCAGCCCTACAGTGACGGAGTTCCTGCTGTTGGTAAAACCAGCAAATGTGCTTTCTGTTTCTTTCTTTGTTTGCTTCTTTTTTTATTTACTTTTTTCTTTATTTGTTTGTTTCTTTTTTTATTTACTTTTTTCTTTATTTGTTTGTTTCTTTTATTATTTATTTGTTTCTTTATTTGATTGTTTCTTTTTTGTTTCTTTATTTGTTTGTTTCTTTTTTATTATTTGTTTGTTTCTTTTTTATTATTTATTTGTTTGTTTCTTTTTAATTTGTTTCTTTTTGTTTGTTTCTTTGTTTCTTTTTTTAATTTGTTTCCTTCCTTCCTTCCTTCCTTCCTTCCTTCCTTCCTCACACTTAACTAGGGTCAAAAAGTTGCTTAGATGTGATTAAGTGTACGAAAGAAGCAAGAAACAGGCAAGCTGCATCATTTCCTGAATCACTGAAGATTAAAATTGAGAACCATCCTTAAAAAAGGTGAATCTTTTTAATACAAAGGAGCTAAAACAGTCTGGAATGATAATATTTGCCCCTTTTCAATAAATAGAAATTAAATAAAAATGAGCAATTTCAGTGCCATCAATCCATTAGTCTGAACATTCTCCTCGTTCTCCTCGCTCTTAGAGCTCTGGGCCACACCTTCAACATGCGTCTGATAAACAAGCAAACTTGGGTGTTTCAGAAAGAACAGCTGCTCATTTACAGCTATCTGATCAAACAGTCGAGCCGGGGGGCGGGGGTGTTTGTATCAGCATTGCTGTCAATGACGCATTGGACTTTAAATGTTTAATGTATTAATATTTAAAAACCATAAACGCAGCAAAGTCTTTCAAAGGAGTGAGCCCTATGCACAGGCGGACCAACAGAAAGGCTAAACTCAACCGGAAAATGAAGGATGGAAGCAAATACACATGACTGCTTCTGGGATCTGCAGCAGTTAACTAAACTCTTTTTACCAAATTCTGATGCTTATTACTGTATTAAACTGAATGTCATATCAGTATCTCAATGATGCTTACTATAAGGTTACATTTAAGTAGGGATGCACGATATTGGGATTTTGGCCGATATCCGATATGCCGATATTTTAAAACTCATGTAGCCGATAACCGATACCAATGTTAAAGCTGGACAAAAATAAGTAGTCATTGAAAATAGCAGTTTTGTTATCCATTTCTGACACTTTGAAAAATAATATAATCAAATATATTTTCATATGCTGATATCAAATTGATTTTTAAAAACGCGGTGAAATTCGTGAAATTTCATCGTTCTGTTACAAACTCGTGATATTTTGCAAATTCTTGTGAGATTTTGTTAGTAAAATAGATCGATACCGCGTCAATATATCAACATATAAAAATATGGCAAAATTTTGTGGATTTTCGGGGGATTTCGTAGCATAACAAGGACATATAGCAATATTTCATTAGTAAAACAGATTGATATGGTGTTTTTAAATGGTAATATATCAGCATATGAAGATATTGTGATATTTTAATGTATCAATATTTTTTCCCTCGTCTTTAGAAGTTTTTCATTCTGTAAAAAAGAAGTTTTTGAGGAAGAAGAAGTATTTTTTTTTTTAGACTTTAGAAACTCAGAAGCTGATCAAATATCGGGTTAAATATCGGTGGGGTGGCCGATGTCCGATATTCAGTTTTAAGGCCGATACAGGCCGATACCGATAGGGGGCCGATTATAACGTGCATCCCTACATTTAAGTCTTACTGACTCATAAGGGGGGTAAGATCATGATAAAAACCTTAACAACATGATGTTTGTATTCATTTCTGATCTGATTTAGTCGTATTCATTGCTTTTTTAAAATGTAGTTGTGGAAACTTGCCGACCGCTTTGTTCTAAATGTCCCACATTTGGATCCTATTTTTACCTTTTGATTTTATCTTTTTGGTTTCTTCAGCTTCACCACCATAATTACAGAAAAAAAATGCCCAAAATAAAGTCCAATGCAATAGGGTTATGTTTTATTTGGAGTGAATTTTGTTCCATTATCTTGCAGGAAAATAATCTGTTTTAGAAATGAAAGTTGGAGAAGAAAAGGCAATCCAGAAAACACATTTTGAAAAAATTTTTGATAAAAAAATAAATAAGGATTTGGTAATAACTTTGCAGGTTTCCCCTCAAAATTGAAAAGTATTGCAGTTGGTAAAACTCAATCTGAAAAAGAAATAAAAAAAAGATTTAAAAAGTTTTAAAGAATGAAAAAGAAAAAGTTTTAAGAAACTTAAAAATGAGAAGAAAATTCAAAAAAAGGTAAAGTTTAAAAATTCTAAAATCTAGGGCTCCAACTGATTATAATTTTGCCTATTGATTAATCTGTCAATTGATTTATTTTTTATTAATCTATTAATAATCAGAGAGACAAAGGTTCATTAAAGAAGATTTTTTACAGAATTAAACCAGTAAAAACTAAAACTTTTCCACTTGTGGAGTTCTGGAAAGATATACTGAGAGAGGAAAGTTTTTTTTATCTTTAAAGCAAAATATTTATACATTTTGTTCACAATTGTGGTATAATTACTGAGCTAAGTGGGTTTCTCTGTCAGCTTAAGGCATGTTTTAGATTCTCTATACTCCAGTTAACGACTAATTGATTACTTAATGAGTTGATTATTTCAATAATCGATAAATCGCGATTAATTCAATTAATCCTTTCAGCCCTGGTAAAGTCTAATAAAAACAACAAAGTTACTTAAAGCCTCAAAGTTTCTTTTTCAAAGTTTTATTCCTGAATTTAATTTTTGTTTTTTTCATATTTCCATTTACAAAACATTTGCTTCTTTGCAGCAAGAATAGAATAAAATCCACTCCTTAGTTTTCCAGGTCTGGTTTCCCATTTTAAGACGTATTATAACGAGGTTTAAAAACGTCTCCAGATTGTTCGGCTACTTAAACAGGATGAGGTTTTTGGCCGACCATCTGCTGCCGTTTTAAAACCAACCATGAGCTCATTATAGTGGTCTTACTGTAGCCTGTGAGGGATCGGATAGGCTGGAGGTGTTAAGGCAAACAGAATAAGCTAAATCATGCTTGATGGGGGGGGGGGGGGGTTCCTGTTCAGTAAGTGAGGAAACCTTTAGCAGCTAAAATGGCTGCTTAGTTTTAGTGTTTAAAGTTCAACAGATAATTCTGAGGGGTTTCTTTTTTTTCTCTGCTCCCTGACGTCTCACAGCTGCCTGGAGGAAACTATCTGTTCCAGCCTTTGTTGCTCCGTCAGAGACTGCTGGTGATAAGACAGGACGTCTGCAGAGTAGACAGCGGGAGATAGGGACAGGCGAGAGGCCCGCCGACCGCCACTTTGGGCCAGAGCTGATTGCCAGTGACGCAAACTAATCTAAAGTGTGTTTTTTGTACTAAAGGTTCACAGTTTTTGATTTTTTAGTCTTTACGGTGACATTAAAGAATTTTACGTCTAGACTGGAGTCGAAATTCGCAACAGGTCCAAATTTTATCACATTATGACACCTTTATTGGCAGATGGCTGCTTTGAAAGAAATGGCTTAGCTACAAACTTAACATGCAGGGATAAATAAGTCATAAATTGTCTGGGTTTTGGCATTTTTGTTCACAATTAATAGAAAAGTTGATAAGGTTTTTTAAAATGAGTCAGAGATTTGTAGGATGTAAAAAAAGTAAAAAAAAATAAATAAAAAAAAAAAGCCAAGAAAGGTTACAGAATAAAATGTTTTCCTAAATATATGCAACATTTACATCAAAAACATTGAACCCAGTTCAATTCTGTCAATATGATTAGGGCTGGGTAAAAAAATCGATTGAATCGATTTTGAATCGATTCCTTTACATTTTTGCAAAATTGATGTCTAGGGAATGAGATCGATTAGTACAAGATGTTCACATTCAAATGAGCAGGAAAGATGCATTCAAGATTACTTCAAGCCAGACAGCTGCAAATATACCCAATAGCTTAACTGAAAACATTAGCAAATGGGGGCTCAGCAGACAGCAAGAAGCCTCCCAGATCTCCAGATGCATTTGAGATATCAAAAAAGTACTCCAGAGTGTTGTTCAGCATGGGGGTGAGTAGAAAATGAAGGCTAATCCTGTTTTGGGTGTACTATTCCTTTAAGGGTCTTTGCTCAGGGACCCAGAGTGACAGTCCGTGGGAGTGGGACTTGAGCTCACAACCTAAGGATTCAAAACATAACTGGGCAACACTCCCCTTTTCTGGAGGCATTGCTCTGATCTCTCAGTAAAGGTGTTATTTTTATTCTAAACAAGGTTTTTTTCTATATAAATAATTACTTTCTGGAAAAGTAGTGCTCCTTCTATGTGGAAGCAAACAAACATGGGATCTCTGACCACCAGCTATAGGGCGACATTGAGAAAGATGGGGTGTTTCTCTGTCAAAATTACAACACAGAAAAATCTCTTTATTTTATTTCTTCATGTTTAACCCTATTTTTCTTTTGTGTGCTCAGGAAGGACGCGAGCAGTATGAGCTGGCTGCGACCTCGGAGCAGTGCAGCAAGAAGAAGGCAAAGGCGAAGAAGAAAGAAAAGGATATGGATGAACTGAAGAAGGAAGTGGACATGGTGAGGGTTTTTGTTTTTTTAATTCCCCTCGCCGCCTCAGGAGGCCTTCCTCTGATTGTTTAATGTCTCTCTAGGTTTGCTCCTCACATCCTCTCTACTTTCTCTTACAAATCTGTTTGGAGAGAAAAGAAAGTTTCAAAGTGCTTCTTTTCCACGCATCAAATCCTCTTAGTTTGCCGCTTGTTCCATTCGTCTCTTTCCGTCCTTTTAAACCTCTAAATGTTATTATATGAGAGGTGCTTATGGGGGAATTAAAGGTCGGCGCACAACAGGCTGTAAATGTCACCGGCTTCGGCCATATTGGGTCCACACGTACGACCTGAACACTGTCTCTGTGCTCTCGTTGCAGGATGATCACAAGCTGAATCTGGACGAGCTCCAGCGCAAATATGCAACAGACCTCAACAATGTGAGTGAGAGCAATGAACATCACAGCTGCAGCGTCAGCATGGAAAAGTTGGAGCTGCGGCTTGTTGGATTGTTATTGTTACTGACATGGGAGGGAGGTTTAGCAGCTTGCTTTCTTTTTTAGTTTGACAGCTGAGATTCAAAGCATGTTTGTCTTTTTGTCTGAAAAAAGCAAAATGTGTGTTTTAATCTTAAGTTCTCAACAAAAATAAAACAAAATATTTAAACCAAGTGGGAATGCCAAAAAAAAGAGAAATGCAAAATATCTAAATAAATGCTTGTATGGTTTTCTGATTCAAAATGAGATCGAAAAAATAAAACAGTGTAGCTTTTTTTAAATCGATGGATGTAATTTTTTGTTTTAGCTTGTTAAAATCAGTTTAAAAAGTAACAGCAAACTCTGTCTTGGTAAGTAATAGTTAAAGCAGATGAGCTCTAAACCTGTTTTAATGGCGAAAAGCATGAGAGCGAGCTGAATCGCTGTAGAAGCTGAGCCCATAGCTATGTCTAGAAGAGAAACGGGTCTAAACTGAAAGAGATGAAGCTACTGTGAAAAGAAGAGAACAGAAAGTTTGCGGTTTTAATAACAAATACTGCAGAATTGGAAAATAAAATAATTATGGAGACAGAGGGGAAGTGGTCCCTATGTCCTCCAGCAGTCTAAACCTATAGCAGCATATCTATAGAGATAGCTCAGGGTACAGCTGAGCCACTCTAACTATAAGCTTTATCAAAAAGGAAAGTTTTAAGCCTACCTTTAAAAGTAGACAGGGTGGCTAAAACTGGTGGTTGGTTCCACAGGAGAGGAGCCTGATAACTAAAATATCTGTCTCCCATTATCCTTTTACTTAAGACCTTAACTTTGTTTTGGTTTTAGAAGAACCATCTCTGGTGAAGAGAGATCTGAAAGCTGCTGCCATGTTTGTGTTGCTGTAAACTGGCAGTAATTTATGGCAGTTTTGGGATAAATTATGTATGTGGGAGGAAGTGCAGCTGTAGTGTTGTAATTAATGGTATTACGCAGGATTTTATCGAATTTTCCCCTCTCCACTTAAAAAAGAAAAAAAAGCCCATTTCTCGTGTTCGCTCTGTTTAAAAGTTGCTGTTCTCATATCTCATACAAGCTTATTGTGCCCAAACGTTTGCCCTAATGCTTAAATCCCTCAATCACTATATATAGCGGGGACCATATAGTGAATTTTATAGTCAACTTACCGTTCAGACAGATGATCACTTCCCCGTTGCCTGCACCATCTTTGTTATTAGTCGCCACTGTCAGATAGCGGCAGCATTTGGTGACATCGGGCCGCCTTGCAGGAAATCCCATAATGCTGTGCGAGGAGAGTTCTCCACGCACAGCATTTCTGGATACATTGGCCTCCTCTGAGGCCTTTCTTTTCTTCTTATACAGTTTGTAGACACCTTTTCTCTAACAAACCTCGGCCATTTTCAAAGAACCACAATGAGAAAGGTGAGCTTCAATGACTGTCTGAGACGTAGATATACGCCTAAAAGTGTGCATGCGCAGAAAAAGATAGCTAACGGGATGAGCACGTAGGATGGTCTTACGTAAACGTATCACCAGAATGATTGACAGTTAGGAGGGCCACTTATTTACATGATCCACCCGGAAATAAAAGAACGCGTTCTATTCTTTTATCATAACTTAATGTTATAGAAAAAGACTGAATAGATCTGCCCCTTTGATTTGAGCTCATAATTTACCAATGGAAAATCAAGGGTTTTCTTCCAAATCCAAACTTTAATATTAGTTTGGTGCATCTCTAGTTAGAAATACAGTTTGAAATATGTTTTTTATTATTAGTAGAAGTGTTTTATTTTTGTTTCCCTTGAATGGTATCCTTAAACCACTTGATGACAGACTGAGCTCTTTGCTTTGTTCATGAGCTGCCATCATAAAGATAATGCTGGAAAACTGTGCCTCTTTATGAAAGACTTTAAAAACCAATACACAAAAGAGTTGAATGCTGCTCTGAATCATTAAAGAAACGCACAAAATAAAGATCAAGTAGATATGCAAGTATTTAATTACTAAAAGCAAAAATCCATGTTTTTATTTCACTTCTGATCATTTTTAGTAAATCATAATAATCATGTATCCTAGTCAGAACTTTTTTTTAATATAGTTTCAGAGCCAACCTTTCTTTTTAAGCCAATTGGTGGCCGTTTTTGTCCTTTTCTCTGAAGAGCCATCTGTACTTCTGGTACAGGAAAGATTGAGACAACTTGATTAACTCTAAAGGTGTCCTTCCCAAAATGGCATGCACACTACTTGATCAAGTGCCTCTAATTAAAGTCTGTACGTTTGGAATTACAAAATTAAATGTATGTTAAATTATTTTTTTAAACTAGTGAGTTTTCCTTTTAATTTCAGCAGGTAGGACAATTTGCAAAGGAAATAAGTTGATTTAAAATGTGTTAAAAGTAAATGATCTGCTTTGAAGTGGGTAGCATCTAAGATTAAGGGCAAAAGTACCAATTCATTAGTAGATTAGATTAGATTATTTTATTAATTTGCTTAAATAAAGACATTTGGACCTATTTTAGACCAGTATTTGCAGTGCAGTTATTTTGTGTGATGCTGTTTCCCCTCTGGATCCTTCCCTTAGCTGCGTTTCTTCTGTAGACACCGTGTAGCCAGGTGACAAGAAGCGCTTGCCGTCCCCTCTGGGCCTCAACACGTTTCATAAACAAAGATGATGAAACTTACTGAGAACTTGACGCCTCGAAGCAAGCTGAACCGCAGGAGGATTTAACCACGTGTGATCGGATCTGATTTATTTCAGGGTCTGACTGGTGCGAAAGCTGCTGAGATTCTGGCCCGCGATGGGCCCAACGCCCTGACGCCGCCTCCCACCACCCCGGAGTGGGTGAAATTCTGCAAGCAGGTAATACTGGACACTAATGGTCCATGTGATTTTGAGTTGAGCTCCTTTATAGACTGGATTGCTCTGTTTTGTAGATGTTTGGCGGTTTCTCCATGCTGCTGTGGACCGGAGCCGTCCTCTGCTTCCTGGCTTATGGGATTCAGGCCGCCATGGAAGACGAGCCTGCAAACGATAATGTATGGAGAAAAAAAAAAGAAAAGTTTCTGATTCTTTCTGGAGTTAAACTATGAACCATTATTGCTGCAAATGAAGAACACATTTAGGAAATTAAAATTTAAAGCAAAAAAAAAAACTATCTTGGAAAAGGGTTGGCATAAAAGTCAATTTTCTCAGATTTTTTTTTTCTTTTTCTAATTTCACATATTTCTACCCTTTTTCATTCTATTTTTCATAGATTTTTACAAAATGTGTACTTTTCCTGTGGAGTGCGGAGCAAAGATGCGTTTCTATTGGTCTGCTTTACATAATTAATGATCAAACTTAGGAGCTTGGAGGGAAGAGAATATGACCTGTCAAAGCCAATTTGAAAAAATAAAAACAGAATCTTGGAGGAAAAAAAGTTTTTTTCTTAAAACATTTTTCAAATCTAGATTAAACTTTTACAATTTTCATCTTATAAAATGTGTTCTTTGCTTGCATCAATAATAAAACAGAATTTCCACCACTGTTTGTCCATCTCCAGCTGTACCTTGGTGTTGTGCTCTCTGCTGTCGTCATCATCACTGGTTGCTTCTCATATTACCAAGAGGCCAAGAGCTCCAAGATCATGGATTCCTTCAAGAACCTGGTTCCTCAGGTGCTTCCTCCATCAAATTCAAATGAATCCATTGATTCAGGATGGAAGTATGATCATCTGAACCCATCAGCTAAAATTATCTGGTGTTGCAGCAAGCCCTGGTTGTCCGTGATGGCGAGAAGAAGAGCATCAACGCCGAGGAGGTGGTGGTCGGCGATCTGGTGGAAGTGAAAGGTGGAGACAGGATTCCTGCTGATCTCAGAATCATTTCTGCTCATGGCTGCAAGGTTGGTGCTTTCACTGGAACCCTTTAAGCATTTTTTGTAAAAACACAATGGAGTAAACCTTGGATTTATGTCTCTTTCAAGGAATCCAGAATATATATATATATATATATATATATATATATATATATATATATATATATATATATATATATATATATATATATATATATATATATATATATATATATATATATATATATATATATATATATATATATATATATATATATATTTTTTTTTTTTTTTTTCTGGTATACATTTGTTATGACCACTTTGTGATGTTGAAATTGAGCTTGAAAAACATCTAAGCTGGCTTTGATTTTTTTTCTCATTGAAGCTTCCTCCTGAGCAGCTGGAGGCTTTTGAGACCCATATCAGTCCGTGGCCTTTCAGAAGGCTTTATTCTTCAAAAGAGAGAGAATAAAATAAAAGGATCTTTTTACTAATTCTCAAAATGTGAAAAAGATTTATATTAGGGATGGAACGGTTTATGAAAACCGTCCGAACCGTTCGGTTCGCGTGTGTTGCGTTCGGTTCATGCGCTGCTCGTTTTTCTCATAGGCAAAGCGTGTACACTCCAGAGCAGAAGGTGGCGGTACTGCGACCAAAGCCAACCACCAGTAGTAAACAAGAAGAAGAAGAAGCGAAGCAGCTTAGCCGGGTGTAGCAGAAAAAAATCAGTTGTTGTGGAGTTTTGTGTGGGTATGGCAAGTGGGAAAGAACAGGAGTTGGAAGACGCGCCAGCAGCACTTTATAGGTCTGCTGTATGGGACCGCTTTGCATTTAGAGTGACCTACGATGACGGCGGAAAGAAAGCTGTGGATAAAAGTGCAACAGTGTGCAAGCATTGTGCAACACGTGTTGTTTATGCTAACAGCAACATGACCAACATGTCAGGCTAACAATCAACATATACCGAACCGAAAACCGTGACCACGAAACCGTGAACCGAACCGAACCGTGGATTTTGTGAACCGTTCCACCCCTAATTTATACTATTCGGCTTTTAATATGGAACCTGGATTAACGGTGATGAATTGGAGAGAGGATTGAAGGAAGGATGCAGGATTCCTGCTACACTTTCTCTTGATTGTGGTAGTGTGGTCATGCGTATCTGAATCGAAATAATAATTGACTACGTCACGTTAAAATGTGGTTGAGATCTTTGGGGTGGGTCTGGTGCCCCTCACACCTGCTATTGAACCTATCCTCCTGCTGAGGAACACTTGCAAACCCTATACAGAAAAACACACTCGTATGTAAAAGCCACATTAGTTTGGTTCCAGGTGTTCACCAAAACGCTGTCAAGCTTTAATACTATGCATGTTTTGCTTTTGATGGGTTTTATCTATGTGTTCTTGGGAGACTACCTCAATTGTTGTGTTTTTTTTTTTTTTATCCAACATGGATGTGAATCAGAGACCGCCTGCCGTTCTCTTAGGTCGCTGGAGTCTGTTTGTCATGGGTTTTGTTATTGGCTGTTTGAATGATGAGGATGCTGGTTTTTGTTTTTATGGCACTAATAGCTCATTTTTTCCAACAGTAGGCTGACAGAAAAGGGGGTAGTAGAGAGGGGGAGAGACATGCGGCAAAGGACCACAGGTTAGATTCGAACGCGTGTCGGCCGTGTCGAGGACTAAGGCCTCCGTACATGCATACTCCGTCGTGCGCGCTAACTACTGCACCACCTGCAGGCCCGATCAGGATGCATTTTCAAGTCTTAGTTGGAGAAGTTTGGAAGCTAAAACTGTAATTTTTCCTGAGTTCAGTGATGGCTTCTTGTAACAAAGATTTTAGTTTTAAAGATAACGTTCACGTTGCAAAATGTAGAATGAAACGATATCAGAAAAAATGGAAAACGGAATATGAAAAGAAAATTTTAAAAAAAGTTACAGAAGTTTGACTTGCATATGTGTTTTTTTTTGTTTTGTCTTTCAAAGTTGCATTTCTGGAAATTTCTAGTTGGAATGAGAAATTGGCCGACTTTGGTTATTTCAGATTCATGTAAAGTTATTCATCATTTTAAATGTTTTCCTCCTGCTAAGGTGGACAACTCCTCCCTGACCGGCGAATCAGAACCACAGACTCGTACCCCAGACTTCTCCAACGAGAACCCATTGGAGACCAGGAACATTGCTTTTTTTTCCACAAACTGTGTTGAAGGTAGGCGTCTTCGATGAAACCCAGAAACTCTTTTCGTTTTGCCCTCCAATTAAAGATTGAATCCCGTTTGCAGGAACGGCTCGCGGTGTCGTGATCAGCACTGGGGATCGTACGGTCATGGGCCGGATTGCCACGCTGGCCTCTGGACTGGAGGTCGGGCGCACGCCAATCTCCATCGAGATCGAGCACTTCATCCACATCATCACTGGTGTGGCCGTCTTCCTGGGTGTGTCTTTCTTCATCCTCTCACTCATCCTGGGGTACACCTGGCTGGAAGCCGTCATCTTCCTCATCGGTATCATCGTAGCCAACGTACCTGAGGGTCTCCTGGCCACAGTCACTGTGAGTCCAGGACTTCATCCCTTCTTTGTCGTGTTTCAGAAGATTTGTTTGTTGTTATAAATCAGTCCTTGTCTCCAGGTGTGCCTGACTCTGACTGCCAAGCGTATGGCCAAGAAAAACTGCCTGGTGAAGAACTTGGAAGCTGTCGAGACTCTGGGCTCCACCTCCACCATCTGTTCGGATAAGACCGGCACCCTGACCCAGAACAGAATGACCGTGGCCCACATGTGGTTCGACAATCAGATCCACGAAGCCGACACCACAGAGAACCAGAGCGGCACCTCCTTCGACAGAAGCTCTGCCACCTGGGCGGCTCTGGCCAGAATCGCCGGACTCTGCAACCGGGCCGTCTTCCTGGCCGAGCAGAGCAACCTCCCCATCCTGAAGGTAGGTTTCTGCTCTCCTCTATCAGTCAAAGCTAACGTTTGCTTCCGTCTCTGCAGTTCATTTCTCTGTTCTTCTGAAGTGTTTTCTTTTTTTAATCAATGGAGTAATTTATCTATTCTAAGGAAACCTTTCTGTCATCATCGAGGAATAGCATTCAAATGTTTGTTTTCTGTTTGAAATAATTGAGAAAGCCAATCATGTCTCCCCTCTTGTCTAAAAGAGAGACGTTGCTGGTGACGCTTCAGAGTCTGCCCTACTGAAGTGCATCGAGCTTTGCTGTGGATCAGTGGCGGGGATGAGAGAGAAATACCCCAAAGTTGCTGAGATCCCTTTCAATTCAACCAATAAGTACCAGGTATGAAATCTGTCTCTTCAACTTGAAACTCCACATCAAGAAGCTCTTTGAGGACCTTAAGGGGTCATTTTGCTAGTCACAATATCTGAATTGAAGATGCAGATGTTGTCTTCATTTTAAAACTCGTATCAAAGCTGAAAAGTAGGAATACAGAGTATAAGATGCTCAAATCGCCCTCTGTTTCTCACCCTCTCTCCTTAAAAGCTCTCAATTCACAAGAACCCCGGAGCTGATGCAGAAACAAAGAACCTGCTGGTGATGAAAGGAGCGCCGGAGAGGATTCTGGACCGCTGTTCCACCATCATGATCCAGGGCAAAGAGCAGCCTCTAGATGACGAGATGAAAGATGCTTTCCAGAACGCTTATCTGGAACTGGGGGGTCTTGGAGAGAGAGTGCTTGGTTTCTGTCATTTCAACCTCCCTGATGAGCAGTTCCCAGAGGACTTTGCTTTCAACACAGAAGAAGTGAATTTCCCCGTTGAGAACCTGTGCTTTGTCGGCCTCATGTCTATGATCGATCCTCCTCGTGCTGCTGTGCCCGACGCTGTGGGTAAATGTAGAAGCGCAGGAATCAAGGTCTGTTGGATTTTCTGTATTTTTAATTTTTTTTTTTAAGAAAAATCATTTGACTTTATTATTATAACAACTTAAACCTGCCTTTTCTTAGGTTATAATGGTCACAGGTGATCATCCAATCACAGCCAAGGCCATTGCTAAAGGCGTGGGTATTATCTCTGAAGGCAACGAGACTGTGGAGGACATTGCTGCACGTTTGAATATTCCTATCAACGAGGTTAACCCAAGGTACAGAATCATTGCCGTGCAGTGAGAAAGAAATCCATTAAAGTATGTGGAGAACCTCAGGGTCGTGTTCTTGGTCCTTAGATTGTTTCAAATATACCTTCAATGTTCCTTTGATCGTATCAGGATGATTTAATCTTTTTTTTTTTTTTCTTCCAGGGATGCCAAGGCTTGTGTTGTTCATGGAGGCGACCTGAAAGATCTGACCCCAGAGCAGCTTGATGACATTTTGAAGTATCACACAGAAATCGTTTTTGCCAGGACCTCCCCGCAGCAGAAGCTAATCATTGTTGAAGGCTGCCAGAGACAGGTAAAACATGAAGGACGTATTGTCTTAATGAAAACGTGCCCCTTTGCCATATTTAGATCTAGCAGCAAAAATGTCTGAGTCACATAAACATTAAATCTGTACTTTTATTTTCAGTCAACATTTGAGCTAAACAGAGTCAAACTCTCTCCCTCGTTTGTTCTGTAGGGAGCCATCGTGGCCGTGACAGGTGACGGTGTAAACGACTCTCCAGCTCTGAAGAAAGCTGACATCGGCGTTGCCATGGGGATCGCTGGCTCTGATGTCTCCAAACAAGCGGCCGACATGATCCTGCTGGACGATAACTTTGCCTCCATTGTTACTGGAGTGGAAGAAGGTGACGACATAGTAAAGAAAAAAAGATTCTTTAGGTGCATCTTGATACAGAGGTCCTAAAGTAGGATTTAATTTTCTCACCAGGTCGCCTGATCTTTGACAACTTGAAGAAGTCCATCGCCTACACCCTGACCAGTAACATCCCCGAGATCACTCCTTTCCTCCTCTTCATCATCGCTAACATCCCTCTGCCTCTGGGAACTGTCACCATCCTCTGTATCGATCTGGGAACAGACATGGTGAGGATGGCTCTGCTTTTTTTTCCTGCCTCAATTATCCCTGCAGTCTGCAGCTCCTGACCGGCCTTCCCTCACCTCACGCCCCTCAGGTTCCCGCCATCTCCCTGGCTTACGAAGCTGCCGAGAGCGACATCATGAAGAGACAGCCCCGAAACCCCAAAACAGACAAACTGGTGAACGAGAGGCTGATTAGCATCGCGTATGGACAGATCGGTAAATAAACACTTCCTGGATCTATGTGGGAGGTATACTGTCTAGTTGAACCGTAGAAGGAAATGTGTGTTTAACCACAGGGAGGGAAAAAAAGGGGGGGTTAGATGGTGGGATGTTTCCACTGAGTTCTTCTAAAGTCAGAACTCTCTGTTCCTGTTAGTTTAGGAGTTTAGGATCAGGGAGTACTGCTCTCCCAGGTGTTCTCTGGGTGGCCTTAAATGAAAGGAGGGAAGCAAAAGTTTTTGCTTGTTTTCTGATTTACAGTTTATTTGAATTAAATAACTTTGGTCATATTCCTTCTCTGTGAAGAAAGCTGACCTTTTCAGCTTTGTGAAAACAGTTTATTGCTCTTAGGAATGAAAATTACCTCCTTTTTAATTTTCTCTATAGAGTCCCACATTTGATTAAAATGCTGTTTTCAGTGTTTTAAATTTTTGTTAGTCATTTTCAGCTTTATTTTTCAAATATTTTCATATATTTGTTTTGTAATGTCTCCATTTTTATGGATCAGATTCTTTTCACATTAGGCAAAATACAGATGCTTATTTTTGACTAATAAAAATTCAGGTTTCATTATTCATTCATCCCTGACGGATCGATCAATCTCTCATTCTGTACCGACTGTTGCTCCTGCAGGGATGATCCAGGCGCTGGCGGGCTTCTTCACCTACTTCGTCATTTTGGCGGAGAACGGTTTCCTGCCATCCACCCTCATCGGGATCCGAGTGAACTGGGACAACAAGTACATGAACGACCTGGAGGACAGCTATGGGCAGCAATGGGTGAGTCCCGCATCTTTGTTCGTGATTTAGAGGAAGGTATCCGCTGAGCGGCGGTTTTTAACCTGCTGTGAAATCTGTTCAGACGTACGAACAGAGGAAGATCGTGGAGTTCACCTGCCACACCGCCTTCTTCGTCAGCATCGTCATCGTACAGTGGGCCGATCTGATCATCTGTAAGACCAGGAGGAACTCCGTCTTCCAGCAGGGCATGAAGTGAGCAGATCTCTGCAGAAATCCACGATTGAACCAGTAGATGTTCAGAGTCACTTCATCGTATTTATTTCTGCTGCGTTTCAGGAACAAGATCCTGATCTTCGGACTGTTCGAGGAGACTGCCCTCGCCGCCTTCCTGTCCTACTGCCCCGGCATGGACGTCGCCCTCAGAATGTATCCTCTGAAGTGAGTCCATGCATGTTTCTAGAAGGATCCAGAAACATCTTTAATCATGGAGTTTGGTCTTAGTTTGTTTCAGTTCTGGAAGTTATCTAGACTATGATGCCAACCTCGAAATCTGTTTTTCTTCCTTTTCCTTGTACCTTCCTTCTCTCCTTCCTTGTTTCCTTCATTCTCTTTTCAATTTTATGTTTCCTTCCTTCCTTCCTTCCTTCCTTCCTTCCTTCCTTCCTTCCTTCCTTCCTTCCTTCCTTCCTTCCCTCCCTCCCTCCCTCCCAGGGTTTCCGTGGGTCATTAAAAATCGGTAAAAGTCATTAAATTATTTTTAAAATTAAGGCCTTAATTGGCATTAAAATTAATTTAATTTGATTAACGTGGCATTTAAAATGCTTTATTTAATTAAAAAAAAGCTGTTAAAAAATAATTTCATCAGATATATTATATCGCAAATCTATTTGCGCGGAACTGCTTCCCGTTGATTGTAAAGCCATGTGTTCGGAAAAGAAGCTTGAGGCGGAGAAAAAGCTAGAGAAATGGAAAATGCAAATTTCCACAACAATGGCAGGAAAAAGAGGAGTTCAGGACATGGCTGCATGCAACCTGTTGACGGTAAAGATGACGAAGGATTTTGCCGTGTTTTTATATATTTATTTATGTTAGTTTTAGTCATGGGTACTTGTTGATGACTTCAAAATTATTTCTAATAGCATTAAGAGAGCATTAAAAAGCCTTCCTTCCTTCCTTCCTTCCTTCCTTCCTTCCTTCCTTCCTTCCTTCCTTCCTTCCTTCCTTCCTTCCTTCCTTCCTTCCTTTCCTTTCTTTGTCCTTTTTCCCTCAATCCTTCCTCATCTCTCATCCTACCTTGTTTTTTTTCCTCTCTTCCTTCCTTTTCGTTGTTTTTTGCATGTAGTTTGTTTAGCTTAGCAGAAAGGATTCAGTGGTTTAGCAAGTTGAGTCTGGTAAAGACCAGCTGATCAAATCTCTTTCCTGATGTTTTTCAGACCCAACTGGTGGTTCTGCGCCTTTCCCTACTCCCTGCTCATCTTCATCTATGATGAAATCCGTAAACTGATCCTCAGACGCAGCCCAGGAGGTGAGTCTAGAACCTCTGCTTTTGTTTTTTCTTTCCCTTATCAGCAGATCATCCTAAATTATTTTTTTTTCTTCTCTCTTCAGGCTGGGTGGAACGGGAGACCTACTACTAAAGACCCCGTCAGTCCAGTCGACTGCCGTCTTGTCCTCCACTCCTCCTGTCCTTGCATGAATATTGTCTTGCTGCTCGGAATAAAAAAAAATTTAACCTCTGTGACAAATAAATTGGAACGTGTTTTTATATTAGGGAATGCTTGATACTACTATTAGATAAATACTGAGACGGAATATGCTGATGATGATGTTGATGATAAATGGTAATGCTAATGACATGAACATTGACATGACTATGCGTGCCTTGTTTCTGAAACAGGACCAATTTTTTACGTGTTTTTAACAGTTATGAACGTTCAATAAAAATGCACTCGAGTCAGGTCCCAGAAAGGCTCCAGTTCTCATTTCTTTATTCTTTATCTTGTTTGTTGTCCTTATTTCTAGATGAATAAATGGAAACGATAAAAATTGCCACAAAGGTTTTAGTGGATCTAAATGCCAAGAAATACAGTAAATTACTAAAATGATTTGCCATTTTTATTCCCAGACTTATTGAAAAGTGAAATTTTAAAAACTGATATATTTTAAGTGTAGCAGATGTTCGAGGTTTGAAAGTAACTAATGTAACTATTTTAAAACAAGATTACAATTTTTCTATTTTATAGTTCTCTGTATGTTGGCACAGGCATCCTGCTAAAACCGATGCTAAAGATGCTGTAGGGTAGAAAGTGCAACAACAAAAATGAATAAAAAAACCTTTTTTTTTTTTTTTAAATCAGGCTGGGTTTCCAATAGGAAAAGTAGTTAAGTAGATTAATTGTACAACTTCCTCCTCCAATTTTCTGCCAGCATTAGGCGGATATTCTCACAATGCATGCGAAGGCCTACTTGAACAATTCCACACAGGATTATAAAAGATCTTTAATCTCTGGGAGTGATTTGGAAGCAAAATTATTTTTGTTCTCTGGAGAGAATTTGGTTTTATTCCTTTATTTATACTTTAAAATTATATATTTGAAAATCTAATGTGGATATGATACATTTGTATTTCCTTTTGTAGTAAGTTTTGATAGAAGAGTCCAGCAGGTTGATATTTGGGTCAAGTTCTTGAGCAAGGAACTTTACAGACAATTAAACCAGTCTTATTGGTTCAATGTATTCTATATTAGCAAATCAGCTCGTTGCATTCAGTCATTTACTGCATAATTCACTCCGCGGTGAGCATGTAATGATAGTAGACATTCACTTACATTGTGTTGTTGACTTTTCTTTTGTAAACTAGCTCCATAGGTGGTTCTTTGTAGGTAATAAACTTAAGCAGACATGTTCTGAGTATATTTTTATGAAGGATCAAGAAGAGCAGATACAGTTACAGTAAAGGCTGAGCCCAAAGCCACGTCTAAGAGTGAAACAGGGCCACAGCTTGGGGAAATAACAGGCTCAACTATATAATTTAAAATCTAATTTGCTGATTGTTGCAAGCCAGGTGATATATCTATTCAGGATGGCCTCACAGACCAGGTGAAGCATATATGATGACAAAAGGTAAAGAGAAAATAAAGTTTGGGGATGAAGTAACAAAGACTGCAGAATGGGAGAAGAGACAGAATGATGAAAAGTGGTCTTTATGTCCTCCAGCAGCTTCAGACTTTAGCAGCATTTTCAGTGTTTTCAAGCCTCCTATTCCCATATTCCTCCATACTTCCTGATTTTCTATTACGAAATCTTTTTAGCATTCGTTATCTGCAAAAACAGTCAAATTTGACTTTTTAAGCGGCATCTAATTACTTCTATTGCTTCTTGAATCAAGCAAGTCTCCCTTTCAAGACCAAATTTTTTATTGAATCCAGACTCGGTCATTCAACATTAAATCCAGATTCCTTAAATAATAATTTGTGATCTTCAATAGCTGTCTTTAGTTTGCAGACAGAAAAAAAATAAGCCAAAAAAACCTTGTTTGGCATCTTAATCAGATGTAGTCATGCAGGTTTACTTTCAGAACTCAATTTAGATTACAGGCATGTTTTGAAGACATAAAAACCTGGAAGAAACTTTCTTGTCCTGAATACAGACAAAACAGAAGTTATAGTCTTTGAAAAATAAGCCGATTAGTCAACCACATAATTTTGAAGAAATTAAATTGATCTCAGGCTATAAATTAAAAAATCCTGGTGTTATTTTTGATCAGGAATTGTCATTTAAATCCCATATCAAAGAGCTTTCTAGAATTGACTTCTTTCCTCTGTGGAATATTGCAAAAAAAAAAATAATAATATTCTGTCCAAGGGTGATGCTGAGAAACTAGTCCATGCATTTGTTACTTCAAGGCTGAATTATTGTAATTCTTTACTATCAGGAAGTCCACAAAATGTTAAAAGTCTTCAGCTGATCCAAAATGCTGCAGCCAGAGTTCTGATGGAAATGAAAAAGAGATCATATCTTTCCTATGCTAGCGTTTCTTCATTTGCTTCCTGTTAAATCCAGAATCAATCTCCAGGTCTACTAGTGTTTCGTAGCATTTCTAAAAGTAGAATGGTAGGCAAATCTTTTAGTTATCAGGCTCCTCTCCTGTGGAACCAACTATCAGTTTTAGTCAGTGAGGAAGACAACCTTTGTGCTTTTAACTGTAAAACCTTCCTATTTGATAAAGCTTATAGTTAGCGAGACACAGTTATGCTGCTATAGGCTTAGACTGCTGGAGGACATAGGGACCACTTTTTAATCATTCTGTCTCTATTCTTCCACTCTGCAGAACTTCTTAGTTCAATCTCTAACGTTCTACTCTCTGCTTTTTCTCATTATAGCTTCATCTGTTCTGTTCCTGTTTGGCTGTGACACCATCCTGGAGAGAAATATCAGCTGTGCTGCTGCCATCACTACGTTTTCATAAAGATGTTCGAGATTGGCCTGTTTTTCAGTATAGTCCTGTTTCTCTGATTGTGACTGGCTAGATGTGCTCTCTTAATCCTCTGACATGGAAGCTGGCTCAGAGCTTGTCTGCCTGGCTTTGTGTGACAGTTTCTTTTTGTATCTCTCCTTCTGTCTCCTTGAACCCCAGTCGGCCTTGGCAAATGGACGCTCACACTGAGTCTGGTTCTCCTTAAGGTTTCTTCCTGTTAAAAGGGAGTTTTTTTTCTCTCCACTGTCACTGCATGCTTAGTAGATGCCCAAAAATACTAGAATAAAAGCACTGAAGAAAAAAACTACGTTTAACATTAAAAAAAACCTTTGAATGTTAGGAAAGTACGAATATTATAAATCTTAATAAGGTATAAATCAGAAAAATACCCTTTTCCAAACCATTATTTCACTTTTTTCAATATTGTTTACTGTCAACCTAAAAGTGATCCTAAGTTGGGGAATTTGATAATTATGCATTTAAATTCCCTAAAGTTTTACGATGAACATTTCATTTCTGATCCAATTTCTGAGTACTGTGTTTCAATGACCCACATTGTAAAAAATTACAGGTTTTTAATCATAGGCTTGGCATCTTATTCTTAATAACTCCTCTATTAATGCTGCAGCAGAGGCTGTCTGGCTCATTCTTTCTTGAAGCTCTTAAAACAAAAGACCACAAATCGTATAATTACCTCCTTGATATTGAAAAGTCTTTAATAACATTCACTAAATACAGTGTATTATAGAGTAACATTTTGTTTTAGCTCTTTGAACATTAAAAATGAACAGATGAAACTGGGACACGTTTCAAACAGAACCATGAGAAGCAAAGAGATAGAAGGCCCCTCCATCTCTGTTGAAGTGATACAGTTTATTTCATATTTATGCCAGTAGAAACTAGGTCACAGTTTAATGAGATAGATATGCTGACCAAATCTGCAAACTGAACTCCGTTAGAAACGCAGCCTCCTCTATGTCTCCGATCTTGTCAAAAAAACTGCAGAAATCACTGGAATATCCTGTTAGTTGTGGTCACTGAAGAAAAACAGGGAATAGACTCCATAAATCAACCCACCTGAGGAAAACATTAACAGTTTGAAACTTAAGCTATAGAATAAAAATGGATCTTAGACATTTTGAAGAAAGAGATAACGGTAATTTAACAAATACCCCAAAAATGATTTCTTTAGGTGTAATAATTCAATACTAATTGGCAAATGCTGCATTCTGGCTGATTGTAGATATAGATGAATAGATGACGGAATGGTATGTCAATATTGCCTCTATTCTGAGTATTATGCTCCTCTAACGAAGTATGTCACTCTAAATCTGCAGGTTTACTAGTAGGTACTAGAATTAGTAGAATGGTAGGTAGATCCTTTACTTATCCAGCTCCTCAACTATGGAAACAACTACAGGTTTTAGCTCGTGAATAAGACACTTTGTCTATATTGGCTTTTAAGCTGTATTAAAACTTTCCTTTTTGATAGAGCTTATAATTAAAGTAGCCAAGGTTGTCCTGCGCTATCTCAATAGCTATGCTGCTATAGGCTTACGCTGCTGGAGGACATAGGGACTTTTTCTGATGTTGATTCTCCACTTCTATTGTATTTTTTGTTTCTGTTCCTTCCTTTTTTAAAGCATAGTAGATATATCTGGTCTGTTCTTTTTTGGCTGTGAGATTATCTTGGAGGGAAGAATCAGCGGAGCTGTTAAAATCAACACCTTAGGTTATAGATCACAGAGTTGACATGACATGAAAACTGGCCCATAACGCATCTACTTAAATGTTTCTTTTGCGGACAGAAAAAAATAGTTTAATGTAACAGTGTTGCATAGAAAGTATATGGATCAGTGCTTGTGTGTTCTTTTTATGTGTTAACTGTAGAGGCAGACAGTTTTGATTCCATTATATAAATTTTGGTTCAGTTCTATTATAACACCAATTCACAACCATTAGTATCTCAACCCATAGTTCAGTCCAGTCCAATCATAAAGAGTCTATAATTGAAATTTAACAATAGCTTTCAATGCAGTCAGGTCCATTTTAGAATTACAAAGTAAATAATATTGTTGTCAGTATATATACTGCCAGTGTTGCTCATGTTTTGTATCATTGAACAGCTGCTTGTTCAGCCGTGACAGAAGATAAGCCTTGAAACGACAAAGATTACAACAACGGAGGATGTCACTTGAAAACAGTACAGCTCAGTAGCTTCAGCCCTTGTCTCTGATATTACTTTTATCATCAAACTATAGATGTGAGGGATTGTATTTGAGTCAATGAGTCAATGCAATCAACTGGTTTTCCTTAGATAGAAAACTTTGTATCAATTTGACTGTATGATCTGGTTGAACTGTAAAGTGCCTTGAGATGACATGTGTTGTGAATTTGGCGCTATATAAATAAACTGAATTGAATTGAATTGAATTTCTTTTGAATATTCTTACATACTTTCTTAATGTACTGCATGTCCTTTAGGTATTAAGGCATAATAAAAAAAAGGATGATATATCTTGGGTTTATTATCCACAGGTCTATTTATGAATCAAGATTCTAATATGTGGATGCAGAAACCACATGCTTCTTTTGTATATATATGGATATATACATAGATATAGATATAGATATATGCTCTGGCAATAGGACTGGACAGACTTAGTGTCTCTGCAGCTAATTTGTGTGTCAGGAAACACCTCAGTTCTGTCAAGATATCATACATCTCTAGACTGACCTCAGTGACAGCTGTGACGCTGTGTGTGAATAGTAAGGGCTAAAGGGATGAGAAAAGTTTGCCCTGCTCCCGTTCTTCTTCTCTCTGAGGATTTAGTTTCAGTCAGACATGGTTACTTTGAATGACTGCTCCCACTCAAGTGGTTAAAAAAGGCAGCATGACAAAAGCTGACAGCTTTCAGGCCTGTGTTTTTCTTTCTTTGTGCTAAGTCATTAGTTTGGTCAGTATACCTAACTGGTTGAAATCAAGCATTCAAACGAAAATCCTGAGATTCAATAAGATTGCAAACTTGTGGTACATCCACATCAAACTGAACACAGCGCTGTCACAAAAACCTTTACAGCAAAGATGAACTCAGTTTATTTATATAGCGACAAGTCTCAACACGTCATCTCAAGGGTCTTTTCAGACGATTCAGGGAGATCCTAAAGTCAGATTGATTCAAAGTTGTCTAAGGAAATTCAGCTAATTGCATCCATTCATTAACTTTGCAGGATTCACTCCTCTGTTGAGCATGTGGGAACAGTAGATATTCGCTTGTATTCTGACGTTGAATCTACAGCAATCCCTCACACCATGCATGTTTGTAGCAACAGTGGAAAAAAACTCCCTTTTAACAGGAAGAAACCTTCAGCAAAACCCAGGCTCCGTGTTAGCGGCCATCTGCCGAGGCCATGGGGTTCAAGGGGACAGAGGCAGACATACAGAAATAATTTATATATACAAAAGGTAACTGAAGGGAGAGTCAAACTGGGTCCTTTTTAAACATAAACTTAAAGACTTTTTATTGAGAGGTCAGTCATGTGAACATTAATAATCTAACTGACCTGATTTTATTTCTTTGATGTTTTAATGTGTAATTTGCTCTGTTGTTCTTGTGTACAGTCACTGTGTTTTGTGTAAAAGCCTAACTGGGGACAGACATTGAGAATTAGCCTTAGCTAAAATGTTGTAGTGTGTGACATGATGCATGAAACATACTTGTCCCTATCAAATAAACAAATAAATAAAAATAAAACTGCCAACCAGCTCCACAAGCAGCCCCGTCCAGGAAACACAAAGCCAGGCAGATGAGCTCTGAGCCAGCTTCCATGTCAGAGGATGAGGAGAGCTAATACAGTTAGTCACAGTCAGAGAAACAGGACTATACTGAAAAACAGGCCAAGCTCCAACATCTATAAACAAAGGTGTTGAAGGCAGCAGTGCAGCTGATAGTTCTCTCCAGGATCAAGTCACAAGCAAACAGGAACAGGTCAGATGAAGCTACTATGATGAGAAAAAGCAGAGAGAGCAAAACGTTAGAGTTTGAACTAGCAAATATGGCAGAATTGGAGAATGGAGATACAATTAAGCAGAATGAGGAAAACTGGTTCCTATGTCCTCCAGCTGTTTAAGACTATAGCAGCACAACTATAGAGATAGTAGACAGGGTGTCTCCCTCATTGACTAAAACTCATAGTTGGTGCCTGATAACTAAAATATCTGCCTCCCATTCTACTATAGGAAATGCTAGGAACCACTACTAAACCTACAGATTGAGAGTTCTATGTTAGGAGCATATGCAAAGATCAGAATATTAGAAACAGTTGGGCCATTTAAGGCCAGATAAAATAGAAGTACTTTAAAAAAAATGGCAATACAGTGAAAACAGGATTATTATGGCTATTATTAGTCCCTACACCGATGCAACCGACTGATCTTCTGCTGTGGTGGAAAGTAAATGGCCTTAAGGTCATCTGAATTGTTGGGTCGGGTTTCTCTCATCTTCATCATGTCAAGCCATGAGTAACAGCAATGACAATAGACTATTGTAACTCTAGCCGTGTGGGAAGGTACCAAGCTCTTCTCAAAAATAAAATCTGGATCTCCATAAAGTAGGACATGCTCTAAAATGTCCTGGTAGATGGTTGCTTTGTTATTGTTTAGTTATAGTAAAGTTCATTCATTTTGGGGGAAGCGCTATTCAAATTATCAGTGTGGAGTCCTCTTTTGTTTAGGCCCAGATGGGTGGCCAAAGCTATACAACAAAACTTTGCTGGCTCATTGTAGGCTCTCAGCTTTTTATATGGTATACCTGAATTGCAGAGACACGATATTTGTAAAAAAAAAAAAAAAAGGATTCACACATATTTGGTAAACAGTTTTTGTTGACAATTTAAATTTTTATTTTATTTTTATTTATTTATTTTTAACTTACCTTGTAGCTATTCATCCCACATTCGCAGCCACTGCACAGATTCTAATGCCAGTTTTGTAGTTCTTGAGATTGGTCTCGCCTAAACCCCTTTAAAGAGGACTTTATGGTGCTTTGCCACTTTATGTGTTGTGGGTGAAGATGTAGTTGACTCAAAATTCCCCACAATGCACTTGGAAAGTAAAATACATCGATGAGATATATCCAAATATCCCAGAATCTTTTGTAAAAGCTCTCCTCGCCAAGCGTTCATAGGATTTCTTTTGGGGACGAGCAGAACAAAGATGCGCAGGCACCTTGCGGGGAGGTGGAGTCGAGTGATCTACAGAGAGTGCAAAGTAGAGTTCATCTATGTGAAAAATCAGCTGAGTTCACTAAAAATTCCACTATATATAGCCCCCGCTATATATAGTGATTGAGGGATTTAGGGTTAGGGTGTACGATCGCACACAGCCTGTGTCTCGAGACCATATTTTCAGATTCTTGGTCTCGCCTTGGTATTGCCAGCATTTTCCCTCAATCTTGTCTTGGTCTGAACCTACATGATCATGCACATGAACATTTCAATAGGGTCATTCACCTCTGGTTCTTTCATAAGTTAAATATTAACTCTAAAAACAAACAACAAACAAAAAAATATCCATGTTTATGGCATGGTTACTGGAGTCATAAACTTGTATTTTAAATATCCAATCCTTCTGAAGTATGTGTTTCAATTGATGTTAATCATTTTAAGGAGTAAAAAATTGGTTCAACTGCTGAACAGAACAAATATAAAATAAGAAAACAGCTAATTCGGCACCCTTTTTTTCTTGTTGGGGCACGCACATGACACTTGTGCGTATCAGTGTTTATGTTAATGCAGAGTTAGCAAATTATCATTTAGGCATAGTTCATTTACCACCATTTCCTGGTCCTTATAGAATTCTTAAAAAATGTACAGAAGCAGCAACACTTTCTGATTACCTGTAGGTGATGCTGATTATTTAAATTTATGCCTGTTGTGTGATGATCCTGGCAGTGGAGCTGATTCTGTTCTCAATTAACACTCCGGTTCAGTCTCCACACTCCTTGCAATTAACCTCTACTGGTTTCACCTGTCGTCACCTGCATATAAGCTCGATTCTGATCAGCCTCCAGTGCCAGATCGTTTTGAGCCAGCCAGTCCCTCGTCAATTCCTCATTACTAACCTGCCACTGCAGCCTCTAATATGTCCCTCTGCTTCTAGGACGTTCCAGCCCTTTAACGAGAGCTGCAGGCCCGAGAACAAGCGTTATTTAACCCTGTCTTTTCAATAAAGTGTTTAAATTTCACTGACTTGTGGTGGCTTAATCTTGAATCCAGTACATTACATGTTGTGGTGGAAAAAAGGTGGGAATGCAAGGCAGGCAAAGTATTTTTTTGGGAGAATGTTTTCTTTGGGGGTTTCTGGTTTGAACCAAAGGCACACACAGGAAAAAAAAAGAAACTGGCCACTTACATAGCAGATGAAAAAAGGATAGACTTGATATTTATCACAATGCGTCCAGGGGTGCGCCACTTTTTACTGCCCTGGACAAATGCCCATATGGCCCATATAAAAACAAACGTGGTGTTATATATTTTTTTCTCTTTAAAAACTTTTGTCGCTTTCTGTTATGCTAGGTAAGATCTAGAAAAAACTGTGACTTTTTCCATTAATCATCAACATTTAAATTTAATCTTGTCAATATACACTTTTTTCAGTTAGACTTAGACATTGACTGTGTCTGATCCTCCGCCCTAATCATTATCTAGGGCATTATATAGTGCTTAGGCTGTTTTAGATGAGAGTCTGAAGTAAGTAATGATCTTGAAATTTTCGACAATGCACCTTGAAAAGTAGTGATCATCCATGGTCAGTAGATGAGCAGATATATCCTGGAATGCTATGCAAGAGCATTCCTCGTAAAACACCCAGGGAATTTTTTTGCCTCAGAGACTAATAACAAAGATTGTATGTGGGGAGGCAGAGTTACGTTACCAACAGGGAGCAAAAAATAGTGATCATCTGTCTGAACGGTAAGTTAACTGAGATTACTATAAAATCAACAATATAGTCCCCGCTCTAAATAATGAAGGAGGGATTTAGGGGTAATGGTAGATGTTCGGACACAGACATCGGCTTCGGTGATTTGGGTTTACTTGCCTGCATCGAAGTCTAACTTAAAATGGTTGATTTAGGTTGTTTGTATAGGAATCTAAAATGTAAGTGTAAAGATATTCAATATTAATAATCTTAAAGTTGTTTGTTGGGTTTAAACTCTAGAAGATGTGACCCTACAAAGTTGACATAGTTAACGGTCCTCTTTCATGTCCTGTTCCAGTTGTTTGGTGATAAGAGAATTGTTTGACTATTTTTTTTATTGATCTCACAGTGGAGAAACTTACTTAAGTCCTGCTGGCTTGGGGCATTACGTGTAAATTATGATATTAGCCTGGCAGTAATGCATTAAACGGCAGGAAAACATGACCATTGAGCGTAATGTACTACTTAAGGTTTCAACCTGAATTATCCTTAATGGTTCCTCCTACATTTCAGCTGACCCTTTGTGATTTTTTCGACATTGTCAAATGTTGAACAAGGAGGTTCTTTGGGAAAAAAAAATCAACATTTTCCTACTTGCTACAGAAATATTATATGGTGCCCAGTGACCCAATACAAAAGCACAACTAGATAAAAACCTGAAGAACTGTGGCTGTAAAGACTTTTTATGGGTTTATTGGCCTCTTTGTTGTTCTAACTGCAGGCGGACTCTTCTCTAAAGGACCCAATGAGCCAGAAAATGTGTCCTAAAGCAAAGAGAGAGACACTTTTCCTTGTTTCTTTTTCTGTATTACGAGGTATATTTGTCAGGAAATAGATGGATGAGTTCTTGTCCAGTTCAGTGACTCGATCTCTAAATAAGGTTAAATAAGGAGAAGAATTAAGCCTTTCTATTGACTTACCCAGGTCAAGGTCTCAGCCTGACTCAAATAAATGTCTATTGAGGCAAATAAATTGAAGCAACTGTGTAAAGAAAAGTTCCTGTTTTGTTCTAGATCTTACCTAGCATAAAGTTATATAACAGAAAGCAAAGATTTAAAGAAGTTTTAAAAGCAAACCGCTGACTTTGTGACCTAAAGAGTTGACGCTTATGAGTTTTTGTAAATCATTCCTCAGGCCGATATACTGTACAGCACTTGACACTGTCAATGGTGCAAGTACAAGCTTGAAATACCAACTATGTAAGCTTGGAGATGACCGACCATCATTGGCAAGGTCATGTGACCTGGAAGACCATATTGCTTTATGGCCACAGGCTCTTATATCGTCATGGAGCTAAGGCTTTTGCTCTACTATTTCTCCGCCTGCTTGACTACTGTTCATGGCTGAGGCAAGGAAAAATGTAAACCTTCTAGATAGGCTTCGAAGAGAAAATGTAAAAGTGATCTAGCCTGAGGAAAAACAAGAGTCGGAAATGGAAAGGAGAAGCCTGATGTAAAACCTGATTCTCTTTTTTAAAATTTATTATTAGACTGTTAAGTTAACACTTTGCTCCTAGTATACAGTCACATATCTTGGTTGTTATTTTTGATGTTGTCAGGGTGCTTTCTGTGCCGGCGCATGCATACATGGTTGTTAGGCCATCAACCAAAATGGCGCCCTCTGATGGCTGCCTCGGTGTGTTGGTGCACTCTTGTTTTTGCCCCTTTTATTCACCCCGCGCGTTTGCGTCATTCATTCTGGTCGGAGGCTACATCGTGCCACATGCAAATGTGCAGCTCTCACAGCGCACACTCGCAGACCAGATACTGAGTGCGGAGCGGAGAAACCCGGACTCTTTCGTTATTGCCCTTTGTGACCTTAACAAAGGAAACTTCATTCATTAACTTCCTACATATAGACAGTGTATTAAATGGCTGACCAGACAGGATAGCATATAGCTATACACTATATATTGTATGTAGTATATTGTGTATAGATATAGATTATGTATTCTGCACCATTAACACCAACTAAATTCCTTGTAAATGCAAACCATCTTTCTACTTGGTAATAATAAACTTGATTCTGAATCCCAATTTGGAGCACCTTCAAAGATCTCTGCCAAGCCAATCAGCCTCTGATAGGCTCTGCAGCCTCTTGGAGATTCAAGCTGTCATGCCAGCACTCAAGTACGATGCCCAGCTGACTGTCACTTGCTGCCACCCTGACTGCTGACTGATCGGCTAAGTCCTGCCTAGCCTCCCCCCCGGTTGGCAGCCATCTTCCTCGTTGAAAGCTTCTGCATTTCCCACCTTCGGACTGACACAGCCCCGCAGCTCCCCCCGATCGTTCACGTCTCACGCAGTAAGCTTTTTAGTGCTCTCATTCTCATCGTACACATACTCCCATTGCCTTACTCTCTCTTCATTTCCAGACGTCCTGAAGAAACTCTGCGTGTCGTCCTGGCTTTTTTTTCTTCTAATTAAACAATCTTAAATCTGCCCTACCTGTTTCCTTGGTGTGTTTTGCATGTGGGTCAGAAAACATGGGACAGTGACAGATGGTCAGTAAAAGAAAATACAGGCAGGTCTGGCGCCCCTAGTGGCCAAAAGGCAGTAGAAAAAGGTGCACTCATGAACCAGAAAAAACTTTATACAATCAGGATAAACAGCCTTAACAAGCTTATTGGTTCTCTGAATAAACATCAGTCTCTGCTGAAAGAAGTTGGCATGTTTTGTTTGAATAATGTGAACCCGCACCTTCATTTATCCTACCCAAGGTAATTTCCATGATTGGAAGGGTTTGAGGGCATAATAACCTCCCTTGAACACACAATGAATCAATTGCAAAACAAATCTGTTTAGAATTCAATATCTTACTAAATTGAAGATGGATAATTACGTTGCGGATTCTTGTTGTTGAAAACAATTTCTGTTAAATCAGAATAATTTGTGTTTAAAAGCTAAAATTAGAACTGATGGAGATAAAGGGAAATTGGAGGGAACAGGGGATGAAAGATGAAGGGAAAGTGTGTGTGACACTGTGTGGGGAGAAATGGAGACCGGTAGCTGGATCAGATTAAAGCTATCTTAGATCTACCGAGGGTTAATTGCCTGACACACTAGATGTGAGGTTTCGGTGAGTGTGAGATTGTTTCTGTTGCTTCTGGACTTAGCAGTATCTGCCAGTTCTCAATAGAAGACGGGTTTAGATTTGCACGAAATCCATAAAAAACACCATGGATATTTTATAATAGCTGTATGTTGCAGAGCAAACCCTAATCACAACTTAAAAATGTGATGAGTTTATGTTCCTTCCACATTCCTTTAACTATTTTCACATAATTAGGGTTTGTATTGGCAGCATCTTCATTACTTTGCTCCCTAATGTCTGACGGTAAACATAAAGCTTTACTTGATGGAATGGGGGGGAATATTTATGTCAATTTATACCTAATTTTGCTGTCATAGAGGAGAGAGCTCTCATGATCACCTCTGATCACGATCTAAGTACTAGAAATTTGTGCATGAATGTTTCCCAGAGAAATCAATGCAGGAAAAAAGAACTCCTTTGTGTTTTCAAACAGATTCATGTATATCAAACCATCGCCTAAGCAATCACTGTCCAGGTGGAGAATTATCAAGCTCAGGCTGGATCAGAGGATGTATTTGCATTTTAAAATACAGACAAAAAACTAGAATATTGGTTAATTTAAAACACTCAAACATCTTTTTGATTTAGCACTGAATTAGATGCTAAGACGCTTTCATGAAGCAAAGCTGCACCATTGGACACAAACAACTAAAAATCGGGTTTAGGTGAAATGCCAAACATTTTACATTTTTTTTCTTTGTAACTCCTAAGGCAGTTGTATATGGAGTATATATATACAAAAAATACCATCACTGATCTTAAGGTTGATTATAGTACACAGATTAAATCAGTCTCTTTTAGAAAGTGCTATCATTGGCATCCAATCTTTTTTCACATTTTCCTACTTGATCTTGGACATTTAGTTTTTCTTTTCACACCTTTGCTGGGTGCTTGCTGACTTGTTTGGCCCCATTGTTTTTTATATAGAGGGCATTAAGCTAATGTCAGACAATTGTGGGATTTCGAATAGATAGCAACAATCTATCAGTGAAAACAAGCCAGCTGGAAAAGTCTAGTGATCATGCAATCCAAGAAGAGAACTTCTTTTGGTTTTCATGGCACCACATTTAGACATTTCCAGATTCTCCACTCATTTTATTGTTTTAAATCCTTGTAGCAATAATCTGGCTATATTTGTCATGATCGGTTTAGGGATAAACCCACATGCAGAACACCACTGGAGACTTGGTAAAAGATTTAACAGAGTTTATTAAAGGTTTCACACAATGACATGAACTAGACTCAGGTTCTGGTCCGGGCAGGATTCTCAGGCGTCTGCAGAGACGGATAGTTTGGTTAGCTTGGTTTGCAGATGAATTAAATGAGTTTTCAGATGTTTCAGTGGATACCTTGAAGAGGTCCAGGCTTAGTTCTGAGAGAGGGAACCGGTTGAGTCCAGAGACTGTTGGTTCAGTAGAGTGCTAAAGCAGCAGCAGCGTCTAGCTTCTGACTTCCAGTGAAAGACTTTGGTTGGAGTGATCAGTTCTTTCCCTAAGAGCAGCAAGTGGATTCCATAGTGGGAACTTCAGGTTTTGCTCTCTAGGGCAGGCAGGCAGGTTTCTGGTTAAACTCATCCAGAGCTTCTCTAGAGAGATTGGTTTCCTAGGAGCGAGAAGACAGAGGCAGATTAGAATAAGGTTTCTCTAGGAAGATAAAGATTAGTAAAATCAAAGGCTCAGGTTCGCTAACCAAACTTGGCCAACACTGCGGCGTTGAAGGAAGGTCTGGCAGCTGCTTATAAAGGCCGGTCTCCTGATGAGCTGATAAACGTCAGCTGTGCTGGAGGGCTCCATCCCAGGAGGATCCACAGCGCACTCTGCTGGAGAAGGTGGAGAATCTCCAGATCCCAACAGTACCCCCCTCTCAACGACCGCCTCTTGGCGGTCCCGAGGAAGTGGACGGAAGGGAACTCTCATACTCCTCGATCAGGGACGGATCGAGGATGTATGAGCCAGGAACCCAGGAGTGGTCCTCCGGACCGTAGCCCTCCCAGTCGACGAGGTACTGCCATCCGCGACCTTGACGACGGGAGTCCACAATCCGGCAAACTGTGCATGCCGGAGGACCGTCGATATCCAGGGCGGGTGGAGGGGAGTCGGATGGTGGGCACAAAGGACTGGTAATGACAGGTTTTAACTGGGAGACATGGAATGTAGGGTGGATACGTAGAGAAGGTGGCAGGTGCAGGCGGACAGCAGAGGGATTGATGATCCGATCCACCCTGTAAGGACCGATGAACCTCGGGGAAAGCTTTCTGGACATACCTTTCAGCGGTATGTCCCGGGTTGACAGCCAAACCTCTTGGCCAGGGGTGTAGTTTGGAGCCGGACGTCTCTTCGAGTCAGCAAACCTCTTGGTCGAGACTGAGGAACAGGTGAGGGTGGCAATGGTCTCCACTCCAGGTTAAGAACAGACTCCAGTCGGAAGGATTGTTAGAGGTCAGGCAGCGGAGAGTGGACTCGAGTTGCTGGTTCATCCTCTCCGTCTGCCCGTTCGATTGAGGATGGTAACCAGAAGTTAGAGAGGATTTACAGTTCAGAGCCGAACAGAAAGCTTTCCAGACCTGCGAGATGAACTCGGGACCACGATCTGAGAGGATTTCCTGAGGGATACCATGGAGGCGAAAAACGTGCTTCACCTGAAGCTGAGGCGTCTGGAATGCAGTAGGGAGCTTTCTGAGGGGAGCCAAATAACAGGCCTTGGAGAATCGATCAACTATGGTTAGAATCGTAGTCATACCTCGAGAAATTGGAAGACCGGTGACAAAATCAACAGCAATATGTGACCAGGGACGGGTAGGAACCGGTAGAGGATGTAACAGGCCAGAAGGTGGTTGGTGAGAGGTCTTGTTTCGGGCGCAGATGGGACAAGTCAGCACGTACTCCTTAACGTCTTTTTGTAAGGACGGCCACCAAAATCGCCTGCTTATGAGGGCGATGGTTCTGCTCACTCCACGATGGGCCGAAAATTTCGCTGCATGCATCCACTGGATGAGGCGGGATCTGAGATGGGACATACATTTTATTAGGAGGACCATTACCTGGGTCAGGTTCTGAGGCCAGGGCAGAGTTGATCAAATCAGTGATCTCCCAGGAAACGGCTCCTACAGTACATGAGGCGGGAAGAACAGGTTCAAGTGTCTCGGGTTGATCGGACGAATACAAACAAGAGAGAGTCGGGCTTGACGTTCTTAGAACCAGGTCTGTATGAAATGATGAGATTGAATTGTGAAAAAAATAAAGACCACCTAGAATGCCGTGGGTTGAATCTTTTTGCAGACTGAATATAGGACAGGTTCTTGTGGTCTGTCCAAACCAGTACTGGATGCTCAGCCCCCTCGAGCCAGTGTCTCCATTCCTCCAGAGTGAGCTTAATGGCCAGAAGTTCTCGGTCTCCAATGTCATAATTTTGCTCGGCTGGAGAGAGTCTGCGTGAATAGAAAGCACAAGGATGAGTTTTCTGATCTGAATCTGACTGCTGAGATAACACAGCTCCAACACCGGAATCGGATGCATCAACCTCAAGGATGAACTGCTTCGTTGGATCTGGCTGGACCAAAATGGGGGCACTGGAAAAGAGTTTCTTTAATTTAATAAAGGCCTCTTCGGCTTCAGGAGTCCATTGAAAAGTTCTCTTAACAGAAGTAAGAGCTGTGAGAGGTAGAGCTGTCTGACTATAATTTTTAATGAATCTTCTGTAAAAGTTTGCAAAACCAAGAAATCTCTAAAGTTGCTTGCGGTTTTCAGGTGTAGGCCACTCCAGAACTGCCTTTATCTTGTCTTCTGATGGCTTCACCTGCCCGCCCTCGAGCACAAACCCTAGGAAAGTGACAGATTTTTTATGAAATTCACATTTTTCGGCTTTCACAAAAAGTTTATTCTCCAGCAGTCTCTGAAGGACTAAACAAACATGTCTTTTGTGGTCAGAGAGGTTCTTGGAGTAAATCAAAATATCATCGATGTAAACAAAACAAAAATGTTCAAAAAGTCTCTGAGGACGTCATTAACAAGAGCTTGGAAACAGGCAGGAGCGTTAGTGAGGCCAAAAGGCATGACCAGATACTCAAATTGCCCTAAGGGGGTCTTAAAAGCCGTTTTCCATTCATCCCCTTCTGTTATTCTGAGGGTGGTAGGCGTTTCTTAGATCGAGTTTTGTAAACACTGTAGCACCTTGAACAGGTTCAAAAGCAGAAGCCAGTAACGGTAGGGGATATTTATTTTTAACAGTGATCTGATTTAAACCTCTGTAATCTATACAGGGGCGCAGGGACCCATCCTTTTTTCCCACAAAGAAAAAACCAGCACCGAGAGGGGATGAAGATGGACGAATTATTCCAGCAGCCAGGGATTCGTTAATGTATTTTTCCATAGTTTCTCGTTCTGGGTTGGAAATATTATACAGCCTGCTGCTGGGAAGAGGGGCTCCAGGTAATAGATCAATGGCGCAGTCATATGGTCTGTGAGGTGGAAGAGACGTAGCACTGACCTTACTGAAAACTGGAGCCAGATCATGATACTCAGGGGGAACAGAAGTAAGGTCAGGAGAGTCCATCTCCCCCCTACCTCTAGGGGACTGAATAGTTGGAGCCGCAGAACGAAGACAGGATTTGTGACAGGAAGTTGACCAGGATTCAATGTGGCGTTCAGCCCAGTTGATGTGGGGGTTATGACGTTCCAACCATTCGAATCCTAGCACCAGGGGAGAACAAGCTGAAGGAAAAACAAAAAATGTTAGCATCTCCTGATGGTTTCCAGAGATCAACAGTTCCAAAGGTTGTGTTTGATGAGTAACTTGATGTAGCTTTTTTCCAGCGATGGCAGAAACTCTGAGGGGTTTAATTAATGGAACAGTCTCAATCCTTAACTGCTGGACCAGTTCAGCATCAATCAGGTTTCTTTCACAACCAGAGTCGATGAATGCTGACAGGGTGAGATTCTGGTTAGCAAAAAACAGAGTAGCTGGTAACAACAAATGAGGATTTTTTTTCAGATCTTAGGTGGCCCGTCAGACTCCTCACATCCTCTGACGGGCCCAGGCTTTTGATTTAGCCGGGCAAGAAGCAATAAAATGTCCCGTCTCACCACAGTACAGGCACAGTTTTGCTTTGAATCTTCGTTGCCTTTCTTCAGGAGATAGCCTGGTGTGTCCAATTTGCATGGGTTCGCCCTCAGCTCCTTCAGAGGAAGAAAAATGAGAGATTTTGACAGGAGCTGGGCGAGTCAGATCCTTTGACCTCGGCTTGGAACTGGGTTCTGGGGAACCAGAAAGAACAGAAGCATTATCAAATGCAGGGGTTGAAACAAAAATTTTTCGGTCTTTCTGCCTTGAGAGATTTCTAGTCCGAAGTCTGTTATCCAACCTGATAGTCAGACGGATTAAATCCTCCAAACTATCTGGTTCGTCTAATGTGGCCAGTTCATCTTTAATGTTGTCATTCAGGGCCTTAAAGTAAGCACTCTTAAGTGCGCACTCGTTCCAACCTGAGGCTGCAGCTTTAACCCGGAAGTCAATGGAAAACTCAGCTACTGTTGAATTTCCCTGTTTCAAATTTAGCAGGGCTCGGGAATCAATGGTTTTATCAGAGTCATGGTTGAAAACCTGAGAGAACTCAGAGATGAATTCAGAAAAAGTACATGAAAAACTGGACTCAGAAGAGAACCTTGCCTCCGCCCATTCAAGAGCTCGTCCAGAAAGCTGAGAGAGAACGAAAGAAATCTTCTTTCTATCATTGGGAAAACTACCAGGTGAGTGTTCAAAAAATAAACAACACTGAACAAAAATCCTTTACTCTCCCTTTGATTACCTGAAAATCTTTCAGGAGGACTCGGACGTAATTCAGGAAATGACGTCACAGACGGTGACCTGAGTGGCGGAATTGGTTCCGGAACCGGACGGGCTGCAGGCGTAGTGTTAGCATTTGCCATGTAGCCAGCAAAACGTGGTTCTGATATTCAAGCTGACGGTTTAACTCACGGAGGGTGTGCGCTTGTCCTAGGATTTGGGTTACCTGCTCCTCAAGCCTCCTCCGATGATCTGCTGGGCTTTGTGCCGCAGTGTTCTGTCATGATCGGTTTAGGGATAAACCCACATGCAGAACACCACTGGAGACTTGGTAAAAGATTTAACAGAGTTTATTAAAGGTTTCACACAATGACATGAACTAGACTCAGGTTTTGGTCCGGGCAGGATTCTCAGGCGTCTGCAGAGACGGATAGTTTGGTTAGCTTGGTTTGCAGATGAATTAAATGAGTTTTCAGATGTTTCAGTGGATACCTTGAAGAGGTCCAGGCTTAGTTCTGAGAGAGGGAACCGGTTGGGTCCAGAGACTGTTGGTTCAGCAGAGTGCTAAAGCAGCAGCAGCGTCTAGCTTCTGACTTCCAGTGAAAGACCTTGGTTGGAGTGATCAGCTCTTTCCCTAAGAGCAGCAAGTGGATTCCAGAGTGTGAACTTCAGGTTTGGCTCTCTAGGGCAGGCAGGCAGGTTTCTGGTTAAACTCATCCAGAGCTTTTCTCGAGAGATTGGTTTCCTAGGAGCGAGAAGACAGAGGCAGATTAGAATAAGGTTTCTCTAGGAAGACAAAGATTAGTAAAATCAAAGGCTCAGGTTCGCTAACCAAACTTGGCTAACACTGTGGCGTAGAAGGAAGGTCTGGCAGCTGCTTATAAAGGCCGGTCCCCTGATGAGCTGATGAACGTCAGCTGTGCTGGAGGGCTCCAGCCCAGGAGGATCCACAGCGCACTCTGCTCGAGAAGGTGGAGAATCTCCAGATCCCAACAATATTATTGCAACACATGCAGGTGGTTTTGTGCCATCCAACATGGCATCATAATCAAACAGTGGTGAGGTGACTGCAGGCCCTCTATAACCATAATATGGCAATATCCTTCTAAAGCTGCGTTCTGTTTCGCTCTAGTTTATTTAAAATACGTGCTTTAGTGCAGCAATAACGATCAGAGCTCACTCGCTGTTCCTTCTAAATAACAATCTATTCTCCAGTTTTTTTTTTTTTTTTTTAACCTTTGGAGTTTAACTCCCTTGATATTTATTTTCATATCCAGACTGTTCTGCAGGACACATAACAGCTTGAATGTAGTGTCTCTCCCCTAAAAAACTCCTAGATAAGCTGATTGGTTGACGCTCCAGCGTCCAACAGCAACAGTTTGTAGTTTCATTTCCGGTATTATAGCCCTGTATTGGCATAATGAGTCAATTCACACCAAATATTGTCTAAAGGCACATTTGGGAGGGTTTGGTTGAGATTTTGAGGACCCAAATGCAGAGGCGAGGAAGCAGATGGGAGTTCTTACAGTTTTTATGGAGTTATCACAAGTAACAGAGGCAGGAATCCGAAAATACAACTTAAAAAATGCAAGACAAATAAGAACTATGGAGACATCAGGGAAGACATGCACTAGGAGCCTGGGAAAGATGAGGAACCAGCACTGAACTGCAAAGGGAGAGTATTTATGGCTGACTGAACAAAGGCAGGACTAGCGAGCTGATTGGGAGCAGGTGGGAACAGAGGCTTCTAGAAAGGAGCTAGAGAAAAGGAGACCAACACAAGAGAGCAACAAAGAAAAAATTAAGAACTCAAATACATCAAGAAAACACAACAAAATAGGAATTAAATCAATAAAACCATAAAACAAAAAAAAATATGAATCAACGTGAAACTGAAAACTCTTAGAAAACTTAACATAAACAGGACTGTGACAGTACCCCCCACTTAAGGGCAGATTCTAGACTCCCTAAAAATGTCCAAAAAGAACCCACCAAAGATGGGAGAGGGCAACAAAAAGTCTCTGGAGGCCAGAAATGAGGCAGAGACCCTGGAGGCCAGCCGAAAGGCCCTACACGAGGCAAAGTCCCTAGAGGCCAGGCGAAGGAGACGAAGGAGGGCCTCTGGAGGATGGTGACAAAAGAGGGCCTCTGTAGGACTGTAATAAACGAGGACCTATAGAGGAACAGCGATGAAGGAGGGCCTCTGGAGAATGGCATCTCTGCAATCCTGGAGGGGGCCACCGACTGCGGCTCCGGGACCCTGGAGGGGGCCGCCGAAATAGTCATTTTAATCCAAAATGATTCAAGGTCTATTAAATTCACTTTCCCATGATGAAACAACGCAGTCAAGTCCAATTTATTGGCCAAAAAAGGTACTCAATCAAATGTTGTAATGGTCTTTAATTAATTACTTTTTATAATTAAACTTTTCATACACAATTTCAGAAAATAATGGCAAATCTGCAAGTAAGTGCCTGCTGGGTTTTAGTAGACTGAAAGCTATCTAACCAATCTGTCTGTATGCTTTGATTGAATTAAATCTATGCAGAGATTGCAGGCAACAAACAAAAATACTCAAGTGGGAATTATACTGTAGAGTTGAAAAGGCAACCTCTCAAAATCAAGGGATGGATTTAACAGAAGTTAACATTTAGCATGCCTTGGCTTGATTTTGGTAGTCAGAAGAAATTGCTTTTATAGACAGGATCAGTGGATTAAAACCCCTGCACAACAGCTGATTTGTTTTCAGGAATGTGAATACTGTGAATACTAACTTAACACCATTTTAGAAATGTAAGAGAGCAAAAAAAAGAATTGAATTGGAGTCTGTCAAGGCCTTAGAGAGGGAGAGCTTGAGAGTCTTGAATAGGTTTGTCAGGAAGTAGTTTGTTCTTTGCTCTGCAACATCATCGTCCCTGGCCTGCAAATTTTCCACTGCCTTGGCCAACTCTCTCTCTTTTCTCTTCTCTTCCCTTCCCATCCAAACACACAAATGCAACAGAAGACATGGACAAGGATCAGCAGACACCAACTAGGAAACTCTCTCTGGCAAATGGCAGCACACAATGTCCCCTCTTTAAACACACATTTATGCAAAATAAAGTTTCAAACCTACTCTTGGCTAGGGCTGGCGGCTTTCATTTGCCTGTGTGTGGGCAAGCCAAGCGTGATGCTGGTGGCACCAAAACAATGAAGCCGTTATTGGAGCCGACTCAAAACCAGAACCTAGAAAAAAACCTGAAAGAACATGCACAATAGAGGCGCCTGTGCAGAACAGTTCCTTTTCGAATCATTATATTAAACATTCGTTTTTCTATCTGAAAGCAACATGGTTCAGTACCTACAACTATCCCCTTGTCTCTTTAATTGGGCCTCTTCACCATTTTGTCAGGCTTTTACAACTATTTACAAAAATAGAAACCATATTAAAACTTTGGCACAGATGAAAAGAATCCTCCCTTGTATGTATGATCATTTCAAAATAAAAGTGTTGCATTAGGAGTTACACTCTTAAAGCCCTTCAGTTGATTTAAATACATTTTGATTCTGCACTTTTTTAACCTTTTCCAATTTCAGTTATTTTAATTACTGGTTACATTTTTTTTTCCTTACCAGAATCGTAACTTTTTAACTTCCAAATGGATCGTCCACTTTTTTTTTAAACGAGATATGTTGGTAACCTTAAAGGTAACCCCAAAAATCTGATTTTCTGCATTTAGCTAGTATAAAATATATAGACTAGTATTTTAACTGTGTATTTTTTAAATAATCTTTTCATGAGTTTTTTCTGACTTGTGAAACCGCTTCAATTTAAATCAGTTCAATTCAGTTTATTTCTAAAGAGCCAATTTACAACACATGTCATCTCAAGGCACATTACAGAGACAGTTCAAACATATCATTCAGTCAGATTTGTTCAAGATTTTCTAGCCAAGTAAAACCAGCTGATTGCATTGACTGGTTGACTTGAAAGTAATCTCTCACACCAAGCATGCATGTAGTAACAGTAGAGAGAAAAACTCTTTATTAACCTGCTGAAACCTCCAGCAGAACCAGGCTCATTGTAAGCGGCCACCTTCAGTGCTGCCCTAAGTGGTTGAATGATGGCCATTGTTGCCATTTTTTTTTTGGTTCAAATGGAGCAGGCTGCCACGCGCCAACATTACAATTAAAGGCATTTCAACTTCGCCCTGAATTCTCGTGTTATTAAAACTTATTCAACATATGAATCCCTAGTGAGTCCCCTTACCTTAAATAGCTTGGTGGCACCAGCTTTAGGAGTTCAATGAGTTAACAAGCCAGCAGCTGAAATTTCTAAGGTTCTCTCCCACTGAGGTGCACAAAGTTTCTCGCAAACTTCAGTGATGAGGGGGAATGAAAAATGGTCCACCTCCAAAGATCTGTCTGTTGTATAACCACCTGTGTCATTTAACACACTTTCAATACGGCTACGCTAAGCTAGCCACTGACCGCACCCCGCTAGCTCGCTTATTCCCTCACTTAGCCCTGTCCCTTTGGGTCTCCTGGCAATAACCACTTTTGTGGGGTTATTCAAAATCCAGAGTTGTGTTATATAGTAAATCACAATAGTTGCAATTTACTTTAGACACTGCTTCCAGCCAGTGATAGGCCCTTACCAAGTGGTACAAAAAGATTTGATTTGGATACTTGTATAAACGTGTGCTATAACATCATAATGTTGAGATTTCTGTTAGCTCTAGTTACACTATCTATCTATCTATCTATCTATCTATCTATCTATCTATCTATCTATCTATCTATCTATCTATCTATCTATCTATCTATCTATCTATCTATCTATCTATCTATCTATCTATCTATCTATCTATCTATCTATCTATCTATCTATCTATCTATCTATCTATCTATCTATCTATCTGTCTATCTATCTAGTGCTCGTTGTTCATTACAAAAGATGGAAACATCAGGAAAAAAGAGCATGACAAACTTGTGAAATACTATGACCTCAGAGAAGAGCTAGAAAGAGTCTGTAAGGCTCGAGGGAACAACCCCTACACTGGAGAAGTGGGTACAATAGATACCTGGAGACACAACAGACATCTTGGTCGAGAAATGCCCAGTTTTATGGTAAGCTAAGATACTGAGATGAACCCCTCAAGCTCCCAAGAGGACCCGAATATGTGTCATTTATTCACCATTATTACTTGAGCTTTGGGTTTTTCTATTCACAAATTAAGCAGGACCGGCCACTTCAGATCTTTCAACCAAGGAAAATATTTGTTTAGCTGTAAATTGATTGGTTTTTGTTTTTTCTTATAGGGTCTTTTATCATATATAGTACAGCTAGAGTTCCTTCTAGCCAGTATATTTCTATACGGGTAACTAGGTTTGGGGTAAACAGGAAACATTGTCACCCTGGTTAATTCCCTTTCCGTCTCTCCTCTAATCTCTTTGGCCTTTGTGCTTCGGGGTTCCCTGAATTAATCACTGAGCCAGATGACCCCAACAGCTTTGGTGGCATGGCAATGTAAAACACACACCGTTCTGCTCAGCAGTGGGCAGGGATACACAACAACTTTTTGTGCCTTTGTCTGTGCTTACTCTGATAGATCCATAACGTTTTATAACTGAATTTAATTGGTTTTTGTACTACTAATGCTTAGTGACAGCTAGGATTCAGACCTTTTACACAGAGATTGTGTACAGCAATCATGAGTTATAACTCTAAAGATAAGAAAGGATACATCAGTGGACATCATTGGCGTGTTTTCAGGAACTCTCAGCGTGTTCCAGGAAGGAGCAAACCCACTTATTTTCCTGTTGAGGTGAAACAAAATTTGGGGACATTTCTAAAAATGGCAAACGGGAGAAGATTTGAAAAGCTATAACAATTCAACTCAGACCCTTACAAGCTTACATAGCTTATGCTTATTATCTCAATTTTCTCAAATTTCTTTGAATAGAAATTTAAGCCTAAAATTAATTTGGATATTTTGTGCGTATTTCCCTGTAAACAATGTTAAAGTGACGGCTGTTGTGTATCTTATAGGAGTTGTAATTCTGGAGAAAACCCCCTCTATTCCAGGAATTAGATAGCAAACATGATTAGCTGCCACCAGGGACAAAGAAAATACGATTTAATGGCCATTTGGGCTGGGCTGGGCCGCACCTAGATGTTATGTGAGTTTAATGTCCTGTTGATATCAACCAAAAGCAATAGCCGACAACTGATATAGGTTCATTAAATAAACAGAAATAAGAAACATGTGCACACCATTCCAAATGTTGCCTGAAAAGATTATAGCTTTATTTATGAAAAGAAAATTGGAGGTTTCATTGAGATTTAATGTAGAAACAAGGAAAAAAAAAAAAAAGATTAAACATGTTTCCCCCCCAAAAAAAAGTAAAAAAAAAAACATAGTTTCCAAGTTTGAAGATGTCAGGAAGCTAACCCTGAACCTAACCCCTAATCCAAAGGGGCAGATCCGTTCGTCCGGTTCAATTTGCATGTTTTCTAAGTCAAAACAAGGTTTTGTTTTTGGTCTACTCTATAAAGCCTTGATATCAACACTATTTCTGACCTTTTTAATCGAAAAAGCTCCCTGGATGGGAAGAAAAACGTCTTCAAATTTAGAAAACAAAGTCTGGTGGATTGTTTTTAAACTTTTTTGGAATGACTGTGACCTGGATGACTGAGAATCTTCACCAGCAAGAATGATTAAAACAATTTTCTTTGACATTGTTTACTACATTGTTTGAGCAGTATAAGTTTTATCAAGATTAAACACATCACAATGCAAAGCACCCTTACACTAAAGAATTTGGACTCTTTTTGTACATACATCTTTGGGTAGACAGGGGAGCGACAGATTGAATAGAACTGGGGTTTCCCATCCCTTATATGCTGGAACTCATGTCATCAGCTTATCCAGGGCCGATTGCAAGGGCAGCAGTCCAGACTTCCCTCTCTGCAGGCATCTCCTGCAGCTCCTTCTGGGGAAGTCTGAGGTGTACCCAAGACAACCAAGAGAAAGAGTTCCTTCATCCTTTCCTGGTTCATCCCCTGGGCCTCCTCCCACTGGGACATGACTGGAAAACCTCCCAAGGGAGGCGTCCACGGGGCATCAGAAAGATATGTCCAAGCCACCTCTTATTTCTCTTAATGTGGAATAGAAGTGGCTCAACTCAGAGTCTCTCCGGAAGGACCATGCTCCTCACCCCATCTCTGAGGGAGTGGCCAGCCAGTCAGCGGCAAAAACTCATTTCAGCCGCCTGTATGCTTGCTTTCTTTCCGTTGAGATCCATATTTAGAGACCAATGGTGAGGGTAGGAACATAGACTGATCAGTAAAGAAGCTTTGCCTTTGGGCTCAACTTTTTCTGAATTACACAGAACATACTTCAGTCTGGTAACCCGGGGTTGACTCCGGTCCAATATGGCTGGAACAATCACTGTGCAGGAGGAGGGATTTTATGATGCAAAACTCTCAACACCAAAATTACCAAGAATGCAGCAGTGCTTTTCTGCTGGCATAACAACAAGCTGGTGAGTGCAATGGAGTAATTTTGCAAGGAAAATTAAGAACATTCTTGAGAGAAAACTGTATTTCCTCCAATTTTTTAGGCAAAACAGACAGAAATCATTCATTGGAGAGTTTCTTGATATGTTTTACAGAATACAAAATTACAAAAACAACCTTAAAGTGTTTGCCTCTGTTAGAGTGATAATTATAAAATGTCATGATTGGTTCAGGAAGACCCAATATGCAGAACACCACGGAGATGGAAATTGGAGTAAAAGTTTAACAATGTTTATTGAACAATGGTACAATGAAAGAGTCAGGAACTGGTTCACTTCTGGGAATCTGGTTCACAGGCAACTGGAAGGGAGACAGTTCAGTTAGCCACGTAGCTGGTGAATGTGGAAATGTTTTCTTCAGAGATTAACCTTGAAGAATCCGGGTTTGGCTTTGAGAGAGGCACTGTTGGTTCCAGAGACTGTTTGATTCAGCAGAGTTCAGTTTCAGCTTCAGCGTCTTGCATCTAACGATAGGACAGACCTTGGTTTTCCAGCTCTTAGTCCAGAGCAGCATGGGAAATCCAGAGAAGGTTCTTCAGGTTTGGCTCTGAGGGCAGGCTCGACAGGTTAAGCTCATCCAGAGCTTACAGGATAAAAACAGGTTTCCTGTAGGCAGAGACAAAGGTAATTAGTTACCAGCTAGGAGACTAGAGGCAACAAAGATTTCACAGAGGAAGTGAGGCTCAAGGTGCTAACCAAACTGGATAAACACTGCGGCGTTGTTGCGAGGTCTGAGGGCTGCTTATATGGTGGAGGATCCTCCTGATGATGAGATGGGTTTCAGGTGTGTCGAAGGCTCAGCTCAGGAGGATCCACAGCGAACTCTGCTGGAGACAGGTGGTACAGCTCCAGATCCCAACAGTACCCCCCCCTCAACGACCGCCTCTTGGCGGTCCAGAAGACGTCGATGGGAGGGATCGCTCGTACTCCACGATGAGGGACGGGTCGAGGATGTAGGAACCAGGAACCCACTGACGATCCTCCGGACCGTAGCCCTCCCAGTCGACGAGGTACTGCCAGCCACAACCTCGCCGACGGGAGTCCCCGATCCGGCGGACGGTGAAAGCCGGATGTCCATCAACTTCCAGGGCGGGTGGAGGGGAGTCGGACGGAGGGCACAAAGGGCTGGAGATCACGGGCTTGATCTGAGAGACGTGGAATGTGGGATGAATTCGAAGAGTCGGAGGCAGTTGTAGTCGTACGGCAGACTGGTTTATGACCTGGGAAATCCTGTATGGGCCAATGAATCTGGGAGAGAGTTTACGGGACATCCCCTTGAGGGGAATGTCCCGAGTGGAGAGCCATACCTCCTGACCGACGGAGTAAACTGGTGCAGGGCGTCTTCTTGAGTCAGCGAAACGTTTAGTGGTCTCCATGGAACGGTTGAGGGTGGCTATGGTGTCTCTCCAGATTCAATGACTGCGGCGGATGTGGTGGTTGACTGATTTGACCGAAATCTCTCTCTCGTCTGCGGGGAAAAGTGGAGGTTGATAACCGAGACTGACCTGGAAAGGAGACTGGCCGGTGGAAGCTGACTTTAGAGAGTTGTGAGCATATTCGATCCATGGAAGGTGTTGGCTCCAATCGGAGGGATTACTAGAGGTCAGACAACGAAGGGAGGATTCGAGCTGTTGATTCATTCTCTCGGTTTGGCCGTTGGACTGTGGGTGATAACCTGAGGTGAGAGAAGATTTGCAGTTGAGGGCTGAACAAAATGCCTTCCAAACCTGAGAGATGAATTGTGGACCACGATCGGAAAGAATCTCCTGAGCGATGCCATGTAGACAGAAAACGTGTTTAATAAGGAGCTGGGCGGTCTGAAAAGCCGTAGGAAGCTTCCTGAGGGGTACAAGATGGCAGGACTTGGAAAATCGGTCAACAATGGTGAGAATTGTGGACATACCTCGAGAAATGGGAAGACCAGTAACAACGTCGATTGCGATGTGAGACCAGGGACGAGAAGGAATAGGAAGTGGATGCAACAGGCCAGAGGGAGGTTGATGTGTGGACTTGTTTCTGGCGCAGGTAGAACAGGCCAGCACATACTCCTTAACATCTCTGTGTAGAGTGGGCCACCAGAAACGTCTTGAAATGAGGTTGATGGTTCTACTCACCCCCGGGTGAGCGGCAAATTTGCTATTGTGCATCCACTGAATTAAGCGAGACCTGACAGAAGAAGGTACATAAGTCTTGTTTGGGGGACCGTTTCCTGGATCTGGTTCTGAAACGAGGGCAGAGTTTATTAGATCGGTGATCTCCCAGGTAACCACCCCAACAGTGCAGGAAGCGGGTAGAACAGGCTCAGGAGTCTCAGATCGATCAGTGGAATAAAGACGAGAGAGAGAATCGGGTTTGATGTTCTTGGATCCAGGTCGGTAAGAGATGATGAGATTGAATCGTGAGAAAAATAGTGACCACCTTGACTGTCGAGGATAGGCCTGTTTGGCGGACTGGATATAGGCAAGGTTCTTATGATCTGTCCAAACAAGAACCGGGTGTTCTGCTCCCTCAAGCCAGTGTCTCCATTCCTCTAATTCCAATTTGATGGCCAGTAATTTGCGGTCACCAACGTCGTAATTTTGCTCAGCAGAGGAAAGTCTACAGGAGAAAAAAGCACATGGGTGAACTCTTTGGTCTGAATCGAGTCTCTGAGATAAGACAGCACCAACTCCTGAGTCGGATGCCTCGACTTCGAGGATAAATTGTTTCGATGAATCAGGCTGGATTAACACTGGAGCTCTGGAAAACAACATCTTTAATTTGTCCAAAGCAGTTTGAGCCTCGGGAGACCATTGGAAGGTTTTCTTGACTGATGTAAGAGAGGTTAGAGGTAGAGCTGTCTGACTATAATTCCTGATGAATCATCGATAAAAATGAGCAAAACCCAGGAATCTCTGCAGCTGTTTGCGGTTTTCGGGAACCGGCCACTCCAAAACTGCCTTTATCTTATCCTCAGATGACTTAACCTGTCCGCCCTCGAGCACAAACCCCAAAAAGGTGACTGAAGGTTGGTGAAACTCGCATTTTTCGGCTTTGATGAAAAGTTTATTCTCAAGGAGTCTTTGTAAGACCAGGCGGACATGTTTCTTGTGTTCTGTGAGGTCTTTGGAGTAAATGAGTATGTCATCAATGTAGACAAAAACAAACACGTTCAAAAAATCTCTGAGAACGTCATTGACTAGGGCTTGAAAACACGCAGGAGCGTTTGTTAGACCAAAAGGCATGACTAAATACTCGAATTGACCCAGAGGGGTCTTTTAGGCAGTCTTCCATTCATCGCCATCTCTGATTCTGAGAAGGTGATAGGCGTTCCTTAAGTCGAGCTTAGTAAAGACAGTGGCCCCTTGAACTGGTTCGAAGGCAGAAGCGAGTAGAGGAAGTGGGTACTTATTCTTAACAGTAATTTGGTTCAAACCTCTGTAGTCAATACATGGTCTGAGAGATCCATCCTTCTTACCCACAAAAAAGAAACCTGCTCCTAAAGGAGATGAAGAGGGGCGGATTATTCCAGCAGCTAGTGACTCATTTATGTATTTCTCCATTGTCTCCCGTTCGGGTTTGGAGATATTATAAAGTCTACTGCCGGGTAGAGGAGCTCCTGGTAAAAGCTCGATAGCACAGTCGTATGGTCTGTGAGGTGGAAGGGACGTAGCACTGACCTTACTGAAGACAGGGGCTAGATCATGGTACTCAGGAGGAACAGAAGTAAGGTCAGGAGAGTCCATCTCCCCCCCCCTCTCTAGGAGATCTTACAGCGGGGGCCGCTGAATGAAGGCACGTCTCATGGCATGAGGTCGACCAAGACTCAATATGACGATCGGTCCAGTTTATGTGGGGGTTATGTTGTTCCAGCCACTCAAATCCCAAAACCAACGGAGAACATGCAGAGGGAAAAACAAAGAAAGATATGGTTTCTCTATGGTTACCTGAAACCAACAGTTCGAGGGGTTGTGTATGGTGAGTCACTTGGTGAAGCTTCTTTCCATCAATCGCAGAGACACAGAGAGGCTGGGTTAGAGGAACAGTTTCAATCTGTAGTTGTTCAACTAAATTGGAGTCAATCAGGTTCCTTTCACAGCCTGAATCAATGAATGCAGAAAAAGTGAGGTTTTGGTCAGCAAAAATCAGCGTGGCTGGAAGTAATAGGCGAGGAGATTTTTTAGAAATAACATGGCCCGTCAGACTCCTCAGATCCTCTGACGGGCCCCGGCTTTTGATTTAGCTGGGCATGAGGCAATGAAATGGCCACTCTCACCACAGTAGATGCACAGCTTGCTCCTGACACGCCTTAACCTTTCCTCTGGAGTTAGCCTCGTATGTCCAACCTGCATGGGTTCGACCTCCACTTCAACCGCATGAGAGGCCTGAACTGGCAACAGGAGAGATTGGATCTTAGTTCTTGGCTTAGGAAAAGGTTCTGTGGAAGAGGAGAAGGCAGGTGCAATGATAGAGGCTGAAACAGAACTTAAAGGACCATGATTCCTTGGTTTAGAGCTATTTCTGGCTCGAATCCTATTATCCAGCCTGATTGTCAGGCGAATTAATTCCTCAAGAGTGGCGGGTTCGTCAAGGGTATTAAGCTCATCCTTTATGTTTTCATTGAGAGCCTCAAAAAATGCTGTCTTAAGAGCACATTGGTTCCAACCGGAAGCTGCGGCTTTAACCCGGAAGTTAATGGAGAATTCAGCTACAGAAGAATTTCCTTGTCTTAGTTTCAAAAGAGCTCGAGAATCAACAGTTTGATCTGTTTCCTGGTAGAAGACTTGTGAAAACTCAGAGATAAAGTCGGAGTACTGGCAGCTAAGGCTTTCGTCGGAAGAAAACCTAGCCTGTGCCCATTCCAGGGCTCTTCCGGTCAATTGAGACAAAATAAATTATATCTTCTTATAATCGGTGGGAAAACTGCCAGGGGAATTTTTGAAGATTAATCGACATTGAAATAAAAATCCTTTACAGTCACTAATGTTACCTGAAAGCTTTTCAGGGAGGCTTGGTCGGAACTCTGATGATGACGTCACCGTTGGTGACCTGGGAGGAGGGACTGGACCCGGAAATGGTTGTGCTAGCGGCGTGGCGTTAGCGCTGTTTAATTTGTTAGCGAAGCCTTGAATGATTTGATCCTGATACAGAACCATTCTGTGTAACTCACGTAGTGTTTGGGTTTGTCCCATAATCTGGGCATCTTGTTCCTCCAACCGACGATGGTATTGGTCTGCTGGGCCTAGTGTTTGGCCGCAGTGTTCTGTCATGATTGGTTCAGGAAGACCCAATATGCAGAACACCACGGAGACGGAAACTGGAGTAAAAGTTTAACAATGTTTATTGAACAATGGTACAATGAAAGAGTCAGGAACTGGTTCACTTCTGGGAATCTGGTTCACAGGCAACTGGAAGGGAGACAGTTCAGTTAGCCACGTAGCTGGTGAATGTGGAAATGTTATCTTCAGAGATCTACCTTGAAGAATCCGGGTTTGGCTTTGAGAGAGGCACTGTTGGTTCCAGAGACTGTTTGATTCAGCAGAGTTCAGTTTCAGCTTCAGCGTCTTGCATCTAACGATAGGACAGACCTTGGTTTTCCAGCTCTTAGTCCAGAGCAGCATGGGAAATCCAGAGAAGGTTCTTCAGGTTTGGCTCTGAGGGCAGGCTCGACAGGTTAAGCTCATCCAGAGCTTACAGGACAAAAACAGGTTTCCTGTAGGCAGAGACAAAGGTAATTAGTTACCAGCTAGGAGACTAGAGGCAACAAAGATTTCACAGAGGAAGTGAGGCTCAGGTGCTAACCAAACTGGATAAACACTGCGGCGTTGATGCGAGGTCTGAGGGCTGCTTATATGGTGGAGGATCCTCCTGATGATGAGATGGGTTTCAGGTGTGTCGAAGGCTCAGCTCAGGAGGATCCACAGCGAGCTCTGCTGGAGACAGGTGGTACAGCTCCAGATCCCAACATAAAATTATTGTGTGGACATATGAAACATTGAAAGAAAGAAGATGCTACATTTCTATCCTGTGATTCAATCAGGAGGGTCATAAACTTTTATGACCTGCATCCAGTAGGTCATGAGGCAGAGTCACACGGTTGTGTGACTTCCATCCAGCCAGATGGTCATTTTACACTGTCCTATGACCTGCATCCTGCCAGATAATCATTACTGGGTTTTCTGTTTAAGGCCCACCCTATTATGTTGTATACTGTTATTAAAAGGCTTTGCTATGAAGGGATCTGTGAGAAGAGGTGCTGGTTTGGAGCCAGCAGTTCTTCTCCCCTACTGCAGAGGCTGACGTTTCAAAATCCCTGTCTGTGTTTGATCATCTTAATCTTTTAAACTAACATTTCTCTGGATTTAAAACCCAACAGCCTCTTTGGGTTCTAACCTGATGAGGCTGACCCTGTTAGTCCCGCCTTTGAAATCAAGTTGTACCTTCCCTTTACCAGACTGATACGCCATGCATGTCAGTCTGGTTGGCCAGGCTACTTAGCCAAAACATGCTTTGGCAGTATTCACAAATAGTTGCAGCCACTCTGATCGTACTAAAGATCACACTACATTTTCCAACTCATTTATGAGCAAGACCCCAAAATACTTGAACTCCACTTCACTTGAGGTAAGACCTATCGTCATTACAAACCAGAAAGGGCAATCTAATTTTTCCCATCTAGAAATATAGAGCTTGTCTTATTTTATGATTTAGCCTTAGCCAATGAAAACATTGTGTCAGCATAACTACACATGCAGAAACAATTTTTCTTGGTCTGTGACTTTTGATTGTTTCAGGATAGGTCTTTTCGGCCAGTGCAAATAATCTTTTACCCGGCAACCACACCAACAGGCTTAAATAGGAGGTAACCGGACTTTCGCTCAGCTGTCCTTAAAATGTTTTGAGATCTATCCAGGAGTGGCTGATCAGTAGGTAGCACTGCTGCCTTGCAGCAAGAGGGTTCCTGGTTTGATTCCCGGCCCGGGTCTTTCTGCATGGAGTTGGGCATCAGTACCCGTTGCGATCCCAGCAGGGATAAAGCATGACAGAAGCATGGAAGGCCTCACCTGGGGCTGATTTTTTTCCTTTAAATACATTTTTATATTTTGAATTGAAGTTACTGTGAATTTTCCATATGTGTGCAGAGTTAACTTTTTGTCCATGATTTGAGCTTGAATACCAATTTCATTGATTGTCCAAATACAGCCAGAGTGTTCACTGTGTACAAAGAAAAATACATTACAGTTTGAAAGTTATTTGATTAAATAACTGTTAGAGTGATTATTATGATATTATTGTGTGGACATATGAAACATTGAAAGAAAGAAGATGCTACATTTCTATCCTGTGATTCAACCAGAAGGGTCATAAACTTTTATGACCTCCAGTAGGTCATGAGGCAGAATCACACGGTTGTGTGACTTCCATCCAGCCAGTTGGTCAATTCACAATCTTATTACCTGCATCCTCCCAGATAATCAATTCAATTCAATTCAATTCAGTTTATTTATATAGCGCCAAATTCACAACACATGTCATCTCAAGGCACTTTACAGTTCAACCAGATCATACAGTCAAATTGATACAAAGTTTTCTATCTAAGGAAAACCAGTTGATTGCATTGACTCATTGACTCAAATACAATCCCTCACACTAAGCATGCTTGCAGCGACAGTGGAGAGGAAAAACTCCCTTTTAACAGGAAGAAACCTCCAGCAGAACCAGGCTCAGTGTGAGCGGCCATCTGCCGAGGCCGACTGGGGTTCAAGGAGACAGAAGCAGAGATACAAAAAGCAGCTGTAAAAGGCGGCCCCGTCCAGGAAACACACAGCCAGGCAGACAAGCTCCAAGGCAGCTCCCATGCCAGAGGATGAAGAGAGCACATCCACCCAGCCACGGCCAGAGAAACAGGACCACACTGGAAAACAGGCCAATCTCCAACATCTACAAACAAGGGTGTTGATGGAAGCAGCACAGCTGATGTTTCTTTCCTGGATGACGTCACAGCCAAACAGGAACAGACGAGGCAAAGCTACTCTGAGGAAAAGCAGAGAGAGCAGAACGTTAGAGATTGAACTAACAGATTCTGCAGAATAGGAGAACAGAGAGAGAATGAAGCAGAAAGATGAAATGGGGGTCCCTATGTCCTCCAAAAGTCTAAGCCTATAGCAGCATAACTTTAAAGACAGCTCAGGATAACCTGAGCCACCCTAACTATAAGCTTTATCAAAAAGGAAAGTTTTAAGCCTAGTCTTAAAAGTAGACAGAGTGTCTGCCTCACGGACTAAAACTGGTAGTTGGTTCCACAGGAGAGGAGCCTGATAACTAAAAGATCTGCCTCCCATTCTACTTTTAGAAATTCTAGGAACCACTAGTAAACCTGCAGATTGAGAGCGAAGTGCTCTGTTAGGAACATAAGGAACAATCAGATCTCTGATATAAGATGGAGCTTGGCCATTTAAGGCTTTATATGTGAGAAGGAGGATTTTAAATTCAATTCTTGATTTAACAGGAAGCCAATGAAGAGAAGCCAGGATAGGAGAGATATGATCTCTCTTTTTAATTTTCATCAGAACTCTGGCTGCAGCATTTTGGATCAGCTGAAGGCTTTTAACTACAGTTTGTGGACTTACATAGTAAAGAATTACAATAGTCCAGCCTTGAAGTAACAAATGCATGGACTAGTTTCTCAGCATCATCCCTGGACAGGAGATTTCTAATTTTTGCAATATTCCTCAGATGAAAGAAGGAAATTCTAGAAACCTCTTTGATCTGGGATTTAAATGACAGGTCCTGATCAAAAATAACACCAAGATTTTTTACTTTATTATCTGAAATCAGTTTAATCCCATCCAAATGAAGTGACTGGCTAATCAGCTTCTTTTTCAGAGACTCTGGTCCAAAGACTATAACTTCTGTTTTGTCTGCATTCAGAAGCAGAAAGTTAAGAGTCATTCAGGTTTTTATGTCTTCAAGACATGCCTGTAATCTATGTAATGGGTTAGCTTCATCTGGATTTATAGACAGATATAGCTGGGTATCATCAGCATAACAGTGGAAATTAATCCCATGCTGTCTAATAACTCTACCAATTGGGAGCATGTATAAAGTAAAGAGAATTGGTCCTAGCACTGATCCCTGTGGTACTCCACAGGTAACCTTTGAGCGTGTTGAAGATCTATCATTAACATAAACAAACAATTCGATCAGATAGATAGGATTTAAACCAGTCTAGTGCTGTTCCTTTAATTCCAACAAAATATTCAAGTCTTTCTAAAAGAATATTATGGTCAACTGTATCAAATGCAGCACTAAGATCCAACAGGACGAGCACAGATACGAGTCCATTATCTGAGGCCATGAGAATATCATTAGTGACTTTCACCAGAGCTGTTTCAGTGCTATGATGAGCTCTAAAGCCAGACTGAAACTCTTCAAAAAGTTCATTATGGTGTAAGTGGTCGCAAACTAATCATTACTGGGTCTTCTGTTTTAGGCCCGCCTTATGATGTTGTAAACTGTTAATAAAAGGCTTTGCCATGAAGGGATCTGTGTGAGAAGGTGCTGGTTTCTGAGCCAACACCTTCTCTCCGCTTCTGCAGAGGCTGACGTCAAAAACCCTGTCTCTGTGTTGATTATTTCCTTTTAATCTTTTAAACTCACATTTCTCTGGATTAAAACCCAACAATAACATAAGCCACGAAAGCACTTAACTGCATAAAAATACTGATGCGTTTGGATTTTAGAGGACAGTAATGGCAGAGAGGCCCAAAACCTAAAATCATTTTTTTTCTTGTTGGATGTTTGATAGTAATATAATTGAAACAAAATTATATTATCTCATGACTTAAAACACAGGAAGAATATTTGTTGAGAAAATAAAAGCGGCAGAGATAGGGTAGAATTGATTAATTAAAATCTGAATATGACTACTGTCAATTCTTCTTATCCAGAGCTAGAAATCACTTAAATCTTTGCAGTTGTGCTTACAAAAGCAATTAAAATAGCTCTTTCTTCTCTTTTGGGATTATGTGCTTCACACTGTGACAACTTCATTACATTTGAAAGCATAAAGAATACCATCATTTTCATATGCTTAATTGTGAAATCTAACCTCATTAATTGTTTTATAGCCTTAGGGCAAAATGTTGAGGAGGTGGGAGCCATCAGAGCGTGAAAGCAGAATTAAGGTGTATGGCTGAGATTAAGCAGAAGAAGAAAGTGAAATAGAGCCGCTGTGATTCTGTCATAGTCAATTTTATGTCTTTATAAAAGAAATTTTAACACTCTAGAACAATAACCGAAAAACAATAAAGATCTACAAAAATGTAAAACTAAACTAATGTGTAAACAGGGTTTTTTAAATGTTTCTGAAACCCTGCAGCACAAATAAGAAGTGAGCAGTTGATAAAGTTTATTTCTTTACCTATCTTCAGACATTAGTTTTAATTGTTTTTTTTTTTTTTTTTTTGTTAGGCTAAAGTAAGAATAAAAACTGGGATGCAAGGGATAGACTTTTCTTGATGGTATCTTGCTATTTTTGTGGACCTGATTTTCAAACCTAACATGAAAATGGATTTTTAAAAACTGTATTACTGCTACCTTAAGTATCATTCTTTTGTGGAAATGTATGCCAAAGTAAATGTTAAAACTGAAAACCTTTTAAAACCTAAATAACTATGATATCTAGATTATGAAATATTCTCTTGATCTATCTCAATAATCAAGGTAAAACAAATCCCCCCAAAATGTTGATTAAGTCTTCTGGACAGGACCTGTTCTCCAAAAAAATTCTTTAATATGAAGGGTTGTAACTTTTTTGCTGATACTAACTCATTACATAGACTACAGGCAAGTCTTGAAGTAATAAAAACATGGATGACTCTAAAACCTTTTTATATCAAAGATATGATTGTTCCTTATTTTCCTAACAGAGCACTTTGTTCTCAATCTGCAGGTTTACGACTGATTCCTAGATTTTCTAAAAGTAGAACAGGAGGCAGATCTTTTAGTTATCAGGCTCCTCTCCTATTTAACAGTTAGTTTAAGCCCATGGACAGACACATTGTCTACTTTTTGATAAGCTTATAGTTAGATTGGCTCAGGTTATCCTTAGCTATCTCTATAGTTACACTGTTATAGGGTTAGACTGTTGGAGGACATAGGAACACCTTTTCGTTAGTCTGCTTCATTCTCTTCACCTTTATCCTCCAATTCTGCAGTATTTGTTAGCTCAATCTCTAACGTTTAGCTCTCTCTGCTTTCTCTCATCATAAAAGCTTCATCTAGTCTGTTCCCGTTTGCCTCTGACTCCATCCTGGTGAGAAATATCAGCTGTGCTGCTGCCATCAACACCTTTGTTTATAAATGTTGGAGCAGGACCTGTTTTTCATTTTAGTCCTGTGATTCTGACTGTGACTAACTGTATGCGCTCTCTTTCCTCCTCTGAAACGGGGGCTGACTCAGGGGAAGCTGGTTTCTTCTCCTGTTCCAAGGGAGTTTTTTCTCTCCACTGTCGCTACCAATCATCAATCAGCTCATTTTCCTTGGACAGAGAACTGTAACCAACCTGAATGTATGATCTGGTTGAATTGTTTCCGGAAAGTGCATTGAGCTGACATTTGAATTGGCCCTATAAATAAACTTACTTAAGATTGAGAAAATATTGTTCTCAATATGAAATTTATTGCAAAAATAAACTATGATAGAATAGTTATTAAAGAATCTATGATTTTCATGTAGCATTGTTTAAAACCCTATGAAGTAAGAGTCGCTCAAGTTCAAAGATGTTTTTAGTTAAACAAGTACGTTTGGCAGCTGCTTTGCAAAACAGAGGACATTATTGCTGTTGGTGGGGCGCATAAGTGAAGGAGAATAAGGGAACTGGAACTTTAAAACATGGCAGAAATATAAGTTTTCTGGTTTGTAAACACAGGTTTTATAGAAATATGTCAGAGCGTATAAGCATCACCATTACCAAGTCATCTTCTGACCTATACATACATGTGGTTTCCTCTCCTCTCCTGAGTTGCTGGAATGTCAATTCTAAATAACATATGTCTTAGAGCCACAGAGAGGGCTCATTCACTTACTGTTTAGTCCGTTTGGTAATTATCATATCCACCATCTGTTAGTTAGCATATGAGAAGTGGGAGAAGGAGTAGGGGCTGCCAAGTGGAGAGGAAAGAAGAAAAAAAACGAAGAGGGAATAGAAAGAAAAGTCCCTGTCAAAGTCTGTATCTTCACATGCCTGATTGCAGCTGCTTGTGTGCATCATATGTCGCGGCATACATTAATGCATGCATGTTTACAATAGTGAGGGTGCAGTGAGTACAAGAAGAGCTAAATATAGCAGCTGCCTCCCTGCCCTGCCGGCCATGTGTGTTTACCAGGAGCCAATGAGGCATCATGGATATCCCAGCAGACAGGGTTGTGCCTCACAGCTTTATGTCACAGCTCCCCCTGCCTCACTCCTGCTGTCTTCCTCTGTCTCCTCCTGAGCCACATTCTGCTTGAACTGGCTTTTAGACATGCCCTCACAGAGTTGAGGTTTCATCATAATCAGTGGCACGACCCGTGTTTCCTGCCAAACCTTAGAAGGTTTACTTCGAAGAAAACCGGGATTCAGACAAGTCTGTCGTTGAGGTTAAAATAGAGGGAATGCTGTTTTTAGGAAGTTACCCTCACCTCACTCTGAAAACCCAAGTTTCAAATACCTGGGTGTTCACGCCAATAATAAACTGGACTGGACTCACAAAACCAACGCCCTGTATAAGAAGGGTCAGAGCTGCCTCCACCTCCTGAGGAGCCTGAGGCCCTTGGAGTGAACAGGCCCCTGCTTAAAACCTTTGATGACTCTGTGGTGACATCAGCCCTCCTCTACTTTATTGTGTGCTGGGCCTCTGGCAGCGCAGAGCGGGGCAGAAAGAGACTAAACAGAATGGTGAGAAAGCCCATTTCTGTCCAATGATGTGCTCTGGAGGAATTGGCTGAGAGGAGGATGCTCTCCATGTCATGAACTGATGGACCCATTTTTGATGGAAACATCAAAACCAAGCAGAGGATCAGACTGGATGTACAGTAGAGACCATCAGCTGTTTTTCACACTGAGCTATTGGAGCTCATCAAAGCAGCTCACAAATCTTGATGAAAACAAAGTACAACTAATAAAGTTAGTCTGACTTTAATCTTTGTTCTGTATCTGTTCCCAATTCATCAAGTTTAAATGTGATTATAGGGGAGTTACTCAAAGGCAGTTTTATAAATACAGGTTTATAATATGATTTATTTTGTATTTATCTAGATTTCTTATCAACTCCCAGGCAACATATTTATGATGTTTTTTATTTGAGATGGAAAGAATTAAACGCCAAAGAATTAAATGCTCAAATTAAAAGATTTAGTAAAATGTTTTTTACTTTCTAATCAGTTGTTGTTCGTTGCACTTTTGGACAATCATCAATAAAGACTGAGAGGGGTCTTTATGGTAAGACCCCTAAGGGGTCAACGGGGTACTGCATGGGGATTGCAAAAGTTTTGGTTGATTAGATCTTATTTTTATATCCCCCCCTACAATTTTCTTTCCATGAATTGAAATGTCTTTAAATACACATTAACATGAATTCAACACACTGAGGTAAACAGATAAATGGAGGCACAAGACAACACCTGTCCCATCAACGAGGAATCCGAATCAGAAATACTTTAATAATCCCAGGGTGAAATTACTTTCGTTATATGACTCCATCTGTAATAGAGTGACTATAGGATCAGTTTGATATAAAACATTCTCATACAATATCGATAGTTAGGGGGTCCCCGCTCCATCTCGCCATCACTTTAGGGATCCTTTGCCTGAAAAACGTTGAATACCCCTGTCATATAGGGTTCCAGATTTTATATCAATCATTCATCAATCCCACTTGTCCATCAGGGTAATGGTGTCGATGGTACCTATCTCCAGGAATCTATAGGAGAAAGGCGGGATACACTATAATCAGGTCGACAGCCTGTCGCATGGCAATACAGAGCTATACAGAGACCTACAACCATGCACAAACACTCTTATGGACAATTTAGAAGCATCAATCAACCTAACAGTCAGGTTTTGAACTGTGCGAGGAAGCTAGAGGATTCATAGTAAAGCCAAATATACACTTGAAGTACATTAAAACTCCAAGCAGAATATCAACCTAGAATCTTCTTCCTCAAAGCCAGCATTGCTACAAACCGTTCCACAGTGCAGCCTAACATTATTCATTTAAGAACATATTGTTTACTACCGTACTTATTCACATTCATGACTTTGTTAAACTTAATTATTTAATGATGGCTTCATTTAACTCATTTATAACTTTAAATGTAACAGCAGTTAGCCTGAAAGATTACATACTTGTGATATAACGAGCATGTTGTGAGAACATCTTCACCAGAACATTATGGATATATGAAATAACTAGAACTGAAAGTTATAGTTAATTAATAGGTCATTCAAATCAAGGGTAAAACTAATATATAATAATTATTAGTTGAATGATTATAACTGTAATTTGCTTACTGACCAGGGTTTCAACCTCTTACCTAAGAGGTTGGACTCCTGAATCCGGCTGTTAAAAATGGCTATCAGCAACGCTTTTAATCACCAATCAAATAAATGTGTCTCTGTTCATTCATATGGTACTAATAGAAGACTAAATCTAGGCTAAGTGATAAATCGTTCACTTTGTAAAATAAATACAAAGACTGCAAGTTAAAATACAATAGTACCTTTATTAGCTACAATCACACAGTATTATATCTATTAACTAAGCACACACTTCACACCACTGAAAATAAGCAAAAATACCGAAATAAAAGTGGAAGAGGGGTTTAAGAGTCCATTTAAAGTCTGAGGGATCTTTGAAGTTTAAGGCTTAATGCATTTGAAAGTTTCATTTATGATAGCAGCAGCTAAATCACTTACAAGGCCAGGCCAGAGGAAGAGATGCGTGACACGGAGGAAGCGAGGCTGCAGAGGGGGGCTAACAGGGAGGAATCCCAAATCACCGCCGCTACCATCAATCCTGCTCTCCAACGTCCGATCGTTGGATAACAAAATGGATAACCACTGACTCAAACTCTCTTTAAAAAAGGAGATATGTAACTGTTGCAATATCAGACAATGCTATTAGTCTGGAGGGGCTAAGGCTACACCGCATCGATAGGAGCAAAGAGATCTGTGGTAAGACTGGAGGTGATGGACTGCTGGTGTAAGAACGCTAGATCTGTCGCCAGCTTCTGCTCTCCAGACATCGAGTTTCTGACTGTTAACTGCAGACTGTTCTATCTGCCCAGAGAGTTCAGTGTGGTTAGCATTACTGCTGTTTATTTGTCCTCTCGTTCTAACACCATGAAGACTCTATACCAGGCTATCTCTGAGCTCCAATCTGCACACTGAGGGGGTTTTCATAATTGCTGGGGATTTTAACCAGGCTAACTTGAAAACTGTTCTCCCTCATTATTGCCAACATGTGGACTTTGCAACTCGGTGTGAAAAGACTTTTGACCTGGTTTACTCTAATATCAAAGATGACTTCAGAGTAGGCCCCCACCTCGGGTCATCAGATCATCTCTTGGTCATGCTTATCCCTGCATATAAGCCCCAGCTGATTAGGGCTAAACACACAGTTATAAAAGTCAGAGTGTGGTCTTAGGGTGCCATGGGTAATGTTTTGAATGCTCTTGCTGGAATATGTTCAAGGCTGCAGCAACCTATGATATCTTATTAAATATAGATGAGTGTTATGCCATATGCCATGATCATACATTTTGGACATTGGGAAGCAGTGTCCATATTTCATCCTGATAGGATGACCAGAGAAGAAAACACAGCTTTGGTGAATAACAGCTGGGGGACTTCTGCAGCCCCCCCTTTTTCAGCCAAAGCAGTCACATTGAAGTCACAGAGGTGTGAAAACCTACCCCCCTCCCTGTGAGGACAGAGAAAACCACAGAGCACGCAGGATTCTCTCTCTTTTGCCTCGCTCTTTTTCTCTTCTGCTGCAGCACCTCTCAAAGAACAAGCAATATGTCTTTTGATGATGCTAATCATATCGTGTGTTTACTTCTGAGTAAAGACAACTATAACTGATGCTAAAGAATGGACTGCATGCTACGCTATACTACAGGAATATGTGTTGAGCCGTTGCTAAAGCTTAGACAAGCTTTATTCACTAAGGGTTTAAACACTGATATAACATTAGTGTTCACATATTCCTCAAATGCTCATTACATTTCCATTGCCAAGTATGACCAAGAGTCATTTAGTGGAAGACTGATGTCTATTTGCTGCTAGCTATTTCAAGGAAGGTAAAGAATCATTTAGCTAAAGGTTATTGGTTCTTGATTGAGCAAATCATTCAATAAAACAATATTTGGCCGAATAATGTTTTATTCACCTCATGGATTTGCATTGTGAATTGGTCTGAAAACATTCCAATTTCTTTAAAATTAGTGAAAAGCTAATTTGATCATATCCCAAATTCTTCCAGATAAACTTTGGTTTCAAACACAGAATCCATCTTAAACTGTAATATGTTTTTCAACCGTTTTCCCCTTCCTCTGTACATAGTAGTTAGTTTAGTTTAGTTGAGTTTTACTAGTCTTAGTTGAGAGTGTTAAACTGAAATACGTTTGACTTGGAGCTGAATTAATTTTGTTAATAAAATCTTATATTTTGAACAGAAGTTGTGGTGAATTTATTCCGTGTATGTGCAGAAATAACTGTTTGACCATGATTAGTGCTCGAATCACTCTTTCATCTATTGTTCTAACGCACAGTTAGTAGGACTGTGTGTCATAAACAGTATATAACAGCTGAAATAATATCTGATTAAATAAGATAGTTCACCACCCCTACAGGGGAGGGCAATAAACATCTTAAAGTATCAGAAACATAAATTCCCAGCGGGCTGGGAATAGAATTTACCTATAGAATCACAACAGGAGTATGCCATGACTGTGTTAGCCTACATTAAGAAATGCAATGAGGACCTCAGCATCAACAAGAACATCACCACCCGGGGCCTTCCAAAAACCCTGGATGAATGGTGAGGTTCGGAAATCGCTAAAAGTACGGAAGTCAGCTTTCAAGTCTGGTGATAAAGAGGCACTGAGAACAGCGTGCTCATCAACAGCTCTGCTGTAGAGATGGTCAGCATGTCCTTCCTGTGGAGGATAATGAGAGCCCACCTGCCCCCACCCATCCTCACCACCTTCTACAAAAGCACCATAGAGAGCGTTCTGACCAGCTGTCTCACTGTGTGGTATGGAGGCTGCAGCGTCTTAGACTGGAAGAAGGTGAGAAGAGTGGAGAGAACAGCAGGTGATCATTGGGTCTCCTCCTCCCTCCATTAAAGACATTTCGTCCCAGCGCTGCGTGTCCAAAGCCTCTAACATTATAAATGACCCACCACACCCCCACAATAACACCCCCTGCTGCCCTCAGGGAAGAGACTTCAAAGCATCTGATGCAGGTCCAGCACATTCCAGAACAATTTCTTGCTGCCATTAGACTGCTGAATGTTGTATAAAATGGCGTTACAAAAAAGAACCCTAAATAAATCATATACAGCTATATGTTTACATTTATCACTGCTGAACTGAATGAAAATTCTAGTTGTATACACTCTGTGTGTGCAATATGACTAAAAAGTCAGTCTAAGTCTAAATGTGAATAAACCCTGACACAGAGATGTTAACTGCAGTCAAAACAGTGAAGTTTCATTAAGTTTTATGGTAAGGGATAAATAATGGCTCAGGAATGCATTAAACTACGATGAGGCTCAAATGGATTTGCTCAGCTGGTCCCAGGGGTTCTGGTCTGGACGGGTGCAACTGAAAAATAGACAGGGCTAGCTCACTATGTAGCCTCTCTAACATGTTCACTATGAGTTAGATAGAGCTACAATGCCAGTTCACTGTAGCAGTTACTTCAGAAACACGTGATTGTTCAGTTTGTAGTGAGCATTAGCATTCAGTTAAACCTTGAAAACCATCAGCAGCTGAATCAGAAAACATATTTCCAATAACAATCTATTCTACCTAGTTCACCTAAGCAGAGCACTTATTAAGCATCAGATGGAAAGGAGAGGAAGGATGAAGTTACTGTTTTGCCTCGGTGGAGCGAAGGCCTTTGGCTTGGTCTGGTTTTCGGCAGGCCCCGTCTCCACTCCAGTTTGTTCAGCCAACAGCAGCTCAAAGAGATTTGGATAAATCCGATGCAATAATGATAAGGCGATTTTGCAAGGCGGTTAATTTTAAAAGTTACAGTAGCCGTGGTTACCTTGAGCGAGCAGCTATTGGGGGCACAATTGTTCGGTCGTTAGATTAGCAGAATTGGATCAGCTCTTCTCTGTCTCTGCTGTAGCAGGCTTCAGGGAAGATTGCGTTCTGTTTATTTTAGTTTTGGCTAAACTGATAAAAACACTTTTATTTTGTCAAATTATCTGTCTCTAAAGGATGCAATAACATTATTCCAATAAACAAGCAAATAACTCTTTTTAATTTGGAGTTGAGTTAAAAATTTAACCCATTTTCACTATATATGGGTTAAACTTGTATAACTTTCTCTGGCACCTTCTGCAAAGCTTCAGATTCAATACAAAACCAGAACACCATAAGAATTGATCTAAGAGCACTTGCAGCCTGAAGGGGAAGATAGATTGGCTTAAAACACCTGGATGTGGACCAGCTTGCGCATAACCTACTAAAAAATCGGGGCAACTATTCCCTTATTAGTGTCTATTTTTCTTTTAATTAAAACCTTAGAGAATATAATAATTTGCTCTTTAAATGACTGAATTTGTATTTTGTTTATTTTAATGTTAGTTGAAATTAGATCATTTTAGACTTTTACACCCTATAAAAAATAGGCATTAAATAATTCTACTAATACTCAGCTGAGCTGCATTGATCTAATCTTATCCAGTATGTTCTCCTTCAATTTATTTCTTTAAGTCATAATAATAAAGCAAATTAGCTATAGCTGTTAGGAGAAGACCAGAAAGATTCTCAAGCACGAGATGTTTGGGTAGATCAACATAGCTGAAAATATCATGTTAGAAATTATGTTATGGATTTGTGTTTAAACCTGCTGGACAATCCAGATCAGAAGGTGGCCTGGTTTTGTCTATGTAGGTTTATTTTAACCAGAAAAGCCAAAAAGAGCGGCAAAGCAGGATTTTGGCATCCTAATTGTTTTCGTTCCTTTTTTTCCTCCTAAAAATGATTAAACAGGAATTTAAACACAATTTCAGAAGGACTGTGTAGATAAAATACCAGGTTGTGACTACTTTAGCAGGGCTAACAACTTTTCACCAAACCTTGGGGTGAGATTTTAAGGGAGTTTGGACAGGCAACCCTTGTCGGGGTTAGATGAGGATAGGTGCAGCTATATGCTGTAGGTTATCAGAGGATTTAACTGAAACAAAGTGGTAAAATGTTGAATTTTTATAGCACTGTGAATGTTACTGAGTATCAATAAATTATCTGTAGTTATGTGGAAAATCTGTCACAAGATATACATTATTTTCTATATTCTGGTGATTTTCAGAGAACTGAAGTAAAGAAGAATGGGCCCAATAAAATACTTGCATCTTAAATACACTGTAAATTAAGAATTTCTCAACTGGTTTTATCTATTATTCTATGCAGTTCAGGTAACATAACCAATGAGGAACTAATAAGGGAATTACTGGCACTAATACAGGAACCACTGAAATCGAATCCCTTGCAAACTACACTGCGTATAAATATTTGGTAATAGACTAATGATTAAAAATCTTTACTTTATGAGTTTTTTTTTTTTTACAATTGACAAAACAGCAAAACAATTCAGACCTTCTATAAGGCAGTAGATTCTATAAAAACTTACCATGACACAAGACAGCACTTCTGTGGATGTTTTATTTTGGTAGATGTGATGTAAATTAAGTTTTAAACATATTCAATGGATTTCACCACAATCTTCCCTCTGTGCCGTGTCCTGCCCTTGGTTTTTGTGATGTTATTTGTTAAATAAAAACTGAACGAAAAAATTACCAGTTTCCATTGATATTTCCTAGAAATTTGCCTGTGTGGGACAATTCGCATGGCAGTAAGCAAAAACAGGTCCACAACATCATCTAATCTGACGGTTGTCTGTTTTATCTCAAACTGTTGGATCTTTGTTTTATGGAACAAGGCACAATCTTTTTTTACTTTGGAAAGCCGAACATGGTGGCTGCTGTCCCTGGGTTGAGCAAGTCCTCCAGAAATACTCCCAGCTGGGATAGTCGAGGAGCTATGGCCTGATCAGATGAGATGCCATTCTGGAGGTATGACAGGAGCACCAGATGAAGCGGCCAGACCAAAGAAGAGCAGAGGTAGAGACAAGAACATAGGGCAGAGAAGGCACCAGAACGGGAGAGAAGCAGTGGCTTGTCGGAGCTAGCAGGCAAAAGAACAGCAGACGTTGAAAGAGGTGGCGATGAAGAATGATGAATGACTTAACAGTCGTTCTAGGGCTAAAATAAAACAGCTTTCTTTTTAAAGCCACCGACAGAACTCTTAAGATTATACCTTCTTCTATTTTGATGGAAAAAAGTTTGTCTCCATTGCACTATGTCACAGCCTCATCTGGTCTAGATTTGCAAACTTCACAAGTAAAGTGTTTTTCTCACTTTGTTTTATTCACCTCGTGAACGCAACCTTCACCTTGAAGCAATTCTGAGCCGCCCTCTACATAGCAATGACATGCAAATTGCTTACTGAAAACCGCTTTTGGTATGAATATACCTTAAAGCCTCTGAGGCTTTACTTTTTTTACCTGGTAGGATAAGGCTCAATGAAAATGGACACCCCACTTTTTAGACATACATGCACTGCGTTGTTGTTGCTCCAGTTAATGGTTTGTTTTACTTTCAGCGAATGCTCTGATGGAACTGTAACGTTGACAGAATAGGCGACTATAAGACATAAAAGTTTAAGACAGTAGAATAAATAATGTAAAAAGAACAGATATGTATAACATTTACAGTAAAAAACACAGTCACATCTCAGTCAGGAACGAAATAAAAGAATAATATACATCTATTAATAAAATATGCATTTGTAGGTAAAAACAGAAGAGTATTTGCTGTAATGCCTAAATATATGACTATAGCATTAACAGAAAATGTAAAATCATGGCATAGTCTCTTGTTTTTATATCTTTATTTATAATGATTTTTTTTCTTATGTGTCACTTTAAATTAATCAAATTCAAAATAAGCCAAGACTTTGAAGACGCTTCAAACAGCTTGGAGGAGGGAATATAATGCTTAGAAGCGATAATAAAGGAGGTGCTCCTCTGCTCCTTTCCTCTATTTAGACCAGACTAGGATTTCTACTGTAGACTTTCTGAGATCATCTTTGTTTCGGTCCTCTTGTAGTTTTTTTTTTTAGATGTACCCCTGCTCCAACATACATTATTTAAATTATCAGTATTGAATAACACACGTTTTTCCCAAGTATCGGTAATGAGCTATTCAACCAATTTTTGTGTAATCAGTGCATTAAGAGAACAAACATTAAGATGTACTTCTTTAAATACCATACAAATATTTACTTTACACAGATCTATCGGTCTGCAGATTTATAGCTTTTTTGCTTAGAAATTAAAAATAACAAAAAGTCAGTTCAGTCTTGATTATAGAGAGTCCGGTCTTGGCATTGGTCTTGCACTCAGAGGGACTGGTGTTGGTGTTGGTCTTGCACTTGGAGGATAAAGTCTTGGTGTTGGTCTTGAATTTGGAGGATAAGGTGTTGGTGTTGGTCTTGCACTCAGAGGGTAGGATCCTTGTGTGGGTCTTGTGCTTGGAATGTACACTTTTGTTATTGGCCTTGCACTCTAAGGGTCTGGTCTTGGTGTGGGTCTTGCACTTACAGGGTACGTTCTTGGTGTTTACCTTTCATTTGTAGGGTCTGGTCTTGGTGTGGGTTTTGCATTTGATTTACAGTATTTGTGTTGGTCTTGTACTGTGAGGATACGGTCTTGGTGTTGGTCTTGTGTAGGAGGGTACGGTTTTGGTCTTGGTTTTGCACTTAGAGGGTATGTCTTGGTGTTGGTCTTGCACTAAGAGGGTACGGTCTTGGTGTTGCTCTTGCAGTGGGAGTGTATGGTCTTGTTGTTTGTCTTGCACACAGAGGGTACGGTCCTGTTTTGGTCTTGCACTTGGAGGGTACAGTCTTGGTGTTGGTCTTGGAGAGTAGATCTTGGTGTTGGTCTTGCACTGGGAGAGTACAGTCTTGCTGATGGTCTTGTACTCAGAGTTTACGGTTTTGATGTTGCTGAAACAGTCTAAGAAATGGGCTGTGTTTTTTTTTTTTCATTTTACCATCTACAGGAGAGACAATTGTACTTAACAGCTCTGTTTATTTGTTGTGGATTAGAAGCTCCTAAGCGGTTTTCCCGTTTTAGGATGGACAGTCAGGGAATTGGCTGTGGGTGGGATGTGTAACAACACCTCTGGCCATTTTTAGGATTTACACATAGAGTAGATGGCATATTACAATCCCCTGTAATATCTTCAAAACCAACCCACACTAGATCAGATTCTACAGACTAAAAGCAACCAAAGCTCGGATTTAAATTTTCCTCTTGCAATGTGGTTGTGTATAAACTGTTAAATAATGAGGAGCCTGACCTTTAGAAAACATAAAAATACATTTTAAATATTTTCAAATCCATCTTAAAAGCCTACTGCCCACAACTGCATGGAGAACATTAATGGGGGAGGGGATAATGTGCTCATGAACCTTGTTAGTTGTAAGCAGATATACAGCTGGGTTTTGAACACCTTGATGAAGGAAAAATCTTGTGGGGAAATTTTATTAAAAAAAAAGACCAAATCCAAGTTTTATACACTACAATGATGTAGACCACTGAAGGTATTGCAGACACATGACTAAATGATTTTCGCTTTTTATTGCATAGATTTCAACCTAATCTTACCTAGCATTAATGTGGCCGAAAACTTAATCAAAATTTTGATTTATCTGTTGTCATTTAGTTACCCTGAAAACTGGTGCAGAGCCTAATGGTACCCAAACAAAGCTGAGGGCTTTCTAGCTGCAGAAGCATCTTTCTTTTTTTTTTTTTTTTCTCTCTGAGCTGGCTTCATAAATTATGAATGGCAATGGATGAAAAGCTGGATAGATGGTGTGTGATCTGGAGAAGGAGGAGGGGATGAAAGTAAGGTATTACAGTGTGAAAGAGAGTGGAGGACCGCCAGTGAGACTGGGAAAAAATGGAGCACTTGGGAAAAAGAGATGAGGAGACAATTAAAATAAGATGAACGTGGAGGAAGAGCAAGTGAGGCTCAAAGATGAGAAATGGAAGCAAGGTAGAGCGAGGGATTGCTGCAGATTAGCGGAAATGAGCATCAGGAGGATGATGATGCAGAGAAGGTTTTAAGGAGGAAAGCAGAAGAAGAGCTTGAAATGGAAAAAGTGAATATTGATAGATATTTTAAATTCTGATTGTAATTTTAAGTAAAAAGTCAGAATTTTAAGGAGCTGCTCAAATTCCTTAATCCTTTAAGGTTCTCTGGTAAACCTTCTAATTATTTAGCTCAACTGATTAGAAATGAGAGAAGGCAGTTAACATGATTTAGAGTTGAATTGATCCTGTTTCCTGCTGGATACAAAGAAAACTGCAATTTTCAGCAATAAATATGATCCAAATGTCTATCATAGTTTATCCTGTGTAGGACTGATCTTAATCAGACCAGAATACAAACTCTGCTCAGTATAGTTGTATATTACAAACTGGCCACAGAGCAATAATTGGTTGAGAAGACAAAAGGATTACTGTCCTAATTATGTCTACTTTATATTTAAAAATAAAAGGTGAAAAGCCATTATTTTTAGATTTTTTTCAACATCTATTACTGACCTAATGTGGAACAAAAACAGACTGACCAAACACAGCCCAGTTTTCAAAAATGTCCTATATTTATTGATATTTATTGATGAAGTAAATTTTGCTCTATCATCATCATCATCATCATCATCATCATCATCAAAGAACACATTTACAAATGGAAATTCAAAAGACAAAAACAAATTTTGTAAACAGATTTTAACTAAAATAGGTTAAAATCAGAAATGAAACTTCAAGAAAACCACTCAATAAAAATAGGCTCAGCTTTAGGATTCGTATTGTTTTATAGTTGTATTTTCCAGTTCACATTCAGTGAGTTAGAATCCATTGGCTGCGTCCTCTGAATGCCAGATTTGTCAGCCAATTACGTCATAGTGTGGATTGGAAGGTTATGCAGCCGACAAATGCAGCCTTCTTTTTGCCCATTTCGAAGGACTGGTTGGTTTTGAAACATTTTTGTTGGTAAAGAGCGAGTGTTTGTAATTGGCTTGAAGTGTGGAGAAAGTGATCAGTAAAACACAGTTTGAAAAGAACGACGTTTGAAAAAATTTGATAAAAACAATATGAAAATCTGAAGAAAAAAAAGTTGTAAAAAATTATTTGAAAGAATAGGAAAAATGAATATTAAACAAAAAATAAATCTGAGAAAACAGCAGTTACTGTTAAAACCTTTCTCTTTATTAGGAAGTTTTATTCCTGGATTTTATTTTTTCTTCAAATTTCCATTTACAAACATGCTCTTTGCTTGGTCAATACCACAGCAAAACAGCCAACAAACATGGTAGGGGAGAGGTGATGGCTTTCTGGATTTTTTGGAGAATCACCACTATTAACCAATTTTCCTTTTCTAAGTAGAAGTACCAGCTGCCCTTTCTGGGGTCAGTATGATGGTGGCTCCTTCCAGACAGATCAGGAAAGGACTCAAGCAGGACTTTTCACCAAACTATGTCCAAACCAGATCTTCCCTTATGATATGGAGATACAAACATATGAATTAAAAAGAGATTGTATGGCCATTAAATTGATATTACTGGCATAATAGAACACCATTGTTAACACAAGACACAGAAAAATGGTTTCTGAAATAAAATGAAAGGTACCTTATAAGTTGAGCTACATTATGGTCTGGTGAGGTCAGAGGTGGGTGGAGTACCCAAAAAATTGACTTAAGTAAAAGTAGCTCTACTTCCTTATATTTTTTACTCAAGTAAAAGTTAAAAGTGGCCTTTAAAGTAATTAGTAAGAGTTAAAAACGTATTTGGTAAAAGGGCTACTGAAGCACTGAGTAAGTGATCTCCTTACTACCCATGATCATAACAGATTTAATATTTTGGAGTTATCAAACCTACAAGATCAATAATTATACAGGTTAAATTGCAGTAAATAATTTTCACTCAACCTCCGAACACATGGCAGACTCAGCAGATGGAAAACAACAAGCAACCAATAAGCCTTGTGCACAAAAATAAGAAAGTCTTTCTTTCAAAGGAAAAAAAACAAAAAAATTATTACTGAAGTAAGAGTAGTGATACTTTATCATATGTTTAATCAATTAAGGGCTGTGTATACTCCAGCAGCAGGTGTGTTGCAGTTAGCTTGTCACAGTTATGACAGAGATATTTTTGATTTATGCCCAATTTTGAAGCATGGTTTGTGTTATTCCCCGCCACAACACAAGAGGGAAAATCATGAACTAGCTAGGACTGCGTGTGTCCATGTTGCCTGTTCGCCGTCTACAACCCCTCATCCAACGTCGGACGATACACAGTTCACGCATGAGTCTTTCTGAGAGACTCTGCATTTTTCGTTGAACTCCTCACTGTCTATAACATGGCATGATACGAAATGGGCAGGCATCCATCAATTCTCTTACAGTAATGTGAGTATTGGAATTTCACCGACATTAAAACTTCATGACTTTTGTTTTATTCTGCTATGAATAGTATATGTCTATGCATTAGTCTGTAGGGAAGTCAAATGTCTAAAACATCTAAATGATTCACAAAAGAAAGGAATTTAGGTGTTTTAATGTTTTGGTTTTGAAATGCTATCAAAAATCAACAGACAACAGTTGTTCAAATTCCCATCATTTATTTGAATCAAGATTTTCATGTCAATTAAGAGTTCCGGAGTTCTTAATTAGGCAAAACCTAAACACAAAAAAACAACAGAATTAACCCCAAAAAGCTTTTCTCCAAATATTATTCATTGACCAAATAACTCAACTTCCAACCAAAGAGCTCTCTAAACCAGGCTAGTAACATTTAATAAACCATTGATTAAAAATAAGAATTACTACAAAGGAATAAGAAGCTTACATAATTTTTCCGCTAATCACTGTTTTCCTACAGGATGTTGCCTAGCTGGCCACATTTAATATTTGGGATAAATTTAAAAACCTTTTTCTTTCTAAAGAAAATTTTAATTTAACGGCCTAGAACTGATTACTAGACCGACATTTATGAGACTAAGACTTTTTGTTCCAATTCATTATCCAGTCACTCATTTAATCTGATGACTATTCAGAGAAAAACAGTCATAAACAAACGCTCACCAGCTAATTTGGTCTTATGTCAGCTCCAATTAGTAGAAACTATTCCACACCGTGGCAGGAAAAAAAATCCTTAGTGACATAGTGTGAGTGCCATTAAAGCAAATCACCTTATGTGCCATGTGTACTCTGCACTGGCGGTAACATGCTGGAAATTAGAACCTTAAATGTCATATTAAACAGACACAGATGGTTGCTGGGCCTTCTTCTACTCATTTCGATGAGCACCTTACACACCTCCGATATTTATCTGTTGCAGTTGTTATATCAGCATGAAGAGGCCTTCCCTCCCCCAGCTGAGATGGTCTCTAGATGCACGTGGGCTGCATTAGAGATGCATGAAAAATCTATTGGCAAATGAAGGATGCAGCTGAGGCACTCAAACACGCACAAATGTTTACTCATATTCACACATGGTTGACCATTTTGGCGTACTTTATGCATAGCATGAAAAAATATATATTTAGATTTGTATGCCTGCAGTTTTGTGTGTATATGGTCAGCCTTTATTGAGAGATTGTGAAGGTGTGCTCTGTTATGAATGTCACAAGTATTCTGATTATTGATTCATCTGACAGAAAAACAAATCTGCCTCTGAGGCTTAAACAACATATTGATCATTAGAAGATGTATGTGGGCGGACTGTAAAATGCCCTTTTCCGGATATATAAGCCAATGTTGTGAATACAGAAAGACGCATTTCTTTTTTTTACTTTGGAATCAGGTTTTTTGTTTTCTTGTTTTGTCATTTTTTCCACAGTTTGCCAATGTCCTTAACCCGAAACGCATTTTAGGAACTGCATATGTCCCATTGTAAAGCTTTGTCAGGACTCAGAACAGAAGGATCCAGTATTCAAGGAAAAACAGACCTGGGGATAACTCACAAAACATTTATTTAAAAATCGGATTATCATAGTAGCAGCAGCATGGTAGCAGCATGGTCACTAACACAGGTTAGTGACCATGTAGATCTAACGGAGGATGATATGAACGTGTGAATCACTAACCTGCTTTAACAGTTTAACCCGTGTCCTGAGAACTAGGTTGGATCTAGTGGGCCAGCGCCGCTCAAAAACGGTCTGGGACACTCTGTCCCAGACTATTTTTGTATGTGTTGGTCAGGCAGGGACCAATGTATACTGAGGGATGGCAGACAAATGTTTCAGTTCAGGGTCAATCTACACCAGGCATCCCCAAACTCGGTCCTCAAGGGCCACTGTCCTGCAGGTTTTAGAGGTTTCCTTGCTCCAGCACAGCTGATTTTAATTGAAAGCTGATTAACAGGCTTTTGCTCTAATGCAATCATTATAATCAGTTGTTTTAAAGCAGGGAAATCTCTAAAACCTGCAGGACAGTGGCCCTCGAGGACCGAGTTTGGGGATGCCTGATCTACACCAATTACATTGTACCAAAAGGAAAATAATTTTGCACAATATCAGTATTTACCTAATAAATCACTGAAGGTGGTCAGATTTTCCTCAAGTCTGGCATCAATATCCTCATATTTCTACCTGTAGAGACTCACACAGAGAAAAGCTGCAATTACAAAACGTATTTACTTTATTGACTTTATTGTACAGGTAACACAATCCTATTCTATTTTATATACAATTTATATCCAAGATATTTCTAACTAAGGAAAACGAGCAGCAACTCGTTTACTCAAAATCATTCCCTCACACCAAGCATGCGTGTAGAGACAATGGAGAGGAAAACTCCCTTTTAACAGGCCATCTGCTGAGGCCAACTGGGGTTCCAGGAGACAGAAGCAGATAAAGGTATAGATGAAATAAGTTATTTGGCATTCGGGCCCCGGCTAAATAGAAGACTATCATGCTGTGAATCAACATTCACTGAGATGAGTTACTTAGAAGAGGATTAGAGTAGTCTTCCCCCGGGGCCAGAGGGTGAGTGGGACTGAGAATAGAGAATAGAGAATGAGGGAGATGAATGTTTGCTTGGTTGTGGGAGAGAGAAGCTGAGCCAGGAGCTAAATGAAGGGGTCTTGAAAGCTGATTGACTTTGGTGAAGGTGCAGTCCCCCGAGTGGATGGGTTGGAGCTGATGGATGGTCATGACCATCACCAGGAAGGATGCACAGTTTTTCAAAATGCGGCATGGTCATTTTTTTTAACCTACATTTCTGGAAAAAAAAATGTCTGCAATACCTTCAACTAATTGTGGTTAAACTGGTTTAGTTGTAACTAGGGGAGTAAATCACATCCATCATGGCGATTCAATTCAGTATCGATTTCCTGACCCAACGATTCGATTATTTTCAACACTCAAGAATACACCACGATACGATTCGATGCGATTAATCGGTTATTTTATTTTATTTTTTTCATTTTTTTTACACCTTACAGTCTAATTAAAGTTTCAAGTTTGAAATAAATCAATGAAAGCTGTAATATCGTTATGCATTTTTTTTTTTGTTAAAACAACAGCAAATAACAGAAGTAGAAAAGTTGCATAAAAAAATACTGTAAAAATACTGCACATAATCAGTGCAATGAGTGCAATTCAATACCTCGGCTCCAGACGTCCCCGCCCCGTTGAGAGATGCTCCGCTGCTCCTCTCCCAAATTGTAGCTGACCGCAAACAGTGCCGCAGACAGGAGGCCGGCTTGTTTTGTTTTTATGACCGAAATTGCATAAAAAACAACTCGTGAAATTTGACCCGCTAGAAGAGCGAGGTGCGCGAGAACGCTAGGATCCTTTTTCCACCTGGATCTCCGCTCTTTTTGGCCCTCATGTCCCTCCATCGTCGGACTAAACTCACCCCCACTTCCTCGCCGCCTCGGCCGTATCTAGACCCACAGTGTGTAGCTCAGACCACGCTTCAATGTTGAGCATAATTTAAAAATGTCTTTGTCAAGCTTACTGCAACACACTGATGTAAGAGTATTGTTGGGATCCTCAGGCTTGCCCACCAGAGGGCGCCGAGGATCCTCTTCTGCTCTTTGTTATTTTCCCTTAGGGATGGATTTACTGTTGGGATCTGGAGATTACCCTGTGCCTCCAGCAGAGTGCGCCGTGGGTCTTCTGGAGCTGGAACCTTCCAGCACACCTGATTTCCATCTACTCATCAGGAGACCTCCACTTTATAAGCTCCTGCCAGACCTTGCTTCCACGCCGCAGTGTTGATCTTAGTTGGTTAGCAACCTGAGCCTCTGTTACTGGAAGAACCTTAGTTATCTCTAGTGTGAGATCAGATTCTAACTCTTCCTTGTTTCTGCCTCACAGGAATCCTGTCTCTTCGTGAAGCTCTGGATGAGCTTAACCTCCTGTCTCCTCGTGAAGCTCTGGAAGAGCTGCCTCACTGGTAACCTGTCTCTGGCCTGCAGCTCTGGGAGAGCTGCATCACAGGAAACCTGTCTCTGGCCTGAAGCTCTAGGTGAGCTTAACCTGCTATCTGCCCTGGTGAGCCAACCTGAAGATTCCTATGTGAATTTAACCCGAAGACTTCTATGTGGAGTTTACCTGAAGGTTCCTATGTGGAATCAGCCTGAAGAATCCTATGTGGAAATTCCCCTGTTGTTATCTGCAATGAGCTGGAAGCTCAGCCTGAAGAATCCTATGTGGTTATTTCCTGTTGTTCTCTGCAGTGAGCTGGAAGCTCAGCCTGAGCAATCCTATGTGGATATTCCCTGTCGTTCTCTGCAATGAGCTGGAAGCTCAGCCTGAGCAATCCTATGTGGTTATTTCCTGTTGTTCTCTGCAGTGAGCTGGAAGCTCAAATCTAGGTCTGCCATGCTAAGCCTGAAGCTAGATGCTTAGCCTCTCATGAACTCTGCTAACCAACAGTTTCCAGTCCCAGTCAATACTTCAGTGAAACATTCTCAGAACTGTTTATTCTCTCGTGTTCAGAACCTTTAATAAACATTTGAACTTTTTCCCTGCCTCCTCCGTGTGTGTTCTGCATCTTGGGCTTGCCTCCTTAAACCATCATGACAGAACACTGCGGCCAAACACAAAGCCCAGCAGATCACCTCCGTCGTTGGACTGAGAAACAGGACGCTCAGACTCTTGATCACACACAAATCCTCCATGAGTTACTGTTAAAACAAACATTCGCTAGCCACTTCTACAATGCTAACGCCACGTCAGCGGCTCGTCCTGTCCCGAATCCACTTCCGTTTCCTGGGTCACCGGCGGTGACGTCATCTCCTAGTCAAGATGATAATCCTCCTTTCTGGTCTGAACTCTACCCGTCGTTTTCGTCACCCGGTCCTTCTCTGCCTGAGAGATTTTCAGGTAATCCAAGTAAGCTCAAGGGATTTCTTTTTCAGTGCCGATTATTTTTTAGTTTCCATGCTTCTAAATTTCTTTATGCTAAGGATAGGATAGCTTTTGTTATTTCTTTTCTGTCTGGTGAAGCTCTTGAATGGGCGGAGACCAAATTTCCGCCTAAACTTAGAGAAAACTGTACACTCGAGAATTTCATTCAGGAGTTTGAAAAAACCTTTAGTCAGGTCACTAAGTTTTCAATTTCTGGTAAACTTCTGAATATGAAACAGGGTAATAGGTCCGTCGCCGAGTTTTCCTCCGAGTTCCAGGTTAGAGCAGCCGTTTCCGGGTAGAACGAGTCTGCGCTCAAGTCCGCTTATCTCTTAGCTTTAAATGATTCTATCAGAAATGAGCTTTCTTTTTACGTCGAGCCAGCTACCCTTGAGGACCTCATTGAATTAGCCATTGGATTCTCATATTCTAGATCATCATTTAGCTCCATCCGTTAAAGGACTCAAGATCGGCCCATCAATTTCACTGCAAACAGTTAGAGTTCCCTGCCAGCCTAATCATACACCTGAACCCGTCACTGTTGTATCTAGACCTGTTCCCTCGCCTGTTAATCGAGCTCCCTACATCCATGAGGATGATCTATGGGATTTTTTCTATGGAGATAGAGAGGACATCTTCCCTTTCGAGCCACCACATTCTGTTCCACGTCAGCCAGATCCAGAGCCTAGTCCAGTAAACAACCCAGTTAGTTTAAAGCCTGACCCCGTGCCTGATCCTTTAGCTCCATATCCAGTAATCCCTTCTAGAACTCTTAGTCTTCAACCGGTTAATTTGTCTCCAGATCCAATCTGTAAACCTGCTAGCCTAGCTCCCAAGACCCCTCGGCGTAAGAAACGAAGTCGCCTTAAGTCAGCTCTGTGCCGTCTAGAGACCCCTGGGTCAGCTCTGTGCCGTCTAGAGACCCCTGAGTCAGCTCTGTGCCGTCTAGAAACCCCTGAGTCTGCTCTGTGCCATCCAGAGACCCCTGAGCCTGCCCTTTGCCGTCCAGAGACCCCTGAGCATACACTTAAGAGGGCTTCAGAGTTCGGAGTTGGTGGAAATATGCCTCCAAGAGCCTCTCAGCAGAGGCCACAAACCGCCAAGAGCCCTCTACAGACGCTTCAAGCCACCTCAGAGTCTGATCATGTGCCTCCATGGGTGGTTTCTCATGTTCCAGAGGTGGAGCCATAGCCGGTGGTCTCCCCTGTTCCAGATGTGGAGCCGCAATCGGCGAGCTCCTCAGTTCCTGTCCAGGAGCCGCAGCTGGTGGTCTCCTACGAGCCTGTTCCTGAACCACAGTCGGTGATCCCCTCTGTTCCTGACCCATAGCCGCAATCGGCGGGCTCCCCTGTTCCAGACCCGGAGCCGCAATCGGCGGGCTCCCCTGTTCCAGACCCGGAGCTGCAATCGGCGGTCTCCCCCGTTCCAGACCCGGAGCCGCAATCGGCGGGCTCCCCTGTTCCAGACCCGGAGCCGCAATCGGCGGGCTCCCCTGTTCCACTCCCGGAGCCGCAATCGGCGGGCTCCCCTGTTCCAGTCCCGGAGCCGCAATCGGCGGGCTCCCCTGTTCCAGTCCCCGAGCCGCAATCGGCGGGCTCCTCAGACCCTGTTCCAGAGCCGCAGTCGGCGGTCTCCTCAGAGCCTCCTCCAGAGCCACAGTTGACGGTCGCTACTGAGCCTGTTCCTGAGCTGCTGAAGAGGGGACGGGGTACCCCGTGGGGGTACCTACTGAAGTTTGGGCGTCATCCTCCTGAGAAGCTGCTACGCCTCCGGCCCCGCGGCCGGTCCCCAGAGCGTCAGCTTCGCCTCCGGCCCCGCAGCAGAACCCCGGAGCGTCGGCTTCGCCTTCGGCCCCGCGGCAGACCCCCGGAGCGTCAGCTTCGCCGCCGACCCCGTGGCAGACCCCCAGAGCGTCAGCTTCGCCTCCGACCCTGCAGCCGGCCACCTAAGACTCTGCTCCGTTGCCGGATCCTCGGCCGGCCTCCAGAACCTCTGCCATGCCTCTGGCCCGGCGGTGGTCCCCCTAAGACGCTGCTTCGTCCCCAGCCCTGCGGTCGGCCTCCTGAGCATCTGTCTCGCCTCCGGCCCAGCGGTAGGCCCCCTGAGAATCGGCCTCGCCTCCGTCCCAAGGTCGACCTCCTGAGCATCTGCTTCGCCTCTGGCCCCGCTGCCGGCCCCACGGCTGGCCACCTGAGACTGGTTCCTGCTGCCGGTCCCTCGGCCGGCCACCTGAGACTGTGTCCCGCTGCCGGTCCCTCGGCCGGCCACCTGAGACTGTGTCCCGCTGCCGGTCCCTCGGTCGGCCACCTGAGACTGTGTCCCGCTGCCGGTCCCTCGGCCGGCGGCCTGAGACTCAGTCCAGCTGCCGGTCCCACGACCAGCCACCTGAGACGTTGCCCAAGAAATTTTCGGGGTTTTCTGTTGTTTTCATCCACCGTAAGTGGATCGTTTTCTGTTCTAGACTCTGTTTTTGTTTTTGCCCTCCTGGCCTGTTTTCCCCTTCGCCCACTCTGGGTGGGTTGTGTTTTGTTTTCTGGACTCTGTTTTTTGTTGTTCCTGGCCCTCCTCGCCCTAGTGCCCCCTCTGCCCGCCCTGGGTGGGTTGTTTTTTGTTTTCTGGACTTTGTTTTTTGTTCCTGGCCCTCCTTGCCTTAATGCCCCCTCCGCCCACCCTGGGTGGGTTGTTGTTGTTTATTTTTTTTTGGACTTTTTCAGGGGGCGTCTGGAATCCGCCCTTGAGGGGGGGGCTCTGTTGGGATCCTCAGGCTTGCCCACCAGAGGGCGCCGAGGATCCTCTTCTGCTCTTTGTTATTTTCCCTTAGGGCTGGAGTTACTTTTGGGATCTGGAGATTACCCTCTGCCTCCAGCAGAGTGCGCCGTGGGTCTTCTGGAGCTGGAACCTTCCAGCACACCTGATTTCCATCTACTCATCAGGAGACCTCCACTTTATAAGCTCCTGCCAGACCTTGCTTCCACGCCGCAGTGTTGATCTTAGTTGGTTAGCAACCTGAGCCTCTGTTACTGGAAGAACCTTAGTTATCTCTAGTGTGAGATCAGATTCTAACTCTTCCTTGTTTCTGCCTCACAGGAATCCTGTCTCTTCGTGAAGCTCTGGATGAGCTTAACCTCCTGTCTCCTCGTGAAGCTCTGGAAAAGCTGCCTCACTGGTAACCTGTCTCTGGCCTGCAGCTCTGGGAGAGCTGCATCACAGGAAACCTGTCTCTGGCCTGAAGCTCTAGGTGAGCTTAACCTGCTATCTGCCCTGGTGAGCCAACCTGAAGATTCCTATGTGAATTTAACCCGAAGACTTCTATGTGGAGTTTACCTGAAGGTTCCTATGTGGAATCAGCCTGAAGAATCCTATGTGGAAATTCCCCTGTTGTTATCTGCAATGAGCTGGAAGCTCAGCCTGAAGAATCCTATGTGGTTATTTCCGGTTGTTCTCTGCAGTGAGCTGGAAGCTCAGCCTGAGCAATCCTATGTGGATATTCCCTGTCGTTCTCTGCAATGAGCTGGAAGCTCAGCCTGAGCAATCCTATGTGGTTATTTCCTGTTGTTCTCTGCAGTGAGCTGGAAGCTCAAATCTAGGTCTGCCATGCTAAGCCTGAAGCTAAATGCTTAGCCTCTCATGAACTCTGCTAACCAACAGTTTCCAGTCCCAGTCAATACTTCAGTGAAACATTCTCAGAACTGTTTATTCTCTCATGTTCAGAACCTTTAATAAACATTTGAACTTTTTCCCTGCCTCCTCTGTGTGTGTTCTGCATCTTGGGCTTGCCTCCTTAACCCATCACGACAAGTATAACCAGGAAGCGAGGTAGGAGGGCAAAATAGGTTTAGCGCCACCGCAGCACGGGAGGGAGAATTACGTCCAGGAGCAAATGGATAAAAATACTGTAAACATGAATCGATACTCTTGCGGACGTGTCGATGCATCAGATCTATGGGCTGTTGAATCGATGCATAATCAAACGATTATTATTTACACCCCTAGTTGTAACTTATCTCTGGTAATAAAGGAGACTCTTGGATGACTTGCAGAGACATCTGCTCTAATTTATGTTCATGGACTGTTCACACTTCTAAAGAGGTAGTTTTTAAAAAAATTAGAGCTTTCTAAAGTAAGCTAAAGGATTAAGACTTTCAATCAATCTGATTAAACTAAATACCAAAGTACAAGGAATCAATGCGGCAGTTTACGTATAATCATTTATTAAATTATTGAGCAGCAAAATATTTTTTTTTCACTCCTGTAGAGTGATTCTATTCATCACATGACACAATCGGGTGACGGATCCGACCCTCTGAAGTTAAATAGGAAGTTTTTGATAAGAGAAGGCTGCAAAAAGGATCAATACGACCAAAGAGCTGAATATTGACCAAAGGTAAATAATTATATATATATAACAATACATTGGTCAAAATGTATAAAGGGTTGATTTAAATCTTCAATAAATGTTGAACATCTAGAGCATCAGGATAAAATATGATTTGGAAGCTGTAACATTCAGTCATATTTTTACAACTATTTGTTATGGATGAGTTCTCATGGTTAATACTGACAGGTTTTAAATGTGTTATCTTGTTTTTGAGGCAGCTTTACCCACCATAACAAAAAACCTTGAGGAGTAACTTTTAAATCTATTGCAGACAAACAGTAAATTATTGCACTAACAAAGAATTTACCTCAGGAAGGCATCGATCTGAACCAGCAGATTGACTTTGCATCCGGAATGAAACAGCAATGAAAAAATGCGGCAATGAAGCTACAGCTGAAAGGAGATACTCAGCAGTTTGAATCGGCCGATCTCTTCAAGTAATGTGGCTCTAAGCATCAAATAATTGTTGCGGTCATTCCCTCAGAGGTGCAAAGAAATCCTCAGCCCAAATTTCAAACCGTTAAATTTAAAAGGGGAGTCTTCAGGTTTTTAATTGATCTCTGTATCATTGCGGCCACCCTTCATCATTATCAGTAGCACATCATTTCCTCATTAATTCACAAGAGTGCGATTACCGTGTTACTCAGTTATTCATTGAGCCCACATATTTCTCTTTGATCGGAACCTTCCCCACTCTGTCCCCCCTTTCTGCTGCAGGGTGTGTCTTTTCTCTCGTCTCCAGTCTGTCTATAGTGGAGGAAATTTCCCGCGAGGCTCAAAGATGTAGAGCCACAGCGAGAAATGGTCTGCAGTAGCTGCGAGGTGGTGATCCTTTAGGAAAGGTTTATTGGGATAAAAGAGGGATGCTCTTACTAATAGACAGTACTCTGAAATGTAAGCAGGCGGTGTTACTTGACAAGATGATGGGAAAAAAGTTTCTTCCTCTTAGTTATGCATAAGCCTCATAAGTGCTGCATTTTGTCATTACTTTTGAATGATGGAGATAGCAAACTGACTCTGAGGATATAAAAGACTAAACACTGAACTAATTGCTACTTAAAAAAGTGTGTGTGTGTGTGTGTGTGTGTGTGGGGGGGGGGGGTGGGTTTGGGGGTGCTGAAGATCTGGCTGTGGTAATGGAAATGGATACTCTCCAACCACTACTGTGTGGACACATGTTATAATATTGTCGTACACCACAAGTGGATCATTTACAGCTTATCATTTTGTTCCTAATGGAAGATCCATTTATGTGTTTAGAGTATTTAAACTGAATAATGCTTCCCTAGGTATGGATTCTTTAAAAAGCAGTGGCAGTTTTTCTTCCATCTAAAAAAAAAGAAGCATTTTCAATGCTTTTCTGGCATTGGGACCAACTTTGAAGAAAGAAGCGAAAGGAAAACAGAAAAAAACAAAACGAAACATTAAACTGACATTGTTTTGCACATACATGATCCATACAACATATTTAGCATTTAATTGGAATGTCCCAATACAGTTTTTTCCCTTCTGATACAATATTGCTGCTTTATTGACAAATACGAATATTGAGCCGATACTTTAACACTTTGATACCTTACAACTTTTTATTACTTATTTTGTAGTGTGTGATTTTAAAAAGGATTTAAATAGTGATATAATATTACTCAATCAAAGAACAATAGTCAATATAATCAAACTAGTGAAAAACAGATATTAGAACAAGAGAACCATGAATTATTAACCAATGGGATACAGAAACTTTAAACAGAAGCAGTGTTTCTAACATTATGCTAATATCAGAGATTGTAGATACAGGCCAATATAATCTGATCTTAATTTTTTGGCTGAACCGATATCCAATATCAATATTAGATAAGGTCATACCTTACATATATAGAATTAGGTAAAATGTACAGAATTTGAAGCTGTATCAGGTACATTTTGTTACACGAGAAGTGAAATTGAAATCTACAGTTTTACTTTCCCCTCGTTACTCCCCCTCCACTTCTAATGGGGCTAAAAATTTCATGATATTGGAACCATAGGCTGGGTTTTACTCCTTTTTCTCTTATCTGCTTTGCTCAGCCCTATGCTCATTTTCTTGTATGAGATCCACCTGCTCCTGCTGCTATTTATGCCTCCGGTTCCCAGCCATTGGTGCCAGATTATTTAAGCTCCAAGCAAGACTAATTCTAGAGTTCCTGTTTCTATTTAGCTCTCCCTTTAGACAAACAGGGGCGGCCAAAACTTGGCTGCCCCTGTTTGTCTGTCCTGTGTTTCCGGGCTGTTACCTTGATTCCACCTGTTATTGACCCCGGACCTGGCTTCTGACCACAGCTTGGAATATCCTCCTGGCTTTTCTGCGTGCACTGGCTGCTGCAAGACGCTTCTCCTCTTCTCTCCTGGATATCTCGTAACAAACAACGACTGTTACAGCTCCTCTGGACAACACTTCTTCCTCTGGGCATAGACTGAACCTTGCTGGTTGGTGGTTTTCATGCTGATTGTCGTTCCTCGTTTGAGTTTTGAAGTCAATGATCTGAGCCTCTACTCCTGCAGTTTACAGTTAGCCCACCGCAGCAGCCACACGCTACTTTGAATAAATGCCTTTTAAATACATCACTGCCTGTCTCACCTGAATTCTGGGTCCTACATTCTCAGCCCCCTGACAGAATTATCTGGCCAAACATGGACCCATTGTCAGACAGACAGTCGAGAGAGGATGTTGAATTCAGCATTTCTCAATTAGAGTCATGTGTGCAAGACATTCTCACTTACTTGTGCATTTAGGCTTTTCCTGTTCCTGATTCCTCAATCACTGTCGAACCAAAACAGACACTAATGCTTTCCCCGGCTAGAGCAGTTGTACAAAAGCCGTGCTTGTCGAACCCATAGATATTTCGGGGTGATATGGAAAAATGTCAAGCCTTTACGACCCAGAGCTAGATCCACTTAGAGCTGTAGCCTCCGTGTTGCCATCTGATCATGCCAAGGTGGCCTATGTGATCTCATTATTGGCTGGCAAGGCTATGTTGTGGGGAAGTGGCAGAACAGCTACTGTTACGTCTGCTTCAGAACCAACTGTTTGTCAAGGCTGAGAAATGTGATTTCCATGTTAACACCATGTCTTCTCTAAGGTTTGTGGTCTCCTCTGATCAGATCTCCATGCACCCTACGAAAGTGCGTGCAGTTACCGACTGCCAGGATCCAAGGTATAAAGTGCAACTACAAAGGTTCCTGGGGTTTGCTAACTTCTACCATAGGCTTATCAGGAACTACAGCCAGATGGCTGCGGCCCTTTATGCTCTCACCTCCTCCAAGGTTAAGTTCTGTTGGTTTTAACAGGCTGATCTGGCTTTCCAAAGCCTTAAGTCTTTATTCACCTCTGCATTTGTTCTAGTGTCTCCCGATTGCGAGGGACAATTTATTGTGGAGGTGGATGCTTACAGTACAGGGGTTGGAACGGTTGTCAGCCAGGAATCTAAGGATGGGAAGAGTCTTCCCTGTGCTTTTTTCTCCAAGAAGCTTTTAGCTGCTGAACAGAACTATGATGTCAGGGACAGAGAGTTCCTGGCAGTCAGCTAGTTCTAGAGGAATGGAGACACTGGTTGCAGGGCTCCATTCCTTTTTTTGGCAGACCACAAAAACTTGGAGTATCTTAAGTCTGCAAAGAGACTCAATCCTAGACAGGCGAGGTGGGCACTTTTTTTAGCCGCTTTAACTTTTCTCTGTCTTACAGGCCCTTACTGTTTTACTCAACACACTGTCCAGGGTGTTTGAGGTAAATGAGGAGAGTCCCAGTGGTGCTGAGGAGTTTGTGTTGCCAGAGTCTGTAAGATGTTCAATTGCTGTAGTTGACATTGAGAAGGAAGTCAGGCAGGCTCTCCTTAACCAACCCTCTCGTAGTGACTGCCCCAGTCTGTTTGTCCTTGATCGCCTGAGGAAGAAAGTGTTGGATTTCTGCTCTGTTGTTCTATCATCCTGTTGTTTCCAGAACTATCAGCTTTGTTGGGGATCAGTTGTGGTTGCCTTCTCTCTCTACAGATGTGCAGATTAACAGATTCTCCAAAATGGTCTACTTGGTTCAGCTTCCCAAGCTCCCCCCTGCCAAGGAGATGGGGGAGGTTCTCATCGTTTCCCACAGGGGTCCCCAGTTTGTGTCCCAATTCTGGAGGGAGTTCTGCTCCCCTGAACTTCTTAGTTTAGGCCGCCCTGTTTGCTCTGTTTGACATTGCTCTGTTCCTGGGCTTTACCCGGATTCCGCCTGTAGTCTAAGTAACGAAAAACGGAGTTCAACTCCTATGTCTCTTAAATATATCAGTCTATCTCACCCGAATGCTGGGTCCTACAGAGATAAAACGCTGCACTGAGGTATAATAATACCAGTACCACGGTTCTTCCAGAGTCTGAATTAAATGGCTGACATTCATGTCAAAGTTGGTTTTCCATAGAGACCTTCATAATCTCCTAGATCAGTTTCTAATTTCACATCTTTTCAAGCATATTAGTCTCTTTAGGAGTCAGGGAGATTTATACTTTTAAAAATAATTTTAAATTTCACTTTTAAAAAAAGAAAAGGAATCATCCACTGAGACACATTCACCCATTTATGGTACTAAGCTACATTGTAGGCTCATCAGCCCTGGGGCACACTGACAGAACAAAGGCTGCCATACAATCTGAACAATGCACCCTATGACGACCAAAGGGAAGCAAGACGAGGAAGTGTCTTGTCCAAAGATACAGCAACATGTTAAGTCCAACAAAATGCCACATGGGAATTAAGGTTCTGCCATTATTGTTCTGTGAGTCCCATGAAACTTTACCCAGGTTTCTTACTACCTTGTGATATCTATGCAAATAATGTAGATGGCAGGGCCCGTTTGATCCTGACTAAAACCTGAGTATAGTTCTTCATATATGGTATTTCAGTCACCAGCACTTCTGCTTTATAGTATTTTACTTTTTGCTACCCAAAATAAATTAATACCCAAATCATTTTTAAAAATTTCACCCTTCCATTTTTGAAACTAAGAAAGTCTCTGATTTTATTTTCACTTTCACTTTCAATATTTAAAATTTTATTTTTGTTGTTTTTCAATACGTGATTCCAAAAGGAAAAAAATCCAATGACACTTTAGTTGGCTAATTTGATTGAATTACAATCATATTCCAAATGAATACACCACCAATAATTATCTATTAATATTAAGATAATCTTTAACAGTCGAAGAACAGAAAGGTAGAATAATTAAAAAGGAATCTGCAGTGAGTACAGTATATATGTGCCAATGTTGAGGATGTTTCTAGCAACACAGTGAAGGGAGTAGAAATGTGGCTGATTGGAGAAATAAGAAAAGTCCTTTATCAGCAGGAAACCCCAAGACTGTTGATTCATCTGCTGATGCAGTGTGTGTGTTTGGTGCAATGGGAAGCCCTGTCCCACAGAGCTGTCTTATTGGACAAGCATCCTTCCAAATGCAATCCATTTACTGATGGCTATGTCCAGCTGGAACTGGGTTAATTTCCTTCCACAATAAGACTCTGTGTGTAAAGGAAACATAGAGAAATCATTGGTTCCTGAGCTGGCAGATATGGAGGGAAGTGGGTTTGGTCGAGAAATAATAGCATCTGTCAGCTTCCACATAAACCCAGATATTTTTTTAAATAGTTTTTTTTTTAAATATATATATAGTTTCCTTCCCTCAATGTTCACTTTTTCAGCCTATAAAAGTCAGTGACGTTTTTTTAAAGCAAAGAATAAGAAATGCTGCTTTGCTTCAGGCGCTGTCTGCTTCTTTTCGGCCAATTCGATCGATTAAGCCATAAATCAGAGGTCTGCCTCTGCCTGTCTGGTTTTATGACTGCGGTAAAAAACACAGCAGCTATTGCTGAGGCACAGAGAACATGGTGATTTCTAATTGACGTTAGGACAAAATGAAATAAAAGCTTAGTCAGCTGGATTCTAAATACTGCATTGCAGTTTTTAAACGCAATGAACGCCAGTGGGTGTGTGGTCCTTTCACAAAGTATTTGCAAAGTGGTAGTGCTAATTGTGTAGCAGCCAGATGGCTTTGTTTTCAATGCCTTTATAAATGTACTCAGGAAGTAAATGAGGCTATTAAAGGAGTTGGTGCCAACACGTGTTTTATATTTCATATTTCACATTACCATTTAAAATCTCAAAGCCAATACTTAAGGTAAGCAGTAGGAGAATTATTACACTGGACCTGTCATTGCTTTTTCCCTTTACCATTATTTAAAAGGTCTTTTCAAACATGTAAAAGGACAGAATGATTTCCAATTTCTTTGTTTTTGCTTTCAGACTCTTTTGGACTGATATTTTTGTTTTTGAAAAAATATAACTTTAATTTTACTTCATTTAACCCAGAAACAACTAAGGTTGTAAAAAAATGTGGATTAATCAGTGTTGCAATAATAAAAGCCAGAAATTTTTTTTAAATAAATACCTAATCTAATCATACCAATCCGGCTAAAATGAGTGGATTCAGCTAAATAGGAATTAAATTGTGTTCCAAAAACAGCTATAAAGCAGATATAAAATAAACACAGTCACCACGTTAAAGCAGTTATAAAGAATTTTCAGTTTTGATAAATTTTGGTATTGTTTTGGCAGAAGGAACACAGCATTTCTCATGAAGGCTAGCATGGTACTTTAAAGACCATAGCTTGGTAAAATCCTGATCTTCTGGGGAAATACGCTACACTGTAAACCCGAACAAGCTCAGAATACTCAAATATTTTTTGGAAACCGATTACTTCACAGTTTCTGAGTAAATAAGTTGAAATATTTAAGTTTGAATTACTTATAACATTTACATAATTAACAATCAAACATTACTATTTCTCTAAAAATAGAAATTGTTAGTGTTCTGTATTTAAACATATATTCTAATTTGTATAATTTTTTTATTTCTTTGTAATTATTTTTTAGGATGATATGATACTCAAAAGATAAACTTTTATAAATTCAAATGTTATACTGTTTAGTAATCAAAAAGATCATTTAGACAGCTCATAAAATAAACTACTAAACTACTTTTTTAAAGTTCAGAATACTCTTCTTCACAAAACAAATGCAGAATATTCTAAATGTTTTTATTTGAATGTATTTTTCTCATTACAGAGCAGAGAGTATAACAGAACAGGAGGATCTTGAGTGAATCAAATATGGCATCTTAAAACCATTTATCCATATGAATCAAACTAGCTAAGAATGGGAATAAACGCAAAATTTGCAAATATAAACACATCTCATTTAGTTGTGGGAAACGGCTCACATCTGGAAAAAAATCGACATACAACTATCCATGAATGTGTTATACAACATAGGTTTTAAAGTTATGAATGAATCAACGCAAATGTTTACTTTTCTTGTTTTTTAATAAGAGCCACTGGAAACTTGCACTCAGAGTAAATGTATGGCCTTTAAAAACTTCTAAATCCATCTTCCAGTCAACTTACAGCTATGGCCATTCTATGTTTAAAAAACATAACATAAGACCATAAATAACATTAAATGAATAAATAAGAAATTCAATAAATAACCAAGTACACATTAAGACGTAAATTCATTGCACAGAAATAAAAAACAGCTAATGTTTTAAAAGAAAGCAGAGGTTACAGGTTGAACCATCATCTAACCAAATGAGAAACTTCTGAATGAAGGTGAAGGTGCCAACAGCTTCCAGCCCAAACAGTAACACATGCGGTATATGTGGTAATGTCCCTCATGACAAATTCATCTTCAACCACAATGGCTGTGGATACAGGACTGAAGTGAATTAGAGATGCAATTCTTCCTCTGATCTCCGTGAAAATACCGATGGGTGTGTTCCCGATGTCTGGCTCATCTGATTCCTCACTCTGGAGAATGCAAAAGTACACTGTAACTATTTCTGAATGCTTTTGCAGCTGCTCACACAACAATTAAGTATACAGTAGAGTGTTATGCAATAACAAGTTAACTCCTTCTACTAAAATAAGAATTGAACTTTATTCACAATGGAGAAATTCACTTCTGCATCTTAACCCATCCCCTTGGGGAGCAGTGGGCTGCCACTGTGCAGTGCCAGGGGAGCAATCGGGGGTTGAGGGTCTTGCTCAGGGACCCAGAATGGAGGCTGTGGAGGTCGAACGGGGAACTTCAACCTTCTGAGAGCACAAGCACGTTGCTCTATCAACTAGACCAACACTCCCCATATGTTGTTGCTCTGAGTGCTCTCTCTCCTGACAGGAATGTGAGCTTAGCTGATTGCGAACGCAGCTGACTCTTAGCTTGATTCAGCTTAGAAGAAACATTAAAGACAGCTGCACACTTAACTTTAAACAAAACTGGACTCCTCAAGGACCATTTAAACATCATTTTCCAGTGTACATATGGCTACATTTGTTGTCACAAACCCACCAACACCACAAACTTCTCAGTCTATGGTGCAGAAAGACGAACGCCACACTTAGGTGATTGGGAGTTGCAACTGGCTCAGAGCCATGGCTCTGGGAGCAGCTCCATGTGAAGACTCCTCCCCGCTAAGCAGTTTATAATGTTCTTGCTCATTAAATTGACTCATGGCCAGCTTATTATGCAGAGCCTAGAGACAGAAATGGCTGAGCATGCGATCTGGCGCTATTTAGAATGGCTATTTTTTTTTTTTTTTACCGTGAATACGCCTGTGTGTTTTCATGCAGTGGAGAATAGCAGGCTACACTTCTCACAGCACCAAGGTATCTCCAAAAGTAAAAGGTGAGTAGTAATGAGATCTTTTTGAAAAACATATAAAGACTTACGTTCCAACTCTTGAAATACTGTGTCCTCTTCCTGCAAATAAACTAAGAGGCCTGAAACTGGTGGTGGAGTGGAGATAGATGAAGTTAGTAAGTCTGTAGACTGCTGGTTAGCAAGACGGTATGCTGAGCATTATGGGGAAATCCAGTGGCTTTCCTGAGCCGATACTAGAGCTTCACTCAGAGACCTTGAAGATGGAAGTCTAGTGTGGATAACACAGGTTGAGGGAACCTGTCCATGATGAGCAAACATGAAGCAACAGTAGAGAGGAAAAACTCTGTTAGGAACGAAACCTCTGGCAGAACCAGGCTCAACATGGCGGTCTTCTGCTGGACCGGTTAAGATAACGGGGAACGCAGTAAGAGTCTGGGAGGAATGACACTCTGATGAAGCTTTAGCTGCGGTGGTGGAGTGGGGGCTGGAGGTGGGTTGAAACTGGGTCATCTGAAGGAAGTTACACAGGGCAACAATTGCCTGCACACAGTAGCAGACAAGTTGCGGATTGGAGGCCTTTTAAGATGAACTTTGGATGCTGATTGGCTTTCATGGAGGTTGCGTCATAGGTGCGTCATAGGTGGATGTAGGCGAGCTGTTTGTTCAGTTGAACGTCCGCCAGGCTCCATATAACTGTTACAGGTCTGAGTGTGGGTTTTCTATGGGTTAATGCAAATGTAATCCTTCGTGACACAAACTTATTGTTGCTGTCTCCAAAAAGGAAAGAAAACTGAAGCAGAGTTAATTTTTCCAATCTTTATTGTATATAAATAAAAAGCAACCGTCTAAAATTTTATAGAAATAGTAACATACAGGAAGTGACAAGAAGCTAACAAAATAAATAGAAAGTTGTTAGTGTGACTTCAAAAGTACTCAAAAGAAAACAATTCAACCTGAGGGGACTAACAAAAAATAAGCAAAAACAAACTTTAAAGGACAGCAGGAAGCAGTGGCAACCCTGTCAAAATTCAATTCACTTCAGTTTATTTATATAACACCAATTCACAACACATGTCATCTTAAGGCACCTTACAATTCACCAGATCATACATTCTAATTGATTCAAAGTTTTCTATCAAAGGAAAACCAGTTGATTGCATCAACTCATTGACTCGAATGCAATCCCTCACACTAAGCATGCCTGTGGCGACAGTGGAGAGGAAAAACTCCCTTTTAGCATGAAGAAACCTCCAGCAGAACCAGACTCAGTGTGAGCGGCCATCTGCCGCAAACTCCCATCTATAAACAAGGGTGTTGAAGGCAGCAGCACAGCTATTTCTCTCCAGGATGGTGTCACAGCCAAACAGGAACAGACGAGACAAAGCTACTATGAAAAAAAAAAAAAAAAACAGAGAGAGCATAACATTAGAGATTGGACAAACAGATTCTGCAGAGTGGGAGAATAGAGATAGAATGAATGAATGATGAAATAGGGGTCCCTATGTCCTCCAGAAGGCGAAGCCTATAGCAGCATAACTATAGAGATAGCTCAGGATAACCTGAGCCACTCTAACTATAAGCTTTATCAAAAAGGAAAGTTTTAAGTCTAGCCTTAAAAGTAGACAGGGTGTCTACATGGACTAGTTTCTGAGCATCACCCCTGGATGGGGGACAGGATATTTCTAATTTTTGCACTATTCTGCAGATGAAAGAAGGAAATTCTAGAAACCTCTTATATGGGATTTAAATGACAGGTCCTTATCAAAAACACCAAGATCCAAATGAAGTGACTGGCTAATCAGCTTATTTTTCAAAGACTCTGGTCCAAAGATTATAACCTCTGTTTTGTCTGCATTCAGAAGGAGAAAGTTAAAAGTCATCCATGTTTTTATCTGTAATCTATGTAATGTTGGCTTCATCTGGATTTATAGACAGATATAGCTGGGTATCATCAGCATAACAGTAAAAATTAATCCCATTCCGTCTAATAACTCTACCGATTGGGAGTATATTTATAGTAAAGAGGATTGATCCTAGCACTGATCCCTCTGATAGTCCACAGGTAACCTTTGAGCATGAGGAACATTTGTCATTAACGTGAACAAACTGAAATCAGTGCTATGATGAGCTCTAAAGCCAGACTGAAACTCTTCACAAAGTTCATTATGGTCCAAGTGATAGCACACTTGTTTGGCAACTACTTTCTCAAGAATTATAGATAAGGAAGATCGGATATAGGTCTATAATTGATCAAGTCTTCTGGGTCAAGAGACAGTTTCTTAAGCAACCTTAAAAGTCTTTGGTACATATCCCTGCAATAGAGATATTAATCACATTTAAAATGGAGGAGATCAAAGTGAATACATCCTTAAATAACCTGGTTGGAACTGGATCCATCATACAAGTTGAAGGCTTAGATGAAGACAATAGTTTTGCCAACCCTGAAAGTTCAACTGGATCAAAGCAGTCTAAACCCGGATCAGATTCCATGACTACCTCAGATGCTACCCCACCCTCCAGAGACAAACCAATCGCGGATAGAGGAGAGCTAATGATCTTATTTTTAGTAAGATCAATCTTATTTATAAAGAATCCCATAAAATCATTACTGCTAAGAGCAGGTGGGATGGACGGTTCAACTAAGCTATGGCTCTGGGCGAGTTTGACAACTGTATTAAAAAGATATCAGTTTATTCATATTCTCCTCTCTTAATGAGGAGAACTACGCTGCTTTTGCTTTACAAAGGGTCCTCTTATACAGCAGAAAACTATTTTCCAAACTAGGTAGGATTCCTGTCGGCCTGTGGAGTGATATTTTCTCTCCAGTTTCCTAGCATTTTGCCTTAAAGTGCACAGCTCTGCATTAAAACCAAGGAGCCAGCTTTCTTTTCTAACGGTTTTCATTTTCAAAGGGGCTGTGTTGTCTAAGGCAGTACGCAGAGAACTCATCAACCGGTGAAGGGGAGTAAACTAAGCATTTGCACTCTGCAGCACTGCTCAGCGACACAGAGGAGAGAGAAAGTGAAACAGATTCTTTAAAATGTATAAATGCACTATCTGATAATGATCTGCTAAAGTGAAACCTTCTTTTGGGGGAGGAGAACTCTGTTAAATTAAACCTGAAGGTTATTATAAATGGTCAGAGAGGACAGGATTGTGAGGAAATACTGTTATTTCTTCACATTCTTTGTCAGCACAAGATCCAAAGTATGAAGACGAGAATGTGTGGGTCTATTCATATTTTGAACAAATCCAGCGTCTAAGATAGCATTAAAGGCTGCTCTTATGCTATCACCTTTAGTGTCAGCATCGATGATAAGACTTCCCACTATGATGACCCTGTCAGTATTTAATACCAAATCAGAGAGGAACTCTGAAAACTCATCTAAAAATTCAGAGTAAGGACCAGGGGGACAACACAAAGTTACAAAAAGAGGTTTTCTTGCTTTGCAATTTGGATGAGGGAAATAAGGGTTAAATGTTCAAAGAGTTGTAAGTATCAACTGCCTTTGGAGTAATCAGTAAGTCTGACTGAAAGATTGTTGCTACTCCTCCTCACCAAGAATTTCTGGTTATGTGAAAATTTAAATGGCTTGAAGGAGTTGGCCCATTTATGCTTACATAATCCAAAACAAAAATACAAAATGACTAAATGCTCCTTAAAACACTTTAATCAAAAAAGTCTAACCACATTAAAACACTGCTTACCTGCATCACTTAAAACAGTAAATGCAAAAGCTAAAAGCCTATCCTTGGAGTCTAACAACCAAACGCCCAGATAAAATTACCGCCGGAACACCAATAATACAGCCCTGTATAACATTTACCAAATTAGCACCAACTTATTGCAAAGGACCAACTCGAACACAATTTTCTATATATTTTTAGCAGAGTGCGACACCTACTGGTGCCACCTGTTACATTCCAACTAAATCAGATAAGTACTGTTGGAATATCTAGGAGTTGCCTCATTGCAACTCATTGCCTCATTCATACTGACATAATCCTCTTACTGCAGCCATGTTTCTGTGAGACAAAATAAATCAATATGACTATAGCAAATCAAGTAATCAAAAAAATATCCCTTTACAGAGAGAGAGATCCAATAAATTATAAACATTCTGCTAACCACATTTATTTGTATTGCTCTGAGGCATAACTGGCAAAAAATGGTTAGATGGTTTGCCACTTATCAAAATAGCCAACATTATATGATTACAGCAGATTACTCCTGTCCACATGTACAATTATTTAAAAGGAATTTGGAAATTGTGTGCTCTTCCAACATCTAATTCGATTTGACATTCACTGCACACATGTATATTTGAAATAGATAAAAAAAAGAATTGGTTTAAACCTTCATAATGTTGTGTCCTTTATTTTTATCCCAAAATCAAGCTAAATGGGCTGCACCTTCAGAATGATTGTGACATCAATCAAGAACTTGCCAGGGTCAGAAATAGCTTTTAAAAAACAAACTTTGGGAGTTTGTAGCTGCCTCTTGACATTTGGTCTTCTGTCAAATGAGTGAGAGGATTTGTTCCATAATTTGCCACTGTGAGAGAAACCAGGTTGGTTCTAGTCCAAATGGAGATACCTGAATCTTGAAGCTGGCAGATGAGAAATGCAGTAGTTTAACTTCTAAGATCCTTTTATATATATGCTGTTATGTCCACCTAATTAAAGCATCAGTTTATATAATGGGAGCTTCGAGAAATAGATGTCTCAGTCCCCAAAGGAGGAATTATGGTTTTGAAATACACAAAGAGAATTCTTTTTTGATAAGATGCTGTTGTTTAGATGCTATTTTGTTCTTCACTCTAGCGTGTCTTAACTGCAGGGTTCAATTATTCTGCTTTCCCTCTAGGCTATACTTTCTACATTGTAGTATTCAAAGTAATTGGTGTGCCCAACACAGCACCTTACATATTCTCCCTAGATCAACCTTTACTGTTTAATTCCTAACGGACAAAGGATGTCTAATTTTACTACTTCCACAGTTCCTCAGAGGAAGCTGTGAATTGTCATAATATTGGTAGGGATTTATCAACTGTCTTTCTGTTTGTATGCTGCTTTTTAAAACTGTTTTGCATTCTTACTGTTAAGATTTCCCCTTAAAGGAATAGTGGACAAAATGCACATGCACAACCCTGTACCCACTGCTGAGAGGGAACGCCTATTAAACAAGTACGAGAGCATGCACAAGCAAATTTCTCCTTGTACACAATCTGCCTAAAAGTTGCTGTTTGCATCGCTCATGCAAGCTTACTTTCCAAAAGAAGATTTGCAATTTTTCTGCTATGTCAGATTTACCACCAGTACGATACCTGGAGATGAGCACGTACAGTAGCCTTACAGAAATATATCACCAGAACAATTGATAAGTAGTAGGACCACTTATTTTGATGATCCACTCAAAAAAAGAACATCTTCCACTACGTATATCTTTAAGTTTCAATTTCTTTTTGCGTTGTATAATATTGTATGTAAGAAGAAAAAGAAAGTCAAAATCATGAAGATGTTTAAAAGTAATAGTGTAGAAGTGAAATCTGAGAACTGTAACAAGCAATTCCCTGTAAAGTCTATAGTTTTTGAGAAGACACTTCTAAGCAACTTTAATTTAATGACACCAACTGAATAACCGTTTCAGCCAATCAGTGTCAGCGGGTTGAACCTGCACCACATTGGCTGATCCAAACAAAACTTTGACTCAGAAACAATAACTATTGAATTTTAAGACCAGTTTAAGTTATTAACATTCAGACTGTGACCCGGTGTTACAAGGCTTCACATGACCTTCTGTTGTTTCACGAACAGCTGTTATTTACCAGATTCCTGCCATTAAATCCAATAATGAAACTTCGCCAAATTGTCGTCAAATTGAGGCTTTGTTTGGATTTGCCCGTTTTATGGTGTAAGTTCGGAATTGAAACGTCCATTTCACCCACTGAAGTATCGTTATTCAGCTATTAAAATCAAGGGTGTAACTTTGTAATGAAAGTTGGTGGGGACACTATAAGGCAGAGGTCGCGGATTAGCGGACCGCGGTCTGGGTCAGGACCAAACCTGATTTAAAACATTTATAAATTACTGCATGTTGTCTGACGGCAGTGTCTAATTTTACTTCCGCCGCTTCTGCTGTTACCCCGAAATCCCACATCCTCCGTCTCCGCTCCGCCCTGCAGCGCTCCAGACCTCCTGCGCAAAGCGAAGCCTACAGCCTCCGCTGTTCCTCCCATATTGCTGTTCTCTGACTTATCCTTGGAACTCGAGGAGAGCATGCGCGATATTATCATTAAATATGTAGGAGCAAAACATGCAGAAATGAACGCTTAATTTACCATGACATATTAAAAAAATCTCCATCAGCATCCAGCATATGTGCATTTTCTGATGGAGATGAGAAATCTGCTACCTGGTCTGTTGAGGTACCAATAGTTTGCATCCAATCTTTAAATAAACGGTGTTAGTGTTGGGATCCTGAGGCTTGCCCACCAGAGGGCGCCGAGGATCCTCTTCTGTTTTTTGTTTTCTTTTAGGGACTGGGTTACTGTTGGGATCTGGGGATGTACCACCTTTCTCCAGCAGAGTGCGCCGTGGGTCTCCTACGCTGGAGCCCTCCAGCACACCTGGAGCTCGTCTGCTCATCAGGAACCCTCCCTACATAAGCAGCTGCCAGACCTTCCTTCAACGCCGCAGTGTTGACCTTAGTTTGGTTAGCAAACCTGAGCCTCTGTTACCAGAAAGAATCTAAGTCATCTCAAGTGAGAAACCTGATTCTAATCTGCCTCTGTCTTTGCTCACAGGAAACCTGTCTCAAGTCTGAAGCTCTGGGTGAGCTTAACCTGCCTGCCAGCCCTGGTGAGCCAAACCTGAAGATTCCAGTCTGGATTTTCTCCTGCTGCTCTTAGAGAAGAGCTGGAAACTCTGATCAAGGTCTGCCATTCAAAGTCAGAAGCTAGACGCTGCTGCTGCTGCTTGTGCACTCTGCTGAACCAACAGTCTCTGGACTCAACGGTTCCCTCCCTCACAAGTTAAGCCTGGACTCCTTCAAGGTAGACTCAGAACAATCTTAAAACTCAATTAATCTTCTGACTGCTGATTTTAGAATAGAACACTTTTTTATTTTAAAAAAATCAATGTATAACATGGATGCATAAATACCTAATTTTATTTCAGTGTTAAATTCTGTTTAAAGTAACAGATCATTAATTATTGGTGGGGACATGTCCACACCAGTCCTTCAGAAAGTTACACCAGTGATTACAATGTAAACTGCATTCTATGACCCCTTTAATTATAAAACACTGTTTTCATGAAGGTAAAATATTTTTGTTGGGATCTGGAGTTTCTCCACCTTCTCCAGCAGAGTGCGCTGTGGATCCTCCTGGGCTGGAGCCCCCCAGCCCAGCTGACGCTCATCAGCTCATCAGGAGACCGACCTTCATAAGCAGCTGCCAGACCTTGCTTCGACGCCACAGTGTTAGCCAAGTTTGGTTAGCGAACCTGAGCCTCAGAATTTACTGATAGTTATCTTCCTAGAGAAACCTTAAACTAATTGCCTCTGTCTTCTCGCTCCTAGGGAACCAGTCTCTCGAGAGAAGCTCTGGATGAGCTTAAACTGAATCTGCCTGCCTGCCCTAGAGAGTCAAACCTGAAGACTACTTTCTGGAATCCACCTGCTGCTCTTTGGAAAGAGCTGATCACTTCAACCAAGGTCTGATCACTGGAAGTCAGAAGTAAGACGCTGCTGCTGCCTAAGCACTCTGCTGAACCAACTGTCTCTGATCCCAACTGGTTCCCTCTCTCTGAACAAACCTGGACCTCTTCAAGGTATCCACTGAAATATCTGAGAATCCATTTAACTTATCTGCATACCCAGCTAACCAACTATCCGTCTCTGCGGACGCCAGAGAATCCTGCCCGGACCTGAACCTGAATCTTGTCTTCTTTGTGTGAAAACTAATAAACTCTGTTAAACTTTTTACCAAGTCTCAGTGGTGTTCTGCATTTGGGTTTATCTCTAAAACCGATCATGACAATTTTATAATAATACTAAAGAAAAAAATCAGATTAGACATCAACAGCAACATATTTACAAGGGCGACCAAGTTTTTTTTATGCCGTATATATCATTTGGAAAAGCAGGGCTCCTATTTTGAGAAGGAAGGCTCAGGTGTTCCTTGCTGTAGAGGTTGTTAGCACTGCTGCAGGAGCACAGAGAGGATCATTTGAGGGATTTATGTTGGACAAATTAAGATGGCCAAGGGGGAGATTCTTGCTGTTGCTCTTACCTAATAAATAAAACATCATTCTGCAGTCAGTAGTTCTCTGTTTTTCTTTCGCTCCTATTTAGTTGTGTGCCTAAAAAGGTCATGTTTAACAAGGCTTAAAGGGAAACGCAGTTTTTTTTTTTACATTGTGCCCTTGATTTTACAGTATTACATCATGTTCTACTCACCCATATTTGTATTGTGTCATTTGGAGCCGTTCTGAAGATATTTCGTTAGGTTATATCCAGGTAACGTCTTCCTATGGGCAACGACTTGAAGGCACAAACTAAACTGTTCATAATTTATTCTTTATGGTACACCAGCATTCATAACATGTTGGTGAATCACTGTCTCCCAGACATCCACGGTTATATTTTTTTATATTTATATCTTTTAAAAACAAAGCGGAGTGTGAATGACGTCATACACACGCCAGCTACCGTTCATTCATCCTGTCCGCTGAACTGCTGCTAGTTTTACTCACCTGCCTGGAAGATGTCTAGTGCTACTACCACAGATGATCTCTCTCTTGAAATGGAATCGAACGATTCAAATTAGCTAGCTGAATGAATAGAAGGGGTAGAGCGTAGCCGCCTGTGGCCTGGGCTGCCTGTTACAACTGAAGTCCGGCGCGCGGATGACACACTCCACTTTCTTTTTAAAAGATATAAATAATAGGGGTGCTGGTCGCCAGTCCATCGCAGGGCAACACAGAGACAAACAGGACAAACAACCATTAACGCACACACTCACACCTAAGGAGAATTTAGAGAAGCCAATTAACCTAACAGTCATGTTATTGGACTGTGGGAGGAAGCCGGAGTACCCGGAGAGAACCCACGCATGCTCAGGGAGAAAATGCAAACTCCATGCAGAAAGACCCCGGGCCGGGAATCGATTTCAGTTTGATTCAGGCCAACATGTTGAACATATTTATAAAGCAAATTCAGGCCAACACATTGGTCACCTTAAAAAAGCTTTAGAGAAATGAGTGTCTGTACACCTAAACAAGCTAAACATTATCGGAAAGAAACGTGACCAACTCCTCCATGACTACATCATATCCAGATCTATTAATTGATCTAATTCAATTGCTGCAATGGCTAGAGCTGAATCAAATCCAAAAACTAGGTATGGAGATAGCTACTATGGGTCTAGAGGGGAGTGGCAGCCTAGTGTTATGGCATAGGGCTTGGAATCAAGAGGTTGTGAGTTCAAAACCCACAGAATGCCACTCTGGCTCTCTGAGCAAGACCCTTAACCCCAGATTGCTTCATTTGCACTGCACAGTGGCAACCCACTGCCCATTGCAAGATCAATAAAGTTCAATTTATGATTATTAATTTTTTAATAAAATAGTTCAGGGGATTCCAGTGTTGAACCCCAAAAGGATGCCAGAGGTGCAGTAAGTCAGTACATGAGGTTTTATCAGTAAATGTGTAACCGATTAGTAGCTACATGAACTACCTCTCCTTCAGCAGAATACTCCTCCTACCCAGATGCACCACAGAGCGCCACAGGAAATCCTTCCTACCTGTGGTCATCAATCTCTATAACGCCTCTCTCAAGTGATTCAGACCCCCTCCCCTCGTAATTTGACATTAATGCAGTATTTTTGGGCGGCAGGTATCACTTTACTTGGATTTTCACTTTACTTGGAGTTAGTTTTTACATATGCATATAGAAATACATACATATATATATATATATGTATATATATATATATATATATATATATATATATATATATATATATATTTCATCAGTACCAAGTTCCCATGAGTATATGGGCTGGAAGTCCCAAGGTCAAAATGGAAGACACCTCCTAAGGTAGTTGAGAATGACCGAGCTAAGATCCTATGGGACTTCAAGATCCAGACTGACAAACAGGTGATGGCTAACCAACCAGACATCGTGTTGATCGACAAACAGCAGAAGAAGGCAGTAGTGATAGATGTGGCAATCCCAAGCGACAGCAGAGGGATTGGTAGAGGACCCGAGCTTGAGGATGACACATACCACCCCACGAGGGATGAGAAAACATATATATATATATATATATATATATATATATATATATATATATATATATATATATATATATAAATACAGAAGAGCTATATGTGTATATATTTTATCTCTTGTTTATTTTAATTTTATTTTTATTATCTTGTGTAGCTGGATGTGTGTATCACACACATACCTCTACCAGAGGCCTGGGAGTTTGAGGGTTCTGCGCAGTATCTTAGCTGTTCCTAGGACTGCGCTCTTCTGGACAGAGACCTCTGATGTTTTACCTGGAATCTGCTGTAGCCACTCTCCCAGTTTGGGGGTCACAGCCCCCAGTGCTCCACTTACCACTGGCACCACTGCTGCTCTTACTTTCCACATCTTTTCAATTCAATTCAATTCAGTTTATTTATATAGCGCCAAATTCACAACACATGTCATCTCAAGGCACTTTACAGTTCAACCTTTTCTAGCTCCTCTTTCCGCCCTTGGTATTTCTCAAGCTTCTCGTGTTCTTTCTTCTTGATGTTGCTGTCGCTTGGGATTGCCACATCTATCACTACTGCCTTCTTCTGCTGTTTGTCGATCAACACAATGTCTGGTTGGTTAGCCATCACCTGTTTGTCAGTCTGGATCTTGAAGTCCCATAGGATCTTAGCTCGGTCATTCTCAACTACCTTAGGAGGTGTCTTCCATTTTGACCTTGGGACTTCCAGCCCATACTCATGGCAGATGTTCCTGTACACTATGACAGCTACCTGGTTGTGGCGTTCCATGTATGCACTTCCTGCCTGCATTTTACACCCTGCTGTTATGTGCTGTATTGTTTCAGAGGCATCTTTGCACAGTCTGCATCGGGGGTCCTGCCTGGTGTGGTAGACCCTGGCCTCTATTGATCTTGTACTGAGTGCCTGTTCTTGTGCTGCCCTGATTAGTGCCTCTGTGCTGCCCTTCAGTCCAGCCTTTTCCAGCCACTGGTAGGATTTTTTGATATCAGCCACTTCTTCTATTTGTCTGTGGTATATGCCGTGCAGTGGCTTGTCCCTCCATGATGGTTCTCCTTCCTCTTTCTTGTCCTCGCTTTCGGTTTTCTCCTGCCTGAGGTATTCACCAAGCCATTTGTCTTTGGGGGCCATCTTTCTGATGTACTCCTGGGTCTTAGTTGTTTCATCCTGGACAGTGGTCTTGACACTCACTAGCCCTCGGCCTCCCTCGCTACGCTTAGCATACAGTCTCAGGGTGCTGGATTTGGGGTGGAACCCTCAATGCATTGTGAGGAGCTTTCTTGTCTTGATGTCAGTGGCCTCTATCTCCTCCTTTGGCCAGTTTATTATACCAGCAGGGTATCTGATGACTGGTAGGGCATATGTGTTGATGGCTTGGATCTTGTTTTTCCCATTCAGCTGACTTTTCAGGACCTGTCTTACTCTTTGTAGGTATTTAGCTGTGGCAAGTCTTTCTTGCCATCTCCTCGTGGTTTCCGTTAGCCTGTGGCACCCCAAGGTATTTGTAGCTGTCCTGCACATCTGTAATGTGGCCTTCTGGTAGTTCAACCCCCTCGGTTCTGATCATCTTCCCTCTCTTTGAGACCATGCGACCGCACTTGTCCAGTCCGAATGACATCCCAATGTCGTTGCTGTAGATCCTGGTAGTGTGGATCAGTAAGTCGATGTCTCGCTCACTCCTGGCATACAGCTTGATGTCATCCATGTAGAGGAGGTGACTGATGATTGTTCCGCTTCGGAATTGGTATCCGTAGCCAGTCTTTGTGATGATCTGGCTGAGGGGGTTCAGGCCTATGCAGAACAGCAGCGGGGATAGTGCATCACCCTGGTATATGCCGCACTTGATGGTGACTTGTGCTATTGGCTTTGCATTGGCTTCCACACTTGTTTTCCACAGCTTCATTGAGTTCTTGATGAAGGCTATTAGAGTCCTGTTGATCTTGTACATTTCCAAGCATTCCAGTATCCATGTATGTGGCATTGAGTCATAGGCTTTCTTATAGTCAATCCAGGCAGTGCACAGATTTGTCTGCCTGGTCTTACAGTCTCGAGTGACTGCTCTATCCACTAGTAGCTGGTGCTTGGCTCCTCTGGTGTTACTGCCTATTCCCTTTTGGGAAGGGTGCATGTATTGAGCCATGTGCCTATTCATCTTAGCCGCTATGATGCCTGAAAGGAGCTTCCATGTTGTACATAGGGAAGTTATTGGCCGGTAGTTGGATGGGGTTGTTCCCTTCTGGGGATCCTTCATGATCAGGATTGTCCGTCCTTGGGTTAACCATTCTGGGTGGGTCCCATCCATCAGCATTTGGTTCATTTGTGCTGCGAGGCGTGCATGAAGTGCGGTTAGTTTTTTCAGCCAGTAGGTGTGGATCATGTCAGGGCCTGGTGCTGTCCAGCTCTTCATACCTGCCGCTCTTTCTTGGACATCTGCCGTTGTAATGGTTACTGGTTCTTGTTCTGGGAGATTGCTAACTACTGAGCATTGGTGTTGTGGGATGCCTTCTTCTCCCATATGTTTCTGTTCTGTCTCAGCCCTGGGTGGATCTGATCTTGAATTACCCTGCCAGTCCTGTACACATGTTGCACAATGCTTGCACACTGTTGCACTTTTATCCACAACTTTCTTTCCGCCGTCATCGTAGGTCACTCTAAATGCAAAGCGGTCCCATACAGCAGACCTATAAAGTGCTGCTGGCGTGTCTTCCAACTCCTGTTCTTTCCCACTCGCCATACCCACACAATTCTCCACAACAACTGATTTTTTTCCCTGCTACACCCGGCTACGCTGCTTCGCTTCTTCTTCTTCTTGTTTACTACTGGTGGTTGGCTTTGGTCGCAGTAACGCCACCTTCTGCTCTGGAGTGTAAACGCTTCGCCTATGAGAAAAAGGAGCAGCGCATGAACCGAACGCAACACACGCGAACCGAACCGAGACAGTCGAACCGAACGGTTCGGACGGTTTTCATAAATCATCCCATCCCTAACTTATATATATATATAAAACTGTAACTGGAGCGTGTAACAAAAGTAATATCCCTCTGGGATTATTAAAGTATTTCTGATTCTGATTAGCCAAGCTTGTATGTACAGTATTGTGTAAAATTATAATGATGATAATATTATATAGTTATAAAAAATAGCTTCAACTGAAGGTTGTAAGTGAGGTGTAAATGATGGCCTCCAGTGGCCTCAGTATGATTATTTAAGCTTTTTCCTGCTATAATCTCAGTTTAACTCTTTCTTATAAAACACAGATCCTTTACATTCAGCGTTATTAACAGCATGTTTTTACTCTGTAAAACTATTAAAAAACAGCTTGCCAATCTACCTTTTGGAGATTTAAAAGGAGTTTATTTCCTTCTCTTCTTCTAAAAACTAAGATGCTAAATAAAATGCAACCTGTGATTTGAAGATGTCGCCCCTGAAGCATTATTTTTCTTTCATTTTCCTATCATTTAATAATCCTCAGCAGTCAAATTATCAACCAGCTGCCAGTTGACAGTCAGCACACTCGGAAGCTGTGGCTGTAAATTTCCAAGCCACTATATCTGCCAGGGCTGTGTGGCAATATACAGAAATAACTTCAGCATCCGCTCACAGTTGATTGCGAACAACAAGACTGATCTGATTTGTTGAAGATCAGCTGTGGAAAAAAACAGATTACTGCGGCCCCTGGTGGCTCACTTTGGTACTCCACTCATGTTGCACCTGATGACCAACTACAGAGCGAAGATTTAAGATTAACTTAGCTATTTAGTGAGATGTATTTTTATTTTTTTTTTCAAATTTTTATTTTTTTCCACATTTATTTTTATATTTGATTTTTAAAAACATTTGTTGTTGATTTAATATATTTAAACAAATTTTTCTAAATTTTTTTTATTGCAGTTTTGTTTTATTTTAGGCTGCAGTGGGTAGCACTGTTGCCTAGCAATAAAAAGGTTCTGGGCTACCCTTAGCAAAGAGTAGTATACTTGAAGTAAATTCTATTAAGGATACTTAAGTATAAGTTTAGAAAGTATACCGAACAATGTACTTTTAGTGTAGCCTACTTTAAGTATTACTGAAGTAATACTTCTTTGAACTAAATTGGGACATTTTTAAGTTTACAATAAAGTAAACAATGGTATAGTCAAGTACACTTAACTATACTATTGTTAAGATATGAAATAGAGTTTAGAATAAGTAAACTCTAAGTGCACTGCCTGTTTTTTTATATGAAATTAGTGCACTTTTAGTATACTTGAGTAAACTACTTTTTGCTAAGGGTATGCATGGAGTTTGCATATTCTCCACTTTTTTCCGGACATGTCCTACTTTTCAGACTTTAAAAAACCCTTAGAAAAAAGTAGTATACTTGAAGTATTACTAAAGTAATATTTCTTTGACCTAAACTGGGACATTTTTAAGTTTACTAAAGTATACTTAAAGTATACTTTAGTAAACAATAAAGTAAACAATAGTATAGTCAAGTACACTTGACTATACTATATTTAAGTATATGAAATATAGTTTAGAATAAGTAAACTCTAAGTGCACTATCTGATTTTAAGTATGAAATTAGTGCACTTTTAGTATACTTGAATAAACTACTGTTTGCTAAGGGAATGTCTGGGGGGAATTTCAAAATCGTCTGGGATTTTGGTCAACTGCCTCAAACAGATTACATAGCCTACAGTGCATTGTGATTAGATTGCCACTCCTCAAAAAACATCTTGATCTGTACTGGTGGCCTGTCCTGGGACAAAAATAATGCTTTCAAAGCTGGGTACATTTGCAGCAATTGCTCAGTGTGTGTTGGTGTAGTATTAACAGCACTCCTATTTATAGATGCACGGTGGTGCCATCTGCAGGAAAGTATGAGGTAAATAACAAGACACAACATTTGTGTAACTTCACCTCCCCTCCCTAAAAAAAAAAATAAAAATCTGGTCACCCTAGTCAATATACACGCTAAAATTGAGTGCATTAAGGTGCATTGAGAAAGAGGGCAGTGTCGCAAGTGTGGTCGATTCACATAGAGTTCCTATGCAAACCATGTGGGGAATCAGCCAGCGTTCACTGTTCCGTTATTATGTGCTTCTAGAGCTGAGGTGTTTCCAACATGCAGCACCACATGAAGAGAGCAGAGCAGTGACGGCTAAAATTTGAACTTTTCCTTGAGTCCTAATGGAGCAGCCAATCAGACTGGTTGTAGGTGAAGCTTTTCATTATTTATCCTAACAAAAGTAGAAATAAGGAATGGTCTCAAAAGGTTTTTAGGTGGCTTTAAAAAAAGCTGTTTTAATTTAGTACTACAGGGACTGTTAATTGTCCTCACTTACCTCCAGCACTGCTCATCAGTAATGCTTTCTGTGGGGGTACATTTACAAGGAAGTCCTGCCGAATCCAATTAAATCAGAGCTGTGTCTGGATGAACCAAAGTGGACTCTTTTTTTCATTGCTTTTTGGGGCTTTTCCAAAAGTTGTTAATAGAGAACAATTTAGCAGCAGTCCGTGATTTTAAGCTTCACCTGTGTGTCTGTGATGCAAACAGCAAGTACTTGATAGGAAATGACATGGGGTTGCTAGGGGTAACGGCAGGTTCAAAGTAAAGGGTCTGTGTGGCTGGTGATTAACTAAATATTAAACAATCATTCCAGCTACTAAATAAGGTAAACATGCCAACTGTTATATTCATCACCAGTACAGGAATGACAGATAATGTTATGCAATAACTATATTCTGAAACAACCGCAGTGTTTATATCCTCTGGCATAAAAGAGAAGTTTAAAGAATACATTGTGAAAAAATGTATTATGAAAAAAATCAGGGAAAACAGCAAAGGGACTCCTAAAACCATTTGTGTTATTAACAACTTTTTTCAAAGTTTCCTTCTTGAATGACTTCTTTATCAAATTTCAGTTTAAAGCATGATATTTGTTTTCAACAATAATGGAACAAAATACACTCCATAGTTCTGCGGCAAAATAAAATGCTTAAATGAAACACAACAAATTAGTCAATGATCATTCAAGTTATGAAATAAATGTGCCGCAATATAAGAGTATTCATATTATGATAATATTTTATCCTAAATAAATTAATATGTTAACAGAGCACAGATATATCTAACACTGCAAGCCTTCTAAATTTGCTTTTTGTTTAAAAATTGAGCTGTGGGGACATCTAGTGGACAAAGCGGGATACTACGAACAAACAAAATCCTTTAGATTGATTGGTATTTAAAGGCCAGCAACCTTATTGTTAATTTAGGAGTATGCGAGGCACGTATATAACCTTACCAAATTGTTTCATTTTGTGTTTTTATTTTGAATCAAGTCATCCACAGCTTTTAATAAGAATTAACTGGAATTTTAAAATGTAGATGATCTGATTCGATAGCATAAGGATATTGTTTGTTTTTTTAAAACAAAGATGAGATCTATTTCTCATATTTCTTAGTTAGAAAATACCTTATAACACTTGGGTACTGTGTATTCATTAAATCTAACCCTAATGCACAGCATCTTTTTAAAATTCAGTTTGTAAAAACAGAAAGAATGGACATTTCTGCCTCATTCTCTTTTCACTTCACAATTGTTCAGGCATTTGTGTTGCTACATCACATTATAATCCTGGTTAGGTATTTTAATATTTGTGGCTAAAATGTTAAGAAAATGCTTAAGTTCCTGTCCTATAGACACTTTTTTTAATATGACCTGGAGCCATTCAGAGCATCAAGAAAACTGTTCATATAGTAAAGTAGTTTTGTGCAGCAGTGAAAGGGGACAGAATATTAAATTGCATCCTATTATATTTAGTTATATTTACAGTCAGACAGAAACTTCAACATATGGGTTAAAGGAGCAAATTTAACTGTAGTTGTTTGTATATTCCTGACTTTAACAGCTTAATAAGATCCTTGTACTGATATTTCTAAAATTATAGACTCTATAATATTAGAAATAACATATATAACTATATGTAGTCTTAGAAGGCGTTATTGTTTATACTTCTATTTACTTTTGCAACAAAAAACATATCAGTTGCAACTTCACACCAAAACCCCAAATAAAATTCCCCTTTTTTAAACTCTTTGCTGTGTTTGCCATTGGTAACCATTAAGTAATATTGATACGTTGGCTCATTTAAATACATTATAACATTGCTTTGTACACATTTATAGTGTAATGGGGACATGGAGAGACCCAAACAGCACTTGGAGCCTTGAATGCAAACTTTGAGGCAAAGCTGTGATCTATAAAGCAAAATTCCTTGGTCTTTTTGCTGCACATGGCTTTACATATCAGGATGTTCTTTTTTCCATACACCATCATTATATGTTTGGCCATTGTATACTTTTAGTATAGAGTCTCCTTAATGTTTTACAAATACGGCCCCAGAACTGAACAGCTTTTTCAGGACTCCTACAGAATGGGCAAAAGGAGTTTCTTCTTTTGAGCAAACAATTACAATTGCTTCGTGTTGTTTTTCATCGGACTCTTTATCAGGTTATGAAAATGAATTGCTGCTTTCTTTGGGAAGTACCTCCAGCTGGTTGGGGTTGCTTCTTTTCCCCTTTCACTTTGGAAGTTATTCTGAATGAGACAAAAAATTCTGCCTTAACTTATTCTTTGTAACCCCCATCCCGAGCAGATAACCTTTTCTAATAAGGACCAGTCGTTAGTCCATACAAGTACCAATAAGTCCCCAACAGGTAACAAAAACATCGGCACACACACACACTGACACTCCGCTTTGAGTGGCTAACTTCTGGCTAGCGGCTATAAGAACATTCTGCTCAGCATTCTGGGTTTTATTGCATTTACTCTGGTCCATACAGTACAATAAATTGTTTCATATTTTTAGATCTTAAAACATTTTAATTGTGTAATTCTGTGTATGTAAACGTAGCTAACAATTATTTGTTCTTTTATAAAGTAAACCATTTCTCAAAATGGTTCTTTCAATAATCCATGTATTTACAGTTTTTTACAATTGCCATGACAGATTTTTCAATACTTTTAACAATTTTCCAAAACTCTTAACACAGTTAGCTCTACATCTGCATGTGTAATCTATACTATTACAGTATTTCTGAGTTGCTAAAACACTAAAATCCATTCGCAAAACCAAAGTTGCAAGTGTACAAACCACTTTATTGATTGAAGCACACAGTTTGTAGAACTTTAAACTCTTCTCATGTGGTTAGACACAGCTAGCAAATCGTAATCGCTATTTGTGCAAAACTGTAAACACATTGGCCGTTTCTCAATATGCGTTCTTGAGCGTTCTTGTGTGCTTGTGTACTCGTGACACGTCATCAGCCTCAGCCCGAGTACCGTTCCAATTCTCGAGAACGCCAGATCGAGAACGCACCAAATCCCCGGATATTGTTCTCGCCCCGCCCTTCATTATCGAGCATGCATCAGAGCAGACTTGTGCGTTCTTCAGACTGACCGCTTCCCCAGAATGTCCGGCGGTCGCAGCTTGATTTGAGACAGCGCTCACAGTGGTAAGTTAAACATTCCCTTTTCTGCTGCTGTTCTTCTTCAAAAGTACGTTTTGAAATCGTTTGAGGCGATAACATTATACATTGAAGCCTCCCTGTGTGGTCTGTTTACAGAGTTAGTGCGAAATAAAAAAAAAAGTCTGACGTTGAGCGGACCAGAGTGACCAGCAGACCTCCGAGGGTAACCGCAGCCAGGGCTAATGTTACCATGTCTGTAGTGCACTTCTCTCGGTCTAGTTATGTGTGAACTACCGCTCGTTCTGATGGTGGTTTTTTGCGGTAATTTTTTAAAATGTTTTTTAAGCTTTAGAAATTAAAAATATTGTTTTCAAAATGTTTTGTATAGGGAATAAATAGTTTTGACTGTTAAAGAAATGCCAAAGAACGTTGCATGTGATGACGTCATGAGTACGCTTCTGTTCCAATACACATACGTGCTTGCGTGCTCGCGTTCTCGTCAAGTCCGATCTTCCTGCGTTCTCGCCAAGAACGGACTGAATTGAGAAACGGCCCACGTCATTCAAAAAGCACATGTAGCATTTTGGTGCACTTCAACTCAGAATGGCACAACACAGCCCCAAAAGTGAAATACAAGTAACACACTGTTGTCATCTGTAACACACTGTCGGTGGAAAATCTCCTCAGCGACTTAAAATTAAAGCTAAGTTTTGTAAAAATTCAAAGTCCTCAAAAGGCAGAAAAGTTTGCAAACAATGATCCAAAAACCAGGCAGAAGCAGCTGAAGTCCAGGTCCAATGCAATTTATTGCAACATACAAAGACTCACACACGAGTTGACCGCCGGCGTGCAACTGAACAAATGATGAAAATGGCCCTCTTTTATACACTTCATGGGGCCTGTTAGCTCCTCCTACAGGCCCCCTCCTTTTTTCATTATTCTAGGTACTTTTTCTTCGGGTAAAACCAATTATTTTTATCTTACCGGTGGTAAATCCCTTTGACAGCATATTTTTTATATATTTAATCAACAGTCTTTGTTACAGGTTATAATGACATTTCTTTGCAAATCATGATGACATATATTGTCATTAAATCAAAAACACATTAGTTCTTTAACTGTTAATCTTTCAAACCATGCTTTTATCCAAAGTAACTTATGAGTATAATAATTCTTTGAGAACAGCCTTACAGGTCATGATGACATTTGGTGCACTTAAATCAGAAACATATAACAATTTCAATTAATAATATGTCAAAACCAAGCCTTTCTTCTAATGTGATCTATGATTATAATATTACTTCAAACCAGGTCAGCATAACCCTAGTGTTCCAAGTCTTAGTAAAACATCACTTTTTCTGTGACCATTACTACTCAGTGTGTTTTGAAGATGACAACTCAATTCATCACAGTTGGTTTAGCTGAGTTCAGCTGGGCTAAGCAACCTTGATATGTCAAATAATTCACTTTTATGAGTGTGCCTGTTTCACTACAACGGCTTGGATCCAAACTTCAAAAGGCCAGGTGCAGACTCATACACACACTGCTTCTCTATCTCTCCCTTTGGCCTACATGAATGTATTCATAAACACAACTCTTTTTAATCATTTAAAAACATTTAATTCTTGTTTTATTCTAATCATTGATGACAAATAATACACTACATTTCCCCCCTTTGATCCTAAAAAGGATCAACACAAAGTTACGATGCAGGTGATGATCCATAAAATACCATTATAGGGAAGTGTCAAAAAGTAACTGATGGATATATATGTATGTGTTGCACATCAAACCTAAAGTGAGACTAAATACAAACCATATAGTTGTAGTGACTGTTATAAAAAGTTGTAAGTGTGAGTACATGGTAAAATGAAAAAAATGCAAAAAGTAGAATGTAAAAATTAAGAACATCTTAAACAAAGAGGGATCCCCCTCTTGGCTCACTTAAAAGGATCTGCTCCTCGTTGCTTACTTTTTTTGTAGAATGAGTTTCTAATTCTGTTTTCTCAGCAGAGGAAAAATCCAATGCCCAAGCAGCATCTTGTGTTGTGAAGTCATCGCATCCCCCTCTGCATAGGTGTCAAGACACACATATGTCAAGACACCCATAAATAACCAAGAAAAGCCACATCATGCCTGGACTAAGGCAGGCGCACACGTCATCTAATGGTCAATGACCGTCATTACAACCAACATAGGAGTAACCAAGTGGCACTCTCCTGCACAGTACGTGTACTGTCACATGTATTATACACAATTATTTTGTCAATTATTTTTAACATAGGTATTGATAATCAGCAATTAGCATTGTCCTTTATACGCAGAGTGAGATCTTGTAAGTTTTTTAGGGCTTCCATGTGGCCCCTCGCTCGGTCAGCTGCAGCAACTTTCCTTGCAGGGTGATTATGGTGGTACGTGCCTCCCGAAGTTGACGTTTCAGGTCCTGATTTTCTTGGTTGACACGCTGCTTTTTCTTTGTCGCCCTGAATTTGTATGAGGCACGGCGGAGTGCCTGTAGTGGAGCCTTAGATTGTGGGGTCACCATACCCCTCATCATTTGTGAATACGTCTCCGTTGTCATAGAGGCGACTTCTGGTGCTAGGTCGTTGACTGAGCGATAGGTATCCATGGGATGAGCAAAGAAAGCTCTGAGGTGAATATATTCCGTTGAGCTGATATCCATGCCTGCGAAGATCTCACGTGGGTACGTGTAATTATGTGCCTCCAGGTTGCAGTAGGTAGAGTGCCCGCCTGATGTGGATGGTATTTCCATAAGTTGCCTGGCGTGGCGGCGCCCATCCTCCGAGTTGGCTGGGATGTTGCTTGGTTCGGTCTGGATGACGATCTGTAGTTCCTCAGGCGATTCTGGGTTGGATATTGGCCTCCCCGTAGGTGATGGTGGTCGCCAACCCGAAGGTGCAGTGCCTGGCCCCCCTGCCGGATCTTCTGGCTGCCTAGGGGGAACATTGGAGCCTGCGGCTATTCCTACGTGTGTGCCTACTGACGCCTGTGTGTAATATCTCTCTCTATTCTTCTCTTGCCATTCCTCGGGGTAATAGCTTTCCTCATAAGTTTTCTCCTCATGAGTTCTCTCCATTGTCAGTTAATCTGCATTCAGAGACATAATGGGGCATATTTAGATATCATCAGGAGGCATATTATCTCCTAAATCTATGACTATATCAGCATGCAAATTACTATATCTACGTAAATAAGTATGTGAGTCATTGTTATGCAATTTAGTATACATTTCGATTAGTAAAGAAAGGCACGTACCTGGTGGGGGTGGGAGGAGATCATGGCTATGTTCTACATTACTTGGTCCAATTGTATCTCTACTACTGGGAAATGTCCAGTTATACTTACAACAAGCTTTGAGACCAGTCCCCGAATAAGGGGAATGATGCAACAAATGACTACTAATATGATCAATATTACTGCTCCTAGAATCATCCCTGCTGCCTTAAGATATTTTCCCCATCCAAGCTTATTAAACCAGTCCCAGAATCCCTTCAATTGAGTGTTCCAATTAGACTGCAGTACATGTTCATCCCTCATTCGTTTCATTTCCTGTAGGACTCCTGTGAGGCTACCGTTAACATCTGTGTGCATGGGAATTAAAGTACAACAATCTTCTCCTATATAATCACATATTCCTTGGTCCCCAGCCATGCGAGACTCTAACACGAACCTATGTTGTAGAACCATTAGTGAAGTTGCATGCAATTGATCCTTTACCAAATCCATACCTTTTATTGTAAAATTTATAAATCTTTGTTGATTATACCATAAGAGATTTACCCATCTACTATTGCGAGCTATATACTGCGCATTAACAATAGTTCCATAGATTGGTACTGAACCAGCCCCTCTCCCGCTTTTTATCCAATCACTCCCTATAGCAGCCTGTTCTTCAGGTACCCCATATGGGACCTGATCCCAAGAGATATATACCTCATCTGAGGTCTTCCACTCATGTTTAACGGGAGCACTTCTCTTAGTGCGGTTGGTTATTTCGTTAGATGTTTCATTACTGTCTATTGGGTTATTTACTATTAACTTTAGTTGTCCTGTCAGCATTACTGGTGCACAGATACCTTCCCACTGAGCGGGCAATGTGGCCAACATCTGTGTCTCATTGTGACACATCCAAAAAATGTCACCTAAAGGGACGGATCCCTTTGCCAGGCTCAGTATTCGGTATTGAGATACACTTGAAGGTTGGAACTCATAAATAACATGTCCCCCATCTGGTACTACCTGTTCACAGCGTATGGTAGCATTGGGGCTTGTTTTACAAAACTTAATGTGGTAGGTGAGGTTCCCTTCTGCTGTTGGTGGGTACCATGTCCTATTACTACATGTCACCAATCCATCCGTTGTCCACATTTGTCTAGAGGTTCTATTGGTCACCTCTTCTAATTCTTTCCCTCGGGCTATACAAAATGGAAAAATCAGTTCAGCTGGTTTTCGTACTACGGGTGGAAGGGAGAACGTGCTCATCACATCATTGATTGAGGAGTTCAGTGCTCTGGGGCATATTGTGTGGTCTTCTGACAATGATGAAAGACCTCCGGCCATGTGCATGGCACAGAGAGCAAAGCACTCCGTTATGTCTGGACAGTCACCTATTTTACTTCCTGGAATAATCTGAAGGGCTGGTAATTTTTTAACATTATAACAGGCTATACAATCATCTGTCGGGCGATTTTGGCTTTGAACATTGTCTGGACAGAGTACTGAATCCATTGTTGGAACATGTTGGTTTCCCAGTGTGCAGTCTTTAATTTGTCTAGATCTCTTTTCCGTCTTCTGTTTATCAGTTGCACCACTTTATGTGCTCTTTTTACTGTCATTACTTGTCCTGTTAGTGTGTTTTGGCATATGTTTGTTCTGCATCTTACCTCAATGATCACCATCCCATCCCCACGGCAGTCCACGCTTCGTGGAATTCCAAGCCAATGTTTCCCCATTGACTTCCCTAAAATGTCTTCAGACATTACATAATCATATCCTTTGATTTGCACATGCATTAGTGATAAATCTTTTCCATCATTATTACTGATTACCCCTTGGTTAGTAGCTAGTGTTATCATTGCTAGTGCACATGTTTGTGTGTGACGCATTAAATGTGTGTGTGCAATGTTAGTAGTAACCTTAATCAGATCCCCCCTTGTTAACCCACAAAGGGTTAACACTACAAGAAGATTAGTCAGAGTCGAGAGAAGGCGCATCCGAGAGATGCCCAGACGGCGATGGGGTGGGCGGGACCGAGTCGATCGACGGCCCACTTGACGCGGAGGAGGAAGGGGAAAGGGAGGGGAGGAAAGGGGAAGGTACAGGTGAGGGATGTGAAGGGGACAGGACGCCACCAGCATCTGGTGGGTCAGAAGAAAGAAGTTGGTCCAGTGCCTGAACGAAGGATGGATCTGGGTCAGAACCAGAAGAAGTCTCAGTGGCAACAGGATCATCATCATTGCCACCAGAATCAGAAGGCGGATGGGAAGCATAAGAATGAACACTGTCATCCTCAGAGTCCCCTGGCATTGGTGATTGGCGGGCTGCCAAACGTGCCGAGCGTCTTTGGACGCCGGACGTGGAGGGGAGTGGGTGCGCATCAGTGCCCGACACCGGTGCAACATCTAAAGTCTGTGAGCTAGTGGAGGGGTGCTGCGGAGGGAGACTTGTTGCTGCCCTGTCAGCATGCGCAGAGCCCGTCGGTCCTGGAGCAAGGCCAGGTGGGTCTGGAGGCCGATGCCTGGTGCAGTGGTTTTTATGAAACCAGAAGGGCTTACCTTCAACTTTCAGGGCAGTGGGAGTGGTAAGTACAACTTTAAAAGGGCCTTCCCTACGAGGCTCGTTCCACTGACGTCTAAAGACGCGTATGAACACACTGTCACCAACTTGAATGTCCCTGACGTCCACTGGAATGTGTGTCTCGTCTCGGCTGTGAGCTGCTTTCACCTGTTGAAATATAAGCCTGTGAATGCGTGTTAAGGACCTGAGATAGTCCCCCATTTCACGTTCAAGCTGTGCCAAGGAGACCTCCTGCAGCAAGGGTCCACGAACCTGTGGGAGAGGCATTGGTCGACCTGTAAGCATTTCATGGGGGGTAAGATGGGTTATTCGGTTAGTTTGAGAACGCATTGCCATCAATGCAACAGGCAAGGCATCAACCCAAGTCAAACGGTTGTTGCTGTCAGCTATTATCTTAGCTATCTTGGATTTCAGCACTCCGTTAGCTCGTTCCACGGATCCCTGTGACTGGGGATGATACACACAACCAAACTTCTGTGTTATGCACAACAGTTTAAACATTTGCTGGATCACCTGTGAAACAAAATGAGGTCCATTATCAGATGATATTGTATCAGGCATGCCAAATCTGGGAAAAACTTCTTTACACAAAAATCTTGCTGCTGCTTTGTGGTCATTCTTAGCGGTGGGGCATGCCTCCACCCATCTACTAAACCTACAGACAACCACCAACATATATCTCTTTCCCTGAACCCGAGTTATCATGTCAACGTAATCCATCATCAGATGGCGGAACGGACCGTCTGGCATGGGAATATGTGCTAAGGGCTGTGTGAACATCTTACGCACATTATACTTAGGACAATGCGGGCATAAGGCCAGTTCTCTGTCTACCATTGGTGTCATATAAGGTGACCACCAGACTGCCTGTAACTTTTGAACAACTTGGGCTCGTGAACAATGATCAGGTCCATGCATTATTTTAATCGCCGTTGGTAATAGGGACAATGGTAGTACAAAATGTCCCCGAGAACTACGCCACAACCCAGCGTGAGGGTGTGTTAACCGAGCCGCCCCCCTTTGCACCCACAGACGTTTTTCCGCTTCAGATACGTTGTTTTGGGCTTCTATTAATGAGGCTAGATTAGTAATGGGTTCACACTCAGTCACATGAATCATTGGTCCCTGCACTGCTGATCCTGTTGCTTCTTTAGCTGCCTCATCTGCTAAGTTATTTCCTATGGCTATAGGTGTTTTTGCTGTTTGGTGGGCTGCACATTTTACAATAGCCAACGCAGATGGAAGTTGCATAGCTTTTATTAATTCTACAACAGCTTGCCCATGTGTCACTGGGGTGCCATCTGTTCTAACAAACCCTCGTTGTTTCCAGATGCTAGCATTTATATGGCATACCCCATAGCCATATGCACTGTCAGTATAGATTGTCACTCTTTTACCAGTAGCCAATTTACATGCTGCTGTTAATGCTTTTATCTCCGCCAATTGGGCAGAGCAAGGTTGATCTAGGCTCATTGATTGTACTTTGGTAAAGGTCCCATCAGGGTTAAGTTGGACTATTCCATATCCCGCTCTATTACCTGTCTCACCTCTGACACATGATCCGTCTACGAACAGTGTCAAATCAGATGGGATTGGATGATTGTATAAGTCCTCCCTTACCTTCATGAAGGTGTCCGTCTCCTGGAGACAATCATGGGGCTCACCTTCTGTGGGCAATACCATTCTTGTGGCTGGATTAATGGTAGTACAGCGTTGTATTGTTAAGTCAGGTCCTGAAAGCAGAACTTCATAACCTGTTCGACGAGCTTGGGTTATCACAAAGCGTGGACTGGTGAGCAGTGCATGTAATTGATGTGATGTGTACAAAATGATAGGGTGGCCCATAGTAATAACTGAGGCCTTTTTGTATGCGAAGGCTGCTGCTGCCAAGCCCTGGTAACAGGGAGGCAGACCTTCTTCGACACCATCTAATTTTGTGCTGTAATAAGAAATTGGCTGTTTACCTGTTGGGGTGTCTTGCATTAATACTGCACATGCATACCCTTGTCGCTCAGCCACATAGAGATGGAATGGTTTGCCATAATCTGGATTGGCCAGAGCAGGAGCAGTTTGGAGATCTTGTTTCAGCAGCTGGAACGCACCCTCTGCCTCATCTGTCCATTGCAATTGAGCTGACTGGTGTCCTTGACCTGCAGCTTTAATCAACGCTCTTAGTGGAGCCGTTTTGATGGCATAATCACACACCCACGGTCTGCTGTAACCTGCCATGCCAAGAAAAGACAACATGTGACCAACAGTCCGAGGTTTGGGCATTTGAGTTATGGCTTCCAGTTGGGACGGTGCAATACACCTCTTGTCCCCACTGAGTTGCCTGCCGAGATACTCCACTGTTTGCTGGCAGAATTGCAATTTTTGTTTACTTACTTTGTGTCCTCCTTCTGCCAAAGCAGTCAACACTGTAATGGAGTCTCTTTCACACTGCTCTTTGGAAGCAGAACAAATCAAAATGTCATCAACATACATCAACATTGTAGATGGTATGTCAAGGTGATTTAAGTCATTTGCCAGTACTCGATTGAAAATTGATGGTGAGTGTACAAAACCCTGTGGTAATCGTGAATAAGTATATTGTTGGCCTTTGTAGGTGAATGCAAACAAATACTGAGAATCTGGATGGACCGGTACACTGAAAAATGCTGAGCACAGATCTATCACAGTGAACCATTTGGTACCTGGGGGTATATTACTCAATAATGTGTGTGGGTCTGGTACTACTGGTATTTCTTCTGCTACAATAGCATTAATTAATCTTAGATCATGGACTAGTCTATAGTCATTACTGTTGGGTTTTCTGATGGGAAAAATTGGTGTGTTACAGGGACTTGCTGTTGGTTTAAGAACTCCTGCTGTTTCTAATCCTGTAATAATAGGCTGTATTCCTTCTACTGCTTCCCTTTTAAGTGGGTATTGTCTTTGGAAGGGCAATTTAGCATTTTGTTTGATGGTAAATTTGATGGGGTCTGCTGATTTCACTAATCCTACATCTGTTTTACTTTTAGACCATACTTGCTCTGGGACCTGTTCTAATAGGGATTCATGTTCTGCCGCCACTGCCATTTGTTTTTTCCCAGGAACTTTAATGTGTTCTGCTATGACTTCATCACCTTGTGAGAATGAGATCTTAAAGAACAGTCCATCTTTGGATAACTTAATGCAGTCCCATGCTGTGTTGACCCATTCAGTGACTTGCTTGGCTTCTTGAACCATGAGTCCTAGGTCATGTGACTCATACTCGTCTGCAATCAGTAACGTGACATGTGGTGCTGAGGTGGTAACTTGGAACCATTCTGCTACATCTTTATCAGGAAATGTGACAACAGCTGCAGCTCCTTGTGGTCCAACCACTATGTCAGCATATTGGATGACAGTTGTTTTGTTGTTAATTTCTTCATCCCAGCTTTTCTCGTAGTCTTCATGTGTTTTGCCTTTGTCATAAAACATGGTACAATGGAGAGGGAGAAAGGGTTCTTTGGAGTTTTCGTAGTGATTCATTATCAGGGGTCTCCATGTTTCCCACTCCAGTTGGAGGAAGGAAGTTGGTGATGTGAGTTTCAGCCAAAATACTTGGTCTTCTGGTTCATAACTTGTTGTCTGGGGGGTCTTTTGTAGGCCCAGTGGCATCATGTAGGCTTCATTGTCTTCTATTGCTTCAAAAGAAATTCCATTAGGGGTACATTTGATTTTAGCATTGAGCTGGCACAGCACATCTCTACCCAGTAGATTTATGGGCGTATCCTCTGAGTAAAGCAGTGGTGCACACACAGTCTTCTCACCTATGATCATGGGAACTGGCTCAGTCATGGGTATTATTTGGGTTTTCCCAGAGAAACCTACTGTACGAATCTTTGATGCTGAGAGAGGCAGGCCAATTCCACTTTTTCCTATACAGGAGTATGCCGCTCCTGTATCAATCATGAAGCGATGATGGCTGTCATATATAGTGACATCAATGGTGGGTTCTGTTTGTGGACGTTGGGTTAATACAGGTAGAATGGCCTCTCCATCAGGTTTCTCTGGGCACCCCTATAGCCAGTATATGTCTTGTCCCGTTCCATAGGTGGCTGGTCCAGCAGTAGGGGGCTGAGGTCCCATCCATGGGTTGGTGGGGCAGTCTCTCTGCATGTGTCCAACTTGTCCACATCCCCAGCATTGCAGTCTCCCACGCTGTTGTCCCATGTCTGGACCTGCTTGAGGCATCTGCTGGTATTGGCTTTGAGGGGGCCTTCTTGGGGCTCCTTGTGGTCCCCTCCATCTTCCCCTCATGGGTGGCCCCCCTCGTCCCCTTCCAAACGTTGCTTGTTGGGGACCTCCTCCTTGGTTTAGATGTACATGAATAGGAGGAACTGGTTGAGGTTGGGTCTGCTGTGGCTGGGCTCCTCCCACAGGTGGCGCTGCTGGATATTGCATCTGCTGTGTGGGCGGAGGGATGACAGGAGACACTACTGGTGCTTGTACCACTGCCTCCCCTGTTGGTGTACTCTCAGTTGAGGGTGTGGCTGCCACAGTCAGTGCTGCTTGGTGTTTGGGTTTCTCTTTTTCTTTCTTTGCCTTGGACAATTCCCCGATCTGCAGCTGGGTTAACTTGGTGGCCAGCATCTTGCTCTGGTCCTCAAAGGCCCGTTTTTCAGCCCGATGCATGTTTACATAGTGGATAACATGCTCAGAGAACAGAGGCCACTCCATCTTCATGAGCCCCACAACTCCATCCAGTTTGGCTTGTACTTCTTTGGGCATGGCCTCTCTGATGTAGGTTCTGAACAGGGGGCCAGATGTTTTCAGTTCACTCCCATCACTTCCAGTCTCTGTTTTCCATTTCTGTTGGAACCTGTGCAGAAACTGGGCGGGGCTTTCATCATCCTTTAGACATTCTTGTCTCAGCTTAGTTGGGTCACTGCAGGTGGGGAATTTGTTCCTCAAGGCTGCCCACACTTCAGGTCTTATTTTGTTGAATGGTATCTTATCATACTGGTGTGAGGTCATGACCCTTGGAAGCTTGGCTTCGTCAAACACCTCTCTGGCTGCTGAGTGTCCTGCTGTCTTAATCAGCAGTGCCTTGATGTCTCCAGCTGCCAGATTGATGCCTCCAGTGATTTCTTCCAGCTTTTCTATCCACCTGTCAGCACCATCTGCCAACGGGGTCAGCCTTCCAGCAAGTGTGATCATGTCCATAAATGACCACGGCACATACACTATATTGCCAAAAGTATTTGCTCACCTGCCTTGACTCACATATGAGCTTAAGTGACATCCCGTTCCTAATCCATAGGGTTCAATATGACGTCGGTCCACCCTTTGCAGCTAGAACAGCTTCAACTCTTCTGGGAAGGCTGTCCACAAGGTTTAGGAGTGTGTTTATGGGAATTTTTGACCATTCTTCCAGAAGCGCATTTGTGAGGTCGCACACTGATGTTGGACGAGAAGGCCTGGCTCTCAGTCTCCGCTCTAATTCATCCCAAAGGTGTTCTATCGGGTTGAGGTCAGGACTCTGTGCAGGCCAGTCAAGTTCATCCACACCAGACTCTGTCATCCATGTCTTTATGGACCTTGCTTTGTGCACTGGTGCACAGTCATGTTGGAAGAGGAAGGGGCCAGCTCCAAACTGTTCCCACAAAGTTGGGAGCATGGAATTGTCCAAAATGTCTTGGTATGCTGAAGCATTCAGAGTTCCTTTCACTGGAACTAAGGGGCCAAGCCCAGCTCCTGAAAAACAACCCCACACCATAATCCCCCCTCCACCAAACTTTACACTTGGCACAATGCAGTCAGACAAGTACCGTTCTCCTGGCAACCGCCAAACCCAGACCCGTCCATCAGATTGCCAGATGGAGAAGCGCGATTCGTCACTCCAGAGAACGCGTCTCCACTGCTCTAGAGTCCAGTGGCGGCGTGCTTTACACCACCGCATCCGACGCTTTGCATTGCACTTGGTTATGTATGGCTTGGATGCAGCTGCTCGACCATGGAAACCCATTCCATGAAGCTCTCTGCGCACTGTTCTTGAGCTAATCTGAAGGCCACATGAAGTTTGGAGGTCTGTAGTGATTGACTCTGCAGAAAGTTGGCGACCTCTTCGCACTATGCGCTTCAGCATCCGCTGACCCCGCTCCGTCAGTTTACGTGGCCTACCACTTCGTGGCTGAGTTGCTGTCGTTCCCAAACACTTCCATTTTCTTATAATACAGCTGACAGTTGACTGTGGAATATTTAGGAGCGAGGAAATTTCACGACTGGATTTGTTGCACAGGTGGCATCCTATCACAGTTCCACGCTGGAATTCACTGAGCTCCTGAGAGCGACCCATTCTTTCACAAATGTTTGTAAAAACAGTCTGCATGCCTAGGTGCTTGAATTTATACACCTGTGGCCATGGAAGTGATTGGAACACCTGATTCCAATAATTTGGATGGGTGAGCAAATACTTTTGGCAATATAGTGTATCTTGTGGTCCTTTAGACAGCAGGGGAGCCATATAGGCCCCTTTATGGTCTAATTCTGTCTTCTGCTGTCGTGCTTGGTACCTGGTCACCATTGAGTGAGGGCCGCTTTTTTCTATTTGCAGGTCCACGTCACATTCAGCTGTGAGTGGCTTCCGTCCTTTGGTCGCTGGTCTGCCTTTCTCCTTAAACCCCTTATGGCATGGGTTTGTTGACTGCGGCATGTCTGAGCCTTCATCTTCTATTTCATCATGTGACCAGTCAGCTCCGTCACTCTCTATCAGGACTTCCTCCTTGCTTCCCTCTTTTATTTTGGCTTCTTCAATCAAGGCATTAGTCCGTGGACTTGCCCGATCTGGGGCGTCCTCTCGGGCCTGTAATATAAGCTGCTCATGCATTTCTGAATTTTGCGCTTATTGGAGGGGTGTGTCATTATCACCAGTTTAGCAGGTGTTAACCCCTCGGTCTGTTTGCTCACATTAGCTCCCATGGCAATCAGCAGTCACTCAACCTTTAGGGTCCGTGCTTATTCACTATCCTTTATAGTCTTTGATTGATTTTATTTAACCAGTTCTGCTCTTTCCAATACAGATCGTGTTTTCTTAATTTTTAGATTCCCACAATTTGAGTTAGGATTTTCAAAAGAACAGATTTAACAATATTATTTTGCACTTTCACTAATTATTAATACCTTATAATTCATTTTATATAAATACAATAACTTGTAATGATATATGTTTATAATATTTTTATCTTATAATGCTTGCAACCTTTGTCAATCTTATTTTGGGACTTTGTTAATTTATTTTATTCTCTTAATTCTGTGTTTTCCAGTTACCAATTCTGTTTTCCAATCCTTATTTAGTTTTCAGGTTATTCTTTTTCAACTATACTTAGTAATTAATTATTTTCTATCAATTTATTATTATACTTTAAGTTTTATCAATATTATAACCTTTACTATTATTATCTTTGTTTACCCCTTATTCCCCCTTAGTTACTTTACTCTTTCACTCTTCACACTAACTAAGACACACAAGACACATTAACCAAGACACACAAAGCAAATGATTATATATATATATACGTATATATATATATATATATATATATATATATACATATATCTACAGTGCACTTTTACTCTTCCTCACTGTCCCCTACAGTGGCATACGCGTTTCCCGGCTTTTCCGGACCCACTCAGATAACTGAAAATAGGTAACGTTCCCGGTAGAGCGGTACTATTTCTCCGATTATCGCTTAATCGGTGATACTCTGGCTATCCCTTAGCCTGGCTATCGCTTAGCCTCTTAATACCTTAACACAATACTTAATACAACACAAATTCTGGCTATCGCTTAGCCTTTCAATACCCAATTCAATACAAGCTGGTTCATGGAGCACGCTGGCTATCTTAGTCAACAATACCCTCACGTAACACGCGTACTTTTATGTCCCGGATGTATGGCTCCCACGAGCTACGTCAAACGCTTTGACCAATCTGTCCCTTTACCAATCATCCGTTCAGAACATCACGTGTTAAGCTTAACTTATTCACAAAATAATTCAAACACAAAACAGTTCAAATGCAGAATAATACAAACATTAATAACACTTAAACCATTAATAACACTTAAGCCATGCATTCACATATACTCATACATACCTGGACCCTTCCCCAGCTTAGTCTGCCTTTGTATATTCTCATAAAAATGTTTATCAAATTTGGACAATAATTATTAAATTTGGAATACTAGGTTCTTTTAGGTGAGCTTTATGACGCCTGACACCCACAGGCAGTCGCCGGTGGCTGGTTCCCCACTAATTTAGAAAATTATAACGAATTGACTCACCTTTTAATGGTGAAGTTTGGGCCCTTGGGGGTTCCACTCCTTCCAGCTAGTGCCTGCAGATCATCCGACGTCAGCGCCACCTCCTGGCTGGCTCGCCAAATTGTCGGTGGAAAATCTCCTCAGCGACTTAAAATTAAAGCTAAGTTTTGTAAAAATTCAAAGTCCTCAAAAGGCAGAAAAGTTTGCAAACAATGATCCAAAAACCAGGCAGAAGCAGCTGAAGTCCAGGTCCAATGCAATTTATTGCAACATACAAAGACTCACACACGAGTTGACCGCCGGCGTGCAACTGAACAAATGATGAAAATGGCCCTCTTTTATACACTTCATGGGGCCTGTTAGCTCCTCCTACAGGCCCCCTCCTTTTTTCATTATTCTAGGTACTTTTTCTTCGGGTAAAACCAATTATTTTTATCTTACCGGTGGTAAATCCCTTTGACAGCATATTTTTTATATATTTAATCAACAGTCTTTGTTACAGGTTATAATGACATTTCTTTGCAAATCATGATGACATATATTGTCATTAAATCAAAAACACATTAGTTCTTTAACTGTTAATCTTTTAAACCATGCTTTTATCCAAAGTAACTTATGAGTATAATAATTCTTTGAGAACAGCCTTACAGGTCATGATGACATTTGGTGCACTTAAATCAGAAACATATAACAATTTCAATTAATAATATGTCAAAACCAAGCCTTTCTTCTAATGTGATCTATGATTATAATATTACTTCAAACCAGGTCAGCATAACCCTAGTGTTCCAAGTCTTAGTAAAACATCACTTTTTCTGTGACCATTACTACTCAGTGTGTTTTGAAGATGACAACTCAATTCATCACAGTTGGTTTAGCTGAGTTCAGCTGGGCTAAGCAACCTTGATATGTCAAATAATTCCCTTTTATGAGTGTGCCTGTTTCACTACAACGGCTTGGATCCAAACTTCAAAAGGCCAGGTGCAGACTCATACACACACTGCTTCTCTATCTCTCCCTTTGGCCTACATGAATGTATTCATAAACACAACTCTTTTTAATCATTTAAAAACATTTAATTCTTGTTTTATTCTAATCATTGATGACAAATAATACACTACAACACAAGCACTCAAAATTTAACACACCTGTTTCAAATCAGTAATGTGTTGCACCCAATCAGTAATTGGGACATAAAGCCATGTCAAATTCAAATGGCATGTGTGATTTTCACAATGGAAGGCAGGAGAGAAGGTGGAAGTAGAAGTAGAAGTGAATGTGGAAGAGAAGGAAGAGGAAGAGGAGGAGACAGAGGAGGAAGAGGAAGAAGAGACGGAGGAGGAGGAAGAAGAGACGGAGGAGGAGGAGGAGGAGGAGGAACAAGAGCCATCATTTCCAAAGTAATTAGAGCAACAATCATACACCATGTTCTGGTTCTTGGAATGAGTATGAGGGAAGCAGGACTACGTGTTCAACCAAATATAAGAAGGTTCTCTGTGGCCTCCATTGTCAGGACATTCAGAGAACACAACCGGTAAGTGTACTATCATTTGTGGTCCCTCAAACTTACAGTACAGTATGTACAGTTGTGGAATGTCTCAGTAAATTACTGTAGCATCACTAAAAATTGAACCTTTTCTTGCAGGATTACAGTAAAACTAATAATAGTATTACATAAAATATATATTTTATGTATTTTACATATTTGGTTACATTGCATTAGGTCTGTCTGTACAATTCTAACAAGATGTTTTATTTGCTAGAATTGAAAGACTGCCACATACCGGTGGAAGGAGAGCTTGGTCTCACAACAGCAGGAGACCATTATTGTCAATATGGTCCTTCAAAATAATCTCATTCGTCTGCGAGAATTACAACAGCGAGTTGAGGAAGACAACGAGAACTTTGAAGGAATCAACAATGTGAGTCTCTCCACAATTGACCGTGTCCTGAAATGCAACCTGATAAGTCTCAAACAAGCCTACAGAGTACCATTTGAGAGAAATTCTGAGAGGGTAAAAGAGCTACAATATCAATATGTACAAGTAAGTAATACGTAATGTTGTGTATTATTCTGCACTAATCATAAGAATAAAATAAAGCTAATGTTTTATAAGTTTATTTGTTTTCACAAATACTGTTATAAGAGCCATTCAAGGCCAAGAGGAGAAAAACAGAGCAATGAGTGTGTGTAACGGTTGCACCTGGCTCTAGAGGAGTGGAATCTGCAGGAAAACGCAGGGTTGAGGCCCTTAGTGATAGGAAAGCACCCTCATAAAAAATGAAATATTTGACATGTCAAGGTTGCCCAGCTCAGCAAAATTTGGCCATACAACTTGTGATAAATAGAGTTGTTATTTTCAAGGCACACTGTGCAGTACTGGTCCCAGAAAGGGTGATGCTTTGACTGGGACACAAGGGGGAACACTAGGCCAGACTGACATGGCTTGAAGTAGGGAAAGGATTAGTTTCAACATGTTTGTGATTGAACTGTCATAAGTTTCTGATTTAAGTGCACCAGATGTCCTCATGGCCTGAGAGACTGCTCTCACAAGAATGTGATGTGGCTATGAATGTCATCGTGATTTGCAGATAAATGATAATGTGACCTTTACCAAAGACTGTTGTTTAAATATATAAAAAATATGTTCTGAAGGGGGTTTTCCATTGATAAGAAATGTATAAAAGGGAGCTGTTTTCATCATTTGTTAGCTGATGCTCACCGGTGACCAGCTCAGTGTGAATGTGCTGTTTTTGGCAATAAAGACCCTGGACCTGGACTCAGCTGCCTCTGCCTGAATTTTTGGATCTTTGTTTGAGACTTTTTCTGCTTTTTAAGAACTTTGAATTTTACAAAACTTAGCTTCAATTTTAAGTCGTCAAGAAGACAATAATAGACGACAAATTGGCGAGCCAGCCAGGAGCAAAGCAAAAAGGGGACGTCGGATGATCTGCAGGCACCAGCTGGAAGGCGTGGAACCCCCAAACGGGCCCAGAAATTCACCGGTTAAAGGTGAGCTAATTTGTTATAATTTTCTAAATTAGTGGGGAACCAGCCTCCGGCGACTGCTTGTGGGTGTCAGGCGTCACAAAGCTCTTCTAAAAGAACCTAGTTTTCCAAATTTAATAAAGTGATTTCCAAATTTGATAAGAATTTATATAAGAATATGCCAAAGGCAGAGTAAGCTGAGGAAGGGTCCAGGTACGTATGAATGTATATGTATGAATGTATGTTTTAGGTGTTATTAATGTTTGTGTTAAACTGTTCTGTGTTTGAATTATCTTGTAAATAAGTTAAGCTTAACACGTGTTGTTCTGAACGGATGATTGGTAAAGGGACAGATTGGTCAAAGCGTTTTGACATAGTCTGTGGAAGCCATAAATCCGGAACCAATAGTGTGCGCGTGTTACGTGAGGGTATCGGTGACTAAGGTAGTCAGCGTGCTCCACGAGGCGGCTTAAGTAGTATTAAGGTATTGGAATAAAGGTATTGAGAGGCTAAGCGATAGCCAGGCTAAGGGATAGCCAGAATATTACCGATTAAGCGATAATCGGAGAATAGTACCGCTCGACCATCCGGAGGACGTCTATGCATTTCCAGTTATCTGGGTGCAGCCGGGGCAGCAGGGAATAACGTATATGCCACTGTAGGAAACAGTGAGGAAAAGGAAGAAGTGCACTGTAAATATATATAATCATTTGTCTTGTGTGTCTTTGTTAGTCTGTCGAGTGAAAGAGTTGAGTAACTGAGGGGAAGTAACGGGTGGGTGATATTAATAAATAAAGATTATAATATTGATAAAGCTTAAAGATATAATAATAAATTAATAGAAGTAATTAGTACAGAATATAGTTAAAAAGAATAACCTGAAAATTAATAAGGATTGGAAAACAAAATTGATAACTGAAGGAAAAAAACAAAACAAAACAAAAAAAAACACAAGAGTTATGAGAATGAAATAAATTAACAAAATTCCTAAATAAGATTGGAAAAAATTGTAAGCTTTATAAGATAAAGATATTATAAGTATATATTATTACAAACTATAGTCTACATAAAGTAAAATATATAAGGTATAAAATTAGTGAAAGTGCAAAATAAAATTACAAATTTGTTTTATTAAAGATTTTATCTCAAAATTGAAGAGATCTAAATTTAGGAAGTAAATTAACTAGAAAGAAACTAAAAGACAAATAAACACGATCTGTATTGAAGAGAGCAGAACCAGTTAAGATAAAAATTAACTGAGGATTACAAAGACTGGTGAATAAGCACGGACCTGACGGTTGAGTGACTGCTAGTAGCCATGGGAACCAATATGAGCAAACAACAGTCTGACGGGCTGACGCCAGCCAAATTGGTAATAATGACACACCCATCCAATAAACGCAAAATTCAAAAATGAATGACCAAATGGCATAAGATGACATCTGGAAAAAATCGTTGGCCTAAAGAAGGCAGCTTTAATCCTTCCTACTGTGAGGAAGTTGAAGAAAGATTGAGAAATAAAGATAAAAAACGGGACCGAATGCTTTTGCATAAAAAACAGAGGCATGCTGAACAGAGAGACATCCTGCAATATTTCAAAGTAGAACACCAAAAGAGCCCAACAGCCCTTGAGTACATTGATCATAAGCCACCACCTTATCACCCTAGCGCAGCAGGTCAGTACGCAGTTGTGATAAAGTCAGGTAGCAAGGGAAAGATTACAGGACAACTTAAATTAGTTTTAGAAGAAGAAGAGGAAGAAACAGAAAAAGAAATGAGTAGCACACGGCAGGGAGAGTATGATTACAGCGGTGACTATGACGGATGGGATAAAACCCCAGAAGTAAGGAGGAAATCTACCCTTAGCCGTTCCCTACCCCCAGTACGTCGCAGACATTTACCATACCCAAGAGGCCCCACCTGCCGCTCAGAGCCTAGGACCAAGTCAACACACAAAGGCCACACAGATCCCAAGATAGAGTTATTTTTGGAAGAAACTGAATCACTGGCAAAAGAGATAAACCAGGACTTGGTGCAACTAACGGAAACATTGGTACGACTCAAGGAGCAAGAGTTGGAAGAGAAAGCACAAAATAGACGATTAAAAAATGAAAAAGAGGCAATAGAAAAACAAAAAGAGAAGAAAAGACGAGATGAAGAATTAGAAAAATTGAAGAGAATGGAAGCGGAGCAGCTTATAATAGAGGCCAAAACTGATTACCCAGACCTGCCAAGCCCACGGACTTTGTCTCTGATCGAAGAGGCAGGAAGGAGAGGGGGAAAAGACATGGAATATGAGGAAGAGGGAGGTGATGTGTCCGAATGGGAGGACATTGAAGGCTCAGACATACTGCCAACTACAAACCCATTCCATGAGGGGTTCAAGGAGGAAAGCAGGCCAGCAGCAAAAGAAAGGAAGCCACTCACAGCTGAGTGGGACGTGGGGCTACAAATAGTAAAAAGCGGCCCTAGCCCAATGGTGACCAGGTCCAAAACGCGACAGCAGAAGACAGGACAAGATCAAGGAGGGACCTATATGGCTCCCTTGCTGTCTAAAGGACCTCATGAAGACAGATACGTGCCATGGTCATTTATGGACATGATAACACTGGCTGGAAGGCTGACCCCATTGGCAGATGGTGCTGACAGATGGATAGAAAAGCTGGAAGAAATCACTGGAGGCATCAATCTGGCAGCTTGAGACATCAAGGCGCTGCTAATTAAAACAGCAGGACACTCAGCAGCCAGAGATGTGTTTGACGAAGCCCAGCTTCCAAGGGTCATGACCTCACACCAGTATGACAAGATACCATTCAACCAAATAAGACCCAAGGTGTGGGCAGCCTTAAGGAACAAATACCCCACCTGCAGTGATCCAACTAAGCTGAGACAAGAATGCCTAAAGGATGATGAAAGCCCCGCCCAGTTTCTGCACAGGTTCCAACAGAAATGGAAAACAGAGACTGGAAGTGATGGGAATGAACTGAAAACATCTGGCCCCCTGTTCAGAACCTACATCAGGGAGGCCATGCCCAAAGAAGTGCAAGCCAAACTGGACGGAGTTGTGGGGCTCATGAATATGGACTGGCCTCTGTTCTCTGAACATGTTATTCACTATGTAAACATGCATCGGGCCAAGAAACGGGCCTTTGAGGACCAAAGCAAGATGCTGGCCACCAAGTTAACCCAACTGCAGATTGGGGAATTGTCCAAAGCAAAGAAAGAGAAAGAGAAGCCCAAGCATCAAGCTGCACTGACTGTGGTGGCCACACCCCCAACCGAGGGAGCACCAACAGGGGAGGCAGTGGTACAAGCAACAGTAGTGTCTCCTGTTATTCCTCCACCCACACAGCACATGCAGTATCCAGCAGCGCCACTCGTGGGAGGAGCCCTGCCACAGCAGACCCAACCCCAACCAGTCCCTCCTATTCATGTGCATCTAAACCAAGGAGGAGGTCCCCAACAAGCAACGTTTGGAAGGGGACGAGGGGGGCCACCCATGCGGGGAAGATGGAGAGGCCCACAAGGAGCCCCAAGAAGGCCCCCTCAAGGCCAATACCAGCAGATGCCACAAGCAGGTCCAGACATGGGACAACAGCGAGTGAGAATGCAATGCTGGGGATGTGGACAAATTGGACACATGCAAAGAGACTGCCCCACTAACCCATGGATGGGACCCCAGCCCCCTACTGCTGGACCAGCCATCTATGGAACGGGACAAGACACGTACTGGCTATAGGGGTGCCCAGAGAAACCTGATGGAGAGGCCATTCTACCTGTATTAACTCAACGTCCACAAACAGAACCCACCATTGATGTCACAATATATGACAGCCATCATCGCTTCATGATTGATACAGGAGCGGCCTACTCCTGTATAGGAAAAAGTGGAATTGGCCTGCCTCTCTCAGCATCAAAGATTCGAACAGTAGGTTTCTCTGGGAAGACCCAAATAATACCCATGACTAAGCCAGTTCCCATGATCATAGGTGAAAAGACTGTGTATGCACCACTACTTTACTCAGAAGATACGCCCATAAATCTACTGGGTAGAGATGTGCTGTGCCAGCTCAATGCAAACATTAAATGTACCCCTAATGGAATTTCTTTTGAAGCAACAGACAAGAATGAAGCCTACATGATGCCACTGGGCCTGCAAACAACCCCCAAGATAACAAGTCATGAGCCAGGAGACCAAGTATTTTGGCTGAAACTCACATCATCAACCTCTTTCCTCCAACTGGAGTGGGAAACATGGAGACCCCTGATAATGAATCACTTAGGGGAAACCTAAAGAACCTTTTCTTCCTCCCCATTGTACCATGTTTTATGACAAAGGCAAAACACATGAAGACTACGAGAAAAGCTGGGATGAAGACATAAACAACAAAACAACTGTCATCCAGTATGCTGACATAGTGCTTGGACCACAAGGAGCTGCAGCTGTTGTCACATTTCCTGATAAAGATGTAGCAGAATGGTTCCAGGTAACCAATTCAGCACAACATGTCACATTACTGATTGCAGACGAGTATGAGTCACATGATCTAGGACCCATGGTTCAAGAAGCCAAGCAAGTCACCGAATGGATTGCTACAGCATGGGACTGCATTAGCATGTCAAAAGATGGACTGTTTTTCAAGATCTCATATTCACAAGCTGATGAAGTAATTGCAGAACACATTAAAGTTCCTGGGAAAAGACAATTGGCAGTGGCGACAGAACATGAATCCCTATTAGAACAAGTCCCAGAGCAGGTATGGTCTAAAAGTAAGACAGATGTAGGATTAGTGAAATCAGCAGACCCTATTAAATTCACCATTAAACCAAATGCTAAATTGCCCTTCCAAAGACAGTACCCACTTAAACGAGAGGCAGTAGAAGGAATACAGCCTATCATTACAGGATTAGAAACAGCAGGAGTTCTTAAACCAACAATAAGCCCCTGTAACACCCCAATTTTTCCCATTAGAAAGCCCAACAGTAATGACTATAGATTAGTCCATGATCTAAGATTGATTAATGCTATTGTAGCAGAAGAGATACCAGTAGTTCCCGACCCACACACACTGCTGAGTAATATACCCCCAGGTACCAAATGGTTTACTGTGATTGATCTGTGTTCAGCATTTTTCAGTGTACCGGTCCATCCAGATTCCCAGTATTTGTTTGCATTTATGTACAAAGGCCAGCAATATACATATTAGCGATTACCACAGGGTTTCGTACACTCACCATCAATTTTCAATCGTGTACTGGCAAATGACTTAAATCACCTTGACATACCATCTACAATGTTGATGTATGTTGATGATATTGTGATTTGTTCTGTTTCTAAAGAGCAGTGTGAGAGTGACTCCATTACAGTGTTGACTGCTTTGGCAGAAGGAGGACACAAAGTAAGTAAACAAAAATTGCAATTCTGCCAGCAAACAGTGGAGTATCTCGGCAGGCAACTTAGTGGGGACAAGAGGTGTATTGCACCGTCCCAACTGGAAGCCATAACCCAAATGCCCAAACCTCAGACTGTTGGTCACATGTTGTCTTTCCTTGGCATGGCAGGTTACAGCAGACCGTGGGTGTGTGATTACGCCATCAAAACGGCTCCACTGAGAGCAATGATTAAAGCCGCAGGTCAAGGACACCAGTCGGCTCAATTATAATGGACAGATGAGGCAGAGGGTGCGTTGCAGCTGCTGAAACAAGATCTCCAAACTGCTCCTGCTCTGGCCAATCCAGATTATGGCAAACCATTCCATCTCTATGTGGCTGAGCGACAAGGGTATGCATGTGCAGTATTGATGCAAGACACCCCAACAGGTAAACAGCCAATTTCTTATTACAGCACAAAATTAGATGGTGTCGAAGAAGGTCTGCCTCCCTGCTACCAGGGTTTGGCAGCAGCAGCCTTCGCCTACAAAAAGGCCTCAGTTATTACTATGGGCCACTCTGTTATTCTGTACACCTCACATCAATTACATGCACTGCTCACCAGTCCACGCTTTGTGATAACCCAAGCTCGTCGAACAGGTTATGAAGTTCTGCTTTCAGGACCTGATTTAACAATACAACGTTGTACCACCATTAATCCAGCCACAAGAATGGTATTGCCCACTGAAGGTGAGCCTCATGATTGTCTCCAGGAGACTGACACCTTCATGAAGGTAAGGGAGGACTTATACAATCATCCAATCCCATCTGATCTGACTCTGTTCGTAGACGGATCATGCGTCAGAGGTGAAACAGGGAATAGAGCTGGATATGGAATAGTCCAACTTAACCCCGATGGGACCTTTACCAGGGTACAATCAATGAGCCTAGATCAACCTTGCTCTGCCCAATTGGCAGAGATAAAAGCATTAACAGCTGCATGTAAATTGGCTACTGGTAAAAGAGTGACAATCTATACTGACAGTGCTTATGGGTACGGGGTATGCCATATAAACGCTAGCATCTGGAAACAACGAGGGTTTGTTAGAACAGATGGCACCCCAGTGACACATGGGCAAGCAGTAGTAGAGTTAATAAAAGCTATGCAACTTCCATCTGCGTTAGCTATTGTAAAATGTGCAGCTCATCAGGCAGCAAAAACACCTATTGCCATGGGAAATAACTTAGCAGATGAGGCAGCTAAAGAAGCCACAGGTTCAGCAGTGCAGGGACCAAGGGTCCACGTAGCTGAGTGCGAACCCATTACTAATTTGGCCTCCTTAATAGAAGCCCAAAATAACGTATCTGAAGCAGAGAAACACCTATGGGTACAAAGGGGGGTGGCTCGGTTAACACACCCCCACGTCGGATTGTGGCGTAGTTCTCGAGGACATTTTGTACTACCTTTGTCCTTATTACCGACAGCCATTAAAATAATGCATGGACCTGATCATTGTTCACGAGCCCAAGTTGTTCAAAAGTTACACGCAGTTTGGTGGTCACCTTATATGACACCTATGGTAGACAGAGAACTGGCCTTATGTCCACATTGCCCTAAGTACAATGTGCATAAAATGTTTACTCAACCCTTAGCACATATCCCTATGCCAGACGGTCCGTTCCGCCATCTGTTGGTGGATTACGTAGACATGATAACTCGGGTTCAGGGAAAGAGGTACATGTTGGTGGTTGTTTGTAGGTTTAGCAGATGAGTAGAAGCATGTCCCACTGCTCATAATGACCACAAAGCAGCAGCACGGTTTTTGTGTAAAGAAGTTTTTCCCAGATTTGGCATGCCTGACACAATATCATCTGATAACGGACCACATTTTGTTTCACAGGTGATCCAGCAAATGTTTAAACTGTTGTGCATAAAACAAAAGTTTGGTTGTGTGTATCATCCCCAGTCACAGGGATCCATGGAACGAGCTAACGGGATCCTGAAATCGAAGATTGCTAAGATAATAGCTGACAGCAACAACCGTTTGACTTGGGTGGACGCCTTGCCTGTTGCATTAATGGCAATGCGTTCTCAAACTAACCGCATAACCCATCTTACTCCTCATGAAATGCTTACAGGTCGACCAATGCCTCTCCCACAGGTTCGAGGACCCCAGCTGGCGGAGATTTCCCTAGCACAGCTTGAGCGTGAAATGGGGGACTACCTCAGGTCCTTAACCCGCATTCACAGGCTTATATTTCAACAGGTGACAGCAGCTCACAGCCGAGACGAGACACACATTCCAGTGGACGTCAGGGACGTTCAAGTTGGTGACAGTGTGTTCATACGAGTCTTTAGACGTCAGTGGAACGAGCCTCGTAGGGAAGGCCCTTTTAAAGTTGTGCTTACCACTCCCACTGCCCTGAAAGTCGAAGGTAAGCCCTTCTGGTTTCACAAAAACCACTGCACCAGGCATCGGCCTCCAGACCCACCTGGACTCGATCCAGGACCGACGGGCTCTGCGCATGCTGACAGGGCAGCAACAAGTCTCCCTCCGCAGCACCCCTCCACTAGCTCACAAACTTTCGATGTTGCACTGGTGTCGGGCACTGATGCATCCCCACTCCCCTCAACGTCAGGCGTCCAAAGACGTTCGGCCCGCTTGGCAGCTCGCCAATCGCCAAGGTCAGGGGACTCTGAGGATGACAGTGTTCATTCTTATGCTTCCCATCCACCTTCTGATTCTGGTGGCAATGATAATGATCCTTCTGCCGCTGAGACTTCTTCTGGGTCTCACCCAGATCCATCCGTCGCTTAGGCACTGGACGAACTTCTTTCTTCTGACCTACCAGATGTGTGGGGAACCCTGTCCCCTTCATATCCCTCACCTGCACCTTCCCCTTTCTTCCCCTCCCTTTCCCCTTCCTCCTCCGAAGCAAGTGGGCCGCCGATCCACTCGGTCCCGCCCACCCTATCGCCGTCTGGGCATCTCCCGTATGCGCCTTCTTCAGACTTTGATTAACTTTCTTGTTGTGTTAACCCTTTGTGGGCTAACAAGGGGGAATCTTATGAAAATTAATACTAACAGTTCACACACACAGTTAATGCGTCACACACAAACATGTGCACTAGCAATGGTAACACTAGCTACTAACCAAGGGGTAATCAATAATAATGATGGAGAAAATTTATCACTAATGCATGTGCAAATCAAAGGATATGATTATGTAATGTCTGAAGAAATTTTAGGTAACTCAATGGGGAAACATTGGCTTGGAGTTCCACAAAGCATGGACTGCCGTGAGGATGGGATGGTGATCATTGAGGTAAGATGCAAAATGAACATATGCCAAAACACATTAACAGAGCAGGTAATGACGGTAGGGAAAGCGCATAGAATGGTAAAATTGGTAAACAAAAGGCAGAAAAGAGATCTAGACAAATTAAAGACTGCACACTGGGAAACCAATATGTTCCAACAATGGATTCAGTACTCTGTCCAGGCAATGTTCAAAGCCAAAAAGCGCCCTAAAGATGATTGTATAGCCTGCTATAATGCTAAAAAATTACCAGCCCTTCAGATTATTCCTGGAAGTAAAATAGGCGACTGCCCAGATTTGCTCATTGTGCCATGCAGATGGCCGGAGGTCTTGCATCATTATCAAAAGACCACACAATATGCCCCAGAGCGCTGAACTCCTCAATAAATGATGTAATGAGCACTTTCTCCCTTCCACCAGTAGTACAAAAACCGGCTGAACTGATTTTTCCATTTTGTATAGCCCGAGGGAAAGAACTGGAAACAGTGACTAATAGATCCTCTAGACAGATGTGGACAACGGATAGACTGGTTACATGTAGTAATAGGACATGGTACCCATCAACAGCAGAAGGGAACCTCACCTACCACATTAAGTTTTGTCAAACAAGTCCCAATGCCACCATACGCTGTGAACAAGTAGTACCAGATGGGGGACATGTCATCTATGAGTTCCAACCTTCAAGTGTATCTCAGTATCGAATACTGAGCCTGGCGAGGGGATCTGTCCCCTTAGGTGACATTTTTTGGATGTGCCATAATGAGACACAAATGTTGGCCACATTACCCCCACAGTGGGAAGGCATCTGTGCACCAGTAATGCTGACAGTACAACTAAAGTTAATAGCAAATGACCCAATAGGTATCAATGTAACATCTAACGAAATAACCAATCGCGTTAAGAGAAGTACCCCCGCTAAACACGAGTGGAAAACATCAGATGAGGTATATATCACATGGGATCAGATCCCATATGGAGTACCTGAAGAACAGGTTGCCATAGGGAGTGATTGGATAAAAAGCAGAAGAGGGGCTGGTTCAGTACCAATCTACGGATAAATTGTTAATGCACAGTATATAGCTCGCAATAGCAGGTGGGTAAATCTCTTATGGTATAATCAACAAAGATTTATAAACTTTACAATAAAGGGCCTGGATTTGGTAAAGGAACAATTGCATGCAACTTCACTAATGGTTCTACAACATAGGTTCGTGCTAGAATCCCGCATGGCTGGAGACCAAGGAATATGTGATTATATAGGGGAAGATTGTTGTACTTTAATCCCCATGCACACAGATGTAAATGGTAGCCTCACAGGAGTCCTACAGGAAATGAAATGAATGAGGGATGAACATGTGCTGCAGTCTAATTGGAACACTCAGCTGAAGGGATTCTGGGATTGGTTTCACAAGCTTGGAAGGGGAAAATATCTTGAGGCAGCAGGAATGATTCTAGGGGCAGTAATATTGATTATATTGATAGTTATGTGTTGCATCATACCCCTTGTTCGGGGACTGGTCTCAAGACTTGTTGTAAGTGTAACTGGTCAGTTCCCAGTTGTAGAGATACAATTGGACCAAGCGATATAAAACATAACCATGATCACCTTCCACCCTCACCAGGTACATGCAGTTCTTTAATAACAACAGTGTATATATGTAAATATTTTGTATTACAAGGACTTATATACTTACTCACGTAGACATAGCAGCTTGCATGCTGAATAATCCATAGATATAAGAGATATTATGCCTTCAGATGATGCCTAAATTTGCCATACTATGTCCCCACAGGAAGATTATTGAACATGGCAGAGGCTAGTTATGATGAATATGAAGAAAACCAAATGAATTTACGAGCTGCACTGGCGTCGTTAGGCCCGTCACTAGGGGTAGGATGCCCATATCTTCCTCCCAGGCACCTACTAGATCCTGCAGAGGGGCCAAGCAGTGCACCTTCGTTTTGGAGCAAACCTATGATGACACCCAGCAGGCAGCCTGAGGAGCAAACCTATGATGACACCCAGCAGGCAGCCTGATGATCAACCACCATCACCTACTGGGAAGCCACTGTCCATCTCGTCATCACCGGGGAACCTCAGTATCGATTTCGGCCCAACCAGCACCCCTGCCAGTCTTGAGAATCCCAAGGATCGACGACCGCCGTCACCCGGCCAATGTAATTATCCGCCACCACCCCTTACAGGCGTACTGGCTATGTTCATGATCGTAGCAGATGACATAAAGCTTGATCTTGCCGAAGCTCATCATGTTGCAAAGTTCTTGGCTCATCCGCTGGAGTCGTATGACACCAACAATGACCTCAAGCCTGAAATCACCTCTATGACCACAGCAGTTTATGCCCAATTCATGAAGGGTCTGGTGCACCCCGAGCCACGTCGGTCCTTTGAACGGATGCGCCGCACCATGTACAAACGCAAAGTAAAGGCTGGGAATCGGCAGTTGACCCGAGACAATCTGGAACTGAGGCAGCAACTTCGGGATGCACAGCAGACCATTATCAACCTACAAGAGCAGGTGATGCAGCTGACCGCTGATCTGCAGCGTATGGCTCCGTATACCCAAGGGGGCCCGAACGGAGGGCAGAATTATGGACAGAATTATGGAGGCCATTATTATTATTAATATCAACTTCAACGCCATACTGGATATAAGGACAATGCTGATTATTGATGATTATGCATACCTATGTTAAAAATATTGGTAGAATTGTATACTTTATGTGACAGTACAAGTACTGTGCAGGAGAGTGCCACATGGTTACTCCTATGTTGGTTGTAATGACGGTCCTTTGACCACTAGAAGATGTGTTTGCCTGGCATAGTCCGGGCCTGATGAAGCTTTTTGTTTGTGTGTGTATTTATGGGTGTGAAAGACCACCTATGTAGGGGATAAATGCAGTGACCTCATAACACAAGATGCTGCTTGGGCATTGGTATTTGCCTCTGCTGAGAAAACAGAATTATAAAATCTTGCTAAAAAAAAAGTAAGCAACGAGGACGGGTCCTCTTAAGGGAGCCAAGAGGGGGATCCCTCTTTGTTTTTGTATATTCCGTTTTCTGCATTCTATCAGTTTAACATTTACACATTCTCCACCATGTTTTATATTACTCACTTCAACTATATGGTGTGTGTTTAATCTCACGTTTGGTTTGGTGTGCACAATATATATATATATATATATATATATATATATATATTGTGCATATATATATATATATATATATATATATATATATATATATATATATATATATATATATATATATATATATACTTTTGTCACTTGTGTGAGTTCACATTTAAGGTGTTTTAGATTAGTCATCACCTGCACAATCACTTAGTTGATCCATTTAGGATCAAAGGGGGGAAATGTTGTGTATTAATCTGCACTAATCATAAGAATAAAATAAAGCTAATGTTTTATAAGTTTAAAGTTGTTTTCACAAATACTGTTATAAGAGCCATTCAAGGCCAAGAGGAGAAAAACAGAGCAATGAGTGTGTGTAACTGTTGCACCTGGCTCTAGAGGAGTGGAATCTGCAGGAAAACGCAGGGTTGAGGCCCTTAGTGATAGGAAAGCACCCTCATAAAAAATGAAATATTTGACATGTCAAGGTTGCCCAGCTCAGCAAAATTTGGCCATACAACTTGTGATAAATAGAGTTGTTATTTTCAAGGCACACTGTGCAGTACTGGTCCCAGAAAGGGTGATGCTTTGACTGGGACACAAGGGGGAACACTAGGCCAGACTGACATGGCTTGAAGTAGGGAAAGGATTAGTTTCAACATGTTTGTGATTGAACTGTCATAAGTTTCTGATTTAAGTGCACCAGATGTCCTCATGGCCTGAGAGACTGCTCTCACAAGAATGTGATGTGGCTATGAATGTCATCGTGATTTGCAGATAAATGATAATGTGACCTTTACCAAAGACTGTCGTTTAAATATATAAAAAATATGTTCTGAAGGGGGTTTTCCATTGATAAGAAATGTATAAAAGGGAGCTGTTTTCATCATTTGTTAGCTGATGCTCACCGGTGACCAGCTCAGTGTGAATGTGCTGTTTTTGGCAATAAAGACCCTGGACCTGGACTCAGCTGCCTCTGCCTGAATTTTTGGATCTTTGTTTGAGACTTTTTCTGCTTTTTAAGAACTTTGAATTTTACAAAACTTAGCTTCAATTTTAAGTCGTCAAGAAGACAATAATAGACGACAGTAATGTCCAGAGATTATACAGCACTATTGAGTTACTGTACATCTTTACTGTGTTGAATGTAATGTAGCACATGTATACAGAGTCATGAAGCTGAAATGCTATGTCATTTACGTAATATCAAAAATTAACTTTTTTTCATTTCTATAGAGAATGTTTCAACTGGATTCCATGGAGAGGCCTCATGAGTGCATCTTCTTGGATGAAGCTGGCTTCAATCTCACCAAGAGGAGAAGGAGAGGCTGCAAATTTATTGGTCAACGAGCCATTGTAGAGTTGCCAGGGCAGCGTGGTGGCAACATGACCATATGTGCCGCCATTAGCAGCTATGGGGTTATTCACCGCCATGACTTTAGGACCTTACAGCACTGCCCATCTTATAACGTTTCTGTGTGCTCTACAGGAAGCATTACTGAGACGTGAAGAGAGAGGTTATGAGCAGGCAGAGCATCCCATGTATGTGGTAATCTGGGACAATGTGAACTTTCACCGTGGTCCGAGAATACGTGAGTGGTTTGAAATTAACCCACGTTTTATAAATGTGTATCTCCCACCATACTCGCCCTTCCTTAATCCCACTGAAGAATTTTTTTCTGCATGGAGGTGGAAGGTCTATGACAGAACTCCTTATGCATAGGAAAATCTTCTTCAGTCAATGGATGCAGCATGTGACAACATTGGAGTGGAATCGATTCAAGGTTGGATTCGTCATGCTAAAGGATTCTTTCCCCGTTGTTTAGTAAGGGACAGGATTGCCTGTGATGTTGATGAGGTCCTGTGGCCTGACCATGCCCAGAGGCATGATGCTGGGGCAGAATGATTCAAAGACATTGCTATCGATCTGCTGCATATTTTGTTTGTGACTATATTTGTGTGCAGGATTGTGCAAGTACTTCATAATAAATCTAAATTTCCCCCTGCTCTGCTTTGAGTGCAGTGTTTTGCATTTATCTCTGTAGTGTGTAATGACTGCTGTGTAGTGTTTATGCATTAGCTGGATGTGTGCAATATCTGAAAACAGTGTTTGGTTTTGGGTAAAGATAACTTAGTTCTGAAGCAATTGTTTGATATAGCAAGACAAGTCAAAGGTTTTGACAATGTAGCTTAAGTTTGGTGATTTGTGTTTAAGGTTTTGGGAAAGCGAGAGAAATAAAAAAAAATGTGTTTTAGCAACTCAGAAATACTGTAATATGATTACCTGTTTTTTGACTACCTTTTGTGACAAACTAATCCCAAGTTGCATTTTGGGATATACATTTGTGCTTCATACATACATATTACTTTTATAGAGAAGAGTTTATGACAGCCTCTTAGAAGAAATCAAATATAGTGATGATGACAGAAGCAAAAGAATCAGGATCGGAAGATATCCAAGTTCAAGTATTAGAAATAGATGGCGCGTTGAATTAGAAGAGGGGCTTTGACATCACTGATTTTTTAGGACTAGAGAAGAGAACTGAACCACTAAAAAAAAACCCAACTTAATCCCCAATAATGATGAACTCCATGATATATGGCAAGATGTCTGGAGAAAACCTAATAATATCAATACCACTTTAATAGTGTCTAAGAGAGGAGGAAACCGGAGTACCCAGAGAAAACCACTTACCCACTGTGGAGTTTTACCCCATCCCTAAGTCAACCGTAACCTATACTAATCTAACTAAATAAAAAAGATCTGTGTGTGATTGTGTGTGTCCTTGTGTTTGTGTGTGTAGTTTATGAAAGCCAAGGGTGAACCAGCAGCTCTTCCAGGGTGGGTCGCTGCGTAGGGTTAATCATCAGACACTTTTTCAAAAAATCTTGGCCTTTTTTTGAAAGCCTTTTGTTGATTTTTAGCTGTTTTAAAATGAATTCCTTGGTTTCAAACAACTTATTGTGGAGTAACTCAAACTGGACCACTCCTATCTGACACATTGATACGGGTTGTTGAGAAAATAAATTTTAAATAAGCTAGTCTTGATTCAAATGGCCTAAATTGTGGTTTTAAATCAGTGACTTATTCTGGCCTGTTGACCTTTGTTTTGCCTGTGGCTGCAGCGGATGGTTTGCTAGGATCGTTTAAACTGCCTTTGGTCTGTGTCGTAAAACAATATAGTGGAAGTTCTGGCTTTTCACACTCATCTGTGAGAGGCCGTAAACACTGCAGGGGTTTTAGGCTTCAGATAAGGGGTCAGAGATAGCTCCTGGTTGGAGGAGCAAAGGTACGCCTTATTTGAATAAATTAAATACAAGAGGATAAAACTTTCTACACAGAGGTAACAAATTAGATTTGCTCTTGCAACTCTTCAAAGATGTCTTTGTATGTCTTTGCTTTCTTTCCTTCTCTCCATTTATGTCAGGTAAATGAATGTATGTCTCCGTTGTTCTGCAGTTTCTGGTGTAAGTTTATGCATTGTCTTACTTCTAAGTTTATGCATTGTCTTATATTGGATTAAACTCTGTAATTCTGTGACGTCAACATGCATTGTTGTTTTCCTTCTGGCTACACGTGGCCGCTGAGAGGACCTGGGATCCAGAGGAAGAGAGAGAGCCAAACTTTTTTCCAAAGTTAACTTTTTAGAAATTTCTTCCTTAACAGGGTTCAGCTTCACAGTAACCTAGAAGGAACCAGCCCACTAGGGTTTGAATAATAGCACCAAGAAAACTTTATGTGGTTTTCCCTCATTAAAGCAACTTATCCCAAAGTCTATGAGATAGATTTGCGGCTCTCCTGAGTCTGTCTTAATAAGGATATTATCCAATTTAATTTCTCTGTGGAAGATGTTTTTGTTTTTGAGATGAATGGCTGCTTTCACCAGATGTTTTAGTATGACCTTTACCTCCTTGTCCTTGAGGGGACATCTAGGGTTATTGAGTTAACCTGTGAGGTCATAACAAGGCATCGGTTTCTCCATCACCAAAATCACCTCATGGCCCAGGTCATACCAGTCAAACAATGACACCACGAATGACTGCTCCACTGTTACATCCATCAGTTTAAGAAAGATGGCTACCTCCAGTGGGAGCTCTCTACCGTTCTCATCTCTATGTTTCACATTTTGGATGTGTTTGATGGCAACAGGTGAGTTATCCTCTCTACGATAGCTTGCAAAGACACATCCAAAGCCTCCCTCTCCCAGTTTGTTCAGCTCAAAATATTTTTCCTGAAATTTGGCTTTTTCTAGGTCCACTGCACTTTCTGTCTCAGTAAATTTCCCACTGGGATTAGGTTCATACTCATGGTAGGCCACTTCTTTGATTTTATTTTTTTTGCTCAGGCTACTTGTAAAGCCACAGCCCATCAAATGTTGAAAGGGCAATATTATTCCCATTACTGTTAATATATAGAAGAAATTTTACAAATTCTGTAATAAAATGTCACAGTGGATGGTCATAGAAGAAGGGGGATGATTTTCAAGATTTTTTTAAGAAGGAGATGCCATCCCCCCTCAACAAGGGTACTGCCTGTAACTGTGCTATCAGTGGTTTTGCATAACACTGTAATTATTTACCTTTTGTGGAAGGAAAAAAAGTCGATCTATTAATTCCTTTTTACATATATTGATTTATGACTACTGAGTTTCCTTCCTTCACGCCTCAGACCTGCAAAGCTACAAGGTGTCTAAGGGAGAGGGGTTGTTTAATCCTTGTTTGGGATTAAATTAATCCTTCGCATAACAAGCTACACTATATATCAGGAATTATTGCATAAAATTTTTTAGTTGTTGTTAAAGATATTGTGGAGGATTTCTGTGATTTTTTAAAAGACCCACCCTCTCCACTTTAAAAGAAAAGTCGCTACCCGACAGCGGACTGCTGTGACAGGAAATCCAATAATGCTTTGCGAGGACAGCTCTCCCACTGATCTCTACTTATTCACTTGATTGTTGATAGGCCGTTGATAATATGTTAATCAACATCAGCGATTGGCAACTTACATGATAACGAGGGCCAAATTTTTACCGCACGACCATTGGAGGGCCACATGACCATGCACTTCAAATAATTGGATATGAACGCTGCTACAAGTGATTCTCAATCAGAGAAAAAATGTATATGAATTTATATCTGTATATTTGCTGCACCAGTATACAACTATTTTCTGCATAAAAATGCATTTTAATATGTCCTTAAGCAAAAGACAAAAAAAGGAATTTGAACTCCTTCACATCAAAGATCAAAAAGTTTACTTAAACAACTGATTGCAAATAGTTTCTGTGTATAAAATAAATGCATTTTAACATGTTCTTCATAAACAGGAAAGACAAAAAAACATTTGCTTAAAAAAGTGCAAAAGGAATTTGAACATTCATAACAAAGAACAAAAACTGATTGCAATTGCTCACATTCAATAACAGCAGAAAACCAGACTACAGAGGCCCAACATTAATTGAACCTTATGAGAGAGCTGTGGTTTGCCCTGCTGGCTCACAATGGATTGGATGTCAATGTACATTTTTGTGGTCCCAATGCGCATCAAATGAAAAAGTGATTCATCTGGGAGTATGTTTTTCTCTTTGGATTTCATGGTTGAAAAATTGCTCTCGCAAATGTAAGTGCTCCCAAACATACTGGCCATTGAGAGGTCAAAATCTCTGTGGAAAATGTGGCTCAGGAAGAAGTCACCAAAATGAAATTTCCCTCTCGTTGCGCTTTGCTTGAAAAAACGGGTCTGCTCGAACTCTGCGAGCTGCAGCTCCAATGGTTGCCCGTTGACCACAGCAGAAAGGGGGTCGGGGAATAGCGCAATTCGTGGTTGAATCTTGTAGAAATTTTGGAAACGATTGTGGAATTGCTCCTGTAATTTTTCAAAGTCTGCTCTATATTTCTAGATTTGATTAATACAGTTGGGGCTCTCTTTACGAAAGTCAGCGCACGTGGGAAAATGTGCAAATTTGCAGGAGGGGAAGAAAAGCCGTCAATGAAGAGCCCGAGATTGCGCTGAAATGTGGTCATGTGAGAATAGAGATCACACACTGTTTGATCTCTCCCCTGTAAGAGTGTGTTGAGGTGGTTGAGATGCACTCTGATGTCTCTCAGAAAGGCCATGTCACAAAGAAACTGTGTATCTTTCAGCTTCCCGTAGTATACACTTGTGTCACAACTAATACTGTTCTCCAAGAACACTGGTATTTCTGAGCGCAGTCCAAAAAAACGCTCCAGACACTTTCCTTCACTCATCCATCTAATATCCATATGCAGTTCTAAGTCCCCATACTCGGCATGCAGTTCATCCAAAGCTAATGAGAAGTATTTGCAGTCCTGCATGATTTGTTTTATTTTTACGTCAACGTGATCGTGAATGTCAAAAATCCTGCATGTTACTGTGCGTCGGGATAAGGACACAGCTTCAAAGTTAGTAGCTAAGTTAATGTCACCAAATGCTTTGGCCCTCTTCACTGCAAACCTCTTGACCACTCCTAATTCCGACAGTGACTCCTTTCCCTGGCAAGTTTAAGTGCCACATCATAAGACGCTGTGATGGCTGACTCTTGACACAATGTAGCTTTTGTGAAAAAGTGCTGCTGTTTACATACTTTTGATTTGAGGTCTGCTACTACAGCAGCCCTGGCAGCTCCAGTGTATTTCTCATTTTTATCCTTATTTAATGTGCTGTAATGTCGACTTAAGTTGTAATCTTTAATGGCTGATAATGTCTCCAAGCGAGCTAGACACATTTGCTTTCCTTTGAATTAAGTGAAGAGGTACTGTTCTTCCCATTTTATCTGAAAAATACGATTTTCTCGGTCAAGTTTTCTCTTTATGCTAAATCTAGTGGCCATGATTCTTGACAGTCTTTCTCGCGTTGCAAAGCGGCCCATGCCTTCTATTGTTTGGGTACGGTGCGCCCTTTATCGGTCAAAAGTATAATTACATTTTTTTTAATAATTACTGATCTATCAGCGGGCCGCCAGTTGCCCATCCCTTGTCTAGATTCTATAAAAAACTATATGAACCACCTTTCATCAAACTCGAAACCACGCCCACATTCCAAAGTGACAGCCGGAAGTCCCGCCTTAATTAAACCGGAAGTCCCGCCTTAATTAAACCGGAAGTCCCGCCTTAATTAATATAAAATTAATATAAAATTGATATAAAATTAATATAAAATTGATATAAAATTAATATAAAATTGATATAAAATTAATATAAAAAAATGTTTTTCTTTCCCATCCCCCACATCAGCCTATCCCCCCACTCCCGCCCACTTTCCCATCCCCCACATCAGCCCATCCCCCACTTCCGCTTCTCTTGACGTATAAGACCCTTCCTCCGACCTGCATAGTCATTGAATCCTTTCCAACATGGCTCCAGTAAGAAACAGGCTTCGCGCTATCATTTCTGAGACACCAGTCACGATCTTCAGCGATCAGACCAATTTTTGGCGTGCTCTGGAGACCCCCCGCAAGGGTACACTTTTTGTATGCAGAGCTCAGATGCCTCCGACCCACGCTCTGCAAGAAGAATGGTCTCTGGAACCCTATGGTGCCAGTGGTAAATGGGGGTATGTTTTCAAGTACGAAACTGGGGATCTGTGTCTCTATCAGCGGGGTGAAGAAGTTGAGAAGCTGCAGACTATCCACTCAATGGGTGTCTTATCATCAAACGACTGGGCTGTTCTGAAACTCATCATGCTCCGTAGACTAGACCGCGAGGACCTGAATGTAGCAGGCCCTGTTGTTAGCCAAGGAGCAGAGGACGGAATCACGGATACACCCGATGCTAAGCGCAACAAGCTGGAGCAACCCCTCCTGCACGAAACTGACATAGAATCAGGAAGTAGGATCTTCTCAGCTACTTGGCAGTCAAAGAGGGGGGTTACCGGCCGATGGTTTTTTCGCGCAAGTCTCAGAAAGGCTCAAGATGAATCAATTATTTTTATGCTTGAGTATTATAATACTGAGTGCGGCGTGTTCAGGACACTGTTAGCCATTCCATTTGATGCGTGGCTTGATAAGATGTCAGGAATAGCGGATCGAATTTCTACGCTGTTTCGCGAGTGTCGCAACTGGAAAGACATTCTGGGAGTCAAGAAAGCGCTTGCTTTGTAGACCCACCCCCTCACAACAGCCGATACCGCCCCTTCAACATTAACCACTCCCTACCCAGTATAAGACGAGCAACCTGATCAGCGGGCTGATCAGTACTCCGTGCAACTTCGTTGAACAGACTTCTAGCATCTGAAACCATGAGGAAGAACGTGGGCTGCGGTACGTCGTCCTGCGTTGTGGAAAGCTCTCCTGCTCCACCATCGCCTTCTTCAACCGCTTCAACATCGCCGCAGCACGGGTCCCCGGACAGCGACAAATTCTTCCCGGGACCGTACCACCCTCCTTCACCATCACCCCAGCCGGCTCTTGATTCCTTTTCCCAAAGCTACAGCGGGAGTGAGGATTTGTACGCCGCAGCGATGAAACGCATATCCGACTGGTCTTGCCCCCCCGGTATGAAACTCAGCCCTGAGCGTTTTGTATTACGGGCTAAGGACTGCAAAGATGGCAAGTTTCCCTTCCCACCTAACCCGGTGATCCAGGACGAAGATTTACAGTTTCCACCCTCCCCGGAGCCTTCCCAATCCGAGGACTCACAACTTCCCCCCGGCCAAGGAGATCCTCCCTCCCCGGACTTTTCTCAACCCCTTGTTTCGCAGGTTCCGACGAGCCAAGGAGAGGGTGAGACCGGACAGGATGAATACGACGGCTGGATACGGTTCGGCTTCATCAAAGCTGTGAAAACTGTAGTGTATTATTTGCTGAGCGCTGCGATCAACAAGTATATTCGTGACTCATGCTACGGATGTTCCCATAACCGTCCGAGTGTGAGAGAGCATCAGTGTGCATACGAGCTTGAGGATAGGTACTTTGAAAGAGCAGGTTCGAGGTTCTTTTTGCCGCAGAGGAGCTTCAAAAAGTAAAAATGTCAAAAAACAAAATGTATCAAGTGGGTGAGATATTAAAGAAGCGCAAAGTGCGGGGAGTCCAACAGGTCTTAGTACGTTGGAAAAATTGGCCGGAGAAATTCAACAGCTGGGTGAGAGCCGATGACCTGCGAGATGTATAAAAGAGAGCGCTGCTCACCGATGGCTGACAATGCAACATGGATCGCATAACTGAGGATGAGGGATTTTATCTGACGCTACCCTCCAACGCTAGTCTCAATGTGTTTAAGGATAATAACATATCGAGTTTCCGCGTGGATTTAGCCGAGCATATTAATTTACAAGGTCAATGGCAAGTGGCTTTGACGGAGGTTTCTTATCCACACACGTGGCATAACGTCCCTGCGGAAGAAGCCTACTTTGAATGGCGGAAAGCAGAAGAGGAAAATATCCAATGCGTAAAGATTGGAAACGGATACTACAATAATTTGAAACAGCTTATAACAGAGATTGAAACCCATCTGAGAAAGATAGATTCAGACATTTATTTCAGGGTTAATCGGCTCGCAAACCTACTCACCTACCAGGCCGGAGCTCAGTACCATCTACGTTTTCACGCTCCACTAGGAAAAATGGATTAAATTTGACCACTGGCAAGCCCCGCATCCTATAGATTTTAAGGCCGGTTTCTACCACCTCTATTTTTACAGCGACGTTGTTGCCCCGCAGATGGTGGGGGATGCTTACGCACCCCTCTTGCGTACGGTTCAGGTGGAGGGGGTGTTTGGAGATGTTATCACGCAGACCTTTCATAATCCCTACTATCTCCCAGTTGCCAAGAAACACATTGAAAATATACAAGTAGAAATTAAAACTGACCAGAACACCCCGGTGAAATTTACATACGGAAAGTGCATCGTGAAACTGCATTTCAGACCTGTGACCTCACAACGAGCCTTCAGATGAAACAGAATATATAAAAACGTGTGATTGCGGTTGGAATCATTCATAGCTGTGCAACCGGCCACACCTGCCACGTTGCTTCATGCTAAAAGTCGGGAAGGAAAAAAAAAAAGTAGTAAAAAACCGAGAAAACATCAGATAAATCTGAGAGATGACCCGCACCGTTTTGTCTCCTATTACCAGAATCAAGTAGGGGGTGCATTACCTGGTTTTTATGGTGCCCCCGTTATGTACGGTCGGGGGATAGGGTCTCTGTTTTCCAGGTTATTTCGTTTTGTGTCACCTTTAGTTAAATCCGGCTTTGCAATTGTTAAACCTCATCTGAAAAAGGCTGCCACAAACATCGCCTCGGATGTCATAGGTAAAGCTATGACGAAAATATCAGGCTCGCATCAGGGTGTGAATAACCAAGAGGGGTCAGGAGTTATGGTTCTATCAAGAAGAGCTAGAAAGAGACCTCCGGGGCAACGTGTTTGGCGTTCACAAATACTCGCGTCACGTAAAAAGAAGAAATCAGTCAGGAGAAGCAAAGCCAGAGGGAGGAAGTCTGCAGCGAGCAAAGATATATTTAGCTGAATTATTATTATTTTTCAATAAAAATTCAATCATGGCTCTTTTACATCAGAAATCATCAGAATGCACCCTAGCGGAACTGGATTTATTTTCAGCACCCATGACTCAACTATCTATCGAAGATAAGGTCTACACAGAAATATTACCTGTATCAGCGATTACAGACACCGGCCCTATTGAGTTTTTTATTCCCGGAGATGGAGAAAAATACCTGGATTTGAACGACACTTTACTGCACGTCCGTGTGAAGATCACGAACGCGGATGGAAGCAACCTGGCAGACGACGCGGCTGTCGGACTGTTGAATTACCCGTTGAATACGATGTTCAGTCAATGCGATGTTATTCTGAGAGACAGATTAATATCACAGTCGAGCGCAACTCACCCGTACAGAGCAATGATTGAAACTCTTCTAAACTATTCGGAAGACACTTTAAAGAGTCAATTCAGCGCAGGTCTCTTTTACAAAGACACAGTGGGAGCTATAGACTCGATTGTTGTGAATAATGGTCCGAACAGAGGACTGAATCAGAGAGCCTCTTTCACAACTAATTCCAGAGAGCTGCATCTGATGGGCCCGCTTCACGCAGATATTTTTTTCTGTGAAAGACTGCTCTTGAATTCTGTAGATATGAGGGTTAAATTAATCAGGGCAAGCGACGCGTTCTCTCTCATGGGAGCTCGTGATTCAACCTTTCGATTGAAAATTCTTGGCGCTTCTCTCTTTATGAAAAAAGTTATGGTATCCCCAGCCATCCGGCTCGGGCATGCCTCAGCTTTGATGAGAGGAAATGCCCTCTACCCGCTTTCACGTGTGAATGTGAAAACATATTCTATCCCTGAAAATTCTAGGATATGTACTCAGGAGAACCTCTTTTTGGGAGCCATACTGAAATATCTCGTTTTAGGAATGGTTCACCATGAAGCTTTTACAGGAAGAAGAGATCTGTCACCTTTCAACTTTAGGCATATGGATGTCGAATATATGGCGCTCTGTAAAGATGGCAGGCAGCTCCCAGCCAAGGCGTTTCAACCTCAATTCAACAACAGTATCTCAGTCAGGGAATATTATAACATGTTCACCGCTACAGGTCGTCATTTAAAAGACCTTCCTCTGAGCATCGCTCGCGAGGAATTCAACAACGGTTACTCCCTGTTTGTCTTTAATCTCAATCCGGGCGAGGATGCTGACGCGCTGTCACCAGTATCTAATGGTAATTTGAGACTGGAAATGAGATTCAGGGTCCCGTTACCTCATACAACCACTCTGATTGTGTACGCGTGTTACGACTCAATATTGGAAATCGATTCAAAAAGGCAGGTCTTGGTGGATTTTTATTAAAAACATGAATAACCACGAGCTAGAGAGCCTGATGCATCACCTGTTGGGGGACTTATTTTATGGGGTTTGGGCGTCGGATCACCTCCCGTTACTCAAACGCACGTACAGAGGACCCGCCTATTTCATCGTGAACACTCATCCTTCACACATGCCTGGAGAACACTGGCTAGCTCTGACTTTGGAAGAAAATAATCAAGCCACCTTTTTCGACTCTTACGGATTCCCTCCAGATTTTGATTTCTATCCCTCAAGCATCGTGTCATTTCTGAAAGACAGATCCTCAAAAATATTGTATCATAATCGTCAACTTCAAAATACTCTGTCTCTCGTGTGCGGTCATCACTGTGTTTATTATCTGTGTCATAAAGCGTGCGGGCTATCGGTGCATGAAATATTGGCGACCTACGGCGATGATGTTTATAAAAATGATGTTATGGTATTTGATTTTGTGAAGAAATATCAGCGATGTATCAAAAAGAGGACCTCGTGCTCATTTAATCATGGAACGTGTTCTTTACAAATGTTTAAAGATTGCTACAAACTGTAAGATAAAAAAAAACACTGTACGCATGAATAATTTGAAACAATAAAGATATCTTTATTCCAAATTCTTTTATCAAGTTTTTTATTACATAGACTTTCAGGGTGAATATTTCAGCCATTCGGGGTTTTTAACTCTTCCGCTTCTCTGTTTATCTAAATTTGAGTCCTGTCCGTTACGTTCATCCTCATACTCTAACCCTAGAAATTTTGGTGAAAGGATCTTTTTTTTTTTTTTCCTTCTCGCGAGAGGCTTATCTCCATTCTTCTCCTCCTCCTCCAATACAGCCGTTTCTGTCAAACGTCTGTATTGTTGACGTGCATGTGGATTGCTGACTGAGGAAACTGGGATGTTTAGTTCCTTTAAGGCCGTCAGGAAAGGGGTCCACCCAACAGGATCTGGGGTCTGCGTCTTCCTCTTAAACGGGAGCAAAAGATTTTTCAGCAGATCGAGTATATGAGACCCTCCCATCACACGATCCCGATAGACAAATTCGCCTTTGGGTGTCCAGCTCTCACCGCTTTCGGATAACTTTTTCAAAATGTATTTTGCGTTTTTGGAATCTCTGTTAGGCAGGGCCTTTAGAACTTCACTCGCCGTTTCATCCAGTCCGGCAGTAGACGCTGTAGAACCAGAGTTTGCCTCACCTACATTATTTTCAGGCATGGGCTGATGTTGCAGTGTTAGTGTGACTCGGGGTTCCTCCTGCTGACCTTGCTTCATCAGAACCAGATACCTCTGCAGCAGAGCGTCGTATTTTTTTATTTTTTCATAAGAACTTAGTCCCGGTTCATTCAGTATTTCTCTCATTTTGGAATCCAAATCCTCTTCAACCGTCTGTCTGATAGAAGTCTCTGACGGGGTCAAACGTTTAAATTGATGCGGTGAAACGAGATACATCTTTTGAGCCGTCCTAAGAGACATTTTCTCATCTCCTGATAAGACCACCCACTAGCTCTCCAATTAAAGGCGCTACAACGCTGAGCAGGGGGAGAATAAAGCCACCCGTCTGATTTTTCAGAGCCAACTGCTTGCGTTTTAACCCTGTTCTTTTATCAGCCAGCAGCCTAGTGATCTTTTTCTGCCTTTGCAATTTTTTATGTTGAGAAGGAGATATTTTAACGTTACCCTTTAAGATATTCAGAGCTATCTCACACAAGGCTTTAAGAAAGTCGGGTGAGCAGTGAGCGAGAATGTCTTTGCGTTTCTGTGGAGTAGCGTGATACAGAGCTCTGAATAAGGGAGCGTTCCTTTTTATGCGGGCTGACATGATGAATTAATTAATTAGGCTTAGGTAGATACACAACAGGCCACTGACCGGGGAGCATACCCGATCTCAGTCTGAAACGATCTGGGCAAGTCGGAGTCAGATCAACGATTAAATAGCCGTGAGGCTCTCTGGCAGCATCTCCAAAACTCTCCATAAAGAAAGTCTTCTCTGATGGAAATATTTGGCGGGCTAATATATTCAGCTGCAATTTATCTCTGGGGTTCTTAAATAACACCATATAATTATTGTTCAAGCTGATGGTACGACTGTACTTCCCTTGGTGAAACACGTTCTGAGTCAACATCATCACGCTCATATTTCTATGATGTCTGTATTGTGTAAAAATCTTGACCACTTCTGGATGCTCCGAGGCCTGGAAAATGACATCGTCCAAAATGACCAAATGATTTTGGTCACGAGGAAACAGATTTTCATCATCAAAAGAATGAGGTAACCCCTCGATGAATTTAATATTTTTATTCATTTTTTGCAATTCAGCATACAGACTTTGAAAAGAAGTATAGATCCATACAATATTTTCTGGTACAACATCCATGACATGGTTACATTTCTGCAAAACATTTTTTACAAAGAAAGATTTCCCACATCCACTAGGGCCTACAATCATACATGAAAAGGGTGTTCTGAATCTTGGGTCAAATTCAATCTCCTGTGTTTCAGAGGAGAGAGACATTTTTTCAGTTAACACTTAGTAACCTAAAGGCAGAGTTGTTCCGTCGGGAAAAAGCCTTTTCTTGTCATACACCACACGGAACTTTTTCTGAAATGTGGCATTTTTTAGCTGAAAGCTTCTTTTATCTCGCCTGATGGTACGTTGTGGAGCTTCTAAAACGACCCCTGTAGAACCTTGCAAATAACCTTCCACCAGGTCTTTCACACTATCAAAATTCACCCTCTCACTACATTCCTGAGTTTGAGTGATGCCTTTAACGCGCATCACAACCTTTTTCCGGTTTCTGGTCTGATACGCGTAGCTTTTAGGTCCTGTTGATGCAAATTCCTGAATCGTGTCACCTCCCAGCTCATCCGTTAAATCACCCAGATAATTGCCCAGCTCCAAGGGAGTCTCACCCGGTTTAACCACATAAATGAGGCTGTCGGTATCTATGTACAAAACTCGATGCTGAAGTTGTTCGAGACAGGTGTACAGTTTCAGACGAGCGTATGCTGTGGTGAACGCTGCGATAAACACATTATTTACCTTGTTGGGTGGAGAGATGCAGCGCTTGTTGTATTTCCACTGAACCATACACATTTTATCGGTTAGAAAGTGAAAGTAGCTGACTGTGTATTTACCTGAGAACAAAAAGTCAAAAAACTCCTCAGCCTTGCACAAGATGGTAGTTTGAAGCAGGTCATTTCTTTGTGCAAATTTCCCCCAAAAACTGTTCAGACATACAGTGGGGCAAAAAAGTATTTAGTCAGCCACCAATAGTGCAAGTTCACCCACTTAAAAAGATGAGAGAGGCCGGTAATTTTTATCATAGATATACCTCAACTATGAGAGACAAAATGAGATAAAAAAATCCAGAAAATCATATTGTCTGATTTTTAAAGAATTTATTTGCAAAATATGGTGGAAAATAAGTATTTGGTCAGTTACAAACAAGCAAGATTTCTGGCTCTCACAGACCTGTAACTTCTTCTGTAAGAGGCTCCTCTGTCCTCCACTCGTTACCTTCATTAATGGCACCTGTTTGAACCTGTTATCAGTATAAAAGACACCTGTCCATAACCTCAAACAGTCACACTTTAAACTCCACCATGGCCAAAACTAGAGAGCTGTCAAAGGACACCCGAAACAAAATTATAGACCTGCACCAGGCTGGGAAGTCTGAATCTGCAATAGTTAAACAGCTTGGTGTGAAGAAATCAACTGTGGGATCAATTATTAGAAAATGGAAAACATAGAAGACCACTGATAATCTTCCTCGATCTCGGGCTCCACGCAAGATCTCACCCCGTGGGGTCAAAATGATCACAAGAACGGTGAGTAAAAATCCCAGAACCACATGGGGGGACCTAGTGAATGACCTGCAGAGAGCTGGGACCAAAGTAACAAAGGCTACCATCAGTAACACACTACGCAGCCAGGGACTCAAATCCTGCAGTGCCAGACGTGTCCCCCTGCTTAAGCCAGTACATGTCAAGGCCCGTCTCAAGTTTGCTAGAGAGCATTTGGATGATCCAGACGATGACTGGGAGAATATCATATGGTCAGATGAAACCAAAATAAAACTTTTTGGTAAAAACTCTACTCGTCGTGTTTGGAGGAGAGAGAATGCTGAGTTGCATCCAAATAACACCATACCTACAGTGAAGCACGGGGGTGGAAACATCATGCTTTGGGACTGTTTTTCTGCTAAGGGACCAGGACGACTGATCCGTGTGAAGGAAAGAATGAATGGGGCCATGTATCGTCACATTTTGAGTGAAAACTTCCTTCCATCAGCAAGGGCATTGAAGATGAAACGTGGCTGGGTCTTTCAGCATGACACTGATCCCAAACACACCGAACGGGTAACGAAGGAGTGGCTTCGTAAGAAGCATTTCAAGGTCCTGGAGTGGCCTAGCCAGTCTCCAGATCTCAACCTGATAGAAAATCTTTGGAGGGAGTTGAAAGTCCGTGTTGCCCAGCGACAGCCCCAGAACATCACTGCTCTAGAGGAGATCTGCATGGAGGAATGGGCCAAAATACCAGCAACAGTGTGTGAAAACCTTGTGAAGACTTACAGAAAACGTTTGATCTCTGTCATTGCCAACAAAGGGTATATAACAAAGTATTGAGATGAACTTTTGTTATTGACCAAATACTTATTTTCCACCATATTTTGCAAATAAATTCTTTAAAAATCAGACAATGTGATTTTCTGGATTTTTTTTTCTCATTTTGTCTCTCATAGTTGAGGTATATCTATGATGAAAATTACCGGCCTCTCTCATCTTTTTAAGTGGGAGAACTTGCACTATTGGTGGCTGACTAAATACTTTTTTGCCCCACTGTAGTTTAGCCATCTGTCTTTTAGCAGGATTCACCTCGATGTTGTCCACGTTCAGCTGGATGCCCTGATTAAGTTTGTAGTCTGCTACATACTTTAAGCGGCTCTCCTCATCCGTTGCTTCAGCAGGGAAGCCTTAAGCTTCCTGTTTACCTTTGAGAAATTTGTGAATATACGGTTCAAAAATTGAACTGCTTTTTTTCTCAAAATGCCAAACCTCAGTGATTTTCGCAACACGGTAACCGTGTTCTAACGCTTTACAAAGCTCGACACTGACCCATACTCCCCTCAGCACTCTCTCCTCATCAGAGTGGGTGCAGGAACCTGCCTGGTGGTTAATTTCAGCACATGCACGGCAGAGAGTGAACACCAGTTTACCCGCAGATGTCCTGTAAGGTAAAACAGGAAAAAACAGACCGTGGGGAGGATACACCGTAGCTTTAATGAACCCGTAGTAGTTGCGGGGATCATCAAAATCCCGGCAAATGATCTTGGGATGACCTAGGGGGTAGGGGAAGTTGGAATTCACGTACGGGTACAGAGAAGTAAAATCTACATAATACACCGCTTCCTCTTCTCCTGCACTGTACCTGAGTCTGAGAGCAGACGTCCTGCCACCGTATAAAGCTTCACGCGGTGAGAGAGGTTCTGGGGCGTTAAAACCTTCCAGAAAACTTTTGACGCCTAAGCGCGACGCCTTCAGCTGGACCCATTCGTGCTCCCAGACAACCTCTAATCGCACGCTGTAAACTGACTGTAATATCCTGGCTCTCTCGATGGTGGCTGAGAGGATTGCTTCAAAGCAAACACCCCTGAGAGGACAGGTGCGGTCGGGTAGAAAGCAGATGGGACAGCCGTGAAAAAAACACCCGTTGAACTCGAACACAGTTTTGACCCCGTCCACTTCTGCGTACCCATCCACATAATAAGGTCCAATTTTCTTTTTCCCCCTGTTTAACGCATGCTGAATCTCTATTCCCCTCTCATGAGCTAACCATTCTAGCCATTGAATGGACGCGTCTGAAAACGTCTTACACTGACGCCTGTAGTCCACCGGTGAGGGTATGGCTAGAGTATTTGCAGGAAGGAAATTGGATGTGAAAACCTTCATGCAGGCTGCGGCGATTGTGATGCATTTTAAAGGATCCACGTTCGTCTCTTTAAAGAACTCTTCCCGGAATTTCACACAGCCCATGAAAAGAATCTCAACATCATTTTGACAATAATAAAGAGCTTCTTTCTGAAAGTCAAAGGTTCGCTCGCACGCCTGGCTGTACCAGACGTTAAACTGTTCCTGCTCTGCAGGGTTCATGTGTTCGATTGCGTAGAAGCAGGGGGCAGGGAGCGGGCCGACATATTTTAAATTGTTCTCAGAGGAGAACAAATGGGGAAAAAACCTTTACTGTGATCTGTGAAGCCTAAAGCTTTCGGCATTTGACTCAGTTTCATAGCAAGAAATGAAAGGCTGTCAATGAATTTCAGTGCGTAATCTGGTTCTGTGAAACAGAGGATTTTGCTCCCCTGGGTGATGAGGTGCGGTCTAATACCCATTTCCACCATCACCCTGAGAATCAAGTAAGAGTCATAACCCCGGCCGTTATGAGCGATAAATGTGTAACCCCTATACCGGGGTTTTCTGAACTGAAGCAAAAATTTACGGACGCAATTCAGTCCGTAAGCGTGCCAGAGATGACCTTTCCATGTTTTGGTACAGACAAGAAATGGGATGTGAACCCCGCTCTGATCGATGAAACATTCAAAATCGTAAAAAACCAGTTTATCAGTGAGTTCTCCATCAGTAAGGCTAGGTTGAATGTAGCACTGATGTTCGTTTAACGTTACATCAATGCTACCAGGCACTTTCTCATGACAGACGGTGCATTTTGATACACAGACGTGACCCCTGCTCTCTCCTCCTGCCGATACATGATGTAGTTTTTTACACGCAGGACAGTATTTTGTTGTTTGGCAATTACTTAAAAGCTTCCCGAGTTTAGGCTTCTCTCTGGGCTCTCTGTGTTTAACAAAGCAGAATGAATTACGACAGATCCGGTTACAATCTGCGCAGCGTACAGTGCGGGACTCTTGGAGAGTACAGCCCGGATCGTGGCATACGGAACAATGACCCCCGCAGTTATGTGTGTTGATGTTTTGGTAACCGGTAAAGCAGTAACTGCAGATGTACTTGGAGCCGGTTAAACCCAGCAGGTTTTTTACCCCATAATAATGATTTTTGAATAAGAACAGAAAAAGAGGATTTGAGCGATCTGGAAAGTCTGTCTCGAATTTACAAAGCAGTGCTCCCCCATCGCTTTTATAGAATACCACAATTTTCCTACCCACTATCTTTTCAAATTTTTGCACATCGCTGAAAGTCACGGGGGATTGCTCAGTCAAACCTACCATAAGCTGCCATTCTCCAGCTTGATGCGCGGCTTCTGCGTCTGTAAAAGACGGGTTAAATACATGTGCTAGACTGATTGAGAAACATAGCTGATTAGAACAATTGTCAATGATATACAAATGACGTTTCTTTTTATGAATCAGCTCGCAGTCTAATGTTTTTACAGCTTTACGCTTTGCACCGCCTGTAGGGTTTCTCACAACCTGAAGAATTAGTTCTAAGTTGCTATTTGGGGGAAGCTCTGCGTTGGACTGTACAAGCTCATCTAAAAGTTCCTGAAACCCCGCCAGAATTGAATCAGGTTCATCATTTACTTGAACAATCGTATGACGAGAGAATCCCTCCCCGCTTAATTCTAACTGCACAATATCGTTACGAGCTGCTGATTGTCTAGCAGAGTTAGCAAGCTCGACGAGTATGTTATGTACCTGTGTATAGAATTCTGCGAGATTAGGAACATCATGGGGGCATGCAGCAATCACATTGAAAGGACGTCTTATCTCTGTAACATTAAAATGCTCACGTTCAACATGGGGTGCATCGGTTACCTGAGTCTGTTCAGGGGTGTCTACCACCTGCTGATCCCGACTCATGTCGGGCTGAACCATTCGTTCAGGTATGGGGGCGGTGGAGGAAGAAGGAGTCAGGTTCGGCTGTTGAGGTAGGCTGGATGTGGGATTTTGCAGAACATTACTGGAAGAATCACTTTGATTACTTTCAACGTTTTCTATAACCCCCTGATTGATATGCCCTCCTTGCTGCTGAAACTGACCCTCTGTAGGATTAGGCGGGGTTAAGGACTCATTTTCTTGCAACACCGGATGAGGGACAGAAACGTTTAATTCTCGGATCGCTTGTTCTAATGAGAGTAAATGCTCCAGATTCCTATCTGCGTTTATTTGTTCTTCTCTTATAGGGGATGGTTGATATATATTGACAAATTCGGATTCATGCTGAACAGGTATATTCTTAAGGTCATTAACAGCCTGTACTATTACATTCAAAGCAACTCTCATTTGCTGTTTATCCATATTTTACAAAAGTCACAAATTACTTAGTTGTTGAACAGTTCGTCCATCAGGATGTGGCAGGTTCTCAGAAGCACCCTGGATTTTGATCTGTATCCTTCGGATCGACGTGACCCACAGGTCGGTATCCGTTCTACCGTTGATGAAGTTTCTGTAATACGGAAGAAAAATCACAATTAGGTTTTTGTCATTTATAATTAGTAAAAAAAAAAAAAAAAAGTATCGGGTGAAATTATTATTACAGATGCGCCATGATGGTTGATGCCCTGTCGTTCTTTCTTTGGGGTAGATGTTTTTTCAACGGATAGTTGAAATTCAGGAAGTAAACTCTTTTTGACTTTGTAAAGAGTCAGCCTGTTTGTTGAACGTTTCTGACCAGGTTTGAAGCAGGGCTTCACGTCCTGCTTCTGGTCCTGCTCCTGGTCTCCCTTCAAGTCCTGCTCCTGATCCCCCCTACGGTCGGGGTTCACCCGAGGCAGAATACCAGGGAGAAGGCCGGGTAAGATTCTTGGGTTATAATGAGGAGCGGGCTGTCCATATTGAGAATCTATTAAACCTACAAGATTTAATAAGGATTTAAGAATAAAAAAAAATAAAAAACAAAAACAAAAAAAAAACTAATACCTCAAATTAAAACAAACTTTATGCTCAATGACATTACTCAATGAAAGTCTATGGTGTTAAAACAGAGACAATCCAATACGCTGCATTTATCATTAGGTTACAAGTCATCTTAACTAACACATGACTGTAAAGGATCTTTAAGAACTTCAACTCAGTATCTCACAGTATATTAAACATTGCTAAAAAGCTGTTGCTTATAAATACAGTTAGCTAGTACTTAACTTACTATGGGATAATGTGTCGACGTCCTGACACACCTCAGACCCAGGGTTATGCATTTCAGCTGATACAACAGGCGTAGAAGGATGTGAAGGCATTAGCAGGCTTACCTAAAGGTCCTGGATGCAGATGAGTCAAGGGGTGGGAGAAGTGTTCTTAAATGCACTTTCTACAGCTCCATCTATCGCCTTGTGAAGCTGTAGCTCCACCTTATCAGCTGATCGAATCAGGAGTTACCAAAGACAGATACCGCGACTTTTAAATTTATATAGGGGTTGGGGGATGGCTGCCGTGTGACTGTGTCACTCACACTCACACAGCTGCTCATTGACACGGAGTGCTAACAGTGATTATATAAGAAATCAATACAAATAATTAAAAATAATCATTTAATCATCATAACCGTTATTAAAATAACATAGTTAATTTTTTATATGCATTTTTATACATTTTTTAATAATTTTTTTCATCAGGTGACGCTTAAACCGTGTGGCGTGGTGTGATCTCCTCATGGTGTGACCTATCACATCATGTGACCCTTAGGAAGGACAGTGATTCACAAAGAGTCTCTCCTCTTTTTTCTAAGTGGTGTATTTTTCACCCCCTCCCAAGGTCCAAACACCTGATGGATTAATTAACCATTCGCATCAGATGACTCTTAAACCGTGTGGCATGGTGTGAGCTCCTCATGGTGTGACCTATCACATCATGTGACCCTTAGGAAGGACAGTGATTCACAAAGAGTCTCTCCTCTTTTTTTCTAAGTGGTGTATTTTTCACCCCCTCCCAAGGTCCAAACACCTGATGGATTAATTAACCGTTTGCATCAGATGACTCTTAAACCGTGTGGCATGGTGTGATCTCCTCATGGTGTGACCTATCAGATCATGTGACCCTTAGGAAGGACAGTGATTCACAAAGAGTCTCTCCTCTTTTTTTTCTAAGTGGTGTATTTTTCACCCCCTCCCAAGGTCCAAACACCTGATGGATTAATTAACCATTCACATCAGGTGACTCTTAGGAAGGACAGTGTGGCGTGGTGTGAGCTCCTCATGATGCGACCTTTCACATGAGGAGACCCTTAGGAAGGACAGTATCGTCTTTGTATAGAGCGCTTCAGTCTGCCCCCCACTTTGTATAGAATGCTCTGGACAGCCGTCAGTAAGTCACCTATTCTTACTGGAGAAAGGACAGCAGCCTAGAGTGACCCAGATCTTTTCCACTGCAACCTGCGTCTGAGCGAGCACAGAATCGGCTTGAAACACAACAACCATGATGGATGATAAGGTGGGAGAGCATTTTATTTATTTATTTTTTCTAACCATCTTAAAAAAGATTGTGTATTTAAGTTTGGGAAAGACAGCTAGATGCGATCTAAACCTTCCCTCCATTTTTACGGAAGTAAACAAGGAGCAAGACGGCTTGTGACGTTATTGAAGTCTCTACTGCGCATGTGGGACGCTTAAACCGTATGAATGAACAAAATTAGACTTTTTTTTTTTTATTTTATTTTATTTTATTTTTTTTTTTCTTTTAATAGACCGATACATATACATGTACATCATTATTTATTGTGTATAAAGATATATATATATATATATATATATTCTTACAGAATCCTATGAGGCAAAGGGCCACATAGTAAGGCAGAGTGAGGGGGTCGCAGCCATCCCCCAACCCCCCTCGCTGCAGTGTGAGTGTCACTCACACTCATCACACAGCTGCTCAAGCTGCAGGCAGGCAGAGATTGAAACGGAGTGCTTACAGTGATTATATAAGAAATCAATACAAGTAATTAAAAATAATCATTTAATCATCATAACCGTTATTAAAATAACATAGTTAATTTTTTATATGCATTTTTATACATTTTTTTATAATTTTTTTAATTATTCATTTTTTTATTATTTTTTTAATTCAATTTTATATTAATTTTATATTAATTTTATATTAATTAAGGCGGGACTTCCGGTTTAATTAAGGCAGGACTTCCGGTTTAATTAAGGCAGGACTTCCGGCTGTCACTTTGGAATGTGGGCGTGGTTTCGAGTTTGATGAAAGGTGGTTCATATAGTTTTTTCTATACTATAGGATACATCGTTGTATACATGGATTTTCTTCGTTAGTTCTGTACATCCACTGTCTGTGAAATTACATGTGAAACTTCTTCCCACAGGCGGCAAACTGCTTGTTTTTGCAGCCAGATGCTACACATTTTTGTAGCACGTCTCCATGGGTGTGGGTAGTACCAATATGGCAGCTGGTGGCTTCATTTTTCCAGGCTATCAGCAATCTGGTGAATAAATAGAGATCAGTGAGCTCTCCGCGCAAAACATTTCTTGCGGGATATATCTGCCTCTTCTGAGGCATTTCTTTTCTTCTCATGCATTTTGTACACAATTTTTTTCTCTTACGACCCTCAGCCATTTTCAAGAACCGCTGTGAGAAAGTTGAACTTCAATGACTGTCTGAAACCGTAGCTCACCACAGATATACATACACCAAAATATAGCTAATGGGACAAGCATGTAGGATGGCCTTACGTAAACATATCACCAGAATGATATACAATTAGGAGGACCACTTATTTAGATGATCCACCCAGAAATAAAAAAATCATCCTCTATACCTCTAACAGTCTGTATTTTGTTTGAGACCATTGTGGAGGACAGCCTTTATGCAGCGATTAAATTAGGATGACAAACTTTGTCTGGACATCATGCTATGTTTTTCTCTTTTTCTTTGCAAAGAATCTAAAGTGCCGACTCAGAGAATCTATCCAATTTATTTTTCTAGATTGCATAGATACATTTTTTTTCATACTTTTTACTCAGAAGGAAATCTGTTAAAAAAGGTGAATGTGACATCATACAGCAATAATTTATGTTTTTTATGTATTTTGTCTTCTTTATTTGGGCCAAAACAATACCTGATACATAAATAGGATATGAAACATGTATGACATTAATTCAGCTATCTTCATTAATAGGTCATCAGAATGACCACATTTAACTTCTAATGGATGTATCATTTAGACAATTTTAAGTGTATTTTAGATCATTTCTTTGATTGTGTTAAATAATGATGCAGCAACAACTAATGATGCATCAACAGTCAGAATCCCGTTTTGCTTCATAATGGATTCTTGAAATCAACCTCATTGCTAAAACAGGATTTGGTGTTTGGCAATGACATAACGGTTATAAATATACGTACTGTCATGATTGGGTTCAGAGAGGCCCAATATGCAGAACACAACGGAAACGGAGAGAAAGTTTAAATGAGTTTATTGAGTTAAAGCACATGGAATAATGACTGGAAACTGGTTCAACCCTGGAGGGCAGATACACTGGAGTCTTGAAGAATCCGGGTTAGACCTTGAGAGAGGAACTGTTGGGTCCAGAGACTGTTTGTTTCAGCAGAGTTCAGTGTCAGCTTCAGCGTCTTGCCTCTAACGTTAGGACAGACCTTGACTTTGGTTTTCCAGCTCTTAGTCCAGAGCAGCATGGGAATCCAGAGGAAGGTCTTCAGGTTTGGCTCAGAGGGCAGGCTCGGCAGGTTAAGCTCATCCAGAGCTTACAAGACAAAAACAGGTTCCCTGTAAGCAGAGACAAAATGGAATTAGAATCCAACTAGGAGATTTGAGGCAACAAAGAATTCACAGAGGGAGTGAGGCTTAGGTGCTAACCAAACTGGATAAACACTGCGGCGTTGAGGCAAGGTCTGAAGGCTGCTTATATACTGGAGGATCCTCCTGATGATGAGATGCGTCTCAGGTGTGTCGAAGGCTCAGCTCAGGAGGGGTCGCTGGGAGGGATCGTCGATTGGGAGGGATCGCTTGTACTCCTCGATGAGGGATGGGTCGAGGATGTAGGACCCAGGAACCCACTGGCGATCCTCCGGACCGTAGCCCTCCCAATCGACGAGGTACTGCCAGCCGCGACCTCGCCGACGGGAGTCCACGATCCGGCGGACGGTGAAGGCCGGATGTCCATCGACTTCCAGGGCGGGTGGAGGGGAGTCGGACGGAGGGCACAAAGGGCTGGAGATGACAGGCTTGATCTGGGAAACGTGGAACGTGGGATGAATGCGAAGAGTCGGAGGAAGTTGTAGGCGTATGGCTGACGGGCTTATGACCTGGGAAATCCTGTAGGGGCCAATGTATCTCGGAGAGAGTTTACGGGACATCCCCTTGAGGGGAATGTCCCGAGTGGAGAGCCATACCTCCTGACCGACGGAGTAATCTGGGGCAGGACGTCTCTTAGAGTCGGCGAACCGTTTGGTGGTCTCCAAGGAACGGTTGAGGGTGGCTATGGTGTCTCTCCAGATACGATGACAACGGCGGATGTGGTGGTTGACTGATTGGACCGAAATCTCTCTCTCGTCTGCAGGGAAAAGTGGAGGTTGGTAACCAAGACTGACCTGAAATGGGGACTGGCCGGTGGAAGCTGACTTGAGAGAGTTGTGGGCGTATTCAATCCATGGGAGATGCTGGCTCCAGTCAGAGGGATTACTGGAGGTGAGACAACGAAGGGAGGATTCGAGCTGCTGGTTCATTCATTCTGTTTGGCCATTGGACTGTGGGTGATAACCTGAGGTGAGAGACGATTTGCAGTTAAGAGCTGAGCAGAAGGCTTTCCAAACCTGAGAGATGAATTGTGGTCCGCGGTCCGAAAGAATCTCCTGAGGGATACCATGTAGACGGAAGACATGTTTAATTAGGAGCTGGGCGGTTTGAAAAGCCGTGGGAAGCTTCCTGAGGGGAACAAGATGGCAGGACTTGGAAAATCGGTCAACAATGGTAAGGATTGTGGACATACCTCGAGAGATGGGAAGACCAGTAACGAAGTCAATTGCGATATGTGACCAGGGGCGAGAAGGAACAGGAAGAGGGTGCAACAGGCCAGAAGGAGGTTGATGTGTGGTCTTGCTTCTGGCGCAGGTAGGACAGGCCAGAACATATTCCTTCACATCCCTGTGCAGGGTAGGCCACCAGAAACGTCTAGAGATAAGGTTGATGGTTCTGCTCACCCCCGGATGAGCGGAAAATTTGGCAGTATGCATCCACTGAATTAGGCGTTATCTGACCGAAGAAGGAACATAAGATTTGTTTGGAGGACCATTACCTGGGTCAGGTTCAGAAGCCAGGGCAGAGTTTATGAGGTCGGAGATCTCCCAGGTAACCACCCCAACAGTGCAGGAAGCGGGTAGAACAGGTTCAGGCGTCTCGGATTGTTCAGTGGAATAAAGACGAGAGAGAGAATCAGGTTTGATGTTCTTGGATCCGGGTCTGTAAGAGATAATGAGATGAAACGGGAGAAGAATAGTGACCACCTTGACTGCCGAGGATTGGCTTGTTTGACGGATTGGATGTAGGAAAGGTTCTTGTGATCTGTCCAAACAAGAACCGGGTGTTCAGCTCCTTCAAGCCAGTGTCTCCACTCCTCTAATGCCAATTTGATGGCCAATAGTTCGCGGTCACCAACATCGTAGTTTTGCTCAGCAGGGGAAAGTCTACGGGAGAAAAAAGCACATGGGTGAACTCTTTGATCTGAATCGAGTCTTTGAGATAAAACAGCACCAACTCCAGAGTCAGAAGCGTCGACTTCGAGGATGAATTGTTTTGAGGGAACAGGCTGGATTAACACTGGAGCTCTGGAAAACAACATCTTAAGTTTGTCAAATGCAGTTTGTGCCTCGGGGGTCCATTGGAAGGTTCTTTTGACTGAAGTTAGAGAGGTAAGAGGGAGAGCTGTCTGACTGTAATTCCTGATGAATCTTCGATAAAAGTTTGCGAAACCCAGGAATCTCTGCAGCTGTTTACGGTTCTCGGGAACCGGCCACTCCAAAACTGCTTTTATCTTATCTTCAGATGGCTTAACCTGCCCGCCCTCGAGCACAAACCCCAAAAAGGTGACTGAAGGTTGGTGAAACTCGCATTTCTCGGCTTTGACAAAAAGTTTATTCTCTAGAAGTCTTTGTAAAACCAGGCGGACATGCTTCTTATGCTCAGGAAGATCCTTGGAGTAAATGAGTATGTCGTCGATATAGACAAAAACGAACACATTCAAAAAGTCTCTGAGAACGTCGTTAACTAAAGCCTGAAAACAAGCAGGGGCGTTGGTAAGACCAAAAGGCATGACTAGGTACTCGAACTGGCCCAGAGGAGTCTTAAAGGCTGTTTTCCATTCATCACCATCTCTGATCCTGAGAAGGTGATAGGCGTTCCTTAAATCGAGCTTAGTAAAGACAGTAGCCCCTTGTACTGGTTCGAATGCGGAAGCAAGAAGAGGAAGTGGGTACTTGTTCTTAACAGTGATTTGGTTCAACCCTCTGTAGTCGATACATGGTCTAAGTGAACCATCCTTTTTGCCCACAAAAAAGAAACCTGCTCCCAATGGAGACGAAGAGGGGCGGATTATTCCAGCAGCTAACGACTCATTAATATATTTCTCCATCGTCTCTCGTTCTGGTTTGGAGATATTATAAAGTCTACTGCTGGGTAGAGGTGCACCTGGTAATAGCTCGATAGCACAGTCGTATGGTCTGTGAGGTGGAAGGGACGTAGCACTGACCTTACTGAAGACAGGAGCCAGATCAAGGTACTCTGAAGGGACAGAAGAAAGGTCAGGAGCGTCCATCTCCCCCCCACCTCTAGGTGATCTCACAGCGGGAGCTGCTGAACGAAGGCATGTCTCATGGCAAGTGGTTGAACAAGACTCAATGTGACGATCAGTCCAATTTATATGGGGGTTGTGTCGTTGCAGCCACTCAAACCCCAAGACCAAAGCAGAACATGCAGAAGGAAAAACAAAGAAGGATAAGGTTTCACGATGGTTACCTGAGATCAACAGCTCGAGGGGTTGTGTTTGATGAGTAACTTGGTGAAGTTTCTTTCCATCGATCGCGGAGACACAGAGAGGCTGGGTTAGAGGAATAGTTTCAATCTGTAGCTGTTGAACCAGGTTGGAGTCAATTAAATTCCTTTCACAGCCTGAATCGATGAAGGCAGATAAGGTGAGGTTTTGGTCAGCAAAGAACAATGTGGCAGGAAGCAACAGGCGAGGAGATTTCTCAGAGATAACTTGGCCCGTCAGACTCCTCAGATCCTCTGACGGGCCCGGGCTTTTGATTTAGCTGGGCATGAGGCAATGAAATGGCCACTCTCACCACAGTAGATGCACAGCTTGCTCCTGACACGCCTTAATCTTTCCTCAGGAGTTAGCCTCGTATGTCCAACCTGCATGGGTTCGGCTTCCACTTCTACCGCATGAGAGGCCTGAACTGGCAAAGGGAGAGATTGGGTCATAGACCTCGGCTTAGAAAAAGGTTCTGTGGGAGTAAAAAAGGCACTCACATTGTTAGAAGAGTTGAATGGACCATAATTCCTTGGTTTTGTGTTATTTCTAGCTCGAATCCTATTATCCAGCCTAATTGCCAGGCGGATTAATTCCTCGAGAGTAGCTGGTTCGTCGAGGGTTGCAAGCTCATCTTTAATATTTTCGTTGAGGGCCTCAAAATAAGCACTCTTTAACGCACATTGATTCCAACCGGAAGCTGCGGCTTTCACCCGGAAGTTAATAGAGAATTCAGCTACAGATGAATTTCCTTGTTTTAAATTCAAAAGAGCACGAGAGTCTACAGTTTGATCTGTCTCCTGGTTAAAAACTTGAGAAAACTCAGAAATAAAGTCTGAATATTGGCAGCTAAGGCTTTCTTCGGAGGAAAATCTAGCTTGCGCCCACTCAAGGGCTCTTCCGGTCAATTGAGACAAAATAAAGGTTATCTTCTTGTAATCCGTTGGAAAACTGTCAGGGGAGTTTTGAATAATTAGTCGACATTAGAATAAAAATCCCTTGCAGTCTTTAATGTTACCAGAAAATTTTTCAGGGAGACTAGGTCGGAACTCTGATGATGACGTCACCGCCGGTGAACTCGGAGGAGGAACTGGACCCGGAAATGGTTGTGCCAGCGGCGTGGCGTTAGCATTGCTCAATCTGTTAGTGAGGCTTTGAATCACTTGGTTATGCATTTCGATGTGGGTGTTTATAAGTGGGAATGCTTATGCTTATGCATTCCCACTTATTGTTGTTCACTTTTTATTTTTCTGACTCTAACTAGTCCCGCAGTTTTCAACCGATTTCAACAATTTTGGTATCAAAACGTCCAGCTTGTTCAGGAGAATCCTGCTATGTCTTTTGGTAAAGATATTTTTTGTAGTTTTCGCGATATTCAGCTTTTTCTGCGTTTTTTTTGTCCCATTGAAATGCATGTAGAATTCTTACATTTCAGCAAATTGCAGCTAAAACTTCATCTTCTTTGACCTTTAACTACCTCAGTATACTTTCAGCTAGAAACACCATTCAACTTTTAAAATGTTTCCGTATCTTTCTGCTATTACTGTTTAGCTTGCCTTTTTGCTAACTTTTACAGTTTTGCTTCAGTGAAGCCTCAAACTTTAAAAGAAAATTTAAAGATTTTCAAATTTATAATGGAAGTCTATGGACGGAATTATTCAACTGCTAGGTTTTCCTGCAGTTTGGCCCAGACCACGAAGAAGTCCACACTTCCCCAATAGAAATCCAATGAGAGACTGCCCAAAAATCACATCCGAAAATCCAAAACGACAGATATTTTCGTATCACTGCCATTTCTAAACTGTTTGATGTACAAACATGAAACTTGGTATAGAACATTTTCAGACCCTTCTAGCACTCACATTGAAGGAACTTTTTCAATATCATTTATGGTTTACTGTTTAGCTGACTTGTTCGGGCATAGGAAAACTTTGATTCTGAGAAAAATCCTCATACTCAGAAAAAACATATTTTTACATCGTCATCGTGGCCAAATTGTTTTTGGTAGAAACATGAAAGTTGGCACAGTCGAAGCCGAAGGATGGGTGACACCAACAGTGAAAGAATGTTTTGAATACCTTTTACGGTTTTGGCTCAACACTCGTTTGTTTGGAGGGGAAGTTTTGCTTTTGAGAGCTCTGCTCTACCATGGAGCTGCATGTTATTTAATGAGACCAGCAGGAGTGACAAACCTTTTTATTTCTCCTTCCAATTAAGGTTGTGAATGAGCTGCAGCCATGAAAGTTACCCAAATCGGAGAAAAAGAATAGCTGTCGCTTAGACTGAAAGAATTCTTTAGATACCATTTACAGTTTGTCTTCAGCACTCGTTTGTTCTGAGCTAATTTTCCCATTCAAAAAAGCCTGAGAACAAAGGAGCTGTGCTGTGTTTCTTTCTGCGCTTTTCTCTCAGTCACTGACAGGCTCGTGAAGCGTTGTCAAGGTAACCAAACTTCAAAGGGATTTTGCCTCTGCCACTTTAAACAACACATTTTAATCTAATGGAGGGAGACAACCCTGATTTAACATTTGGAAATGGATACTATATGACTACTGGCAATGACCCTTTCCTTCACACATAACCCTGATAGACTTTCAAAATAAGACTCCGGGGACCCTACAAAATAAAAGCCCCTACATTGAACTCATTTTTTTCCCCCCAGCATATGGCTCAACATTATGAGCCAAACTCAACCACTTTTTTAAAATTACACTCAAGGGGGCTTTTCAAAACACACCCCACAGCAAATTTCAAAATAAAAGCCTCCCATAGCCACTTCATCTACTGCCCTAATAACAGGGGGAAATAATTTAATGACTGGAAAGTCATCAAGTATCACTGCTGGGTCTGACTCTTTTCTCAACACACAACCCTGCTAGAATTTCAAAATAAGACTCCAGTGACCCTACACAATAAAAGCCTCTATATTATACTTGTGTATTAATTGATGCAAATGGCTCAGCATTATGACCCAAACTCTACCAGCTTGTTTCTATTAGAGTCTAGGGACCTTTTCAAAACATACCCCAGAGCAAATTTCACAATAAAAGTCTCCCATTTATGCTCTAATACAGCATCTATTCACCCAATAACATGGAAAACCAGTGATTTCACATTTAGAAATGGATTCTATATCACTGCTGGGCCATACCCTTACCTTGACACACATCCATGATAGTCTTTCGAAATAAGACTAAAGGGACTCTACAAAATAAAAGCCTCTTCCTTACACACACTAATTCATTGTGCCGTATGGCTCGTAGCTCTGACCCAACCTCAACCAATTTCTTCAAATTACACTACCAAGGCCTGTTGACCACACACCTCAGTGCATATTTCTTAATAAGGTTCTAAGATTTACACCGTAATAAAGCATCTGCTAACCTCGTAACATGCAGCCTAAGCCTGCTAACGGTGCTTTCATCACCACAGCGGCTCGTAACATGCAGGTTAGTTTGTTTTGATAAATTCAGCTCCTTAAGTGGTATTAGCTCTCTTTCTATAAGCTTCTCTCTCTGTCCTTCCTCTGCTTCTCATGGTCAGCCTTGCACATAGGTTTGTAGATTTTCAATCCTCTAAGGATGACACTGTTTTCTTTATGCTGATCAACTGACACATTTTAAGTAATTTCAAATAGTTTTGCCAAGTCTTGACATTTCCACATATGATTTCAAAATTCTGATACTTATTCAATACCATCTTCCTCAACATTTTATTTCCCATCCTTAAGCTTTTCCTTTTTTGTTCAACCAGAGAAGATTCAAGTTTTTCTTTGTAATTTCTTTTCTGATTCAGCTAATTTAATACTATTTAGCCTATGCTGTGAACTTTGGCTTCATTCTGCTCTCTTTCTGGACAGGAATTAAGCTTTTCTGTTTGCTGCTAATTCATAACACACCTGACATATTTCTGGGCAGTCGGTGACCCCCCCCCTTCAAAATGTCTTTAAAATTTTCTAGAAACTTTGGAGACATTATGTTAAGACCCTTCTAGTGTCCACTTTCAAGACATTTGTTGATATCATGTATGGTTTGGCTGTGCAGCTTTTTAGATGAGTCTGTTTCTGCCATTTTACTGCCAAATGATTCTACCCTACAAAATCTTCAGATGATTCAATTGTTTTCTGCAGTTTGAAGTTTCTGATCACTTCCTATCACATTTTCATATGTTCTACAGGTAATTTCAGCTTTTTTCATTCAGCAGAAGCATTCTCACTGGCTGTTTCTCCGAAACAGCTTTTTCTAGTTTTAATTGTATGACTAATTTGACCATTAAAAAAAACACATCTCTACAAGGGATAGCTGTCGCTTAGATTGAAAGAATTTTTTAGATACCATTTACGGTTTGCCTTCAGCACTCATTTGTTCAGAGCTGTTTTTCCCATTAAAAAAAGCCTGAGAGCGAAGGAACAATAGTGCTGCGCTTTTCTCTCTGTCACTGACAGGCTCGTTAAGCGTTGTCAAGGTAACCGAGCTTCAAAGGGAATGCCTACCTCTGCCACCTTATACAGCACATATTAATTTAATCGAGGGAGACAGCACTGATTTAACATTTGGAAAAGGATGCAATATGACTACTGGCATGACCCTTCCCTTGACACTCAACCCTGATAGACTTTCAAAATAAGACTCCACGGACCCTAAAAAATAAAAGCCTCTACATTACACTCATATATTTGTTGCAGCATATGGCTCAACATTATGCCACAAACTCAACCCCTTTTTAGAAATTAGACCTTAGAGGGCTTTTCAAAACACACCCCACAGAAAATTTCAAAATAAAAGCCTCCCATTGCCAGGGAGGCAATGGGGAAAAGAGTGATTTAATGACTGGAAAGTCATCAAGTATCATTGCTGGGTCTGACCTTTTTCTCAACACACAACCCTGCTAGACTCTCAAAATAAGACTGCAGGGACCCTACAAAATAAAAGCCTCTATATTATACTGGTGTATTAATTGATGCAAATGGCTCAGCATTGTGAGTCAAACTCCACCAACTAGTTTCTATTAGACTCTAGGGACCTTTTCAAAACACAACCCAGAGCAAATTTCACGATAAAAGTCTCCCATTTACGCTCTAATACAGCATCTATTTACCCAATTACATGGAAAACCACTGATTTCACATTTAGAAATGGATTCTATATCACTGCTGGGCATGACCCTTCCCTTGACACAAAGCCATGGTAGACTTTCAAAATAAGACTATATGGACTGATAAAATAAAAGCCTCTTCCTTATGCACACTCATTTATTGTGCCGTATGGTTCATAGCTATGACCCGAACTCAACCAATTTCTTCAAATTACACTACCAAGGCCTGTTGACAACACACCTAAGTGAAGCTTAGGTGTGTTGTCAACAATGAAGCTCTAACGTTCCCACTGTAATAAAGCATCTGCTAACATCGTAAGCAGATGCTTTACTTCTGTCAACTTCCAAGTAAACAGATACTTTTGGACTTTTTCTTCTGGTTAATCACCTTTAAATGTTTTGCTTTTAAGATGAGTGTGTTTCTGCCATTATTTTGCCAAATTATTCTATCCTACAAAATCTCCAGATGATTCTACTGGTTTCTGCTGTTTAAAGTTTCTGATTACTTCCTATTACATTTTTATATGTTCTTCAGCTAATTTGTGCTTCTTTTACATTATACAGTTTCTTTAGCTAATTTTTCTTTTTTCATTCAGCATAAAAAAGCATTCCCACTTTGCTGTTTCTCAGAAACAGCTTTTTCTAGTTATTATTATGTTTAATGTATACCCTGTTTGAGCTTTGCAGTTGCTCCAGTCCCTTGGCGGAGCAACCAGCAGCAGGCCGAGGGGCTGAGTATATTGGACCACACCGCATCAGTTCTATATATGTTTTGCTCCATGTGTTTCTTTAGTGGACTAATCAGACACTTTTTAAGTTCACTTTGTCTCAATAAGAGAGGTCAGTTTGTTTGAGTTAGGCTGAATCCCAAACCGCTCCCTAACCACTAACCCTTAACTATCAATTTTCACTCTCAATCAAGTCCCACTCACAGCTGTGGAAGGTGCCTGTATTATACGCTGGGGGGTATAAACGTGAATGGGCCTCTTTTCTCCAACGGAAAGGGAAAACAGTTGTTCCTATGGCAACACAGTGATGCCTCATGGGCATGGGTGTAGCGCTGTGGTGCAGGTTAACATAATATGTCCTTTTCTTAAAAATAAATCTTTTCAGTCAAATAAAACAGTTTAAAAGAGGACCTTTTATTTAAGGATTAATGACATATTTTTATTTTTATTTTACCTAACTTGTTATTTTCTGTCAGTGTGACAGAAGAGGCTGGCTTTGGATTCAGCCTTAATATTGTTACTAGTTATTTTGAGTAGTTTTTGTTCCTTCAACCTCTTTTATGGATCCATTTTTTGAAAAACTTTTGTATTTGTCCCATTTTATTTATTCTTTTGGTTAAATAAAATAACCCTGTGTTGGACATACAACTTTGCCTGACTTTCCTTACTGATAAGGATAAAATAAGAGATCTCAAAATTGGATAAAGTGATAAAAGTGAAATTATATTTAAAAAATTAATTGGACTTTAAAAAAAAAACAACATTTGTTTTTGTCCAAGTCCACGTCCAGCCTCTTTTTAGTTATTTGGGCCTCTTATCACAGTCCAAAAGACTTTTTTTTTTTCCAATCCTAATATGAAATTCTCTATAATTGTGTACCCCCCCCCCCCCAACACACACACACACACACACACACAAACACCAGACGTCATCTAGACAGGTTTTTATTAGGCTAAATGCGGTTGGTTAGTCTGATTTAGTCCAGAAATATTTGTTGTGATGTCCCTGGTGCAAAAGTAGACGTTGAATAGACATTAAAACTGGGTTTTTAATGTATTTTTAACATGGTCTCCTAGTGGCTTCCTGTCCTGCTGGCCTGGGACTGACTGGAAACCTGTTGATGGTAAAACCTGCTCCCCTATTCTACACAAATTAATGTAGCATAATCATCAAGACAGTCAGACCAAGGCACAGATAATCCAAGCTGTTGAGTCAGGCCCTTAAACCATAAAGGCCCCCATAGAACCATAAAGGCCTGTTATAGACAAGATGATAATGTCTAAATTGCTAAATTTTGTTTGACAGTTACAGTTTTTTTTATCGCTATGACAAAGTTTTCAATACATTTAACAGGTTTTGATAAGGCTGGAACCATGGATGTTTAATCATCTGCTAACATGTATGATATGAAATGTGATGATGTGGCAGACTGGAGATGTATAAAATGCCTTTTTAATTGTTAATCGGGGGCCACTTCCTGAGAGGTAAGCCCAGAGGTGAGCTGCTGCCTTCTGTAAACTCTAAGCAACTTCTCTGATCTGAGTAAGGTTACAATTTATATCAAAATCTGTTGTCATGTCTCCTGGTTATTTAATACATATAAGTTATGAAGTATTAGTTGAAGAGTTTGTCCCAATTAATCTGTTTTCAGGGAAAAGAACCAGAGAGATAGAGCTTCAAGGTGCATACACAGAGCCTATCTTTACCAAATGCAGTTGGTAAATTCGTAAACTCTTGTATTCTGCTGACTAACTGATTGATGGAAGTAATTACAGTTTTTTTTCAATCGCTATGAAGCGCTTACACATACTTCAGATACTTTCTCTAAACTCATAACCCAGACTCACACCTACAAAACACAATAGTCCAAATGGGTAATTTTCTTCTCAAAAAGACATTTTGCTAAATATATAATAACTCTTCATTTCAAAATAGAACACATTTTTTTATGCACACACTATCTTTACAAAAAGACTGGAAATCTGACTCAAAATGAAATTATTCTATCAAAGAATGACACTTGTTTTCATTTCACAAACTACATGCAGTCAATCAAAGTACACCAGGTTTCAAAATACTGGCTATTGTTGACTTTACAAAAACTACATAGACTTTAATGTTTCAGTTTTACAGGTATTTGCATGCAAAACATGCATTCCACCGTTTTTACACTTCTTGGTTGGTAACTGTATGTCCATATATACAGTAATTTTCACATTACAAAGCAACAGCAGTAAAAAGCAAATCCGTTTTTTCCCTTTACTGTTTACTACAGGAGGTACAGTAAAAACATAGTTTGATAGAACAGGAAAACGTTTTACAGTATTTCTTATAGTGAACAAAATATATCTGAGACACACAAGACCATTCTGAACTAAAAAACAACAGCAAGAAGTCCAGATAAATATTGGGGGAACTAAAGAAATAAAAAACACAACATTGCTGTGTCTAATACCTGCGATCTTCAGGGTTAGGCAACATGTTATTGTCAACATCATATCTGATATTATCGAAGGCGATGCAATTCAATTCAGTTTATTTATATAGCGCCAAATTCACAACACATGTCATCTCAAGGCACTTTAAAATTAAACCAGATCATACAGTCAAATTGATACAAAGTTTTATATCTAAGGATTGCATCGACTCATTGACTCAAATACAATCCCTCACACTAAGCATGCTTGTAGTGACAGTGGAGAGGAAAAACTCCCTTTTAACAGGAAGAAACCTCCAGCAGAACTAGGCTCAGTGTGAGCGGCCATCTGCCGAGGCCGACTGGGGTTCAAGGAGACGGAAGCAGAGACACAAAAAGCAGCTATAAGTGGCGGCCCCGTCCAGGAAACACACAGCCAGGCAGACGAGCTCCGAGCCAGCTCCCATGCCAGAGGACGAAGAGAGCACATCCACCCAGTCACAGGACCACACTGGAAAACAGGCAGATCTCCAACATCTATAAACAAGGGTGTTGATGGAAGCAGCACAGCTGATGTTTCTTTCCAGGATGACGTCACAGGAAAAGCAGATAGAGAAGAACGTTAGAGATTGAAATAACAGATTCTGCAGAATAGGAGAACAGAGAGAGAATGAAGCAGAATGATGAAATGGGGGTCCCTATGTCCTCCAGAAGTCTAAGCGTATAGCAGCATAACTATAGAGATAGCTCAGGATAACCTGAGCCACCCTAACTATAAGCTTTATCAAAAAGGAAAGTTTTAAGCCTAGCCTTAAAAGTAGACAGGGTGTCTGCCTCACGGACTAAAATTGGTAGTTGGTTCCACAGGAGAGGAGCCTGATAACTAAAAGATCTGCTTCCCATTCTATTATTAGAAATTCTAGGAACCACTAGTAAACCTGCAGATTGAGAGCGAAGTGCTCTGTTAGGAACATAAGGAACAATCAGATCTGTGATATAAGATGGAGCTTGGCCATTTAAGGCTTTATATGTGAGAAGGAGGATTTTAAATTCAATTCTTGATTTAACAGGAAGCCAATGAAGAGAAGCCAGGATAGCAGAGATGTGATCTCTGTTTTTAATTTTCATCAGAACTCTGGCTGCAGCATTTTGGATCAGCTGAAGGCTTTTAACTACAGTTTGTGGACTTCCTGATAGTAAAGAATTACAATAGTCCAGCCTTGAAGTAACAAATGCATGGACTAGTTTCTCAGCATCACCCCTGGACAGGAGATTTCTAATTTTTGCAATGTTCCTCAGATGAAAGAAGGAAATTCTAGAAACCTCTTTGATATGGGATTTAAATGACAGGTCCTGATCAAACTTAACACCAAGATTTTTTACTTTATTATCTGAAATCAGTTTAATCCCATCCAAATGAAGTGACTGGCTAATCAGCTTCTTTTTCAGAGACTCTGGTCCAAAGACTTTAACCTCTGTTTTGTCTGCATTCAGAAGCAGAAAGTTAAGAGTCATCCAGGTTTTTATGTCTTCAAGACATGCCTGTAATTTATGTAATGGGTTAGCTTCATCTGGATTAATAGACAGATATAGCTGGGTATCATCAGCATAACAGTGAAAATTAATCCCATGCTGTCTAATAATTCTACCAATTGGGAGCATGTATAAAGTAAAGAGAATTGGTCCTAGCACTGATCCCTGTGGTCCTCCACAGGTAACCTTTGAGCATGTTGAAGATCTATCATTAACATGAACAAACTGAATTTGATCAGATAGATAAGATTTAAACCAGTCTAGTGCTGTTCCTTTAATTCCAACAAAATATTCAAGTCTTTCTAAAAGAATATTATTGTCAACTGTATCAAATGCAGCACTGAGATCCAACAGGACGAGCACAGATACAAGTCCATTATCTGAGGCCATGAGAATATCATTAGTGACTTTCACCAGAGCTGTCTCAGTGCTATGATGAGCTCTAAAGCCAGACTGAAACTCTTCAAAAAGTTTATTATGGTGTAAGTGATCGCAAACCTTTTTGGCAACTACTTTCTCAAGAATTTTGGATAAGAAAGGAAGATTGGATATAGGTCTATAATTGACCAAGTCATCTTGGTCAAGAGACGGTTTCTTAAGCAGAGGTTTAATTACAGCAACCTTAAAAGCTTTAGGTACATATCCCTGTAACAGAGATAGATTAATCACATCTAAAATGGAGGAGGAGATCAAAGGGAATACCTCCTTAAATAACCTGGTTGGAACTGGATCTAACATACAAGTTGAAGGCTTAGATGAAGACAATAATTTTGCTAATTCAGAAAGTTCAACTGGATCAAAGCAGTCTAAACCCGGTTCAGATTCCATGACTCAGGTACAATCGCGGATAGAGGAGTGCTTATGATCTTATTTTTAATAAGATCAATCTTATTTATAAAGAATCCCATAAAATCGTTGCTGCTAAGAGCAGGTGGGATGGACGGTTCAACAGAGCTATGGTTCTGGGTGAGTTTGGCAACTGTATTAAAAAGAAATCTAGGATTATTCTTATTCTCCTCTATTAATGAGGAGAAGTATGCTGCTCTTGCTTTACAAAGGGTCTTCTTATACAGCAGTAAACCATTTTTCCAGACTAGGAAGGACTCCCGCAGGCCTGTGGAGCGATATTTTCTCTCCAGTTTCCTAGCATTTTGCTTCAAAGTACGCAGCTCTGCATTAAACCAAGGAGCAAGCTTTCTATTTTTAAAGGTTTTCGTTTTCAAAGGAGCTGCGTTGTCTAAGGCAGTACGCAGAGAACTAGCAACCCCATCAACAAAATCATCAACCTGTGAAGGGGAATAAGCAATGCTTTTGCACTCTGCAGCACTGCTCAGCGACACAGAGGAGAGAGAAAGTGAAGCAGATTCTTTAAAATTTATAACTGCACTATCTGATAAAGATCTACTAAAATGTAACCTTCTTTTGGGGGAGGAGAACTCTGTTAAAGTAATCCTGAAGGTTATTAGAAAGTGGTCAGAGAGGACAGGGTTGTGAGGAAATACTGTTATTTCTTCACATTCTATGCCGTATGTCAGCACAAGATCCAAAGTATGAAGATGAGAATGTGTGGGACTATTCACATTTTGAACAAAGCCAATAGTGTCTAAGATAGCATTAAAGGCTGCTCTTAAGCTATCGCCTTCAATGTCAGCATGGATGTTAAAATCTCCCACTATGATGACCCTGTCAGTATTTAATACCAAATCAGAAGGGAACTCTGAAAACTCATCTAAAAATTCAGAGTAAGGACCTGGTGGACGATACAAAGTTACAAAAAGAAGAGGTTTTCTTGCCTTGAAATTTGGATCAGGGAAATTAAGGGTTAAATGTTCAAAAGAGTTGTAGGTATTAACTGTTTTGGGAGTAATCAGTAAGTCAGATTGGAAGATTGTTGCTACTCTTCTTCCTCGCCCAGAACTTCTGGGTATGTGAAAATTTAAATAGCTTGAAGGAGTTGCCTCATTTATGCTCACATAATCCTCTTCCTGCAGCCAGGTTTCTGTAAGGCAACACAAGTCAATGTGATTATCACAAATCAAGTCATTAACTAGCAGACTTTTAGAGGAAAGAGATCTTATGTTAAACAGACCGCATTTAATTGTTTTAACTTTTTCCCCAATTGGAGTTTGTCACTGTCTGGATGGAGTAAAGAGTGGGTAACAGTAGAGAAGCTGCAGAGATGTGTGTTAAACTACAACTCTGCCTACTGGTCTGCACCTGGGATAAAACCTCTTGATATGTCAGATCCACCCTTGACAATCCTGAACTGTGATGTCCCAGCAGCCAGCATCCATGGCTTCAGGGAGGGACATCTGGTCATGTGGCTGATGGTCATAAACCTTCCACCACCATGCTGAAAAGAACTCCTCTATGAGGTTGAGGAAAGGGGAATAGGGTAGAAGGAAGAGACTTACCAGTCTTGGGTGAACTTCAAACCATGTTGTTATTGCTTGCAAATCATGGAAAGCCACATTATCCCAGGTAATTACAAAGTTCCTTATGTATATTTTTTTCAAATTTATATCATTGCAGAAACATAGGTTTTTATACTGTATATAAGGTTTGAAATATTGTTTTTGCTATTGAGGGATGGTGTCTGTTAACATTTGTAAATACTACAAAAACAATCCATAATTTTGTTGGGAGGTATAGCTTGTCTGTTAAGAAAATTCAAGCATGTGGAAATGTGTTTACTGACTGCATATTGTGTGAAAATTATATGAAATGTGTTAATGGTATGGCCAGAAAAGACCGATGCTGTGCCAACTGTGTTTAGAGTTTTGAAAATGTGATAACTGATTGGACAAAGGCTTGTTAGTGACTGAAAAAAACTGCAATTGTAGAAAAGTGTTTCTTCTCTTGCCACCACTAGAGGGTGCCAGATATTTTTTGTAATGTTACTACCAAATCTTTCTAAATCCAATAGCTGTGTTTTTAAATCAGCATCTTCTCTATCAGTCAACCTGTACAGGTGCTGGTCATAAAATTAGAATATCATGAAAAAGTAGATTGATTTCAGTAATTCCATTTAAAAAGTGAAACTTGTATATTATATTCATACATTACATACAAACTCATATATTTCAGATGTTTATTTTGTTTAATTTTGATGATTACAAATGACAACAAATGAAAATCTCAAATTCATCATATCAGAAAATTAGAATATTGTGAAAAGGTTCAAAATTGATGGCCCCTGGTGCCACACTCTAATCAGCTAATTAACTCAAACCACCTGCAAAAGCCTTTAAATGGTCTTTCAGTCTAGTTCTATAGGCTACACAATCATGGGGAAGACTGCTGACTTGACAGTTGTCCAAAAGACGACCATCGACACCTTGCACAAGGAGGGCAAGACACAAAAGGTCATCGCTAAAGAGGCTGGCTGTTCACAGAGCTCAGTGTCCAAGCACATTAATAGAGAGGCGAAGGGAAGGAAAAGATGTGGTCGAAAAAAGTGTACAAGCAAGAGAGATAACCGCACCCTGGAGAGGATTGTGAAACAAAACCCATTCAAAAATGTGGGGGAGATTCACAAAGAGTGGACTGCAGCTGGAGTGAGTGCTTCAAGAACCACCACACACAGACGTATGAAAGACATGGGTTTCTGCTGTCGCATTCCTTGTGTCAAGCCACTCTTGAACCACAGACAGCGTCAGAAGCGTCTTGCCTGGGCTAAAGAGAAACAGGACTGGACTGCTGGTGAGTGGTCCAAAGTCATGTTCTCTGATGAAAGTAAATTTTGCATTTCCTGTGGAAATCAAGGTCCCAGAGTCAGGAGGAAAAGAAGAGAGGCACTTCATCCACGTTGCTTGAAGTCCAGTGTAAAGTTTCCACAGTCAGTGATGGTTTGGGGTGCCATGTCATCTGCTGGTGTTGGTCCATTGTGTTTTCTGAGGTCCAGGGTCAACGCAGCCACATACCAGGAAGTTTTAGAGCACTTCATGCTTCCTGCAGCTGACCAACTTTTTGGAGATGCAGATTTCATTTTCCAACAGGACTTGGCACCTGCACACAGTGCCAAAGCTACCAGTACCTGGTTGAAGGACCATGGTATCCCTGTTCTTAATTGGCCAGCAAACTCTCCTGACCTTAACCCCATAGAAAATCTATGGGGTATTGTGAAGAAGAAGATGCAATACACCAGACCCAACAATTCAGAAGAGCTAAAAGCCACTATTAGAGCAACCTGGGCTATCATAACACCTGAGCAGTGCCACAGACTGATCGACTCCATGCCACGCCGCATTGCTGCAGTAATACAGGCCAAAGGAGGCCCAACTAAATACTGAGTGCTGTACATGCTCATACTTTTCATGTTCATACTTTTCAGTTGGCCAACATTTCTATAAATCCTTTGTTTTTATTGGTCTTCAGTAATATTCTAATTTTCTGATATGATGAATTTGAGATTTTCATTTGTTGTCATTTGTAATCATCAAAATTAAACAAAATAAACATCTGAAATATATGAGTTTGTATGTAATGTATGAATATAATATACAAGTTTCACTTTTTAAATGGAATTACTGAAATCAATCTACTTTTTCATGATATTCTAATTTTATGACCAGCACCTGTAAGTGTCAGGATGTGTAGAAGTTTGTAGCTGGACCCGAAATGCAGAGCCGAAGGCATAGATGGTTTCTTGTAGGTTTAATGATAAAGACAGTTGTGGTATAAATCCAAAAGTATTCAGGCAAGAAACACAGGAACCAGAACCGAGTGCATGGAAGGTGACTGACAGGAACTGATGTAGACATGAAATGAAGACGACGATGCAGCAAAGACAAACTGCAGAGGACAGAGATTGGAGTAATGATCTGAGTGGGAACAGGTGTACAGAAAAAGAATAAGAAACCCAATGGGAAGGAAGGTGATACTAGGGGGCAGTGAAGACTAACTGGGAAATATAACATCAGGATAACTGTAAAAAAATAAAATAAAACTAGAGCGAAACTAAAGAATGCTGAATAGGCGATAAGTGAAACATCACCAAAAAACAATTCACAACAGTAACAAACATAACAACATAAACCCAAGCCTAACTGAAAACCCAAAGAGAAAACTAAACAGAAAAAAAATCCCACCATGGCAGATCATAAGAGTAAGCATTATTTGTTTGTTTTTTATGTCCTATTGTTCTCTTCCAAGTGAAATGCTCATCCGTAGGTAAAAGGCAAGGCAAGGCAAGGCAAATTTATTTGAATAGGACAATTCAGTACAAAGACAATGCAAAGTGCTTTACACGATTATAATATAGAAAATAAAACAGAATCAAAACAAGTAGGAAAAAAAAAGAAAAAAAAAATGTGAATGAGAAAATAACAAAAATAAAGAAAATAACATTAAATGAACATTAAATGAATCTTATTTCATATTTGATCAATCATTTTATAGACATTTGCCTAAAGATAAAGTCAAACCCCATATCAATTTTCTTTTTTTTTCTGTATTTCTGATTGGATTTAATCAAGGATTTTGCAAAGTGAACATGAAAATACTCTAAAGCTTACACTTTTACAAATATTTTAAAGTTTTTCTTTCAGTAATATAGTTATATTTTCTTACTTGTTTTTGCCTGTTTTATGTGGGATAGAGAGTTTAAATAAATGTTATTAGAACAACCTCAAAACCCTTTTCTGTCAGAAAGTAATAAAGTATGAATAAAAATTAAGAGAAATACTTTTCTGTAAGAAGTAAGAAAGAAATACCTGGTGAGGAAAAAAATTCAGGATCTTCCTAATTATTTTCAGTCAGAATAATCTAACAGATCACATTAACTTTTATTTGATCCTGTCTATTGAAATCAGAGTAACCAAGAATTTACAGAGGTCTTAAAATATTTTTCAGTTCAGCTCAGTTTAGTTACTATGACAAGGAAAGGCAGCGAGAGCATAAAGTTGGGGGGTTGAACTAACGAATACTGCAGATTGACTAGAGATAGAATGATGCAGAATGATGAAGGCTTTATATCCTCCAGCAGACTATGCTTATAGCACATGACTGTAGAAAATGCTCTGGACAACCTGAGTGACTGTAAACATAAGGAAGGAAGGTTTTAAGCCAAGTCTTAACAGTGAATATGGTATCTGTCTCACAGAGTAAAACTGGTAGTTGGTTCCACTGAGCTGGCTTTGCCTACAGGTCTGGGCTGGACACAAAATTGCAGCACAATTAAAAAAATAATCATATATATATGTATATTCTGTTGTATATCCAGAATAGTATGGTCACCTGTTCCTACTCTGACGCTTGTGATATATGACGTACATGAGTATGGAAAAACGTTGGTCTTAATCACAATGTAAACTTTTCACAGATTGAAAGATGGAAAGAACACCAAAGTCATCTGAAGCAGCTTTCTGAAAGCGAAGGAAGGAGGAGGAAGAAAAATGGGCCCAAAGCAGAGGTATGTAGACTATATAGATTTAACAAAAATTGTTTTCTAAAGAGCTAACATCAACAAAAATGTTACAACATGCTGTGCTCCAGCTTTTGATCCCACTGCGCACAGACCCTCACTAGATGTTTAAATAATATAGTATCACTTTACTTTAGCAAATTAAATTTACTTTTGAATCTCAGTTTCTTGCTGATGCTGCAGCATTTCAATGTTCCTAGAAGTAAGGATGTGAGAAGTTGGTTGATGTTTTCACCTATAAGGAATAGTTTATACTGTTTCTGCTCAAAGTTCTTCTCTCAGAAGGGCAATTAAATGAATTTGGCATGTGTGTAACCCCTGAAAAAACTGCAGTAAGAATAAAAATCCATTTGAACAGTTCTGATCGCACTAAGAACGTGGGATCATGGATCGACCAAGGGAGCTGAATGAGAACAGGCCAAACAATAGAGGAAGTAGGAAAGGCACTGATAAATGCAGAAAGAAAGGTGGTGTGAAGTGCTTACCTGGTTGGTCGCCATCAATGACTGTATAATGGCAACTAGCCTGGTTAGCATTTCAACAAATGACTGCGCTCATCCAGTCATTGGCTACATTGCAACATTTTCTCAGGTGGACCACTGTGACATGAAATGCTCCCAACCAAGGGTGTACCTTTTTTCCTAAAGTTGGTGGGGACAAGGGTGGTTACTGCAGAACCTGACTGCTTCCGTTAGGTTTGATATATTGCTAAAAAATGTGCACAAACATAAATGGCAATGCCATATGTCTATCTAATGCTTTCCTACTTTTGAGAATGCAAAAGTTGGAAAAAACACTAATATTTATAACTACAGATAGATAGACGGATACCTTTTAATGTCTCATTTATAAATTGCTCTAAATCATCAGGCACAGTAACAAAAAATGTCGATATATATGAAAAAAAACAAATAGTAGCAGCTGATACTGATTTCAAGGCAAATATATTCCTGCATATATACAATTTCAAATAGGAAGTCATTCAAAGAATAAAACAGCACTTTTTGGGGTTCCCTGAGGCAGACAAAAGAACTGGGCGATGTGAAGAAAAAGGGGATTATGGTGGACATTGTCAAAAACATCAGCAAGTTCGAGAGCTTTAAGCACTTGTTCCTGCCAAGCACCCACTCCATGGAGATAGCGTATGGAAGCAAGTGCAACAGGATGGTGCAACGGAGAGGAACTGCGGTGATCCGCCTGCTGGACAGCAGGGGACAGCATCACGGGGACAGCTCTGGGATGCGCTCTACATATTTTTGGTGTTGAGAGCAGCCAACAGAGGTGCGACAGTGATCTTCGAAAAAGGGGACAGTAGCATAATCGGCATCGGTTGCAGGTTTGACATACACGAGTGGTAATTTGCATTATTTACCTACTTTTGAGAATGATGCTGACCAGTTGAAAGTGTGTCATGATGTGCAAACTGTCATGATCGGTTTTACCAATCTGATCCAAATGCAGAGAAACCCCTCAGAGAACACGGGAAACAGGTTTATTGTGGTAGAGTACAGGTGTTGGATCTGGTACTTAGTGAGCTGGTGAACCGGAACTGGAAGTGAGAAGGGAAGTTCAGAGGTCAGTTCAGGAACCGTAGGAATCTTGGATGTTGTTATATTAAGCAGTAATGGTACTCACGTTTGAGGGGGCCTTGTCAGTCCTTGAATCCAGTCTGTGTGGGGGAATCCAGAGAATAGTGCACACGTTGGAGGACGGACATGTAGATAGGCGTTGGACCCGGAGGAGTAATGGAGCGGACTGTCACTCAGATAACCGATGGGAACTTGAACGGATCATGTGGAGGTTTTCCCCTGCTCAGTGTGAACTTGGTATTTCCTTCCAGGGGGACAAGGTCCAGGTATCCAGTAAAACAGGAAGACTTCCTGCCGAGGAAACAAATACAAACGAATATAAGTCTCAGCTAATCTCAACTTGGATAGAGTACCCAAAACTGGCAAACACTCTGGCGTCGAGGTAGTGACAGCCCACTGCTCAAATACTCCTCCAGATAATGGTCCAATGAGCCGCAGGTGTGCAGGGAGGGCCAGCGAAGACAGGGCACCTCCTGGTGGTGGAGAAAGGAAAACACAAAAACAGACCACACAAACTGGATTCCTAATTATTCAGGCACTATGTTTGTGTACTTTCACAAGTCCAAGACTGACACAATTAAGGCAACAGATAAATTCCTGGCAGATGTAGCATCCTACGGGCAAGTGTATCTGTTCTGATATCGGCACTGAATTTACAGGTCACGAATCCCAGTTAACCAAATACACTGTTAACCAAATACAGGATCAGACACAAGATGTTCTTGCCTTACTCGCCCAACCAAAACAGCACTTCAGAAAGAGGTTGGCGCACACCCCATGAAATGAGAAGATTTCTGTTGATTGAAAGCGGGTTATCAAATAATATGTGCAACTAAACTGTTCAGACCTCAGCATATGTGAGAAAAAGGTGTTATAATAGGTGCACAAAGAAGACGGCATACGAGCTGTTCACAGGCAATATACCGAAGCTGTCCAGATTGCAAAAATTTGGATCAGCGTGTTTTGCTTATAAGCAAGAGAAAGGCAAAATGGAATCTAGATGTGGCCAAGGTGTTTTCATAGGTTATGACAAAAACACCCCAGCATACTTAGTGTACTACCCAGACACAGAGATGGTACAGAAACATACGTAGATTGGTGAAATTCACAACAAAGATGACAAACGAGAAAGGTACACAAACAGATCAGTCACACAAAGGTTATGAGGACATACTATGTATATACCATGGTTGACAACACTGATGAGGAGAGGGTTGGTGAGAAACCTGAGAAAGCAGGTCAGAGTGTTCAAAATGGTGGTGTTAGTGCTTCACCTAAAAAAACTGAAAGTACCCAGCCAGGTGAAGTCACAGAGATTGTTTACAGAAAGAACCCACCAAAAGCCAAAAGGAGGCTGGTTCACCTGCAGGACTATGACACAGGTGATACAGAGGACAATCTAAACACTTGCGTGGATCTTTGTTACAGGGCAGTGTGCGATGTGCCTCATACTTAGCAGGATGCCATTGCATCAACCAAAGCAATGGAGCAGAAAGCATCTATGAGAGAGGAGATGCAATCTTTCGAGGAGAATGAAGCCAACCAAAACGGCACTTGTGAAAGAGGTTGGCGCACACTCTATGAAATGAGATTTCTATTTATTGAAAGCAGTTATCAAATATGATGTACAAGTAAACTGTTCTCCCCAAGCCAGTTACCACTGGGCAAACAGACAGTGTGGGGTAGATGGGTTTATACGCTGGGTCTGATGGGTCTGACAAATACAAGGCAAGGCAAGGCAAGGCAAAGCAAAAGGCTACGGTCAGAAAAAAGGTACTGATTATGACGAAACATTCTCACCTAGTGCCTAGAATGGGTGTTAAGAAGGCTTATTTACATGCACCAATTGATTGTAGTGTTGCTTCCAATGCCATTTTTTGGCCTCAATATCATCTGTTTGAAATATTTGTGTGTGTACACACACAAATATATATATATATATATATATATATATATATATATATATATATATATATATATATATATATATATAGAGAGAGAGAGAGAGAGAGAGAACTGCATACTATTTGGAGGTAAAATAATTGCCATCATGGCTTTGTCAAGCTGCTGCCTACCTTTGTGAAGCAGGAAAAAGACTAATACAAAGTGATTCTTTTTATTGACTACCTGCAATGGGGGACAATAGTTGAATAAACTTTTGGCTCCCAAAATGGTATCGGTACCCTATTTGAAGGTACTCGTAGATACCGATACCACCATTTTAGTGCAGTATCGGGGCCCTGTCCGATACTGTTATCGGTATCGGTGCAACACTAATTGATCGTGGGATTTTCATGGAGCAATCTGAGGGTTTTTAAAAGAAATCAGACACGGTTGAGAAGCTAGTCTGCAAGCTTAAGAAATCCATTTACAGAACACAATGCTGGATACATGCCTGGTTGAGAATGGTTTAATCCAAAATGCTGCAGATATATGTATTTACACTTGAGAATGCAACAACAAGAAAGCGACCATAATAGCTCGGGTTAATGATCTCATTATAGCTGCAAACAATGAGAATGGGGTGAAAAAGGTGAAACCGATGCTCACTGAAAGGCTCAAAATGATTTTCAAACTGATTTTGAACATAAAGATGGTGTTGTAACAGGTAAAATATGTGAACAAGGTCTTAGACAGATTTGGCATGCAGGACTGCAAGCCTAGAGAAAGACTATGTGAAGCCAAACTAGGATACAATGAAAATGGGGAGAAAATGCAAGAACCGAAAAAGTACAGGCAGGCTTTAGGAAGCTTACTTTTCTTGTCCACATGCACTAGGCCTGATATTAGATTTGTGGTTAGTAAACTCTCAAAGCACTTTGCTGAACCAAATACTGAGCACTGAAACACTATCAAACACGTGTTCAGATATCTCAAAGGTACAAAAGAGAAGAAATTGTACTTCAGGAGAAGCGACACAGAAAAACTAGGCCTAAAGGTCTACAGTGATGCTAACTGTGCATCAGATTTGGTCAATAGGCAAAGTACATCAGGGTATTGTACCAGTCTACATGAAGGAAGCTCTTTGCTTTCCTGGAAATCAAGAAAACAACAAAGAAAGGGCTTTATCAACATGTGAGGCAGAATATATGACCTTAGCATCAGCCATGCAGAAAGGCATACTTAGAGCAACTGCTTAGTGGGGTTGACAATTACCAATATGCAAAAACAAAGGTTTACGAAGACAACCAAGGTGCCATAGTATTGGCAAAGAAGAATAGAGAGGTATAAGCATATTTACATAAGGTATGACTTCATTAGAGAAAATGTAAATAATGAAAAGTTCAGTAGCTGATAGAGAAGGAAAATTTTAAATTATATTCTGGATTTAACAGGAAGGCAATGAAGAGAAGCTAGGATATGAGAGTTATGATCTCTTTAATTTTCATCAGAACTCTGGCTGCAGCATTTTGGAGGCTTTTAACTACAGTTTGTGGACTTTTGGATAGTAAAGAATTACAATAGTCCAACCTTGAAGTACATAGCAAACACATGAACTAGCTTGTCAGTGTCACCCCTGGACAGGATACTTCTAATTTTTGCAATATTCCAAAGATTTTTTCCTTTATTATCTCAGATCAATATGATACCATCTAGTATGTGTATGTAGTATTATTTTTTTTTTATTATTTAAATAAAAGAACAGGTTTTGTAAGCCTGAATTTGAAGAAACACATTTTGCAAATTGAAACTTGAAAAAATACAATTCAGAATTCGATTTGAAATAAAAAAGTGGTTTTAAGACATACTTGCTTCTTCTCTCAGATTGAGGCTGTAAATAGTCACTGCTCCCACCCACTGGTTTAGTGGAGAACTGCTTGTTCCACCAAATATCCCTAACTCAAAATGTTAGAGAATTGTTTAAGAATGCCCTGTATTCAGATCATAATCTGAATCATAAACCAACATTTGATGGATTGTTCCTTGGCATGAGGGACACCTCTGATAAAAATCTTATTAAAATCCATCCATAACATTTGAAGTTATCCTATAGACAAACAGACAGACAGACAGACAGAAAGACAGACCCACCCACAAACTCTCCCAAAACATTACCTTTTTGGTGGAGGTAAAAAGCAAGATGCTAAAAGAAAATTAGAGGTGTTCTGTCTGACTGGACTGACCGAAGCCTGTTGGTGAGGAAGTTTAGCAGCCAGTTGCAAAGGTTTTTGCTGAAGCCGAGATGTTCCAGTTTTCCTATCAATAACGGAATATCCTCAGAACAGCTCCAAATGACACAAAACTCATATGGGTGAGTAGAACATGATGTAATAACGTAAAATCAAGGGCCCAATGTAAAAAAAAACAACAAAAAACGGCATTCCCCTTTAAGGATGTGTGAATAAACGCCTTTATAAATGCTGATACTAGTGATAGCAATACAATTCTTAGTCTCTACAAAGTATAAAACATGTTACAAATTGGCTCTTCTCTTGATGCTGTTTCCCTCTTGGCGTTTGTTAGAAACAAATGCATTTTTTTCATTAATATTCTGAATGTAGGCTCTTGGGAGGATTAACTAGAACTTTCAGTTGCTATAGGTTGTTTTGTTCAATTAATATAGGTTAGCCTTTGACCATGCCAATCTGTGTATTTACCGTAAGGTGTTGCATTTTAGTGCCGTGTTCAGCTTCCAGATGGTGGCACATCTGCTTAAGCCTTGCCAGCCAGACTGAATTACACATAGTGTTATTAAAATAAAACAATTATATGTTAAATTAATAAACAGATCTATAGCAACACTTCTAATCAATCCTCCCATGATACTCCCATCAGAAAAAACAAGGAAAAATAATCTCCCTTCCTAACTAAAAGAAACATAGGAAAATCATCAAGGTATGATTTATTGTTACAACATCTTTCTGGGAGGTGCTAGCTTCTTTATTTGCCTCCTGCTGCTATGTGCAGTATTGTGCACATTATATAGTATTTACTAACTAATCAAGCAAAAGCTAAGCATAATTCAGCCTGGACAGACTCACACAGAGAAAGGTTGTAATGAGAAAATGATTTAGTTTATTTATACAGGTAACACAATCATATTCTTCAAAACATTTAAAACTAAGGAAAACCAGCTGATTGCAAGGACTAATTGATAACAATCCCTCACAGTAGGCCTGCATGTAAGGATTGGTGGAGAGGAAAACTCCCTTTTAACAGGAAGAGACAGCAGAACCAGGTTCAGTGTGAAGGGTCATTTGCCGAGGCCGATGGAGTTTGAGGAAACAGAAGCAGATTAAACAGAAGACATAAATTATACTTCAACAGCACACAGTGATCTTTCAGAAAAAACTTAGGCCCCGTCCACACGAAGTCAAAACGAACAAGAAACGCTAATATTTTCCAGAAGGTTTGTCTTAAAGACATAGACGTAAAATAAATGTGATCAACCATATGAATGCATGAAAACGCTGCAAAATGTATGCCAGGCCTGTAAGTGGCGCTGTGGTGCCAAAGCAAAAATAGGCGAAAACAGGCAACGAAATGTTGGGCATGCGGACTAATATTTATACAACAACCAAACCGGAAAACCCCTGCGGGTCCATTTTCGTGGTTCAGTCAAATTCAGGTGCTGAACTATGTCGTCGATATTGCTCTGTTCTTCCTGGAGATATTCCAGAAGAAGAAGATTCTGTTGTAAGCCCGACAGCAGGGTGAGTAGCATTAGCAGCAACCATTCAACACAGTACGGCGCCATTGTTGTTGTGATACTGTGTCGCGCATGCGTGTTTAGAGGCGACGCTATGACGCATGCGTGTAAGAAAAAAAATGCAGTCAGAGCTTAAAGATGGAACCGCGAAAACGGCGTTTCAAAATCTTCCCACTCTGAAGTTTTAATAAAAAAAAGATCGTTTACAGACCCCCGAAACGCCGGCTTCGTATGGATGAGAGGCTGGTTTGGTGAAAAATTTGTGCGTTTAGGCCAGGGTTTGACTTCGTGTGGACGGGGCCTTTATATCTAAAATATGATAAAACAAGATGGTAAATGATAGACTAGAGGTCTGAGATGCTTCCTGTCTAAGAACCCATCAAAGCGCATGACATCTAGAAGTCTTAATACCAACAGATTTTGGATAAAAACAAACTTGACTGAAAATAGGTTGTCTCTGTGTTTCACAACTGCATAAGAATCAAAAACATTTGGCCAAATACACACAGACATAATTTCCAAGACAAGAATCTAGACCTCGGCCTTTAACCCTAAGAAAAAGCTATGAAGTTAGCTCTGAAGATCGCATAAAAGACTCAGGATTTTAGACCAACAAGAGAGATTCTGTAGAGGGAAGATCGTTGTGTAATTTCATGGAAGGCGACCGTGTTCTAGTGCGCAGATGACCATAATTTTTTTCCAGCTGCAGAAATATAAGAAAAAAGCTTCATTTAAATTAATGAGATGAAATTATTTGAAAGCATTTCACACATCTTCATCTGGGATGGCAATACATAGAGGTTACGTAGGTAGATGTTAATCTATTCAGTTTTAATTGTATGGAAGACCTTCATCTCTGTGTTTTAGGGCTTAGAACTGATTGCTGTGTTGGAGAATGAAAGAAAAGCTGACTAACCAGCGCAGGTGATGACCCAGACTTCTTATCTCTACTCTATCTGCTTGCTGCCCGTCTCCTCAGCTCTTCCTGATATTCCCATTTCATTTTTCATCATTCTCACTCCCTCCTCTCCCCCTCCTCCTCAGTCACTGTGCCTGGGATGAAGATTTGGCTCTTGCTCATCTATTCAGGCCCCCATGTGGACAGCCTAATTCAATTTTTCCAATCTTTCTAATCTAAAGATTTTCATTTTCATTTTTCTAATAAAATCAAGGCAGAATGGATGGGGTGGGGGCTACAATTTATGAATATTACAGCTTTATTTCTTGTTGGGATAAGACTTCTTTGCACACGTACCGCTGCAGCTCTGCCCTCGTGTTCCTCTCTCTCTCTCACTTGTCATTTTTATTTAATTCCTATTCATCTTTCACTCACTTTTTATTTTCTTCTTTTGCTTTTTTTGTTAGGTCTCCTGACTTTCTATCTCTCTTGAGTCAGACCTTAAGTCCTAAATCATTCCAAATATTTGGCTGTGGGCGGGGCAAGAGAGCATATGGGGGAATTGTTAAATCCATGATGGATTACGACGTCCAGATTGTCATTTTGAATTAAAGAAAATCATAAGGAATATATGAAAGAGGAATTTAAAAACAATCATAAGTGGATTTAGTTCTCAAGGAGAAACTGTGTTATTATGAAGAGAGGGTGGGGGTGTGGCGATGCAGTATTCAATCACTGAAAATCTTTTTCTTGCCCCAACAGGACCAGCAAACAGTTTAGGATAAGTCATCATGTTTTGTTTTTTGTTTTGTTTTGTTTGGGTTGTCTCTGTCCTTCCACAATAAAACGGATTCTAGGCTATCATTATAGCTTATTTCTGAATGAAATGTTGCATAAACTTTTCTTCCTCAGACTTTCACAATATTCTAAGATACAACCTTTTTTAATCTCCAAAATTCCAGACAAAACCAAAACTAGTAAAATATTTGCCACTTTCAGATGTTTTTGCTAAAATGTTCCCCTCCGTGATTGGCTCTACTGGCTGTCAGTTTCAACTTTTTACATGGTAGCTAACACAATGACAAGGTTTCATTTCTCAGATATCCCAGCTTTTCCCAAACCTTGAATGTATTTGTGAAGCACCCTTGCGGTAAGTAAGTCTCAAAAGTCGAAAGCACAGCAAACAACATTCATGCCCTCGTGTTGTCCTATTAGTCCGCAGCTGGCAATTTGTGCATGTGTAGTGTATGACTTGTGTATGTTGAATGGTGTGAATTTAAGAAATTGCAAACACATTTGTAAATGTCAAGTTAGAGATTAAGTTTTTACTTATGAATCTTGATGTACGCTTGTGAATCTAATTGTATGCATACAAATCTTGGGGTATGCTTCGGAATTCTTCTTGAAACTGATTTAGTTCCATAATCACGTGGTTGGAATACACATGAAGGGAAAAAGGGCAATATCTCTTTAAATAATGTTTTTTAGAGTTTTTGTGTTTGTTTTCTTACTCAAAAAAGGGTCAACATAGTAAATATCAATGGTGCTTGCATCAAAGCAGAAAATAATATTCTCCGGTGTTGAACGCTCTGATGCCTGGAAGCCATAAGGTTTCCACACACCGCTGGACCTCTCAACACCGTCGCCCATAGACTTTGCATGTAAATCAGATGCTTTGACGCCCGGTCTGAATGCACCATAACACTAGCCTGGGTGCCATTCCGAACTTAGTCCCGCCCACAAGGTTTGAGGTCGGGAAGTTCGGTCTGGCATTGCTTAATAGTAGCGCGAGTATGCTCGCACAATATCTGGCGGGCCAATCAAATTGTCATGGCGGGCTTTATACGATGATGTACAGATGATCAACAGTAACGTAATCAACCATGTGACCAAAGCGTGCTTGGGTGACAACAACAATGGCTGCCGCTGGAGAGTTGAGGTGTGTAGATTCTGCTATTAGGTCTGTTCTAGAAGATATCGAGAGCAAATTAATTTTAAAAGAGGAACAGAGAAACGCGATCAAGGCATTTGTTGAAAAGAAAGATGTTTTTGGCGTCCTTCCTACGGGACTCGGCAAAATTTAATTTATCAGCTGGCTCCCTTGGTCGCTTAACATACGTCACGCACTCCGTTGCTCTTATTGGTTGTAGGTCTATCCCATTGAGTGCAGAGGCATTTTTTTTCCTAGTTCGTTCGAAACATGCCCCATAATCACAGCTCTATGGAGCAGTATCAGACTCATATTCTGACTAGAATTGAGTAGGACTACGTCAGGCTACCATAACTCAGCCCCTTTGAAAAATTATGATAAATCATGGAGAAAACTGTATACCCTCGATTTACCAGTAAATAATTCTAATGCAACTAAATACATCGGAAATGTTAAGTCATCATACTTTAAGGAAGGAGCCAGATCCAGTGTTTTTGGGATGAATTCATTTCACCGCCAAATCAAGACACTTGGGAAGTTGTGAACTGAAGCTGTAACAAGAGAGTCATTATTAAATAACATGGTCTGAAATGTCAATCAGTGCAGAAGAAGTCATTACTTTAAAAGCACAAAAAATGGAGGATTACTTCTTTTAAATGCAATTTGAATTCAACTAATGAGATTTTTTTCTGTATACTTTTCCATCTGTGTATCGTTAATTTTACCACTTAAAAATAAAATGTAAATACGAAAAAATAACTGGGTCAATGTACATTCAGGCCAAATTCTCTTACTATAAAAAAGGCAAACATAGGCAGTATAAATGGTGCATGGATAAAAACAGAAAATAGAATAATCTCACTGTCATGGTTGGTTTAGGAATCAAACCGACATGCAGAACACCACTTGGAGACTGATAAAAAGTTCAACAGAGTTTATTAAAGGTTGCACAAAGATAACATGAACTGGATTCAGGTAAACTGGTCCGGGCGGGATTCTCTGGCGTCTGCAGAGACGGATAGTTTGATTAGCTAGGTTAACAGATGAATCGTTGCTTTTCAGATGTTTCTGAGAATACCTTGAAGAGGTCCAGGCTTCCTTTCTGAGAGGGGGAACCGGTTGGGTCCAGAGACTGTTGGTTCAGCAGAGTGCTCAGCAGCAGCAGCATCTAGCTTCTGACTTTCCAGTGACAGACCTTGGTTGGAATGATTAGCTCTTTCCCTAAGAGCAGCAGGTGGATTCCAAAGTGAGATCTTCAGGTTTGGCTCTCTAGGGCAGGCAGGCAGGTAACAGGCTAAGCTCATCCAGAGCTTCAGACAAAAGACAAGTTTCCAAACTTGGTCAACACTGCAGCGTTGAAGGAAGGTCTGGCTGCTGATTATAAAGGCAGGTCTCCTGATGGGCTGATGAACGTCAGCTGTGCTGGAGGGCTCCAGCCCAGGAGATCCACAGCGCACTCTGCTGGAGAAGGGTGGTGAATCTCCAGATCCCAACACTCACCTCCATATCCATAAATATACTTGCAAATGTTTTACAAATGTCTTGAGGTCACACTTGTTTTTACTTTTAGTTTTGCAAAATATACAATTGTTTCAGAGTCTCTTCTTCTTGTTATTGTGTTACATGCACAGCCTACTGTGTATATAGTACATACCCATATACTACAACTGTATATAGTATATTGTGTTTTATATTGTATATAACTATAGAACCTGTATTCTGTATATATATATATATATATATATATATATATATATATATTCTTATTTTGTTTTTATATTCTTAGTGTTTCTGCATGTTTCTATTTCAATTTCTCTTGCTGCTGGGATTCCTGAATCTCACAACCCTGTGAAAATAAAGAAACAAAGAAAAAACACTTAGTTTGCTTTTTTTGAGAAGGAACATGGGCAAGTCTGCTAAAACTTCACAAAAGCCTCAGATTAACAACTCAAATTGAATTGGGTGCCTTTTTTTTTACACACTGAATACTTCTGTTAAAGTCAAGTCATTCCCAATATTTCATATAATCTGAAGACAGAAGGAGAAGAGGAAGTTGATGATGAGAAAGCATCGGATTAGTAGATCAAGACCATGTGGTCTTTAGGGAGATTAAGGACTAGGCCACCAAAAGATCAAACTCAGATTATATTTATGAAAGATTTTCGGATTTTGTAATCCCTGCCATGTGTTCTTGGTTTGAGTTTAGCATCCAGTGTTGATCTTTTCAGTTTAGTCATATCCCAGTCTGCACTAACCAATTCATGCCAAAGCTTTTATGATTTGGAGTAGAACACAATTTGTTTTATAGTTGCCATTATAATGATGCTGTTGAAGATTTATTTATTATAATATTTAGCGCTGTCAAACGATAAAAACGTTAAATCATGATTAATCTCATAATGTCAACAGTTAACTCAATATTAATCGCAAATTAATTGCATATTTTACCTTTTTATTTCATAAAGTGTAAAAGCCAATTTGGGCATTTTTAAAGTGCAATTGTGGAATAAATGACATGTAAAAAACACGCGTGTACAAAAAGTTTTATTTATTTATTTTGTTTAAAGCACTTTTAAGAAAATGGAGAGAAAACATCCTGATGCTATGATATTTTAAATTCTGGCAAATATTTATTCAAAAATTGTAAAATGTAAGTGTTATGCTTGCATCAAAACAGTTCCACACCACAGAACAGTAAACAATACTTCAAAGTACTCTGTAAACCTAAGTTGTTTCTCAAACATACACTGGAAAAACAATCTAGAAATAAGTAAAAGTTTCCTAAATTAAGTGTATTTGCGCATAATTTGAGCAGGTAAATGAGATAGTTTGCCAATGAAATGAGCATATTTACTCTTAAAATAAGATAATTAGATAATATGCACTTGAAATAAGACAATGCAATTGTGTTTTCTTATTTTAAGTGTAAATTGTCTTGTTCCACTTGCAAAATGTCTCTTTTACCTCCTCAATCCAAGAAAAAATTTATTATTTTAAGAAAATAATTACTTATCTAGTTTTACATTTTTTCCAGTGTAGGAAAAAATTAAAGATGTACTGTTAAAATATGCTGGTGAAAGTTCTCAGTCATCCAGGTGATATTTAAATTTAAAATCTACTGGACTTGGTTTCCAAGTTTGAAGACGTTTCGTTTTAAACTTGGAGAAAAAAAACAAGGCTTTGTTGGGCTACTACATAAAACCTCGAACTCAACACTAATCCTGACTTTTTGAAATGAAAAAGCTTCCTGGATGGGAAACAAAATGTCTTCAAACTTGGAAACCAAGTCCAGTTGATTGTTTGTTTTTTTTTTTGGAATATTGTTAAAATAAAGTGCACATTGAGTCGTGAAATACACACTTAATTCAAAGAAAATGAAATTACTCCCAAAATAATCAATAAATCAAATGAAATTACAATAGCTGGCTTTTACACTTATCTCACTAACATAACATTTTACATCTAGAATATTTTCAAAATGGAGCAAATATTTCTATGCTTTTAATGGAACTTCAGCAGCAATGCAATTCATAGGACTTAGTTCATTTATTTGTCTTGTTGGCACTAAGCCAGTTGCTCAAACAGACAAGCTGGTTAATATTTTCAAATGAGAGAAACGCTTGTTTCTTCCGGACAACATGCCAAGACAGTGAAAATAATCTCTTACGTGGATGTAGCAGGTTTTGCAAAGTACTGGCCTTCATGTTTGGACCACCACTCCAGAGGACATTCATCTAGGCCAGGGGTAACCAATTAAAAATCAGCTGGGACAGAATAAAGAAAATCATCAACCAGTAAAGGTCTGGAGACATTCTTGATTATAATTTGTTGCTTTAAACAGAATTTAACACTGAAATAAAAAGCATGTTTTTATGCATCCACATTATACATTGAATTAAAAAAAGAAAAAAAATGAAGTGTTTTTTGAAGTAGAGAACAATCTTTCAGTTTGGTGTATAGACAATTTCCTGATTCACATATTTTATCGTTTTTTTTTCCGTTTCTATGGCTTAATGAGAGCAGTGGGCTTTAGGCTGCCCTGCAAGGCTTTTAAAACTGGGTTTGAATGGCGACAAAGGCCTTCTAAAGCACATATCACAGTGCTCATTCGTGAGCCTGGATCGATATTTATTTTTTATTATGTTCATGGTGAGGAATCCTGCTTCACAGCAGCAGGCTGAGCCAAACATACTCAAAATGTGCAGGGTCATCTTTGAGCACGCCATTTAACTTTTCTTTCACCAGTTCACCGCAGCTTTTTCAGCAGTCCACACTTTCTCTGCTCTTTTTTTTCTCATCGTCTTCTCCTTTTGTCCCATCGCCGATCGCTGGTTTGTCTGCTGTGTCTAGAAGTAGCTCGCAAACAGTGACCCAAACTGACACAATTTGTATCACGTGTAGCCTGGACCTGGTATTCCACAGGGCTTTACCACATTAACAGGAGAAGCAGCGCAAGTAAAATTAGACACTGTCGTCGCACAACATGTGGTAATTTATAAATGTTTTAAATCAGGTTAGGTCCGGATTAGCCAGAAGGTGGGTCCGGATCCAAACCATGGTCCACTAATCTGTGGCCTCTGTTCTAGGCCAACAATGGTTTCTGCTTTGCAGCGCTCTATGCACCTCTCAATCATGTCCTCATCCTCATCAGATGAATTAGAATGAGATGATGATGATGAATTAGAGACAGCTTTTTTTTTAGGTGGTCCTGATGTCTGTTGATCTTACACTGGTTCATCAGGCATCAGCAGAGATGGGAAGTAACGAAGTACAAATACTTCGTTACTGTACTCAAGTAGATTTTTCTGATATTTTTACTTTACTTTACTACTTATTTTTATGGCGACTTTTTACTTCTACTCCTTACATTTTTACACAAATATCTATACTTTCTACTCCTTACATTTTAAAAAAATGGCTCGTTACTTTAGTTTTGAATCATTTCAATGGAGTTATTATTTTTCACGTCATCAATACCAAATTCAATCTAATTGGATGGGAATCTACGTTGCATTTGACGCACCACTACAAGATGAATCGACAGATTCTGCGGTATTCATTCGCGGCAAATCATTGCAGCTTGGTGGCGGTGGCGTTAGCATAGTAGTACGGACGACGAGATGATTGAAAATGAACACAACGGAGATCTAGTCCTATTGTCAGACATCCATTTAAAATGTAGGCAACGGCATGAAAAAAGTGGTTTCTACTTTTACTTTTATACTTTCAGTAAATTTACAAGCCTGTACTTTGTTACTTTTACTTGAGTAAAGAAGTTTAATCAGTACTTCCACTTTTACCAAAGTATTTTTTAACACAAGTATCTGTACTTTTACTCAAGTACGGAAAATGAGTACTTTTGCCATCTCTGGGCATCAGGCATGTAGAGTGACCTCCATCACCCTTGAAAGATGGCATAATGCTGGCAGCACCACAGAGCAGGAAACAAATTCCTCTCCTCCCAGACTCACTGATGTGCTTATCAATATGCGAAAAAGGACAAACTTATCAGAAACTTTTATCTAGTTTGTGTACGTTGAATAAAGATAATCATATGGAGTTACAAGTGTACAAAGCAAAAAATAAAAAGGTTACCTGCAATGCTTCAGGATGTCCTCCAGTTTTCTTTTTAGCTCTTCCAGCTCAGCTGGTGTTGGTATAGTGATGTTGATAGGATGTAGAGCAAGAACGTCTCTAATAGGTTCTTGATTTCTCAGTACACGGTTGACAATCTCCAGGGTACTGTTCCAGCTTGTAGACACATCTTGTGTGACTTAGTTTTTTATTGTGTGCAATCTGCTTCTGTTCAAGCTCTCTGGGTTAGAAGGACTATGTTTAAAATGCCGGACTAATTTTCTGCATTTTGCAAGCGTGTTTTCATAGGGACTGTTTTGCAAAGAAACAGTTAGAGATTGGTGGATACTGTGTGTGATGCAAGGCATATGCTTGAACGACAACTGTCTGGCTGCTGCTACCATGTTGCGAGCACTATCTGTTGTCAGTGTACTGATTTTATACTCAATATCCCACTGCTTTGCAATCTGCACAAAGTGCTCTGGGCATATGCCTGCAAAGTGCCTGTCATCTATTTTTACAGACAAAGCTTGTAACTGTAGTTTCCACTCAGGAGTAAAATAATGTGCTACAATGCCAAGGTAGTTGTTGTTACCGAGAGAAGTCCAGTAGTCACCGCTGAGCGCCACTGCATGTGTCTGACTCAAAAGTTGTAACACAGAAACCTTATGTTCTTCATACAAGCTGTTAATCTTGTCCACAGTTGATGCTCTAGAGGGAAGTTCCTACAATAGATCATTGCTCGCAATGTGTTGCCAGGTATTTCTTAGTTGTGCTGTTTCCTGCATTTTTTGGCAAATATTATCTTGCATTGTCTGTCTTTGATGAGTTGCTTGCTGGCTCAAAGTCTCAGCGTTGTGTTTGGCTAAATGGTGGTATTTCAGACTTGACATACTCTTGTGGTAACTCATTTCGAAAGTACAGTACATGCAAACGACTTGGAGGATGGTGTGTTTTACAATGTTGTCAGTATAGGATATCGAAGATGTATGGATTTTTGGATTTATTATACTCGGATTTCTCCTGCTTGGATTTGGAGGATACCTAATGTATCTACAATTACAGAGGATGTAGTAATTGAGGCATTAATCAGTCTGCCGGCAGCGTTTGACACGCTCACAAAGGCTGAATGAGCAGGAGCGGGAGCTGAGCCGTTTGCTTGGTGTGAATGAACACAGGCTGACTGTGGTGGTTGAACTCAAAGTTGAAATGGGATAATATCTTGCAAGAAAAGACTCAATGCTGACGGAAAATTCCTGCTCTCAAAACAATAAGTGTTATTTTGGGTTTGGCTTCCCCTTTATCAAACCTCGCCTAGATGTTATTGCGGAAGGGCCCAGAAGAACTGTAATGAGAACACTATTGGCATTTGAGCCCTCCAGCGTACCCATGTTTAATGCCCCGGCAAGCCCGTTCTGTCTGTCGTCATACCTACATGTCCTGCCCCAAAAAGCATTGCTGATATGTCATTGGTCCGACTTGCAGCGCAGGGTTATAGCGGCCTGCCAGGTAGAACCGATCTAGAGCGGATACAATCAACCGTGGCAGGGGCGTGTACACGGCATGGACACTCAACAGCGCTTTTCAGTGGAACCTAAAGCTTATGCATACCACTGAGGATATCACTCAGGCATCAGAGGCCTGGCTGCCAGCTATTTCTATTCAGTGGAAGTAAAGCCTTTATGGAAAACACATGTGCAGTGAAACCTCTGCAGAAGTGCCCTTCAAGCTCCATTGTTTGTTCTGGTGGAGGCTAAAATAATACCACCCAGCAAACCTACCTCATGACGTCAAGTTTTCAAAATTTGATTTCTGGATTACAAAACCTGTTTTTCGAAAACTCCTTCCCTCCATAGGTACATGCAATTAAAGTAGGGCTGGGACTTAAAAGTTTTAGCTTTGTTTAATTAATAAGAAACATTTTAATGCGCTTAAAAAGAAAATTTATGCAGATAATAGCATTTTCTTTTTCATATACATACCAATGTCCCAAGCTGGAATCCTTGTACTTCATGTTTTTCTTATGCCGTACAACTGACTTACAATTGTACGGAAGAGGATTAGGGCCACTGAAAAAAAAAAAGTAAACAGAATTTTAAATTTTATTTCAGTTTAACATGGGAAAAAAGTCAGAATTCTGACTTTAATCTCAGAATTCTGAGAAAAGTCAGAATTCTGAGATTAAAGTCAGATTTCTGACTTTTTTCCCATACTATACTGAAATAAAATAAAAAAATTCAGTAAACTTTTTTTTATTTTTTCAGTGGCCCTAATCCTCTTCCATACAACTGACATTACAGTCATTGGACAGAATATTCAAGATTAAAAATTATGGCTTGATCCAAAAACCTCAAGTCGGTATTGACATCTATGCTATGGCTGGAGTGCTTCTGGGTCCCCATAAATGCTTTCCAAATACTACTGGCAGTTTGAAAGGAACTAGGTGAGGAATATGTATATGTCAGTATGTCAGTAATTGGCCTAACGAAGAAAAAATAGGAAATTGTTTCAATTAAATTAAATGCTCCATGTTGAAAAGCAATTGTTAAGCCCTTTTATGCCTTACACAAGGCTGAACTGGCATAGTTTAGCTTTGCAGCTTTATCTTCTGATTACAGAAATTTTTGTATAACTTATTGCTATATATATTTTACTACCATATTTGGTGGAAGTAATTGTGCCATAATTAACATTTTTGCGCTTTTTACATTTCTATAGAGGTAGTTTTGCAATGTAATTGCATAAAATATTAGGGATTTCTAAAAAAAAAGCTAAAGAAATTATAACTTTCAGCCTATCAGATGGTTGAATAACCAAAATAGTTGGATAAAAAACAAGAAATATACCTGTTGTTGTGCTTATGTAATTATTAATTCAACTATTGAGGAGAAAGACCTTTTCTTATTGAAAAGGTGGTTTTCAGATTAGATTTGGATTTCAGAGCTGACATGGTTTTAATAGGCATCACCGCTTGGAGATGGTCGAGGGCAGTGGCGGTTTTAGACCAAATGTACGAGGGGGCCAGGCGGGGACCAGAAAAGCATGAAATGAAAAACAGCGGCATTAAGATATTTAGATAGCTGCATGAAGGGAAATTTCTGTTCAATTAGGTTTTATTAAAATTCTATATCGTATTAGGTCAATATACATTCAGAATTTAGGAATTTTACATATTTTTTCAATTAATTTAAGTTAAAATGACTGTTTTCTGTAAAATCTGAATTAGAACTCAAGAAAAACTAATAAATTCAGCTGTAAAAATTACAGCATTTTTTTTATTTGTTTTGAAAAAAACATTTAGCAGATGAGAACTGGGATCCTATCTCAATACCACTGAAGCTATCACCTTATAGCTTTTAAATAATTAGCAAAACAGAATTTGTAAAGAAAAAAATGAAATAATAGAATAAAAAAAAACAGTTTTACAAATAATGAGATATTAAACCCTTTAGCCTATCAGCATCAAACTATTAGGCAATTGTGTTTCACAAACGCAGCTAGATTGTTTTTTGTACAGAGCAGCTGTGCTGTCAGATATTGTTCGAAGATCGTTTTCTGAAGGGACTAAAAATCTCATGACTTTATTCTATCATGACTTTATTATTGTAATATTTCTAGAATAAAGTCCTAATATTACTACTTTTATCAACTTATATAGCTTTCTGCTGAAAATCTTACAGGAATAAAGACAAAATATTAGCCTAATACTTTAATCATGTAGTAATAAAATGTTTTTCTGGTAATATTAGGATTTTTTTCTGGCCCCAATACTCCATTGTAAAAAAGGCAATTGTGCAAAATACATACAAAAAAAAATAATAATGTGAACGTCCGGCAGAAGAAAAAAAAAATCGATCATATTTAAATGCAGATTTTTTTTTAACCTATGTTATAATGGAACAGCTTAATCTTAAACTTAGATTATATTGCCATGGCATTTGTTAATTAGCCCCTGGCATAGGCTAGTATTACAGACTAAATAAATTAAGTTTAACAGATTTTGTTCAGTTTTTTGAGGTGTTTTTTAGTTCAGATGTAGGCAAAGCTGTGATCCTGAGATGGCCAGGATCCAGGGAAAAAGGTTAGTATACTATATAAAAATATTTTAGGACGCCAGATTATAAGCTTTAAAAGAAGGACACTGTGCTTTGTTTCTTAAGAAAAATATTAACTTATAATTTTTGTTTTGTTTATAGTGACTAATAAACCAGATTTAAACGGAGCGAATGTGATCATCAAGGGCTCCAACGACCACAGTCAGCTCTTTGAACAGAATTTAATCAGCCTGCTCAGCAGGTTTTATTTGCATCAGTTCTTTAAGATTGCACCCAGATGAATGAAGCTAATTATTGTTTAGGTAACAGATGCTCCAGCAAATTGTACTCTCTCACCAACATACATTCATCAATTTCCCTTTGAGTTTTTTGTTTAAAATGTCATTATGGGAAAACTTTAATGTTATGCTTGTAAATGTTTTTATCTCAGTATTTTAAAACTATAGTGTGAAATATTTATATTTGTATTATAGATATGTGAGATTTACTGATAGAAATATAATATATTATACTTAAGAATGTTATTTAGTATCATCTCCGAACTGAAAGTCTCAATGTTTATGCTTGAGTTGCATTAGAAATTGCTATTTATCATTACAGAGGAGCAGATCTGACAAACTAGTGACTTTGGAGATTGCCATGACACTTGAACTTGACTGCAGTAACTGTTGCCTCTATAAAATTAGGAACATTGTTTGCTTGCTGACGAGGCAAGTTGTGTTGGTTACCCTGCATGGCCATGAAAGTTATGATAGACTTAGACTTTGACAAATTTTATTGTCATTCTTTATATACTGAGTATATACAAAACAAAACATCTAATTTCTTAAAGGGCAGCAGTGATCAAATGTAAACATGTATTTAAACATAAACATAAGATATGATTTTCAGCTTTTCTGTGTTTGTTTTTATCTACCATTCAGCAGTCTGATGGAAGTAGGGAAGAATCTGCTGGACCTGCATCATATGCTTTGAAGCATCTTCCCAGAGGGCAGCAGGGAGAACAGTCCATGGTGGGGGTGTGAGGGGTCATTGATAATGTTACGGGTTCGGGACAGGCAGCACTGGGATGAAATGTCTTTTACGGAGGGAAGAGGACCCCTGATGATCTTCTCTGCTGTTCTCACTGATCTTCCACTCAGCAGTCAGCGCCGTCGCAGCCTCCACACCACGCAGTGAGACAGCTGGTCAAAATGCTCTCTATGGTGGGTGAGCGCAGGTGGGTTCTCCTCATCCTCCACAGGAAGTACATGCACTTTTGTGCCCTGTTAACCAGCAAGGTGGTGTTTACAGTCCAGGTCAGGTTATCTGTGATCTGCACCCCCAGAAATTTGGTGCTGCTGACAAACTCTACAGCTGAGCTGTTGATAAGCAGTGTAGAGTGGTTAGGGTGATGACAGAGTTGTTATCTCCGACCCGGACTGAATGAGGTCTGTAAGGAAATCTAACAGCCAATTGCAGAGGGGTGTATTGAAGCCCAGCTGTTCCAGTGTTTCTATCAGATGCTGTGGGATAATGGAGTTGAAAGGTGAACTGAAGAGGAAACATGGGACCCCCTCCCAATGGGCTCACCACCTTTAGGATGGGCCAAAGGGGTCGGGTGCAATGTGTGACGGGTGGCAGTTGAGGGCAGGGATCTTGGCGTTCTGATCCTCGGCTGAAGAAACTGGGTCTTGACAAGTGGAATGTTACTTCTCTGGTGGGGAAGGAGCCTGAGTATGTGCGCAGGTTTGAAAGGTTCCGGCTAGAGGTAGTTGGACTTACCTTGACACATTGGCTCTTGCTCTGGAACCAGTCTCCTTGAGAGGGGCTGGCCATTCTTTCACTCTGGAGTTGTCCCTGGTGAGAGGCGCTGACCAGGAATGGGCATACTTGCTGCCTGTACGTTGGGGTTCACCCCGGTGAGCGAGAGAATTGCCTCCCTCCGCATACATATGTTGGGATTGGTTCTGACTGTTATTTGTGCTTATGTGGCAAACAGCAGTTCAGATTACACACTTTTTTGGAGTCCTTAGGGGGGTACTGGAGAGTGCCCCTCCTGGGTAATCTCTTGTTCTCTGGGGGACTTAAATGCTCATGTGGGCAATGACAGTGAGACCTGGGGAGGCGTGGTTGGAAGGAATGGCCCACCTGACCTGAACTCGAGTGGTGTTCTGTTGTTGGACTTCTGTGCTGGTGCATGGATTGTCACTAACAAACACCATGTTCAAGCATAAGGTTATCCATATGTGCTCTTGGCACCAGGACACCCTAGGCCACAGTTCAATGATCAACTATGTTATGTTTCATCTGGCCTGCGGCTGCACGTTTTGGACACTAGAGTGAAGAGAGGGGCGGAGCGCTCCACCGACCACTACCTGGTAGTGAGTTGGCTCCGATTGTGGGTGAGGACGTGGGTCAGACATGGTAGCCCAAACGTATTTTGAGGGTTTGCTTAGAATGTCTAACAGAATCCCCCATGAGAAAGAGCTTTAACTCCCACGTTCTGAGGGAGGTGGGGAACATTGAGTCTGACTGGACCATGTTTCGTGCCTCTATTTTTGAGGTGGATAGGTGAAGGTGTGGCTGCAAGTTTGTCGGTGCATGTCACGGCAGCAACCCTCGAACACACTGGTGGACATCAGTGGTGAGGGAAGCTGTGAAGCTGAAGAAGGAGTCCTATCGGTTTTTATTGACCTGTGGGACTCCAAAAGCAGCTGTGTACCGGCAGTCAAAGTGGCAGGTGGCTCGGCTGGTTGCTGTGGCAAAAACTCGGGCGTGGAAAGATTTCAGAGAGGCCATGGAGAAAGACTTCTGTGTGGCTTCGAATCATTCTGGTCCACAATCCGCCGCATCAGGAGGGGGAAGCAGTGCAGTATCAATACTATTTTTATGGGGGGTGGTGTGCTGCTGACCTCGACTCGGGACGTTGTATGTCAGTGGGCAGCATACTTTGAAGACCTACTTTATACCATCAACACGTCTTCCATTGAGGAAGCAGAGCATTAGGGCTCTGGGTAGTGTTCTCCCATCTCTGGTGCTGAGATCACTGAGGTGGTTAAAAAGCTCCTCGGTGGACAGGCCCCAGGGGTGGATGAGATTCGCCCTGAGTACCTTAAGGCTCTGGATGTTGTCGGGCTGTGTTGGTTAATGCGACTCTACAACATTGCGTGGACATCAGGGGCAGTTCCCCTTGATTGGCAGACTGGGGTGGTGGTTCCTCTATTTAAAAAAAGGGGATCAGAGGGTGTGTTCCAACTACAGAGGAATCACACCCTTAAGCCTCCGTGGTAAGCTCTATTCTGGGTTCTGGAAAGGAAGGTCCATTGGATTGATCCGAGTTGGAAATGCCGGTCCCAGCAGTTATTTTACCTACTGCTTTGACGCTGATGAGTGTTTGGCCAAACAACAGAGAAGAAATGCGTAAAACCAAAGACAGCTCCGCCTCTATCTTGCTCTTATTAATCTGTTTATGGCATGTGGACTCATTTCCATCCAGGAAGCTTTTTCAATTTCAAAATGTCTGGATTAGCGTTAGATCCCAGGCCTTATAGAGTAGCCAACAAAGCCTTGTTATGGGACTCCATTTGTGTACTAAAAGCTGATAGCAGACCACTTTGGACCAGAAGATTAAGAAGTAAGGGCGATACTCATCAACAAAAAGTCATATTCACCCCTCTACATTAAATCCTACATCTCAGAACCAAAAATGTCTCTGTTCATATAAATGTCATATATCGTTTGCTAGCTCCATGGTTGAATGGAGCAATGAAAGAATGGTTGGATAGATAGTAGTGGACCAATCCTGCCACAATCAAAAATACATAAATAAATAAATGACCCATGAATTTAATCCATTGCCAAAGATAATAGCTTATAATGTATGTTAATAAGCAATTAAATGCGGCAAACTGATCAAAATTAATATTCTGCCATGGGTTATTTCCTGGAATGCTGTATTTTCCTTTTTGTATTTTATTAAAAATAAATATATTGCTGTTTAATCTTTCTTAAGCAGTTTCTAATTGTATGTATAATCCTTATAGGTCTGTTGCATTTAATGGCTCACTAGTTTAAATTTTAAGCTCATATTTTGCCATGTCATTTACTTATTTCTTTATGTATTTTTAATTATAGCAGAATTGGTACTCCAAGCAATGTATAATAAATAGATAACCAAAAACGACTCAAATTCAAAAGCACAAATATTTTCCACACTCTATCACAATGGGGAAAACTTTTTTAGAGCTCAGCAATAATAGGCTTTGTATACAAGTGCAAGTGTTCATCCCTGCCTGAAAATTATTCATGTGCATCTCTATTTTTCAAACTTTCTTCAACATTTTAATTCTTTTTCGGTTAATAACAGAAATTACCAGACATTTGTTTTGTGATTTTAATCCTGTTTTCATTTTTCATCGTCTATCCATCCTTACTTCTCCTTATCCTCCCTTTGTCCCTCCATATCTACTTCCATCAGAGGTCTGTTCGCTAATCAAACACCATCTGTCCCTTCATCGCCAACCTGTCAGGAACAGCTGCCAGACGCTCTCTTAACAACACTTTTAACAACCCTGCCGCATCTTCCATGGCCTGCCGCTTCCCACTTCCACGGGGTGGGTCGTTGCCAGGGAAGGCCCCCATACAGGAACGAAGACACACATGCAGCAGAAAAATAGTTTGATGGATATGTTGCCAAACAGTAGCTTAAATTGGAAAGGAAAAAAAAAAGATCACCAACTTCAATTACCCTCTTGTTGAACCCAAGAAAAAAAAAACTCCAATTCATTAGGCAAAGGAATTAAAGTTCCAGAGGAGGAGCAATTATGGACAGATAGAGCAGAGCAGAAATCTAAATAGTAATCAAGGGAAGAATCACAAAAACAAACCAAAAATGCAATTTCTTCACAATCACCACTCACACAGGAACATTATACTATTAGCATAAATGTATTGCTACAATTCAATCCCCTCTCACACATGAACAGCAAATAAAATCTCACACAAGTAAATGTGCTGCTGTTGTCGTGAACATGCCAAGACATTTTCAAGTGTTATATCCCGAGGAACTTCCCCAACCAATCATTGGTGCACAGGCCAGATGTTCACTGGTGATTCACTGCAATTTGGCAAACACACACTGGGAGTGCCAAACTGACTGGTATCTCTATTTTTTATATGAGCTTTCATAAGTGACAGTCTTTCAATACTTTAATCTTGAATGGTTTGTACTAAATCTTTATTCAAAGATTACATGCCAATGTCAGTACAAGAAGGAGCTCTTTCTTTGACTTCAGTAACAAATAGATAGCAGCTAAGGCTTCATATGGGCCTTCAGTACATTACCAGGACCACTGTCAAGGTTCAAACAGGAATTAGCACCTTTCACACATGCAAAATATAGTTGTTGAACATTGGACTGTGTTTGGTCGGTCTGATTTTGTCTCACTTTAGTCAAATAATAGAGGTTGAAAAGATGTTGAAAACTGAGTTTTCAGGCATCCATCCATCCATCCATCCATCCATACATTCATCCATCCATCCATCCATCCATTTTCCATCACGGTTATCCCAAGTGGGGTGGCGATGGGGGCTGGTGCCTACAGCTGTCTACAGGCAAGAGGCGGGGTACGATAGGTGACCAGTCCATTGCAGGGCAAATAAAATAAATAGCTCCTCAACAGTTAAATTATTAAAAATAGTTTCAAAATTGAACTATTAATTCAATTCAATTCAGTTTATTTATATAGTGCCAATTCACAACACGTCATCTCAAGGCACTTTACAGTTCACCAGATCATACAGTCAAATTTTCTATCTAAAGAAAACCAGTTGATTGCACTGACTCATTGACTCGAATACAATCCCTCACACTATGCATGCTTATAGCGACAGTGGAGAGGAAAAACTTTTAACAGGAAGAAACCTCCAGCAGAACCAGGCTCAGAGTGAGCGGCCATCTGCCGAGGCCGACTGGGGTTCATGGAGACAGAAGCAGAGATTAGACCATCAGTCTTGATGGAAAATGTGGGCTCGACCTATATACTGCCCAACTATACAGAAATATACATACACATAAATATAAATACGCCTACATATACAGAACATATTTTGTAAATTGAAATTTGAAAAGGTAATGCCATCGAGAATTGAAACTAGATTATATAAGTTCAACTTTTTTATATTTTTTACTTTTCCCAAGAATGTTTTTGCTTGATATATTTTATTTTCCAACATTTGTTTTATCTACATAGCATAGATGTAAAGGAAAGTAGCATTAACTGGATAAATATCAAATCCATCAAGAGACAGACAAAGAAAACAGTTACGGAAACTTTTTTTAAAGCATTAAATAAACTACATACATTTTCAGAGATTGACAAGTAGTAGTTCATTAAGAAAAATGTTTGAAGGACAACCACATCTGAGTGTGTATGCAGTCAAAAACAAAGTGCAGTTCTAAAAGAAAACACCAAAGCAAAATAATAAAATTAATGACTTACATTTTTTATTTCTGTTCATGGAGACAACTTCAAAGACAAAAAGTCAAAATGTAGGTCTTAGAGGTTACCATATTATGAAAATTTGATAGCCACAGCATACATTAATGGAAATTACAGCTTTGAAACTTTCTGCTAATTGAAAGATGTTTTCCCCTTCAGCTTTGACTTCCCGACAGCCGCTAGTGGACACCCTGTGATAGTTAAACCCAACCAAGCAGAGAGCAAGAGGACACATCTGGTGAGGCAATCAATACAACCTCATGCAGAGCAGACACAAGGCTTTGCATACACATTAATACGTGATTATAGACCAACTCACTTTCAGCTTTTTTCCTGGACATACCAACTGTGGAGAGTGTGTCAGCCACGTGTCTCATTTTCAATAAAGACATTAAGTCCGTCGATAAAGGCCTTTTGGCAATGCTGGGGGTTATATGGATAAAACACTCATCTCTATGAGCGCACATTAAATCGTTACTACTTACAATTTTGTCCTTTTAACTCTTATCACTGAACTCCAATGGGTACATTTCTGTAGCTTTTTTCTGTACATGAAAGAATAAAAAAAATTAAAAAAAAACACAGATTAGGCTCTTGCTTGGTGCTATGTTTTGAAATTGTATGAGTTTTTGCCCTTTTGGGCCCGATTCTCCAGTCCTACGAGATCTTTTTGGATCAGGCCAATTTCCAGCATCATCGTGCTAACCTCAGAAAGTAGAGCACATCACCCCAGTTCTAAAGTCCTTACACTGGCTCCCTGTACCTCAGAGAATAGACTTTAAAATACTTCTGTCTATAATTTCTGAATGGCTTAGCACCTAAAAACATCACAGACTTGCTATCAGTGTATCAACCCTCCAGACCACTCAGGTCTTCAGGCTCCAGCCTGCTCTGCATATCTAGAACCAGAACAAAACATGGAGATGCAGCATTTAGTTCCTATGCTCCACTTACACTAAAAACACATTTTGTTTAGGATTGCCTTTGACCGTTTTAGTTAAACAGTTCAACTAAAACATCATTAGTTCAACTTTTTTATTTTCTTTAGTCCAACTGTATTTAATAATCTTTTTTGTTTCTGCATTTTTTATTTTATTTTATTTATTTTTTTATTTTTTCCTACTAGCTTTTATTCTGTTTTATTTCCTATATGTTAATCATGTAAAGCACATTGCATTGTGTTTGTACTGAATTGTGCTTTAAAAATAAATTTGCCTTGCCTTGCCTAACCTCTTATACCACCTCACGAACAGGAATCATAAGTTTGGCAGAAAAGCAAACATGTTCAATTCATTCTTCCCTTGTGAGGTGCTTGTGAGCAAATCCTACTTTTTTATGTAGAGCTATGAGCGTCTACGAGACAATTTTCCTTAACCTGGAACACTGAGCATGTGTATCTTCTACTTCTTCTAGATTGACAAGACCGACCAGCGCTGATTCCAACATGTGGTTTTTGGATGTACAGTGTGAGCAGGTAGATTGCATCAAATAATCGGGCCGTACAGTGTAAGAACATACATAGTGAGCTGTGAACTTTTAAAATCTGCGGTTTCATCATAGAGTTTGAGCTGTAGCTAAGTACAAACGATTGGTGGATGCAGCTTAATATAGAAAGAAGTGTTTCCATCTCATTTAAAGTCATCTACACTTTTGACAAATGAATTGCATTCTGGGTTTAAAATACTGTATGGCTGATCTAAATAAAAGAGTAAACAATTGCTTCAGTGTGACTATTTGGGTAAAATTGTTTAAAAAAAAGCACAATTTGGAATAATTTGGAACATTTGAATAGGTTTGGAGATGCTTGGGAAACTAATAGTTAAAAGTCCTATAGCTCTGGATGAATGTAATGCAATGACACATACCTGCTGTTGAGCATGTTTTTGTTACTGCTATTCAAAAAGACCTATTATTTTCGAGGAGATGCAAAACAACTATGTGTCATGTTTTAACTGCTGCAGTTTAGGATTTGCTTTAGTCACGCCATTTTCACTTATATTTCCAGAAACTAGAATGAGTTATTTATCAAATGATGTATCACACATGTAATTTGTGCTTACAGTTCATTATTTATTTGCTTTTTTATTTGGCAATGCAAAGAGCCGAGGATTACCTAAAATTAGGTGGGTGTTAATTAATGAATGACCACGGGAAATCATAAAATTCCCTCCTTTTTGAGAGGCTAGCTCACCGTCCAACTTAAGGTAATGTAGATTCTTTAGAAAAGCAACAATCTTTCTCAATATAGACCTGTGACCTTTGGGAAAGGATGTTAGTTTTCCATGAGATTTTAAAGTGTAAACACTAACTATTTGACTTAATTAGACTTAATTATAGGTTCTGCTGTTTTCATCTATTAAAAACCCAGTAAAAGTGACACTGCCGAGAAAAAGAGAACTTTATCAGTGGGATCTTGTGATTGTAAAAAAAATATGATAGAATCGGGCAGGCACCTGGCTAATTATCGGATATGACTGTTAGAGGGAACTTCAGCTGGGTTTGGGACTGCAAACTGATGCTGACATTGCTCATTTCCTCCTGACCAGTTAGGAAAACATTTCCGCATGTTTAAAGTTTATATGAAAATGATAGGACTCTGTGAGACCTAACATGGTGCAGCATTAGCTGTTACCACAAATCATTTGCTGTACAGTACAATGTTAACAGAGGCCACATTTTCCAAAGCATACACAAAGTTTGCTAGACTTTTAGACCCAACCTCTTAGTCGGGATATTACGTTAGCACCTTGCTCTAGCCACATGCTAAAGGTTTTGTCGTTGGTAACATTTTTTGTTTTGCTTTAATGCAATTTGTTTACAAAAAAAGAAGGAAGCCAACCTATTGTTACTACCGTAAAAATAAAAATGTAATTCTATTCAATTCAGTTTATTAATATAGAAGTAATTCAGAACACGTCATCTCAAGGCACTTTACAATTCAACGAGATCATGCAGTCAGATTGATAAAAGTTTTCTGAGGAAAAGAAGTTGATTGCATCAACTGATTGACTCAAAGGCAATCCCTCACACTACACTGCAAAAAATTGAAATCTTAAGAAGTCATTTTTAAAAAAAAAAGGTGCATTGTCTTATTTCAAGTGTATTGTTCTGCATAATCCTCTTATTTACCTACTCAAATTAAGTGTAAATACATTTGATTTAAGAAATCTTTACTTATTTCAGGACTGTTTTTGCATTCTAAGCCTGCTTGTAGCAACGGTGGAGTGGAAAATCTTCCTTTTAACAGAAAGAAATCTCCAGAAACAGGTTCAGTGTGATCAGCCATCTGCCAAGGTCGTCTGGGGTTGAAGGAGACAGAAGCAGACATACAGAAAGAAGCAGAAATACAAAAAGAAATGTTAAACCAGCTCCACAGGCGGCCCCATTCAGTTAACACACAGCCAGGCAGACGAGGTTCGAGCCAGCTCCTATGTCAGGGGATGAAGAGAGCACATCCAGCCAGTCACAGTCAGAGAAACAGGACTACTCTGAAAAATAGGCTGAGATCGAACTTCTAGAAACAAAGGTGTTGATTGCTGCAGCATAACTAATATTTCTCTCCAGGATGGAGTCACAACCATACAGGAACAGACCAGATGAAACTACTGAGAAAAAGCAGAGAGAGCATAAAGTCAGAGGTTTGGCTGTCATAAGATATGCGCAGTGGTCTTAAAGTAAATCGCCATGTAGTTAATAGCGGCAAGGGCGTAGGTTTGATTTGAACTTTGGTAGGGACACTATTGGTCGGGTGTCATTGGTGCTATGCAATATTCATGCCCTTTTTTATGCTCGATTTGAGCATCCGTACTGATAAGAGGAATTCATTGTTAAAAGAGAAAAGCATCCTTTTGCTACATTAATAAAAACTGTATAAGCACTACACTCATTAGATGCTGTTTATCAATGTTTGAAGTATCACCGGCTCTGATGAATGTGGAATTAGGACTTTTTTCCACTTTGAAAATCTTTTCATTTGAACGACTGAGAGAGAAGGTAAATACAGGATTTTCCTTTGAAGATATAGAATTGTGCAGAGTTAAACCCCACTCTTATATTTTACCTACTATGCTCTCTCTGTATCAAGCAAAATAATACATTCATTAAAATACTAACTTCACTATAAAAGTTGAACATCTGGGCTGTATTTACTCTGTGTAGCCCATTTCATGTATTTTATCTGGGACTGAAAAAAATTAAATGTATTAATTGATTATTTCAATAATCGTCAACTAATTTAGTATGTAATTTATTTCATTAACTGGAGTATAGAGACTTTAAAACATACAGTAATATAAATGTAAAATGTGCCTTTTCCCGACAGAGCAACCCACTTAGATCAGTAATTATACCAAAATTGTAAAAATACAATATATATATATATATATATATATATATATATATATATATATATATATATATATATATATTGTATTTTTAGTAAAACAGCGCAGCACAGTTCCACGCGCTGCTACGTGAAAGGGACAGGAGAGACCAGGCAGAGGAGAGGAAAAGAAGCCACAGCTGCAACAACTACTGCTGTAAATTATAAACATGTTGCTCACATCCAATTATTGGTAGGGACAATTAGGACGGTTCAAAATTTTGGTAGGGACATGTCCCTATGGTCCCTATGCAAACCTACGCCCATGAATAGCGGTATTACCAGTACAGTAATGTGAATACGGCCTGTTTTTGATGCGTTTCTTTGCGCTCCTGTGGCGACCTGGATTTGGATACACTGAGTGTATACAAAATGAAATTTCGATGCACACAGCTTTATACAGTGAATGAGCAGCTTACAACAGTGAAATGAACATTACCATTTATAAAGTGCAGTAGTGGTGTCACTAGAAGTTGATAACATTTTATTCACCTTATTGTAAAGTGGATAAGATTTTTCTTCTTTCTTTAGTGTTTCAGGTTTGTTTTTGTTTTTTTCCGTTTCACATAGGAATACTTTCTCCAGCTGTCAGTCATCATTCTACAACCCATGACATCTAAATCCCACCCCCACACAGGGGGGTCAGTAACTTAAAACAACTCACCAATCCTGACTCAGCTTCCCCAATAATAAATCATAAGCTTGTGTCATGATTGGTTCAGGAAGACCCAAGATGCAGAACACGACTGGGGGGAAACTGGAGTAAAAGTTTAACAATGTTTATTGAACAATGGTACAATGAAAGAGTCAGGAACTGGTTCACTTCTGGGAATCTGGTTCTCAGGCAACTGGAAGGGAGACAGTTCAGTTAGCCACGTAGCTGGTGAATGTGGAAATGTTATCTTCAGAGATCTACCTTGAAGAATCCGGGTTTGGCTTTGAGAGAGGCACTGTTGGTTCCAGAGACTGTTTGATTCAGCAGAGTTCAGTTTCAGCTTCAGCGTCTTGCATCTAACGATAGGACAGACCTTGGTTTTCCAGCTCTTAGTCCAGAGCAGCATGCGAAATCCAGAGAAGGTTCTTCAGGTTTGGCTCTGAGGGCAGGCTCGACAGGTTAAGCTCATCCAGAGCTTACAGGACAAAAACAGGTTTCCTGTAGGCAGAGACAAAGGTAATTAGTTACCAGCTAGGAGAATAGAGGCAACAAAGATTTCACAGAGGAAGTGAGGCTCAGGTGCTAACCAAACTGGATAAACACTGCGGCGTTGATGCGAGGTCTGAGGGCTGCTTATATGGTGGAGGATCCTCCTGATGATGAGATGGGTTTCAGGTGTGTCGAAGGCTCAGCTCAGGAGGATCCACAGCGAACTCTGCTGGAGACAGGTGGTACAGCTCCAGATCCCAACAGTACCCCCCCCTCAACGACCGCCTCTTGGCGGTCCAGAAGACGTCGATGGGAGGGATCGCTCGTACTCCTCGATGAGGGACGGGTCGAGGATGTAGGAACCAGGAACCCACTGACGATCCTCCGGACCGTAGCCCTCCCAGTCGACGAGGTACTGCCAGCAACGACATGAGGGGAATGTCCCGAGTGGAGAGCCATACCTCCTGACCGACGGAGTAAACAGGTGCAGGGCGTCTTCTTGAGTCAGCGAAACGTTTAGTGGTCTCCATGGAACGGTTGAGGGTGGCTATGGTGTCTCTCCAGATTCGATGAGTCTCTCTCGTCTGCGGGGAAAAGTGGAGGTTGATAACCAAGACTGACCTGGAAAGGAGACTGGCCGGTGGGAGCTGACATTAGAGAGTTGTGAGCATATTTGATCCATGGAAGGTGTTGGCTCCAATCGGAGGGATTACTAGAGGTCAGACAACGAAGGGAGGATTCGAGCTGTTGATTCATTCTCTCGGTTTGGCCGTTGGACTGTGGGTGATAACCTGAGGTGAGAGAAGATTTGCAGTTGAGGGCTGAACAAAATGCCTTCCAAACCTGAGAGATGAATTGTGGAACACGATCGGAAAGAATCTCCTGAGGGATGCCATGTAGACGGAAAACGTGTTTAATAAGGAGCTGGGTGGTCTGAAAAGCCGTAGGAAGCTTCCTGAGGGGTACAAGATGGCAGGACTTGGAAAATCGGTCAACAATGGTGAGAATTGTGGACATACCTCGAGAAATGGGAAGACCAGTAACAAAGTCGATTGCGATGTGAGACCAGGGACGAGAAGGAATAGGAAGTGGATGCAACAGGCCAGAGGGAGGTTGATGTATGGACTTGTTTCTGGCGCAGGTAGAACAGGCCAGCACATACTCCTTAACATCTCTGTGTAGAGTGGGCCACCAGAAACGTCTTGAAATGAGGTTGATGGTTCTACTCACCCCCGGGTGAGCGGCAAATTTGCTATTGTGCATCCACTGAATTAGGCGAGACCTGACAGAAGAAGGTACATAAGTCTTGTTTGGGGGACCGTTTCCTGGATCTGGTTCTGAAACGAGGGCAGAGTTTATTAGATCGGTGATCTCCCAGGTAACCACCCCAACAGTGCAGGAAGCGGGTAGAACAGGCTCAGGAGACTCAGATTGATCAGTGGAATAAAGACGAGAGAGAGAATCGGGTTTGATGTTCTTGGATCCAGGTCGGTAAGAGATGATGAGATTGAATCGTGAGAAAAATAGTGACCACCTTGACTGTCGAGGATTGGCCTGTTTGGCGGAATGGATATAGGCAAGGATCTTATGATCTGTCCAAACAAGAACCGGGTGTTCTGCTCCCTCAAGCCAGTGTCTCCATTCCTCTAATGCCAATTTGATGGCCAGTAATTCGCGGTCACCAACGTCGTAATTTTGCTCAGCAGAGGAAAGTCTACGGGAGAAAAAAGCACATGGGTGAACTCTTTGGTCTGAATCGAGTCTCTGAGATAAGACAGCACCAACTCCTGAGTCGGATGCGTCGACTTCGAGGATAAATTGTTTCGATGAATCAGGCTGGATTAACACTGGAGCTCTGGAAAACAACATCTTTAATTTGTCAAAAGCAGTTTGAGCCTCGGGAGACCATTGGAAGGTTTTCTTGAATGATGTAAGAGAGGTTAGAGGTAGAGCTGTCTGACTATAATTCCTGATGAATCGTCGATAAAAATTAGCAAAACCCAGGAATCTCTGCAGCTGTTTGCGGTTTTCGGGAACCGGCCACTCCAAAACTGCCTTTATCTTATCCTCAGATGGCTTAACCTGTCCGCCCTCGAGCACAAACCCCAAAAAGGTGACTGAAGGTTGGTGAAACTCGCATTTTTCGGCTTTGACGAAAAGTTTATTCTCAAGGAGTCTTTGTAAGACCAGGCGGACATGTTTCTTGTGTTCTGTGAGGTCTTTGGAGTAAATGAGTATGTCATCAATGTAGACAAAAACAAACACGTTCAAAAAATCTCTGAGAACGTCGTTGACTAGGGCTTGAAAACACGCAGGAGCGTTTGTTAGACCAAAAGGCATGACTAAATACTCGAATTGACCCAGAGGGGTCTTAAAGGCAGTCTTCCATTCATCGCCATCTCTGATTCTGAGAAGGTGATAGGCGTTCCTTAAGTCGAGCTTAGTAAAGACAGTGGCCCCTTGAACTGGTTCGAAGGCAGAAGCGAGTAGAGGAAGTGGGTACTTATTCTTAACAGTAATTTGGTTCAAACCTCTGTAGTCAATACACGGTCTGAGAGATCCATCCTTCTTACCCACAAAAAAGAAACCTGCTCCTAAAGGAGATGAAGAAGGGCGGATTATTCCAGCAGCTAGTGACTCATTTATGTATTTCTCCATTGTCTCCCGTTCGGGTTTGGAGATATTATAAAGTCTACTGCCGGGTAGAGGAGCTCCTGGTAAAAGCTCGATAGCACAGTCGTATGGTCTGTGAGGTGGAAGGGACGTAGCACTGACCTTACTGAAGACAGGAGCTAGATCATGGTACTCAGGAGGAACAGAAGTAAGGTCAGGAGAGTCCATCTCCCCCCCCCTCTAGGAGATCTTACAGCGGGGGCCGCTGAGCGAAGGCACGTCTCATGGCATGAGGTCGACGAAGACTCAATATGACGATCGGTCCAGTTTATGTTGGGGTTATGTCGTTCCAGCCACTCAAATCCCAAAACCAACGGAGAACATGCAGAGGGAAAAACAAAGAAAGATATGGTTTCTCGATGGTTACCTGAAACCAACAGTTCGAGGGGTTGTGTCTGGTGAGTCACTTGGTGAAGCTTCTTTCCATCAATCGCAGAGACACAGAGAGGCTGGGTTAGAGGAACAGTTTCAATCTGTAGTTGTTCAACTAAATTGGAGTCAATCAGGTTCCTTTCACAGCCTGAATCAATGAATGCAGATAAAGTGAGGTTTTGGTCAGCAAAAATCAGCGTGGCTGGAAGTAATAGGCGAGGAGATTTTTTAGAAATAACATGGCCCGTCAGACTCCTCAGATCCTCTGACGGGCCCCGGCTTTTGATTTAGCTGGGCATGAGGCAATGAAATGGCCACTCTCACCACAGTAGATGCACAGCTTGCTCCTGACACGCCTTAACCTTTCCTCTGGAGTTAGCCTCGTATGTCCAACCTGCATGGGTTCGACCTCCACTTCAACCGCATGAGAGGCCTGAACTGGCAACGGGAGAGATTGGATCTTAGTTCTTGGCTTAGGAAAAGGTTCTGTGGAAGAGGAGAAGGCAGGTGCAATGATAGAGGCTGAATCAGAACTTAAAGGACCATGATTCCTTGGTTTAGAGCTATTTCTGGCTCGAATCCTGTTATCCAGCCTGATTGTCAGGCGAATTAATTCCTCAAGAGTGGCGGGTCCGTCAAGGGTAGCAAGCTCATCCTTTATGTTTTCATTGAGAGCCTCAAAAAATGCTGTCTTAAGAGCACATTGGTTCCAACCGGAAGCTGCGGCTTTAACCCGGAAGTTAATGGAGAATTCAGCTACAGAAGAATTTCCTTGTCTTAGTTTCAAAAGAGCTCGAGAATCAACAGTTTGATCTGTTTCCTGGTTGAAGACTTGTGAAAACTCGGAGATAAAGTCGGAGTACTGGCTGCTAAGGCTTTCGTCGGAAGAAAACCTAGCCTGTGCCCATTCCAGGGCTCTTCCGGTCAAATGAGACAAAATAAATGATATCTTCTTATAATCGGTGGGAAAACTGCCAGGGGAATTTTTGAAGATTAATCGACATTGAAATAAAAATCCTTTACAGTCACTAATGTTACCTGAAAACTTTTCAGGGAGGCTTGGTCGGAATTCTGACGATGACGTCACCGCTGGTGACCTTGGAGGAGGGACTGGACCCGGAAATGGTTGTGCTAGCGGCGTGGCGTTAGCGCTGTTTAATTTGTTAGCGAAGCCTTGAATGATTTGATCCTGATACAGAACCATTCTGTGTAACTCACGTAGTGTTTGGGTTTGTCCCATAATCTGGGCATCTTGTTCCTCCAACCGACGATGGTATTGGTCTGCTGGGCCTAGTGTTTGGCCGCAGTGTTCTGTCATGATTGGTTCAGGAAGACCCAATATGCAGAACACCACGGAGACGGAAACTGGAGTAAAAGTTTAACAATGTTTATTGAACAATGGTACAATGAAAGAGTCAGGAACTGGTTCACTTCTGGGAATCTGGTTCTCAGGCAACTGGAAGGGAGACAGTTCAGTTAGCCACGTAGCTGGTGAATGTGGAAATGTTATCTTCAGAGATCTACCTTGAAGAATCCGGGTTTGGCTTTGAGAGAGGCACTGTTGGTTCCAGAGACTGTTTGATTCAGCAGAGTTCAGTTTCAGCTTCAGCGTCTTGCATCTAACGATAGGACAGACCTTGGTTTTCCAGCTCTTAGTCCAGAGCAGCATGGGAAATCCAGAGAAGGTTCTTCAGGTTTGGCTCTGAGGGCAGGCTCGACAGGTTAAGTTCATCCAGAGCTTACAGGACAAAAACAGGTTTCCTGTAGGCAGAGACAAAGGTAATTAGTTACCAGCTAGGAGAATAGAGGCAACAAAGATTTCACAGAGGAAGTGAGGCTCAGGTGCTAACCAAACTGGATAAAAACTGCGGCGTTGATGCGAGGTCTGAGGGCTGCTTATATGGTGGAGGATCCTCCTGATGATGAGATGGGTTTCAGGTGTGTCGAAGGCTCAGCTCAGGAGGATCCACAGCGAACTCTGCTGGAGACAGGTGGTACAGCTCCAGATCCCAACAGTTTAGACGACATTGGCATTGGGTGCAGGAGTTTTCCTTGCAATCTGAGGGTTGTCGGTTCGAGGCCAAGATCTGGCTTTCAGTGTCATTGTGTCCTGGGGCAAGAAATTTCACCCACATTGCCTACTGATGGTGGTCAGAGGGCCAGGTGGTGCCAGTGTACAGCCTCACGTCTGTCAGTGAGCCCCAGTGCAGCTGGGGCTACAATGTAGTTTGACATCAGTGTGTGTGTGGGTGAATGGCTGATGACTGATTGTAGTGTAAAGAGCTTTGGTCAAGTCTGCTGACTTGAAAAAGCGCTATATAAGTACGAAAATTGACCATTTAAGTCAATAAAGCTCCCTAATATTGCTTGTCTGCTGTTATTCTCTATGCGTTGATATACTATTTCCATTACCGTTTTAAATTTTTTTAAAAAGGTTTCTTTTTATGTTTTTTTTTTTGTGTGTATACAATACATGTATCTGTTTAACTGGCATTGTTAAGCTTCATATTTTTTCTCCATTTGTTTTTTTTATTAAACAAGACAATAACTATCTTTTATTTAAGTTTAGGCTTTTATAAATCCTGAGCTTTCTTTTTACTGATTTTGTTTGTAGTGTGCTATGAGGATTAAAAAATTAAAAAATAACCAAATTATAAGATTTTAAAACTTACGGCATTTTAATTTCTTTATAAATATATTATTTATCACAGATTTTCGCAAATTTTCCACTACATCTGTTAGATTTATTTCTATCTAACTTAGCGCCCTGTTTTCCAATAATGCTGCTCTTTTGATACAAAGCACATCAAATCCTCTTACCGGGCATGCTATACTCTTAGTGTTTTCTTGGCAGTCCATATGCAATGAGGGGCACAGTTAGGAAAAACAAGAGGCAGCCTAAAGACATTGTTGTAGAGGGATAATCTAAGCCTTTGATAAGGATGATGGAGACAAACATATGATGAAAGTAGAAAGCAGGATTATTCTTCAACTGCTTTGGGGTCGCTACAGATTGGTGAAGTAAAGCTGAGGAAGCCTGGTTCTGGGTTTTTGTGGGCAATTCCTCTGATTTTATCAGAGCTTTTTTCCCCTAGCGTTATAAAAGCCTTTGCTCTGATCCCGTCATAGAGACGGATTTTATCTCTAATGTTTAGGAGAGTTCCCCTAAGGTCAAGAGGGAAAGATTTTCACAGTAGAAAGTGCACATAAATCCAGATATTAACGAACTATAGTGTCTAACATTGGCACAGCAGATTAAACAATTATATTAACAAAGTACAAAAAAATTCTGTTCTAGTCTTATTATTTTCTAAATGAGCTTTTACAGAGAAGACATTATTAGTTAGATGAAGGGAGATAGTCTCTGTAATAAAGGCAGTTATCGCCCAGGCTGCGTCCCTGTCATTACATCTCTGTGTGTTTGGGTTTATGACGTACTGATTGAGATTAAAACAATCATCATGCCAACACAAACACAGCTGTTTTATTGTTGCACTGTTCAGATGTGCTTTCGCAGCAGACGTTGTGGGTGTGTGCATGTGTGTGTGTGTGTGTGATCACGTACACTGATGACTGACCCCCACCTTCTGTTCAGCCTCTCTTGTTCTAATCGAAAGCTTTGCCAGTGACAGATAAAGTAAAACATATCATCCTTGTTGTTGCCTTTCGTTTTCGATGGTGTACAGTTGAGTCACTTTTATCATTTCTGTCTCTCTAAAGCCCTTTTTTAGCCAATGTCAGATATTTGGGTTGTCAATTGTTAAAGGTTTACTGATCAGCACCATTTAGATTAACCTTATAAAAAAAGCATCATAACCAGATAGGTTATGATGACCTTACTATGACCTTACTCTTAAGGTCATAGTTTATAGAATGAAAGGAAGTTAGGTTAAAATAGTAATGATAAAACATAAAGATATAATTAAGATCTGATTGTTGATCCTTTCATCCATCATCCATACGTCCCTCCTTCCAGCCGTTCATCCGTCTATTCATCATTCATCTGTCCGTTCGTCCATCCATCCATCCATCAAAACATTTGCTATTCCATATGTCCGTCCCTCCATCCATCCCTCCATCCATCCATCCATCCATCCATCCATCCATCCATTTGCCCATCCATCCATCCATCCATCCATCCATCCATCCATCCATCCATCCATCCATCCATCCATCCATCCATTTTCCAGCTGATTGAAATATGCTATGTATTCTTTTAAAATGGGCCCAGAAGGACCTTGAACTTTAAATACTGATTTTGAAAGGCGAAAACTTCTCATATGAAATAATGGATTAATTGTATTTTACAGCTCTACCACTAGATGCTGCTAAATTGCATGCTTTTAAATTGTGTAATTTATTGTATCAGAGCAAACTGATCAAAACTGCACAATTTAAGGTTATAGTCTATCTAAAAAAATGTTTCTATAAGTTTACAACTTTATCTTGCTTTCCTCTGATCACTTTATCAGATTTCAAAATCTCTTTGTATAGCTCTACATTATAATTCCCTGCTTTTTTTGTTAGTTTTGTCAGAAAGAAGAACAGGAAGTATTCAACCCTGAAGAGGTACACGGAGGAGCAAGAGAGACTTGCAGTGTAAAGAGAAGCAGGAGGTTATGGTAGTGAGGGCAGCCAGGACTTATTTTGTGTGTCCGAGTGTGAGCCTGTACCTTTGTCTTTGTTCTGCCTAATCTAGGCGTCAGCAGCTTTTGAGGCTTTTGTGCTGACAATAATCGTACAGCGCTCTTCTTTTCAATTCATCAGCAACAACAGGGGATCACATGTCCCTGTGCAGAATCCAGAAAAAGAGAGGGCACTGATGGAGTGAAAGTGGCCATCGCGTTGCCTGGATACGGCTTGGGTCAATGGTGAGGAGTCTATGTGCGCAGGTACATGCTTTCTAACAGTCAACCCCTTTACACTAAAAAAAGGATATATTTAAATAAAAAAAAATCAACCCAATTTTTTTTTTTGGTTGCCCTTTTAAAGAACAATAATTTCATTTTGCAGTGTGATGGAGAAACAATGAACATTAGGAGATATGATCATTTGTTATGAATCCAAAATATTTGCACAGCTATGTAACTTAGAAATATATACTTTTTTCAACTTTTTTTTTTTTCCACAAATAAAATCTTTGAAATGGTCACAAATTACTTAGATCAGCCGCCCTACCACCCTATCAGCACAGGAGGATGAGGAGTTGTCATGATCTGGCCAGTTTGCTCCTCCCTAATTAGTAATTCCTCTCACCTGCCGTTTTCCCTCCCTGCTTTAAATACAATTTATTCCCCTCACCTGTTTCCTCTGGTTTATATTCAGTTCAGCCTGAGCATTCATGGCCAGATCATTTCTTGTCTTTCTGTCAGTCTGTCTGTTCAGTTTTTAGTTCATGGTTCATGTCCTGGATCCTAGCACCCAGTGGAAAGAGGGTTTTTGTGTTTGTCTCGTCTCCTGATCATCCACTGTTCCTTCCCCGCGGAGTCCTCTGGGTTTTTGGCTCATTATGTGGGGAGGTTCAGTTTTTATCCAGTTAGCCTGGCTCCATAGAGGAGACCAGTTTAAAGTCCTGCTTCAAGTTCCGGTTCTACGTCCTGTCTCGGCTACCCTCTTCCACTGAGCCTGCCTGTCTGCACCTGATCCTGTCTGCTCCTGTGCGTGACCACCTGGTCATGCTTCTTGACCCTGTCAGACTCTGAACCCGCCTGGGAGCTTGTGTATGCCTGGAAGTCTGGATCCTGTTCTGTTCCTGTCTGTTCTGGATCCCTGACCAGGATCCGCTTCCAGCATCACCTCTGGGACTGCAGCCTTTGGGGACATTCTTGGTCTGGACTGTTAAACCAGGTAAGTGACCAACTCAGATAATCTTCTGTCAGATGATCGTGGTCACTTACCTGTGTTTCTCCCACTACAGAGTGTCTGAGATTGGGCGGTACCCCGCCCCCTCGCCTGCAGTGTCCGCGAGCCACAGCTCCGCTTTAGTTTGTTTTATTTAATAAACTTTTTGAACTTTCCTACTGGCTCTCTCTCCTTGAATACTGGGTCCATCTGTCCTCGTTTTATGACAGGAGTATATCAAGATATCGAGATATTAACATATTTTAATCTGCCATTATTTATTCTCACCTTTTAAGAAGTCATTAAGTATTTTAATACTGTAGAGTTACACATTTTTAGAGAAAAAACGTTAACTGGTTCTTAGATATTGTGACATAGTAAACATATTGTCATATCTGCAATATATGGTGAGTATCATAGGGTGACCAGGTTGGGTTTCTATTTTTGGGTTTGGGTTTCCTTTTTTTGCCTGCCTCTTGGGTCTGAAGATTTCCTCCTAGGCCTATGGGCCTGTTCCCCCTTGGGCGATTGGCCCCCAGACCTGAGAGAATAGTTTATGTATGAGGAGTATAAGAATATGTTTAGTGTCTGCCCCTCTGTGCATCTCCGTTAAGTGCTTGTATATGGGTTTAATGGTGGTATTGTGTGAATGTGACTGGCTGAATGTGATGCTGTTTCTGTCTACTTGTTAGGTTGGGTGTTTGCATCCCCCGCCCCACCTACTTAACATTCTAAGCCCCAAGAATGAGCAGGGCCTGCTTCCTCCCTCTTCTTTTGGTCCCTGCCAGTGACAGGTGCTTGTGTTTGTTGGGTTGGGTACGTCAGAGGGCGTTGTCTCATTCCTGGTTGTTGCTGGGCTTGAGCCTCCTGGCCCTGTGAGGTCTCCACTTGGGGATATAGTGTGCCCCCGTACCTCAGGGCTCTCATCGGTTTCCACCTCGGTCGGGACCAGCCGCCGGCATAGCCCATGGGCTCGCTGCCGCAGACCCATGGGACCCCAACACAGGTCGGGCCCCTGTGTGGTTTGGCGCATCAGGGGTCTGGGTGCGGGTAACCTCATCTAACATTCTTTTCCGATGGGTTTGGCCAATACTATGTCTGCCCTCCTTGTGTCCCAGTGATCCAGAGTATCTCTGAATATCTGGGGCTCGCATCACCTCTTTTTCTGTCCAAGGCCTTGTAGGGTGACTCTGGGGCTGCTCACACCTGCTATTAGGCATAATTTCCTTCTGAAGCAGCTTTGTAAATCCTTTATACACGAGGATGCCTATGCATACATACCATACATACCATACTATGGGAGTTGGGTTCCAGGTGTTCACGGATAAACACTAATACTCAATGCTAAGCTGCAGCTACAGATATATACGGCCCTTAATAATGATGTGTAATCACCTTACGTTTTGCCTTCCACACACATGAATATCTAAGGGATACCCGCTGCTCATTTTCGGATGTGTACTTCGGTTGTATGTTGTCTGCTTTTTGCTGTTATGTTCTCTGTTTTCTGTTCCTCTCCTCTCATACAGGTCAGGAAGCAGACTTCTAGTAGTTACTGTATATCTTCTGTGTCTATTTTTGCTGTTTTGTTTTATTTTCTCTCTTTTCATTAACTCTATCCTGTCTCTCTCTCTCTCTCCCCCTTTAGTTTTCTTAAAACCTCTTTGTCTTACCTCTGTGTCCGTTTTAAACGGACACAGAGGTTTACTCCCTTAACAATTCTAAACAAAGTTTCGTACACAGGCACCAAGCAGATCCTTATGGCAACAGCTATAGTAGTCTGCTTGTAAAAGCTAGCTGTTGGGACATTTATTCCGTTAGTCAAGATTTAAAAAACTACAGCCCATTTTGGCTTTTTTTTTCTCAGATTAATGAGAGATAAAAGTAAAACAGCTGTTATTAATTTCTAGTGAAATTTGGTTGTTAGATTTACCATGTTATAATTTTTTTTTGTTTGAAGCTTTTTCTCACAAATCCTTTGCTGCTGGATTATTGTGACAAAATTGAATTTGAGGTTATTAGTAGTATGGTCTTTGCCAATCAGTAGTCCAAACTAAGTTGTAAAACATCTTTCTGTTTCGTTGTACAATAGTGTTACCTCAATCAACACGTTTGGCTAGAAGGACTACATTTTTTATATATAAATATGATTTTGTTTGTACATTTTTGACCGTACAGTTTTCTAGTTAAAAGGATAACTACTTTCGACCCCAAATATTATCACTGCTTTGAGTGAAAAAGGCATATGTTATCCATAAGTTCAACATATTCTCATTATCAGTTCGTATGAAATCGTACGAAAGTGATGCACAGTATTTCGTGGGTTTTTGACGTTTTTCCTCGAAAAAACATATCAGTGCGCATGCACGGACGAGCTTTCCACAGTGCAATAATTACTTCATGATGTCTCTCACTAGGTTGCTTGCTGTTTTGTATGTTAGGGTTAATTGTATGTTAAATTGTATGTTATTGAATGGTGCATAAGATGCGCATGCGCACTGATATCTTGTCTCGAGGCAAGACGTAAAAATACGACGAAATACGACGAAAAAAACGTCAAAAATCTACGAAATACTGTGCATCACTTTTCGTACGATTTCATACGAACTGATAATGAGAATACACTGATAAGTTTGATGTTTATATAGATGATATATCTGTTATGAATTGGTATACATTTTCTTAGGTTGCTTTCAGCAATGAGGACAGGATTCTCTATGTGTTTGAAAACTCCTTCATTAACCTAGGTTAAGCGAATAACATCTTTTTAAGAATTCATTGAAAATTACAGCAAAAACAAAAAATAAAACAAAAAATTAAAAACTTTGGAGGTACTGAAGGTTTTAGTTAATCCAAAGTTTTTTTATTTATTGCCTCTTATTTAAAAGGATCTGCATCTATATATTCCAACACCATTTTTTCAAGTTATTCTACCTTCTATGCTCGGTGTGACATATTTGAGATTTTTTGGCATTGTGGTTTCTAGCCACACAAATTAAATGTTGATTTCATTTAATCTCATTAAAATGAATACCCTTTCACAGTTTTCACTTGCAAGTCCAAGAGATTCTGTGTTCTATTTACAACCGGGATCTTGCTTGCTTTTAAGTGCAAAAAATGTGTCAAAAATCCTTAATATAACTTATCTGGTAAAACCTGATGCTAATGTGTAACTTTATTATGAATAAAAAAAAATAACTGCATACAATAAAATATGATAACTGATTAAATGTACCTGTTGATGTAAAAATACGAGAAGTATCCCGATCCGATATTGATATCGTTCCAAATATATGCACATCCAAATATTATATTGAATAGGATTCTCTGTTTAAATATTTCTTGATCAAAACTTTTCCTATATGATAAACTAATAATAAACTATAAATGCCTATAAACTGTAAATATGATAAACTAATAAAAACTAATAAATATAATACCCTATCAGGTATCGTATCAGATCCTTCAAAGTCAATGAATCTGTCTATGGAGTAAATAATGTTCCATTATTGTTGGAAACAAAGAACATGTTTTGTTAATACAATCTGAAAAATATATTCTTTGTTCCATCTTTCCCCTTTTTTATTTCTTCAAACCTTATTTTTAAAATTTAAAGGTTAGGTTTTCAAATTACATTTTTACAAAGATCTGTTTTTGACTCTGAAACATTCCATTCTTTTCTTATTGTTTTTTTTTTTCAGATCACATTCCCTTAACTTCAAGCCCAAAAAAATAATTCATTTCTGACAAAATAAAAAAGGTATTGCTAAAGTCCAGCAAACCAAAAGAAAAGCTAATTTTCCCAATGACAGAGGATAGAGGAAAGCCCACCCCGGAAGAGAAGAGCTGACCTGTAAAACACAATTTGAAAAGAATAACATTCTTTAAACTCAACTGGAAAGAGAGAACTTTTAAAGATATATTTTTAAAATAAAGAATCTGTCAACAAAAAAGAAGGGATTTGAAAAACTAAAATCTAAGACAACAGCAAAACCTTTTTTGATTAAAAAGTTTTTCATAGCCTTATTTCTTATTGCATTTTCTTTTAAGTTTAAATTTTTTTTATTCGTGTTTTATCTGTAGGAATCTTTTGATAACACTCAGGATTAGTCAGAAATAAGAACCAAGCAGTTTTTTCATTTCTCTTTTATGTTGTGACCAATACAGCGTCCCCCATTTTGAAACCGATTAAGCAATCAAACCCACAACTGAAGTTCTTGAAATAAATAATTTTACTAATTTCTTTGAGAGAGAAAGCTGATATGGGTAAAGTGCCTCAACAGAGAATTTATACGCCTTAAAATCCACATTTTATCACAGTTCAACCAAGAAAAGAAATTTATTGAGATTTCACTTAATAGACCAACACAAAGTGGCACATAAATCTTAGGAGGAAAGTGATATCAATAAACAATTTTAATAAAGGGTAGCATGGGTTTGTATTTACCCCCCGTTTACTTTGAAACCCTCAAATAAAACTTAATGCAACAACTTTGGGTAGGAATGCTTTTTCAAGGCGCTGGATATTATTCTGTTTTCAAGCAATGCACTGAAGTCGATCTTTCAGTTCAATAAAAAGAAAGGCTGAAGTGAAAAGATTAAAATGATGGGAAAATGGGGGGTTAAACAGTTTTTCTGCTTGTTCAAGTGAGGAGGATGAATGCTTCTGTGCTTTGTCTATGTGTGTGCATGTTTGAGGGTTCATTGGAGAAAAGAACGGGGACTTGTACAAAGGAGCAAAGGAGGAGCAAATACAGAAACGTCACATTTTTTTTCCTTCAAAAATGTCCATGTAAGTTAAAAACATCCACAATAACAAGATTTTGTATATATTATCATCCCTGTTAGAAGTTCAATTCATGTCCAGCATCCCTTTCATATTTTTTATTTCCTTGAGAAGGATGACGAGAAAGTTTGAACAAAATGGACAAAACCTTTTTTTTTTTTTTTTTATAAGTGCAAGGAGGATCAGTGGCTCATGTTTTTGCTTTTAATTTTTAAAAGTCCAGACATAAATATCTAAAACTGAGCTTGAGCCCTTTTTATTCTGTTATTCAGGAGGAGTAACTTTTCATATAAAATCTTATTAAGGGCAGTGTTCTCTTCAAAAGAAGGCCTGCTAAAACATCCTCTGAGCAGAACAACTACCACGAAGATCTCTAAGGAGGATTGGTTTTTACGGTCTTCTGACAGTCCTTGGTGGTTCGTTCCTCTTGCCTGTTTTCCTTGCGTATCCTAGTCAGTCATGAAGGAGTTCTTGGAGACAGTTGGGAGATTTGAAGACCTCAGGAACGTCGCTGTCCAGTTTGCAGATTACTTTGTAGATGGCCTTCTTCCATGATGGATCTGCATCCTTTCCAGCCACTATAGCGTTGAAGAACTCACGAAGCGTCACTTGGGCCACTTCAAGAAATCGATCTGGAACCTGCCAAATAATTTTCACAGGTAAGAACTCATAACTATTTTATATATGAAGCCTGCTTAGTTCTTGGTCTAATTGGGTACCCGCATTTAGACGACGCAGCACCAAAACCAACAATATCCAAAACCTGCTTCCAGTGTTAAAATTTGTGTTTTTGGCTGTAGGTAATAACAAATACAACTTCTACAGATGTTTGCACACCCTTAACTTGACTGGAACCTCTTGTGGTTTAAATCTTAAGATAACACCAATAGATTATATGTAATAATAGTGAGCTGAAATAATGTTCCAATTGTCATCCCATTTTCATTTAAGCTACAATCATTGTTTGCATATAAAGCTGTGGTGAACTGAAGATGAATTTGTGTGATCCTCAAATACAAGAGCAGTATACATTTTGTGTGCCTACTTAAAAAATCTTATACCTCTTCCCCACTGGCCGAAAAACCCATTTAAACCTGGGAACAATCGGCCCTTCGCAGCAGCGGGATCAGCTCACTGACCCGTGTCTACCCAAAACGACTTGTCAAGCAACCCATGTTAAAATGGCCTCAGCTCTGAATGGCATGCAGTGGGAACACCAGATCCGGGTCGACCCGCTAATTTACATAATACCATAGAGCTGTCTTCCTTCCATGTTGCTCTCCATTGTTTACTTTCCTGATTTCTGTCGCACTGATGTCCCCAGTGTAACAGAAAGTTGGTAGATTACAAAAACAGAAAAGGAAACCTGTTTCTTTACTGACTTTGGACCAGGGTGGGGGTATAACCAGATTCTCTGGAATAAACTGTAAGCAGCCAAAGTAGATATCTGCTTTAGTGCAAATTATTAAAGCGTGAAGGAAAGCTTTCTAGTGAAAAAAATTATTTTTCATTTTGTGGAATTTTACAAATAAAGGTTAAATTAGAACCCTTAAAAAAATTATTGTCTTTAATGCATGGTAGGTTTGTTAGCAAATAAAAAAAAAATAAAACACGTTTTGTAAGATTAATGATGAGATGGGTTTATTAAAAATAACTATACAAAAAACACTCAAAAAAACCCTTGGAAAATTATTGCCAAACAAGGGAAAAAAAATAAAATGGCGATAATAGATAATATAGGATAAGAAAAGTCTGTTTGTTTCAGGTGTCTTTAGATTACTATTCCTGTAACCAAGTTCTTCTTCAGAACTTCCCTTAAAAAACACTTCTTCTTTCTGTAAAGCCTGTTTTTGTGGGTGCTGTCAGAGTTCCTGATGCACGCAAACTCACAATGACGAAAGACAGCAGATGAACCGCATGGTTATTGACCAAGGTGGATGAACATCTGTCTGGGATCTGTCAGCGATACTGCTTGTATGAATTAACACCTTGTTTGAAAGGAGAACAATAGTACACACCCATCATTCCCCCCCCCCCACTACACACACACACACCTCCCAGGGGCAATATCATCCAAAAGCACAAAACAACCTGACCATGGTTTCCTTTGTATCTTTTTTTCTTCTGTTGAACTTTTTTTTTTTTGCATGCACACACAGCTGACTCTTCCAGACTAAATGCAATGACCTATACACCCTGAAAATCTCATACACACAAATGTAGAGGACAGTGGAGTATAACCCCGTCACGCGTGGCAGGACGTGCCAAGGTTAGCCGCCACCAGAACGGATGAATCACTCCACGTGCACGCACACACCGGTTAAATGATTCCCTGGACTCTCATATACTACCTCTACCCCAACCTACCCTTCCTCTCTTTTTAGCTGTTCCCCCCTCCCGAGACCACTGTTATTTCAATGAGGCTCTCTGTCATTGTCTTACAGCAGACGGTCCTGTACAAACGATATAGATGCAACTTTCAGGTAATTTCTACTATTGGGCTTAAAGTTTGCAACCAGTTTCCCATTTCAGTTTTTTAAGCCATTATTTAGTAATATTTGAGAACTCTGTGGATGTTTGCAGTGATGACCTGATATCTCCATGAGGTTATCACTACTAACACTTCCTTTGCTTGTTTGGTTTTGGGTTAAATCAGAATTATATCCTAACGTGTAGCAAACATTAATTTCCGATGTTGTGTGCAAAGGATGGTGTAGTAAAGACAATCACCCATATTCATCCTTTTGCTGATGATAGTGTGATTTACATTGATTCCTTCAAATTTGATATGTGGGACCTGGAAAACGAGACCATCTCTACACCCTCTGAATGGTGCTTAAGGGTTTATGAAAGTTTACCCATTTGGTCCTCATATGCTTTGTTGACCTGCAGAAGACATTCGACCGTAACCATTGGTGTGCCCTGTGGGGAATGCTACATGTGTGGGGTCTGGATAACTTTACTAAGGTAATCCAGTCTCTGTAAAAAGTCAAAAGAAGTCAAATCCCCATTGGCACCATTATGTTCCTAGTGCATGTTGACTCGTTTTTAGAACCATAATGGTCAGGATTTGTAGGTGCAGAGAAAGGCTAGAGGGTCTTGTTTGGGGAATTTATCAATACTTTTTGCAGATGGCTTCCCTGACACATTTCAAGACCTATAATATACAGTATGCTGGACCAGTCTTCAGCCAAGTGTGAAGCAGCCAGGATGCATATCAGCTCCTCCTCGAAATGTTTGGCTTTCTTAGTTGGTTTGAGTGTCTATAGGTCATGTTCACGAAAGAGTATAATTAGAAATATATAAGGAGCTTTTCTTTGTTTTAAAAATGCCTCTTAGCAGTTAATCGTATAGAAATGGATAGTCTGTTTACTTCCCCTAAAAGTTGTGCCCCAAGAAAAAAAAAAATTGTGGATTGACAGAAAAGATGTGATAGTGGGTTACCACTGTCACATCTTTTCTCTTTTGAGCTAGATCCTGCATGCTAAAGTTAAACTCAATTTAGTTGAAGGTGGTGGAATGGGTGAATCCAAACTGGAAACTTTAATCCTCCATTCCAGTAAATTCCAGTTATTTTCCAGTACATTGGAAAATTATATTTGTCAAAAAACTAATGTGTGAAACCGACTGCTTGTGCTTTGCTGCTCAAACAATCCATTTGAATACTGATTGCATACTTGTTTACTCCTACAATAAACTTTGAAGGGCGTTGACAAACTAATGATTACCACATCTTTACCAATAGCTGTAGTTGTACACTCTAATTACAACAGACAACAAGGTATCACATGACAAAAAAATTTAACAGAAAATAAAACAAAAGTCATTGCTTCTTGTGCTAGGTATCTAATTTGGTGTTCTATACTTGAGCTACCACAAATGTTCAGCCAGAATTTGCATACAGGGCCTCCATTTTAGTAAGAAATTAGCTGAAAATTGGGCCCCCCTAGAAGATGGGTTAATAAATGCCATAATGCTAACTACAACTAAAAACTGTAGTTTCAACAACTGGTCTTGTCAAAGTCGTTTGTAGCTAACCCCAGTAGCTTCCATATAAATGCTCATTCCTTGTGCTAATAGAAATACATATATTGGAGCAGTGGAAGCTTCTCACTTTCTACTACTTTTGTTTGTACATTTCAACATTATCCAATAGGGCTGTGAGAAAAATTTCATCCTGTTCAAAATGGTGACCTTTAATTAGATAATATTGCAATTGACTGAAAATACGATCCAATGAAAAAATATCAATGGGCCAATTTCAGTTTTTTGGCTAACTTTTATATAAAACTATTATATAAAACCCTAGAATCGATCTCTTGTATACAGTACTTCGACTGAGAGCATGTTATTCAGCTGCTCTGCACCAGTCACAGCAAAGCAACAAGCTATTTTCCAGAGCTATATCGAGCTCATTATATATAATTTTTCTGGACGTAAATATAGCATAAATTGTGTCGCAATATTTTTTGTTACATACATCGTTTCGCCAAATTCTTGCAATACACACAATGCCAAATGCCAAGGCTAATTAATGAACAGAGTTGGGCACCGAAAATCAATCGCAACCGGTTCTGACTTCTCAATTCAACCGGTATCTATTAATCGTTTTTGTAACACACTTAATCCCAAGTGGGGTCGTGAGGGGTGCTGTTGCCTATCTCACGCTTACAATTGGTGAGAGGTGGGGTACACCCTGGACAGGTCACCAGTCCATTGCAGGGCAACACAGACAAACAGGACAAACAACCATTCACACACACTCAAGCCTAAGGAGAATTTAGAGAAACCAATTAACCTAACAGTCACGTTTTCGGGTCGTGGGAGGAAGCTGGAGTACCCGGAGGAGCCACGCATGCTGAGGAAGAACATGCAAACTCAGGCCCCGTCCACACGAAGTCAAAACGAACACGAAACGCTAATATTTTCCAGAACGTTTGTCGTAAAGACGGAGATGTAAAATAAATGTGATCGTCCACACGAATGCATGAAAACGCTGCAAAATGTATGCAAGGCCTGTAAGTGGCGCTGTCGTGCCAAAGCAAAAATAGGCGAATAGTCATAGTCATAGGCACTAATATTTATCATGGTTGCCCTGCGGGTCCATTTTCGTGGTTCAGTCAAATTCAGGTGCTGAACTATGTCGTCGATATTGCTCTGTTCTTCCTGGAGATATTCCAGAAGAAGAAGATTCTGTTGTAAGCCCGACAGCAGGGTGAGTAGCATGAGCAGCAACCATTCAACACAGTACGGCGCCATTGTTGTTGTGATACTGTGTCGCGCATCCATGTTTAGAGGCGACGCTATGACGCATGCGTGTAAAAAAAAAAAAATGCGGTTAGAGCTTAAAGATGGAAACGCGAAAACGGCGTTTCAAAATCTTCCCACTCTGAAGGCTGCATAAAAAAAAGATCGTTTACAGACCCCCGAAACGCCGGCTTCGTATGGATGAGAGGCTGGTTTGGTGAAAAATTTGTGCGTTTAGGCCAGGGTTCGGCTTCGTGTGGACGGGGCCTCAATGCAGAAAGACCCTGGTCTGGGAATTGAACCCAGAACCATCTTGTGTCACTGAGCAGCCCTTCAACTGCTATTATTCACCTTCTTTTATTTTCGATTCCTGGTTTTGATGCCGTGTTCATTGAGCAGAAATAGACTCCAGAGTAGTTTGTGCACAACAATCATTTTGTGGCTTGAAGTTAAATAAAGAAAAGACAACTAGGTCACCTGTGACACTGGCGAGTTTATATGACCGACATGATTGAACTCTGCTGCAAGAGTCCAGATGAGAGCCTTTGAGACTCTGGTACTGCTGTTTAAGGTAGGTTCTCTAAAGGAATATATTCCTCCTCTAACGTAGCACCCCTTTTACTGGAAGAGCCTTTTTATGCTTTCTTCCGTTTACTTCCTTTACCTTCTTGATAGAATGTAAAGCATAAAGAGGCTGAACTTATGATTTGAAGCGCAACTTCATGCATTGCTTATTTTAGTTCATTTGAAATCTGTAAAATTCTGTAACTGAATAATGAGGTGCGAAATTTACAAAAGTAAAGCATCTCTACTTTCACATCTAGTTAAGTGAAATTGAAATTTAGGAAACAACACAGAGGATATAAGCTGTTAGGATGCCTTCCTTCTGCGTTGCTTTGTCCTTCAGCTCAGACACTCAGCCTAGAACCGCACCGCAGTCAGAATCAGATAGAATAATACAATTGCTTTACACAACATAAGTAGCTAAAGAATCAAATATTTGATGTATTTAAATGTTTTAACTGTTTTAAAACAGAAAGCTCCATAGGAAAATATTACTCTGTGAAAAGAACATTTGAGTTCATTCCTTTAATATTTATATAGTATAACAAAATAACTATGACATCATTTAAAATAATGTTCACATAAAGTTAGATATTCAAGGAATTAAATTTAACACAAAGTTCAGACCAATTTGTGAGGTATTGTTAATATTGTTGGGAAGGGACAGAAATAAGGCAATCACCCCCCCATTTGGACGTGAAAACACCCATATTTTTAACCTAGAACATTTAATGAATAAATCAGTTCTAATTGTATTGAATGCAGAGGAAATGGCCTCACATTCAGAGTACAAATTCTTCTCCTGACAAAAATTTTTTGAAATGAAAACCAGTTTAAACCACTAAGCTGCTGTCATTGCCTCAGCTATATTCCTGCAATCGGTAAAAAAGCAGCAGAACGCTGAGAAAGCCCCAAAGTCGAGATGCTATTTAATGGCGTACATGAAACTGCCCACTGGGACAAATAAAAGTTGAAACCTGAGCTTGATCTTGAAGATGGATGTGCCTTTGAGGCAACCTTTCCCTTCTGGCACGCACCCGCTTCATCCCACAGCTCTTCCCATCTTAAAACAAGACTAATCGTCAATTCCCTTCGCAGTCATTTTAAAGGATGATCAGCCTCATCATCAGTCTGCGGATGTTTTCCAAATCTTTCACGGGTGAAACGGTTTTAAACTGCTGAAGCGAAAAGACCTAAAGGACAACGCTGACTTGCACGGAGATGTAGGGAAACACAAGCTGGAAGAAGGAGATTAAGCAAGCAGGATATTGAATGTCCAGGTTGGGTGTCGCCTCGACCGGACGGCCTCACAATGACTCCAATTGACACTCTCTGGGATTCCAGATGCCCAGATTTGTCCAACTGCTGTAAATCAGTCCAATGAAGAGATCTAAATTAGGCCATCATCAATACAGATGGGTCTGATTTCTCTTAGTGTGTGTGTGTGTGTGTCTCCTGGCCAGGATCTTGATATTATGCCTAGTTGCCAGGAGAGAGAGAGAAGGATGGAGCAATTGGGAAAGCGAGGAAGAAAAGGGAAGATAAAGAGGAAGACAGACACTTTGTTTCCAGTAAACATAATTCGCATGATTGCTCCGGTTTGCTGGGTAAATATTGGATGAGGGGAGGCTCAATTACTCTGTCTTCACACAAACATAAACTAACACACGCACACACAAGGAGGACAAGAGCCTGTAAATCTTTAAATCTCTACCCATCAAAGGAGCTTAGAGGGATGACGCTTATTTTGTTCCGCTTGTTTTCATTATGTTAGAAATATAGTCATCCATTTTTTCTATTTTATTCAAATTTTTTTTTAATGAAGAGTATTTATATAAAAACTTCTGTACACCTGAACGGTAACAATGGCACTTGGGGGAAAAAGCTCCACATGAAGAGATGCAAAGCAATAAAAAGATACTGCTCTATGCAGCAGCAAGGTCTTCCTCACTTTTTTCGTCTATATATTTTTATTTTACAAAGCAGGTCATACGCACAAGAAAATCAGGCTTGGACTAAAAATATTTTAGGACAAAGAAAAGTCCTTCAAAAGTAGGATACTTCATTATTAGAGTAAGACAGGCACCACTGAAATGTGACTTTAAAAAGGGATTTATATATTCAAATAACTCTGGTGTGTTTGTCTAAATATAACCAAATCAATGGCACTTTGGTACGGACCAGTGCCAAGACAAAATTGATGAGTTGTTGTTGATATAGTTTATGCTTTAAAAGTGAATCCAACCTTAATATGGCAAAACTACTAAGTGTTTGCTGTTAGCTTGAGAAAAAATATTTCCTCTAAGATCTACTGTACATTGCTTTGTTGTATGTAGTATGGTAAAAAAAAATAAAATAAAAAATAAAACTGTTAAGCAAATTTTAGAGACGTCCCTTTAATTCCGATCATTCAGTATACTTCTTGAACTGTATCACATAAAATAGAGATAAGAAAAATACTATGAGGAGTATATTCTCTGCAGTTCTTACTAACGTGGAACACAGCTTGTGCCTCTTTTATCCACATTTAATAATCTCATCCAAGATCAATCTGGTCAAAAAAAAATTTCCTTTTAACAGGGTTTGCCTTATCTGATAACAACTTAACAAACTTAGCAACTGATTCAAAGATAGACGCAGATCACATGAAGATAATCACGTTTTTTAATAAGACGTCCTCACAAGTATCTCCAGCACCAAAGACGAAGTTGTAGTACAACTGTGGCTGTTTGTTTGTGCTGTAACACAGAATTAAACCAAAACCTTTAGCAGGAAACAGATTTGATGCTAGTACCTTGAAATTGTAGCTTATGAAGGTGCTAGGATCCCTTCACGTTTAGCAGGGTCAACAGTTGGAACATTATCCAGGGAGGGAAAAGAGCTCTGGAGTGCTGTAATGAATCTAGACAGCTTTTAGCCTTACGAACATCATTGTGCAAGAAACACACACATAAATGATGCTGTTTAATTTAGGACTACAACCATTCAGGGAAAAAACTACAAAAACTTTTTACACAAATGTAGCCACTGGTGGGCACTTTCCATCATGCAACCACCATCATAAGATGAGGAAGATGTGCGTTGAACTTGTTGGACAGTATCTTAATCTTTATTAATTCCTTCTTTTCTACCTTAAATCGCAACTCCTTTATTCTTTTTGTTTCTGAGCTGATATTTTTCCACTTCCTCATAGGATGAACAAGGAGACAAACAATAATTCTCCCTGCAATGTTCTACGCTTGAATCAACAGCAGTCTGTTTCATTTTGCTTGTCCATTTCTAAGATCTTTTCTTTTCTTTACTGCTCTTTTTAAATTTTTCTTAACACACACCCATTCATTGGCTCTGTGGCCTTGAGCTCTGCTCCGCCGTTGGTCTGCTGAGTGTTTCTCCATCATGAAGACAATACTGGAATTATTTCATGTGCCGCTTCTTCATGGACTGTCAAATGTTGGATCTGTGAGTGCATGTGTATGGATGAGTGTGTGTGTGTGTGTACCTGTCTTGCCCTCAGAGTGAGCACCATGTTTCCAATTTCACCATCAAAATGAGGACCAGCTGTTGCAAAGTGAGGACATTTTGCTGGTCTTCACATGCTATTTTGCTAATGGTTAGGGTTAGGGTGAGGTATGCATTGAAAATGGTTAGATTTAGGGCTAGTTTTAGGTTAGGGCATAGAAAGGGTTGAAAATGACGGAAAATCAATGGGAGTCAACACATGGTCCTCACTACGATGGCATAATGAGTAGGGGTGTGTGTGTGTGTTGGCTGTTTGGGACTAAGTGAGCATGTCACTTCTGCGCCAACACACAAGCATCTGTTTCCTTTTTCCTCTCTCTATCTCTATCCTGCTTTCACTGCTATCAGACCTGGCTTTAGTCACACTCAACCTGGCAGGAAAGTACACAAAAACAACCAGAGGTAGCCAGACAGCACTGCTCCTAGATGGAATATATAGTATTCAAGTGCTTTTAATTTTTTGGCATTTGCTTTCACTAACATATAAGATGAAGACAATGTCTATATTAATAATACATTTCCCCTCTAACACCAGACGTCATTTAGCTGTTGGTTTTCAGGCTAAATCTGGTCGGTCATCAAAGCCTGGATTCAGTCCAGAAATACTTGTTGAAATTGAGCTTGGTTTGGTTGGTCTGATATTGTCCCACTTTAGTCCAATAAAATACATTGAAAACCCAGTTTTTGCACTCCCCTTTTACTCTCCAACCAAATATAGATGTCATTTGGGTGTCAATCATGTTATCCTATCAGCCAATTTTTACTTGATGGGTTCCACTAATACTCCAGAGATTACCGTAATATTTTAATAAATGGCATTTGCTTTACAAAAAGTAAAGCAAATGTTTTCTAAGCTGTATTCTCTACCTATACATTCAGTGTTTGGTCCTGTTTTTCTCCTAGACAGGATTCTGGATTCAGCTTTTTACTGTGGCTAAATGTTTGTGCTCTCTTTCATCCTTTTTGACATGAAAACCAACTTAGAGCTCATTTGATTTACTGTTTCTTTCCTAAACAAAGCCCCCTGTGGAGCCAGTTTACCTTTTTTCATCATAGAAAGTATTTATATATGCATACTTCTGTGTTCCTATTGTGTATCTCCTTCTGTCTCCTTGAACCCCAGTTCGCCTAAGCCGATCGCCGCTCACACTGAGTCGGTTCTGTTGGAGGTTTCTTCCAGTTAAAGGAGAGTTTTTCCTTCCCAGGGTCACTACATGCATGGCCAGTGTGAGGGTTTGCTGTAAAGTCAATATTGATCAACTGTCTCCACCAGCTCATCCAGGAGGAGACAGTCTGGCAATGACTAGATGCAATCAGCTGGTTTTATTGGAAAGCCTTTAGCCAATCTGACTGAGCCACTTCCTGTTTTCCCTCTTTCTACACCTTCTTTCTTCCTTAATTTCTCTTCATAAAAATTCCATATTTAAAAGAAGAAAGCTCTAACAGATTCCAGTTTGTATGATGTTTTGTTAAGTAAAATATAAAGAGATGGTCCATTCTGGATCTCAACCGTCTTATCCCTGTGCAATATATGATGGCTGCTGATGTTTCTCTCATCAGCCCAATGTATCCTCACTTTCCTTAACATAAAACCTTTGTGTCCCTGTGTTTTCCTGCTTTATTAAAAATGCCAACATAAGAAGCAGCATTGGTTGCAAAGATACAGCGGGATAATGTATAAAGCTGTTTAAGCAGACTTTTAAAACATTTGTATCTCTAGGAAGAAGGCTAGGCTCCTTTGGGACATGAGCCATATGTTTCCCCTTTCAGCTGATCTGTTGTCAGTCACAGATCTCACTGTCACCAGGACCAAAGTGTCTTTGTTCAGATTGCATGTGACTGAAGGAAGGGTCTGCGTCCTCAGATGGCGTCTCTGTCTGTTCTCGCTATCTCATCAGCGAAGGCTTCTTAACTTGGTTAAGTGTCTCTCCGCTGAAACACGTGCTGCGCTTCCTTCGATCTTTCTCTCTTTGCTTCCTTCACTGTGTGTTTATGTGTGCCACCCATAGAGGACAATAGCCTCGGGTCATCTGACCGAGAGGCTGCAGACCACTACTATCACATGATGGGGGCTGAAGGCCGTGTCTTTGTTAGCAGCCCTATTGTTAAAGCTAAAGAGACAGCTGGAGCAGAGAAAAGGGAATCACTGCGTGCACAACACAAGCACAAGCCTTCATACACCCCCCCCTTGTGACTCCAATCAGGCTCGGTGACAAAGATGATGCCTTCGTCTTCTCAGCTGGAATACTAACACACGTATTCACACCAACGCGCACACTGTGAGCGGATCGCTATAATTATAGTGACAGAAACTGGCAGGTGGTATTGTCTGCAGCATACCGCTCTGTGTCAACCAGACACTGAGAGGAAACACTGGAAGGAGACTTGCTCATTTAATGTTCTTTCTTCATGTTTATTGACCGACAGCAGAGTCAAGAGGGTGTAAATGTGAATTATAGGCTGGTGTTTACTCAAAAAACCTGGGATGTCTTCAAACAAAAACGGCAGAACTTTTTTGGCTTAAGTAATTAAAGTTTTTATTGAGTGAGAGTTTAACTTCTGCTCTCTAACTTTCTAAGAGCCGGGTAGGCATCTGGGTATCTGAGAACATTGAATGCCAAAATTTAACCTACTTTGGCACATAAAAATAGATATGTGTATGACATATTTAAACAACTGCTAAATAGCCATCAGATTTGCAGTTGAAATGTTTATTTTTTAACAAAAAAGGGAAATAAATAATTAAAAACTTTATTTATATAGCCACACATAAAAAGTTTGACTTTAAGGACATCTAGCTACCAACCAACAATCTAACAAGAAATACTTAACAAAGAGCAAAAAGCTCCAACCAATAAGTAACACAACTATGTCAATGACAACCAACAAACAAGTAACAACCATGCATTAGCTAACATGTAATAATTAAAAACAAAGTAACTGCTAAATAACAAAAAACAAAATATTACTAGATCAACTAACAACTCAAAGATTGCAAAAAGCAAACAACTACCAAATTAGAAAAAAATAACTTATTAATAGAAACAGCCATTAAACAATTAACTCTTTTGGGATTCAAAAAAAATCCAACAACCACAAAACTACTATGAGGCAACAATGTACAACTAAAAACAACTAATAAAACTGAAAATTTTAATTTAGGAACCAACTCAGAACCGACAGCAACCTGAATCTGAAAAATAGTAAACGACTGACATCCGCTTTCTGCAAACCAATCGACTTATACCTAACAACTATTAAGTAACAAGTACCAAGCTAAACAGCTAACAATGAACTAACTACAGAACTAAAAAAAAAAAAGATGTTTAGAAAATACTAGCTCTAGTAACAAAGTAAAATAAGATTTTTTCTACCAAAGTAACTTTTTACAGCATATATAGCCCGAACAAATAACTAACAAGTGATCACATCACTTTAAACAGACACTAGCCCTGTTGTTGCTAATGTCCATGCAGACCAAAATGTGTTTGCTCTGGGCTCCAAAGGGCTGAAGTGAAGAGAATATGATTCCTAAAGTGCAACTTAACAGAGCGCAATTCAAAAAAGCCAATATGAACAAAGGGAAATTTTTAAAAATATAGGAAAAATATATCAAATATATTGGACTTTTTAAAGAAAAAAGCAGTTCTCAAAACATTTTGTGATTAAGAAGTTTTTCAAAGTTTAATTTATGGATTAAATTTTTTTTGTTGTTTTTTAAAATTTCTATTTTAAAAACATGCTCCTTGCTTGCAAGAATAAAGGAACAATATTACCCCATAGGTACGTAAAAATGTGTCACATAATGAAAATAAAAGAATTCTATTAAAAGAGATTTTAATCAAATAAAAAAATCTATTTTATTTTATTAAAAGGGAATTGTATTAAGAGATGTGAAAAGATTTTTTTTTTTAAATAGTTTAAATAAAAGTAGTGAGGGACCAGAGATGGAGACAAAGACTACAGACAAGGGACATAAAAAAAAGCAGGACAGCTCTTTGTAGACTTCAACCACCTTCTTTCAAGAGGCTGATCCATTGGCTTAAGCGTGCACACACTTGTGCAAATGTGCCTTCTGGGTAGGTTATGGCTAAGATAAGCAGAGGAGGTAAAAGGACAAACTTTTGAAGAGAAAAAACTGAGTAAATTCAATGAGCTAGTTTAACCTGCTTTGTTATGCTTCCATAAAGAGGAAGTTGAAAAAAAGATTAGTACCTGGATGAAAAGGGGTGACAAAGGGGTGACACAGACATGAAAAGTTGAGCCTTTGATAAAGAGTGAAGCTTATGAAAGCAGATAGCTCTGAAATGTGAGTGTGTGACCACTCTTTGGCCTCCAGGTGTGTGTGTGTGTGTTGCTCAAAGTCAAAGGGCAGATTTTGGTTGCAACCACACCCGCCATTCGAGGGAGAGGATATCTGCACATTCAGATGAACACAACCGGGCATCTCTGTGTGTGAGGCGCAGCTGTGCCGTCATTTGGTGCTGACAGAGTCAACGAGGATCCTTGAACTGGAAAGATGAGAACGTCCTCTAGAAGGCTTCATAAAAATATCTCATTGTCCCCGCCGACACAGCGGAATATAACTGCGGGTTTGTTACGCTCCATATTAACAGCATTTAACCACTTTGGCATTCCTAACCCTCTGAGTTGCAGGTTTGACGCTAGGCAATCTGTTTGAAGTCAAAACCAAACAAAAATTTCAGAAGGAGAAACATTTCTCTACCTTTTGGCAGAACGAGCAGCTGACACCTTTTCCCTGACTGTCCTGGCAACATGAGACTATTCCCACTTTCCTCATTAGTTACTGGGAAGAGCAGCAATTAGCACAGAATTGTTAAGATGAGGAGCACCAAAGAAGGATAGGGGTAAACAAAAAAGAAGAGTAGAAAGAAGAGGCGGTAATTAATGAAGCTGCTATTATTACTCAAGCATGTTTACGCCAACTTTGGAAAATACACACACCCACACCCCACAAACAGAGCTCTGTTTTTATGACATATGGGGACATGAAATTGACTTACATTCATTTTATATGGCCTAACCCGGACCCTAACTATTAACATATACCTAACTCTACCCCCCAAATCAAAGAAAAAAGCTTTACCATTTGGGGATCAGTTGAATGTCCCCCTATTTACCTGAAGGTTCCTACATATAGGACATTTTATTAAATACTTCCTCCACAATGTAGGTAAAACATCAGTTTTTTCAGGGGGGGTTGTTTTATTTTAGGAGAAGATGGTTTTAAAGCAACAGAAGAAGAATATGGTTTTAAAAACAGTAGAATAAGAAGAAGACTGTTTTAAAACAGAAGAAGATGGACTTAAAACAGAAGAAGAAGACTGTTTTAAAACAGAAGAAGATGGGCCTAAAACAGAAGAAGAAGACTGTCTTAAAACAGAGGCCGTTTCTCAATATGCATTCTTGAGTGTTCTTCTATGCTCGTGTGCTCGTGACACGTCATGAGTCTCAGCCCGAGCACTGTTCCAATTGCCGAGAACGCCAGACCAAGAATGCACCAAATCCCCGGATGTTGTTCTCGCCCCGCCCTCTTTATCGAGCATGCATCAGAGCAGGCTGGTCCGTTCTTGAGATTGATAGCTGTCCCAGAATGCACTGCGGCAGCAGAAGCTTTCAATGGAGCGCTCAATTGAAAATTAAAAGTTCTCTTTTCTGTTGCTGTCGTTCAATAAAAGTAAGTTTTAAGATCATTTGAGGCAAGAATATTATACTTTAAAGGGTCACTATATGGTCCATTTACTGATTTAATGCGTAACTGAAAAAAAGATTTCCGAAGTTGAAGCTCTAAAGCTAACGGCAGCCAGGTCTAACTGCCGCCCTCTCTCAGCCTAGCTGGTTGTTAGGTTTCGCTGGCTCTGATGGCAATTTTTTTTGTTTTTTTTGGCAAAATGTTCGTTTGATTTGTTTTTATCTGACTGTGTTCATTATTATTCCCCCACTAAATGAAAAAAGTCAGAATTTATTATTATCTAGAAACTATTAGCTGAGCGTGTGGTGACGTCACCAGTACGCTTCTGTTCCAGTTGACCCAGATTTATGCTGTGTGCTCCCATTCCCACCAAGTCCAGACTTTCCTGTGTTCTTCTCAAGAACATACTTGGCGAGAACACGAGTCCATACTCGCGTTCTAGTGAATTGAGAAACGACCAGAAGGTTTTAAAACAGAAGAAGATAGTTTCAAAAACTATATAGTTGAGGAACCAGCAGCTTAAATAAAGAGAGAGGAAATAAATACCAAAGTGAAGGAAAGGATGGGACTGGGCTTATTATTAAAGGGCACATTCAGGTGGAAGATGGAAAAGACAGAGGAAAGAAGGGGCAGAGGGAGTTATGATGAGGGACAAAGCAAGGTGGAAGTTAGATGATGCTAAATTTGGCAAAAAGAGAAAGCTTATGTGTGTGTGTGTGTATACATCGGGAGACTTGCTGAATTGGCTGTGGTTCCAGTTTCATTCCTCTGAGTTTGACAGAGAGAGATAGAGAGTGAGAGAGAGAGGGAAAGACTGTCCCTAGCCAATAATGTTCCCTAAAAGAGAATTATGTGAAGAAAACCAGAGGTGAAAGCAACAAAGTCGTGGAAGACGAAGTAAACGTATCTTCACTTCAAGGAACATACAACCTTATTTCAATGTCCTTATCAGCACACACTGATCACAATTACACGGTAAAGCTTTCAAATTTAGGCTGTTAGCTGCGAGTATTTGTATTGATTTTCTGCCTTTCAATCAGCTTTTGATAAGCATTCAAGATAAGTCTGCATGAGTCAAAACCTTAGCCTCTGTTTGTAGATAAATCCACACATGGAGGACGTTTTGAAGCTTCCTCAAATGTCTCTTGAAGCAGGACCTTTTCAGAGATCCCTAAACAAGGACATAAAGAATACCCACTGTTCCAGCAATTTATCTTTAAATCCTAAATAAAAAAAACCTTTGTGTTGAGCAGTCAAAACAAACAGAACATTTGTATGTGTGTCTGTTTCCTGATCGTACCTTTCCATTCACCTTGTAAAAAAGCTGCCTGACTTTTGGTATGCAGACAGTTTCCTTTTTATTTTACCTTACATAGGATGCTCTGACCTCTCCGTTTTACCAAAGGGTTTGTTTAAGTGTGTATATTTTGTCTACACATCATCCTCTTTGTTGCATTTTAGCTTCAACACCCATCTTGCTGAGCAAAAAAGACAAGTGTGCGTGTCAGCGGGAAGGTGCGCCCTAATGGACGTCTAAATGCTGCTGATGTTACGTTGCGCAGTTTAAGGGCCCTCAGGTCCCCTTAGACCAATATTGGCTGGGAAGAAGTGTGATGGGGGGGTGGTGACTTCTGCAAATCGCTTTGACAAGGACACCCGCGCCTAGAGCGGCGTCCTCTTTCGTCTCATTGAACACACACACACACATTATCGTAACATCCACACCTCAGCAGAATTATGAGGGAAACAGCTGACATGATGTTTTTAGCAAGATGAGCTAAAAGGTTTATGAAATGCACACAAAAAAAATAACTTAAGAAACTGAGGTAATAGACATGTCAGATGTAAAGCATTTATCCTGTTCAAAAATGTTGTCATTGATTTTTGGTTTAGGTTTTAATTGACCATTCTTTCTCCAAAGTGGGAACAAAGTGACGCAAACAACTTAAGTAAACTTTAAAAAGAAGAATTCCTTATCCACAAACATATTTTAGTTTGGAGGGGATCATGGCTTTCACATCGTAATGAAGAAAAAAACACAAATGTTTTCTTCTAGGAAATGGAGCAATAAAGTGCATGGGAGAGACTAAAATGGAATGATGCAATTGGCACCTCTAGGGAAAGAGATGTATATCTATCTATTAATTATTTTATATATGGGCACTACTGGAATAATTCTGGATGGATATTTCAATGTCCTTCTTGGAAGAATTGCAAAAGTTTATTTAAAAGGTTTAAATTTTTGTAAAGGATGTGGCTTTTAAGCAAAACCCTAAAGTTTGGTTGAGGTCATGAGCTTGCAAAGGTCATTTCTGAATATTTATTGAATAATAAAAATATTCAAACTCCAATTTAGATGTCACCCTCATTATAACAATTTAATGGTTTAGGATGTTAATGAGTCTCTGATATACTAAGCAAGAGCGGATTTACTTAGAATATTAATCTTCCTAAGAGATTCAGTGCGGTGAGACAATTGCACATGGTAAGATTTCTTGGACTCATTATATATATTCTCTAAGCAAAAAGTCTTACCATGTTTAACTGTCTCTCTTCACTGGCAGATTATTGCACTTATTTTTGGGTAGAATTTTCTTAAAAGATTAATACCGATACTGCACTAAAGTATCGGTGGTGGTATCGATATGGACGAGTACCGATAATAAGGGCACAATGCCATTTTGAGTGTCAAAAGTTTATTCAACTATTGTCACTAATTCCAGGTAGGCAATAAAAAGTTCTACTGGATTCACCGCGCATTAGTCTGCTTCCTAATTAACGAAGTTAGGCAGCAGCTTGACAAAGCCATGATGGCAATTATTTTACATCAAAGTAGTATACAGTTCTTCATATATACACACACACATCAATTTAAAACAGGTGGCATTGGTTTGGTATCGGCCGATATTGCACAGCCAGGTATCAAGTATCGGTATCAGGGCCAAAAAATGGCATCGGCAGAACACTAAATTTAACATAGTCAGCTTAGTATATTGATCTCAAAACAAGATTAAAACTTTTTCTTTCTATGGATCAGAGATTGTAAGACTTGGTGTAATAGACACTTTTTACAGACTTCACTAAAGTGAAAATTGCTGCAAGACCAGTTTTTATGTCCAAAAGGAATATATCTTGACTTCTCTTTTTGCTTTGTTTAGGAATAGAGCATCTACCTGGGAATATTTGACAACATGAACAAAAAAGAAATTGAAGGGTGAAGTTTAAGCTTTGAAATAACAAAAAAGTAACTAAATGTCAACTTTGTAAAAATCCATTGACCTTTCCCTAAAAGCTGAATAGCTCTCTGGTAACTGACCGGTTTGAATTGGTTGTTTCACAAAGAGTGTTGGAAAATCCAGAGAGGTTTATGTCTCAAGCAATCTAATGACTCCGTCCTGTTCACAAGACCAATGTGGTGTCTCATACTGCTACAATGAGGCTACTGTCAAACATTATATGACAGGGTAGACCCTCTAAAGCAGAGGTGGAAAATTAGGCCAGTTACTAGGTTAAAATGGCATAAGGCTTGGCGTTAGCTCAGCCCAAAAGTCTTTGTTTCCCAGATTCTTGATGGCAGTGATAAGGGTGTGCTAACAACTGAAATTTGTCCAACTCTCGTTGGGCTCTATAGTACGTCTTTTGGGTCTAAGAACCAATCTTACCTCAAAGTCGTTTGCCTTGTTGTAGTGCATGTTGAGCGCCCGGTAGAGTTCTGCGTCCCTGCTCACCGTCAGGTCTTCGGCCACCGTCACACCCTCATTGATGGCCTGCCGGGCAAACTTCTCCATCTGGATGTAGTAAAACTCTCTAAAGTTGCTGAACCACTTGATCAGCTGGGAGGTGATGCACCGATTAAACTGGGGGTAAAAAAAAATAAATGCACGTATTAAATCTAATACATCAAAAAATAAAGGTAGTGATGTTTACTTTCTAAGAAGAATACATCAAAATTATGGAAGTGGATCGATATGTCAGCTGTGTTTAGATACTGATAGTAAAACCAGCAAGGGTTTTCTACTGTATCGGGTATCATGTCATAACCTGATGATTGCTTTTTCCTCATTTGCATGAAAGCATGTTACCATATTTGCCTTCATTGGAGCCCCTGAATGACTGCTAGCACTGATTACGGCCCGGCATGAACGCAGGAATTTGCTTTTAATTTGGCGAGGTGGATTTTACATGGAAATTACTCTAATTTCCCATTTATGAAAAGGCAGGAAGTTGGATCTGTAACTAAATATTTTCTTCATAAATCACTGTAAATCTAAATAAGGGGGAGATGAAACAGAATCCAAATACAACGCTTTGGATCTATCAAAAAAGCTACTTTAAGCCTAAGTGAAGCTTGAGGGTTGCAGAGCTACAAGGAAAATCGTTTCCTTTTAATTTTGAGGGTTTTACAAGGTGTCCCTTTTTGCAACCTTGCTGCAGTTAATCTTTGCAAATATTCCTTTCTACGCTGTTCTTTTGCAGTCATTCCACATCTTTTTGATCAGCTTGAGGTTTGGACATTGACGGGGCTTTTCAAATACCTTCATTTTTTTCTTCGTTTTTCCATCTAAAGGTGTGTTTTAGGTCATTCCTCTATTACCAACATCAGCTGTAGAGGTGGAGACTCCAAGCACTTGACTTGGACTCCAGTCATTAATTTTATGACCTTAGATGTGCCTTTAACAAAAATCCTTGAGCGGATTCTTTGACTTTTATACCACTGAGTCAGGACTTGAATGGGAATGGAATATGACCTTAAAAAGACAAACCCTAAAAAATTACCCTAATAAGTTCCATTTTATGAGGCTTGTACACCCATTAATGATTTATGTTATGTATCAATTTTTTTGTGTTCGTTTTTTTTTTTTTTTTTTGCAGATTTAAAGACTTTTGTGAAGAAAATGTTGTTGCCTGCACTTTAGCTATAGATGGTGCAACTGTGTTATATTGCCCAAGAAGAAGAACTTGATTGAGGGATCAATAGGGTAGTTTTTACCGTGCTGCGACGGAATAGGTTGTCACACAAACATTTAAGTAAAGAGGGTACATTGAAAATGAAGAAGAAATAACGAAAAACTAAAGATTAGCCTCTTTAGTAACCAACAACTTGAAAACACTCCTTTCAGTGTTACATAATGCAGACCAACTCTCTGACTTTTTACACTCATGCATGAGCTGCTGTTCAGCCAAATGGATTTTGGAAAGCATTTCTTTCAAATTTCTGTTGATCAATTTCTTTTTTTTTTATTTCAAATTAAGCAAACATGTTCTTTCTTTGCAACAATAATGCAACTTTTCTAGAAGGAGGGTGAGCATCATGCAGCATAAGCTCAAGCAAAGGATCCAAGTTTTTGCCACTTTTTGAGTAATTGCAACAAAATTGTAACATTTACCTATGGAAATGTAGAATAACATTGATATCTGTGAGAAAATCCGATAAAAATTTATTTTGTAGAAAACTTGATATTTCTCTCAATTTACAGATTTGATAAGGTTATGTACCACAATTTTATATGTTTAGCGGCTTCTGACCAGTTTACATTCTATTTATAAAAACATCTAAATATTAGAAAAGATTAACCTAGTAAAGAATTACCTTTCCTTTTGGTTTTTATCTATCTTTCAGTAGAAGTAACACATGCAGGAAAGCAAAAAGACATCCCAGTGAAAGTGCATGTGTGTGTTTGTTTGTGTGTGAGCGTTCGCTGAAGGGGAAAAACTGCTTTGACATGGAGATTAAACGCGGTATTGTTACAAGACATTGTCTCACAGGAACGAGGGATGAGGAGTGGAAACATGGGAGGCTGGGACGGATAACAGACAGAGTAGCTGAGCGAGGGATGAATGGTGGGTAGGAAAAAAGGAATGCACGGAGGGCAGGGTGAGATGAGGGAAAGAGATATTTTGTCACTGGTAGTCACAGGGGGTGACATAATGGAGCATAACTGAAGCCAGAGGCGGGGGTGCGAAGGTCAGGGGGCTTGGTCTGCTGGGGCAGGACTGTGAGTTGTTTTTAAAAAAATAAATAAACAGGAGTGACAGGAGGCAAAAGTGCTTGTGAAGGTGGGAGTTGTTCTTACATATAAGTTAACGGTTGCATGAAACAAAAGCTTAACTCAAAAACTAAATAATTTTGGAGAGAAAATAGGTAGAAAGTCTTAAAATAAAATATTTTTTAATAAAGAACCATCTTCTTAAACTGACTCCGCCAGATGGATTTGCTCCGCATATCCATCTGGAAACCTTCCGTTGAAGTTTTTTTGGGAAGGGGCTAAAATACTGGTTAGCTGATTGGCCTATGTTGGTGATAGACGGGCCAAATAAACTAGTCAGATCAACGAAGCATATGACGTACTAACAGCCAGGCTACTCTTGCCGAAACCAGTCGGGAGAAGAGCAAAAACACCTTTTCCACTGAGAAAAGCCTCCAGAGCAGTGTTTTACTCTGTAATTCCGATAAAACTTGCTCGATAGCCACGCTAACGCTAGTTTCATCGGCTAAAGCCGCCATGTTTATTTAGACTGAACTGTCGCGCTTCTCGTTGCGTCACACCTCAACCCGCCTCAAAGCCAACGCTGATTGGACGTTCGTTTGGTGAACTGCTCCAAATTTTCTTTAACGGAGAGTCTCCAGACTGATCTGCGAGTGAAACCTTGAAAGCTCGTGAGATCAGGATGGTCTCACGAGGCTACCATCTTCTCACACTGAGATACAGAAAAAAACTCAACATTTAATTGGAGTATATCTGTTTTTAATGTGGTGATACGATATGTATTACAATACGTGTCCAAATACAATATTTATCCGAATATATCCAAATGTAATAACAAAGATGATATGTTGAGATCATTAGATCTTAATGCTGCTCTGGTCTGGATGGTGCAGAGCAGATGACTAATAGGCTCTATAAATTTAAATAAAAGTTTTAATTCTAGATAGTTTTTACATTAACAACCCTTTTGGCTCTATTTTAGACCAATGCCAATATCGTCCAATGAAATATTGCAATTTTGGTATTTTGAATCAATATAAATACGTTTAAATAAAATATCATGATATTTGACAAAATCAATTTTTTTTGTACACCCCTCATTTTTGACACGATAAGTAGAAAAATTCTGCACCAATATTAATAGTAGGTTTAAGCCAAGTGAGCGAGAGCTTGGGTGTTGCCAGATCCTAGTTGCTCCATGACGGAGCTAGAAAACAGCTCTTCTTGGCATTATATTTCTCTGATTAAGGTAAAAGAAAAAAGAAGAAAAAAAATGAGGCAATAACTTCTAGGCCAGGAGGAATTCAACATGTAGCAATTGCCTTCAAAAAGTCTTTACACATCATAAAACTTTTCCCTCCATCGATGTACTCTAATGGATGCTGCCCAATTTGCCATTACACAAAAAAGGTTTTGGAGAAATTGTATCTTTTTCCATTTGGGGCAAAAGAAGTTCAGTCATTCAAATATTCCAAATAGGTTTTCTGAATTATTCAGTTATTCTGAATAATTCTTTAGAATAACTGACCCCTTGGGAAAAGCCCAATTGGAGACTACTTTCACTCTGCAATATATAACCAGTATAGACTCTATGAGATTACGAGAATATATATTTATATATCCTCTGCAGGACAGACGCAGATTTTGTGCCATACTTAGTTTTGAACTTTTTTTTTTTATTTCAAACTGTTACCTTTGTATAAGGAGATCAGCTTTGTCCACGGTAACCTATCTGCTTACAGTGGATTGTGAAGGATGCACATTTCAAGAATATCCTAGCAGGGGAGCTGAACTTGATTAAAGATTAATCAGATACTCTGAATTAATCAAGCCAAGAAGACTGTATGCTGCATTTGGATGAAAAAGGTGAAACAGTAAAAGTACTACAATAGGTAGAAGGGGGGTGTCGGTGAGTGTGAAAGCAGTTATAATCTTTAGGGTTGAAACAATTAATTGCCAGAATTCAGAATTTCTTAGTCATTAGAAGTAAGACTTAATGATATCAGGAAACTTCCTGATTGATTTAGATGTTATTTTATCCAAGTTGATGCTTTTTTCTAACTTTACCTAGACCTGTTTCTAAGTTCTACGCAAACATGCGCCTATGTTTGTGCACCCATGAACCAACAAACTGCTTACATACAGTCCCATCCAGCTCATGCCAATCAGCACAAAAAAAAACAGACAAAAGAAAGAAAGATAATGGAAGTGGTGAACAGGCAAATTGCTGAGTTTGAGGAATGCCATTTTCTGTTTACAATGAAATGGTGGTAAAGGGAGGGTGTCAGGGAGGCCTGACTCCCTGTTTTCTTCTGTTGACAGTGGGTGTTGTCAGTGCCCTACGGGGGCTCAACTGAAGGGTTTGCACTCACATCCTTAAAGAATACGCCAATTTTAACAAAAATCGTCATAGTCAATAGGTTTGTTTTTCTGTTTGTTTCTAACAGACAGTATATTTGCTTACTGAACAGAAGTCTGGAGAAATAAATTCTTTCAATATGTCCATTCATCCAGATAGATCTAGAGATTTCATCATAAAATTCGAGGTCCAGGAGGGAAAAGCAGATATCCATCCCCCCAGAGACATGATCCAGCCCATTCTGGGTAATCCCTAGGTGTTCTAATTCCAGAAGGGATGTATACCCCCTCTAGGGTCTCGTTCCCATAGCTTTTATCTCTTTTTGTTTCAGCCATGATCAAAATGCCTATGGTCATCATTGAAGATGACTTCACTAAAGCAAACCCTCACAATAAAGGCCTCTCCAATTGACAGTCACTGTTGTTGAACTTATCATTACTTCTAAACTAGATGTGATAATATTTCAACTCTTCTACTTGAGTCTACAGTGATTTTTAATCTGCTGGGAGTTCAACTTGTTTCTTCTGAGTTGTTGCTGTTGAAGGAACACTACCTTAAAACTGAGTCTAAGTGACTATAAATTTGTGGGCTTAGACTTAGAAATATAGGAAGATTTTCAATGACATATTCGCCTTAAAGAGTTGATCAGTCAGTTTGAAGTACACTTAAAGGCATAAAAAAATGGAAAACCTTCATGACATCAGATAAATGGGGGCACCCTTCTTTGTAGTTCCCATGGTGTAGTAACTCAAAATGTTTTTTTGCTCTCAAAAGTCTCAAGATTTGGTCATTGTCAGGATCCAATGTGGCTTAGCTTGAACTGGGTACACACGATACAACTAATCCACAAATCCACACCTGATCAAAACACACATACATTTCCCACAAGGTACATACGATTTTCCTTTACAAGTCGTAAAAAAGCAGCTTGTTGGAAAATTTAACAAAAAGTCTTACAGTTATTTGAAGGGTGGGGAAAAAAGGGTTTGGCAGGCCCCAGATCGACTACTTAGAAAAATGAAAAAGGTCTGTAATTTTCAACAACATGGACTTTCCTCCCCCTCCACAAATTGTCATATGGTCGTGGTCTAGAGACTCGCAAGTCCACTCTAGGACATTGAAATACTTTTTATGGAGCCACTCCTTCATCATCAGTGATGGATTTGGGATTACTATCAGCGTAGAAGACCCAGCAACATTCAATCGTTGTTGCTCTCACTGATTAAATGTTTTGGCTTAAAATCTAACCTTTCGTTCTTCCCTTAAGATGGATCAGTTTTCCTGTCCCTTTACAGAAAATCAGCCTCAAATCATGACGTTTGCAACACCAGGCTTCAGAGTAGGTATAGTGTTCTTGGTATACCATTCTTCTTTCCTCCAAAACGAAGTGTTGGGTAGTGCCAAAATGTCTGAGATCTACAATATGCTCTCGGGCAAATCAAATATCGGATGATATTTAATTTGACAATATTGGTATTGATTAAATATACAGATCCTAATATTTTTTATATATTTCTATTGGCAAACATCAATTTCAGTGTATTTTTTTCATGTAACTCTTAAATCTCCAGCCACTAGTTGGCAGTGCAACACACAAGAGCCTGTTATCCTGCTGCTCCGCACCAGCTGTAGCAGGGTAATAAAAAGATCTCGCTGGATTTTCAAGAGCTGAAAAATTTTAATAGCTTCAATATGTCATCTTTGTTTATGTGTTGCTATAACTGGGATTAATTCGATTGTGACAAATGTATCGTGATATTGTATCACTAGATTCTTGTCAATTCACACTCCTGTAATTTTCTTCCTGGTTTCGTTCAACAGCGATTTGATCTTTGATATGGTTTTGTTTGGTGTCTGACTGTTTAGGGCTATGGACAGGTGTCTTTTATGCAGATAAAAGAGTTAAAACAGGTGCCATTAATGCAGGTAAATAATGGAGGACAGAAAGGAAAAAGATAAAAGTCTGGGAGATCCTTTTAAAAGAAGAATTTAGTGAATAACTAAATACTGTACGAAAACTATAGCTTTTCACACTTTGTTTGACATGAGTAGAGCTCAGCTACAGTACTAAACTTGCCAACTGCTATAGGGTAGAGTTATATTGGAAAGGGTAAGTTGCTTTGTTTTCTTTCCTAAATTCTCCAAAGTGACAGTATATCTTCTTAGTACTGTCATAGTAATTGATGGGACAGCTAAATGGGCGGTGTGGACCCTAATTAATTCCCGCTGACGTGGATGCGTTAAGATGTCATTTCAGCTTCAACTAATAAATGTCTCACAGCTTCATACCAGCTGCATCCATGTAAGTTAGCGACAGTATAAACTCTCAGCTGTGTGTGACTTCCAAGGAGCTCCCTGAGCCAGAAAGCGTCTAATTAATCCTCCCCCATTCTTAACGAGGTCTTAATTACTCTCACTGACTCTCAAGATGAGACACTGGAAAACCTCAGCTTCTCATGCTAACATGTATGACTGTCTGGTCAGAAGGCAAGAGGTCTAGCCGTGCTGTTAGGATTCCCCGTGTGTGTGTGTGCATCTGCGAGTGTGCGCGTTCACTTGCTTGTCTTCCCCTAAAACAGTCGTCAGATCAACCCACTTCCCACACTCAGTGAGGAGGCCATTGTACATAAGAGGCTCATCTTTAAGAACTAGTTTCCCATAGACAAAGTCCATTCAAGTCCAATTAGCAGAAGCCATTCAGGGACCTAATTCCCTTACAGTGAATCTCCCCAATCCTTCTAACACATGCTACTTATTGTTCCCCTGGAAGGAGGGAGTCATTGGTTGGAGTAAGAGTGAGGGTGAGAGAGGGGAACGGGAAAGAGACACTGACCCGAATTTTAGAGTTATGATAATGAATGCTGTGGGACAATGAAATGGGACACACATATACAGACAAACAGCAACAGGGAGCTCGCTATCTCCAGTCGCCTACGCAGACTTTCATAGAGCCACAAAAAGAACAGCTTTACTCAACAAAAATAGGATTATCCATAGTCATTTTTTTTAAGTGTTTCATAAATCTGATAGATTAAGTGGGATTATGACTTAATTAAAGTTTAGCATAAACACTTATTTGCATAAACTGAACTGAAAAAGACCCTGTATTTCTTGAAGTATCTAGAATATCTAGAAGTTATGTTACATTTTGTTAAAAATTCTGTTAATTCTTGTCGTAATTATCCCCTATTACACCACATGCTAATGGAAAACTTTGAATCCTGCTTTTAGTTTTATGCTAAAAAAACAGGAATAAAAAAAAAGTCTAAGAACTGTTGCTTGAATTTAGTCTCTTTTGTTTTTATACGTGTAATTACAACAAAAAACTGTAATAAAGTCTTGCAGGGCAATGTTGGTCAGTGTAAAGTGGTTATTCTAGCAAAAAAAAAAAAGTGCTCAATGAGAAATCAAACTCATCTAGCAACTTGAAACATGTATTTCACCAAATATCTTAACAGCGATTAAAGATCTAAGGATACAGTAGATTGCAAAGTTCCATGAAATCCTAGTTTTGACCTGAATAAAAATTAAGGATGATCTGATACAAAATTTGGTAATTTCTTGGCACTGACCAAATTTAGCTAGTGTTACCAAGTTGCTTTTCATGAAAACATGAAATTGTATTGTGCCCTAAAATATGAACAATATATATTTAAAGCTATTAGAAACATAAAAGAAGAGTTTAAGATCTGGACCTGAGAAGAGCATCATATTTAAGGTGATTGCATAGCCTGTTTAGCTAAAGACTAAACTTTACAACGGATTTTCTGGAATGTGATTGTATGATCAAGTGATACCCAAGCAAAGATATAAAAATAATAAACTGTCTAATATTATATAATATGTCTAATATTATATTGTAAAGTGTCTATATTATAGTTATAGCTGAAAACTGTCTTTAAGTATGGAGTGAATTTTGTTCCATTATTGTTGCAAGTAACAAACACGTTTTGTAAATTGAAATGTGAAAGAGAAATGCAATCCAGAGACGAAACTTTGAAAAATGTTTAAACCTGTTAATTGACCAGACCAAAAGGGCTAAAAAGAATAAATTAACTCAGCTGCTGTTCTTTTACTCCTGGGACAGTCATGCCTGACATATAAAACTGTTATAATTTGGACAGTAAATATATCTTAAATGTAGTGGTAAGATGCTGTAAATTTGGAAGTATCACGTATGTCCTCGTAGATGTCACCTTACCGATTAACAGGTTTATAAAAAAATGTGTTACACATTTCTCTTTTTCAAATTGAGTTTTACATATTGCACTATTTTCACTAAGGATGTTGTTGCTAACGATGCAATCCAATAGACATGGGTCTCTGCTTTTCACTCCAGAGGAAAGTCTGCCATAAGAAGTAACAAGAAACAGATAATGAAAAAGAGAAGTTTGAAAAGAAAAAAGGGAAAATAAAAAAAAAAATGAAAAGAATCTGGTTTGCATTTATTTCTCTAATTTTCATTTATAAACATGTTCTTTGCTTGCAGCAATAATGGAACAAAATTCACTCCATAGTATTGGGAAGCGCTCTGCCCTGTGGTTTCTTACAACCTTTTTTATATTTTATTGCACTTTTTTTGTTTTATTAGTTTAAAAATCAATTAGTTTTTTTAAAATGTCTTAAAAACCCTTTTGGACATGTTGTGAAACTTTCTAAATGTAAACGGCTTAAATTGTTTTCATTGAACTGATACCAGTGTTTCTTTCTGAATTTTAGGTGGAGTATTGCCAGAGTCCCTATATCCCCTCGTAGAACAAAAAGCTGTTTTTTAATCACTTAATGGGCTCCTGGTTAATGACAAGTCGGACTCTCACTCTCCTGTGGTAGGTCAGCTTAGCAACCTTGAGTTTGCTTGGCAACCCAGTGTCCCATGGCAGCCAATGAGGATGTGGCACTGCCACAAGGAAGTGGTCACCATAGACATGAGCCAAAGGGCAGCTGGTGTGTGTGAAAGAGAGAGAGAGTAGATGCTCATTTGAATAGAGCGTCCTGAATCTGTCGAGGAGCCGTATGCTCTTTAGCAAAAAAAAAAAACCCGTAGCAGCCTGTAAACATGAAACAATCAGCGCTTTTGTTTCAAAGCTGTTGTTCTGTTGTCATCCATTTTATTTGTCCCCCACCCACATCTCCCCTCCTCCCCCACTCCCCCTCTGTCATTTCCCCCCAAACATGAAATCACTTGCACACGGTCTTTTTTTTTTTTTTTTTTTAACCAACTTCTCTGAGGTCCATTAACCTTCTTTATCTAACGTCTGTCATCGGGCTCTCCCAGGTAAGGTTTAACAGCTCGGCTAAAAGCACTAGCATACATGCCTGTGTTTGGAGTAAAAACAGCTAAAAGGTTCAGGTCGGGGTGTGTGTGAGTCAGGGGGAAGGGATTGTACAGTATGTGTGGGAGTGTGTGAGGGAAAGTGGGCGTTAACCCCCTCCTAAATAACCCTGCGCCGATTAAGGGCAGAAACTGTAATTACGCTATATAAAAAAACAAAGAACAAAAAAAAAAAGATGCCAGACTGGAGCACCCATCTGGGCTGCAAGTTTTAACAACACACACACACCCATACACACATATATATATACGTATATATATATATATAAATATATAGAGGCTGGAGTCTACCACACCAGGCAGGCACCACAGCAGGGTGTAAAATGCAGGCATACATGGAACGCCACAACCAGGTAGCTGTCATAGTGTACAGGAACATCTACCATGAGTATGGGCTGGAAGTCCTAAGGTCAAAATGGAAGACACCAAGACACCTCCTAAGGTAGTAGAGAATGACCGAGGCTAAGATCCTATGGGACTTCAAAATCCAGACTGACAAACTGGTGATGGCTAACCAACCAGACGTCGCGTTGATCTACAAACAGCAGAAGAAGGCAGCAGTGATAGATGTGGCAATCCTAAGCGACAGCAACATCAAGAAGAAAGAACACGAGAAGCTTGAGAAATACCAAGGACTGAAAGAGGAGCTAGAAAAGATGTGGAAAGTAAGAGCAGCAGTGGTGCCAGTGGTAATTGAAGCACTGGGGGCTGTGACCCCCAAACTGGGAGAGTGGCTACAGCAGATTCCAGGTAAAACATCAGAGGTCTCTGTCCAGAAGAGCGCAGTCCTAGGAACAGCTAAGGTACTGCGCAGAAACCCTCAAACTCCCAGGCCTCTGGTAGAAGACCACAGCTTGAGGATGACACATACCACCCCACGAGGGGTGAGAAAATAAATCAGGATCAGAAGGAGCCCGATCTCAAAGGCGATAGTAACAGAGTCGACGGAAGGGGTTTAAAATAAGTCGGATGTGTCACGAAAGCATTATTTAAAGAAGAAGAACTCTTACGGCAGCCAGTTCTTCAAAATTAAACAATATAGACAACTCTTTCACAGCCGTGTAAAAGGTATCATTAAAAGATCAATGATGCAGCTTAATTCTGTATTAAAATGAATAAAGCAAAGCGCTGTTGAATTATGGGCCCGCCTCCCATGATTGGTGCAGCCTGTTTTAGACCGCAGAATTTTGAATCCTAATAGACTCACCTATGCCCCCTGCAACTCTAGCCTGACTGGCCAGGTTAAAAAAAAGAAGCAGCTTTTTAACATATCAAACTATCTTTCTGTTTTAATCTCTTCAAACAGAAATACCAACATTCTCCCCCCTGCAAACCACAGTTAAGGAAAAATTAAACAGATTTTTAACGTCAGCCCAGTTGTACTTGTCAAACTGATACAGATATGTTAAAAATATATACATGAATAAAATCGGCCAATACCAATTACAATTGCTGTATTATACTTCCCTAGGTTGTGGCAGTAATATGCTGGGGTATGCAGTGCTAACCTGACTCCGCCAGATGGATTTGCGCCGCATATCCATCTGGAAACCTTCCGTTGAAGTAATTTTGGGAAGGGGCGAAAATACTGGTTAGCTGATTGGCCTATGTTGCTGATAGACGGGCCAAATAAACCAATCAGATCAACGAAGCATATGACGTACTAACAGAGCGACGACAAAAACACAACCACAAGCCAGGCTACTCTTGCTGCTGCAGGTAAAGGCTCGTTAGCACAGCAAATAAGCAACATGTCGGCAAAGAATATTTGCCGTTTATGTTTTTTCAGTGAAGAAATACTCTGTAATTCCGATAAAACTTGCGCGATAGACACGCTAACGCTAGTTTTATCGGCTGAAGCCACCATGTTCTTTAAACTGAACTGTCGCGCTTCTCGTTGCGTCACACCTCAAAGCCAACGCTAATAAGACGTTCGTTTGGTAAACTGATCCAAATTTTCTTTAACGGAAAGTAGCCAGACTGATCTGCTAGTGAAACCTTGAAAGCTTGCGAGATCAGGATGGTCTCACGAGGCTAATGCAGTACTATAGCATACTGGAGTTGATGGGAAGATAAAACAAGCTAAAAACAGGCTAATCATGAAAAAAAAAAAAAAAAATTGGAGCTATAAGGGAATAATTTAGGCCAAATTACATTTAAACTCATTTACTTTTATCTTTTACAATGGCCCAGTCAAAGTCCAAACCTAGATTATATTACAAGAAATTTTTAACCAGACATCAATATTTGATCTCAAAGATGCTCCCAAAAATAAAAAAAAAATGATCCTGTCAAATATCATTTGGTATTTAATTTGACAATATCGGTATTGATTAAATATACAGATCCTAAATGTTTAAAAAATATATATATTGGCAAACAACCATTGTAGTGTCTTATTTTCATAACTCTTAAGTCTCCAGCAACTAGTTGGCTGTTTAACACATGAGACCAGTTATGCTGCTGCTCCGCTCCCAGCCGTTGCAGGGTAATAAAATGATCTTGTTGGCTTTTCCAGAGCTGAATTATTTAATAGCCGCAATATATCGTCTTTGTTTATATATCAAAATAATTCTGATAAATCATGATACGTATCATATCACCAGATTCTTGACAATTCGCACCCCTGCTCTCCTTCCTATAGGTCTGAGGTTAGGAGTTGGAGGAGAGTTATTCTGCAAAGTCCAAATTGTATGTGGAATAAAAACAGATGTGCATGAAACTTTTCGCTTTTCCTAAAAACTAACTTTATAAACCACCAATTTCCCTCTTTCCTGCTTCGTATTTGCATATCATGTAGTTTACTCATATGGTGAAGTTCATGGGAAATGTATAAAGGTAGGAGGGTTTTTAATAGAAATATTTACCTCTAAATAAATATCTTTTAAACTGCTTATCATCCAAGAGAATATAAAAGGACAGTCAAACCAGAAAGCAGTAAAAAAGATCAAGAGCAATGTTCTCAAAAGGGAAGGAGGATTAAAACCAAAGACAAGTGGAATGTTATGGTGATAACCGTACTGCTCCACTTGTGAAAGCACAATCTGTTGGGCTCTTTTTGGCATCAAGACAATTATTCTTATTGAACATTGCAAGACAGGACAATGTTAAAAAATAAAAAAACAAAGAGATCTGGTCTTACCTTTACGTCAGAGAAGAACATTTTGAGCATATTAGAGGAAGGGTAGCGAGTGTAGAAGAACATCAGCTTGGCTTTCTTCAGATGGTTTGGAGACAAGCCTTCCTGAATCTGAGTCATGAATGTTAAGGAGGTAAAAGGAAAACCTTTCAGAAGAAGGATTTTTTATAATCTACTGTAAATCACTTCAGATGACCAAGTTCTGAAACATGAAGAGGTTTTTCAACTCGACAGAGCTCAGACAGACACACAAACTAAGACATTTTTTATGGTTACTGAAGAAACTTAACACAGAAATACCAAATCAAGCGATTTATAATTTTACACCTTTTCTCCATTTAGAAGCTGAGCTTATTTTAAAGAACAAAAATGGAAACCCTGCAAAATCTTCTTAGTTTAACAAAAATAAAAAGAAGAAAAAGTATTAAAGCTTTTAAGAAGAATGCCTGCTGTGTTTGTCTTACACTTTCTGTTTAATCTAACCTGACCTTAAAACAATTATAATAAAACTAAATTATTGAAACTTAAATGTTAAAATATTATCAAAATATAGCCAAATAAAAAACAGCAAGTATGAAATATTTTACTCTCAGCTAGGAAACCATTAGCTAGCAAGAAAGGCTGTTTACATCCTGTTAATAAGTCTTCACACTACTTTCAGTCATTTGGGGTATGTTTCCTTATATGGAGTGAATTTTGTTCATTTTTGTTGTATTCCAAAATGAAACCTTGAAAAACTTCATCAAAAAAAGATTTTGAGAGGAATTTTTTTGTTTTCACTGATTTTTATATATTTTTCCTATTACAATTTTTGAAATCTGATTTAATTTTTAACATTTCATTTTTTTATTTCTTAATTTACAATTGCATGTTATTGATTACATTTTCCAGATTACATTCTATCCACTTAAGTGGGTAGGCTTCAGGCTAGAGTTATTAGTGAAGAAGCATTTCTATTAGTCTGCAGGATGCAAGCAAAAATATTCATATTGGTTTATGTGTGTTAAGAGCGAGCTTTTGAAAGGGGCTTCAAGTGACAAGAATATGATTTGTAAAACCTGGTTTAAAAAGAATGTAATTTGTAAAACTTGAAAACAAATAATCTGTTTTGAAAAAGTAAAAAAAAAAAAAAAAAAGTTTGAAAAAAAAAATTGGAAAAAGAAATCTGAGAAAACCACATATCTACTTTTAAAAACGTATTTTTGGTTAAAGGCATAATAGAGGATTTTCACAAATGTTCTATAGACCCGCCATGTACCTCTTCTTAAGAAGGAACGACTATTAAACGTGTGCGAGAGCATGCATGTGCCCATTTCTCCTTGTGCACACTTTTGTTTAAATGTTGTTTGTATCGCTCATAGAAGCTTACTTTCCAAAAGACGATATACAATTTTTCACTATGTCAGACTCACCAATGCTAAGTCGAAATGGGCACAAGCATGTAGGACATCCTACATTAACATATCAACAGAATGATGAGAATTAGGAGGACCACTTATTTTGATGATCTACCCGGAAAAATAACATCCTCCACCATACCTTTTCTTTTCTTCTCTTGATAGTTTAAAATTTTCATAATTTATAATGTTTAAAAGGTATAAAAATCCCAAGATTTCACCTATACCTTATCAAAAGGCGTTACTCTTTTATCAACAATGTTAATCTACACCAAGCTGATCAAACCAATCATTTGAGTTCATTCCAGCTTCATATTTGACACAAGATTGTGGTATTAGCAGCATCTGTCCAAACCTGATTTACAAATAAAGAAAAAAATCTTAAAATAAGAATATTTGCCCTTAATGTTAGCATGTAAATATGTGTTTTTTTAAGCTTAAAATAAGATAATCTGTCATTATGCACTTGTACCTAAATGATTTTATTCCAATGGCAAATTGTCTTACTCACCTGCTCAAATTCAGGGTAAAACACACTTATTTCAAGAAAATATATTTCACTTTTTGCAGTGAGGCATTCCCTTGATGTGACACTGCAAAGACTGATCTAAAAATAATAAGATTTTTCGAAAAAAAAAAAAAAAAATGTATTTACCCTTTAGTGAAACAATTAAGACAATCTGTGTCTCTAAAGTAAGATCATTAGATATTATGCATTAAGACAAAATAACAGATGTATTTATTTATTTATCTAATGTAAGTCATTTTATTACAATGGTCTTACCTGTTCAATTCAAGGGAATATTCACTTATCTCAGAAATTTTCAACATTTTTATTGATTTATTTAGTACTTCCGTATTCGCTATCAACTAGTGCTGAAATGTAGATACTTTTAGGAGATCTGGTCCCTATGTGTCACTCGACAGCTTTTGCATTCAGTAGTCTTTTAGAGAAAGTTGCTTTAAATTCTTAATGTGGATGTGAAACATCGTTATCAATGGAATTAACTTGTAAAAGCTTGGAAGAAATTGTCTCTTTGCTTTTTTTTTGGCATACATTTAACAGTCGAGTACAACACAACCAAAGCTGTAGTATATGTGAAAGGGTTGAGATGGTTGGAATATGAAAAGGCGAATAAAGAGGTCACTCTGTTTGGATAAACATGCATGGCCTAAAACAGACTTACATGGAAGGTTTTAGAACCTTCTGACTAATTACTGGGTGGAAAACATACATTTTTAAATCACATGCCCCAATTTAGCTTAAATTCATATAAACAAAGATGTCCTGGTGTTGTGATGAATCCGGTCGTTTAAACCCAAAGCAAACACTAGCACCTGCCGGCTTTTGATCCAATACCAAAAACACCCCTGCATCCCACAGTCTCTGCAACAAAAATAATAATTTTGAGGGCCTTGAATTCAGGGGCGCCGGGAGCATGTGTGTCTAACAGCAAGTGAGTGTTAGTGCGTTTGTGTGCCGTGGCAACAGCTGTGCCCCACCATGCTGCCATTTCCCCACCACATTAAAAGGCCTATAATCTATCAGAGAAGATGAGGCAATCAATGGAGCCCCCTGCAAGGTCAATTAGCAGACAGAAAGACACACAGACACACATAAAGAAAACCTTAGGGGCCATCTACAGCTGGAAAATAGTGGCATTAAAAAAATAATCTAAGCACAGGATAAAATCTAAAAACATGCTAAAGTGGTATATTTTAGTTTTCAGGGCTTCCTTATAATCATACACCTCTCCGAATCATAATCAAGCAAACATCTGGAAAGTACCCTGATGCGGCCACAATGTAGAAACAAATCTCAGCGCGATCCATCATTCATTTAGAGGTGGATTCATCAGGTCAGGGTACGAAACAAACACAATCGCATTGTTAACATTCATAGCAACCTGTCACTAAGCGTTCGTTCAGTACATTTTGTCCGGATTTTGTTCCGTTTTTTCGACACAAACAAACTAAACAGGACTGTGAGTAAACAAGGGTGATATAATATGATGAATAATGAGTAATTGGCCTTTGTTTTTGGGTAATTTTTTGTGTAATAGTAGCTAAAGGTGGTCTTTTAATAAACAACATGTTCTTTTTCCTTCCATTACTCATCCCTACTAGTCCGCTTCTCCCTTCCTATTGGTCTGTGTTTAGCCCCACCCATGTCTGTCGAAGAGCCTGTGGGAGTTGTGCGGAGCTCACTATACCAGCGGTAACTTGACCTTGTTACCAGGTGTGTGTGTGGGGGTTTGTGTGTAAATGGGAGGGCAGGATTGAGAGGCAAAGAGGGAGGGTAGTGGGATAAATTCATATATGAATGGGGGACATCTGCTCAGCTCAAATTTAAAGGATTAAAGATACAGAGACCTGAGTGTTTGCTGAAGAAGAAAAAAAAAGGACTTTCAGGTGAAAGATGATCATTGCAAACTGTCTTGAGGAAACAGCAAAAAAAATAGGAACATCCCAACTTGAATAAAATTATTAATTAGTTAACTGATCATTTATATATTGGTGACTTTAATTTGCCGTTTTGTCTTTTATTTTTCGATTAACTTAGTTTGAAAATTGAACAAAGATACTTCCCTAGTGGTTGCTCTGGAAACGAGGAAAATTGACCTAAAGGAGTCCTTCAGATGATGCTGTCTTTTTTGCAGTTTGACCCAGTAAAGGCCAAAATCTTTCAACGTTGGCCAAAATCGCATTCTTTTGTTGAAAAGAGCTCCCTGTGACTGCTTTATAAATAAGACCTTTACCCTCAGCGTTGATACTTTGCAAACGAGTTTAGTTCAAAAGGAATGAAAATCACAGAGAGTACTGGAAAATGGAAACAATACTGCTTATTTTTACGGTAATGCTGACATTTATACCAGGAGGTGTGATGAAAGAATCAGAATAATTCATATTTCTTAAGGAAATAAATCACTATCACTGCAAACTGTGTGGTAAAAGATATTGATGAATTGTAGAAATGAAATTATGTTTTTAATTTAATTCATCAAAATTTCTAACCACTGGTTAAAAAGAAGATATGTCCAATTTGAACCTATGAATCTTATTTGTTTAGAGGCATTAAAATTAAATAGAGATATATTGTGTCAATATATTAGGCCTTTTACTTTTTATATCAGATTAATATTGTTATCGAGACAATAAAGGAACTTCACAGAATGTGCTCTAATGGGTTTGTATAAGCTCTACATTAACATTTAAAATTAAAAAAAAAATTATTTCCATTTTCAGTCTATCTAGCAATTAGCTGCCAGACACCAGCTATAAATTTTTATTTCTTAAAAGAATAGTAGCTGACATGTTTTTTTTTTTTTCAAGTATTAATGTTCTTATTGTACAGCTTTTTGTACCTTTTGACATTAGGATACATTTAGTCAAAAAAATTTAGGGGACAACGGGAAAAAAGGCTCCATTAGTATGCTACTGAGCGCTATCATACAGAAAGCAGTTTTGAGTTTTAATGGCATTGTTTACAACATAAAGTGATTTTTTAAATAAATTTTAAGTTGTGAAACTAGAAACTGTACTTGAAAAAGCTACTGAATGTATGAAGCTACAAACCAAATAAGGTAAGTTTTGCCTATTAACTTGTAACCACTACTAGCTAGTAATTGGCTATCAACCCACAAGCTAGCTAGTTTTTCACTCAAAAGAGTACTTAGCTTACATTTTGTTTGGATTTTTTTCACATAGTTTTCTCTCAACAATTTGTTTTTTAATTTTTTTTATTTTAATGGATATTTTCCTTTTTCACCATGTTAAAATCAGAGTAAATTTGGAAAAATCTAGAAGGAACCAACAGCATGTTACTTAGGATTATCGTAAGAAAAGCAGTATTTAGGTTTTTATGGCACTGTTTAGAAACTTTAAGTAATTTTATAAATTTATGTTAAGTATTACAACAAACTTGATATATACTTCAGTCACAAAAATATGATGTACATATGGTGAAGCTACAAACTAACAAAACTTACTAAATTTAGCTATTGGCAAATTCAAAACTTTGAACTCTGTCAAATTATTAGCTCATTAAGAATGTGATTTTGAAAATAAACCGGAAAAAAATGCTTTAAAGCTTAGTCTTTGTCTATAAATCAATTAAGCATTTCAAAGATTTGTTTTTCTTTAACAAATGAATAGAGGAGCATTTTGGTATGAATTAGCTCAACAGGATCAAGAGCCACGTCAAATATTTCTTGTCTTTCCATGAAAGCAACATCTAAATTAGCTTTGAAGACGACGTTGTAATTGAAAACCCATCACAGCTGCAAGGAGTCCCCGTTTTTCAGGTTCAAAGTCTTATTTCTCTTTTTACTTTGTTGTTCAAACGTGCGCATTTGTGCACATGTGCCTGTTTGCTTTCTTGTCTGAGTCAAAGTGAGGTGGCCTGGAGATGCCCCCCCATATAAAAGGTTAGGAATGAAAAGATAAACAGCTACCTGGAAACACCTGTCCACATGCATGCGCCATGAAAGAAGAGGGGGGAGTGTTTCTGCGTGCATGGGTGTGTGCACTAAACATACACAGCTGCCTGGCAACTAAGAACGACGGACCAACAAATGAAAGTGAGTGGGTGGGTTTGAAAAAACATTAGGGTGAAGGAGATGGAGCTAAATATGATAAAGACAAAACTTCACTTTTTAGATAATACTCTTTTCCTTATTATTCGAATAAACTTACACACAACTTTAGGGAGCTGCCGTCAATAAAACCAAACATTTGCCTGCTCCTCTAACATGCTCTTTGAAATATGATTAGCTTTGAGCTCCTGTGAACAAGGTCTTACCTCACACACATGCACGCAGACAAAGTGAAATATGATTTGCTTTGAGCGTTTATGTACAAAGTCTTTGTGATGAAAGAGAACCTAACAGCACCGGAGTGTCTCAGACAGTGCAAACAGTGTGTGTCTGTGTGTGTGTGTGTGTGTGCATGTTCAAGAGGGAGCTCACTAGCCTCTACCCTGCACCTTTAAACAACACAACCTGCTGCACAGACTTAAAAGAGCTGGAGAGAGCAGCGTGCGACCTGTTTAATCTTCCCCCTCTTGCAAGACCCGGCGCGCCCTTTTCATCTTCCCTACTCGCTGTAGAAACAAGAGGCTTAGAGCAGGAACCAATTAATGCAGATTAATTGATATTAAAGACTTTTTGTCACTTTGCCTCCTGCTGCTGCCTCCCTTTATGAAAAATGTGACTCTTGTGGGCAAGAGAACTAAAATATGAATATCCAGGATCACAGCAAGAGTTTTGAGGCTCATCTTCCAAATCAGTATAGAATATACCTTGGTGTTTTTAGAAGTATGTCTAACAGGGAACTCATGAGTTAGCAAAATACTTATGAAATGTTTGACTCTTCCAGGACTGTTTTTAGACATTACCTTCAACAATCAACATGGTAAGGATACAGTACTGCCTGAGTAAGGAGATATGTCAGCCATATCCTGCAGATCCCCACACTCTGACTTGATAAGGGACAGCGACAGGCCCTCTGGTCCGTGCTGGCTTTCAGAGCTCTGTCTGTGGTGATGGTGACCCATGTGGCCCCCTCCGAGAGATGCCATTTTGGTTCTGAGGCTGACAGTTTCCCGGTTTATGTCCATAGAGTCGGGGGACACCCGACTGTGGTCTTTCGTTCCTGGAGGGTAGCCACCTCCATGTGACCCTAGGGGATTCTGAAAGGGGTAACCCATGAGGGGGATGGGAAACGGGTGGCGAAATGACGGAGGGCTGAAGCCAAGAGAAGCAGTGAGCGGAGATGGGTGGAGCGAGGGATGATGAGGAGGTGGAGGGGGGGGGAGAGAAGGGTTGGTGGTCTCTACTGTGCTGCCACCGCTCTTGCGCACTACCAATGGCAGTGCCTCCGTTTGATCGTTGGGTGTTGGCACACCACTAAGCCTGCTGCTCAGCCCACTGAAGGAATCAAGGGGGCTGGGGATGATTACATCCCCAAAGCAGTGCAGCCTCTGGTTGGATGAATGATAATTAGGGGTGGGACTGCCTTCACCGTTCAAGCTGAGTGCCAAATTACCGCCACCAAAGCGTGACTCTGGGGTAAGTGGGGGTAGTGGCACAAAAGGTGGTGGACAGGATGAAGATGAGTTGGAGGAAGAGGAAGGTGCAACTGGTGTGCTACTGTGACAGCTATGATGGTGACTGGCAGTCTGTTTGGGAGAGGAAAAACCTTTGACAACCGTGTCAACAACCTGTGATACGGCACAGTTTAGCTCCTGCTTTAGAGTCTCGGCCAACTGCCTACCCCCACCTCCCCCACCTCCTGTTACTGCTCTCCTCTTTACCCCCCTTTCTCCATTTCTTTCCTCCTCTTCTCTGCTGTCAGCGTCCTCCTCCATTTCTCCATCTATCAACGCTTGCTCACGGAGGAGGGCTCGAGCTCGGTCGAGAAACAGTCCTGGGTCCAGTTCAGAAAGGTCATCGTGGCTGTGCCGTCCTCTGTCTCTGTGCCTCTCCTCCAGGCCGTCGGAGCGGATGCTGTCCTCTGAAAGGTTGCCGTCCTCCTCTCTGTCCCCTCCTCGGTTGGCCTGTCCGTTCACTATATTTTCTTCCTCTTCCTCTGTCTCAGAGTCATAGATCTGGTAGAACTTCTCTTGCAACTGGCGCAGTTGTTTCTATACAAATAAAAGAAAAAGACCATTGTGGTTGATTGTTTATTGTGTGGACTGATTTGTTTGCGAAACACAGATGAACTCTTATGTGATATTTGAAGCTTAAGAAATCAAACGAGGAGGGAAAAAATTGCCTAAAGATTGTGGTCATTTTATAAAAAAAGGCCTGGTTACCTGCATGTCTTCAAGTTGTAGTTTGAGTTGCCTTCTTTCTTCCTGTCTCTGGTCCTGCCTGGAACAAACCAGCTGGGTGAAACTGTGTTGCTGCTGAGGTAGACGCTGCTTCCTCTTATTCTCTCTGTAAACTTCACCGATGCCAACCACTCCTCCTCGTGAACCAGGAGAGCTTAAGAGGGAAGGGCAGTCCCCACGATGGCCGCTTTCCTCCCCTCTGCGGTTGTTACTGTTGCTACAGCCATTTTCATTCTCATGATTGCCTTCTTGGTTGTGGTCGCCGCCGCTGGGACGGACCAACGGGGAGTGACTCATGCCACGGATTATGTTCTCTACGCGGGCTCTCTTGGCACGAAGATGCTCATCGGACAGTCTATCCAAGTCGAAGGAGGTTAAGGATTGAGTGGAGGTGTGAGAAATGTGATTTGAGGGTGGCAGTGGTCTTCCGAAGTTGGAGGAGGAAGATGAAGGAGGTAATGGAGGACCAGGGGAAAGGCAGTCAGATGGACTGTCCCGCGAAGAGTTACTACAGGCGTCTTCCGCCTGAATCTCTGAACCTCCACTGGACAGAGCCCCACTACCCTGCAAAATAGAACAAAAAGTACCTCATTTGTAAATTGTTAATGTAAACAGCATACATTTTTAACCTATACTGCTGATTTACTCGTACCTGAAAGCCTGAGTCACTCCCTCCATTCTTTCCTATATTGTTCTTTAATAACTGAGAGATAATAGTAGCCCCAGGAAAAGGTATCATGGCATCCTCATAAGAGTTGGCCCTCTTCAGCAGCTTTCTGAGTACATTCGACTTCTCCCCGTCACCATTGGTGGGCCCATGGCCGTGACTCCCCAGTGAGCAGTCGCCATCCTGATCGGGGCCGTGTGACTGGTTCATGGCGTCAAGCAGGGTCTCCCGGGAACGAGGGAATATAGCACTACCCACGGTCCTTTTCACTCCGATGTCGACACGTCTGCGTTTGGTTTGTCTGGTTAGGAGGGTGGTGCTGTCATGATCAGGCATCACGCAGGGCAGCTAAAACGGCATGTCCAGGGGGGGCCTCACAGTCCAATGCACAGTGAGGGGATTCGCTAAGAAACAGAGTCAAAATGAATTACCATAGGGTTATTATCGTGAGTCTTATTTGTGTTTTTTTAAACTGTTCAAATAATTAAATAAAAAAATAACAAACCGTTTCTTGCCTGGCTTATATTTTGCTGACAAAAAAAAGAAACAAAAAAAGCAAGAACTGGCTTTGTTTTTTTAAGCGAAGGGAATGCCTGAAAGTAAAAACATATTTTAAAATGGCTCAAGGACATATTCCCACATGGACGAAGCACCAAAAAATCCTTTCCTCTTTCCTTTACGTCCGCTTAAGAGGCAATCTTGTTTTATGCATCTTGGAGCGAGTCGGGTCAACTGGTTCTTAATGCCAGAGGTGTTCCCTTCACTCTAAATTGAACATGTTCTTCCAACTTGTGTATTGTTTCAATGGTTAACTGTCTCTCTTGAAAAAAAAAAACATAAACCAAACTATAGTTCCTGGGCATTAGTTATTTTAATCTCAAAAAGAAGAGACACTATTGTAAATGTCTAAACTGATGCAGGCATTCCCGAGGTGTTTTTCTTTACCTATTTTATAGGACTAGACTAGGTTGTTTTTGTCAGCCTGAAAGTAATTCTGTTCAAATCACCTCGTTTTTCAATGCCTGTGAAATATACAGGTCTAAATCTGCTCTTTTATTATTTAAGTGAAACTTTTCATAAATGACTTCTATTCCGACAGAGCGTACTCTGGAGGTAAAGCTGTGAACCCAGTTTGTGTTTGTTCTTCAAACAGATGGACATTGGACCTTTTTTGAGTAAACAAGTGAGGTTAAAGCAATGTTACCTAACTCAATTTCACAATACACCCATTTATCGCTTTTTATTGACATGAAATCAGCTAATATGTTTTGCTTGAAATTTAAATTACACCACAGGAGGGAGAGGGAGAAGCAGATTAAAACAATTAGACGGAAATAGATTTACTTCAGTTGATTTTCATGAAACAGAGCAGAGATGAGATAAAATTGTCCATATTATGTGAATTTAACTGATTTAAGATTCAGGTTTTAAGTTGATAAACAGAGAAAGAAGGAAAAGACTCAGGACAGCTGTCCCTTTTTGAGTTAAACTGTTCAAAAGCTTTAAGAAATGTATTATTTCAACAGTTTTATTTATCTGTCACCGTTTGGACAGTTAGTTGTCCGTGTTTCTTCATCTCTCAGATGGCATGCCTTAGCACCAGAAACTTTGGGGACCCTAAATCCTTTTATCATAGACACCGTGGAAGTTTGAAGAACCTTTCAACGGCTATTGTTACTTTCATTTTTTTTTTTTGCTTTAAATTTGTAAACCCCACTGATTGTAGTTCTTTTTATGCATAAATCATAGTAGTTCATACATGAAAGGATGGTTTGCATCTTTTACAATAGGGATAGAAGCTTTAAAACTGTTTCCAAATCCAGGCATTGCCAGCTCCAACAGAGTTGTTCCTGTTAAGAGTTTGCATATTTTTGCAAGAGATTTCAAGGCCATGATTCAAACAGTACCTATTTTTTTTTTTTTTTGCTATGCAGTTGTGAAGAAATATGTTAGCTAAGAAGACCTGAAAAGTTTGTTTCATTTAACCAAAATAGGTCTGTTTGTTTTATTTTTAAATCACTCAATACATGCATACACATCTTCCTCTCTGCTTGTGTTATTTGTGCACATCTTATTCTAAAAAGAGTCATTTTTCAACAGAATCACAAATACCATCAAATATTTCTATTCCAAAGAAGCCAGTTAAGATTGTACTTACACATGCACACACATGCAAAAAAAAAAGTTGCAGCTTAAATTTAGCAGTGTTCGTTTAAAGGTAAAACTTACTGAAAAAGGAGATGTGAGACAGTGCGAGTGTGTGGTTTTGATGTCAAAACTGAAACTTGAGTTTGACTCTGAATTTAAAGAGCAGGAAAACCAACCACACAACTGAGAAGTGAAATGCAGGTAATGACTGGAAAGGTTATTTTTCATATCTAAACTCTAAATGGTTAATACTCGGATTCAGAAATACCTAATTCAGCCAAATTTGACTGCTTTAAATTTATTTGAGTTTTTAAACTCTTCCGATTATCTAACCTAAATCTAGATTGAAATTCTAATTTGTAGTCCTTAACCTAAAAGGCATTATTGTGTCTCTAAGTCCGGAGTCTTGTTACTTTTACGCACAGGAGATCTGTAGATAGGGGGATATTTGTCATCTTCTAAACAACTAGACAGTTGAAGGAGGATGAATCTGCGCTCCCAAGATGAGCGCATTACCATCCAGAAATATATTTTTTGACTCTTATGCGGTGTTTATGTTAAACCAAAAACACAAACAGAGTATAAACTGACTATAGTCTCTGAGCTTTAACCGGAAAATGATATGAAAATCATGTTTTTAGCTGATTTGAAAACGTGCGTCTGTAAACTCTACTTTTGTTGTTATTTTTCTCTCAAACAGAAGCAGATAGAGATAAACTGAATGCGGAACAAGTGCCGCCTCAGACATCTGATTGGATTGGGTAAAACAGGAATAAGCTTTTTTTTACTTACTTTCTTTCCTCCCAGCGCCTCTCCGAGACCCTCCGTCAAACTGAAGAGACAGATCCACACTCGCCTCCGAGATCAATGCAGCAATTTACTACGGCCAAGTGGAGACGTACGCGTGTGCGCGCGAGGTGCGTGCGTGTGTGTGCGGGAGGGATCGCTGAAAAAGCAAGAGAGAGAGAGAGAGAAAATGGACGCGCAGAGATGGAGAGTGTGCACGCGTTTCAGCGCGCCGCGCTCCTGCCGGGATGGAAAGTGTGTGGTCTTCGAGCACACCCCTCCGCCAGGTTCCGCGTCCCGGTGCTGCTCTTTATCCTCTCTGAGCGGACTGGAAGACTCTTATGTTAAGAAACAAGAAGAAGGGAGGAATAAAAAAAAAGAAAATATATGAAGGATACGTGAAGACGCTGCGTCACTGGAGTGAGGTAACGGCTTCACCTGACCAATAAGGACGAGGAACCGGGTTGGCGGTGAGGGGGGGGGGGGGGGTGTTGGTCACTGGATAGTATTTATAAAGAGGCGCGCTAATAGAGCAGAGGAGAAGGGACAGGAGAGAGAGTAAGTGGGAACTGGGATTTCCGTTATTTGCTTAAAACATTGGCTGCCTTTTTATAAATATATAAACTAAAGTGTTATAACTAAGTTAATAACAAATAATGAGCTACTTTTTCTATAAAACGATTGATAAAAGCTATAAAAAGTAACAATTATCTTCTTATCTTCTAGCTTTTTTTATTTTAACTTTTTCATCTTTGCTAATCTAATAATTCTTTGCTATTTTTTACTATTATATGGCTTCACTTTTATTAATCATCGATGATAAATTAATATTAAACATTGCCTGCTTTTATGGGACCTGTATAAAACTAGTGAGAGCTGTACAAATTTACGACAGAGTAAATAAAATCTATCTATCTATCTATCTATCTATCTATCTATCTATCTATCTATCTATCTATGTATGTATCTATCTATCTATCTATCTATCTATCTATCTATCTATCTATCTATCTATCTATCTATCTATCTATCTATCTATCTATCTATCTATCTATCTATCTATCTATCTATCTCATCAAATTTATTTTTTGAATCAGATGAAAAATAAATCCGCGTGGTTGATTTAATTGAATTTCACTCATAAAAGCATTTTGTAGTCTTCTTCTACACCTAAAATTAGCTTTCAGAAATGAACGCATACAGTTTTCCCGGTTAAATGTCACCGGTGAGTTGGAGATGTTGTTAAAAAGGTTAAAAGGCGCCGAGTTTTGGATCCAACAAGGTGGTTTTTAAAAGGCAGCAAAGTGATTATTTAGTAGGTTAAATATTAGGTATTTATACCCTTAAATGACTGATGTCAAAAATAAAAGTAAGACAGTATTATTTGATTTATTATTTTTGAAATGATAATAAAAATAAAAAAAGTACAACTGAAGATCCTTTTTAAAAAAAAATGTTTTTCCTCGAATGCGATCTCATTCCAGCGCGCATCTCATTTCAAGCACGAAATCTTTCCACAACATAAAAGTTTAATCCACATATGATCATTAATATTCAGTCTGACTGTTTTTTTATATATATTTTTTTCTTGTTTTTCTTTTATTCCACATAACATGCAGATTATTAAAAACTGTCCTGAGCGCTGCGCGTCGCTGAGCCACTTCTCCAGGATCCGTCATCGACATTTTAAGCCGCAGCAGGAAAAAAAAAAAAAACCTTACAGAAAATAAATAACGGAACTGCGTAGAAGCTGTCTGCTTTCTCGGTAAGGCCTCGTCGATTTTAATTTTAGACTTTAAAAAAATAAAAATAACATTTCCGAGAATTTGAGCTCATATCTGCACACATAACACCATATGATACCGATCTGTAATAAGTGGAGGCATCCTGAATGGCGCAGATATTTATCCACAATGGGAACATTATGTAAGGCCGAACATATGACAGGCGTTTGTTGGGACTTATTTTGGAAAACAGGAGAAGACAGTTTTGATGAAGGCATAAAAACGACTTTCACGATTCAGAGAAGAAATATAATACAACAGTTCAATTAAAATTACTCTGGAAATAATAGTTTAGAGACCATACCTCATCAAAGAGAAGCAGAGAAGGGATTTGTGTGTTTGAATTGGTAAAAACAACAACAATAAAACACAAAGACAAGTTGGAAACTGTGTTAACTTTCTATCAAACTTAAACAGTAAAGTTTATACCAAGAGAAATACACACTGGAAAAAACGATCTAGAAATAAGTAAAACTTTATTAAATGAAGTGTATTTACCCTTATTTTGAGCAGGTAAATGAGATAGTTGCCAATGGAATGAGTGTTTGTACTCTTAAAATAAGATAATTAGATAAAATGCACCTGAAATAAGACCATACAATTGTGATTTCTTATTTTAAGTGTAAATTATGTTGTTCCATTGGCAAAATGTCTATTTTTCCACCTCAGTTAAAAAACAAATGCACTTATTTTAAGAAGAAATGATTTATCTAGATTTGGATTTTTTTCCAGTGCAGAAGCCTTAACTGCTCTAGAAAATTAGGTCATTTGAACAATTAAAACGGATTTGTTATGTGATAAACAGGAGCCAGAGAAGGTGAATGCTGCATAGAGGGAGATTTCCAAGCATATTCATGGAAAGTTTAGTGAATAGAGCAAGTTAAATAGAGAAAGTTTCACTTTGCATGAGATGATTGTGAAGCTAAGATTATGTCTGCTGTCTGACAATGCAGATGAGCTGACTACAGGCTGTTCGCCTGTATGATATAAAGTAATTCATGCGAAAGAAGCTCCTATTGTTTAGGTCATTTACTTCACTGTGAATAGAAATTATAGGCCGACATCTCTGTTAGAAATATCAATGTATTCATTTATTTTTGGGTGGGGGGTGGGGGTTAAATAATGTTTTTTTTTTTAAGGCTGGAAGACAGTATAATCAGAATAATGTTTAAATATATTTCACTGTAGTTGATACATATAAAAGATGGATCCCTCTTTCTGTTAACTACATTCTTGAACTTAGAATTTTCAGTATTGTTGCTGTTTTTGTGACCTGTTTTTTTCTTCCACTAAATTTCCAATAAATATGCTGTGGTGTAGTGCTAATAGTCAACAGCCAATTTATTTTCTATTTATCATTTGTGTGTCACCCTAATCAGATCCTAATCAAAAGTTTGGAGTCTTTCCCAATGACTGTGTTTGAATTAGTTATTATATTTACATAGGACTCCATATTGGGTTATTAGAAACCAGCCATACTTAGTATATATTTTTATAGCAAAAATAAAAGTTAAGTAGAATCTAAAGAATTCTTAGATGCACCTGTTTTCTGTTTTTTTTTTTTTTTTTTTTTTTTTTACAAAAAATGTCAAAAGGCACAAACACAGGTGGAGTTCAAATCTCCCTCTTTATTTCAGTAAGAAAACACAAAGATGAAAACTGTTAATAAACAATGTCTAAATGGAGCACTGAAGTCCACTTTAAAAAAGAAAATAAAAATATTTGCTTATAAATTCTGCGAATTGTCACAAAGCTCTGTCAACGTGATTAGTAAACGCTTATAGCCAGACTGGAAATAAAAATTAGAGGTGGACTGAAGTAGCCCACAGAAAGATCTGGAGCATCAGAGGCTGCTTATAGCAGGTGTGAATACTTCTTTGTGGCATTCAAATGGGAAGCAGCATTATCTTGTAAGTCTTGAGCGGTTTTCTTCCAGTTCCACTTTTTCTGTTTCAACCACGCACTCAGGGGGGGAGGTGGGTACACATGTATAGACTTGACTTCCTTTTTTGTTTTAGTTTTTTACATTGAGATCCATAGTTGGAAACAAACACTTTTTTTCCAACAAGAAGAAACTTGTTGGTGCAAACAAAAACATGCTATATTGTATTTTCTTGGAAATAATGCTTCATTGATATTAAAAGTTTGGAGCCGCTAAAGGCCCGGGTGGAAGGACTCCTTATATGAAGACGGACGGAATGAGAGGTGGGCTTTTGCAAAAGTAAGTAAAATGTCAGGATTATCATCCTGCTAAAAAAAAAAAAACACAAAGAGGGGAATAATGAAAATAGAGGAGCTGAGAGAGGGAATAATGGTAGTTCTGCTCCTGATGGTGCTCCGCAGGTAAAGACACAAGGGCGCAGGTTTCTCATTCTGTCTTTCTCTATGTCTCTGTCCCCCCTTCTATCTCTTTTCCCTCCGCTCCGTCTCCATCAAGATGCCATTATTCAGGACATTAGCGAGGAAGAGCTAAAAGCTCTCTCTGTCGAGGAGGGTCCCAGGGTCCTCTCTGAGAGCTCTGATGCCAACGTGCGCTCACGCAACCATACACATGCGCGCACAGACACACTTTACCTAGAGAAGTACAGTGTAGTATAGGTGAAGAGGTAAGAGGTGGTAAAAAGGTCTTATTGCAGGCATTACCAGGTATCTAAGCTCCTCTGTGACCAGAAATATGGACATTAGCAGACACAAAGAGAAATGAATATGGGTTTATTTATACAGGTGAACTTTCATACACATCACCTACTCTTTTCTACCTTCTTTTGTTCCCAACCCCCCCAAGAGCACTGTAGAAAAATAGTGAAAACTGCAGCGAATCATCACAAAAGAAACAGAACTTTTTTTTCTTCTTTTTTTTTCTCCATCAGGTTTGCTGTAACTTATCTTAGTAACGTCAACAGCCTCAATCTTTAGCTTAGCATTTTTTTGCACATGAACCAACAAGCTTATTTCTACAATTAATCAGTGCAAGAGCAAGAGGTTATAATGGGATACTAAATTAGAACAAACACCCACATGCAAAAACAGTAAAGAAAAAAAAAGCATCAGCTATTGCAGCTTAATGAAAGTTCTGCAGACCACTAGGAGGAGTCGACAATCATCAACTCATATGGGACCTTACCCCCAGAAATGGTTTCAGTTGAATACTAAAAGATATATTAAATCTATAAACTAGAGTTAAAGGAAACATACCTTTTCTTTTTCCATCCAGACATCTACTGTATATCATCCAATGCAGCATTTTTCCTGTTGCATGTTTATATTTTTTTGTACTGGTGTGTTAGTCTAATTTTTTGTGCTTTCCATTGTAACTTTTCAGCTTGATATTCCAACGTTTAAGTTTGCAGGTCTTTTTGAGTTTGCTGTAAAATCATTCATTCATTTACATGACGTTTGCACCCCTCGGACACCGTAGCGTTCATGCCGCTATTCTGTGAAGACCGTAGAGTTCGGATGGTAGTGGATTTATTAATTAGAATTTAGCAAGGTTTAAACACTATTTCCTCATTAATAGTTTGTCTAATGAGGAGTTAATCTGGTAAAAGTAGATGACAAATGAATCAAAGTTGACCAAAACGGCAATCTTGGCATATGGATCAAGCAAATTTTCTTAATGTTTTAGACTTTAAGCAAGCTTCAGCTAAATGTTTTGAAACATTGGATTTCTTCAGTGTATGATTTTCATTGAAAACTAAAAGTTATTTGAAAACATTGACTGTCACCTGGAGGATGTTGTCTAATTTAAGGTAAATATGTGGGTATGGTACAGTACGAAATTCTGACTTCTTTAGGAATTCTCCAGAATTACATATGAAATACATCTGACCGGTAAGATTATGTAGTCATATTAGCTACTACCAATAGAAAAGAGGTATTTGCATGTTTTATGCATGCTTTATGTAAATGTCCCTTTCTCCTACATATGTTGATGAAGATTCTGAGTCATCCAGGTCATAGTCATTCCGTAAAAGTTTAAAAAAACAATCCACTGGACTTGGACTTGGTTTCCAAGGTTTGAAGACGTTTCGCTTCCCCTCCAGGAAGCTTTCTCAATTCAAATGTCACTATTGACATTCCTGGAGGGAAAGCGAAACGTCTTCAAACCTAGAAAATAAGTCCAGTGGATTGTTTTTTAAACTTTTATGGAATTCTGAACGTTTCAACTTTAAAACCAGAAACCACCTAACCCTTACAGAAAGTCCTACATTTTGGATTTCCCTTAAAAAAAAACCTTAGCCACAAAGTTTATGCGTGTTCCAGGCTCTTAGCCTCTTTCCAACTAACCTTTCAATCTCTTTCTGCGAAAGAGGAAGATGCTTTATTAACATTGCTTACCACAACCAGCAAGACAGCAATAATGTCTTAAGAGGCAATATTTTCCAAAACATAGCCATACTCAGGTGATGTGCTTTCTCCGCTAATTGACATCCTCTAACTGAAAACAGTTGACAAGAATGTGAGGAAACAAATCAACATGCAAATATTAAAAGAGGCTACGGGTTCAGAAAAAATACTATGCACTGTGACACACAGTGTTAGGTCTTGTGTTACCAAATCTGCATTTGCAAAATCTACAAAACACATCTGGAAAAAGTAGTTCTTGTGACTGTTTACAAAAAATATATATAAAAATAAATAAAGGCTGGTATTAGTAATCCCAAAAAAGTATAAAACGGACCACTGGACTTTGTTTTCCAAGTTTGAAGGCATTTTGCTTCCCATTAAGGAAGCTTTTTCAATTTAAAATTTCTGAATTAGAGATGAATTCCAAGCTTTTATAGAGTAGCCCAAAAAAGCTGTTATGGCTTAAAAAACATGCAACTTGAAGCAGAAGAACAGGTCCGCTTAGTAATGGGGAGACATTGAGGTCTTTGTTAGCCTGCAATACCCGATACTAGCCAATACCTCTGAAAGGAGAGTCGTTAGGGTCGCTGTTGGCCTGGTTGACCAGGCGAGATGTCTTGGTCCCCTATATGGCAATGAGTATTGAGGTGATAGCGGGAAGGAATCAACACTATCGCTGTGTCGTAGGTTTTTAAAAGCTGAAACCTGAGTCTACCGTCTGTTTACGGTTGGTTATTTCCTCTTAACATAAATGGCTTCCTCCACACCCCTTTAAAACCACCCTGTCTTCTTTGTACAAAATGTGAACATTCTGGTCCTCAAAAGAATGTCCTTTGTCACAGTATTGTTTTCGTCAACGATGAAGGGTGACAAATTTGCTTTATTGACAATTTCATGACTATAACGAAAACTGACGAGCTAAACATGGATCTTTGATGACGAAAACTTAAAAATGATAAAATGATCAACATAAAAATGATGAAAATAATCCAGAATGATCCGGGTGCCTGACAGAACAGCGGCACTGAACTCTGACAGACTTCTTCCAGCCGTGCTTGTGCAGAAATGCATCTTTGCTCTTACTTAGCTCACAGTCTGCGCTTCTCCCCCTCCACATTGATGGTTCGGTCTCAGCAGTAATGCTCTTCCAGCTCTCGCAACTTAATAAACTACATGGCTGATCATCTTCTACCAAGCGTAAACATTCCCTTTGTCTAACTACTGTATCAAGATTTTATTGCTTCCAGCTCATAAGAAGTGATGCTAAACATTATTTAACTTCTACCAAAATCCATAAATTATATTCAAACAAAATATTTTTTTTGCATACTGTTTTATTTTTGGATAAAGAGCCAGATGAAAAGGTACATAGATCTTTGAATATGTCTTTGTCATAGTTGTCTTTTCTATCTATTTAAATATGATTTAAATGTTTCCTTGTAATTTCATTAAAACATTTTCTATGCTTCCTTTAAATATTTCAACTTTTTAGTTAGCATATTCATTCAAATTATATCTGGATGGCCATGGGATTACAAGGCAATTATTTAGGTTATCTCTGTATTTTTGTTTTTATATCAAAACCCTGTGATTTTAAATCTATTTTGACACCTGAGCAGTGGTAACAAAGGGGTAAATTCTCAGAAATAAAGCCAAAATTGCCAAAGTAGAAAGAAGATTTTTTTTCTTTGCTTATCTGGAGTAATGAAGGTTTTATTGATGTATGCTTAATGCAAAATTCATAGTAGCATATTAGCTAATATGATGTTTTGAGCTAGATCTGCTTTTTTCACAACTTTTGCGAGACACAACTTTTGCGAGACACTTTTGTCAAATAAACATTTTTAATTCATAAAAATGTTTATTTGAATTCTATAAATCAAAATGTTCTGCCCAACAGCAATGATGAACTGCACGGCTTCATCTATATCCAGCAATTGTATGAAGGCAAAAGCTGTCAGTCTGGTAAAGAATCTGGTTGTGATTCTCAATTGTAAAGTTTAACTTTATTTTGCAACATAAAACTGACTAAAAGTAGACTAAAACCTTTTTAAGTTTTAGTCGGCTAAAACGGACTAAAACTCTCACATACAGTCATGACTAAAATATGACTAAGACTAGAGATGTCCTGATCCAGGTTTTTGCACTTCCGATCCGATACCGATATTGTTTTTGGACTTCCGATCCAATACCGATACTGGCCGATACCAGCCTATCCGAGCATGTATTTAAGTTTAAGTTAAAGTATTTAGCCTTAGTTGTAAGACTCATGTTGAAAAGGGTTTTAGTACTCTTGATAACATCTAGCCAGCTGAATTAGGTGAGATTGAATAAAATACAATGATTGGTAACAACAAACTTACCTGTTTATTAAGTGATAAACACAAACTGGACAAAATTATGAATAGCAATCTGAAATTGCACAGTGAACAGTAAAACCGTAAACAGTTAAAGGTGCAAGTATTACTGTAAGTTTTAATAAAGATGCAAAACAGAATATGGAAAATATTCTATTAACTTAGAATCAGGACACTACTCTTGAAAAAAGACACTGCTTAAAAAAAAATCAGTGCAAATAATAGTGAACTATTACACAAAAATGCCTTATACTCCCCCAATCTCCTCCACACCTAGTCTCCATCTACACATCGTGCAGGATAAAATAATCCCACACGGCTGACATTTTCCCCTCTATCTTCCAATTCACCTGTTTTAATGGTTAGGCGGGGAGACAGACCCAAAAAGACCTGTGGGTGTGTTGAAGGTGTTCTGGAAAATGCGGACCGGATTCGGGGAACACTGGCGCAAAATAGTGGAATGGATAGTTTCAATCGCTGAAACTGGAAAATACGGACCAGATATTTTTTTTAAACTGGATCGGCATTTTTACATGCTTTGCCGATACGCATTTTTTTTGCCAATATCGGCGTCCGATCCGATACGTGGATCGGATCGGGACAAGCCTAACTAAGACTAATGATAATTTTTGTCCTGAAGAATAAGACTAAATCTAAGATAGCTGTCGAAAACATCACTGCTTTGTCCATAAGGTGTAGATCAGGGGTCCCCAACCTTTTTTAAAGTGAAAGCTACTTCATCGGTACCTTTGAACTACAAGGGTCAGCGCTTACCGATAAACATATTTGTAATGCTTTATTTAATTTAAATGTTCTCATTTTTAAATCTGTAGAAGTGTCAGTGTGATTACAAAAGTAGAGCAACAGACTAAAATAACCTTTTAGAGGCAGCTCACTGGAAGGTTGTGCTAGTTTTAGAACAGGCTTGAGGGCACCACATGTGGTCCTTGGCGGCTACCTGGTGCCTGTGGGCACCATGTTGGTGACCCCTGGTGTAGATGGACAGCCGAGTCTTGTCCAGGTAGCCCATGTGGAGAGAAACAAAGTCCAATGTTTTTTGTTTTTTTTTTATTACTTTTTTGGAATGTCTACGACCTGGATGACTGAGAATCTCCACCAGCAACTTGTATGAGTATTCATTGTGCCTATGCCCTTTTGTCAAAACTTGGAAAACTTATACTAGAAGCATAAAGTTGGGTTAGCTGAATACTAAAAAACAAAGATGTTTTTTGTTTGTTTCTTTGCCCCTTACTTTGTTGAAGCAGTTTGGGGTTGTCCCCTTTCTGTTCAAGAGCAACAACACAACGTGGTTGCACATGTTGATCTAAATGTGTTGAAATTTCCCTATAAACTTGAAAATTCCCATTGGTGATACAACCTTATAATTGCTTCTAAAGTTACCAGACTAGAACCAACAGAGTGAACACAGGGAGGCTAACATTAGCTAAACTGTTGTTTTATCGTATTGCGTTTGATTGGTGTAAATTTCGCCTGGTGTGTCATTGCATTAAACTTTTCATGAGCCATTATAGTTTGTGATCTACTGTTTATTAGCTAAAGCCAACATCATCCGCAGAAACTTTCCTTCTTTCTACGTTTTGACCTCATCCTCATCACCTCTTGTGATTTTTACATTCTAATCAATTTCAAGCCGCTGCGGTTCAAACTGAAAAGGTTTGATTTTATCTATTGCTGTTTTAGCTGGATGGAGCTAGGGCTACGGGTCCTAGCATAAAGCATCATTTACCAAAAATACATTGCAATGTATACAACATGGTAATGTTCGTGCAATAACAATAGGCCTATTCAAACTAAACACCTTACCGTATTTCATTTACATCAAAAATAAATATTTGTCAAAGAAAGTCTATTGTTACAGCTAACCATGCATCCCTTCAAAGTAACCAACATGATATCAAGTTCTGTGGATGTTTGTATGAAATAAAATGCGATGATGCTTACACTCCATTCAGCATTTACTGTTTTTTAGTTTTTGCATCAACATCAAAACAATTTATCTCAACTTTTTCTGCTCTTTTTTCTCTCAGGACGTGTTTTTCTTTTATCAGACTTTTAAAGCTGATGTATTTGTCAATGTCTTTCTGCCTCTGATGGGTCAAATAGAATAGAGGCGGTATGCATGTGTGCTGCAGACTTTGTCCATTGTGGTGATTCTAAGAGAAAAGGTCTTAATCTAGCCGCTGCCATTGCCTCTGTTGAGACCTCCACCTCCCCTCTTGCCCTGATGTCGTGTCCAGCCATGAAGGCCCTGTCGCAAGTAGTTTGGCAAGCCAGATCAGGGTCCTGGGTCTAGAGCTTGGCTTGGATCCTGTCCTCAGCCTCCAGCACTGTCGCCCCCCTACAGCCCCACAGCGAAGCCCCCTGTCATGGCCCTGGCTTGGCCTCGAAGCTGCCTTCCTGGCTCGGGGCCGTGGGTGGATGAAGGGGAGAAGAAAGGCTGCGCTGCGGATGTGCAGTGGAGTGAAGAGAGTTTCAGAAGCTAACAATGCTATCAGAGAACTGTCGCCCCTCTCTCTAAAGAACACACCGACGAAATCCGCCCTGTTTGTCTTTATTTATCGCAGCTCTTCACACACAGAAGACGACAAAGAGAGAGCAAAAGGAAAGAGGACGTCGGAGGGAAAAAAAAAGAGAAATGGAGCTGCTTAAATGGATGAATGAGGAAATACAAATGAGCTGGCAAAGTCGAATGTAAAGAAATGAGAAAAGAGAAGTATTTTAAAGATGAGCTCGGATTCAGCAGGACACAATGTGAAAGAAAGAAAGATAAAACAACAGCCGAGTGTCGGCCAAAGCCTCTTTGACATTGTCAGGCCTCCTGGATCCCTGTGGAAAACAATCTGCTTGTTTGTTCAAAATTATTTCATTAACGCCCCAAACCTAAGCCAATTAAAGCCAGAGGGATGAGAAGAGGCTAAATTAAAAATACAAAAATAAAACAATTCTGTAAAAGCTAGTTTTTTTCTATCCCTCTTCAAAGTCCGCTCACTGACCCATGCAGTTTTGTACACAAGGATATTTAGGAGTTCAGCTTGGTTTTAAGTGGCCATCGCTTCAGGGATCAACCTGTAGGCATTGTAATAATGTCACCATGTTTGCAAGAGGTATTACAGTGATAGCCTATTGGTTCGTTAGAATAAGCTCTGGACAGTAAACAAACAGTGCCCACTTGTTAACTTTTTGGTAAATAAAACGCACGCAAGATAAACGCATCCATGAATAAAAGAATTTAACTTGGCCTCACGTACGTGCAGTATTTCATCCCATCACCCAGCAGCCAACACTGGATCCAATTTATATCTCGTATACTCAGCAAACTTGTTTGATTTAATGGTTAACTAGCAATTAAATTAAACAAGTTATTAATCAGTAATTTTAATAACTTGTGGTCAAACAGCTGAACAAGATTTTTGTCGCTTCATATTAATAATATTAGGATGATTACTATTGAACTGCATGCTTATTTCTGTATGAATCAGTACATTTACCAATTGGCAACACCTTTGCCATCTTACTGATGTATTGTTTTACATTTGTATTTATGTACCTTAATATCAGACACACCAAGCCCTGGCAGCACATCACCCCCATCCTCAAGAAACTCCATTGGCTGCCAATCAAACAACGCATCAGCTACAAAATCCTCCTCCTCACTTACAAAGCACTTCATTCTCTGGCAACCAAGTACATCACTGACCTTCTTCACCCGCTCACTCAGTCACGGTCCCTGCGCTCCACCAGCAAGAACTTACTTTCCATCCCCCGTACCAGACTCAAGACCTTTGGCGACAGGGCTTTCTATGCAGTGGCCCCGGCTCTTTGGAATGCCCTCCCCCCTCCTATCCGTTCCGCAACTTCCCTGACACAGTTCCAAAAGCACCTTAAAACACACCTTTTCTCTCTTGCCTACCCTTCCTAACCCCCTCCCTGTCCCTACCCCCCTTACTTCACCTCTTGTAAAGCGACCTTGGGTGTCCTGAAAGGCGCTGTATAAATCAAAGTTATTATTATCATTATTATTATTTAATCTGAGTAAAGGTTATGTAAACTAACAGGAAGTTAGCTAGCTGTATGTCAAGTCCCTATAGAGCATGCTTGTTCGGTCTAATGTCTAGACAAAGTATTTCAAAAAGAAAGTTTCAAACCATTTTTTGTTGTTTGATTTGTTGTGTTATCTTGTATTTACATAGAACGGCATTTTTGTGCCGATGAGTTCACATGTTAACTACATGCAGAAAGTGGTTGGGGAGCACAGAACATTTAAGCTTGTGCACTGCATGCAGCACTATACCACATCAGTCCATTTATCATGGAGCAAGATACCGTTCTCTGATCATTTGCACTTACCAATGGAGTCTCTCCCCTCTCTCAGCGAGGTCTAGAAGCAAGATATTTATATCTAGTCTTTCAGCAAAGATACTTCTACACGGCTGGGCATGTTATTTTGACATTTGACCACTAATATCAGCTCTTGAACTTTTGAATCTGTTTCTTTCACTCTGTTTTTCATGGATTTCTTAGAGAAGAACTTTTTTAATTTTTCTAAATATATTAGAGTAAGTGCTCCTTTTTTTGTTACATTGACCTTAGCTTTTTCCATCGAAATAAACATTTTTTTTTTTATATGCAAGCATAATAGGATCTTGTCCTCTCCTACAATAGCACTCCTGGCTTGCAATTTAGATTTTCAAAGTATTTCAATGAGTGCCCTATAAAGGGTTAAACCCAGTCCTAGATGCCCATTAAGACCCATTTGACATTTTTCTACGTTGAGTTGTTTTTTTTAATGAATGACAAGTATTATTCCTAAAGGTTCGAAAGTGTATTTAGTTGCAGTATTAAATTCATTACGTAGAGGTCAAAAGGGGGGTTGCTTGTCATTGTTTTGCTATTACTGAGTAAAAATAGTTTGAAAAGACGACATGATTTACATCCAAATGACATCTACATTTAGGTGAAAAGCTGTAATTTTCAGATGGTTGAAAAGACGTTGAAACAAAGCTTTTCAAAATCGGTGTTAGACTTAATCTAGACATAATAAGACCAACCAAACACAGCTCAATTTTAAACAACTATTTCTGGATGAAATCAAGACTGACGGATTGAACATATTTAGCTTAAAAACCTGACTGTCTGAATGACATCTTGTGTTTGGGGAGGACAGGACTTAGTGAAAAGTTAAATTTCTTGACAAGGCGTATAAATTATACAAAATAACACTTGTATACAGGGAGTGAAGGAGATTAGTGTTACTCTTAGTCTTACTCTTTCTAGGAATATTGTCAAGTAGATAGACAATAGGCCATAGAATCCATAACAGTTCACAGAGTATCAACAGTTACATGTGGTTTGAAGTAAATTATGAAATTATGAACCACAAACTGGCTTAAATTGGAATGCAACGTCTAGTTGGAGCGCTGTTGAATTTAAACAGCATGGAAGTTGCCATGGCCCAGATGACCGAGAATTTACAAAGGTGAGTAAATTCTGTAAATTGTGAAATTGTGCAGGAAATTCAGGACCTAATGGCTACAGTAAAAAGAATCAAGGTGTTTCCATGATTCAGTCAAAGTTTCGATCTCAGCCTGATTGAAACCGGCCTCATCAACTACAGCGACACTGCAGATTAAAGTGGAACAAAATTCCTTCAAATAAAGTTTTCAGTGAAAGAAAGGAATATTTTAGCATTTTAAGCCAAACTCGATGAAAGTACGTTTAAATAAAGATAAAGAGCAGGAGAAAGAAAAACAGCAACAATCAGACCAAAAGTGAAAAAAAAAAACCCCGGAGAGATAGAGAGAATGATGAAAAGCAAACAAATGAAAGCAGAGACCTGCGCCAAGCTGTGATTTCGCAGTAAGAGATAGCTCTTCATCTGCCGCTCAACCCAGCCCTTCAGTAGAACAAAGCCACCAAACACTGCACTCTTTATCGTCCATTTTTCATCTCTCCTTTTTTGTCTACATGCAAGAGAGGCTCTCTCTTCCCCCACTCTCTTCCCCCAACTAACACAGTGGGAAAACCCTTGTACGCTCACACATACACCCACACACCCCCATACAAATATTGGCCAGAAAATCAGGAGGATTGATAGGAGTCTAACCTAAATACACGTGTATCCGTCAGTATTTCTGCCTGTTAGTGATGTTTGGATGGAAGTTTTACAGGCACCGCCCCTGGCCTACACCTTGATCCACCCCTCTCCCCGGTGTGGGTCGAGAGGTGGTGTGCTGACTCCGCCACCTGCTGTCTGATGGCATATAAACAAACCAAACACACATTTCCTCCTGAGCCGTACCCAGTAATCACAGCAGCAGTAAAAACCTCACACTCCATTTCCCTTCAGTGCAGGTGACTGCCTGGGCACCGGGTGCTTTAGAAAAGTGTGTGTTTAAGAGTGCATTGAATAAGTTGGAGTAAATGAAGTTAAACAGGAGTGGTTTGAGTCAAACTCGTGACTAGGGATGAAAGTTATTGATTAATGAATTTATGTAAAGTTGATTGATTTTACTTACTAATGATTAATTGACCAATGATTAATTCAATTAAATTCAATTTACTGGTCGATCTACGTTCCTACCTTCATCTATGGTCATGAGCTTTGGGTCATGACCGAAAGAATGAGATCCCGGATACAAGTGGCCAGAAGGAGTTTTCTCTGTAGTGTGTCTGGGCTCTCCCTTAGAGATAGGGTGAGGAGCTCAGTCATCCGGGGAGGACTCAAAGTGGATCCGCTGCTCCTCCACATCGAGAGGAGCCAGTTGAGGTGGCTTGGGCTACTGATTAGGATGCCTCCTGGACGTCTCACTGGTGAGGTGTTCCAGGCACGTCCCACCGGGAGGAGGCCCAGGGGGAGACCCAGGACACACTGGAGGGACTATGTTTCTCTGCTGGCCTGGGAGCGCATTGGGATTCCCCAGGAGGAGCTGGCCCAAGTGGCTGGGGAGAGGGACGTCTGGGCCTCCCTACTGAAGCTGCTACCCCCGCGACCCGACCCCGGATAAGCGGAAGGAGATGGATGGATGGATGGATGGATGGATGGATGGATGGATGGATGGATGGATGGATGGATGGATGGATGGATGGATGGATGGATGGATAATTCAAAAGTGGCCATTAAAAACAACAAGTCGTATCAACTTGTATAAAGAGAATCCTTCTATAAACATTTTTTTTTGTCATAATGGGTTGAATTAAAAATAAGATAGTACATCATAATATTATAAAAAAGTTTTATTGAATCTTATTAAACATGTCATATTTACTAGATAGAACAAAAAACAAAACAAAGAAAAATAATGAGGCAGAGCGTTGTTCAGTTGCCTTGTATAAAACCTGGAACTCATTGCTCTTCCTGACATTTTGAATTGAAAAATGTTCCTGGATGGGAAGCGAAACATCTTCCAACTTGGAAACAAAGTCTAGTGGATTGTTTGATTTTCATTTTTTGGAGATAGTTCCTTTATTGTTGAAATAGTATTTTTAAATCTTTGCCTAAAGTGTAAATAATGTATATTGTTTGAATAAATAGTGGTTGTTACGAATCAACATCATGCTTGATTGGTTTTCTATTAAACAAATTGTTAGAATCTGAAACATGGTGGGTCCTAGAGAACAGAATGATAGGTTCTACATCAGCAAGTATGGATTGGGTTTTTAGTTCTGTCTTTTCCTTTATGAGTTAGCAAAATTTAACGGGTTAAACACTCTTTCCTACCCTTCCTTATTCCTTGTGTATTACATTCTTTCTTTCCAACTTCCTTTAGAACTTCCTCCGGTCATTTTTCACTTTCATTTTCATTTCCTTGTTATTGCTTCCATTTTTCCTTCCTTATGTTTTTACATCCTTTTTCCTTACCTTTCTTCCCTTTTTTAAATTCTTGTTTGCTTCATTATCTTTTGTATCTTTTTGTCTATCCAAATTTCTGTTTCTCATGCTTTTTCATCTTGCCTCTTGTACTGTATGGCCTCCCTTCCTCCCTGTGTACTTCTTTTTTGTGTTTCACCCCCACTCTTTGTCCTTCGTTCTTGAACTCTTCTGTACTTAGACTTTAACTCCTTTCCTCTTTTATGTCCAGCCTTCTTCCCTTTATTCTATCCTTCATTGTGTCCTGCCTCACTTTCTTGTGTCATCCTTACTTACCACCTTCTTTATTTATGTTTTACTTTTTCATCTTTGTGATTACCTTTTTCATTTACTTCCTTCTCTACTTCCAGGTTCTATATTTTTTTTGCAGGGTTCGAAATGTGATTGTTTCAGTCTTAGTATTTCATGAAAATAAACAGGAATTAAAAAATAAACACAAAGGCTCAGAACTCTGGAAAGTTGCCTATAAAAGTTTGTTAATCAAAACCGAAACCAAAAAAAAAAAAAAACATAACATTGTTCTGATTGGAGGGACGCTGCAGGTGATCGTATGAACAAACGTTTGTGAAATTGATTGCACACAGATACAGGATCCTTTGACCTCTCCGTCACCCCACCATCTTGTTTGTTTACTGGTTTATTTGTTGGAAACAACAACAGGAACCAGCCTGTGTAATTATTCCTCAGTGCTGCTTCACTCGCTGTAATTATAGACCCAGAATGGTGTGTGTATGCTTTGGCCTATGGGTGTACCCATTTGTGTTTTTGATGCTCTATATAATGTGTTTGCAGATATTTTTGCGAGTCCTGACACTACACACCCAGACGGGCTGGAAAGAGGGGAAGAAGAAGAGGCTGATAAAGAGGGATGAAGGGGCATCAAGCTGAGGTCTTTGTTGGCAAAATGGCAGAAAATCAACATCAGGCCGCCCATTTAGTTTAAGCAAGCAGCTCATTTGCTTGTGTGTGAGTGTGTGTAGACACAGAATGAGGGAGTGACTGTGTGAAATGTCGATGGGAAGATGTTACAGAGGAGGAGAGAAAATGAGGTAATTCAGAAGTTAATGTGTGCTCGGTCTCCCTCCGTTCTTCTCTCTGTAAAATCAGAAGCTGGCAGTCCACCCAAACCCTCTGTGTTAATTCGTCTGCTTCACTCTGAGCATAAATATGTTTTTGGGAAAATTTTGTAACTCCACCGCTGGCCTCTTTTATGGAAATGATTTTGCATTTTCTGTCATTTTATCATACCTGGTCCATTGCAGTAATCATACATCTATGAAAACAGTCCGGTCTAAATCAGACAGTGGAAGCGATTCATAATCATCATCACTTAAGTTGAACGTTTAGCTGTTTATAGGGACATTTTACCACACAGTGCTCTGTTAAAGTTTTTTTACATTTTCTATTTTTATTCCACAGCTCAAAAGTTGACCTACTGGGCTTTGTGTGGTAGGTGCAGGACTGTCTCAAAGTAAAAACAAGCAAAGTGAAACTTGGGGTGCACCAAGGCAATTCATTGGTTTTTGCATGTATACTCACACCGGTCAATCAGAACTTCTCGAGAAGGAAAGGTTGCCTGCCTCATGGATTAATCCGGTAGTCGGTTCTACAGGAAAAGAGCCTGAAAACTAAAAGATCTGCCTCCCATTCTACTCTTAGACATTCTAAGAACCACTAGTTAAACTGCAGATTGAGATTGAAGTGCTCCACTAGGAACATAAAGATCAATCAGATGCCTTTTAAGGCTTTGTGTGTGAAAAGGAGGATTTTAAATTCTATTCTGGATTTAACATGATGAATGAAACAATGAAAAGAATCTAGGATAGGAGAGATGTCATAATTTTAAGTATCATTTGTGGACTTCCTTATAGTAAAGAATTACAATAGTCCAGCATTTAAGTAACAAATGCATGGACTGGATTCTCAGCATCACCCCAGTTTCTCAGCATTCTCACCAGGATGGCTTCAGAGACATGTATTAGGGGTTTTAAGAAAAGATCAGATTTTTTAACCAATGATTATAGAACAATTGCACAAATAAAAATGTACACTGAGTAAATACTTTTCTTGCTGTGGTCATATGTTTATTCATTTAATAATTTAAAAGCAAAGAGTGTTTTTGATTTCAATGTTTTTTTAATGTTGCGATAGTGTATGGTTTTGATTAATTACTTTTAACATTTTACAATTATGCTATCGATTTTATTCATAAGTGTTTTAAAGCGATGTTTAGTTTTAAATTTAGATTTTACCCTTCTATGATGATTTTACCTGTAGCACTTTGAGATTTTTTTTTAAATGTAAAGTGCATTACAGAGATGGGAAGTAACGAAGTACAAATACTTCGTTACTGTACTCAAATCAATTTTTCTGATATTTTTCTTTACTTTACTACTTATTTTTATGGCGAATTTTTACTTCTACTCCTTAAATTTTTACACAAATATCTGTACTTTCTACTGCTTACAATTTTAAAAATTGGCTCGTTACTTTAGTTTTGAATCATTTCAATGGAGTTACCGTTATTATTTTTCACGTCATCAATACCAAATTCAATCTAATTGGATGGGAATCTACGTTGCATTTGACGCACCACTACAAGATGAATCGACAAATTCGGCGGTATTCATTCGCTGCAAATCATTGCAGCTTGGTGGCGGTGGCGTTAGCATAGTAGTATGGACGACGAGATGATTGAAAATGAACACAATGGAGATCTAGCCCTATTGGCAGACATCCATTTAAAATGTAGGCAACGGCATGAAAAAAGTGGTTTCTACTTTTACTTTTATACTTGAAGTAAATTTACAAGCCTGTACTTTGTTACTTTTACTTGAGTAAAGAAGTTTAATCCGTACTTCCACTTTTACCAGAGTATTTTTTAACACAAGTATCTGTACTTTTACTCAAGTACGGAAAGTGAGTACTTTTGCCATCTCTGATTACAAATAAAATGTATTATTATCATTATTATTATTAATTATGATCAATTAATGACCATGTCTTTAATAACTCAAATAAAAATTTCTACTCAGTCCCACTACCAGTACTAAGTTTGGGTAAGTAAATAGGATGATAGGTCGATGGAATTTATTTTTCTGCGGTTAATCAGTTTTATTCCATTGGCCAATTGTGTTACTTACATGCACACATCATGATCAATCTGGGCCTCCATTGCTCTGGTGCTCAGGTCTGCTCCTGTGCAGCCATGATTATGTTTATATATATATATATATATATATATATGTATGTTAAAAATAATTATGAAGTAGTAAAAAAGAGAAATCCGTATTATTACTTTTATAATTCAATATAATAATATAATGATAATTCCTATACAGAAGAAGCCATTCAAAATCAACCTTCTCAGTCGATCACCAGCCGAATGGTAGCCAACTCCCTGCGACTCCCAGCAACTCTTCAACTTTCAGCCACTGGTCTTCTCCTGGGCGTGCATTTTTGTTACCTTGACTCCACCCTTTCACTAAATTACAGGGTCTGACCAGGAGATGACGCTTCTCTTTAGGTCTTTATGTCCACTAATCATGACAGAAAGAATATTTTAGTACAAAGATTGATGTTTAAAAAGGAATTCTAGAGGACCAGCAAAGGACCAGCACAGGGTCCATTAAGGAAAGTGGGGAAATCTTGAATGGCTACTGCTGTAATGTAATTATAATAACTTTATTCATCACACACTATGACTATAACTATGAATCTATGACTGCCATGACTCAAAACAGAGGACCCAGTATTCGACGCAAGACAGACAGTGGAATTACTCAAAAGGCGTTTATTAAAATGCAAAGTTGAACTTTCTGAAAGATAAACTTTCAGTTACCAAAATTATTGTCTTCATCTAAGCCTTCAACTTGTATGTTAGATCCAGTTCCAACCAGGTTGTTTAAGGAGGTATTCCCTTTGATCTCCTCCTCCATTTTAGATTTGATTAATTTATCTCTGTTACAGGGATATGTACCTAAAGCTTTTAAAGTTGCTGTAATTAAACCTTTGCTTAAACAATTGTGCGATCACTTGCACCATAATGAACTTTTGAAGAGTTTCAGTCTGGCTTTAGAGCTCATCATAGCACTGAAACCGCTGTGGTGAAAGTCACTAATGATATTCTCATGTCCTCAGATGGACTTGTATCTGTGCTCCTCCTGTCGGATCTCAGTGCTGCATTTGATACAGTTGGCCATAATATTCTTTAAGAAAGACTTGAATATTTTGTTGGAATTAAAGGTACAGCACTAGATTGGTTTAAATCTTATCTGATTGATTTCAGTTTGTTCATGTTAATGACAAATCTTCCTCATGTTCAAAGGTTAAATGTGGAGAACCATAGGGATCAGTACTAGGACCAATTCTCTTTACTTTATACATGCTCTCAATCCGTAGAGTTATTAGACAGCATGGGTATAACTTCCATTGTTATACTGATAATACCCAGCTATATCTGTCTATAAATCCAGATGAAGCTACACTCAAGTGAAAAATATTGGTGTTATTTTTGATTAGGACTTGGATCCCATATCAAAGAGGTTTCTAGAATTTCTTTCATCTTTGGAATATTGCAAAAATGAGAAATATCCTCTTCAGGGGTGATGCTGAGAAACTAGTCCATGCATTTGTTACTTCAAGGCTGGACTATTGTAATTCTTTGCTATCAGGAAGTCCACAAACTGTAGTTAAAAGCCTTCAGCTGATATAAAATGCTGCAGCCAGAGTTCTGATGAAAATGAAAAAGAGAGATCATATCTCTCCTATCCTGGCTTGTCTTCATTGACTTCCTGTTAAATCCAGAATAGAATTTGAAATCCTCCTTCCCACATATAAAGCCTTAAATGACCAAGCTCTCTCTGATATCAGAGATCTGATTGTTCCTTATGTTCCTAACAGAGCACTTCGCTCTCAATCTGCATGTTTAGTAATGGTTCTGGCTACTGTTACCAAAAATGTAGGATTTATTAATAAATTTGTGAATTATTTGAATGTATTTACAATATACCGAAATAATTTATCATAGTCTAAAATGCCCATGAACATAATTTCTTTTAATTTTACTTATTTCCATTGAACTTTGGTCTAAGCTTTCATTAGATTATCAAACTTATTTTCTTCAAACTAAATTCAACTCTAGATATATGAAGTGAATTTTGTTTCATTTGTGTCAAATCAAAAAGCAAATTTTGTAAATAGAATTAATTTCTTTTCAATTTTTGTGTTACAGATGTAAAGTTCTTCGCTTCAGGCCTTAAAATTTTTTTATTGATAATGTCAATGCAGGAAAGAAAACCGAAAAAAAGAATTTAAACAATTTATAAGGAATACATTTTGTGAAACTCAACCTCAAAAAAAAAAAAAAATATAAGAAATGTAAAAAAAAAAAACATAAAAAAAATAAACCACAAATAAAATTTAAATAATAGAATCTGAGAATTACAGGAAAGGTACCTTCAAAATAAAATGTTAATCAAGACATGTTTCAAAGTTTCTTTTCTTTATTAGGAATGGTTGTTCTGTTGGAAGGTGAAAATCAAGTTGGTCTATGACACATTCCAATAAAGATCATTTAATCTAGAGAATTTAATATGATATGATTTTTCACAGTCCCTATAAGCACAAAGTTGATCTAATTCTCCCAAAAACCTGAAACACAACTCTACGCCGTTTCTCCTCCTGAATTGTGCCTAGATGTTGGTTTGGCCTCTCCAGCTGAGTGCAATTTATTATTAATGTCTAAACACAGTCTCTAAGGAGCCGCCATTCATTATTAATGCTTGACAATCTCTTTCTTTCTCTCTAAGGAACTCCCGTCTTACCCCTTCTACGCCCATCCCTTCCTTCTCATATCCTACAGTCTCAGTTTCCATCTGATCGGCCGTCTGGAGAAAAGCTAATAACAGGTGTGTATTCATCCTGTCGCCTCTTCAGTGTCTTCTGCCGTCTTCGAGCTGCCTGGAATTCCTTCTGGTTCACTAGGGTTCCTTGCAAGGAGCTAATATGATGTGTGCAGGTGGATGTGTGGAACGGTACCCCATGGATAATGTGGCAGCCTGCAAAAACATGGGGCTGAAGACTTCTCCTGGTTATTAACTTGGCTTAAAGAGCAGCAGCTCGCCCTACCAATAATGTTTGTTAACTAACATCTGCAGTGTGCTGTTACTGCACACATCTGTCCAACATGAGCAGCAGTGATAAGAGATCATAACTGTTTGATTGGACACAACTTCAAGTGTTTGTATCATTATGATTTAAAAATTAGATATCTTCATTTAGGAGCAGAATGGTGGGAGCTCATGTTCTTTTATTAATTCATCATATAGTTGCAGTAATATAAAAAACAGGTGTTAATTTTCTTTATTTCGTATTAAAATATTTCAGTCATTCTTGTTTTAGCCCTTTGATATAAGGATTGCAGTTATAGTTTTTTCAAGCAGCTTAGAATGTGAGAGGCTGAATTCTGTTTTGAAAATACCAGAAGAATCAGGGATCTGGTAACCCCAGTTTATCTGCGACTGTCCTAAGAAATATTAAAGTAACAGGAAGAGAAAGGACATATATATTAGATTAGATTAGATTAGATTAGCTTTATTGATCTCACAGCGGAGAAATTCACTGGTCACATATTGGCATAGTAATTCAAGAAGGTGCAAACAAGGAGGAAAAAGGTGCGTTAAGAATAAACAATATATATACAGTATATCCAGGTATATACAGTATATCAGGATAAATAAGGATTAAGGTGCAAGTGTACATGTATCACACACAAAGAAAAACACAATTAAAATAAGAAATAAAAAAATAAAAAATACAAGGGAGTAGCACAGAGATTTGAGGTGACATATGTACAATCCGGATGGCTTATATACAGGTGGATTTCCTTTTACATTAAAGTGTAGTGGGTAAGGAACAACGGTGAGGTAGTGGTATGACTATTCTATTCACATATATTACACAGCATATTGCACAGTCAATAAATAAAAAAACTATAATGTAGCTGCACAGTGGTTTCTACAGGAGTTATAGTGGTTGTAGTGCATTATTATAGAGTCTGGTGGCAGCAGGAATGAATGACCTGCAGTAGCGCTCCTTCTTACAGACAGGGTGTCTAAGTCTTTAACTAAAGGAGCTGCTCAGCTCGTCTACAGTCTGGTGCAGGATGTGAGAGGTGTTGTCCATGATGGATGTGAGTTTGGACAGCATCCTCCTCTCAGCCACTTCCTCCACCGAATCCAGAGGGCAGCCCAGAACAGAAGTGGCCTTCCTCACCAGCTTATTCAGTCTCTTTTTGTCCCGCTCTGAGCTGCCAGGGGCCCAGCAGACGACAGCGTATATGCCTGTTGGAAGAAAAAAAAAAGCGAAATAAATGTATGTTTGGTCAATGTTTTAATCAGTTGTGTCAAGCAACAGAGTAAACCCTGTTTCCTGCTGAAATTAGCTGGTTAATGCAGGTTTTTCAAGCATGGGTCAACTAGTGGACAATTGGCATATGGCTCACTTTCCAATGAAAAAAATGTACCGTTTGACGGCTTTCTGAACCATGTATCTGTCTCATTGAATTTGTCGCATCCATCACTCAGGGCATCTTTTCCTCAGGAGAACATACCAGATTTTGTCTCCAGCAACATTGCCTCTGTGATCAACCAGCCATTAAAGACCTTCCAAGTCTTGAAGATCGGGGTTTGAGGAGGTGATTGCTCCTGCTCTATAAAGAAAGGAGTCAGCTGAGGTGGAATCTTTTTGATATGCCCCACTGACCCTTCCATTGGGAGGCCCAGGAGACAACCAGGAAACAATGAAGGGACAATGTCTCTTTACTGGCCTGTGAGAGACTGGCTTTTTTCAAGCAGGAGGTGTCTTGTGGGAGGGAACTCTGAGAGTCTCTATTGAGACTGCCAGTCCCAGATAAATTGGAATACATCAAGTATGAGTAAAACTAAACTTTGACAGGTCGGCCTATAAATGGTAAATGGCATGTACTTATATAGCGCCTTTATTCAAGTTAGGAGACTTGACCAAGGCGCTTTACACTACATTCATTCACCCATTCACACACACACTGATAGTGGCAAGCCACATTGTGGCCACAGCTGCCCTGGGGCTCACTGACAGAACCGAGGCTGCCGTACACTGGCGCCACCGGGCCCTCTGACCACCATCAGTAGACAATGCAGGTGAAGTGTCTTGCCCAAGGACACAACGACACTGAAAGTCGGAGTCGGGGCTTGAACCGTCAACCCTTCGATTTCAGGGCAAACTCCTACATCCAACGCCACTGTCGCCCTGGGTGGCCCTATATTCCTCATTGGTCCCAAATCATCATACTAGAGCTGCCAACAACTTCATTCTCACCCCTGACAACACCACTTTGTGTCCTTCAACTCATATCTGCAACCTTTGAGTCATCTTCAACAGCAGCCCATCCTTTTAACACCACATGAACCACAGGAACTGCTTTTTTTCAAGTAAAAATTTTTGCTAGGCTTCGCCAATCACTCCCATTCTCGGTTCCTGAAATTGTCATTAATGCCTTCATTGCCTTCAGACTTGAATACTGTAAAAAAAAATACTTATGGCTCATCAACTAATGTCCTAAATAAACTCCACCACATTCAAAACAGCTCCTCACATGTTTACCCACTTCAGTGACCACAACACCCCAATTATCCAGATGCACCAATTTCAAGGCCTTCCATAACCAAGCCCATGCTACTTAACCGACCTGCTCCACCATCAAACTCCTTTTTGCTCCTATGATTCTGATCTCCTGTCTCCACTACTAAACACCAAGGACCAAGCAATAGATCTTGGGTGACCTAAACAAACTGTATATCTCAAATCAGTACGTGCACTTAAACCTAGGCAGAATTGTGTCCCAGGCCTCCATAAGTGCCATTTGAATAGTGCCGGCAGTTAGGAAAGAGGTCCAGCGAGCAGCCTGCTCCAATGCAGTTACCATAGGGAAGTCCTGATGTCCCTAGCAGTTGCTAGAAGCTACTGTATGCAGTTGCCCACAATCCTTTACATGACAGATCTTATAGACAAAACCCACTTCACAGAGTTCAACAGCAATACATTATTTCTTCACACTAGTCTGTGTGACACATACAAATGTCTGCACATTCACATGGTTTGGAATTCATAATGGCGAGCTTCAAATGATCAACTGCTATATTTATGTGACTTTTGTTTATTTTATAGTTCTTCTATGGAAGACTGTATTCCCAATTTAACAAGCATTAGTTTTGTCCACCTGATGATGCCCATAAGGCGAAAGATGGTCAAGATTCAGCAGTGCAATCTGGAGCTTCTTTTCTACCCACAAAATGTGTCTTTCTAATAACCCAGTGAAAGGTGAGGGAACAAGACTTTGGCAAACAAAGTCCAGTGTTTTTTTTTTTTTACTTTTTTTTTTTTTTTAGCTTTTTTGGTTTGTAAAAATATTCTCTGGATACCTAGCTACTTGATTTTACATATCTCTTGCCATTGATGTGATTGGAAAAGATTCTAATCATTTGGATAGTTGAGCAAGTAGTTTTGGTAATATAGTGTATAGGAGAGAAACAGGACAAAGCACTGAAAACAGGTCAAATACCATAATATATAATTACACTTCTTGGGGGCGGCAGCCCAGCTGATATCTTCTACAGGATGGTCTCACACCCAAACATAACACATGGCTGTGACAGTTGTAACGCATCTTTCCTGAGTGTATTTGTTCTGAATTTTCATAGTTCCTGAATGATTTTTCTCTGAAAGGAAGTTGGAAAGCAGTACATTGTCCATTTAGCAGCGATCTATAGCAATGTCTCCCTTTTCTGGACTTGTGCAGCATAAAGTCCAGATCTTGTAGATGGTGCTCCACAAACCCCTATGCTATCTGCAACACCATGCTATGTCCTTCATCTGTGCTGTTCAGCAGATTTTTTGTCTCAGCTTCGTGATAGAGCCATTGTTAGGCCTTGTTGTGGATGTTATCAGTCAAAGAGAGGTTAGAGGAAATGTTTATGCCCAGGAGCTCAATGCAGTCCACCACCTGCTCATTATATGCAGTGAGGAACATGTTCAAGTGTTTTTCGAGCTTCTTAAGTACACTATGACCTAGTTGGTCTTGCTGGTGTTCAGGACAAGGTTATTCCTCTAGCACCATTTTGATAGATTTTGGAGATCTTTTCCGTAGTTCTTAGATATGAGACATACAGAATTCAGACAGGCAGGTCCAAAAAAATACCCTTTCAACTGTTCAAAACATTATTTAACCCTCAAATGTGAAATCACATTTCAAATGTAGTTTATTTTCAATGCAGTTTATTTATATAGTGCCAATTCACAAGACATGTCATCTCAAGGCACTCTACAGTTCACCAGATCATACACTCAAATTGATTCAAAGTTTTCTATCTGAGGAAAACCAGTTTATTGCATCGACTCATTGACTAGAAGGCAATTCCTCACACTAAGCATGCTTGTAGCAACAGTGTAAAGGAAAACTCCCCTTTTAACAGGAAGAAACCTCCAGCAGAACCAGACTCAATGCGAGTGGCCATCTGCCAAGGCCGACTGGGGTTCAAAGAGATAGAAGCAAAGAATTAAAAGGCAGCTTTAGAAGGCGGCCCCATGCAGGAAACACACAGCCAGGCAGACAAGCTCAGATCCACGTCCCATGTGATGGAGTCACAGCCAAACAGGAACAGACGAGGTGAATTTATTATAAGAAAAAGCAGAGAGAGCGTAACTTTAGTGATTGAACTAACAGATTCGCCAGAGTGGGAGAAGTGAGATAGAATGTACAGAATTATGAAAAAGAGGTCCATATGTCCTCCAAAAGTCTAAGCTTATAGCAGCATTACTATAGAGATAGTTTAAGATAACCTGAGCCACTCTAAGTTCAAAAAGGAAAGTTTTAAGCCTAGCCTTAAAAGCAGACAGGGTGTCTGCCTCACGGACTAAAACTGGTAGTTGGTTCCACAGGAGGGGAGCCTGATAACTAAAAGATCTGCCTCTCATTCTACTTTTAGATATTGTAGGAACCACTTCTAAACCTGCAGATTGAGAGCAAAGTACTCTGTTAGGAGCATGAGGTACAATCATATCTCTGATATAAGATGAAAATCCCACATCTGGTTAGGGCAACCTTCAAATTTACTTAAAGTTAACTGTTAATACTCTAAAAATAATGTCTGTGGATCAGGTCGCCTATTTGTACTTGCTCCTTAAGGTTCCCATCCACTTGCAGGGGGTGGGCCCACTAGGTCATGGACTCATGTCTGCTTGACTTGGTCCTGAAAGGAAGAACCCAAGAATCATTTGCTCATTTATGAACCCCAACCCTAGGCCTGGTTCCACGGTGAGGTACCAGCTTCACCGTATCAGGCAATATCATGGGCCTCATTTACTTAATCATCTTTAACTTTGTGAACCTGCATTTAAGCTTACAACAATATAGCCTCTAGGATCACCAAGCACTGAAACCTCTTAACCATGTTACGGGGGAGGTTAAAGGAGGGTTGTTGGTGGTTGAAGGATGGGAGAATGGAGTAGGAGATTGTAAGATGGACGGTCTGTTGTGGAGAAGACACAGCTGACCCAAAAGTAAAAGCTCTTGATTTACCAGTCGCTCTATATTCCTACCCTCACCTATGGTAATATATTTTGGATCATGGCCAAAAGAACAATATAACAGATACTAAGGGGGGTGTTCGATCCCCACAGCCTCCCCTCTGGGTACCTGAGCAAAACCCTTAACCCCACACTGCTCCCGGGCACCACACAATGGCAGCCCATTGTTCTCCATGGGGATGGGTTAAATGCAGAGGTAAATTTCTCCAATGTAAGATCAATAAAGCTCAATACTAGTAGCTGAAATTTGCTTTTTTTCCACAGGGTGGCTTTCTACTCCCTTTGCAACAGGGTGAGGAGATCTGCCATTCAGTAACGAGGCTAAAACTAGATGGTTCTCCTCCAAATTAACAAGATTTAGCTGAGGTTGCTTGGACTTATCTTCCCGATGCCCCCTGGGGGGCTCCCTTAGGAGGTTTTCTATCACTGGCCACATAGACGTTGGCCTACTAGGAGTCGTACGATATATTGATTGGTAAATTTACTTGTTTTGTTAAATGATAAAGACATAATTTAGTGTTTAACTGCAAGAAAAACCTTTTAGTCTCTTAAACTAGGTAACAAAAACGCCTTAAATGTCAGTATGTAAGCATTTTATAAAGAAAGATTTATTTTTAATGGGATGTCCTAAAATGTCACAATAAAGCATTTTATTAGCTTTTTAAGAATCCCTCTTTGCTCTAGATCTTTAAAGTCTTCATTGGCTGCCATAAACTTACTGGAACACATTAGAAACTGATGATTCAAAGACTCGTCTTCAGAGCACGTACTCTTTGAATATTCTATTAAACCGAGTCCTTGTCTAATGTTTACCCATGTAAGCATTCAAAAACATGCTTCTTATAGTTTTCTTGCTTCAAACACAGTTCCTGATACTTTAATTAAGATTCAATCATCTGCTTGGGTATCCTTACAAACTTCATAAATGCCTCATATTCAACAAATAACAATTAGGCTTAATTAAAATGATTAAAAACTCCCATCTCATCTGTCAACATGATGTGTTTGTGGCTCAGGCTCTACAAGTGTGTATGTGGGCTTCTCCTCTTCATGGTTCACAAATCAAGAAGATAAATGCATAATGACTGTATAATGAACAGGTCCTTAAGATACACAGACAGCAACCCACCCACATATATCTATAACAAATAAACATGTCCTTAACACAACCAAAGCTTATCAATAGCTGTTAATTAAATTCATAAATATAAGACATACTGAGTATAATATACTCAATGTGTTTCTCATCTTGTTTGTCTTTTTTAATGAAAAGATTTAACCTTGGAGGAGTATGTTCATGTGATTGTGTAGGGGTGCTTTGTGTTTAACTACTTCAAAGTAAATACACTTTAACAAAGATAATAGATATTAAAGATGCATATGATTTTTTTTTTTTAATTCATATGCCAATAATTCACTCTGGTTGGATGTAAAGGTTTTTTTTCTGAAAGATTACAATGTCATGCTGGTATACAATCTCTTATTTTTGCTTTTACCCTTTGATTTTACTAAGATTGTTAGTAAATAAAGCCTTTCATGTATATTTATATTAACAATTATTGTAACCTTGTATTTATTTTTTTGCATGTATTTTCCTTTAGCACTTGAGAGTTTTTATTTGTTTCAATTCAATTTAATTCAGTATCTTTATATCATGCCAATTCACAACACACATCAAATCAAGTCATTTTATAGAGACAGTTCAACCAGATAATACAGACATTCCCATTCTTCTTTTAGAAATTCTAGGACCCCTAGTTAACCTGCAGATTGAGAGCGAATTGCTCTGTTAGGAACATAAGGAACAATCAGGTCTCTGATATAACATGTTTTATTCTTCCCTTGTATACTATTTCTTAGTTCAAATCCAATCTGTATGTTCTCTGTTTCATTCCCTTGACAGGTTAACTGTCTCAGAGCTCCTTTGCTCAAGCATTTCTTCCTAGACCAGGCATGTCCAAAGTCAGTCCTGGAGTGCAGGTTTCCCTGCTTCAGGATAGCTTATTTCCACTGATATCTGTTTAAAGGCATTTACTTAAAGGAAAACGTTTTGTTTTTTTTACATTTGGCCCCCAATTTTACGTTATTACATCATGTTCTACTCACCTATATGATTTTTGTGTCATTTGGAGCTGTTCTGAAGATATTCTGTTAGGTTATATCCAAGTAACGTCTTCCTATTGGCAACGACTTGAAGGCACAAACTAAACTGTTCAAAATTTATTCTTTATGGTACGTCAGCATTCATAACATGTAGGCGAATCACTGTCCCCCAGACATTCGCGGTTATATTTTCTATATTTATATCTTTTAAAAACAAAGAGGAGTGTGTATGACGTAATCCACGCTCGTCGGCTACCATTCATTCATCCTGTCAGCAGAATATCTTTAAGTATAAATTTTTTAATTTTTGCGTGGTATAATATTGTATCCCTTTAACTGCTATCAGAATTGGCTGTGCTAAAGCTGAGAAAAATCGAAAATTCCTTAGGACAGCAGCCCTTGAGGGCAGACTTTGGACATGAAACGGTTGAGCAAAGGAGCTCCGAGGCTGCATGCCTGTCCAACACAGAGCCACCTATGGAGCTAGATTACTGTTACCTTTTCTAGCATAAAATGTATTTATAGATCACTGCTTATATGTTCCCTTTGTTTCTCTGCTTCTGTCTCCTCGAACCCCAGTCAGCCTCAACAGAAGACCACTCAGACTGAGCCTGGTTCTACTGAAGGTTTCTTCTGGTTAAAAGGGAGTTTTTCTTCTCTACTGTCACAGTCAGCATGCACCTTGTGAGGTATTGCTATATAGTCAACTATACAATGCAAACAAATACTTGCCGTCACTACATGTTCATCCAGGAGGCGTTAATCTGCAAAGTTAATGAGTCAATGCAATCAGCTGGTTTTGCTATGATAGAAAATTTTCATCAAATTGTTGGGATCCTGAGTCTTGCCCACCAGAGGGCGCCGAGGATCCTCTTCTGTTATATGTTTTCTGTTAAGGACTGGGGTTACTGTTGGGATTCTGAAGATCTACCATCTGTCTCCAGCAGAGAGCGCTGTGGGTCTCCTGGGCTGGAGCCTCCAGCACACCTGAAGCTCATCAACTCATCAGGAGACCTTCCTACATAAGCACCAGTCAGACCTTCCTTCGATGCCGGAGTGTTGACCAAGTTTGGTCAGCAAAACCTAAGCCATCATTTAATTTAGTGAATCACAGTAGACTCTAGAGAGAAACTGGATTCTAACCTGCCTCTGTCTTCTTTACTCACAGAAAGCCTGACTGAAGTCTGAAGCTCTGGATGAGCTTTACCTGGAAACCTGCCTGCCTGCCCAAGGAAGCCTAACCTGAAGATCTCAGTCTGGATTCCTCCTTCAGCTCTCAGGGAAGAGCTAGGAAGCTAAACCTGAAGATCTCAGTCTGGATTCCTCCTTCAGATCTCTGGGAAGAGCTAGGAAGCTAAACCTGAAGATCTCAGTCTGGATTCCTCCTTCAGCTCTCAGGGGAGAGCTAGGGAGCTAAAACCTGAAGTTCTCAGCCTGGATTCCCCCCTCAGCTCTCAGGGAAGAGCTAGGAACAAAACCCACGTCAGAGTCTCACTAACCAAAAGCTAGAGGCTGCTGCTGCTGAGCTCTCTGCTACCTCCACAATCTCTGGACCCAACCGGTTCCCCATCTCAAGGATCTGTCAGAACCTCTTCAAGGTACATTCAGAAATTACTCACTCGTCAAACCTTCTACCTGCCTGGCTAATCAAACTCTCATCCCTTCAGATATCTGTGAAACCAGTCCCGGACCTGTGCCAGAACCAGTTCATGATTTCTCTGTGAACATTTCAATAAACTCCGTTAAACTTTTACTCTGCTTCCAGTGGTGTTCTGTATTTGGGTTTAGCTCCACAAAGACCCATCATGACACAAATCTGACTGTATGACTCAACTGCATTGTCTCTGTAAAGTGCCTTGAGATTAATTGTGTTGTGAATTGATTTCATATAAAAAAAAATTAATTGAACTGTGCTTGCATACTTTTTCGTACACTAGTAAAAACATAATTTTTGTAGTAACTTGATATTCCCAAGGTGATTGGAATATCTAAAGTAATCTGCCTGCCCAGATCTCTAATAAAGAAACATATCTGATGTCAGGTTTAACAAGTGCTCCATTCCATATTTTGTAAACCATAAATTAATCATCACAGATACATAAGGTAAAAAGGGTAAAATGACAAGAGTTATAGCTGAGTTATGGATCATAAATCACAAATCTAAATCCAACCCATTGACAGCATTTTTTCTCTGTTTCCTTTATTTTTTTTGGAATGTTTACAGCTAAAGTCAAGATGAAATCCTTTCTTATCTCTTATGGTTCATCACCATCGGTTTATTTGTAGCAAAAACAAGCTCACTTTTCTTTGTGGCTGCCCTCATCGCTCATCCTCTATAACCTGGACTAGCTCCTTTGGCTTTGATTTACTGTAATACGGATAGGCGAAAACAGTCTCTAAATTCCTTGGAAAAGTTTTTAAAACAATCTTACCCTAATCAGGATTTAAAAAGAAAATTGGTGTACCACAGATTATATCCATCTACACTCCCTCCTTCAAAACCTTCCAGTTTTTCATATTTTCCCCTCCATTTTCTGTCCGTTTTGCTCATTCTTGAGGGCATATGTCAAGAGAAAGCTAGCATCTGTTACTTCAGAGGGATTTTATGTCCTGCACCGCGACGTCCTGTGCCGTCAGTCAAAGGGCGGCAGTATGGCCATGAAAATTTGGGACACAAACCTATGTGGGGGATGGTCATTGGGAGGGTCATTTGGCTGTGGGCATCTTGGTACAAGCCTCAGTAGATGTGAGTAAAAAAGATATTTTAGACATGGCATTATTTATTGCAAAAAAGAATAGAAGAATACAAGACATGTAGTGTAAAAAATGAATTGATCCTTATGATTATATCTACATGTACAGCAGTGCTAAAGATGTTCAAGCAGATCCTTACAGAGTTACTTTCCCCAAATTCAAATTTGCTTTTAAATTGTGTAAACTTGGCCCACAGAATCTTAAGAAGGGCTTGTCAAAGCCAGGAGTTTTATATGGCAATAATTTAGTCATGAAATCAAAAGAAAAAGCCACAGGTTACAATTTGTTCATGGCAAAATGCATGGTTTTAGACAGGGGCCAAAAGGGGCCAGGACCAGTTCTAAAGTGGCACTGGCCGTCATGTTCCTTCTACTAAAGACATAACGGTAAATATATATCTTATTATGATATTGAGCGTTGTTTTTGATAGCCATGGTCTTCAGGATGAAAACTATTATTCATTTTAGTCACATTTTAGTCATTATGATATGTGATAGTTTTAGTAAGTTTTATTCGACTAAAATTTAACAAGGTTTTAATCTAGTTTTAGTCAGTTTTATGTAGCAAAAAACAGCTAACCTTTACTATTTCGATTAACAACCACATTCTATTGTCAGACTGACAGCTCTTGCCAAGATACTACTGGCACCTTAAAAACAAAAACTATTCTAGGAGGAGTGGCAGCCAAGTGGTTAGGGTATAGAACTTGGAATCCCGAGATTCTGAATTTGAGCCCGACTCACACAGACTGCCATTCTGGGTGTCTAAACAATACCCTTATCCCAACACTGCTCCCCAGAAGCCCCACGATGGCAGCCCACCGCTCCCCAAGTGGATGGGTTAAATTCAGAGGTAAATTTCTCCAATGTGAGATCAATAAAAAAAAAATTTTTTACTTTACTTTATACAAAAGTGTCTCACAAAAGTTGTGAAAATGGCAAGGCTAGTTCAACACATCATATGGTTGATATAGCAGACAGACAGGCTAACAAAATGGACAGTAAAGTAATGTTTTTAGACATACAAGGTTTCCATCCTAAAGCAAATACTTCCTGATCTAGATTTAGGATTTTTGGCTTTAATTCTTCACTTTGCCCCTTGGTAACCACTGCCCAGAGATCAAAGCAGATTTAAATTCACAGGGTTTTGATTTAATAAAAAAAAATACAAAGAGAACCTACATAATTGCCTTGTAATGCCATGGCAATTTAGACCTAAATTGAATGAAAATGCTAACTAAAATGTTAAAATATTTCAAAGAAACAGAGAAACTGTTTTAATGACATTACAGTGAAACATTTACATCATATTTAAATAGATAGAAACAAGCTGTATGATAAGCTCGATGTACCTTTTCACCTGGCCATTTATCCCAAATAAACAATATGCAATGAAATATTTGCTTTGGATATAATTCAGAGATTCCTTTTGGTAGAAATTACAGAAAGTTTATCATCACTTCCTGTGAGCTAAAATAAATAAAATCTTGATGGTTAAACAGATGGACTTTTTTACACTTGGCAGAGGATGATCAGCCACATATAGTTTATTGAGTTGCAAGAGCAGGAAGTGCCGTGCTGTTGAGAGAAAACCATCACTGTGGAGCACAAATGCGTAAAAACACATTTCTGCACCAGCACAGCTGGAAGAACAGAGTTTTTCAGAGTTCAGCGCGCAGTACCGGTGTTCTGTCAGAAACCCGGACCATTCTGGATTATTGTAACCCCCGCTGCCCCTGCCATTATCCATATGCGGTCATGCATAATGTGTAGCACTGCACAACAGGTGGGCTGCGTGACCAAACAAGACGCAGCAGCACGGCTGATACTCCTTAGCAGATTACAGCAGAATGATGCATTTTAAACATCTGACAGGCCACCCCTTAACATTTATATTTAGTATCTTCTCGTTGACGAAAACTTACACCTATATCTCTCAAGTTTTCATCAACAAAGATCCATGTCTAGCTTGTCAGTTTTCGTTATCGTCATGAAAAAAAGAAGTGTCAACAAAATAATTTCATCATCGTTAATGAAAACATTGCTGACGATATACCCTTTTTTAACATCTTTTTTAAAAAATAGTTCTAAAATTCAGCTGTTCCACTTTGAGCCTTATACATACTCAGTCAGGGTCACAGTTTGTATCTACTACCTCTTAGTTGTCCACAGCCACAAGTGGCTCTTTGGCTAAATTGATATTGCGTGACAGTATAAAGGAGTCTAGCCCCAGTAAATGTTGAAGCAAGATTCATGCAATGAATGAATGAGAGAGTGCCAGTGAACTCAATGGGTGCGTCTGGTTGAGTGAGGTGATGCCTGAGTGAGGCCATGATTAGGTGAGCGCATGAGTGAGTATGTGATTGTGAGAATGTGAATAACCGCATGAGTGAGTGAATGAGCACGTGATTGTAAATAACCATATGGGTGTGTGAGTGAGCGTGTGATTGTGAGAATGTGAGTAACTGCGTCAGTGAGTGAGTGAGTGATTGAGTGAGTGCGTGATTGGGAGAATGGGAGTAACTGAATGAGTGAGTAAGTGAGTGAGTCTGTGATTGTAAGTAATCTTGTGAGTGAATGGGTTAGCGCATGATTGTGATAATTTGAGAAAGCACGTGAGTGAGCGGGTGATTGTGAGAACATTAGCAACCGCATGAGTGAGTAAGTGAGTGAGTGATTGATTGAGTGAGTGCACAGTAGGGAGAATGGGAGTAACTGAATGAGTGAGTGAGTCTGTGATTGTGAGTAATTGCATGAGTGAATGAGGTAGCTCATGATTGTGAGAATGTGAGAAAGCACGTGAGTGCGCGATTGTGAGAATGTGTGAGAGTAAGTGAGGGCACGATTTTCAAAATGTGACTAACTGCGTGAGTGAATGAGTGCGTACCGTAACAGCATGGGTGAACCAGCGCCATTTTTGGTAGGTACTAGTTGGTAAATTACTCTTTAGCCGCCTTCCTCTGTGTCCAGTAGAGTAGCAAGGCACAGGTAACTTCCGTCATTAACGTTTGCTTAAAGTAACAGATGCTCTTGCGTGAGTCACACTAGAAAATCTGTGCTACACATTCTGGATCTCCCTCCCCACCAGTTTGTGCTGATTTTTACTAAACTCAGAATGTAGTGAACAAGCCAATGATAGTTATATATTTCTGTTGGTTTGCAGAAACACAACTCCTTTGAGACCTAACCAATTCTACAGGTCCCTTAAACCAAGGTTTAACAATAGTGTGTGGAAGGGGTACATGTATAACATGGATGAGGAATATACATGTTCTGATTTTCAATGTTTATCAGTATTATTTTAAGTAACTACATTTTAAATCCTTTTAGGGTCCCAACATGAATTGAAGAACCTCACTAAGCACTACAGCCAGTCAAAGTTTTTAAAAATAATAAATGTGCTTTGGTTGTAAATTGCATTTATTTTAAAAACCTGTACTTTCTCTTGATTCTTTTGTTATGATTTTTCCATTTTTCTACATAAACACTTAGAAAAGCCAAAATTGTTAAATAGCCTATGCAAAATACAGCCACAAGCGCACACACATACACACACAATGCACTTCAAGACCTCTTCTGTCCTCAATTTAGACCAAGAATAAACAAGCAGCGGGCAAAAGAAAAGAGTAAATGTGTCATTAATAAAAAGAAAGACGAGCTAATTGTGTTGTATGCTCTGGAAAAATCAAAAATCCATTAGAGGGAGGGAAAAGGACGCTGAACATGGCTTTTTGAAAAAAAACAGATGATGTCTCACAAAAGAAGAAAAACCAAGAGCGCTTTTACCTCTAATTTGCTCCTATATCCTTGATTTAAGATGGTCTTCTTGTGCGGCTCTGTTTGTGTGTGTGCGTGCTTAAATGAGTGTTGTGCTCTGCTTAATGCATGCCAATGAGTCAGGCAACTTTATCTAATCTCCATAAATGGCCATACAGTTCAGGAAGGTCAGCCACACACGTGTGCTTGCACACACAAACACATCACAATGAGAGAGAGCAGAAGGAGACAATAATTGAGAGAAATTAGAAGAAATGATGGAAGGGACTGGTCGGCAGAAAGAGGAATGAGAGAGACAGAATGGACTCTGGGGTGAAACAATTAGATCTGTCATTTAGTATTTGTATGGCTTTTCCAGCTTAGAAAGGTCAGCATGCTCCTACGAATGAGAAATCATTCTCCCACACAGTGAAGAAAGGCCCGTTTCTTAAACCTCTTTTGACAAAGTAAACAGACGGAAGCAAACTTTAGGGAAAGTTTAATGGCACTGGTGCATCATTATAGAGAAACGAAATGCAATCAGATTGAGAAAACAACTAATTAGAATGTTGAAGCAAAGTTACTTTTGAGTTAAATGTGGAAATACAACATTTTGTTGTATTTCTACATTATTTACATGAAAACAGCAAACATTTTCTCTGCAAATGGTCAATTGGAGAACAAGCTCAAGGATATAAAATGGTCATGTTGATGGGGAAAAGCCTTGTCGTTTTTTTTTTTACAGATTGCTTTTAACACAACTGCAGTGCTCAAGTCCTGCACAAATGTTGCACTCAATGGGAAGGGACAAAAGCTTCTTCTTCTTTGGAGGTACAGTGGTAAGAAAGGAGCGTTGGGAAATTTTGCAGTTTTTCCAGCGTTGGAGGTGCGCGTTTTTCAGCGTTCAGGTGTTCCGAGCAGCAGACACTAAATTGGGAAAATCTGAACTTTTGCAGCTGGATGCTGACCATCAACCAATAAGAGAAGCAGATCCAGGAGCTGTATGGGAGACAGACACTACATGGAGAGCCATGATCTCTGCTTCTGTAGCGTTAATACTATGGAATAACTTATGCTCCATTTTTGCTCTAAGTGTTGCATTCTTCAATAGAATAGAATCCACATAGCTTTTGTTCAACTTTATTAAACGAAATCCTGCAACTCAAGGGGCATGTATAAGTGTATGTCTTTTCTCACCCTGAAACACAGCTACAGGTCATTATTTTTTTTTCCAATCAGGCATTATGTTGTTCATAAAAATACATCATTATTGGAAAAATTAAAGAAATAAATCACAAAGAAAAATAAAATGGTTTTAACACAGGTTTGTCCATGAACCTTTAAGGGTTTTTGCCAAATATCATATGAAGTAAATGATTGAACAAAGAAAAGAGCATTTCTATTGATAAAATATGATGTAATTCCAAGCATATCTTTAGTGCTTTACACAGAGAACAATTTTTGTTAAATTATGTTTGGAAAAAAAATGCAATCCGGGGAAGGAAACTTTGAAAACATTTTAGGAGTAACTTTTACAGCTTTTGATATTAAATGAATCATTTTTTTAATTATATGTATTTAAATGTTTCTAATTAACGTTTTTTAAATCGCATTTTTCAATTAAGTCTAATAGACTATATATATTTTCTTTTTATTATTATATATTTGGCCATATACCTATTATATAATTTTTTTCCAACTTATTTTCTCCTGTTTATGTCTTACGAATTGGGTTCTTTTCACATTTTGGGGGCGGCTTTTCTCTGAAGTGAGGAGCGAAGACCTGTTTCCGTTGGTCTGCAGGAAGATTGGCAACATTTTTAGAGGTCAATGTGCGTGTCAAGACCAAGGGGCTTTACTGGGCTTATAGGGAAGAGAATATGTTCTGTGACACACTAGCCTGGTAATCCAGACTAAATGGGAGATGAAAGGTGTAATTTAGTCTGGCCCCGATGAATGAGACATCGGAAGATAGTTGATGAGAACAACCCGTTGTTTTTCAAACCGCTTTCTCTGCCTATTGGCCAACGCTCTACCAATGAGCGCAACTGACTGCGACAGGAAGCTGGTAGGGGAGTGTAAACAAACAGCCTGTCGGTTAAACGACGAATACGTCCTTCTCAAAAATTTATGAGCGTAGAGCCTCTTCCTGCTCACGTTTCAACGAAAACCCCAAGTCTAATCCTTCCAAAACTGATTCCAAAGCTGAGATAAAAATCGTCATCAGAGCCAGCAGTCCTTCACACAGAACTATGCCAAGAGAGGGCCGCCGCAGAACGACTGCGGTTAGCCGTGGCTGCCATTAGCCTTGGAGCTCAGCTGGTTGCCCCGGTCCTCTCAACTTCGGAAACAGTTTTTTTAATTATGCATTAATTCGGTAAATGGACCATATAGTGATGCTTTAAAGTATAATATTCTCACCTCAAATTCTCTTAAAACATACTTTTATTGAACAACACCAACAGAAAACGAACTTTTAACTTTCAATGGAGTGTTCCATTGAAAGCTGCTGCCGCCGCAGTGCATGCTGCTTACAGTGATGGGAGTAACGGCGTTGAAAGTAACTAACGTCATTACCTTTTGTAGTAACAAGTAATCTAATTAATTATTTTGACTGTAACTATAACGCAGTTACCATTGGCTACACCCCGTTACTGCACGTTACTCAGGTCGCACAATGAACCTTTTTTTCATGAGAGGCCTTGTCATGAGAGAGGGAAGGATGAGAATGACTGATGTATAGTGAGATTACGTCTGTTAGTTGGGTAGGTGGGTGTTTCCGCTGGCGGGTGTTAACGTACAGCACACACACAGAAATGGAAAGTGAGGAGGACTCCAGCAGCAAAACAACCATTTCCAGATGGAAATAACGGTGGTAGGTCGAGCTGCGTTTCCCCATCATATACGGTTTCCCCTGCATCTCCGCACAGCGCAGGCGGCACGATTCACCGCGCAAGCGACAGGGAACACGCATGCTCGCTAAAGGCACGTAACAGTCAGCCTGTGCTCGCGCCACAGGGGAACTACAGAGAGCGGCAAATGTTAGCCTATATGGAGAAAGGGAGAAATCAGGATGGATGGATGGATGGATGGATCTATATCGAGACGTGGCAGTCTTAAATGTTTACTTAACTAACTTAGATGATTCATGTCTAGAAACATGTTTTTGTTTGTTTTTACAAAATCCTAATGTGCCTGCATAAGTTTTTGACATGAACTATATGAACAGTTGAAGGGTGACCATATTTTCATTTGGGAAAACCAGGACACCTTGGTTGGGATCTCTGTTCCCATGCATAGAGATGTCTGTGGCATGCACTCACTTAACATAGACCTACGTAATCCTACAATAACATGATATTTACAGTTGGTTTATTAAAAAAAATGCTTTTCAGTAAAAGTCAACAGCAATAACTACAATAAAAAACGATAATTTTATTCAAAATGTATTAATTGAAAATGCTTAACAATTCCTATAATGAATGAATAGCACAATGAAAGAAATAATGCCTCATCTAAACATCTAACCAGAAGTGAGGGAGGATTTGCAATTTAAAGCAGAACAGAAAGCTTTCCAGACCTGTGATATGAACTGGGGACCACGATCTGAGAGAATCTCTTGAGGAATCCCATGGAGACGGAAGACATGTTTCACGAGAAGTTGAGCAGTCTGGAATGCAGTGGGTAGCTTCCTGAGGGGGATTAAGTGACAGGCCTTGGAGAAACGGTCAACAATGGTTAGGATAGTGGACATACCTCTAGAGACTGGAAGCCCGGTAACAAAATCAATGGCGATGTGGGACCATGGACGGGTAGGATCAGGTAGAGGACGCAGCAGCCCAGAAGGTGGTTGGTGACTGGTCTTGTTTCTGGCGCAGATTGGACAAGCCAGAACATACTCCTTGACGTCTTTGTGGAGAGACGGCCACCAAAAGCGCCTTGTGATGAGAGCAATGGTTCTGCTCACTCCAGGATGGGCAGATAATTTTGCTGCGTGCATCCAATGGATGAGGCGGGATCTGACGGAAGATGGGACATAAGTTTTGTTTGGAGGACCGTTACCTGGGTCAGGTTCAGAGGCCAGGGCTAGGTTGATAAGATCAGTGATCTCCCAGGAAACGGCTCCAACTGTGCATGAGGCAGGAAGAACAGGCTTGGGTGTCTCAGGTTGATCAGTGGAGTACAGACGAGAGAGAGAGTCGGGCTTGACGTTCTTGGAACCAGGTCTGTAAGAAATGATGAGATTGAAGCGAGAAAAAAACAAGGACCACCTGGAATGACGTGGGTTGGATCTTTTGGCTGATTGGAGATAAGCCAGGTTTTTGTGGTCTGTCCAAACCAATACTGGGTGCTCGGCTCCCTCGAGCCAATGTCTCCATTCTTCCAAGGCGAGTTTTATGGCTAGAAGTTCTCAGTCTCCGACATCATAATTTTGTTCTGCTGGAGAGAGCCTGCGTGAGAAGAATGCACAGGGGTGAGTCTTTTGGTCGGAGTCTGACTGTTGTGATAATACAGTTCCAACACCGGAGTCAGATGCGTCCACCTCTAAGACAAACTGCTTAGAGGGATCAGGCTGGATCAGGATGGGTGCGCTAGAAAACAGATTCTTCAGTTTGTTAAAAGCATTTTCGGCTTCAGGTGTCCATTGAAAAGTCTTCTTCACAGAAGTCAGGGCTGTAAGGGGTAGAGCTGTCTGACTATAATTTCTTATGAAGCGTCTGTAGAAATTTGCAAATCCCAGGAACCTTTGAAGCTGCCTACGGTTTTCAGGTGTCGGCCAGTCCAAAACTGCCTTAATCTTGTCTTCGGATGGCTTCACCTGCCCGCCCTCGAGCACAAACTCTAGAAAAGTGACAGACTGTTGGTGAAATTCACATTTTTCAGCTTTCACAAAGAGTTTGTTTTCCAGTAGTCTCTGAAGGACCAGACGGACATGTTTCTTGTGGTCAGAGAGGTTCTTGGAGTAGATCAAAATATCATCAATGTATACAAAAACAAAAACATTCAAAAAATCTCTGAGGACGTCGTTGACAAGAGCTTGAAAACAGGCAGGAGCGTTAGTAAGACCAAAAGGCATGACCAAGTATTCAAATTGGCCTATGGGGGTCTTAAAAGCTGTCTTCCATTCCTCTCCCTCTCTTATCCTAAGGAGATGATAGGCGTTTCTTTAATCGAATTTGGTGAACACTGTTGCACCTTGAACAGGTTCAAAAGCTGATGCCAGTAATGGTAGGGGATATTTATTCTTGACGGTTATCTGATTCAAACCTCTGTAGTCTATACAGGGTCGGAGGGAACCGTCCTTCTTCCCTACAAAAAAGAAACCAGCACCGAGAGAAGATGAAGATGGACGAATAATTCCAGCGGCTAGAGACTCATTGATATATTTTTCCATGGTCTCGCGTTCAGGTTTGGAGATGTTGTATAGTCTACTGCTGGGAAGGGGGGCTCCTGGTAGTAAATCAATGGCGCAGTCATATGGTCTGTGAGGTGGAAGAGACGTCGCACTGACCTTACTGAAGACTGGTGCCAGATCATGATACTCGGAAGGAACAGAAGCAAGGTCAGGAGAGTCCATCTCCTCCCTACCTCCAGGGGACTGAATAGTAGGAGCCGCAGAACAAAGGCATGATTTGTGACAGGAAGTAGACCAAGACTCAATGTGGCGTTCAGCCCAGTTAATATGGGGATTGTGACGTTCCAGCCATTCGAAACCAAGCACCAAAGGAGAGCATGCTGAAGGAAAAACAAAAAATGAGAGTCTCACGATGGTTTCCAGAGATAAGAAGCTCTAATGGTTGTGTCTGATGAGTAACCTGATGTAGCTTCTTTCCATCAATAGCGGATACTCTGAGAGGTTTAGTCAAAGGAATAGTCCCAATTTTTAGCTGCTGGACCAAATCTGAATCGATGAGATTTCTCTCACACCCAGAGTCGATGAAGGCTGACAATGTGAGAGTCGCAATAAATGAGGAGCTTTTTCAGATCTTAGATGGCCCGTCAGCCTCCTCAAATCCTCTGACGGGCCCTGGCTTTTGATTTAGCCGGGCATGAAGCGATGAAATGGCCAGTCTCACCACAGTATGGATTTCTCTTATATATTCGTTGTCTTTCCTCAGGAGACAGCCTTGTGTGTCCAATTTGCATGGGTTCGACCTCCGTTCCTTCTGAGGAAGAGAAGTCTGAGACTTGGACGGGCGCTGGAAGCGTTCGATTCTTAGCTTTAGGCTTCGTGCTGGACTCTAGGGATCCAGAAAAAACAGAAGCATTGTTAAATGCAGGAGTAGCAATAGAAAAATTTAGGCTTCTTTGCCTAGAGCAATTTCTAGTTCGGAGTCTATTGTCCAACCTGATGGTTAAACGGATCAAATCCTCCAAACTAGCAGGTTCGTCGATTGTGGCGAGTTCATCTTTGATGTTATCATTTAAAGCCTTAAAATAAGCACTTTTTAGTGCGCACTCATTCCAGCCAGAGGCTGCGGCTTTAACCCGGAAGTCAATGGAGAACTCAGCCACCGTGGAATTTCCCTGCTTTAAACTCAGCAGGGCTCGGGAGTCAATAGTTTTATCTGAATAATGGTTGAAAACTTGGGAAAACTCAGACAAAAATTCAGAAAAGGTACATGAAAAGCTGGACTCAGAAGAGAACCTTGCCTCCGCCCATTCCAGGGCTCGTCCAGTGAGTTGAGAGAGAATGAAAGAGATTTTCTTTCTATCATTTGGAAAACTGACAGGAGAGTGCTCAAAAAGCAAACGACACTGAAACAAAAATCCTTTACAGTCCCTTTGGTTACCTGAAAATCTTTCAGGAAGACTCAGGCGGAACTCCGGAAATCACGTGACTGTCGCTGACCTTGGAGGCGGAAGTGGCTCCGGAACAGGAAGTACTACTGGCGTGGCGTTATCATTTCTCATGTAGCCAACGTATTCTTGCAAAACCTGGTTCTGGTGTTCAATATGAGTGTTTAACTCACGGAGAGTGTGCGCATGTCCTTGGATCTGGGCATCCTGCTCCTCAAGCCTCCTCCGGAGGTGATCTGCTGGGTTTTGTATTTGGCCGCAGTGTTCTGTCATGATTGGTTTAAGAGACTTAACCCACATGCAGAACACAAACGGAAACAAAGTAAAAGTTTAACAGAGTTTATTAAATGGTTTGCACAGAGGAAACATGAACTGGTTCAGGCTCGGGTCCGGGACTGGAATCACTGATGTCTGCAGAGACGGACAGTTTGATTAGCCAGGCTGTCTGATGATTAGTCGAATTAATATTTCCAGAAAATACCTTGAAGTGGTCCAAACTGATCTTTTGTGAGGGAGGGAACCGGTTGGGTCCAGAGACTGTTGGTTCAGCAGAGTGCTCAGCAGCAGCAGTGTCTAGCTTCTGACTTAGGGAGTGGCAGACCTTGGTTTGGATTTCCAGCTCTTCCTTGAGAGCTGCAGGAGGAGTCCAGATTGAAATCTTCAGGTTTGGCTTCTTGGGCAGGCAGGCAGGTTGCAGGCTAAGCTCATCCAGATCTTTAGACTTAGACAGGTTCCTGTGAGCAAGAAGACAGAGGCAGGTTAGAATCAGGTTTCTCTCTAGAGACAACAATGATTCTGTCAGAATAACTGAGGTTCAGGTTCGCTAACCAAACTTGGTCAACACTGCGGCGTTGAAGGAAGGTCTGGCTGCTGCTTATGTAGGAAGGTCTCCTGATGGGCTGATGAGCATCAGGTGTGCTGGAGGGCTCCAGCCCAGGAGACCCACAGCGCACTCTGCTGGAGAAAGGTGGTGAATCTCCAGATCCCAACACCCTCACTTAACAATAAAAGTTAACAATAACTCTCAACTCCCAATAACAGATGATACTCAGCCTCAGTAATGAACGAAATAATGTTTGTTCTGTAGGCTATTGGAAAAAATAAATTATCAAATGATCTAATTAACAAAAAATACCTCTTGTGTAGCAGAAATTATTCAAAATGTACCAAAAATGAACAAACATCTCAATAGACTATCTTTACTTTCGGTATCCAGGTGGCTTTTCAGATTCCTTGCACCTCGTTTGAACACCGAGACATATGTGCCTGCTTTGCACACTGTGCACAAGGCGTCCCATTTGTCTCGACACGGCCTGAAAGCGGGGAAACTCTTTTGTAATTCGTCGGTAAACATACATTTGCGCTTTTGCATGTTGTTGGCTTACTGACAGCCATGCTATCTATATTCTGATTAAGAACAGGGCTGCCCGCACTGACGCGGCTCAGGGATTGGTTTTAGTAAACCAAAACTGATATCTTTTTGTAGTTATAAAAGCGGAACAAAGCGGAAATACTGAATAGGAAGGGCCCGAAGATGGAGCCTTGTGGAACCTTGCCTGTGTCATTTATTTCTGTTGTGGCATCAGCCACTTTTTATGGTGTGGCATGTTGGAACAGCTGTTGATCCACAGCTGGGAGGAGGTGGTGCGATTAGCTAATGCCAGCTCTGTCTAAGGATTCCCAGTGGACACAATGCAGGTGGTGGGAGACAGAGGAACAACAAGATTAAATAACCTTCCTGTTAGACTGTCTTGTTCTACCTGAAAAAGCCATTTCTTAATAACATTTTTACAGTATTTTATTCCTCTCTTGTCTTCTTTCTCCATGCATGTTTCTCCACTGTAGGGCAATGAAGGTATTTCTAGTGTTATCCTTTACTCTCTTCTTTTTTTACTCTTTATGATTCTGCTTTTCCTGTGTTCTGCCTGCTTTGGTACTAATCTGTCTATGACACCATCTTAAAAAGAATGTGCTCTAAGGCCATCTGGAGACATCATATCTAAAGGGACATTTAATAATTGCCTGGAATTCCTTCAACTTTAACAACAAAGAGAGCAGAGTGATTTTGTCAATATGAAACTTCGATGTCAAAATGCCAGGGTTAACAAATTCAAATTTTGCTCAAAAATACTTTATAAATCCCAAAGGCAAATAAATTGCAGTAACAGATTTTTTTTTTCACTCAGTTGTCGTAGGTGTTTATAGCTGTAGCCGGGAATATTCTTCTGTATGAGTCCATATTGCTGGAAAAGCAACTGACTGAAGACACTTGTTTTTAAAAACCTTCTGAAGAGGATGTACACTGTTGTCCATAAACTTCTTCACTTTATGAAGAATTCTCCTTTGTAAGAAATAAATCACTGGAACTGTCTCCTGGGTCAGACTAAGGTGGAGGTGCTCTGGAATCCCAGGGAGCTGCTCTGCACAGGCTTCCAAGACTCTGGCGCTGACACCATCAGAATCTGGTCACTTCTTACCGTTCAGTCTCTCCAGTTGTCTCTTTTACAGACAGAAACAGGGAGGATGCGCATATGACTGGGGGCAGGATTGAAGGATGCTGAACTAAAACTGTTGGAGAATGTAATCAGTTCATTGGCTCCGTCCAGACTTCCATCTGTCTGATCATCCTTCTGCTTAAAGCCTGTGATCTTCTTCATCCCTGACCACAAATCTCTGATATTGTTCTGCTGGAGCTTGTATCATTCAAGCCGAAGAACCACACAGTGCTTTACATTACATTCAGTCAGTGACACATTGATGTTGGTCAGCTACATTGTGGCCACAGCTATCATGGGGCCGACAAATCTGAGGCTACCATACATGAGCGTCACTTGGTCCTCTGACCACAAAGCAGCAAGTATGGTGGGGCAGGTGTCTTTCTTGCCCCAACGGATGGAACAGCAGAGGCCCCTTTTCCACTAAAACCCCCGGTCTTTAAAGCTCCAGGCTTTGTACTATTCTGCTAATAGAAATCATGACTAATTTGTCATGTTCCTTTTCCGTTATTGAAAGGCCTCGGGACAATCATGCAAATCAACATGGCAACATGGTTGCCAAAAACACGTAAAAAAGAAACAAACAAAAAAAACTTGTCCTGCTGCTAAATATAATAAGAACATGTAAGAACATACCCATTACTCCAGGGGTGCCCAACCAGTCGATCACGGTCTACCAGTCGATTGTGGGCGGAGTTTCAGTCGATCGCAAGAAGTTTTACAATGTAGACCTATTTATGGCTATGACAAAAAAATAAAATAAAAAACACTAATCAAATGATTGATCACGGGAGGCCAACGTGTATTTTCATAATAATAAAATTAAAAATAAAAGTATGCAGGGAACCTTTTTTTATGCATGCTGATTGCTGGGAATGGTTTGCCACGGTTGCTAGGGTGTTACCAGGGACTCTAAAGCACGAAGAGGAATCTGCAGAGATAATGAGATAATGACATCTATCCCAACTGATATGGCTCCATCTATGGTTGGGCGCACTGCTGGATTTGTTGCTCTGTTCAAGCTGTCTGAAATTTTCCCGGATTTTTGGAGCTCCCACTGCATTATTCATCAACAACAACTGTGCGGCAATATTTTAAATATGAAGCATGTCCTGGACGTTGCGATGAAGATCGCTTGCTCTGTTCGGGCCGGGAGTTTTCAGAGGCGTTTATTCCGTGCCCAGCTGGAGGAGGCAGGTGGAGACCACACTGATCTGCTGCTTTACACTGATGTCAGGTGGCTGAGCCGTGGCAGATTCTTTGAAAGATTTTTGGAACTTTTGCCCGCAATTAAAGAGTTTCTGAAACAGTCACCAACCCATTCTGCTGTATGTTACATCTTCACATCCACATAGTTTGTACTTAATATTTTCCTATTTTTATCTGTTTTCCTGTTGAAGTTTAATCCATCTGCCAGTTTCTCTGCCAATGCCCAGTGAAGTTTATCATTCTGAAAAAGTGGACTTCCCTTCTCCTTCTTCCTGCTTTGAAGTGATTTTAGACAGATTTTATTTGTCATTTTGTTTACACAGGTGTAAAACAAAAAGAAATCTAGTTCGGAACAGCTCTCTGGACAATTTCATCTTATTTTTTTAAAGTGCAGCCTTGAAAAGTAGTAAAAAGTAGTAAAAAAAAAAAAAAAAAAAAATATATATATATATATATATATATATATATATATATATATATATATATATATATATATATATATATATATATAATTTTTTTTTATTTTTTTTAACTACTTCTCAAGGCTGCACTTTAAAAAATAGCCTTTGGAGATCTTGACTGCTCTTTTCTGTAGTTTTGGTGAGTGAGTGAGTGAGTGAGTGAGTGAGTGAGTGAGTGAGTGAGTGATATGGTGTGAAGTTCTGTTTTTGCAACCTATTTTTTGACACAATTGATAATTTCCTCGTTTGGTGGACTTACTGTTTATTCTCCACTTGTGCAAATAAAAAACAAATACTGCATATCAGTTGTGTTTGGCTTGGTTGATCTCTGCATGCCATAAACTTCAACAGTAGATCTTGGTTTAAAAAAGGTTGGACACCCCCGGCTTACTTCAACTACAGTCCGTAGTGTCTGATGAAGTAGTAGTGCCCTGCAACCGGAGGGTTGTCGGTTCAAACTCCGGCTCCACCTTCAGGGTCGTGTGGCCAAGACACTTCACCCACATTGCCTACTGATGGGGGTCGAAGGGACTGGTAGTGCCATTGTACAGCAGCCTCACTTCTGTCAGTGAGCCCCAGGGCAGCTGTGGCTACGATGTAGCTTGCCACCATCAGTGTGTAAGAATGGGTGAATGACTCAATGTAGGGTAAAGTTTTTTGGTCAAGTCCTCTGACCTAAATGTCCTCTTCAGCCTATTATGCTCCATCATACTTTTAAGAAATTAGAAAATGATAAACTACACAACTGCTACTGCAAAATCTGTGTGTGTGTTGGCTGTAACAAAACAAAACACTGGTTTAATGATGGCCGGGTTGGTGGGCTTAACATAAAAGAAGCCAGACACTCCACCAATCATTGCTCTTTGAAACCCTGTCCCCTCCTAAAGCCCGACTAAGCAGTGCAAACTACTGGGTCGCTTGAGGGACCAGGTAAAAAGAAAGGGGGGTGATGCAAATTAGTTGGGTAATTCCGTTTGGAGGAGCAAGGCGGGATTTGCAAATTTTAAGCTGCAGTGGAAAAGGGACTAGAGACAGACAAAGTGGGATTTCAGGATGAAAACTGTTACCTCCAGAACCAGCGTTACTCCATTAATATGAAATTTTGCTTGAAATTTAACGATGAACAATATTGTTTTACCTTTGTGTTATGTATTCACATTTATCTTCATGGAGAACTTCATCATTACAACTTCCTAGTTTGAAACATTACATTGGACATATTCAGGAGAACAGTTGGAGAGAAATAAAATTGAGTTAATCCACAATGATCTTATCTCCTTTTGAAATCTTTGGATCAGAATAGCTCACTTCTTACATTCATATCAGACTAGTTTTAGTTAAGTTTTACAACAAGATTGTGGTAAAGTAACAGCAAAAACAAGGTGCTTTTTGGATATAGTAAGTGATGTAGCTGCCTGTCTTTGTTTCCTATTATTGTCTGATTTCAAATCTTTCATTATAAGTTTATTAATAACCATATTCACAGTTTTACCTAATTATTTAATTAATTCATTTAATGAAGGGTAAGAAATGAGACGGTGACTGATCTGGATCCATGTTAGAGGAATGTTGTTGGAAAGAGTGCTGAAACTTCGTACTAATTAAAATATCAGCTGAGTTGCTGCCATCAACACCCTTGTTTATGTTGGGATCTGGAGCTGTACCACCTTCCTCCAGCTGAGTGCGCCGTGGGTCTCCTGGAGCTGGAGTCTTCCAGCACACCTGTGACGCATCAACTCATCAGGAGACCTCCCCTTTATAACCAGCTGCCAGACCTTGCTTCGACGCCGCAGTGTTGACCTTAGTATGGAAACCTGTCTCTAGCCTGAAGCTCTGGATGAGCTTAACCTGCCAATCTGCCCTGGTGAGCCAAACCTGAAGATTCCTATGTGGATTCTCCTGCTGCTCTTAGTGAAGAGCTGAAACTCTAATCAAGGTCTGCCATTCAAAGTGAGAAGCTAGACGCTGCAGCTGCTCGTGTACTCTGCTGAACAAACAGTCTTTGGACCCAACGGTTCCTCCTCTCTCAAAGAGAAGCCCGGATTCAGTCAAGACTTCAGTGAACCATCCCGGACCAGTTCAAGATCCTGTACTTAACTTGTATTATTGCACATACAATAAACTCTGTTAAACCTTTTACCCAGCCTCCATTGTGTTCTGCATGTGGGCTAAGCAACTAAAACCCATCATGACAGTTTATAGACGTTTGAGATCAGCCTGTTGTTCAGTTCAGTCCTGTTTCCCTGACTGTGACTGGCTGTATGTGCTCTCTTCATCCTCTGACATGGGGGCTGGCTCGGAGGTCGTTGACCTGGCTGTGTGTTTCCTGGACGGGGCCGCCTTTTACAGTTGCCTTTTGTATCCCTGCATCTGTCTCTTTGAACCCCAGTCTCACTCTAAGCTTGCTTCTGCTGGATGTTTCTTCCTGTTAAAAGGGAGTTTTTCCTTTCCACTGCCGCTACAAGCATGCTTAGTGTGAGGGATCGCTCAGTCAATTGGCCAAGGCAATCAACTGGTTTTCGTTAGACAGAAAACTTTGAATCAATTTAACGTGCGATCTGGTGAACTGTAAAGTGCCTTGAGATTACATCAATTCACAACACGTTATCTCAAGGCACTTTACAATTCACCAGATCATACAGTCAAAAATGAACTGGTGCTATATAGATAAACTGAATTGAATTGAATCCACATGGAGCTTTAGTTGGTTTGTGAATGAGGTCTTGAATTGGCCTCGTTGTGCATTCTGTTGTTATACTTATTGTGCCAGCTGCTCCTGGTGGATAGGCTCTGCTGGGTCAATTTCTGGCTGGATTCTACTGTCAGGAAGGGGCAGGTTTGAAGAGGACCCAAACAATGAGAAGGAGGCTGAGGTGGTTTCTTTCAGATTTAATAAGTGGTGGCAACAGAAGTATAAATCCATGTTATAGGATTTATGCTGTTAACTATCCCTGGAACAAAGAAACCAGAACAAAGAACACTGGGCTTCAGGAAGGAATGAAGATAATCCAACAATCAGTTACTGCAGAGGAGGAGTATATATGCCAAGCAGAACATATATAGTGAAACTATTAAGGAGCAGGTGTGGACAGAGGTAGCTAGAATGGAGCTAAGCGAAGGGAGGCAGGCAGGCAGGCAGATATTTTAATACTTAGTAAGTGATAAAAGACTACAGATAAATAATAAGAACTTTCAAATGTTTTTAGTTTTAAGCTGCTCTGCTATTGTTACAGAGGTTTAAAAGGAAGGCAAATAAAATATATTAACTTTAATGAACATGCAAATGAATATTGTTAGCTGGTGAGGGGGGCAGGAAGGTTGATTCTGGTGTAAATTTGCCTGCCAAATAAAGTGAAAAATAGATGTTAGGGAACAGTTGATAAAACAGGACAGTAATGAACGGATGAATGGATATTCTTCTTACTCTTCGGTCTCCATTCTTTATTGGAATAAGATAAAACACAACCAGAAGCTTTGTGAAAGGCAATTTACATTTGCAGAAAAAAGTTATTTTAAACCTTTTGCAGATATTTTTACTTGATTTAAATCTCCTTTAAAATGTGGCGGTGGTGTGGAAGTAACTTCCACACAAACAGCAAAATACATAAAATATTCTGCAACCTCTCCGGCTATGATTAAGATACACAATTACCTCTCTATAAAGAGCCTTTCCCTCTTCCACCTTTTCTATGTCCGTCTTTTATCTTTCCCTTTCATCCTTTACTCAGTCCCTTTGGGTCCTGGACCCGAGCAGCTGAGCTCCTGCTCTACCAAATGTGGATCTACATGTGCCCATGATCACATTCATTCATGACACAAATAAACACCGCCTAACCTGTAACCTTATTTGTTTGAATCAAGACTCTAAAGAGCATGCTGAAATGCTGACCTTGAGGCACGAAGAGATGAGATACTTGAGATGAGATACAACTCAGAGTGAAGAGAAATGAATCCTCTCATTGGGGAGGAACCTTGTGGAGACTTTTCCAGGAGATTGGAGGCAGCCACTTAAGAGAAAATTAAAGCTTTCCAATGATTCAGTGCATTCAGGAAAAAAAGATTAAGGCTTTGTGTCTAAGTAAAAGTACATTCAACTCACTTTTTTCACTCATCTTTAAGTCTTTTTTCCATTTTTTTTTGTTTAAACTAGATTAATTTGCTCTTTAACTGTAAATCAAATCCTCAGAAAAGCTTTGAAAAAATTGTAGGTTTTCGCTTTGGCAAAAGTATGTCTTTGTTTTTAGAAAAAGTCCCTATCAGTGGCAGTGAGCTCAAAAATTTGTATTTCTTGCCAACCCCTAACCTGCTTCCCGAACACCAACCCACCCCCACCCCAATATTTCTAATTGCAGCTGTCTAGGTCATTACCTTGTCTTTTATACTTTCCTGAAATAATTTTTTATTATTATGTGGACTCTTTTTATCCAGCCATGAATTGTGAGCGGGCTCATTTTCTAAATGAGTCTCTAAAGGAGATGTAAGACTGCTTCAAACCAAGTTTGAATTAGTTCATTTGTGCCACACAGATTATTCAAAAGCCACCCTTCCATTCTTAGCTTGATTCAAGGAGTCACACTTTTTCTATTCCAAAGCAGTTTTGTTGTAATAAAAAACATCCCTAGGCTTTCAGAAGGTTTTTCTTTGGCCTTGACCACATTTTTAATCCATGTACCTTATTATTCCTAAGAAGAGGTCTATTATTTGGTTGAACACAAACACACACACACAAAAAAAATTAATGAAATCAACCAATATTATATTAAGATCAAGGGAAACTGTTATTAATATTATTTTATATGTAGGTACTTCAATATAAAGAGCGTGTTTCACAGACTAAATTCATTAATGTCTTGAATAAACAAAAACATATCCAAGTTCTTGGTCAAGTTGACCAAGAAACAAAGAAACTATCACATTATATTGATTTCTAAAATACAAGGAACAAGGCCTGACTCAAAACGGATTTTCAAGGAATTTTGCCTATAATTGTGATATTTCGTTGTATGCGGAGAGTCAGGCGAAGAAGGCAGCCTTAGATGAATTAACAACAAACACAGTCTAACCAGAGCTTACAGACACAGGAAGCAACAACAGATATTAAGGTTCATCACACTGCTAAGCAGAATCATCATTGGAAATCGTGTGGCATGCTAGTATTTTTATCAATGTCTGAAATTTCATGATTACGGAGGCTGGCTGTAAAGAGATGATGCAGTCTGCTCATGCATTTTTTGTTATCTGAGAACCAAGCCTCAACTGAACCGAGCAAAGGTTTATTTGACAAAAGATCTCTTCCTTCAAAAGGTATGTTAGTTCATTATTTGATTTATGATAATCAAATTGGTTTATGTTGACTTACAGAAACTTGTCTGCAGCAGGAAGATTATATGAGCAAACATAAGGGAACTCCCTCTAGTTATTCAAATTTTCACATGCCCAGAAATTCTGGGTAGTAGCAACAATCTTTTAATCAGTTTTAAGGCCAGAAAACATCAAATCCGATTTTGTGTCTGCTCCGACAGATGATCGCGTTGGACAAAGTCGTGCCATTTAGAGCTCATTTAAAGGCACACTATGCAACATTTTTCAGTTAATTAATGTGTTCCATAACGTTTTGGATGATTAAATGGGTCATTTCAGATTGAACAAAGGTATTCTCGGCCGCCCTGGTGGTCTGTGGGGGAAATACCGCACTTGCAATTGCAGGAGCCCTCGGCCCGCACCCACAGGTTTAAAAGTCTCAAGAGAGTCAGTCTTGCTTTACGGTGAGAACTGCTACACGCCCCCAGTTAAAAGCATGCTCGTTGCTAGCACAGTGGCGATCTTTGTGCAGTTATGCTACGTTCACACCGGACGCAACAAAAGCAGCAAAATTGCGTCTGCTGCTTCATTTTTGCTGCTTGTACCAGTTAGTTCTGACGCGCGGCTGAAGCAGCTTTGCTGCTCTGGCTGCGCGGTGCAAAAGTGTGTCTTACGCGCGTTGGGCGGAGCTTCACTATCCTTTCTCTGCCTTGCAGCTATATTTGCTGTGATCTGTGGGAATAAAGTAGTTTTAATATGTTTTTAAGTGAAAAAATCAACCTGAAAACGTAATCAGTGCAGTCAGTTCATTCAGATTATCATCCTGCCTTCCAATATTTTTTCTGTCGGAGCCGCTCAGACCCCCACATACCAGCGGTGCGCCGACAGTAGGAATCCCTTCATCAGCAGCCTCTGGCCGGGTCGCCTCCTCGCGGCAGATGGTAGGTATTTTTCATCTAAATAATCCAAACTGCAGGCAGCAGGATAATAAAAGCGAACATATTCTGCCGGCAGATTTCTGCATTTTAAGTTGATTTAGGCGTCAATAAACTGTTTAAGAGGAGTGATCATAGCGCTCTGATCATCAGCGCTGTGTTTCTCTCCCTGCCAGCTCCCAGATCAGCTTCTCTGATTGGTTGACGCGGCGCGTCGAGCAGCAAAAATTCAAATTTTCCATCTCGAGCAGCAGCGCGTTTGTGGTCAGATGCTTAAACGCGCCCGACGCGCTGCTTCAGCTGCTCAGACGCGCTGCGCCTGCAGCTCAAAACGCGCCGCGGGACCTTTTGCTGCGCCTTGACGCGCGTCAACCATTGACTTTGCATGTAAACTCGCTGCTTTTTCGCACCAGCTGCGTCCGGTGTGAACGCAGCATTAGTCATTCGTTGCGTTTGCCTTTCTGCTAAGCTCAAAACAACCGCGCCTGGCTTGACGGAGAAACCAGGAGAACAGCTCTGCATATGTACGACAGTGCAATTTTACTTTCGCCCTCTGGGGGGAGCCTCGCTGGAAAATCAACACCGGTTGCATAGTGTACCTTTAAAGTCAACGGAGACGATCTCGACATGATGTTACTGAAGGGGTCTTGCATAGGTCTGAATGAGATAGACCCCAGGTCTATTTTAGTCAGACAACGCAACAATTCAGTGGCAATTTCATGGGTCTGAAAGGAAGAAACACACGGTTACAAAGTAAAACACATCCTTCTTTTGGGGAAAATACAAAATAAAATCTTTTAATCGCATGGTATCAGGTTTAGTGGAAGTTATTTTAGTACCCAGATGCAGAGATGAGGGGGCAGAGATTAGTTATTTGCAAATTTAATGAATGGTGGCAACAGAAGCACAAACCCAGGAACAATACAAGAAAATCACAAAACCAGGAGATGCAGAGGAGAAACACACAAGGAGCAAACCAATGAAGAGGATCCAGCAATGAAGAACTGCACAGCAGGTGTACATGTCAGGGAAGAAACAAAGAATGGGCTGATCAGCTGGATTGAAGCAGATCTAGAGCAACTAGAAGGGAGTGAGGGGAAATGTGACTGGCATAGTTATAAAATGATTATATAGGATATTTGGTGTTGGTCCTTTAAGGTGCAGTAGGACATCTATTCTGACGTATTTTTTACCATGTGGCTTAAAGATCTCCCCACAGCCACTTAGCAAGCAGTGAAATAGAAGGTCTGGAAGTGAAACTAAAATAAATGGTTCCCGCTACAGTGAGAAATCAATGAATGACCCCAACAAATCACAAGAGACACGATTGTTTCATGACACGTCAATTATGGTCATCTGCTTGTCCCTCCCCCTGTATATATACCCTCACACATGAACGAATCAACCCCCCAATGCTTGTACAGGACGCCATGGCTGGAAGCTACCCACTCTTACTACATTCACACCTAAAGCAGCAAGAGCAGCAAACACACGCTTCATTTTTGATGCTGTACAAGTTTAGTTCCGATGCGCGGCTGAAGCCTCTTTGCTAGGGTGACCAGATCTTCGCTGCTCTGGCTGTGTGGTCGAAAAACTGGGTTTGATGCATGTTGGGCAGAGCTACGCTGTCCTTTCTTTGGCTGTAAAAATGGCAGCTATATTTGCTGTGATCAGTGGGTAAAAAGTAGTTTGAATCTATTTTGAAGTGAGAAAGTCCACCTGAAAACATGGTCAGTGCAGTCAGTTGATCCAGATTACCATCCTGTCTTCAAATATTATTTCTGTCGGAGCTGCTCAGACCCCCGTACACCGGCGGTGCGTTGTCACTGGGAATCCCATTCAACAGCAGCCTCTGGCCAGGTCATCTCCGGTTTGCCGTGGCGGCTGGAAGGCATTTTTCATGTACGTAATCCAAACTGCAGGCACCAGGATAATAAAAGCGAACATGTTTTGCACACAGATTTCGGCATTATGAGTAATTTAGGTGTTTCAGAGGAATGATCATAGCGCTCTGCATAATCAGTGCTGCCAGTCTCCCTGCCAGCTCCGAGATCAGCAGCTGCTTACACGCGTTGCTCCTGCTGCTCTAGACATGCTGCATGCAGCATGTGCATTCATGTGTTTTGAAGGCGTGGTTTTGAGGGGTGGTCTGAAGGGAGAGGCATGGTTGTGTATGTTCAAAAATATAGCTTGAGGGAACCGTTTTTCCAAGATCTCCTACAGCACCTTTAAGGTCTTTGAACAGAGTGTGTAACAATAGTTGGGATGAAAATGGCATATTTGCTGTTCCATTAGCCCTAACTCAAGCCTGGTTAAGAGCCCTAGAATGAAACCACAGGTTTCTTCCTCTTATGGTATGCTCTTGAATATTTAGATGAGCTGTGTGCTGAGTGGTTGTTTTACAACGAGCAAAACTGCATCATAGCAACAAGGTCTCACTCACTGAAACATCAAATTGTTGATATGGAAGCGTGACCAGATGTCCTCTTTTTCCCAGACATGTCTTACTTTTCATACCTAAAAAAATGTCCAGGTGGAATTTCAAAATTGTCTAGGATTTTGATCGACTAGAGTGCAGCAGCACCAAGCCATGAGCTCCAGGGTTGGGAGAGGAGAGGAAGCCAACGAGGGATGGCTACCTGGTGAAGGTAGCCGTGGCCCGGTGCAGCAGAACCCCCAGACCCCCACCCCCCAAAAAAGGTTTCCTCCTTTTCAGAAACCCAAATCTATTCACCATAGATATGCTAGCATTGCTATTAACAGCTTAGCAACAAAATAGTACTTACAGCTTGCGGTTGTGACAGCCCCTCGTTTAAGATAAAGAAGTTTAGCAAATCCTGCTTTGAACTGTACAAGATTTTGAAACCTGTCTTTGGTAAAATTCTTAGAGCAAATGAACAGCTGTTCATCAAACTTTGCAGTGATCTTCTGATACACAAAAATATTCCATGTCGAGTCTTCGTATCCTTGGGAAGAGTGTGAAAATTTTCCCTTTTCTCCGTGCAGTCTGGAACACTGCATTTGTGTCAGTGGTCCTGGCTCATTTTCAATTGAGAAACTGCCTGTTTTGTAATTCTGGTAGAAGTTAACCCAACTGTAAGCTAAACTGGTGTCTTACATCTACCTCTATTCATGTTCTTGGGCCAGTGAATCAGTGGGCTGGTCTCTATGTGTTGGGATCTGGAGCTGTACCACCTGTCTCCAGCAGAGTTCACTGTGGATCCTCCTGAGCTGAGCCTTCGACACACCTGAAACTCATCTCATCATCAGGAGGATCCTCCACCATATAAGCAGCCCTCAGACCTCGCATCTACGCCGCAGTGTTTATCCAGTTTGGTTAGCACCTGAGCCTAACTTCCTCTGTGAAATCTTTGTTGCCTCTAGTCTCCTAGCTGGAAATTAATTACCTTTGTCTCTGCCTACAGGAAACCTGTTTTTGTCCTGTAAGCTCTGGATGAGCTTAACCTGTCGAGCCTGCCCTCAGAGCCAAACCTGAAGAACCTTCTCTGGATTTTCCCATGCTGCTCTGGACTAAGAGCTGGAAAACCAAGGTCTGTCCTATCGTTAGATGCAAGACGCTGAAGCTGAAACTGAACTCTGCTGAATCAAACAGTCTCTGGAACCAACAGTGCCTCTCTCAAAGCCAAACCCGGATTCTTCAAGGTAGATCTCTGAAGATAACATTTCCACATTCACCAGCTACGTGGCCAACTGAACTGTCTCCTTTCCAGTTACCTGTGAACCAGATCCCCAGAAGTGAACCAGTACCTGACTCTTTCATTGTTCCATTGTTCAATAAACATTGTTAACTTTTACTCCAGTTTCCGTCTCCGTGGTGTTCTGCATATTGGGCCTTCCTGAACCAATCATGACAGAACACTGCGGCGTCACAAGGCCCAGCAGACCACCTCGGTCGTCTTTTGGAGGAGCGGGAGGCTAAAATCCATGGACATGTTCAGGCTCTCAGTGAGTTAAACACCCACATTGAGTTGCAAAACCAAGTAATTCAAAGCCTCGCTAATAGATTGAACAGCGCTAACGCCACGCCGCTAGCACAACCATTTCCGGGTCCAGTCCCTCCTCCGAGGTCACCAGCGGTGACGTCATCGTCAGAATTCCGACCAAGCCTCCCTGAAAAGTTTTCAGGTAACATTAGTGACTGTAAAGGATTTTTATTTCAATGTCGATTAATCTTCAAAAATTCCCCTGGCAGTTTTCCCACCGATTATAAGAAGATATCATTTATTTTGTCTCAATTGACCGGTAGAGCCCTGGAATGGGCACAGGCTAGGTTTTCTTCCGACGAAAGCCTTAGCTGCCAGTACTCCGACTTTATCTCTGAGTTTTCACAAGTCTTCAACTAGGAAACAGATCAAACTGTTGATTCTCGAGTACTTTTGAAACTAAGACAAGGAAATTCTTCTGTAGCTGAATTCTCCATTAACTTCCGGGTTAAAGCCGCAGCTTCCGGTTGGAACCAATGTGCTCTTAAGACAGCATTTTTTGAGGCTCTCAATGAAAACATAAAGGATGAGCTTGCTACCCTTGACGAACCCGCCACTCTTGAGGAATTAATTCGCCTGACAATCAGGCTGGATAATAGGATTCGAGCCAGAAATAGCTCTAAACCAAGGAATCATGGACCTTTAAGTTCTGTTTCTGCCTCTAACATTGCACCTGCCTTCTCCTCTTCCACAGAACCTTTTTCTAAGCCAAGAACTAAGATCCAATCTCTCCCGTTGCCAGTTCAGGCCTCTCATGCGGTTGAAGTGGAGGCCGAACCCATGCAGGTTGGACATACGAGGCTAACTCCAGAGGAAAGGTTAAGGCGTGTCAGGAGCAAGCTGTGCATCTACTGTGGTGAGAGTGGCCATTTCATTGCCTCGTGCCCAGCTAAATCAAAAGCCGGGGCCCGTCAGAGGATCTGAGGAGTCTGACGGGCCATGTTATTTCTAAAAAATCTCCTCGCCTATTACTTCCAGCCACGCTGATTTTTGCTGACCAAAACCTCACTTTATCTGCATTCATTGATTCAGGCTGTGAAAGGAACCTGATTGACTCCAATTTAGTTGAACAACTACAGATTGAAACTGTTCCTCTAACCCAGCCTCTCTGTGTCTCTGCGATTGATGGAAAGAAGCTTCACCAAGTGACTCACCAGACACAACCCCTCGAACTGTTGGTTTCAGCTAAACCATCGAGAAACCATATCTTTCTTTGTTTTTCCCTCTGCATGTTCTCCGTTGGTTTTGGGATTTGAGTGACTGTACATAAACTGGACCGATCGTCATATTGAGTCTTGGTCGACCTCATGCCATGAGACGTGCCTTCGTTCAGCGGCCCCCGCTGTAAGATCTCCTAGAGGGGGGGGGGGGGGGGGGGGGGAGATGGACTCTCCTGACCTTACTTCTGTTCCTCCTGAGTACCATGATTTAGCCCCTGTCTTCAGTAAGGTCAGTGCTACGTCCCTTCCTCCTCACAGACCATACGACTGTGCTATCGAGCTTTTAACAGGAGCTCCTCTACCCGGCAGTAGACTTTATAATATCTCCAAACCCGAACGGGAGACAATGGAGAAATACATAAATGAGTCACTAGCTGCTGGAATAATCCGCCCCTCTTCATCTCCTTTAGGAGCAGGTTTCTTTTTTGTGGGTAAGAAGGATGGATCTCTCAGACCATGTATTGACTACAGAGGTTTGAACCAAATTACTGTTAAGAATAAGTACCCACTTCCTCTACTCGCTTCTGCGTTCGAACCAGTTCAAGGGGCCACTGTCTTTACTAAGCTCGACTTAAGGAACGCCTATCACCTTCTCAGAATCAGAGATGGCGATGAATGGAAGACTGCCTTTAAGACCCCTCTGGGTCAATTTGAGTATTTAGTCATGCCTTTTGGTCTAACAAACGCTCCTGCGTGTTTTCAAGCACTAGTCAACGACGTTCTCAGAGATTTTTTGAACGTGTTTGTTTTTGTCTACATTGATGACATACTCATTTACTCCAAAGACCTCACAGAACACAAGAAACATGTCCGCCTGGTCTTACAAAGACTCCTTGAGAATAAACTTTTCGTCAAAGCCGAAAAATGCGAGTTTCACCAACCTTCAGTCACCTTTTTGGGGTTTGTGCTCGAGGGCGGACAGGTTAAGCCATCTGAGGATAAGATAAAGGCAGTTTTGGAGTGGCCGGTTCCCGAAAATCGCAAACAGCTGCAGAGATTCCTGGGTTTTGCTAATTTTTATCGACGATTCATCAGGAATTATAGTCAGACAGCTCTACCTCTACACCTCTACCTCTCTTACATCAGTCAAGAAAACCTTCCAATGGTCTCCCGAGGCTCAAACTGCTTTTGACAAATTAAAGATGTTGTTTTCCAGAGCTCCAGTGTTAATCCAGCCTGATTCATCGAAACAATTTATCCTCGAAGTCGACGCTTCCGACTCAGGAGTTGGTGCTGTCTTATCTCAGAGACTCGATTCAGACCAAAGAGTTCACCCATGTGCTTTTTTCTCCCGTAGACTCTCCTCTGCTGAGCAAAACTACGACGTTGGTGACCGCGAATTACTGGCCATCAAATTGGCATTAGAGGAATGGAGACACTGGCTTGAGGGAGCAGAACACCCGGTTCTTGTTTGGACAGATCACAAGAACCTTGCCTATATCCAGTCCGCCAAACAGGCCAATCCTCGACAGTCAAGGTGGTCACTATTTTTCTCACGATTCAATCTCATCATCTCTTACAGACCCGGATCCAAGAACATCAAACCCGATTCTCTCTCTCGTCTTTATTCCACTGATCAATCTGAGACTCCTGAGCCTGTTCTACCCGCTTCCTGCACTGTTGGGGTGGTTACCTGGGAGATCACCGATCTAATAAACTCTGCCCTCGCTTCAGAACCAGATCAAGGTAACGGTCCCCCAAACAAGACTTATGTACCTTCTTCTGTCAGGTCTCGCCTAATTCAGTGGATGCACAATGCCAAATTTGCCGCTCACCCGGGGGTGAGTAGAACCATCAACCTCATTTCAAGACGTTTCTGGTGGCCCACTCTACACAGAGATGTTAAGGAGTATGTGCTGGCCTGTTCTACCTGCGCCAGAAACAAGTCCACACATCAACCTCCCTCTGGTCTGTTGCATCCACTTCCTATTCCTTCTTGTCCCTGGTCTCACATCGCAATCAACTTTGTTCCCATTTCTCGAGGTATGTCCACAATTCTCACCATTGTTGACCGATTTTCCAAGTCCTGCCATCTTGTACCCCTCAGGAAGTTTCCTACGGCTTTTCAGACCGCCCAGCTCCTTATTAAACACGTTTTCCGTCTACATGGCATCCCTCAGGAGATTCTTTCCGATCGTGGTCCACAATTCATCTCTCAGGTTTGGAAGGCATTTTGTTCAGCCCTCAACTGCAATTCTTCTCTCACCTCAGGTTATCACCCACAGTCCAACGGCCAAACCGAGAGAATGAATCAACAGCTCGAATCTTCCCTTCGTTGTCTGACCTCTAGTAATCCCTCCGATTGGAGCCAACACCTTCCATGGATCGAATATGCTCACAACTCTCTAAAGTCAGCTTCCACCGGCCAGTCTGCTTTCCAGGTCAGTCTTGGTTATCAACCTCCACTTTTCCCCGCAGACGAGAGAGAGATTTCGGTCAAATCAGTCAACCACCACATCCGCCACAGTCATCGCATCTGGAGAGACACCATAGCCACCCTCAACCGTTCCATGGAGACCACTAAACGTTTCGCTGACTCAAGAAGACGCCCTGCACCAGTTTACTCCGTTGGTCAGGAGGTATGGCTTTCCACTCGGGACATTCCCCTCAAGGGGATGTCCCGTAAACTCTCTCCCAGATTCATTGGCCCCTAGAGGATTTCCCAAGGTCATAAACCAGTCTGCCGTACGACTACAACTGCCTCCGACTCTTCGAATTCATCCCACATTCCACGTCTCTCAGATCAAGCCCCCAATCTCCAGCCCTTTGTGCCCTCCGTCCGACTCCCCTCCAGCCGCCCTGGAAGTCGATGGACATCCGGCTTTCACCGTCCGCCGGATCGTGGACTCCCGTCGGCGAGGTCGTGGTTGGCAGTACCTCGTCGACTGGGAGGGCTACGGTCCGGAGGATCGTCAGTGGGTTCCTGGTTCCTACATCCTCGACCCATCCCTCATCGAGGAGTACGAGCGATCCCTCCCATCGACGTCTTCTGGACCGCCAAGAGGCGGTCGTTGAGGGGGGGGGTACTGTTGGGATCTGGAGATGTACCACCTGTCTCCAGCAGAGTTCACTGTGGATCCTCCTGAGCTGAGCCTTCGACACACCTGAAACTCATCTCATCATCAGGAGGATCCTCCACCATATAAGCAGCCCTCAGACCTTGCATCTACGCCGCAGTGTTTATCCAGTTTGGTTAGCACCTGAGCCTAACTTCCTCTGTGAAATCTTTGTTGCCTCTAGTCTCCTAGCTGGAAACTAATTACCTTTGTCTCTGCCTACAGGAAACCCGTTTTTGTCCTGTAAGCTCTGGATGAGCTTAACCTGTCGAGCCTGCCCTCAGAGCCAAACCTGAAGAACCTTCTCTGGATTTTCCCATGCTGCTCTGGACTAAGAGCTGGAAAACCAAGGTCTGTCCTATCGTTAGATGCAAGACGCTGAAGCTGAAACTGAACTCTGCTGAATCAAACAGTCTCTGGAACCAACAGTGCCTCTCTCAAAGCCAAACCCGGATTCTTCAAGGTAGATCTCTGAAGATAACATTTCCACATTCACCAGCTACGTGGCTAACTGAACTGTCTCCTTTCCAGTTACCTGTGAACCAGATCCCCAGAAGTGAACCAGTACCTGACTCTTTCATTGTTCCATTGTTCAATAAACATTGTTAACTTTTACTCCAGTTTCCGTCTCCGTGGTGTTCTGCATAGTGGGTCTTCCTGAACCAATCATGACACTATGTCAATTTCGGGGCATAACAAAAGTACAGGCCAGAACCAAATAAGGCACCGAATTGACGTCAATTCGGTGATTTGTTTGAATTCACCCGTTTTATGGTGGAAGTTTAGAATTGTGAGATTTACAGAGAAAGGAGCTGTCAATGGGATTTGAACTTCTCTGTACGTCCATTTCACCCAGTAAACTATTGTTATTCATCTATGACAATGTAAACCTGGTTTGGCATTCTATGACCCCTGTAAAACCTACGGTGGAGGGGCGTGTCTTCAGAGCGGCATGGTTCCGGTACATGAGCAACAATGGATCGCAACCACTGCTTTTATCCAGTTGAACTTTCAGAGTTAGCAAAACTTGTCTTCATCTAAGCCTTCATTTTGTATGTTGGTCCCAGTTCCAAGCATTCTATTTAAGGAAGTGTTCCCTCTGATTTCCTCCTCATACTCTTAGATGTGATTAACCTATTGCTGTTACAGGTATACCTCAAGCTTTTAAAGTAGCTCTAGTTAAGCCTTAAAGTAAGAAATGCATGTTACTTCAAGGGCCTGTAAACCCCGTCAGATAGCGTTCCCCTCTTCTTAACATGGGGGGGAACAGTATCTGCTGTGGTCTAAATATCATCAGTTTGGATTACCTCTACTCATGGGTGTCACATTTTTTAACAGGGCGTTCAGATCCGGTGAGTGTCCGTCCGTCCGTCCGTCCGTCCGTCCGTCCATCCATCCATCCATCCCGATTTCTCCCTTTTGTCATATAGGCTAACATTTGATTGTTCACACTCTCCGTAGTTCCCCTGTGGCACGAGCACAGGGTGGCTGTTAGGCACCTTTAGCAGGCATGTGCGTTTCCTGTCGCTTGCGTCTGTTTCAAAATATGCCTTCGGCTCTTGGGACTGATGGCTTCTGTCATCCAAGTTGTTTCTCTCTCCTGTCTGCACATTGGAGGATTTCAGCTTTGGGTAGTGGCGCTAAGGCTCTCCCCTGTGTGACATGGGCCAACGGAGGGTGGCGGTGACAGCAGAGTGTGTTGGGGCGCTGCACCTGGAGTTCTTAAAGCAGGGTGTGCCGTTAGGTCCAGTGCTCTAATGGAAGGTGATCCCCACGGATGCAAGCCTGTCAGGTTGAGGAGGAATCCACAATGGTCGTTTTGTAAGAGGTGTCTGGAGCCAGAACCTCTGGCGGTCCCACATATATTACCTGGAGCTCTCTCCCTGAGACGGTCATCACGTCCTTGTGAGGACTAACAAGACCACTACAGTGGCTTATATCAAACGACAGGGAGGACTTCATTCCCTTCGGGTACAATCATCAATCAATCAATCAATCAATCAATCAATCAATCAATCAATCAGATAACTTTATCGTCACCTACAATTTACATTGCAATCAAGATTTCAGTTTCAGTACAAACCTTCCCTAACAAAATCCCCTTGGGCTGGGTTAAATGGAGATAGTTCATTTTGTTGCTCTGTACTTGTGACAGTGTAATGACAATAACATACTAGAAAAAATAAATAGAACACTCAATTAAATGAAAATAATCCAATAAAATTAACCAAAATGCTCAACCTGGTGGTTTAGTATATCTATTGAGGGGTCTTTACTTAAATATCTTAATTTCTTCAGAGCATTTTAAGTCTAAAAAGCTCCAAAGTTCTTATTTCACTATGAAGAGAATGTTAGTGCCCTTAGTTTTAATTGAAATTTGCTGTCATTATCAGCTATACTGTCCAACCCCAGTCCTTAGAATAAAAACATACAGATCTGTACATACAATGACATACTCTGCCGACACAATGTTACAGCTGCGCCTTTGTGCTCCTTTAACCTTGAGGTCTGTGAATGTCCAGCTGTGATAATCTCCCTACTGTTACAGGACACACACCCACGCACACCCCCACACCCTTTCAGCAGAGACAAGCATCAAGAAAAAGCACATATATTTAAACATCACACTGCAGAAACACAAATACCATCAACACCTGCATATGGTGGTAATAGGTGGAACATTTAAGATATTTTTTCTTATTCTCTTTCTATTGACTTGAATCAGCTTTAGTCTAATCAGATAACCAGGCGGTGTATGTGGGGTGGGGGGGTTGTGTGTGCGTGTGTGTGTTATTGGCTGTCCTCTGCTTAACTGGCTAGACGGACACAGCCTCCAGGAATGTCAAACCTCCAACCTGCATTTTGATGTGGGCACCCGCAGTCACTTGAACACCATCGTCTATAGCGGGGTACCGCATGCCCCACTCTGTGTATTAATGTGTATGCCTCTGTTTGAGTGGAGGCCACTGACTTTATGAGAACTTGAAAGACGGGGTGTTGTTGTGTTCCTCTTTAAAGACGTTTCCATGAAAATGTTAGATTTGGGGGATTTTTGCGCTAATTTTTCAAATTCTCCCAGGTTTTTAATCTGGAAACAAGCTTGGACGTGTGATGGTAGAGTTTCTGTGTGAGTGCTCTCTAACTGCCAGTGACAGTAGCTTGGCAAGCGATCTGCACTGCCACTCAGTCACCCTGCTGCCTTCTTGCTTTCCTTTCATCCCTCCACTCCCTCTGTGACACAACCTGGGGTTTTTGAGAAAGTTTTCAGTAATTTGTTCTTTTATCTTTTTACATGCATGTGTATGTGTTTGCATGTATTGCCTGCTCTGTCTATGTAATGGCAAAACCTTTAAAAGCTTAAAAAAAACTCCACTATGACAATTCAAAATTTGCTGAAATGCAAAATTTACATCTTAGAAAAATAACTAATTAATAATGTTTTAAGTGCCGGGCAAACAAGATACACAAATGGTATACAGTTGTCCTGCTGGCATAGGCTGGTTTGAACAGATAAATAAAAAAAACAATTAGATTCAATGTAAAGGAAATTTGAACTGCATGTTGTTTGTCTGACAAACAACATGCAGTTAAATTAGAATCTTCCTTTAAAGGAAGATATGGGTACAAGATAGTATTTTGGTTTTATTGCCTCTGCAAGTTCTTCATCTCAGGGTCTGTTGTATTGGTTTGTGTTTTGTGTTTGGCCCTTTGAATCATATATGACTGCTTATGTAATTTCTTTGGAATGAATTTCAAGATGTGTCCTTACATGCCAGGGAACTTAAACCGCAGTGCTCCGCCTCTCTTCTTTTAAGATGGCTTTCTTCAACCATCTTTAAAATCATCTGTCCTCTCTGTCCAAAATCTAGAATTGATGTTTGTCAAAAAGTAAACTCGTACAGTTTTAAATAATTGTTCCTCAGAAACCCTCTCTTGGCACTCCAACTTCCCCAACTTTCAATGCCCCTACCCATCCCCACCCGTTCCACCAATACACAAATCAATATTACTTCCAAAGCCACCTGTGACTATGCAAGTCAGGGTTACGATTAGAAGAAAAGATGTCCTGGAAAATAGACTAAAAACAACACCTGTATCTGCCATATCATTTTATGCTCGTACAGATAAGTAGAGAGAAAAAAAATCCTCCTCATATCTCTGTAAGTAGGCCTTTGATTTCCCTTATCCCTTATTAACCAGTATTGGATTATGGAGTGTTTATCTTGAACATTTTGGCTGAGCATAAATATACAATGCCTTGCAAAAGTATTCAGCCCCCCTTTGCCTCATTTCAGGCTTTAAATATAAAGATATAAAATTGTAATTTTTTGTGAAGAATCAAAAAATGGGACACAGTTATGTGGACAGAAATCTACGTGATGTTTTAAACTAAAAGTTAAACTTTTTAAACTAAAAAAAAAAAAAAAAAATGAAAAATTTGGTATGCAAAATTATTCAGCCCCCTTGAGTTGATACTTTGTAGTTGTAGGTCCCTTGGGGTGTTTCACTATCTGTTTGGATCTGGAGCTGTACCACCTTCCTCCAGCTGAGTGCGCCGTGGGTCTCCTGGAGCTGGAGTCTTCCAGCACACCTGTGACGCATCTACTCATCAGGAGACCTCCCCTTTATAACCAGCTGCCAAACCTTGCTTCGACGCCGCAGTGTTGACCTTAGTTTGGAAACCTGTCTCTAGCCTGAAGCTCTGGATGAGCTTAACCTGCCAATCTGCCTTGGAGAGCCAAACCTGAAGATTCCTATGTGGACTCTCCTGCTGCTCTTAGTGAAGAGCTGAAACTCTAATCAAGGTCTGCCATTCAAAGTGAGAAGCTAGACGCTGCAGCTGCTCGTGTACTCTGCTGAACAAACAGTCTTTGGACCCAACGGTTCCTCCTCTCTCAAAGAGAAGCCAAGGTAGAATTCTGAATTATCTAAGGACTCACGCTCATCTGCCTGCCTTTCTAATCAAACTATCATCTCTGCAGACTTCAGTGAACCAGCCCGGACCAGTTCAAGATCCTGTACTTAACTTGTATTATTGCACATTCAATAAACTCTGTTAAACCTTTTACCCAGCCTCCGTTGTGTTCTGCATGTGGGCTAAGCAACTAAAACCCATCATGACACTATCAATTTTGCACATAGCGAGATTGAAATGATTGCCAATTCTTCCCCCAAAACAGCTGGAGCTCAGTGAGGTTGGAAGGAGAGCGTTTGTAAACAACACGTTTTAGTTCTTTCCACAATTGATTCTTCTTGATTGACTTTGGATTTTGACTAGACCATTCTCGCACTTGGATATGTTTCTTTATGAACCATTCCATTGTAGATTTTTCTTTCTTTCTTCCAGAATGGTCCTGTATTTGGCTCCATCCATCTTCAAATCAGTTTTAATCTCCTTCCCTGTCCCTGCTGAAGAAAAGCAGGCCCAAACCATGATGTTGGCATTACTAATTTGGAGAGGGTGGTGTGTTTAGGGTGTTGTGTTGCATTTACACAAATATGACGTTTTGCATTGTTGCCGAAAAGTTGGATTTTGGTTTCATCTCACCAGAGCACCTTCTTCCACATGTTTATTGTCTCAATCAGGTGGCTTGTGCAGAACTTAAAAAACAAAATGACTTTTTACGGATATCTTTAAGAAATTACTTTCTTCCATAAAGGCCAGATGTGGCCTCAGCTGCAGATCTCTGCAGTTGTTCCAGTGATCATGTGCCTCTTGGCTGCATCTCCGTTCTTCTCCTTTGAGCTAAAAGTTTAGAGGGAAAGCAAGGTCTTCCAATCAATTGAATTTCAATTCAATTCAGTTTATTTACACAGCGTCAATTCACAACACGTTATCTCAAGGCACTTTGAAGTTCACCAGATCATACAGTCAAATTGACAGTAACTAAACTTAATTTAATTGCATTAATAGACAGAAATTATCCATGCCTGTCTAATCTTCTTATCTTTGGGAAGACAGTAAAAAATGTCCCCTTTCTCTGTGCAGCCTGGAACACTGCATTTACGGCCGTGGTCCTGGCTCATTTTCAATTGAGAAACTGCCTGCTTTGCATTTCTTGTAGATGTAACGCCAACTGTAGGCTAAACAGCTAAACTTGTGTCTTACATCTAACTCTATTCATGGCCTTGGGCCAGTGAACCAGTAGGCTGGTCTGTATGTAAATATGATTAAGTAAACTCTGTTTTGCATTCTATGACCCTTTAAGGGTCTTTTTTCAGGGAGCCATAGTGGCAGTTCGTGGGAGCGGGGCTTAACCCCTGGATTCCACGCGCAATGCCTAGGCCGCTACTCCCCAAAGCAGGCATTAGCTTGAAGGGTCTTGCGTGAGGACCAACAATGGCAGCTCATTCCCCGAAGCTGGGATACTAACCCAGGCTTCCTGTTTGCAGGATTGTGACTTTCCACTTGAGCTAGCCAGCCGCTAATTTAGACATTGCTTTTTAGGCCAAATCTGGTCGGTCTGATTTTGTCCAACTTTAGTCCAATAATAGATGTTGAACACATAGTCTTTTCAATGATCTGAATATTACAGCTTCAACCTTTCCCTTTTCAAACAAAAGTAGAAATTTTGGACGCAAATTATGTGACCTTTTCAGTGTATTTTAAAGCCAATTTGGGCTCGGTGGGCCCACTGAGCCAAAATTGGTTGAAAAGAAATTAAAAAGATGTTGTAGGCTATTGGTGTATTTTGGACAAACCATCACCTTGGGTTAATGTTCAAGATTGAATGACCAACCTACTAACTCAATCTCAAAATCATCTGATAAGACCAGATCAACAGGACTTCATTTAGCACGAAACAAGGTTTGTGGCACACTCACATTTTTTTGTTTTACCAATTATTTTATAAAGCTACATATAGTTGTAAAGATGTACATTTGTGAGGTACTATTGAGTTTTATCTTCAGCAATAGAATGTTACGGTAAGCCAATTGTTAAGTACAGTAACAAGATGAAGAGATTACTAATACGTTAATGTAGTTTTGTCTTTTGAAATTGTAATTGTAACGGTAAACATTTTTCCAAGAAACAGCTGAGTGCACTATTGCTAAGGCAACACGTTGCCAGGGCTCTTTTTCAGAGAACCTGCAGCTAGGATGGCCTGTTTACCTTGACTTTTGTCCTTTTTCTTGTCATAGGTCAGAAGTAGCATGGTAAGTACTTGTATAAAGAGTCCTCTAAGTCGTACCCGTTTTTTGCTCCTGCTGGCAAACAGATTTCCTTGCTCTCAATCCTTTGTTATGATCTATTAATATGTGCGTCAGAAGCATTTTATTTTTATTCAGAAGTATTTATTTTTGACTTGCATTATCCAAGTACTATATATGGCTACTAGTGCAATTTTGTTGTGAGAATATATTTAATCGAGGAAATAAGTATGATAATCTGAATATATAAGATCTAAATAATAATATTATTTATTATTTACATTACAATAATATAATAAATCATAATAATTACACATTAACAACTCAACTTGCTGGGTTTAAAAAAAAACTGCAGTGCAGTCAATGTGAGCTCTTTTTTTGGGTTACATAAACAACTCCATTGTTGTATTAAGGGAGCCAAGCTAAATTGTTGGGTTAGATGAACCAACATGTGTTCTGTCCAATATTCAACTTGCACTGTGTTTGGAAGCTACCCAAATTGTGTTGTTTTTAACCCAAGTTAATCATAACATTGATCATAGAGTTTCATATCATGTTACATTATGAAAGGCTGTGGTTTATTTGGCTTTAACTGCATGGTGATGGTGCTATCTTCTACAGGCCAGTGGTCACATGGGTCACATCTGTAAGCTTCCGTATATACAAATGCGGCCTGAGAATTGGGTCTGCTGACTTTAAAGCAAAACATTTTTATAATACGAAACAAGCTTGCTGTGAAAATGTATGATCCATCAATAAGGGTATGCATATTTTAGAGGGGAACGGTGATACACATATGGTGACAGAGGAGAACAGAATAATTCAGGAATCATAATTTCTCTCAGACATCCATTCGCTTGGTATGGAACTCCGATTAAAGACTTTATCTAATCAGACAGAACAGTTAGATAAATCCTTGTACTGGTGAGTAGTTACTTTAACCTTTGTGTAATGGTGCACAATGGATGTACTGGCACTACTGGAGAATATTGAAAATAGGAGTATCAGAAATGCATTTCTGAGTGAAAGCATTTTATTAGGATTTATGAGCTGAACTGGGTCCAGTATTAAATAATTCAATTTAATTTAGTTTATTTCAGTATCGCCAATTCCTAACACATGTCATCTCAAGGCAATTTTCAGAGACAATTCATCCAGATAATAGTCAAATTGGTTCAAAGTAGTCTGTCTAAGGATCATCAGCTGATTGCATTGACTCATTGAGTCTTCACCAATCCCTCACACCAGGGGCGGATTTACCATTAGGCAAAACTAGGCAGTTGCCTAGGGCCCCGGGTTCCTGGGGGGGCCCCTAAAACTCCTTTTACATGTATGGTTAATACAGCTATTACTTATTTGTGCACATTATGTTTTTGATAAAAATCCTGTCGCTAAAATGCCATTACAATGCTTATAATATTAAGTGTGTCTCGGGGCCCCCCCTACAGTGTCCACTACATTGGTTCAGTCCATTTGCTGCGCATGGGCAGAAATGTCCAAACACACGGCAGCAAACTATTTGAAAACAAACGGCGCGAAGAGACGATACAAGCAGAGCGGGGGAGAAGAGAAAAGAAAGGAAAGAAAGATGAAAAGAAGTTACTCTAGCGGTGCTGAAAAGAGGAAAGAAGAATGAAAGTAGGAAGTTGCTTTCAAAGTTACCGAAAATGACTGACTTCCCCCAGATTCCACATACTCCGTCAGCGCTCTGCCCCGCTGACGTACGTCGTGCGGAGCGCTTGTCTTTCATGTAAATCAATGAGAGCTGTTCCACATCCACCGCTACTCCTCTGCACGTCTCCGTCCACGTAGGTCTTCTCCGTCCGTCACGGACAAAATACGGAGTAGAGCTATTTTTTGCTCCGCTCTGGTCCGGCCAGTTCAAGATCGGTAACTAGAAATTATAGCCTAATTTTTATACATTCCAAAAAAACTATCACCGTTTATTTAAATGATTGGATGCAAACTATTGGTTCAATTCACCAACCAGGAAGCAGATTTCTCATCTCCATCAAAATATTTATTTTATACCAAGGGACTAAAAGTTTAATCAAATCCATTCAAAAGAAACTTATTGTTACAGGAATGGATGAAGAGATGCTGAGTTTGGGAGTAGAGAACAAAGTTCATTCAGAAAAAGCAGTTTTAAATTATCCTACTTATCCCCGTTACAAAAATCTACAAATATATATATATTATATATATATATATATATATATATATATATATATATATATATATATATATATATATATATATATATATATATATATATATATATATTATTTGGGCAGAAACTGAACATATGCTGAAAGCTGATGGGGATTTTTTTAATGTCATATTAAATTAAGCGCTCACAGGGTTTATACAGGAATGAGTGACTCTAATTTAATGCTATTTTAATGCTATTAGAAATGATTTTAATGCCATCAACAAGTACCATGTACACAAGTTATTAGTGTACATGAAATATGAAGGAGCTGTAAGCACAGTTCCATGACTCTTGTATGTATGTAAACAAACACACACACACACACACATATATACATATTTATATATATATATATATATTCTCTTGCTTTTTCTCCGCCTCGAGCTTCCCTTCTGAATATACGGCTTTATGATCAATTTCACGCAAATTATTAGCGATATAATATATCTGACAAAATTGTTTTTATAAACATTTTTATTAAAGAATCATAAATGCCACGATAAACATATTTAATTAATTTTAGTGCCAATTAAGGCCTTGATAAAAAAAAATTATGAATTGTTAGTATTTTTAATGATCCGCGGAACCCTGGTTCATCTGGTGCATGCCCTCTACGATCTCCAAGGAACTCAGAGGGGAGCGGACGGGAGCCACACTGTAGGCTTTGCTTTGCGCAGGCGGGCTGGAGCGCAGCGGGGCGGGGCGCTGATGGAGTATGTGGGATTTCGGGGTTCGGCTTCTTCACTGCGGCAGCGGCGAGCAGCAGCAGCAGTAACCCACGAACAGCTGAAAACTCAGCGGTAACGCTGGTACCTGTTGAGGAGGATCCATCGTGTGGTGTTGAACAACTAGTGAGTATTAAGCTGTTGAAGGGGACATTCCCCCTATGTTGATAAGTATTTATGTACCTTATTGAAGATGGGTCGTTTTAAAGTAAGTTTCTAATTTCTTTTGGATTTGCTACAAACGATGAAAAATCAATTATTTAGGTGTTTTTTTATGTTGAATTTCAGGAAAATTTCAGGCTTTTAAATGTTGTAAAATCACCCATAAGTTTTAGGTGTTTTAGTCCTTAATAATTTAAGTTATACATTCAAAAAACATAAGGAAGTTATTACCAACATCTCACTCTGCTTTACAGCTTTGTATTAACATTGCTTTAATGTGTGTTATTGTGTACAGCTGGGCATGTTAAGGGTCACATTAATTTTTTTAATTGTCATATTTGTAACAACACTAGTCGTTCCTGTGACATGCACCTTTTATTTATTTATATATACACACACACACATATATATATATATATATATATATATATATATATATATATATATATATATATATATATATATATATATATATATATGAGAGAAAGATTCTTTCCATCGAGTTACAGTGACATAGACAAACTTGAAGATACATGACATCCTCAAATTTCTATTCTATTAAAATTTCTGTATCTGTATAATGGGTCTGTTCTATATGTTGTCTTCTCAATTCAGAGGGCCCCATGCCTGTCTTTGCCTAAGGCCGCAAATTTCCTAAATCCGCCCCTGCCTCACACCAAGCATGTTTGTAGAGATAGTGGAAAGGAAAAGTCTCTTTTAACAGATAAGAAACCTCCAGCTGTCAACCACCATTGGTCGCCAGCTCCACAGGCGACCAATGGTGCCATAAATGCCACCCCTGGCCATGTCCTGGCCACCACACTGGCCACCCTGCTCACAAGTGTAAATTGTAGTAGCATCAGTTTAGCATTCCATCCCAGTATCCATACTCAGCGACGCAGCCACTCTTCTTGACCTTCTAGTGCACTGTAGCCAATCTGTCACTCTCCCCTACCCCTCCATCCATTTTTGTTACTGTTGTGCGCTCATACAACTACGGCTCAGCACGTACTGCCTTCTACGGTGAGAAAGGGATTAGTAGAGAAAAACGAGTAAGACTAACGGTAAGTAAATAAATAAAATCATTCATTTGTAAAAGAAGAGGGGGATATATGAACTGTAAGAATTTTTCTGTTGATAAATTGGCCTACACTGTACGATTTTCTGCCCTTGTCGGGCTGATTCTCCAGTTCTAAGAGAATTTTTCGATCTGGCCGACTTTCTACCTGATCGGGCATTGTGTAGTTTACAGGAGGTAACGAGGGGCAACCAGCCTCTCCGGACCACCTCCATATCAGGAATTGTAAGGTCGGGAGAAAATCAAATATGAAGCTCACTCTAGTAAGCTTCATATTCCTCTTCTACTCATTTGGCTTCCGGATAGACAAGTCCGAGTAGCACCATCTCCCTGCGGAGCTGAGTCCAACGTGGTTTTTAGAAGTACAGTGTGAGCAGGTAGATCACATCAGAGCATCAGGCCGCACAGTGTGAGAACATATACCATGAACTGTGAACTTTTAAACCCTGCGGTTTTGTCTTACAGTGTGAGCTATAGCTGCGTGCAACAATAAAAAAAAATCGTACAATGTATTCCGGGCTTTACAGCGACTTTTGGTGTTTTTTCAAGTTTTTTGACAGAGTTGTCCAATTCCAGACAATAAAAAGAAAGCCCACAGACATCTCCTTTTTATTTTAAGAAGACAATAACAGCGGAAAGAGATACAGAGATGACAGGGCACCAACATCGAACCAGTGACGAGGAGGAGGAGCAGGGGGAGATGGTTAAGATCAGAGATGCAGCCAAGAGGCCCATGATCACTGGATGTAGAGGGAGATGTAGCTGCGTGTCTTTGTTTCCTGTTGCTGTGCATTTTTTTCCTCTCCACTGTCGCTACAAGCATGCTTAGTGTGAGGGATTGCCTATGAGTCAATGAATCGATGCAATCAACTGCTTTTGCTTGGATTGAAAACTTTGAATCAGTTTGACTGTATGATCTGGTGAACTGTAAAGTGCCATGTGTTGTGAATTTGCACTATATAAATAAACTGAATTGAATCGAAACTGTTAGGAATCCAGTTTTTGTGGGTTATTTGTGTGTTTTTCTCTCTCCACCACCATGTGGTGTTCTGTCCTCGTTGGGCCTCCATGCACACCTGTGGCTCGTTGGATCATTACTGGAGGAGTATTTGAGCAGTGGGCTGTCACTACCTCAACGCCAGAGTGTTTGCCAGTTTTGGGTACTCTAGCCAAGCTGAGATTAGCAGAGTCTAACCTAAGCTTTGTTTCTCCGAGTGTAATCAAGTTATTGTCTTTGCTCTTTGACAGCCTTCCTGAGTAACTGGATACCTGGACATTCTCCCCTGGAAGGATTAACTGAGTACACACTGAGCAGGGGAAAACATCCACATGATCCGTTCAAGTCCTCATCGGCATCGGCAATCCAAGTGACAGTCCACTCCTTTACTCCTCTGGAGTCTATCTGTCCGCCCTCCAACAAGTTCCCTCTTCTCTGGATTAACCCCCACAAGCTGGATTCAAGGATTGACAAGAGCCCCCTCAAACGTTAGTCCCTCTCCAGTAACATTCAAGCCTCAGTCAAATTTCCTACGGTCCTTGAACTGATCACTGTGATCTCCCCTTCAGACTTCCCAGTTCCGGTTCACCAGTCCACTGAGTTCCAGATCCAACTTCTGTTATTCATCTACATTTAATAAACCTGTTAAACTTTTTCCCTTGGTCTCCGAGTGGTTCTCTGCATGTGGGTCAGATCTCTTAAACCAATCATGACAGAAACTGAATTGATGGTGTAATAAAGCCCTGCAGCTGTACACAAACCACTCATTAAAAGCTCACAAATTATTGGGTCTAAAGAGGGTGCAAAGTCTTGGGAAAGTGAGTATGCTTAGGTAAATCTAATCTAAATCAAACTAAAAGGGCCTTCACAACGCCCATAGAGGTCGCCGGCATGCCTGCACCGCAGCTGAACAGCAGCCACACAGCAGCCACACAGCCGGCATTAGACCTAATAATGGTTGAAATTGCTTCTAAAACCCTCTGGGCTTAACAGTATAAATCCAATCTTACTGTAAATATACAAACACTTCACATATTCCATTATTGTTTTACCAGGGCTAACTACTGTAGGATTTCTCACTAATCTCTAGGAAACCTTGAAGGTGGTGTCATCTCTTATCTTTTTTACTGAGAACATCCGTTCAGCTACGTAACTGAGAGAGACTATCCCTCAAATCCTGAAATGAATTAATTCTTGATTTTAAGGAAGAAGCATTTCCATCATGTTCCAAGTGCATCAATTGCTGTTAATGACTGTTTAGTCAACCTTGCCAAATGGCCTCTGAAGTTTTTAATGTCGCTCATTCAATTAAAGTTGGACTCAGAGATGAACCTTGGGGGGGGCAATAAGTCACTAACTGGTATTATCCTGCCCGGCTAATTACTGAAGCAATGAACTTTAATTAATATTTCAGGCTGGTGTGTGTTTAAAATGGGTGAGGTAGCCTCTTCACACATCTGAGGCTACCTTCCTTTATCTCAAGCGATCTCTTTTCAACACACTCGTGCATCGTAGGCACTGACATTTGGAGGAGTGTCTCGGTTCGCGTGAGAGACGGTGACACTGTGAACTGACGAAGGCTACCTGTGCTACTGGGATTAGCATAATTATCTACCTCATCAGAACTGGTATAAAGCAGAGAACAACAGAAACAACGATACCGGCTTCTGTTTCACCAGAACAGCTTTTCCTTAATTTGAATAATGATAAATATAGCTCCTAAAAGCTTAAAACTAATTAGCAGTTTTTTAAGTTTTTGACTTCCAGTGAGACGTCTTAAAAATAGGCAGCAGCTTATATCTGTGAAATAGGGATCCAGTGTACAAGAGAAATTGTGAGTTGGCGCAAATAGACAGGTAGGCAAGGTCAGTTCTCCTAAACATTTTTTTCATTTATTCACCAAACTTCTTAAGTGTTGAATAGCTTTTTGATCTGCTCTTTGTTTGTTTGTTTTTATTATATAAATTAGGTTATTTGCAGAATGGAAAGGAACCCAAGTGCAGCATGAAAAATATGTAATTTTATTATTTATTCAAATCTACAAAAAAACAAATACGTAAACACAGGACATAGTGCACTAGTGGCGATGAATCACATTACATGATGTAAAACAAACAGAAAACAGGAGTTCTTAAAAAGCAGGTTAGAAACCCTTTTCAGTAAAAAATTGCGAGGAATAGATTTTTTTATTAGACTGTACGTTGTGAAGTATTTAGGCTTTTTGGGTTGATTTGTGGGAACATTTTACTTCTGTATCTAAAAATGGGCACCCGAAGTGATGTGGGATCTCTCGTTTACTGTTCCGTCTGCTCTCCTGTAAGATTTGAATCAGGGCTGGAATAGCGGTGGTGCCTCTGAGGGAAAAAGTTTAATTCATTTCAGCATCATTTGTTTGTACTGCCCTGACAAACACAATATTTGACAATGTTTATGATCAATAAATGCATTATCAAATGTCTACAGAACTCAGACAAATTCATCTCTACCTAATCTCGATCTCCACACAGAGCTGAAGCAGCACCGACTACCGACAATGCCAAGAAATGTCAACTTATTGGTAAATTTGTGTTTAAAAAGGTCTGTTCTTATCCCAATTTTCCTTACAAACCTGATTATTTGCGTATGAACAAGCTTTTCTTGTCAACACAGTCTCCCACCTGAGCTGCGGCTCTCTGAAACCCCTCCAACCATTGGATCTAAATTTAAAGTATTGAAATAATTGTTGTGTTTGTAGCTTTTGCTTATGAAGTTCTTCTATTTAACTGTTTCCACTCAAAGAAGTGTTTAAGATAAAGTAGGCATTGCTTCATCAAAAGAAAGAGAACAATAAAGGAGTTAGTGTCAAATTTAGCTGCATCTTGTGTCTGTTAACGCTGTGTGAGTGATGCTACCTACTGGGCTTTGCCTTGAGCAAGCAGCACCCTTCACTTCTCCTTGCCCACAGCCGTAGGGTGTCCAACACTGCTCTGGGGTAGACAGAGAAACTTGTATCAGTCAGACAGCTGGCCTGATGTGAACAGTAGCTTTTTGGTTCATGCACAGGTACTTTGATTATTTCCTGTTTGTGTTTTATGTTTCTATCAGGCCTTAAAGGTTGTAGAGCTTATGTTTCTGAAAAGGTGAACTATAAATGTACATTTTGAATCAGAGCTTACATTACGGCTCCTCTAATTGTATTATTGAATTTTACTTGAACCATAAATTGCTGATGAAGAGCAACATTTTTTTGTTGATTCACCAGAGAAACCTTAAAATAATCACGTTATTGATACAACAGAGCAGGTTTTTACAGAGGCGGTGTTTGCACTGGAGCTAAGGAATGATGAACAATTATTTATATGATTTATAACCTATTATTTAACAGTCCTTCTAAGGCTAAATTAAAATGGCTTTTTTTAGGCCACATAGAAATCTCTTAAGAACATCCGTTACTTAGTTACTTTTTGTCATGATTGGTTCAGAGAGGCCCAATATGCAGAACACCACGGGAAACAGGGAAAAGGTTTAAATGAGTTTATTAATAAAGCACATTGAAATGAGTCTGGAACTGGTTAACATCTGAAGGACAGGTTCACAGGAGACTGTAGGGATGACAGTTCAGTTAGCCACGTAGCAGATGAATGTGGAATTGTTATCTTCAGAGATCTACCTTGAAGAGTCCGGGTTTGGCTTTGAGAGAGGCACTGTTGGGTCCAGAGACTGTTTGTTTCAGCAGAGTTCAATGGCAGATTCAGCGTCTTAGATCTAGCGTTTGTACAGACCTTGGTTTTCCAGCTCTTAGTCCAGAGCAGCATGGGAATCCAGAGGAAGGTCTTCAGGTTTGGGCTCAGAGGACAGGCTCGGCAGGTTAAGCTCATCCAGAGCTTACAAGGCAAAAACAGGTTTCCTGTAAGCAGAGACAAAAAGGGAATAAAAATCCAACTAGGAGATTAAAGCAACAAGGATTTCTCAGAGGAAGTGAGGCTCAGGTGCTAACCAAACTGGATAAACACTGCGGCGTTGATGCGAGGTCTGAGGGCTGCTTATATAGTGGAGGATCCTCCTGATGATGAGATGGGCTTCAGGTGTGTCGAAGGCTCAGCTCAGGAGGATCCACAGCGAACTCTGCTGGAGACAGGTGGAATTTCTCCAGATCCCAACACTTTTTACTTGTATAAAGCCTGTTTCGACTGCGCTGCTTCACCTTACATCAAACCCATCTAGTCTTTGATTTTTTATTGTGACGTCAAAATACAGAAAAGTTCAGATTTTTTTTTTTGCTCCTGTGGATTTTGCTTGACAAACTTTGCAGATGCGAAGGTGATCTCGCTTCACTGTATTTGCCAAAACATCCCTTTTGTTCTTGCTAGATGGGGTTCTTCATTTTGAATTGCAGACTGCTGTGTGAACTCATCCTTCCCACTAAGCAAAAACTGCTAGAAAAGACATGAAACAGAGGACATAATTTAGGTCCAAATGCATTTGGTTAAAAAGTGAAAGTTGAAAAGTTGTAATTCTCAGATTGTTGAAGAGACGTTGAAAAACAACCCAATTTTTTAACAACTCTGAAGTAAATCAAGACTATGATGGACCGACGAGATTTAGCTTAAAAAACAACGTCTAAATGTCTTGTGGTGTTTTGGAGGGTTAGAAATCTTTGAAGATCGAGTTCTGAATAATAGCATCTAGTGGTGTTAAATGGTGAGTTTAGGAGTTATGATTACACATCTCAAGATCAAACTGTGATGGAATGCTGTAAGTTTGAGCTATGGAAGCCCAAGGTGTGCATTGGTGAAAAAAATCTATTGTTTCTCCAAATAAAATCTTCATAAACAGAACTTTCAGCCCTGACCTGCAGGCCATTTTACCTCTTAGCCATGACTGAATGTAGCCTTTCAGTCCTTAATGCCAGTCATCTGCAGATGTCACCAACTGTTTTTGCCAGGATACCCCCTCCCGCCTACTAACACCACCACCACACACACTTCCACGCATAGTGCTCACCTTGCCACAGGCTCTGTCCCACTACTAAGCCGTCACTGTTTGTGAGTGTATGAAATTGCTCCAATCAATGATTAATTGTCTCTTTATGTGTGTGGGTGTATGTGTGGGAAGTATAAAACAAATCTGTTTTCCTCTGCACTCCCCTAGTGACTTCTATTAGAAGATGTTCACATTGATAAGCACAATAGGAACACAAGAAGAAAAGCCTTCCAAGCATTAAGCATTTGCCATTTCTGTTGGATTTTTTCTTTCAGTGTTCCGGATTTAAGTCGAGGTCTTGGAAAACTTTCAGACCCACCCTCACTCTTGTATATTTCCACACGTCCTCACGGATGCAGCTGTGGTCTGATCCCACACCTGCCCCAGACCTTTGACCCAAGGAGTTACGTCGACTGGTGTCTGACGCTGAACAGAAATTATTGTTGTGGAATTTTGTTCAGAAAAGCTGAGCTTTTCTGTACTTGGATAGAACTACACAATGTCTACAAATTGTGTTTAAGAAATATTATCAAAGAGGCTTTCAGTATTATCAAGAGTGCAACAAACAATGGGATTATTCTAAATCACTGTTAAACCAATTAGCAAACAGAAGGCTGGCAGAGTTACATCCACTGGACCCTGAACTTGATTTGAACTGGCCAAATAGCAGAACAATACCTCAAAAAGTACTTTCCTGTCATCCCCTGAGGTGTCACCAACCTGTCTGCAGGTTTTAAGACAACACTTGTGCTTCCTGCGCTGAAATCACAAGGCTTAACTTATGGCACTTAATCGTACTTGACTTGTAGATTTACACACATATGCCCATGTAATTTAGGTGTAGCCTGCATCCTCTGACTCTGTTAAACATCAGGAAGAGTATATCTGTCAACTCCTATTATACAGGTCCTCGGTGAGGAAACCACCAGGGCAGAGTGTTCAACGAAGCCAACATGCATCCATTATTTTTTCTGTCTTTTCCAGGAAGCGGGTGGGGTATTGTTCACTGACAAACTTGTCATTATGGCTAAAGACAAGATTCAAGAGACAAAAGTATGTTGTTAGCTGTTAGCAGTTGGTATAGAATGGGCTTAAGAGTATCTTCTTTTTTTGTCTCACCACATGCAATGTGAAGGCACAACCAAAACACAAAATCTAATGAGGACTGACTGAATAGAAGGCTAAACATGTATTTCGTCGGACGAAAGATGAGAGGTCTGTAATTTTCTTCATAGGTTCACTGAAACTTTGAAAGACAAAATGACAAAAAAAGAAGGAATAATTTCCTAAAGACTTTGTTTGTAAATGTCCCTCATAGATAAAAAGTTTATTCAGGACCAGTTTGAACTCTTTATCTGTATAAAAGACAGTCAGACTCCAAACTTAACCATGGACCAAACTTAAGAGCTGTGGAAGGACAACAAGAAGAAAATTGTAGACCTGTACAGGCTGGGAAAAGTGGGAAAACCTTTTCCCCCCCAGTTTTTCTCTACTAGATGAACTACTTATACCAGGTTTGCCTGACCTTAGTTAACACGGCAGCAATGCCCAGACACACCTGGAGCCATCAGTTTATCCAATAATGACAGACAGAAAACAAAGGAGCTGCCTTAAGTTCAGGAAGTTGTTGACTTGTGCATAGAAGACATAAATCCTATGATTATTTTGGCCAACTCCGCCATGAATACAACTACTTATCACAGAACTGTTTTGAAAAATCAAGGCTAACTAGGAAATAAGATACTTCTTTAAAAAGCAAAAGCTTTAAGCCTGTGTGAAACTTCCCGTTGTAACAAGTGTCTTCTGAAGAAGAGCCTCAACGCTGTTAATTAAATCCAAACATCACTTATTGCATTGAAGCGCTCTGAATTAATAAACTCCAGAAACCATGGCAGAGTTCAGGACAAGGTGACTGTTCTGAATAAATTATCACTTTTCCCTCTGTCTGACCGCATTCAGTCAAAACCTGATGTGGCTATTCTATTCATAAAAAAAGTTTGTAAATCACAAACTTATTAGATTTCTGTTAAGTTTTGTTTTGGAGAAAGAATGTGTTTAAGTTAGTTTGGAACCAAGATCTATATTTTTTATATCATTTAATTATTTTACATTTTAGGCACAGCAGGGGAGTGAAGAGGATTTTTGTCGTTCAAATGTTTGGTGTGATGACGGGAGGTGGTAAAAATTAGCCAGTCACTTCATTTGGATGGGATTAAACTGATTTCAGATAATAAAGTAAAAAATCTTGGTGTTATTTTTGATCAGGACCTGTCATTTAAATCCCAGATCAAAGAGGTTTCTAGAATTTCCTTCTTTCATCTGAGGAACATTGCAAAAATTAGAAATCTCCTGTCCAGGGGTGATGCTGAGAAACTAGTCCATGCATTTGTTACTTCAAGGCTGGACTATTGTAATTCTTTACTATCAGGAAGTCCACAAACTGTAGTTAAAAGCCTTCAGCTGATCCAAAATGCTGCAGCCAGAGTTCTGATGAAAATTAAAAAGAGAGATCATATCTCTCCTATCCTGGCTTCTCTTCATTGGCTTCCTGTTAAATCAAGAATTGAATTTAAAATCCTCCTTCTCACATATAAAGCCTTAAATGGCCAAGCTCCATCTTATATCAGAGATCTGATTGTTCCTTATGTTCCTAACAGAGCACTTCGCTCTCAATCTGCAGGTTTACTAGTGGTTCCTAGAATTTCTAAAAGTAGAATGGGAGGCAGATCTTTTAGTTATCAGGCTCCTCTCCTGTGGAACCAACTACCAGTTTTAGTCCGTGAGGCAGACACTCTGTCTACTTTTAAGACTAGGCTTAAAACTTTCCTTTTTGATAAAGCTTATAGTTAGGGTGGCTCAAGTTATCCTGAGCTGTCTTTAAAGTTATGCTGCTATAGGCTTAGACTTTTGGAGGACATAGGGACCCCCATTTCATCTTTCTGCTTCATTCTCTCTCTGTTCTCCTATTCTGCAGAATCTGTTAGTTCAATCTCTAACGTTCTGCTCTCTCTGCTTTTCCTCAGAGTAGCTTTGCCTCGTCTGTTCCTGTTTGGCTGTGACGTCATCCAGGAAAGAAACATCAGCTGTGCTGCTTCCATCAACACCCTTGTTTGTAGATGTTGGAGATTGGCCTGTTTTCCAGTGTGGTCCTGTTTCTCTGGCCGTGGCTGGGTGGATGTGCTCTCTTCATCCTCTGGCATGGGAGCTGCCTTGGAGCTCGTCTGCCTGGCTGTGTGTTTCCTGGACGGGGCTGCCTTTTACAGCTGCTTTTTGTATCTCTGCTTCTGTCTCCTTGAACCCCAGTCGGCCTCGGCAGATGGCCGCTCACACTGAGCCTGGTTCTGCTGGAGGTTTCTTCCTGTTAAAAGGGAGTTTTTCCTCTCCACTGTCGCAGCAAGCATGCTTAGTGTGAGGGATTGTATTTGAGTCAATGAGTCAATGCAATCAACTGGTTTTCCTTAGATAGAAAACTTTGTATCAATTTGACTGTATGATCTGGTTGAACTGTAAAGTGCCTTGAGATGACATGTGTTGTGAATTTGGCGCTATATAAATAAACTGAATTGAATTGAATTAAAAAGATTTTTTGACCACTTTTTATCATTTTTTAAGGCTGTAAGAGCTGATTAAGTTGAATTTCCTTTTTATCTTGTTAGGAATACAGTTTGTGTGTCTCCTTTTTCCACCACCAGGAGGTGCCCTTTCTTCGCTGTCCCTCCCTGCACACCTGCGGCTCGTTGGATCATTATCTGCAGGAGTATTTGAGCAGTGGACTGTCACTACCTCGACGCCAGAGTGTTTGCCAGTTTTGGGTACTCTAGCCAAGCTGAGTTTAGCCGAGTCTAACCTAGCTTTGTTTCACTGAGTCTAACATGTTTTTGTCTTTGCTCTCCGGCAATAATATAATATTTGGGAAAAATATTTGTAATTCTTCTGCTCGGCTTTGCTCAATATCATGTAATGTAATGTAGTTTGCCTTCCTTTTGTGTCTGCAGCAATTGGAAAAGGAGGCTTATACAATGCTTATTGAAACAAAGCTGTTTTGAAGGTATGGCCTTTGAAAATCCTCAATTCCATTGTATTTTTTTCTGGCTTGACACTCTCAGAGATGTTTTTCCTAATATTATGTTTGTTTTAACAATTTCTTTGGTTAACAGTACTACTGTAGTACTGGGATTAAACATGTTTGAATAGTTCCAATGTCACCAAGGAGAACTTTTCTTTTCACAGTTGTTCTCCCACATTTTCACACAGCGTTTGACTATTTCACAAAGAATATAAATAATAATGGAAAAGGTATTACATAAATGTTGTTTGGGGGAAGCCTTTTATTACAAACTAATTTTCAAGATTTACATTGTTAAATTTTTTTAAAACAATTGGAGAGTGATTAGTTATGTGTAACAATGTTATGTAATTTATACTAATACAAATTTTGACTTGAATTTCTTACTGTTATCAATGGAAATTTGAAATTCACAGAGGCATCCATGAACCAAATGCATTAAAAAGTTATTCAAACGTGACTTAATACTGTGGAATATGGGGAGAGGGCGCCTAGTGGTTAGTGTTCTGGGTCTGTGAGCTAGACCCTTAACCCCACACTGCTGCCCGGCCGCCACACAATGGCAGCCCACTGCTCCGCAAGGGGATGGGTTAAATGCAGAGAGTGAATTTCTTTGCTTTGTACTTGTGACAATATAACAATTACTACTTACACTGTATTGATATACTGGATAAATGAAGTTATTTTGTTTGCGTTTGAAAAAATAATATCCTAAACTGGTCAGTAAGAAATTAAAGGGCGTTGCTGCTTGTTTTATGTAACTGTTTTATGATCATTCTACAAACAAAATGTTGTTTAATTGCTGTTTAAATTTATTGGAAATAATAAGAGACATTGATTTCACTTATAAGAAATGAAACTTGGACATTGCTTGTGTTATGTAACTGTTTTATTTTCAGATTAATACACAAATGTTATCTTTATGCTTATTTAAACAAGTGATTTTAATTAAACTCTTGCTAACCAAACCTATCTGGCATAATTCTTCAATTGCTCCAGTTCTTTAACTTAATTTTTTCTGTACCAGTTAACGATGATGGACTTCCTGTTATTTTCCAGGATGCTAAGCAGCATGTTTTTGTATCCTCTATGAAGGAGATGGAAGTGTGTTATAGGTTAATACCTCTTGGGTGACATTAAAGATTTCCTTTGTTCTGCAGTTCAACTTTGGAGCATGACTGATCCTGATTTGCTTCACTCTTCTTAAGTTGGCCTTTTCAATAAAACTAAGTAAGTAAAAATTATTCTATTTGTTTGACAAAAGGAAGAGTGACAAATATAAATGTTTCAATTACTTAACTCAATTATGTCAATTGGTTTCATTAAACTTGATTGCAAATTGCAATCCAATAGTGTTAATCAGCTTTATAATATTAATTAAACTTAATTAAAGTGGCAAATTATCCTTTTTTAGGACCTGTTCAATTTAACTACTCACTATTACGTTACACAAACTTAAGTCCGAAGCTGGACTTGCAGATCTTGATTCATCTTTACTTAAATTTTATGTTAAAAGGTAATACATAACACTCCATTTAGATAATTGAGTTTCACAAAATCAGTTGATACAACATGGTTTAGATCAAATAAAACTCTCCTCTTTAGGGTTTTCTCTTTGCGTAGATTTGGATTAGGCCCCTTCAGATTTATACAGGTTTCTGTTATAAATAATAATAAAAAAAGTCTCAAGTTTGTCAGAAAGCAGGACAGAAGGGCCCAGTATTCAAGGCAAGGCAGACAGTCAGATAATTCAAAGCGTTTATTAAAACATTTCAGTTGGATATGCCGATCAGCAGCGGCTACAGCTTGGCATCGCCTATGACTGGAAACTCTGCTTTATCAGTTCCGTCCATCTCCAAACAGATGAAGACAAAAAGGCTGACACTGATCAGATCAGGAATAGGCTGGTTTCAGGGATCCAGGAGTCCACATAGAGCTCAGAAGGAAATGGCCCTTCCCAATCAAACACCAGCTGAATGGCAGTCCACTTCCCTTCGACTCCCAGCAAAATCCCTTCCAACTTCCAGCTACTGGTCTTCTCCTGGGCTAGCAGGTTTTTTTTACTCTGGCTCCACCCTTTCACTGAATTACAGGATCTGACCAGGACATAAAGCTTCTCTTTAGATCTTAAAGGAATAGTACACCCAAAACATGGTTAGCCTTCATTTTCTACTCACCCCCATGCTGAACAACACTCTGGAGTACTTTTTTGATATCTCAAATGCATCTGGAGATCTGGGAGGCTTCTTACTGTCTGCTGACATTCAAATAATGGAGGTCTATGGTGCCCGAGGCAGAAAGGTCCATAAAAGTCCACAAAAAACGTGTCAATATTCCTCCATACTGCTCGTCCAATGTATTCCAAGTGTCCTGACTGGGTAGGGTCCATAATTTACTCGAAACAAAGTCATTTAGAATGTTTTTAGAGCATAAACAGTAGTGTATAGGATTTCCTAAAAGCGCGCCCCTGGGAGTTCACGAGCCTACGGAAACCGCGGCAGACCAAACCAGATGAAAGTGCGCATTCAGCTCGGCAAAGAACTCATGCTCTTCCTCAACACTGAAGTCCTCAGACATTTTTCTTTCGTTGTTTCTTTCTTTGCACAGGTAAACAGCAAATTTCTTCTTCTACGCTTGCATTATCAAGAGCAGACGCTGAATGCGCACTTTCATCTGTTACTGTTGGGGTTGTCTGTCTACCTTTCTCCACCAGAGGGCGTACTGGATCACCTGAGGCTGGAGCTGACTTCACCAGCTGTTCTTCATCTGCTAATCTGGAGACCAGTACTTAAGTGGGCTGAGGACCACACTCCGGTGCCAGAGTGTTTTAGTTAGTCACGTTACTGCAAACCCTGAGCCAACCATCCTGTCTACTCTTCAAGACTGCTAAACCAGAACCTGAACCTTTGTCTTCTTTGCTGCTTCTCAGGTAGAACCTGCCTGCAACCAAAACCCTTGGAGGAGTTTTTTCTGCCGAAGATCGGTTTGCCTGATCTCAGCAAAACCCAGGAGATCCGAGCCTCTACCCTCAACCTGCTGTCTTCCTCTGAACCCTCCTGGTTCCCTCCTTCGGCCTGCTAACCTCAAGCCTCAGACCTCAGCCTGCCGTCAGCCTCCGCACCCTCCTGGTTCTCTCCTTCGGCCTGCTAACCTCAAGCCTCAGACCTCAGCCAGCCGTCTGCCTCTGAACCCTCCTGGTTCCCTCCTTCGGCCTGCTAACCTCAAGCCTCAGACCTCAGCCTGCCGTCAGCCTCCGAACCCTCCTGGTTCCCTCCTTCGGCCTGCTAACCTCAAGCCTCAGACCTCAGCCAGCCGTCTGCCTCTGAACCCTCCTGGTTCCTTCCTTCGGCCTGCTCACCTCAAGCCTCAGACTTCAGTCTACTGTCGGTCTGTGAACACTCATCTGGAGGTCTATTAGCCTCAGCCAAGCCAAGCCTCCTTCAAGCCCTTAGTTTGTCACCAGCCTCAGAATCCTCCTTGGACTGTTTCCCTCTGCTGCTCAACTCAGCTCCAGGCAGGAACCCAGCCTTGACCAGCTCTGGACCTGATAATATCCTGACCTGCTTATTCTAATCATAATAAACCTTTGAACTTTTTCCCTGCCTCCTGGTTGTGTTTCTGCATTTGGGCTTGAATCCTAAACCCATCATGACAAGCACTACACCTAGACTTCGGGCCTGATCAGTGGTTACTAGCTGAAGCGACTGAAGCTGTGTGCTAACTTTAGATCTCTCCTCTATCGGTCCAAAGATTATTGCTTCAGTTTTGTTTTTATTCAGTTGAAGAAAATTATGGCACATCCAGGCATTGATTTCGTCTAAGCATGTCCTCAGTGCTTGAATTGGTTCATAGTCACCTGGTGACACGGTGATGTAAAGCCGTGTGTCGTCTGCATAGTTATGGTAGCTGATATTGTTGTTTTTTAGAAATTTGAAAGGCTCCTCCTGAGTGGAACTTTTCCCAAACTTGTCTCTGTGACCAGAAAACACAAAAATTACATTAACCCACATGTGAAGGAACATTGCTTTAAATAGTAAAAACAAAAGTTGGACAATGTCTCTACCTTACGGAACTGCTCTATACCACTAGGAGGAGATGATCCATAATGTTTTTGGAGCAGATTGTTGTAGAGAAAACAGGATGCCCTTCCAGAGGACATCCATTCATCCATCCATTTTCTGTCACTCTGATCCCAATGGGGCCGCGAAGGGTGCTGGTACCTATCTCCAGCAGTCTAGGGGTGAAAGGCCAGGTCCTGTTTCTCTCTGTGTTGCCCTGCGATGGACTGCAACCTCAAGAGGACATGTTGAGGAAAAAAACGAAAAGGTATGTTTTCTTTGAGTCCTCTCTTTATACGCTTAGTCCGGCCTAATCACTATATAGGGCACTATATAGTGATTTACACCATTTTAGATGAGTGTCCGAATGTCAAATGGTTAAAAAAGTTATGGACTCGAAATTCTCCACCATGCACCTTCAAAAATAGTGATCAGAGCTCTCCTTGCAAAGCATCATGGGATTAATTTTAACAGCAACTAAGAGAAGCCAATCAACCTAAAAACCTAAAATATTTTTGAACTGTGGGTGGAAGCCAGAGTACCTGGAGAGAACCAAGGCATGCTCAAGGAAAACATGCAAACTCCATGCAGATTCAAACCTGGAACCTTCTTCCTCCAAGGCAGAAGTTGTACCCACTGCTCCACTATGCAGCCATGAAATTGTAATATAAACTACAATACATGAAAGTGAAACTGACTGTAGGAAGAGGATCTTGGTCTTCCACTAAACAGTGGGGTGTTTTATAGTTAAAGAGCCAAAACTATCTAAAAAAAAAGTAGCTGTTTAATCATCTTAAGTCAACACACACTGTCGCTATGGTTACTGCCATGCACAGGCTACCGCTTCTCGAATCAGTCAGCCCCCATAAGAGAAGCACAGCGAGCTACGAATACAGGTGAAATGCAGTTTAAGTTGTTGATGACGGTTAGAAAAAAACTGTATTTCCATGAGAAAAGTTTTCAGCCCAGCAAGCTTCTCAGACAGCAAGGGAAAATCGAACCAAAGTTTATTTAACACTATCGGTGCCGGTCATCTGTCAATTTTCAATGATTGTATCAAAATCCATGAAGCAATTGATATGTTAGCAACTTATAGGTTGAAAATTTAAAATTTATTCTGCCTTGGCTTTTCAGTGTTGGATGTTGAACTGTTTTATATTTCAGAAAATGGCATGGAGCAGATCGGGCGGGACAGGAAGCCATGTTCAGCAACAAAATAAAACATCAGGTTTTTATTTATTTTATTTCTTATTTATTTATTTTCAAAATAATAATTTTCTGTGGTAATTTGCCCTTACTTTGAGTGTCAGCATGGTCCTTCAAAAAGTCTCAAAATATCCAATATTTATCTACAACTTCTGTAAATTTATAGATTCCTATATTTATCTTACATATTTGATTAGATTAGCATATTTATCTAGTTTGCTTAACATTTATACTTATCTATAGCTAGTTTTACTATTTTATTCCTTGACATTGGGCTGCTCTGGAACCAGGGAAAATAATTATGTTTCTTTTCATGTTAAGGTGTTGAAATGACTCATTGAAACGGATGTTGAAATGCATTGTTTTTTTCTTTTCTATCAGTTTCGTTTCTGACAGTGAATAGTGAGGAAAAGGCTGCGTCAAGTTCCTCTCGAGTTCCTCTTTGGGCCAAGCAGCAAGAAGAGCGTTGAGGAGAGAGATAAATGTAGAGCAGGTACTAGAAAAGCATATGACACCTGAACTGTTTTAAAACTTGGATGTTTAATGCATGATAGTCTAAGTATTGTGTAAGATTATATTAGAAATATGTTATATTATGCATCATTATCAACATAGTGTAATAGGGCCTCAGTGTTTGTTTTAGAAACACAAGTAAATATGAAGCACCTCATTTCAGTTATACTGGAATGTTTTTTTGACACATTTCTAAAGAAATAAGCTTCAAAAGCAAGATGGATCAGGTCTATAATGTCTGAAATGTCTAGCAGGAGAGGCAGGAGAGGAGAAATTCACAGCTGAGCATTTTAAAAAGTCAGAATGATGTTTTGCCACCTAAGACCCTGAAAATGGTCAGATTTAAATAATGGATTTAAAAACGGCTCTGAGGGAGCAGGCCATCAAACCAGAATAAAAGTCCTGACTCTTGACCTCAGTTTTTTTTGGGGGGCCCTGCATACGGCCCTGAGTGCATTCATGTGTTACAAGAACATTTGCAGGTTGCTGTTTTATATTTTCTATGCTCTATGGATTAAGCATTTGTCTTGTTTTTTCTTCGGATGGGTTGTGCGCGTTAGTTAAACTTTAGTGTTTGCAAAACTTTTTCTATTTGCTAGAGGTTTTTGTGTTTTCCCTGCCATCACAGAATATACATCTGAAGATTAGATGCCCTGTTGAGGAAACCCACATTAATTGCATACTCTGCACACTGTAACAAAGTATTGGCCCATCATGGTATGGGTATGCTTTTCTTGAGTGGGGACATAGAATTTAAAGGGAACATGTATGTAGCTGAAAGGAGGGTGATCATGGAGGAAAACCTATTGTACACTCTCAAACCAGTCTGACTCATCCTGAGCTTTAAAGTTGAAAAATTACAAAATGTGGAAATGATAGCCTTTAAGACTGAAAAGTCATTTTTTTTCTTAAAACAAGTGCGCCTTACAGAAAGGAGTTTGCATGTTCTCCCTGAGCATGTGTGGGTTCTCTCCAGGTACTCCGGCTTCCTCCCACAGTCCAAAAAACATGACTGTTAGGTTAATTGGCTTCTCTAAATTCTCCTTAGGTGTGAGTGTGTGCGTGAATTGTTGTTGTCCTGTTTGTCTCTGTGTTGCCCTGACGACCTGTCCAGGGTCTACCCCGCCTCTCGCCCATAGACAGCTGGCACTAGCATCCATCGCAACCCCACTTGGGATTAAGCAAGTAAGAAAATGGATGGATGGATGGATGGATGGATGGATGGATGGATGGATGGATGGATGGATGGATGGATGGATGGATGGATGGATGGATGGATGGATGGATGGATGGATGGATGGATGGATGGATAAGTGCCTCCTTTATTTGAAATGAGGAGGTAAGTGATACACTTTGCCAATGGAACAAGAGAGTTTACATTTAAAATAAGAAAAAAATGCATTGTCTTATTTTAAGTGCATATTATCTAATTAATTATTTTAAGAGTAATAATACTCATTCCATTGGCAAATCATCTTATTTATGTAACGACTCAGAACAAAAGGACCAAGGCAAGACATACAGTGGGATTACAGTAGGATTACTCAAAAAAATTTATTTAAAACCGGAGGATTGGAGTAGCAGTGGAAAGGGCGTCTGAAGGAAGAAACTCTGGTTTACAAGTTCAGTCAGAGATCCAGGAGTCCAAAGTCAGTTCAGGCAAACTGTTGAGACAGGGAAAAGGCAGGCTCAGTGGTTGAGAGGCAGAAAAGGGTCAGGTAATCAGAAACACTAAGCTAATGCTAAAAACCCTCTCACCTCTGAGATCAGATGGGAACAGACAGGCTCAGTGGTTGAGAGGCAGAACAGGTCAGGATCAGGAAATAAGAAATACTAAAGTAATGCTAAAAACACTCTCACCACTGACTGGAGAGAACAAGAATAATCTGGACCTGATGACTGGATGCAAGCACCGTAAATAGAGACAGGAGCTGGTGGATTACATGAAATATAATGAGCAACTTGGCAGAATTTGACAGGTGAATGAATTGAGTCATTAAGCCAGTCATCCATACCAAGATCATGACAATTTACCTACTGGGTAAAATACAATTAGTTTAACCAATTTTTACTTATTTCTTGATTTTTTTTGCACGGAACGCACTGTAGGGATATATACCATACTGTAGCTGAATAAGAGTTGCTGCTAAACAGAAATGCTGCCTTTGTTTAACACTCTTGTAGCCATTTTAGATGACAAGGAGTAAAATCAGGGGAAGCAGGGAAAGAAAAACAAGTTGTACAAATGAACAACTGAAATTTGATTGCAGAGCCTAGACAAGCTTCAAGCAAGAAGTCATAATGTATTCATATGTTTTAAGAATAGAGCAAACTGGTCTGTTTAAAAAAGCATAGGAAGACTTATTCATTTGCAAAGCCTGAAGAAAACAAGTTCAAAGAATTAAAAGACAAAAAAACGGACAAAGACCAAAACAAATCTGCAAAATCCTAACGTGCGATTATACAAGCACCACTTTGAAGGCAGGCAGAAGATTATAAAAGAACAGATTTAGAAGATTTACAGGGTGAAGTTGCGAGGAGACGGGAAGAATGAATGATAGAAAGAGGGGAAAGGGAGAGCGGATAATAAAGAAAGACATCTGTAGCGGTTGTAAGGACATGGATTTGCTGTCTTAATACAGTTACAACACTCCCTGAGGGGAGAGGAGGATTAGATATGGTCATTTCATCAGACAGAGGGAGCGGATTAAGAAAAGACTAAAAGACTAGAGGGACAATTTAATGATAAGAAACTGAGATGGACAAGCGGATGGCGGGTCAGATCGGAGGAGGACATAGGAAATCACTTGGCTTTTATGGAATTGGGACTAAATCTTTACAATCAAATACTATTTAGTTTATTTGGTTTTCCGTGATAGAAAAAAAAATGCATGTGTTGCGTCGTCAGAAGTCCTGGCTTTTTAAATCTGTGTGGACTTAAAACAAGCTGGTGAAGTGAAGGAGCGCAGGGCTTCCTTTGAGAGCCAGGGTCACCGGCTACACCAGCTGTCCCTACACAGGGGACAGGGACACACGCAGACGTACAGTACAGGGACGGACAAATCCAACTATCTGCAATACATGGTATTGACGGAAATGTTTAGACATTAATAAACAAGCTCAGAACTGGAAGGATTACCCAAGATCAGACACAAAACAAACCCTTTATTCTCAAGCTTTTATTAGAAAAACAATTGTTTCAATCTGCAAGTAAATCCTTTTTTAAGGTGGGGTCAATCTGTTGAGGATAATGAGAGAGGGAACAAGGTGTGGAGAGAAGATGTAGAAAAGTGAGACTGGAAGGCTGTGAAAGAGCGGGGCAAAGCTCAGCACCCTCAGACATATGGCCATCTCCTTCTTGATTACACTTCAGCTGGCTGGAAGATTACCAGCTCTGTGTGTGCGTACTCCTGCATATGCTCAAGCGTGCCTGTGTCCAAGACCTCACACTGAATCCTGCAAGCGATTACTCAATCCCACTTAACTTCCCCGTGTCCGTCGCTGCTTAACAAGTCAGCTGCTTGATGGCAGATTAGGACATTTGCTCACGTGTACGATAAAGTACATGTTTGTGTACGCTACTTTTGGCTGTCTTCTGTGGATTACTGGCAAATTGACTTTAGGATGTGCGTTTCTTAACACCAAGATTACTTCAAGTGATCCCCATGGTCAAAGAGAAGATGAGAAGTGGGAACAGATAGCTTCTGGTTTTCTTTAATCCCGCAAATTTACACTCCGAAGCAGAGAGATTATGAAATTTGTCCTTTTTTTCATGGAATAATGAAAAACAAAATGTTTTCATGTATGTTTATGTAACCGTGTGTGTTTTCCCCTTGTGTGTGGTCTCATCTGGCCACAGTTTTCTTGGAAGGAAGCAGGTCCATATGCTACAAGAAGACCGCCAGTGACCTCACACCACGACAGCGCTGTGGTCTGCTGCTAACCGCAAGGAGGCAGAGAATCGTAGATGGGCTGAAAGGAAGAAAGAAAGGCAGCAAAAGAGAGAGCGAAATGAAATGGGGCGGTGGGCGGAAAGTCGGGGGAACAGGGAGGGTGCAGAAGAAACATGTCAGCCGAAGAGAGGGTTCACACGTAAGGAAGAAACACTGCGTGTTTTTTTTTTGTCAAGTGCCACAGCGCATTTTAAGGAATTAATATTGTTCCATTATTGTTGCAAGCTGCAAGCCCAATTTGTAAATGGAAATGAAAAAGAGGGCAATACAGAAGGGAAAACTTAAAAAACATTTATTGGAAGAAAAAAACCAATAAAAAAGTTGTATCTGGCATCTAGCAGACAGGAAGAAAACATCCTCACACCAGAGGAAGCCCCAAGGAGAAAGGAAAGTCATCTGTAATTTAAAAAACAAAAGAATATATTAAATTTGAGCAAAAAATATAAAAAATGTAACCTGAAAATATACAATGTAAAAGAAACATTTGAAAAAATAAAATATGAGAACGAATATTTAAAAAAAAAGAATGAAACTACATAAACTCTTCCACGTTTAATTATGTGATATTTTTTTTAACACAAGTATCAGCTTTGGATTGCATTTTTTTTTTATTTTCATCTCACAAAACATGTCCTTTGCCAATAATCCACGTATCATTTGGTACCAACAATTAAAATATTCAAAAATTTTTTTTTTTTTTGCTGTGTTTTGTTTCATAACATAATTATATTTCCACCTGTCTGTTAACCGAACAGGGAACTATTTCCTGACTCTGTTCTGGATTTCCCTTCAGCACCTCTTCGGACCTCTGAAAGCATGTCCTCGACAATGGCTTTGGAGTTGCCTTTCTGGATTATCCTGCCTTTCTTCTTCTGCTAGGTTCAGATCTCTTGCCTGTAGTTCAACCTCCGAGAAATCAGCGCCTGGGAATCTCTGGATGCCGTCCACCACATCTCGTTGACTGCTGACCGGCTGGAATCAATCTCATCCCCTGGACTCTGACTAAACTATAAGAGCAGGTGAGTGTCTCACACCCTTATTATCATCCTCCGCCAGTTAGAAGTGATCACTAATCTGTTGTCTCCTCCTGCAGAGGTTCCTGCCTTAGATGCTGTCCACTGCAGTTTCATCTTTAATACAGGGTTTCGATACTTGGTCCTATTTTTTGTAATCCAAGATTTCCATATTACTTTAAATTAGAAGAAAATGAGGATATAAATTCATATTTTTAAACTTTGTGGTAAGCTAGCATACATCTTTGAGCTTTGTGGTAAAGTGCCAAAAAAAGAAGACAATAGAATCACAAAGGCGCTACAGTAAAGAACACTCAACAGCAGCTTAGGCTATCACTATATCCAACCAGCTGCTTTTCCTCAGATAAAGAAATTTGAACCAATCTGACTGCATGATCAGGTAGAGTTGTCTCTGTAGTGTGCATTGAGATCACAGGTGTTGTGAATTGGTGCTTTAAAAATAAACTGAATTGAATTGAAGTTGTCAGATATGGAAGGGGACAAAATACTGTAGTACTGCACTATTTTTGAATTCAGTACAATTCAGTTTATTTCTAAAGCTCCAGTTCACAATACTTGGCATCTTAAGACACTTTACGGAGACAGTTCAATTGTCAATTGACAAATGCTTTTTTTAACCAACATTGAAAGTACAAGAAAAAAACATTTTAGAGATATTAGAAATAGAACAAGGCACAATGATTAAAAGGGGTCCGTATGTCCTCCAGCAGTCTAAACCTATAGCAGCATAACTTTTAAATTAAATTGTAAAGTGCTTTGAGATGACGTGTTGTGAACTGATGCTATATAAATAATCTGAACTCAAATAAACTGATTGAATTATAGCATCATACTTTTAAGAAAGAGCTAAAAACTTTCCTTTTCAATAAACCTTATAGTTATCCTGAGCTATCTCTATAAAGTAGACAGGGTGTCTGCCTCACAGAATAAGACTGGTAGTTGGTTCCCCAGTAGTGGAGCCTGAAAACTAAAAGCGAAGTGCTCTTTTAGCTCCATAAAGAACGATCAGATCTCTGATATAAAATAGAGCCTGGAAATTTAAGGCTTTATATGTGAGAATGAGGATTTTAAATTCTATCCTGGATTTAACAGGAAGCCAATAAAGGGGAGAAATGTGTTCTTTTTTTTATTTTGATCAGACTGTGGCTTCAACACTTTAAATCAGCTGAAAAGTTGTACCTGCATTAAGTTAATTGTCAAATAATAAAGAATTACAACAGTTCAGCCTAAAAAAAAAAAAAAAAATACGGGAATAGTTTCTTAGCATCATCCCTGGATAAGATATTCTGTTAAATTCCAGAGAGGATAGAAGAAAATTCAAGAAACATTTCTAATTTCGGACTGTAATGATAGGTCCTGATAAAAATAAAACAGCGAGGCTCCCCCCAAAGGGCGAAAGTAAAAGTGCACTGTCGTAAATATGCACAGCTGTTCTCCTGGTTTCTCCGTCAAGCCAGGCGCGGTTGTTTTGAGCTTAGCAGACAGGCGAAAGCAACGAATGACTAATGCTGCGTTCACACTGGACACAGCTGGCGCGATAGAAGCACCGAGTTTACATGCAAAGTCAATGGTTGATGCGCGTCAAGGCGCAGCAAAAGGTCCCGCGGCGCGTTTTGAGCAGCAGGCGCAGCGCGTCTGAGCAGCTGAAGCAGCGCGTCGGGCGCGTTTAAGCATCTGATGCGCGTGACGCGCCGCAAACGCGCTGCTGCTCGAGATGGAAAAATTGAATCTTTGCAGCTCGACACGCCGCGTCAACCAATCAGAGAAGCTGATCTGGGAGCTGGCAGGGAGAGAGACACAGCACTGATGATCAGAGCGCTATGATCACTCCTCTTAAACAGTTTATTGACGCCTAAATTAACTTAAAATGCAGAAATTTGCCGGCAGAATATGTTCGCTTTTATTATCCTGCTGCCTGCAGTTTGGATTATTTAGATGAAAAACACCTACCAGCTGCCGCGGTGAACCGCGAGGAGGCGACCCGGCCAGAGGCTGCTGATGAAGGGATTCCTACTGTCGGCGCACCGCTGGTATGTGGGGGTCTGAGCGGCTCCGACAGAAAAAAATATTGTAAGGCAGGATGATAATCTGAATGAACTGACTGCACTGATTACGTTTTCAGGTGTATTTTCTCACTTAAAAACATATTAAAACTACTTTATTCCCACTGATCACAGCAAATATAGCTGCAAGGCAGAGAAAGGATAGTGAAGCTCCGCCCAACGCGCGTCAGACACACTTTTGCACCGCGCAGCCAGAGCAGCAAAGCTGCTTCAGCCGCGCGTCAGAACTAACTGGTACAAGCAGCAAAAATGAAGCAGCAGACGCGATTTTGCTGCTTTTGCTGCGTCCGGTGTGAACGTAGCATAACTGCACAAAGATCGCCACTATGCTAGCAACGAGCATGCTTTTAACTGGGGGCGTGTAGCAGTTCTCGCCGTAACGCAAGACCAACTCTCGCGAGACTTCTGAGCCTGTGGGTGCGGGTCGGTGCTCCTGCAATTGCAAGTGCGGTATTTCCCCCACAGACCACCAGGGCGGCCGAGAATACCTTTGTTCAACCTGAAATGACTCATTTAATCATCCAAAACGTTATGGAACACATTAATTAACTGAAAAATGTTGCATAGTGTGCCTTTAATAACTTGAATGTAATAAAACCGAGCCCCTAACCAAAATTTATATTCAGGCTAAATGCTAAGAATAAAATGACAAAGAAGAAAAAAAGCAAATGACCAAATGCTTAGCAGTGATGAGTTGAGCTAAGCAGTGAACTTACTGTATTATTTCTGGGAAAAAAAACATATTCCATGGGAACACTTCTTGTTCTCAAGAAGATCTTGACATGTTTCACGGTATAAAAAGTGCTTTCATGAGTTATGAGTGTTCTAACGATCATATTTCCATCACAACACTGGCCCTTTACCAGAGGTAACAGCTGCTGTCATGCACCATCATAAAACTTTGTCCCACCTCTGATGACACCAACTCTGACCTCCACTCACAGTAACTGATAATTCCCGGACACAGTCAGAAGCTGGCTTGTCCAGCCCTGTTAATCATTTAGCCCCCCATCGCTGCATTGGAACAGCAGTTTCTGCAAACATAGCTGCACCCAGACCTTCCACTCTATCATCTAAAAACATTTTCACTAATAGGAGTTATGACTTCAACCGGAAAACTCTGGCAGTGCAGGAACCTATTCAGGACAACTAAACTAAAAGAAAAAACAAAACAAAAACCGAACTGAAGCAATGGTTTCTGTGCATTTTCCATTAAATCTTTAGTGAAATATTTGCACAGAGGCCACTGTGGATGAGGGAGATAACCTCTGAGCTTGAACTTAATCTGCCGGCACTCCAATAAAAGCTGATTTCCTATCATTCTGCAATCTCTATCCCCTCCTTTTTTACTCAAAATATATAACAGCCCAAAGGGATTCATTCTAAGAGAGAACGTGGATAAAGTAAAAACACTGGAGGACAAACAGGAGTTAAGTGGGAAATTAGAGTTAGGTTTCACCAGAGGAGTGGATGGAGGGATTAGGTGAAGTGAGGTGACTCTTGGCAGAGCTCAGTGATAATCCTGTGCCTGTGTGAATGATTAGCATATATACTAAACACTTCAATTCTATCAGCTAACACTGAAAGGCTGAGATAACTAACTAACACAGGACATGCACCTCGCTCCTAATCAATCCCTGCCACTTTGTGTCTTCTGTCTCCTGCTAGTGCCTTTCCTGATGTTCTGTTTCGGTAAATTCACCCTTTACCTTGCAGTGCTTTAAAGGTTCCCTACTCTCTTACCATTCATTTTCTCTTAGTATTTCCATTTTTAATTTGAATTCTGCTAAATTCGAAATTGGGAATAAGTTGCGTCTTTGTTCCAGGCTGCTGGTAAAAAAGTGCTTGTAGGGACCATGCCAGGGTCTTGGTTTAACACCAAAGGCAAAGCCAGCATGTGCTGCTGTTCACTTGGCCCATCTGCAACAGTTCAAATGGCAGGTGACTAGCTTCATTACTTCAATAAATATGTGTTTGCTAGTTTCACCTTAATATAGCGGATCTGGATTTTGTGGAGCGAGTTACTGTGCTTTATTTACTTTGTAAAGCCGAACAAAGCCACAAACATCTACAGTATGTCCCTGAGTTCACCAGATTATCCAGGAACTAGTTGGAAGTATAACTCCCATCCTCCTGCAGCTGCATCTGGATGATGGTCACTGTCAAAAGTACTTCCCAATGAGCAAAAATTGGTTTAAAAGACATTGAAAAGACAGCACGATTTACATCCAAATGATGTTTACATACGGTCGAAAGTGAAAGGTCAAATGTAATTTCTGACTATTGAAAGGACATTGAAACAGTTGTGATTTCTTTTTCGTCATGTAGTTTGATGTTGTAAGGTTGTTGTTTGCGCTGTAGACCACACAACTGGAGTTGGCCAAAATATACAAGTGAAAAAAGTTGCAAAGATTATAAAAGATACAGACATTGTGTCCGTGTGTCTCAATTCTCAGTGGAATATACCGGTATGTGCATTATGCAAGTAAACCATACAATTAAAAGTAGGACAAAAAAAATTAGAAAAACAACCTTAAGTTAAGGTTAAATATCAAATGCCGCACATTGACCAATAGGATTCCTTGATAAGGGTAGGATAGCATAACGCTACCATTTTAAGAGGAAGAATAACAGCCTTAATCATGATTATCGAAAGTTGAATCAGGAGCCGTCATAAAGAAAAAAAATACCTTGTGTTTTAACAGTCTTAAAAAAAGGTTTTGCTTTTATTTGTCTTCTCCTTCTGCCACAACTAACAACTATTATTTTGCTTCCTGTAGATGAAGTACGTAAAGGTGGGTGGGGGGCTGTCTGCGCTCCTGTCCTTGCAGACTGACACTTCCATCCAATCTTTTATTCAGCTGCTGCCCAGTCAAGGGTTCTCCAGACTGGCTGTGCCTTCAGGCGAGCCCCAGGCATCGTTGCCCAACATGGCCTCTGGAGTGAAGCTCTTTGCTTGGTCGCTGGCCCTGGATGCACAGATTTCAACAAACACACCCTTAAATATGCAGGAAACACATGTTCCCTCCCATCAGGCCACCTATTTATTAATTTATTGCAGCTTTATTATGTATTTACATCAATGCTAAGGAAAGACAAACCGCCCTTTTAGGTAAGAAAGTAGATGAGTTATACACCTTATGTCAAAAATGATTGATGACATATGACCTATGACCTTATGACCTCTCCCCTCCCCCCTTCCGGTCCCCTCCCCCCACAAATGATTTATGACTTTATGACCTCACCCCTCCCCCACAAATGATTTATGACCTCACCCCTCCCCCGCAAATGATTTATGACATCACCCCTCCCCCCTTCCAGTCCCATCCCCCACAAATGATGTATGACCTTACCCCTCCCCCACAAATGATTTATGACATCACCCCACCCCCCTTCTGGTCCCATCCCCCATCCTTCCGGATCCCCCAAGATTTATGCTTCCCTCATAAGACATCAACCACACATTTCACTAAAATTAGGCTTTAAAATGTGTTTAAACTATTCCATTTTCCATTAACCATTATTTTATTTTAAATACAGATGTCCTTTCATCAAGCCTCTGTTTACTTTCCTAAATGGATTTACTCTCACCGATCAAGCTTTCTTTTGTGTAAAGACCATTGTTTAATTCATCATTAAAGTCTGTGATTCAAGGTTTTATAAATCAGGCTATGCTCCAAAAAAAAATGTGTTACTCACAAACACAACCGGAATTGTTAGTAAGTTTCCTTTTTTTTAAAATCAATCCAACTAACTTTTCTATCCACATAAGCTATCAAATCTTATTTTATTTTAAATACAGATGTCCTTTCAGCAAGCCTCCATTTACTTTCCTTGTTTAATTCATTATTAAAGTCTGTGTTACTCGCAAAAACAAAAACACCGGAATTGTTAGTAAGTTTCCTTTTTTAAATCAATCCAACTAACTTTTCTATCCACAAAAAAACTGCTTTCATCAAGCTTCCCAATCTTCAGCCCTCAGCTCAGCTCAACATTACCACCAACCAAGCTGTAAAACATTTGTTGGGTCCATTCCCATGCTGTAGAAAGACACAGTTTAGAAACTCACACCCCCAGAACTTTAATTTTAAAAACACCCATCCTTAAACTTTTCACCTTTTTTCCTACACCCAACCCATCACACACTCACACACACCCCAATGAGCCTACAGACCCCCCCCCCTTCCCTCATAAGACATCAACCACACATTTCCCTAAAATTAGGCTTTAACATGTGTTTAAACTACAGTATTCTACAGCTTTTTTTTTTTTTCCAGCCACAAAATCTTAATTTTATTTATTAACATGTCCTTTCATCAAGCCTCTGTTTACTTTCCTAAATGGATTTACTCTCACCGATCAAGCTTTCTTTTGTGTTAGGACCAATGTTTAATTCAACATTGAAGCCCATGCATCAAGATTTAGAAATCACTGCTATGTTCATAATATTTGTTAGTCACAAACACAACCTGACTTCCTCATAGGTTTTGTTACTTAAAGGGCTTTAAAATGTGTTTATATTACTCTATACCTTTTCCATCCACAAAGCTTGCTTTAATTTAAATACAGATGTCTTTTCATTAAGCTTCTTTTTATTTTTCTAAATTAATCTACTGTCACTTTCAAACTAGGATACAAACATTACTATTCAACCTGTTGCATCCATAGTCTAGTCTGCTAGATATTGCAAAAAAGTTAAAAAAAACAAAATAAATGGAAAGCTCTCCCTAGTTATCCAAAAACAAAACTTGATTAGATCCATATCAGGTAGAAGCTTTTTTTTTTTTTTTTTTTTTTTTACCTTCTTGGTTTTCAGAGTGGTTTTCTTGGTTTTCACAATCAGTTTAATCACAAAACAGAAGATCAGTGTTTTACGATGGAGTAGATCCTGTAAGATATGTGTTCCCTGGTAAACTGTAGGACCTCTGCATGGTGTTGACCACATCTATCTTCACAGGGCTCCTTTTGTCAGGATCAAATTTCCTTCTTTGCTGTTCAGTTGAGGGGTGGGTGGAGTTAGGGGATGGATGTGTGATGTTTGGTTGCTGGGAAGTTGAGCCTCTCATGCTCGCAACTGGCTATTCAGCCACGGGCAGGAAAATCAGCTGTTTCACAAAAGCTTTTGGTTGGACCAGCAACACGGAGCTATAATGTGAACAGTTTCCTGGTAATGCGGCTGAATAGCCTAGATTCAGGACCAGGAGGTTTAAGGTGAGGCCAGTTTATTTCTATAGCGCATTTTCAGTAACAAGAAAAAGTAAAATTTTGTACATCAACAAACCATGAAAAACAAAAATGTAGACAAACTTAAAAGAAAATAGAGTTTGGTTGGAGGTGTGCAGAGCAGACTTGAGCCTACAGATGAAGCAAAGTGTGAACAAGCAGTGAGGATCTACAGCAGAGGTGGGGGTTGGGTTTTATGAGCACCAGCACACAATGCAGGGTAAAAGGTCTTCTCAGAAATATACTTGTTTATGAATGGTCTCTTAATAAAAAGCATTACTCATAATACAATTGATTATTGATTGTGACTTAATTTTCATCACATTGCATTCTGAGATGTAATTTACTTACAATTTACAAAGAGGAGAACCTTTTAACCAGTGTTCACTGATAAATCTAGTTAAAAGATGTCATACAATTCTTTGTAGAATACTGTAAAAGTTATAGTCTAGAATGTTTACTGGATCCAACACAGCTGAAATCCCAATCTTGTAGTTTTTTTTTTTGTTTTTTTGTTTTTTGACATGGTTTTATCTTCTGCAGACCAATATAGTTCTGGGTAAAGGGTTAGCCACCATTGTTATATTAAGTTTAAGGGATAACTGCCTACAGTATTGATAACAGACTTGCATTAGAGAGTACAAACATGATGGTTTCAATGTAAGAATATAACCCAAACAATGTAATTAAAAACATTATATTCACATGACTATACTGGTTAGTTATACACAGAAATGATGGTATGATCACTGAAAGCATTGATGTTTAAGACTTCTGAGAGATTGGTTTGATTTTTGTTTTAGTCATGATATGGAGTTTCTTCAGTAAAAAAAGACAAGCAAAATTAAAGTATCAGGAATAAAACAACAAATGACGATTACTAAAAAATAGCGGTGGAACAAGATGAAAAAGAAAATCTGTAACACTTTTCACAGTTGGTCAACTGTGTTCAGCCCAACAACCTACTGAACAAGGAGACAGAAACCTGAACAATCGCTAAAAAGTTATCTAAGCTATACTGCTGTAGCATCTGTAGAAACTGTGCAGTTTCTAATATTAGGTTTACATTTTAACTGTACAGTGAATGTCCCACTAATCTGTTCCTAAAGGGTTTTTTGTAAGTTTTTTTAAAACTAAAATAATAGTGAGTAATGCTGTGTTTTCCTACATGTTCATTCAACCAACGTTTGATTCAGACAGTATTGGATAATTCTGCAATAGTTTGCTTTTCTTTTAGATTTGAATCAGCTAAAAAAATTAAAAACTAGTATGTCTCCAAAAGAATGGTTCCCGAAAGTAATGCGTTTATCTAAAAACTTTATTTTGTGCTTGCTTGCATTGAGAAAAGATATTAAAATGAAAAGTAGATGTTTACCAAAATGGGCTAGAAAAAGAAATTCTCCGATAAAAAAAGAAAAATTTTACGGTAAAGTGATGAACACATAGTTACTTATTAGATGCAAAACTAAATAAATCTGTCAATTCATAAACAGAAAAAGTTCTAAGAGAAACAGTCCGTTCTGTGAGTTTTTTTTGTTGTTGATGTTGTTTTAAATTTAGTATTTTTCAAGCCACAAACTTTCTTCCAAGTGTGATATTATTACCAGAACATTTATTTGTTTGTTCTTGTGTTCTGTTAAAAGAGTGTGGTGGAGATCAAGGACATTTGAAAATAAGGAGAAAAATTTATTGACTTTTATTTTGTGAATAACTTATGGAATCTACTTAAATCCATAGGTTTTAATTACAAAAAAATTAAATACCGAAATAAAAAGACGTTTTTCAAAAATGAAAGCGAGGTTTTAGGCAGATTATCTTACTGCAAAACGAGGTTTGTAAACTGCAGATATGTTTAAAAAATTGCAGTGAAGTAGCAAGTAGCGCTGGCTGCTTCCTGCATTTCATGCAATGACAGATAGAGAGAGAGGAACTCACTCTACAACAAGACTGAAAGACGAAGCTAGTAGGGTATAGAAAACAGATAACTGGGTGGAAAATATTCAAAGTTCTACTCCTCAGACGGTCTACTGCAGAGATGACAGCTACTAGCCCCAGAAGGCTGACCATCCACACATAGATGGACTCCTTTTATTTGCATAACTTGAAGGGTTTACTTACAAACATATCATGAAGCCTAAACTCCGCTTCAAAGCAAAGACAACAGATAGAGCAAAAGTTCTAATTGTTTGATAGTTCATGCTCTTATCAAAACAAATCTTTCATAGGGTAAAAACCGTTGCGAGCATGAGAGGCTCAACTTCCCAGCAATCAAACATCACACATCCATCCCCTAACTCCACCCACCCCTCAACTGAACAGCAAAGAAGGAAATTTGATCCTGACAAAAGGAGCCCTGTGAAGATAGATGTGGTCAACACCATGCAGAGGTCCTACAGTTTACCAGGGAACACATATCTTACAGGATCTACTCCATCGTAAAACACTGATCTTCTGTTTTGTGATTAAACTGATTGTGGTTCTCTCACTCTGAAAACCAAGAAGGTAAAAAAAAAAAAAAAAAAGCTTCTACCTGATATGGATCTAATCAAGTTTTGTTTTTGGATAACTAGGGAGAGCTTTCCATTTATTTTTTTTTTTTTTTTACTTTTTTGCAATATCTAGCAGACTAGACTATGGATGCAACAGGTTGAATAGTAATGTTTGTATCCTAGTTTGAAAGTGACAGTAGATTAATTTAGAAAAATAAAAAGAAGCTTAATGAAAGGACATCTGTATTTAAATTAAAGCAAGCTTTGTGGATGGAAAAGGTATAGAGTAATATAAACACATTTCAAAGCCCTTTAAGTAACAAAACCTACGAGGAAGTCAGGTTGTGTTTGTGACTAACAAATATTATGAACATAGCAGTGATTTCTAAATCTTGATGCATGGGCTTCAATGTTGAATTAAACATTGGTCCTAACACAAAAGAAAGCTTGATTGGTGAGAGTAAATCCATTTAAGAAAGTAAACAGAGGCTTGATGAAAGGACATCTTAATAAATAAAATTAAGATTTTGTGGCTGGAAAAAAAAAAAAAAAGCTGTAGAATACCGTAGTTTAAACACATCTTAAAGCCTAATTTTAGGGAAATGTGTGGTTGATGTCTTATGAGGGAAGAGGGTGGGGGTCTGTAGGCTCATTGGGGTGTGTGTGTGTGTGTGCCTGATGGGTTGGGTGTAGGAAAAAAGGTGAAAAGTTTAAGGATGGGTGTTTTTTTTTTTTAATTAAAGTTCTGGGGGTGTGAGTTTTTAAACTGTGTCTTTTTCAGTGATGGGACTAACGGCGTTGAAAGTAACGGCGTTACTAACGCCGTTACCTTGTTTTAGTAACGAGTAATCTAACTAATTACTTTGACTTTAACTATAATGCAGTTACCATTGCAGACACCCCGACACTGCGCGTTACTCAGGTCGCACAATGAACCTTTTTTCATGATAGGACTCTTGCGCAGCTGCGTGAAGCTGACACCCCACCCACGTCAAAAAACTCTGCAAATAGACTGAATGGTTAGTGCAACGTTAGTGCAGATTTGTGCAGAAAAAAATATTGTTTGTGCTACTTTGGTTTAAGAGATATTAAGGATTATTTTTTAGGTCATCCAGAGGTGCGCGCCTTGTCATGAGAGAGGGGAGGATGAGAATGGCTGATGTATAGTGAGATTCCGTCTGTCAGTGGGTAGGTGGGTGTTTCCGCTGGCGGGTGTTAACGTACAGCACACACAGAGAGATGGAGAGTGAGGATGACTCCAGCAGCAAAACAGCGTTTTCCACATGGAAATACCGGTGTTACGTCGAGCTGCCTTTCCCCACCACATAACGGTTTCCTCTGCATCTCCGCACAGTGCAGGCGGCAAGAGGAAACACGCATGCTCGCTAAAGGCGCGCAACAGTCGCCCTGTGCTCGCGCCACAGGAGAACTATGGAGAGCGTGAACGATCAAATGATAGCCTATATGAAGAAAGGGAGAAATCTGGATGGATGGATGGATGGATGGATGGATGGATGGATGGATGGATGGATGGATGGATGGATGGATGGATGGATGGATACTCTGACTTTTCAACCTACTGTATTTTTTATTTTAAACATTATTTGATGGCCTTTGTGGCAGGGATGGAGATCCATATTTTATGTCACACGCAGAGTATACATCTTGATAGATACAGTAGATGGATAGATAGATGTTGCAGTATCTATAACAACCCAAACACACAGGATTTCAGAATTAGACATCCCCAGTTATTAATTTCATATACTCACCAGATCTGAATGCCCTGTTAAAAAACTTCACATCGCGTTCCCCCCTGATGTAATTTACATTGAGTTACAAGAAATGCAAAACTCTCTGCAGGTTCTTGTCTTTGTCGTCCGCTCTATTCAGCTGGCTTTGGAAACACACGGCGAGAAGGTGGGGGCTGGGTGGTGAGGTTTACGGGGGCGAGAAACGCAAAAGTAACGCAATAGTTACTTTTACTAGAAACTAGTTACTTTTATTGTGGAGTAACTCAGTTAGTAACTCAGTTACTTTTTGGGAGAAGTAACTAGTAACTATAACTAATTACTTTTTCAAAGTAACGTGCCCAACACTGGTCTTTTTACAGCATGGGAATGGACCCAACAAATGTTTTACAGCTTGGTTGGTGGTAATGTTGAGCTGAGCTGAGGGCTTAAGATTGGGAAGCTTGATGAAAGCAGTTTTTTTGTGGATAGAAAAGTTAGTTGGATTGATTTAAAAAAGGAAACTTACTAACAATTCCGGTGTTTGTGTTTTTGCGAGTAACACAGACTTTAATGATGAATTAAACAAGGAAAGTAAATGGAGGCTTGCTGAAAGGACATCTGTATCTAAAATAAAATAAGATTTGATAGCTTATGTGGATAGAAAAGTTAGTTGGATTGATTTAAAAAAAAAGGAAACTTACTAACAATTCCGGTTGTGTTTGTGAGTAACACATTTTTTTTTTGAGCATAGCCTGATTTATAAAACCTTGAATCACAGACTTTAATGATGAATTAAACAATGGTCTTTACACAAAAGAAAGCTTGATCGGTGAGAGTAAATCCATTTTTAGGAAAGTAAACAGAGGCTTGATGAAAGGACATCTGTATTTAAAATAAAATAATGGTTAATGGAAAATGGAATAGTTTAAACACATTTTAAAGCCTAATTTTAGTGAAATGTGTGGTTGATGTCTTATGAGGGAAGCATAAATCTTGGGGGATCCGGAAGGATGGGGGATGGGACCAGAAGGGGGGTGGGGTGATGTCATAAATCATTTGTGGGGGAGGGGTAAGGTCATAAATCATTTGTGGGGGGTGGGACTGGAAGGGGGGAGGGGTGATGTCATAAATCATTTGTGGGGGAGGGGTGAGGTCATAAGGTCATAAGTCATAAATCATTTGTGGGGGAGGGGTAAGGTCATAAGTCATAAATCATTTGTGGGGGGAGGGGACCGGAATGGGGGAGGGGAGAGGTCATAAGGTCATAGGTCATAAGGTCATATGTCATCAATCATTTTTGACATAAGGTGTATTACTCATCTACTTAAGAAGATGTTTCATCAATACTGTCTTTCCAGACCAAAATGCTTTTTCCAAAGGTCAGGAGGTCATAAAGAGGTTAACATTGTCTGTATTTTGGAATAAGTATGCTTGATACATATTCCTTTTCCTCGCCTGGGATTTGGAGACAAAAGATACATTCATAGCTGTTTTGTATACTGACTCTATAAATCATACAGAGAAAGGTTACTCATCCCTGCAAGGCACTTCAACAGAAAAAGGTTGCTGAGAAATACTTCCAGGTGCTACAAGGTTAAAGGAAGTGTCGGGCTTAGAGCTCTACCTATACATAAAATAAAAATAAACTCTTAAATGGACTCTAGTTGTCATGGGACAATCTTTCTTGAAATAGATGAGTTAAAGATAAGAATAATGGCAAAACTGTCCTGCTGAAAACTTGCACCTCTGTCATCTTGATGAAATCAACGGACAGTTACTGTGCTCTAACAAACATGTTTTATGACACATTTCTTTCTAGTGTGATAATCTCTGTCCATACAGCACTGCAGCAGCCAAGACAGCCCCTCTGTTAGCCGTTTGAAGGATAATATGGAAGAACATGAGTGGAAGTTTATTCCCTGGCTCACAGTTTTGGAAACCACAAACCAAGATGGTTTTAAAAGGTGGATTCGCTTAAAAGAAAAAAAGAAGTTTGCATCTCTAACTTACTTCTTCAAGGTTTCTATTTATAGTGACATGAGGGAACATTATTATTCTCTTTGGAATAAAACATTTTCAAGGGATTTGGAAAATCAAGTAAAAAAGGGGTTGATATTTTCTTTCTTATTGTCTTGTTTGGGGAATTGGCCTTAATATCCTGGAAAAAAGTTTACTTTTCATTTCACTCAGTATGGATCTAAGGCAGGGGTGTCAAACTGGTTCCAGAAAGGGCCGAGTGGCTGCAGGTTTTCTTTCCAACCAGCAATAGCACACCCGACTCCATTCATCTCATCAAGTGAGTTCAATCTGAACATGATGACTTGATGAAATGACTGGAGTCTGGTGTGCTATTGCTTGGTTGGAAAGAAAACCTGCAGCCACTCGGCCCTTTCTGGAACCAGTTTGACACCCCTGATCTAAGGGGACCGAAGATCCTGTTAAAAATACATATGCGCAAAAACAAACTCTCTCTGGTATTTACTACATATGCTACATATGTTTTAAAACTGCCAGTTTGTTGCAAGCAGACAATACATATTGTAAAGTATTTGAAAAAAAAAATACAATCCATAAATGAAACTTTTATTATGTATATTATATGGTTTTGAGAGCATGCCTGTCAAAACTGTCAGTCATCTGGGTCATGACAACCGCACAGCAGGCTTAAATTGGAGGCAAATGGACACATTTGTTTTACTAAAGAAGTCTCAAAACCTATCCGGTCTTTTTAATTCAATGCTCACACCAGAGTCTGCACCAGAGTACTTGTCATATCTTGCTTCATCCAGTATCGTGTCACGGGTGGCAACAGAGATCTCAGAGACTCCCAGACTTCCCTCGCCTCATTCCCTGCAACGTGGTGGTCTAGTCCTCCTTCCAATGGGCATCCGACAAAGATGTCTGAGCCACCTCAGCTGACTCCTGTGGATGAGGAGGAGAAGCAGCTCAACGCCAAGCCTCAAGCTCCTCATCGTATCAGACAAGCTCAGTGAAAGAAAATCCTTCATTTATTTATATATTTATTTGCTTAAAGAACTCATGCTTTTTGAATAATAAAACAACAACACCTATTATTTGTGCTTGTTTTCTGGTATTTCAAAATAATTTTGGTCTGGTCAATTTACAACATTATGGAATCCTATTGTAACAGAAAAATTGTTTTACCAGACAAACCACAATGTCACTTTTACCCAGTATTGCTTATCCCATTTTTCAACAATCAAAGAATCAAACAATCAAATGAATTTTGGAAAGAGCTTTATTAAGCAAGTTCCTTTGATCCTGCTAACAAACCAGTTTCAGTAAAATACCTCCAGAAGTTTTGAGTCCAATACTGAAGCTGTCAATAGTCCCTGCTTCCACCCTCTGATTTAGGGTGGATCTGCTTGTTCCGCCACATATCCCTATCTCACAATGTTAGAGAATAGTTTAAGAATGCCCTGTATCCAGACCATGATCTGGATCATCACCAACATATAACTGGATTTTCCTTGGTATGAGGGACACTTCTGATAAAAAACTATTAAAATTCGTCCATAACTTTTCAAGTTATGCTGTACCCAGACAGACGGAAAGACAAACAGACAGGCAGACAGACAGACAGACAGACAGATAGATAGACAGACAGACAGACAGACAGACAGACAGACAGACAGACAGACAGATAGACAGACAGACAGACAGACAGGCAGACAAACAGGCAGGCAGGCAGACACTCCTAGAAATAACCTCCTTGGTGGAGGTAATAATGTGTATAATAGCAAAAAAACTTCAACATCTGCTATCATATTTTTTTTTTCTCTTTTTTTGGCTCAAACACAGAAGTAAGTTGCTGTCATGGGTAGTTGGTAGGTTAAATAAACCATTTCCTTACCTGATAAACTTTATGTTCACAAAAAATCACCTAAAACGAACTAAATATTTTTGATTCTGTTTGACAAACTGCTTTTGAAGTTGGTAAAGGTTCTCAGTCATCCAGGTCATAGTCATTCCAAAAACAGAAAATTAAAAACAACAAAGGACCAGAATGTTCACATTTTGGATAAGAGAAAATAGGGGATCTAAGAGGGGCGTGAAGGAAGTCATCTATGATAAGAAGGAAAAAACAACTTTAAACAGAGGGGGTGGACTCATAACCTGACAACAGCCAGATGCATGTCTCGCTCCGCCTAGCTCCACTCACATACATCTGGGAACCCGCCATAGGAATTGCCTTTACTGAAGACTGGGCCTTATCAAAACTCCTTGCATATGATTGGATAAGCCACTTGTCTCATCTTTATTGACGTGCTATTTCAACCACTCACACCGAAGCTAACCCGTGACGCTGTGAGAGGAGGAGCCATTTGGTAGATCAAGCTCTTGCCAAATCCGGTCGGGAGAAGGGCGAAAACATCGTTTCCACCAACAAAAGCCTTCAAAGCCGTTCTCTGATGTTCTTTTAATGAAACAATATCAGATAGATTGGACAACACAGAAGAAATAGCAGCATCAATGCTAATGCTTGCTTCCTCAATGCGAGCCACCATTGTTGTTGGAATCTCACGGTCGCTTCTCCACTCCAGGACACACCCGCCCTGCGTCCTGATTGGACAGACCATAAATTTGGTTGGGGAAATCACTTTCAATGAGCGGGTTCCCAGATGTATGTGAGTGGAGCTAGGCGGAGCGAGACATGCATCTGGCTGTGGTCAGGTTAGTGGACTCAGGTTCCAGCTTTCAAAAAAACTGCAATGCAGCAATTGTATTAATCCCTTCCCATTGTCATCGCAGCATCACCAGGCCAACAATCCCCTTTAACGACCGACCTCTCAGACACTTAGATGGGTATGGGGTATTACAGTCGCATAATGAAGATGTTAGGAAACTCAACAGTATTTTTTATAAAACAAAGAATTATAAAGAGAACGAGTGAAAGTTAGGCCAAAAAAATATTTAGGTTTTATTTCGCATCATTGAAAAAACGAATTGCTCAATGACAGATGGGGAAGTGTAGGTGAAGTTTCCTTCCACAAGCACTCCAGAAAACACTGTCCAAGAGCTGATAACTGCTATGGTAACAATTGAAAAAACAGCAGCTGGTAAGACAAGAGACAGGAAAGACACAAAAGAGGAGATAAAAGGTGAGGGAACAAGCATACATCCCAAAGGATAAGAAAAACAAACATATGGGCTAATCCCATAGAAAGAGAAGAGGATAGATGGAAATGAGGAGGTTGAAGTATTGGGGAAAAAAGACAACATTAAAAAAACATGGTTTGATTACTATTCAACTTAAACGTTGGTGTTAAAAAGGACGTCCCCATAGAGCAAATAAATCAAAAACTCCTGGGATGCCAGTAAGCATGTGATTATGACAGAGAGAGACTGAGGAATTAGAGATCACGGGGGTGGGATGGTGGTGGTGGGCAAACTGGAGACAAGGGAGACAAGAGAGGCAGTTTCAAGGGTGATTAAAAAGCGAGTGACAGGATCTGGAAGGGAGCTCTTGGTATGTAGAGTATGTCTTGGAGATGCTCAGGGTTGAGGATTGTTTAGAGATGGCCACAGGGGAAAGGCAGCAAAGGACTAGCAGAGAGTGAATAAAAAGATTAGTTTTCTTGCCTCCAGAATATTTGCCAAATTGACTCATCGAATGCCTAATTATCTGATACTGATTTAATATTTTTGGCCTACTGCACTATACAAGTGAAGATACTTCACTGCATACAACTGTTCTTAATTTCTGGAAACTTGTAAATTTATGTTAACTTTGAGCAGTGATTCATTTTTTTCCCTTGTCCTTCAACAACCTTTCCTTCAACAGAAAGAAAAAAAAAAAGATATCTCAGCACGCTGGCCTACCCCTGCCTTTGTGCAAGATGCTCCTCCAGTTGGAGACTGTGCCCCCTCTTGACTTCATTTTTTGGGCCTTTGTCAAAGAACAGGCTCCTACATTGAAAAGGAGAAGAAGAACCAGTGAGGGAGAGACAAGAAGAACAGAGGCAGAACAGACAGGTGAAAGGAGTTCTTGTTTCACCCGCTATGAACTAGCAAGTATACTATGATCTGCAAATAGAAAAGTCAAACTCAACATCTTTTTAGCTTTAAAAATACCAATATAGGTTCTTGACTTTGAAACACTCCCATGTATTGTAACACATTTCTTTCTCCATATCAGCAGGTTTCACACACTTCACTCATGAACTGGCAATGTATTTGCCCTGTCACCTGCTGCTTTTCTTCTGATCTCCCTCCTCTTCAATCAGTCACTGTCTTTTGCTTTCAACACCTCCATCATCCATCACTTTTCTGTCTCTTTACCATTGTATTTTCTTCAGTTCTTTGTCTCTATCTCAATCAGTGTAACACTTACTGTCTTTTGACAAGGGCATTGACCTAGGTTAGTTTTTACTCCAGTGTTATCAGCTGTGGGGATTAATACAAAATCTTGGTTTTGTGTATGTACAGTATTACCTTTGCTACAGTGAATTCTTGTCTGAGCTGCAAAGTGAAACAGTTTGTAGTACATGAAGGTCCGGGGTTCAAACACTGGCCTACACTCTTTCTCCATTGAGTTTGCATGCTCTGCCCGTACATGTGAGGGATCACTCCAGGTACCCAAGCTTCCTTCCATTGTCAAACATATGACTGTTAATTGGATGGATGAACTTTCTGTCTGTCTTGCAAGAAAACTTTCCAAAATGATTTGATAAAAAATACAACAAAACAAAAAACAAATATGAAATAATTCCTATAGAATTGATTTATTGCTGAGGTCAATCACAGGGCGGTTTGTGTCCTTCGGGTTGGAGGAGAGTTCCTACCTTAAAGTTAGAACAGGAAACACATACTTATAGTTTCTAATTTGATAGTATGTACAAACTTAAATACACCACATGTAATAAAATGTCCAACATTTTGTTCTTTATAGCATAAAAAAAATTCACTAAGATAGCAGACAAGTCAAAATTCATCATTCGGTCACGTGACCCTCTGAGGGATGCTGTGTTGTCAGTTTAGTCAGGGAGAAGTCATTTTGCATAGCAAGTCATTATTTATTCATCTTTGTGATGGAGTTTTTATCATTTAATACGAAGAAATACAAAGCAATCTGATTCTTAGTAGTTTTATTAATGCTCGCTGGTTTAATAGCCGCTGCTTAATGTTCTTTGATTTTACACAGAGCCGGAAGTTCATTATCTTTCAGAGAACTTTCCATATGGTTCTGTGTTTTAAGTATAAACTGGAGTCTAACCTTTTGTTTGAAGAGGGGATCATGGGATTCAGATTGGTTCTGTGGTGGCTGTGTTCGGTTCAGTTGGCAGCGTGAAAGTGGGCGGTAAGGCTGGTGGTCAGTGTTGGAGCCCTGTGTGGGAAGCTGGTTGCAGTGCATTGTTTTATGAAATAAGATATTTCATAAATAAAAATAAACAATGCTTCATAGCTCCGTGTTCATGTATAAATGTAACTCTCTCAGACCCATACCCCTATACCGTTCTCTACTCCCATTTTGGACATAGTGGAGTCAGCTAAAACAGGAATGTTCACTATCAAGGGAGAAGAAGAAGAAGCAGTGGAGGAGTACAACAGACTGGACTGAAGACACAACTGTGAAACCGTCTGCAAATGTGAATCAGGGTGTACCCCTTACCGAACCCACTGTGACCCTGATGGAATAGGGTAGAAGATGGACAGATGATCCACACAGTACTGTCTTCCTTGTCAAAATTACAGTGGATTTGTCGAAGCAGGTGTATTTCAGAATTGCTGCCTAAGGGGCACCCTCCCGGCTTCCCAGGGAATGATCCCCTTTTTCCAACATTGTTTTTTTTTTATATTTTGAATTTTTACTTGTACTTTTGACCTATTGTTTATGATCTGTTTTAACCAGCCAAATCATTAAGTCAATCAAACCTGTACATTTCCTCTGGTCAGCTGCTATCCACCACTACACCAAACCTGCTCTCTTACATGTCCAGCAAAACCAGAAGTCACCCTTCTCAGCTTGCAAATTTTTGCAAACGGAGGCGGATGCAATTCACACATAGCATTGTGTTTTTGCATTATTTTTCTTTATACTCTTTGTGTTATACAAAAGCCAATATAAGAATTTTCCTTGGCTGTCCTTATATGGTGTGTTTATGTGGCCCAAGAAAACCGGACTCTCACTTCTCCCTGTACTGTGATCCTGGCTCGTATGCTGATGGTCATGCAGCCCATTCTAATGACACTATTTGCTAGCAGGAAGCTTAATAGGCCCTCTCGCCTCCCTCGTAATGAAGTCTCCAGAGAGCTCTTGGACAGTGTATAATCAGTTTGGTTATAATAAATGGTAAATAAACCTATAACACAATCTAGTATTATAAAAGTGCTCAATGACTAACTTTTTTATTACCACATAAGTCATTCAAAGTTCAAAGACAACGGCAAGTCTCCTTCTCTCAAGAGCTCTTTCTCCTTTATGCCACTTCTTCAACAAGGTCTCCGCCTGTCATTGTTTTTTGTCCTAAAACCACTCCTTACCTCTAATCATCTATCTCACCCATCACCTCCTTTATCTCCCCGTCTCTGTCTCGTCTCATTTGCTCCATCAACCTTTGGCACTGGTTTTCTAAAGATGCTTCACTAAAACATGCGTTGGTGGTTCCAGCATTCATATGCAAATATGTAATGTTTATGTGGAGAGAAATGCAAGTAGAAAATTGGAAGTTTCTAGAAAAAAACTGTCAAGAAAATACAAACAGGTAGAAGGAAACTCATAAACCTCAATATGAGTAGACATGTGCAAGTAAGGTAATGAAGGATGATTAGGGGGCAAGAAGTGGGATACACCTAAGACATGACCCGTGACTCAAATAACCACTCAGAGTGCACTATTAATACGAACTATTTCAACTCTCCACAAGGACTTGATTGCTTCCTGAAGAAGCAGCATGTATATGTATGCTTTTGTGTGTGGGCTGTTATGGGCAAAGGTGAGGAAGAAACATAGAAAGATAAGGAGAGACAAGAGGCAAAGAGTGAAGTTGTCTTCTACCACCCTCTGCCTCTCACCAGAGTGCTGTACTTAGCAGAAATCCTTGATGAAAGCGATTGTCCAATTCAGATTTACCCAGAGACCACTCGAGGAACAACACTGAAACTGATTGAAAGCTTAGTTCTATTTGAAAGGGTGAAACTGTTTCTCTACTGTCTTTTTAACCCAATTAAAGCAAATCAAATAAGGAGGGCAGAAATTACCTGTGTGTTATGACTTTTGTGAAATTAGGCATAAACCTTTGATACTGCTTATTTGTTAATTCATCATCTAAAATACCCAGAGGAAATAGTCTACTTTGAATTTGGAGGGAAGTGGCAGCCTAGTTGTTAAGGCATAGAGCTTGGAATCCTGAGGTTTGGAGTTCGAGCCCCACTCCCATGGATGCCACTCTGGTCTCTGAGCAAGACCCTTAAAGGAATAGTACACCCAAAACATGATTAGCCTTCATTTTCTACTCACCCCCATGCTGAACAACACTCTGGAGTACTTTTTTGATATCTCAAATGCTCTCTGGAGATCTGGGAGGCTTCTTGCTGTCTGCTGACATTCAAATAATGGAGGTCTATGGTGCCGGAGGCAGAAAGGTCCATAAAAGTCCACAAAAAACGTGTCAATATTCCTCCATACTGCTCGTCCAATGTATTCCAAGTGTCCTGAGTTGGTAGCGTCCATAATTTACTCGAAACAAAGTAATTTAGAATGTTTTTAGAGCATAAACAGTAGTGTATAGGATTTCCTAAAAGCGCGCGCCTGCGAGTTCACAAGTCTACGGAAACTGCGGCAGACCAACCCAGATGAAAGTGCGCATTCAGCGTCTGCTCTTGATAATGCAAGCGTAGAAGAAGAAATTTGCTGTTTACCTGTGCAAAGAAAGAAACAACGAAAGAAAAATGTCTGAGGACTTCAGTGTTGAGGAAGAGCATGAGTTCTTTGCCGAGCTGAATGCGCACTTTCATCTGGTTTGGTCTGCCGCGGTTTCCGTAGGCTCGTGAACTCGCAGGGGCGCGCTTTTAGGAAATCCCATACACTACTGTTTATGCTCTAAAAACATTCTAAATGACTTTGTTTCGAGTAAATTATGGACCCTACCCAGTCAGGACACTTGGAATACATTGGACGAGCAGTATGGAGGAATATTGACACGTTTTTTGTGGACTTTTATGGACCTTTCTGCCTCGGGCACCATAGACCTCCATTATTTGAATGTCAGCAGACAGTAAGAAGCCTCCCAGATCTCCAGATGCATTTGAGATATCAAAAAAGTACTCCAGAGTGTTGTTCAGCATGGGGGTGAGTAGAAAATGAAGGCTAATCATGTTTTGGCTGTACTATTCCTTTAACCCTTAAAAATGCAGAGGTAAATTTCTCCAATGAGAGAAAAATAAAGTAGAATTAATATTATTATTCTAAATTTATAGTCTTCAAGTACTTTGTCTTCCCATACTCAATGGTTCAAAAAAGAATTAGGCATTGAAAAAAAACTGAAACTGAAAAAATCTATTGCATTGCATTGCATTCCACCTTATTATTAATCGGTTAATCTAAGATGGCCTGTACTTATATAGTGCTTTTTCATTTCAGGTGACTTGACCAAAAGTGCTTTACCCTACATTCAGTCATTCACCAACACACTCATACACTGATGGTGGTGAGCTACTGTATTGTTGTAGACACAGGTGCCAAAGGCCCTCTAATACCATCAGTAGACAATGCGTGTGAAGTGTCTTGTCCAAGGACACAACGACACTGGCTTTAACCGCCAAAAAAACTCTGGTTACAGGGAAACCGAATGCAAACTTCAGCATCTGATGCCACTGTTGCCCTGTTTATAAAGAAACATAAAGAGAGCAAGCGTAGAGCAACCTTTAGTTCCTCTACAGTGTCTTACACCGAGAAAAAATTGGTGGAAAAGACATTGAAAGGATTACATGATTTACATCCAAGTGACGTCTACATTTGATTTAAAAGTTAAAGGTTAAAAGCTGTAATTTTCAGCATCTATTATTGGACTAAAGTGGGACAACATAAAATCGACCAAACACAGTTTTTTAAATAAAAAAAAATATTTTTTTACATAGTGAAATTCCTCACTACCTGCTGCACTCAACAGCCTTCGGAGGGAGCCTGCTACGTGGTTAATATATAAAAAAATAAAATAAAATTTGCATCAATGCTTCTCATAGAGATGTGCAGCAAGGCGTCATACAATAAGGAGGCGGCAGTATAAAAGACTACACCATTAATATAAATGTCAGAAGTGCCCCACAAAATGACCTACAGGGCAGCATAATAACAGTTTTATGGGGTGGAATGATGAGCTAATGAGGTAAGGGAATAAGAGAAGCAGGTATAACTCTACCCTCAGAAAGGATCAGACGCACAGCAAAGAATATATATCTCTTCAGCTGATTTTTTATTTAGTTACGTATTTCAAGCAAGCTGTCTGATATAGTTTAATTATTAACCCTCTGTTTTTAATCCTTTGAGTGTTGGAGGTTTTGGAGGGATGATGGTGCATGTTTACTATATACTTTAGTGCTATTCTCGCTTCCCTTTCACTAGAAAGGTAATCCTAAATAAAAGTATTTTTTCAACATTTTTCATTTATCTAGAAACTATAACTAAGCAGATACATTTGGGGGGATTAACCAGAGATGTCAGAGGGTGAACTAAGCAGCTACATCAGTCAAGCTACATTAACAACTACCCTGCTCCTTTCTATAGGCCTGCAATCATTTGATCCCTGGAAAATTAAACAGATACGCAGCTGCTTCTCAGCTCAAAAATGCTGACTTTGTTGGAACTGCCCTGCCATCTGTTTCAGGGAAACCTGGATCACTGAACACATCCTTAACTGCAACTATTGATGTGATGACTCCCTTTTGTTTTTAAAGAGGAATGCAGCGTTAATTAGTTTTTAGGTCAGTGTACCAATCTTATTATGTTCAGACAGATATACAACAAACACCTAGGACCAATATTTAGAAACTGTAAACGTCTTTGTTCACATAGGGATTTCTCTTCAACCAGTCTGATCTGTGTTAAGCTGGGCATACGCTGTGCGATTTATTCAATCGTTGCAAGACGCTCTGATGCAATCTACCTGCTTGCACTGTACGTCTAAAGATCGAACTTAGCTCCACAGTGACATGGCGCTACTCTGACTCGTCTATCCGGAAGCCAAACCAGTAGAAGAGGAATATGAAGCTCACTAAAGTGAAACCCACTGCCTTGGCAGTTTGTGCAATTTTGTGCTGAAAGCCTTAAAAAGAAAAGGTGATGACGTGTTTGGACAGAGACATGGCTGAGCGAACGTGGCTATTACGGTCAGATAGATCTCCATTTTGCTTGCATCCCCTCCATGTTTAATTTTCTCCCGACCTCAATCTTCCTGATTGGGAGGTGGTTGTGAGAGGCTGATAGCCCCTCGTTACCCCCTCCCTATACACCACACGATGCACGATGCACGATCAGGCTGAAAGTCGGGCTGATCAAAAAATTCCTGCACGACTGGGAAGTCCCCCCGAAAAGGGTAAAAAAAAATCGCACAGTATAAGCCCAGCTTTACTGTTCCACAACGAGGTCAGTAGTCCCAGGCCCTGAAACAGATCCAACTATCAACGTAGCCAAGAGGATTTCTCTGTTAATGAAACAAGCTTGTGGAGAAATAAAAAGACTTGATATATAAGATAAATAAATTGCTTTCATAATTTTTATTTTCTTCAAATTAGCGCTTAGAATATTAGGGAAATATCCCCACAAAATGGTTTGGTAGTTGACACAGCTTCTTTGAGTTTATTAAGCAGCTCTTTTAATGACCGGTGGTAAACAACAGTGAAAAAACCCCAGTCGGCCTCGGCAGATGGCTGGTCCTGCTGGAGGTTTCTTCCTGTTAAAAGGGAGTTTTTCCTCTCCACTGTCGCTACAAGCATGCTAAGTGTGAGGGATTGCAATTGACTCAATGAGTCAATGCAATCAACTGCTTTTCCTTAGATAGAAAACTATAAATCAATTTGACTGTATGATCTGGTTGAACTGTAAAGTGCCTTGAGATGACTTGTGTTGTGAATTTGTGCTATATAAATAAAGTCACTTGAATTGAATTAAATAAAATATCTTTCTGTAGATGTGTTTTATGATGTGTTTAAAAACACAGATAACAGAAAAAAGTTAATATGGTGCAAAAAATAGCTAAATGTAATGGATGGGGTTACAAGAAGAATACAGTACATGGGAAGCAAGAAGTTTGAATTCGAAGGGGAAGCAAGGTGAGAAATCAGGAGACAAGGGGGAAGGCTGATAAGAGAGATAGAGGAGAGATGAGAGGAGTGATAGCACAATGGACGCCTGAAGGACACGTGTACTTCGATAACAGATGCCATCAGAGAAGATGCTATCTCTCTACTATCGCACAGCACCACACACTGTTAATGGACAGCAAATGGAGTGAAAGCTATGTGTGTACAGTGATTTCTATAGGCCAACATATACATGACTCCTTTAATAATATGGCCACACATTGCTTGAATTTCCTGATTCCGGAGCCTCTTCTGCCTCAACATTTCACTTTTACTCACACTACATCTGTCTTTTCCCTGCCGAACCCGCTTTCAAGCCATTATGTGGCTATTATATCACAAACGAGTCATTATAGAGAACAAGGGAGCAACCGAGAGAGGAAGAGGAGGTAGAATTATCTAATTGAATGAAATCATTTCTCCAAGTTGGCAAACTGGTTCAAGTGTTATTAAGTTGTTCACGGGTGCGCATTAGCTCTCTGCATCTCTCGGAAAAATGTCGGCGGCTGCGGGCAACAAAAGAAAATTGTCACTGGCTAGATGTACTCTGGGGCTCGTCAGGAGCTTTTTTCACAAAAGAAGAGGAAAAAAAAATACATGCACATACACACATCCATCAGCCAATCACACAGACAGATGGGTCATCAGCTCTCTAATTGTCTGATTGGCTAGAATCAGTACTGGGCGGTTAGATGACACATTAGGGTTCTTTGAATGTAAACAGGGGAGGCTTGTTTTCCTCATATGATAAAATGTGTTTTCGTCAAAACTGGAAAAAAAGGACACTTAAAGTAAAATAAAAAGTATCAAAACAGTTTATTTCTCCGTTTTATAGGAAGTCATAGATGGCAGCACTAAGCGTGGATGTGTGTGTGTATGCTTATGTTGACGATACAGAGAACAGGGCCAAAACACATTAGGGCACATGTGTCCACTCCATACCCACTCCTCACACCCCTCATTTCTATTCTGAAGAGCTCCCTCTCTTTGTCTCTCCATCTATCCATCCAAATTTTGCCTTCAATGAATTAATATGTTTCGAGTGTCTTTGTATACTATAGAGGACATTAGGCACTTACATTTATGATGTTGGTAAAGCTCGCACTGACTATTGAATATTTGGTTAAAATATATAATTCTACAAGTGCGTTTTTTGATTCTTGCATTTTTCTATATATATTGCACAGTTTCTCATGTTACAGCAGGTTGGACCTGGGTGAGTAAAATGTATATTTAACGATTGAATAAAAAAGACCTGTTTCTCACTAACCCAATGAGCAAAAATTGGTTGAAAAGGCTTTGAAAAGATGACATGATTTACGTCCATACGACAGCTACATTTGGTTGGAAAGTGACAGATGAGAAGCTGTATTTTTCAGATAGTTAAAAACTATCTGGGGTTGACTGCTTGTTCCACCAAATAATGTTAAAGAATGCTTTTTTAAAAAATCCTGCATTCAGATTATAATGTGGATCACCACCATTATTGATTTTTTGTTGTTTCACAAAAAAAAAAAAAATAATTAGTTAAGCAGTATTTGTTTATAGTACAACTCAACTGTCAATGCACCAGATACACTCAACTTAATTTATGTAAAGATGAGAGGTTTTGCCTTAACTCAAGATTTGTGGTTTCAATGCTGAGCCATTTGAAGATCAAGTAAAACATTCTTGTTTAAATTCTTGTTTAAGAGAGGCGGCAGAGCAGAAGCAGGCAGCTACAGTTCCTGTTTTAACAAAGTTACAGGCTACATCTTTAACTCAGTGGCTAAAATGGTTTTTATTCTGCTCTTTACGCAGTTTCGAAAACCTAGTGTATTCTTCCGCATGGGATTCAAAAACACTTCTGTGTGCATAGACCTCCACATCTTTAGAAAACTCTGCCTTGAATATATCGATTGCTCTTTGGCTAACGATTTTCCTCTCTTACAAGAGCCCATTTACTGAGGAATGACTTTGTTACACTGGTAATGACAACCGCAAAGATACACACGGGAAAGTTAGCAAGTGCACCCAAGCATGTGCCTACCTTTTCCAATAATGTGTGTCTGCATTGTTGTCCAACCCTTTTTTTTAATCCCATCCCTAGTTCCTCTCCCAGCTTGGGCGGAGACTCCGTCTGCTTCATTTGTCTTTATTTCAAACATTTGTATGCTTGTAGGCCTAATTAGATTTTTCTCTCCATCGTTTTGTTTTTTTCTTTCCCCTCGCTCTCCATGTAGCCTCAAAATGAAAGAGAAGTGGTATATAATTACTGTGCATATATCTACCTTTAAGTCCAGTCCCAGTAAATGGGACCCCCCACCAACAACAACACCCTTTCTGTCATGCAGAAGTTATTATTTGCATCATATCTGGCATCTCAGTTGTCCTCTCATTAAATTCTCAACTTTGATGAAATTAATGGCCCCATATGCAAATTCAGAAGGAGCAAAGAAAAATCAGTCAAGCCTTCAACTGTGCGGAATTTATGTCAAGAGTATATGTATGATCAGAACAGAGTCTTATTTTTGCCACATATAAAGGTCCTGTAAGCCCACTGTGTTTCCACCGATGGAAGTATTCAAGGAAACTTCAAGTTCACTTCAAACTTACAATGGTCAGTGGTGAATAGCCCTTAAGGATGTAGTGCTAACAGGAAGGTGCTGACCTTGGTTCAGTCCTAAACAGACAAAGCTGCGCTTTTATGCAAGTTGTTGCTGTTTTGTAAAGGGTCACCAATAGCAGAAAAGAAACTAATTAACCTTTTTTTTTTCATCATTCCTTCTCATTCAATTAAAGGAAGATATCCAACTTTTAATAGTGCGTTCCATATTTTTTTTTTTAAGTTTCTTTTGAAATTCCTTAATTGCCCTTCGATTATGGAGGTCTTCTTTTATAAAAACTCGTCTGTGATGTTATAAGAGAAGGGGAAATTATTCTCTTCAAAACAGTGTGCCGCAACATTAAAGATAGCAAAGTTTTTTTTTTTTCTATTTTTATCTATTCACGTTTGATCCTTTTCAAGTTTTGTACTGTATTTGCTTTTTTTCTTAGGAGAAACATTCCCGTGGATGCATCTTTTAAGCATTGTAACCTTCCTGATTTAATTATTTTACACTAATTATATTTTCACTCTTGACATTTCATAACTCCCTGCTCTTTGAAATGACTAAAATCCTAAAAAATGTTATAATAGTTAAAATTCTCTCCTAAATTTTTTAACTTTTTTTATTGCTCCTGGATAGGTTGCTTTTACATTTCCATGGGTCTTAGTTTATGATGAAGTGTCGTTCTGTAATGCTTGCTATGTAATTGAACATTTTTTTAATTTTACATATGTTGGCTTCAGTTCAGTAGAAATAAAGTTTTCTGTGCTTCTATAAGGAATTTTATAAATGTGTTCCTGAACTTTTCACCTTCTAACCCCCAATATATCTGGGAAAGGTTTGAGACCCTGACTATTGACTAAATATCTGAACATCTACTGGGAAATCAACAAATTTGGGTAAAATAGGTATTGATTATCTCTTTGTAAGATTATCAAATATTATAAATCCAGCGAAATGCATACTGGAAAATAGTTTAGAATAGTGAAGCAGAAAAATTCAAGTAAATTTAGAAAATTAGGACAAATTTGTTTTCAGACCAACTAGGGTGCCCTTCCTGTTACATCTGAAACGACTAATTTAAGAAAGGCAGATGAATTACTTTAACATTCATTTTCCATATTTTTGAAATGCTCTGAATCTGCTAGTAGTTTGGGTCATGTTTTTAGTGGCTGGCTAGTGAATCCCTCAAACATCAGATGTCATTCAGACATTGATTGTCATTGATAAATCTGGTCGGACAATCATGGTGTCTCTCATCAAGCAAATTGTTGGGATCTGGAGCTGTACCACCTGTCTCCAGCAGAGTTCACTGTGGATACTCCTAAGCTGAGCCTTCGACACACCTGAAACCCATCTCATCATCAGGAGGATCCTCCACCATATAAGCAGCCCTCAGACCTCGCATCAACGCCGCAGTGTTTATCCAGTTTGGTTAGCACCTGAGCCTCACTTCCTCTGTGAAATCTTTGTTGCCTCTAGTCTCCTAGCTGGAAACTAATTACCTTTTGTCTCTGCCTTCAGGAAACCTGTTTTTGTCCTGTAAGCTCTGGATGAGCTTAACCTGTCGAGCCTGCCCTCAGAGCCAAACCTGAAGAACCTTCTCTGGATTTCCCATGCTGCTCTGGACTAAGAGCTGGAAAACCAAGGTCTGTCCTATCGTTAGATGCAAGGCGCTGAAGCTGAAACTGAACTCTGCTGAATCAAACAGTCTCTGGAACCAACAGTGCCTCTCTCAAAGCCAAACCCGGATTCTTCAAGGTAGATCTCTGAAGATAACATTTCCACATTCTCCAGCTACGTGGCTAACTGAACTGTCTCCCTTCCAGTTTCCTGTGAACCAGATCCCCAGACGTGAACCAGTACTTGACTCTTTCATTTTACCATTGTTCAATAAACATTGTTAAACTTTTACTCCAGTTTCCGTCTCCGTGGTGTTCTGCATATTGGGCCTCTCTGAACCAATCATGACAGAATACTGCGGCCAAACACAAGGCCCAGCAGACCAACTTCATCGTCGGTTGGAGGAACAAGATGCCCAAATTCAGGGACAGACCCAAACACTACGTGAGTTACACAGAATGGTTCTGTATCAGGATCAAATCATTCAAGGCTTCACTAACAAATTAAACAGCGCTAACGCCACGCTGCTAGCACAACCATTTCCGGGTCCAGTCCTTCCTCCGAGGTCACCAGCGGTGACGTCATCCTCAGAGTTCCGACCAAGTCTCCCTGAAAAGTTTTCAGGTAACATTAGTGACTGTAAAGGATTTTTATTTCAATGTCGATTAATCTTCAAAAATTCCCCTGGCAGTTTTCCCACCGATTATAAGAAGATATCATTTATTTTGTCTCAATTGACCGGAAGAGCCCTGGAATGGGCACAGGCTAGGTTTTCTTCCGACGAAAGCCTTAGCTGCCAGTACTCCGACTTTATCTCTGAGTTTTCACAAGTCTTCAACCAGGAAACTGATCAAACTGTTGATTCTCGAGCTCTTTTGAAACTAAGACAAGGAAATTCTTCTGTAGCTGAATTCTCAATTAACTTCCGGGTTAAAGCCGCAGCTTCCGGTTGGAACCAATGTGCTCTTAAGACTGCATTTTTTGAGGCTCTCAATGAAGACATAAAGGATGAGCTTGCTACCCTTGACGAACCCGCCACTCTTGAGGAATTAATTCGCCTGACAATCAGGCTGGATAATAGGATTCGAGCCAGAAATAGCTCTAAACCAAGGAATCATGGTCCTTTAAGTTCTGTTTCTGCCTCTAACATTGCACCTGCCTTCTCCTCTTCCACAGAACCTTTTTCTAAGCCAAGAACTAAGATCCAATCTCTCCCGTTGCTAGTTCAGGCCTCTCATGCGGTTGAAGTGGAGGCCGAACCCATACACGTTGGACATACAAGGCTAACTCCAGAGGAAAGGTTAAGGCGTGTCAGGAGCAAGCTGTGCATCTACTGTGGTGAGAGTGGCCATTTCATTGCCTCGTGCCCAGCTAAATCAAAAGCCGGGGCCCGTCAGAGGATCTGAGGAGTCTGACGGGCCATGTTATTTCTAAAAAATCTCCTCGCCTATTACTTCCAGCCACGCTGATTTTTGCTGACCAAAACCTCACTTTATCTGCATTCATTGATTCAGGCTGTGAAAGGAACCTGATTGACTCCAATTTAGTTGAACAACTACAGATTGAAACTGTTCCTCTAACCCAGCCTCTCTGTGTCTCTGCGATTGATGGAAAGAAGCTTCACCAAGTGACTCACCAGACACAACCCCTCGAACTGTTGGTTTCAGCTAAACCATCGAGAAACCATATCTTTCTTTGTTTTTCCCTCTGCATGTTCTCCGTTGGTTTTGGGATTTGAGTGACTGGAACGACATAACCCCCACATAAACTGGACCGATCGTCATATTGAGTCTTGGTCGACCTCATGCCATGAGACGTGCCTTCGTTCAGCGGCCCCCGCTGTAAGATCTCCTAGAGGGGGGGGGGGGGAGATGGACTCTCCTGACCTTACTTCTGTTCCTCCTGAGTACCATGATCTAGCCCGTCTTCAGTAAGGTCAGTGCTACGTCCCTTCCACCTCACAGACCATACGACTGTGCTATCGAGCTTTTACCAGGAGCTCCTCTACCCGGCAGTAGACTTTATAATATTTCGAAACCCGAACGGGAGACAATGGAGAAATACATAAATGAGTCACTAGCTGCTGGAATAATCCGCCCCTCTTCATCTCCTTTAGGAGCAGGTTTCTTTTTTGTGGGTAAGAAGGATGGATCTCTCAGACCATGTATTGACTACAGAGGTTTGAACCAAATTACTGTTAAGAATAAGTACCCACTTCCTCTACTCGCTTCTGCCTTCGAACCAGTTCAAGGGGCCACTGTCTTTACTAAGCTCGACTTAAGGAACGCCTATCACCTTCTCAGAATCAGAGATGGCGATGAATGGAAGACTGCCTTTAAGACCCCTCTGGGTCAATTCGAGTATTTAGTCATGCCTTTTGGTCTAACAAACGCTCCTGCGTGTTTTCAAGCCCTAGTCAACGACGTTCTCAGAGATTTTTTGAACGTGTTTGTTTTTGTCTACATTGATGACATACTCATTTACTCCAAAGACCTCACAGAACACAAGAAACATGTCCGCCTGGTCTTACAAAGACTCCTTGAGAATAAACTTTTCGTCAAAGCCGAAAAATGCGAGTTTCACCAACCTTCAGTCACCTTTTTGGGGTTTGTGCTCGAGGGCGGACAGGTTAAGCCATCTGAGGATAAGATAAAGGCAGTTTTGGAGTGGCCGGTTCCCGAAAACCGCAAACAGCTGCAGAGATTCCTGGGTTTTGCTAATTTTTATCGACGATTCATCAGGAATTATAGTCAGACAGCTCTACCTCTAACCTCTCTTACATCAGTCAAGAAAACCTTCCAATGGTCTCCCGAGGCTCAAACTGCTTTTGACAAATTAAAGATGTTGTTTTCCAGAGCTCCAGTGTTAATCCAGCCTGATTCATCGAAACAATTTATCCTCGAAGTCGACGCTTCCGACTCAGGAGTTGGTGCTGTCTTATCTCAGAGACTCGATTCAGACCAAAGAGTTCACCCATGTGCTTTTTTCTCCCGTAGACTCTCCTCTGCTGAGCAAAACTACGACGTTGTTGACCGCGAATTACTGGCCATCAAATTGGCATTAGAGGAATGGAGACACTGGCTTGAGGGAGCAGAACACCCGGTTCTTGTTTGGACAGATCATAAGGAACCTTGCCTATATCCAGTCCGCCAAACAGGCCAATCCTAGACAGTCAAGGTGGTCACTATTTTTCTCACGATTCAATCTCATCATCTCTTACAGACCCGGATCCAAGAACATCAAACCCGATTCTCTCTCTCGTCTTTATTCCACTGATCAATCTGAGACTCCTGAGCCTGTTCTACCCGCTTCCTGCACTGTTGGGGTGGTTACCTGGGAGATCACCGATCTAATAAACTCTGCCCTTGCTTCAGAACCAGATCCAGGTAACGGTCCCCCAAACAAGACTTATGTACCTTCTTCTGTCAGGTCTCGCCTAATTCAGTGGATGCACAATGCCAAATTTGCCGCTCACCCGGGGGTGAGTAGAACCATCAACCTCATTTCAAGACGTTTCTGGTGGCCCACTCTACACAGAGATGTTAAGGAGTATGTGCTGGCCTGTTCTACCTGCGCCAGAAACAAGTCCACACATCAACCTTCCTCTGGCCTGTTGCATCCACTTCCTATTCCTTCTCGTCCCTGGTCTCACATCGCAATCGACTTTGTTACTGGTCTTCCCATTTCTCGAGGTGTGTCCACAATTCTCACCATTGTTGACCGATTTTCCAAGTCCTGCCATCTTGTACTCCTCAGGAAGCTTCCTACGGCTTTTCAGACCGCCCAGCTCCTTATTAAACACGTTTTCCGTCTACATGGCATCCCTCAGGAGATTCTTTCCGATCGTGGTCCACAATTCATCTCTCAGGTTTGGAAGGCATTTTGTTCAGCCCTCAACTGCAAATCTTCTCTCACCTCAGGTTATCACCCACAGTCCAACGGCCAAACCGAGAGAATGAATCAACAGCTCGAATCCTCCCTTCGTTGTCTGACCTCTAGTAATCCCTCCGAACATCTAACACTGTTATTATTGATATTGGTGTATAAGGAGTGTGCAGATCTCCTGGCTAGTGTCCTCACAGACATTTTTAACACCTCGCTGGACTGGTCCGTAGTGCCGGCATGCTTCAAGTCTGCGAACCATCATTCCGGTCCAAAAAATTTTACCCGTTCCAGTTTGCCTACCGAGGGAACCGCTCCACTGAGGGCGCCATTTCTGCTGCTTTCCACCTGAGCCTGGGACTCCTGGAGAAGAACAACCCCCACATGCAAACGCTGTTCCTGGACTTCAGTTGAGCTTTTAACACCATCATCCCACAGCATCTGATGGGCAAACTGGAACAGCTGGGATTCAATACACCCCTCTGCAATTGGCCGTTAGACTTCCTCATCAACAGACCTCAGTCAGTCCGGGTCAGACAGAACACCTCTGATGTCATCACCCTAAGCACAGGCTCCCCTCAGGACTGCGTCCTGAGCCCCCTGCTGCTCACCCTGATGACACATGACTACGTTCCCAGGTTCACCACCAACCACATGGTGAAGTTTGCAGACGACACCACAGTGGTGGGCCTCATCAGAGACGACAACCACCAGAACTACATAGAGGAGGTGGAGCAGCTGGTGGACTGGTGCAGAGATAACAGCCTGATCCTGAACGTGGAGAAGACAAAGGAGATCACCATTGACTATATGAAGAACCGGACTTACCACACTCCACTGCTCATCAACATCTCAGCTGTAGAGGTGGTCAGCAACACCAAATTCCTGGGGCTGCACATCACAGACACCCTCAAGTGGACTGTAAGTACAACCTCACTGATCAAAAGGTCACAAAAGTGCATATTTTTCTTGTGGAGGATGAGGAGAGCCCACCTGCCCCCACCCATCCTCACCACCTTCTACAAAATCACCATAGAGAGCGTTCTGACCAGCTGTCTCACTGTGTGGTGTGGAGGCTGCAGCGCCTCAGACTGGAAGAAGGTGAGAAGAGTGGTGAGAACAACAGAGAGGATCATCGGGACTCTTCTTCCTTCCTTTAAAGACATTTCATCCCAGCGCTCCGTCTTGCGAGCCCGTAACATGATAAATGACCCCTCACACCCCCACCATGAACTGTTCTCCCTGCTGCCCTCTGGAAAGAGACATCAAAGCATCCGATGCAGGTCCAGCAGATTCCAGAAGCGTTTCTTCCCCACTGCCATTAGACTGCTGAATGTTAAATGTATAATGTATAAAATGGGGTTATAAAATTAAAAATATAAAAAAAAAAATGAATGTTGGAACTATAATTATACAGTCGTACGTTTACATTATCACTGCTGCTTACCTTTATCAAGGCTACACTTTAAAAGATTTAAATGTCTTGAGAGCTGTACTGAATGAAATTTCTTTTTGTATACAACAAATAGAGATATGTTCAAAATGACAAATAAAGTATGTCTAAGTCTAATAATAATAATAATAAAATTTGAAACAAAAACTAGAAAGTAGTTGTACATTGTTTATGTTTTATTTAGATACTTTTTTCTCTTCATTTCAAAATGTTGTTTTTTTTTTTTTACTTACTAGGTGTTATTTTTCTCATAAAATTATTTAGAAAAAATGCTGATGAAGATTCTCAGTCATCCAGGTCATCGTCATTCCGTAAAAGTTTAAAAAACAATCCACTGGACTTGGTTTCCAAGATTTGAAGACGTAGTTAGACAAAACTTTAGGGCGCTTATTTTGCTCTAAACCAAATGAAACAGACTGAAATCTTTCAGGCATAAATAAATATAATGGGAACGGAAGTACATAAGAAAAGTTAAAGAAAAATATTTAATCATTTTAAAGATTAGAAATACACAAAAATGATAAATTAAAGGATTATGATCTACTCGTGCTCCACTTAAGAACCTATGGGCCTTGATTTAATAAAATGTACCATGACCTCATCATCCTTGATTTTACTTCCACTTTGCTGTATGCCCTGTCTTTGAACATGAAGCATTATCTTGATTGATGCATTTTCAAGAGATTTGGCTTTTGGTTTTGAATAATTCACCAAATGTTCAGTCCAATATAAACCTTCAGTGCAAGAACACACATAAAAAGTAGCTGTAAAGGCAAACCATTGAACTTGAAGTAGTTTTAGTGTATGCCGCTCTCTGTAATCCAACTCGTAGACATACTGCCCTCGACCCTGCACCACAGCGGACTCGATAAATACGCAAGAAACACTCACAGCACCTCTTTACCTTGTGGATTTACATATGGTGATCTACCATCCATATACAGTATATATATATAAAGGGTCCATTTGAACCTGCAGTTTGCTGAAGAAAACTACTGGTTTCTCTGCTTCTTTTGTGTGTCCCAGTCACTTTCAAGGGAAGTAAAAAGGTTATTATAATGAAAAATAGAAACCAAAGAACAAAATCGAAGCAAAAAAATTGTAGAAAAAGGGAAGCGCTGCGGAGCGTTGGGTAACAAAAATGTAATACAGTAGACCTAAAGAAAATTAAAAGCCCCTCAGTTGAATACATACTCCAAGGAAACTGAAAAGTGTTTAGAGAAGCAGGGACAGCATACATCTCCATACTGATTATGCGGCATCTATTGTCCAGTGGCTTGCTAATTATTGCAATGCGTGGCTCTCCTCTTTTCAAAACCATTATGAAGCTCAGATAAGAAGTCTGACCTCCTTCTGTCTGACAGACTTGTTGGTTCTTACAATGAAAGAGGGGCAGAGAAAGGGAAAGAAAGGAGAGGGGAGAAATGGAAAAGAGGCTAGGCTATCTTATGTAGCCTTGAAGAAATGGAGGAAGGAAGGTTAAAGCATAACAGAGGGAGATGAAGTGAGGTTGAACACTTTTGAAAAAATTGTGTTTTTTCAAGAGGGGGAAAGAAAGAGGATGCTGCAGGCGAAACCTTGGAGAAATTAATTTAATTTTTAAAATAATAAATTGTGGCAATGAAATCTCAACCCAGTACAGTTTTGCCACCTATTGGGGGGAATAGGGTTAGATCAGACTGTGTTCTTGTAGCGTTATCTTACTTTTAGTAGGATCAGTTAAATGATTTCTCAATACAAAGATTATGTTTTTATTACAATTTTAGTAAATCTTGGATGATTTGCAAGACAATTTAGAGGAATAATAATTGGTGGGAAATACAGTATATTGCCCACATCACTATCTAAACTTCCAAATGTATTTTTGAAAAGAATCTATAAAAGCTTCTACTAACAAAACTCTTAGAGCCCCAGAGTGTCAGGTTTACTCCCATCTAGTGGTGCTCTAAATTAATTACAAACGACAGAGAAATGCCCTTTGGTTTCTCACTGGTAAGCGCAAAATATGATGGACACCCCGAAGCGTCATAAATGTGACAGTTTTAACATCCTGCATGAATTCAAGTGTCCTGTCAGGTGCAATACAAAAATCTGTCTTTTTTATTGATGCTTCTAGGTTACAAGTACGTCCCCCTAGTATTTGGTACCAAGTTACTGCTACAGCTAAAAGCTATGGTCTCCTATGGGTATGACTTCTCTTGCTTGTTCAAGTAACTTGTTCACTTTAGGCTATCAAACAATCTAGCCTTTTTTGCCAGTAGGATTAAGATAATTAATCTCTTCCAAATGAACTGTAGGTACATCTTTGTCCTCTGCTCTGTTTCCTCCTATTGTTCATTCCGACTACCTTGAATCTGTAAGAACTCTTAATCCTCAGCCGAAGTTCTTCCGCATTCACCATAATAAGTGCCTCCAATACTGCTCGCAGCTAAGACAAAGAATTGGTATGCCTCCTAGCCCCAACACAGTTATGTCCTGATGCCCCTAACTGCTGTTAGGAGCTAGTTAATACAGTTTTCCACAATCCATTGTGAGACAGGACGTACAGGCTCATAGAAATAATGAAAATACATGGTCTCTTAAAAAGATAAACTGGGAAAAAAATCATCCTTCTGACTCTTCCCTTTGCTCTCGTTCTGTCTGGTTTGCCTGACAACTCATGTGGGACTTGATTTTAAGTGTTATTTTAGCTTTTGAGAAGTTAGTCAGTCATTATCGGTTGTAAAAGAACAATGCTATGGTTTCTATATTATAAATTGTGTAAAATTCAATCAATTTGCGTTACTTTATTAATAAATCACCAGTGTAGGCCCACCGGGAAGAGGAAGCTTGATAAAAATCTTTATCATAGATTTCTAACTGTTACCAGAAAAATCACATGCTGGATTCCTCAAGGTAAAATTTTGAGGCCCTCCTATTCAATATTTACATGCTCCACTTACCTCATATTATAGCAAACAACCAGATCAGTTATCATAGCTATGCAGACGACACAAAGCTTTACATCACAATGTCACAAGGTGACATCAAAGCATAGGCTAGATACATAGAACAAATCAATTTGAGGTTGTGCCATCATTTTCTCCAACTGAATAGAAACAAAATGGGGGTGATAATCTTCAGACTAAACATGGAATGATCCAGTGTTAGCTTACAGCTTCAACTACTACAGCTAAAAACCACTGAATATGGCCAAAATCTTGGTGTCATGATTGACTCAGACTCTTCAGGGAGAAGTTTGGGCATATGATCCCGACGGACATCTTTTTCTTTGCCCATAATACAATAAAGAGTAATTGCACATCTGTCACAGTAGGTGGCAGTTGTGCTCTCATTGTAAAAGTGTGTGCAGGTATTAGCTGTGTGTTGTTGGCTTTGCTCATGACCATAAAGAAGAAGAAGTGTTAACTGATGTACACATTAAAGAGTGACAAAAATCATGAAATACAGTATGTGAAATTATCACGTCAACAGTGACGTGCTGACATGAGTGCTGCTAAAAAGCCACGTTTTCTTTGGAGAAAATGTATTTTTAAGAAGCTTCCCAATGCAAACCCTGACAAGACTTAAGTTGTGCAATGCGGAATTAGTTTACTGCAGGAGTTCTTCCAGTCTCAAGTACCACCTAAATCCAAAGCATCCCTTAGCCTATGCAGAAGATGGTAGACCAAGCACTGATGTAGCCCAAGGTAGGAGTAATGTTCATCAAACTACAATGTTTGAGCCCAACGGATGCAAGCCCATCGTCACAGCTCTATCAGCCAAGCTAACTTATCTCCTTGCTCAATCGATTGCCAACAGCTGCCGGCCCATTACCGTGGTTGAAGATGATGGGCTAAAGTTGGTCCTCCAGGCGGCCATAGGGGACCCATCTTACAACTTACTTGCCAGGCGAGCTATCATGAGGAGAATACATGACCAGAAACCCGTGGAGAAAGCCGCGAAAGATAAGAGGTTGGTAGAGGCGACCTGTTTAGCACTGACGGAGGACCACTGGATATCTGTCAATAAAGAAAACTACTTTGGTGTTAGTGTGCAACTAATCAATGCCAGCTTGGAACTTCACTCCTTTGCTTAAGGTAGGCTGTTATGTAATTTTAAGTTTCATTTTACCACGACACCATAAATGATTACCACAATATCATGTTTGCTTCTTGATGATTGCTTGGGTGAATGTGGATAAAGTGTGACGCTTTTGAAAATGTAGCTTCTGTTGTAATATCTTACTCTATTTCATTTCTAGAGCTAGGGTTTAATATGATACATTTTTAGAACCTATTGTGATGTGTGATCTTCATATCACAATAGACATTCAAAGCAAAGATTTTAGTATTATCCTCAAACGCTGTTGTTAAAATGGGACTCTTATATTCATCACCAGTTATCATATTACAAAAGCTTTCTTAAGCAGGAGATGAGCCCCTGGTGTAATGTGACACCTGGCTGGAGAAACTTGTATGCCTTTATATATATATATATATATATATATATATATATATATATATATATATATATATATATATATATATATATATATATATATATATATATAGCAAAATTAATTTGGTACATCCAGGCCCTGAAATAATATAGTACGAAGAAAAAGAAATAAACTGATGCAACATGTTGGAGAGGGCAGAATAGACAGTACAATATGCTAACAAGAAACCATAAGAAAGTTATCAGTGGCATAAAAAAAACACATTAGAACCCCTAGAAAACAAAAAGAAAGTGACAGAGGTAGGAGGAGAATCAAAGTTTTGTTAAAAAGACTGGAATAAACTGCAAGGTGCACATACTAGTTTTAACACCTCTTCAGATCAGGACACGGTCACGCCTTTCGAATAAATGAATAGTAATTGACTGGAGCAAGAGCAGCAGATAATGGCCAGTGTGGCTCCTTCACCACCCACTAATCTGCCGAGGAGGGGATACGTAGGTGTGTGGTTTTTTTGTGTCTTAAGTATCAGTCTCCAGTCTGTTAGAGGAGTGAATGGAAGTTGTTTGACAGGCAGATATTAGGCCGTCATGGCCAACATGAATGAAAGAGACTCAGATAGCAAGAACCATAAAACAGTCATTAATGTACGCACCTCACTCTCCTCTGCAGGAGACAAAGAAAGAAACAAAAAACCTGTTCATTTAGAGCCCTAAGAACAGACACAGGCAAAGAGGCCAGAGGTGAGTGCAGCATCTCTTCCATCTCTAAGAGGAACAAAGTAAATTATAGGACTGACAATAGAGCTTTGCAAAAAGATGTGTTTAATTTACATTTGTGACTTTATATTCAAAACAAACACAGTGCATGGAATGATTATATGAATGTTTAGCGAAACACCAAAAGTTTGGCTGCAATCTTAAACATTATTCATATTCAGGGATTTTTATGATATTTGAATGATAATGATGCTATCTGAACCTTTGTTAATCTAATGAAAATATTACTGAAGACTAAATGCATGGACAAAGATCAATTGAGATCCCCTAATGCAACTCTTTGCAATTTTCTCGTTGACCATATGGTTCTTGTTTCCTTTAAGAGGCTTCTAGCATAATTATTGCTGGGTATCAGGCCACTCACAGGTAGAATAGTGAGAAATCAAATGCGACCATCCTCCTGAAAATGTCCCTACTGCAGGGGTGGGCAATTCCAGTTCCTGGGGGCTGGTATCCTGCAACTTTTAGATCCATCCTTGCTCCAAAACACCTGAATTAAATGGCTCTGTTACCTCCTTAGTATGCAGTCACTTCCTTCAAAGTTCTCTCAATCATCTAATTATTTGATTCAGGTGTGCTGAACCAAAGACGCATCTAAAAGTTGCAGGATAGCCCTCAGGAACTGGAATTGCCCACCACTGCCCTACTGGGTTCTCCATGAACTGAGATTGACTCCCTCACAATCCTCTTCCTAGGTTTTCCAGGTGCCCTTGATAACTTCCGGGCAAGGTGTGTTGTGAGTTCTTTTAGCTTAAGATGAGTTCTTGAATCTTTGTTCCATCAGCATACAAGTTTTCTGTGTTCTGTGTTCCGAAGGTCTAGTGGATGAAAAAGTAGTGGACTCCAAATTTCCCACAATACAAGTTGAAAAGTAGTGATCATCCATGGCAACTAGTACCGCAGATATATATCAGAGTCATGGGATTTGCTGTTGCGTCAAGAAAGAACATAGATGGCACAGGCACCTTGCAGGAGCTATTTTAATGTTCAGTTAACTGAGTTCACTACATAGCTCTATATAGCTCCAGTTCTATATAGGGATTTAAGGGTTACAGCGACATTCAGACACAGCCGATGTCTTAGTCTAACCCAACCCCTAACACTTACCCTTAGTCTTCTGGGATTCCAAGCGCTGATAGCCTCCAAGGCTCCACCCTCACCTCTGTCAGCCTTCTGGGCTACATCTTAGCTTGACCACCCTTGCCATTGGCATAAAAACTGTAGATACTGGCATTCTTCTGATGGTCTTGACTCTTCCCAACAACTTCCTAGGTGTGCTTGGGACGGCCTCCTGGGGTCCATATCAACCACTGTCAGGCTACTGGGCTTTATCTTCTCTATAAAACCGCTTAAAAATCCTAAAATCTTGGATTCAATCTTAAATAATTAAATATAATATTTTCATTTGAAAGCCTGAAAAAAAATCATCATGGAAAGATTTTTCCTAAATAATGTCCAGTAGCTCTCACACTTCATAATGGCAAGAAAGTGTGTTCAGAAAACTCTCTTTAGATAGTAATGGGCACCTAACGTAACAGGAATGGATTTCAAAAGTTGAACGTTACACCAGATACGGTACACTCCACAGCTTTGGGTGTGTCCCAAGTCAGATCAGTGTATCCTTCAAAGAACTCTGTCTCTGTATAGTAGCAAAAGTATCTGCTTTGGCTCATCACATCTTAGTGCTGCAGCCACCTTTTCTGAGAAGATGCTGATTGACTCCTGATGATGGTTTCTCTGGCTTCCTCCCACAGTCCAAAAACATGACTGTTAGGTTAATTGGCTTCTCTGAAGTCCCCTTAGGTGTGATAGTGTGTGTGAATGGTTGTTTGTCTCTCTGTGTTGCCCTGTGATGGACTGGCAACCTGTCCAAGGTGTACCCTGCCTCTTGCCCATAGACACCTGGAGATAGGCACCAGCACCCCTCCTTTGGGATAAGCGTGTAAGAAAATGGATGGATGGTGCACCTAGAGCGATCTTGAATGAGGATATTGCTGAACATTTTTTAAAGGACGTTGATGTTCTATTAAGCATATTCATCAATATCAAACTCTTAAAGTGTATTAATCTTTAATGTAATTGTAGAGACTCTATAGCAATCCTTGTCGCTTGAGTGGTAGAGATAGGGTCGTGTTTCTGTACGAAGCTGCCGTCTTGATCAGAAATGCACACGGAATTTGTTTTTGCTGTTTTATAACTGTCCAGTAGCTTACATAGTCACTCACAAAAGATCTTAATGTACATGATGTGACATACTGATTTAAGTGCTAAAGCGAACGGTCCCCTCTCTTCTGTGGGGTGCAGGTAAACATGCCCATTTAAGCATTCAGCTGTCACCACATGTGTCACCACAGAGCCTATGCCCCACATGATACAAATACATGCACACCCAACATTATGGCTCCTACAATAATACTGATTTCATAGGGATGTATAGAACTGCGATTCAAAAGTAGCTTGATCATACGCCAAAACAGTTAAATTCTGTTTAATCAATAAAACCAGTATGCATATCCGGGGTACAGCAGGCGTGAGAATTGATCTACAGTTTATTTTATATGCTGTATAGCTTTTAATGCGTGCCAAGAAGAAAGAGAAGAGAGCAGTGCTCAATTGCGCGAGCGCATAGCTTTGATGGAACACTGGCGCTCATACTCATACTGTTAGATAGTAGATGCAGTTTATAACCAGGTCAGTCATTGTCTGGGGGCACCCGGCCAGCTCGGGGCACTAGGCAATTGCTTGGTTTTACTTGCACTGTTTCAAGGTGCCTGGGTTAATAAATGACTTTTTATACAACCTATGATTTCATCACCTAGTCCACTTCTTGTCGTTTGATTAGAATTTGCAGATTTTAGTATTTTAACTTGTTGATATGTCACAACTAACAGGTTAAAATACTTGTTAGTTGACAAAACTACAGAGAACTGCTGTTGTTTTGTCTGTTTATTTCTTGCCAAACAGGAGCTTATTCCATAAGAAATAAGAACCTCAACCTGATTTAGGTGCAGTGTAGCAGAAATACACTCTTTCAAAATGTGCACTAGAAAGCTATCACATGCATAAATGTAGGATGCACGCATGCTGCTTTTCTGTGCTTACGTACTGTAACACGTCTGGTGCACATGTTCCTTTATAGTCTCTTCACACCGCACACAAAATTGTTAGAAAAAGAAAAGAGCCCTGCAATGTTGTGCACTTTTGCTTGCCTGACATTTTTTCAGAATTTGATGAGTGACAGCATTTCAAACAGCAGGGTAGGGCTCCACCACAAAATCAATAAATAAATCTGCTTTCACCTTAACAAGGGAACCCTTTATTTAAGGGAGCAGGACATTATGCTTTATTCAAAAAGGAAATCTGAACAAAGTCACAGTTATCCCTGAGTCCAGCAGATCCACTAGAGGTTATCCCATTTGGGAACCACAGCAGGAGATGGAAGGGGGAAAGCAGTAAATCAGAGAAGTCAGACGGACGGAGAGATCCAGGTGGGTACCTGTGGTGATGGATTGCCGGTGTGTGTTTGCAAACTATTATAATTAATGAGACCATTGTAAAATTGTATGTGTTAAAGGTATTTCTTTCGGTATTCTAAGGGTATTTCTGTAAATAGCCTTCCTCACATAATTGAGGTCATTGATCTAGGAGTTGTACAATTATTGATAAAAACAGCCTTTTTTCTAAATAACTATCCAGCTCTTATCTTCCTTACTGTATGAATCATACAGAAAACCATTTATGGCAAATGTAATTCTCTTTGGTTGTTACTCTTTAATATGACTTGAGGCAGTCACCTGTCGCTACTCACTGATGGCAGGGTCCTGCTGAAAGATGCATGTGGGTAACAACTCTCAGCAACGTATAAGGGAACAACAGATTTGTATCTTTACCTCTAAAGGATTTCAAGGTTGAATTGGATTCTGAATAAAGCAGCAACCAGATTTTTCATCCTAAGGAGCCCATTCATCAACATTTATTTGTTTCTTTTTTTAATGATGCCTCTATTTTTCTAAACTTTTCTTTACATACAGAATGCACCAAAACTGAGAGAAGACATATATATTTTAAGAGTTTACTAATATATCAGCCAGGGCTTGATTCTCTGACACTGAATGATATCACTGTTTTTTCCGCCCCTCCCTGAGTATTAATAAGTGATGCCAAAGAGGTAAGCGCAAATATTAGTTTGCTGTTTCTTAATTTATTCTACCTGAATAATTTGTTTCATATGATTTTCTAAGGACCTGTCCAGGGTGAACCCCGCCTCTCACCCACTGACAGCTGAAGATAGGCACCAGCTTCCCTCGTGACCACACTGGGGATTAAGCGTGTTGGAAAATGGATGGATGGATGAATATTTAAGTGTTTAGTTTTAGTGTTTGTTGTTTTTTGTTTAGGACTGCTTACTTGATAATCTTGTGTATAAAGAACCAACTTATATCTAGTATATATGATAAGTGGTGGTGGAGTTCCTGACGCTTAAGCTCATCACTGAGCATTTATGCTTGACGTAGGTAGGTCCTGCATAGAAAGGACAATTGCCTGTGTACAGCACAGACACCACAAGTATAAAATACAGCTCTTCCCAACATTTTGATGCCTGTATTCATAAATAGATATATATGATGGGTTTTTGCCTTTTAGTAGTTCCCAACTTATATATTTTGTTATTTATATATTTTTTTAAACAAATGGAATTGTAGGTATATTATACATTTTTAAAAATACTCATAACATTAAGTTATAAAATATAAGGTTAGGGTCCAGTTGTAATGGAAACAAGAGCTTTCCAAAAGGTGTTTGGTCCACACTGAATGTGTGATAACTGCCACTAGGGGAATGCACATGCTATCTTGGCTGTGTACCTAATACAAAGTGTTTCTTGCATATTTGCAGCAATGGGCATCAAGGGGTTAAGACTTGTGTAGATTGATTTTATAACTAATTCCAATTTAATTATTATAGGTTAATTTCAACCTAAACCAAAGAAATAAACCTTTCATAATCCCTATTCATTTGTATAATAAAGAATATCCATTTGAAATAAATAATGATCAGGTTTAGGTATTTGGTATTAATAAAGGGTTTTTACTAAAAATAAATGCTTATGAGACATATAGTAAAAACTACAAATAAAACTACTGATGTTCTTCAATGATTCTAATGGAATCGACTGGTGAACATGTGTTAAAATCAGGGATGCACGATATAATCGACCCCCTATCGGTATCGGCCTGTATCGGCCTTAAAACTGGACATCGGCCACCCCACCGATATTTAACCCGATATTTGATCAGCTTCTGAGTTTCTAAAGTCTAAAAAAAAATAAAAAATGCTACTTCTTCTTCTTCCTCAAAAACTTCTTTTTTTACAGACTTAAAAACTTCTAAAGACGAGGGAAAAAATATTGATACATTAAAATATGTCGCTTTGGAGTAGGTGTGGTTTGCCATTGTCTGCAGGACTTTTGAGATGCTGTAATTGAATTGTTATTATCTACACATGTTGAGAGTCCTGATGTCAGAAAGCTCATGGAACTGGCACTGTTTTTCTAAAGCAGATAGGGAAACAATGCAATATGTTGGAGCAGTAAATGGCAGTCACATTTCTATTATAACACTACCTGATAACCATTGAATTACCTCAACAGAAAGGTTCTATCATTTTACAGGCAGATGTTGATGGAAACCACAAGGGCTCTAAAATCACCTTCTGACTCTGGTTCTTCAGTTGCAGCTTCTTGCTCTCTGTTTTTGCAATGTTTTGCCTGTGACTCTCTCTTTTCAAAGAGATGTGGTAACAGATCTTAAACAATCAGGTTCCCCATGGGATCCTTTTCTCCACATTTTTTTTCTTGCATTGCTCCGATTGTCCTTACAATTATCAGTTTTAGCCTCTGTTCTGGTGTGTAACCTACTAAAGTTAAACATGCAGTAGTCTGGTTTATCTGTAAAAAACCATGACTGGATCAATCTATATTGTACAATTATAGGCCTATTTCTAAGTTACCATTTATTTCAAAAGTCTCATCCAGCAAACTTCTCTTCATTGGTTCAGGTCATATTTGGATGACCAACCGACCTTTCTTACTCAAAATTGGCAATCATCTAGTGCTTCTCTATCCTACAGAGCCCTACAAGGCTCAATTTTAGTGGTCTTGCTCTTTTCTTTGTACTTGCTGCTACTTGGTTCCGTACTTTATGCTGATGACTGTGAAATCTATTTCCCCTTAAAGCCGAGAGACGGTTTTTCAATGAAGTCTTTATTAAACTGTTGAGGCAACATTATCGTCTGGCTGGCCCTGAACTTTTTATATTTAACGAGAAGAAAATTGAGGTTATAGTGTTTAGACCTAATCACCCTTGTGACTGCACTATGATGTAAAATATTTGTTTTGGGATGTGTATGTTTTCTTTGTTGGGAGTGTGAAGGTGTGGCAAGGCCTGTTATGGAATAAGTCCCTTTTGTGATCCCTGTACTTTTTCACCTTCTTCAGGTTTTTATTAAGCTGGTCTTTGATACGGGAAAAGCCAACTTCCACTATCTGCTGCACAAGTTCCACATATAACCTCTCATTGGCCACTTTTAAAGGGGTCATATAATGATTATATGGGGTATTTGGTTCCTGTCCTTATGGTCTCTAAATAGGGTGTCTTAAATTGGTTCAGCTGAAAATGGCATATTTGCTGTTCTATGAGCCCTAGAATGAAACGACAGGGTTTCGCCCTTTTATGGTATGCTCATGAATATTTAGATGAGCTGTGTGCTGATTGGTTGGTTTACAACAAGCGAAGCTGCTGAGCAAAGACAGTCAAATTTGACTGTATGATTTGGTAATTTGACTGTATGATCTGGTTGAACTGTAAAGTGCCTTGAGATGACTTGTGTTGTGAATCGGCGCTATATAAATAAACTGAATTGAATTGAATCATAGCAACATGCACTCACTCACTGAAACATCGAAATTGTTGATATGGTAGGGTGACCAGACGTCCTCTTTTTCCCTGGACATGTCCTACTTTTCATACCTAAAAAAATGTCTAGGGTAATTTCAAAATTGTCAACTACAGTGCAGCAGAACCGAGCCGTCAGTAGGGGACGGAGTGATCGAACTCGATCCGGTGACGGTAGTCTAGACAACGGCGGCCCAGCATACAGTTACCGGTTCGTGTTTGGACCAGCCCGGAAGCTGATGCCCCCCAAAAACCCAAATCAGGTCATCATAGATATGCTAGCATTGCTATCAACAGCTAAGCGACAGAATTGTATTTACAGCTTGTGGTTGTGATTGCCGGTGTACTAAAAGAAGTTTAACAAATCCTGATTTGAACTATCCAAGATTTTGAAAGCTGTCTAAATTAAAATGCTTAGAGCAAATGAACAGCTGACCATCAAACTTTGCAGTGATCTTCTGATACACAAAATTAATTCATGCCTGTCGAGTCTTCAGATCCCTGGGAAAACTATGACAATTTTTCCCTTTCTCTGTGCAGCCTAGAACACTGCATTTACGCCCATGGCTCTGGCACATTTTCAATTGAGAAACTGCCTACTTTGTAATTCTTGTAGAAGTAAACCCAACTGTAGGCTAAACAGCGAAACTGGTACAGACCAGAACCAATAAGGCAACATCCCCGAATTGACGTCAATTCTGGGCTTCGTTTGAATTCGCCCTTTTTATGGTGGAAGTTTAGAATTGTGAGATTTGCAGAGAAAGGAGGTGTCGATGGGGTTTGAACTTCTCTGTACGTCCATTTCACCCACTGAACTATCGTTATTCATCTATGAGAATGTAAAACTTTCCTTTCTGATAAAGCTTATACTTAAGAGTGGCTCAGGTTATCCAGTGCTATTTCTATGGTTATGCTGCTATAGGCTTAAAGTGCAAGAAGACAGAGGGACCCCTTTTTCAGCATTTTGCTTCATTCTATCTCTGTTCTCCAACTCTGCAGTATTTGTTAGTCCAATCTCTAATACTATGCTCTCTCTGCTTTTTCTCATAGTAGTTTCATCTGGTCTGTTCGTGTTTGGCTATGATGCAAACCTGGAGAGAAATTTTAAAATGGGCCATCAACACTGTTGTTTATAGGTGTTCAAACTATGCCTATTTTTCAGTGTAGTCCTGTTTCTCTGTCTGTGACTGACTCGATGTGCTCTCTTCGTCCTTTGATATGGGAGCTGGCTCGGAGCACATCTGCCTGGCTGTAGGTTTCCTGGACTTCTGTCTCCTTGAACCCCAGTCGGCCTTGGCACTTGGTATGTGGAGGCTGGTACATATCAAAGTTAGTTTAAACTACTACAAGTAAAACTTACTTGTTACTTTTAATCATATTTGCAATACTTACATTATAAATGATTATTTAAAAAATATTAATTTGTTTATTTATATTTTATTTTAAGGCAATTATGTAATTAACTAGAAGGTAATTCATTAAGTAGGTCAAATTCAAAACTGATAGAAGGATTACAGGTGAAAATTCATGTCTTTAAATTTGAAGTTTAATTTCATTTATATTAGTATTTATTTCCACATTCTTATTTAATTTCTTATTTTTATTTTTGAACTATTGAAACTTAAAAAAAATAACATTTTAGGTGCAATAAATCAAGTTTAATAACTACTGAGAAGACTATGGATAAAGATTTAATTTAGTTCTTTAACTTAATTTTATAATGATAATGAGGTGGCTTTATATCTTTAAAAAGTAGAAGGTATCTTTCAGTAAACTTTTAATGTAATTTATATATATAAAGGCAGAGGCAAGTGTCCTCTTTTCTAGAAATCAATCTGCTATATTGATTTAGTAGATAGTGTCACTTAATTACCTGTTTATGTCCCAAATAATTGTTTTCTATAGCTGAGCAACTAGTCTAAAAAAAGTCTTATCAGGTTCCATGTTCAGGTTTTTGAGAAAAGTTCACATACAGCATTGTTATGGACAGGGTGCTGTATTTTGACCATAAAAATATTTTTTTTAACTACCTAGTTGGTTCAAAAGTTATGCAGTGTTGCTTGAAAGCAGGGGTGATAAATGCAACTTTTAGATTGGTCCTTGGTCCAACAGTTTTGTTTTCAGCTATCATTATTTGATTTTAGGCCAGTTTTAATTTGCTACCAATGAGGTAACAACTCCGTCTGCAGTACACAGTAAATCCTGAAGACAATAAATAACTTAAACTTTGAAAAAACAATCTTTTATCAGAGTTCTCTGGCCACTCATTTACCCCCTTACTTCATTAGGACCTTTATTGTTCTCCAAAACACAGCTGATTTCGTCCCGCCTACTGTATATCTCCCCATCACTGAATAAGGGCCTATCTGCGGTCAACCTCAGGGTACTTAAGGCTATCTGCAGTTAATTCAAGATATGTGGAATTGAAGAGAAATATGACATGAGTGGAGAGAATGGGATGAACAGAAGTAAAGGGTAAAAATCAAGAGAAAAACAGCAGGAAAGAGAAGAAAATAGCCATGCAGCTGGTGATAGAAAGAGAAAGAAACAGACATGTTGGAAAAGCTTTCAGTTGAATGTAGAAATGATAAATAGAATCAAAGGACAGAAAAGGTATAGTGAGGGCAGGGATGTGTGTGACTCAGTGTGTGTGTGTGTGCTTGTTTGTACCAATTGGTGTGTGTGTGTGTATGTGACTTTGAGGTGCAGTCCTTGGCACAAAGATGCCCCTCCATTATCTGCCTGTCTTCGTCCGCTCAACCTACTCTGCCTCAGGCAACTCTCTTCTTTAAAGAGCTGTCCAAAGAATACACCAACCCACCAAGCCCCCCATATCCCCCCACTCCCCCACCCTCCCTCCACACACACACACACACACACACACCAGCTTTTCCTCTCTCTACGTTCCAGAGGGGCAGTTTGGCATGGATGTGACTGGCTAACAGCTTGCAGGAGTAAGGTGACATTTCTCTTTATTCACAACCTCGTGTGAGTTACTCTGTGCATGTGTTTCATGTGTACAGAACCGGCAGGTGTATCTGTGGAAGTTTCTATGTTTGGGTTGCAGTGTCCAAATTTGTAGGTTTGTCTTTGACTCTCCATGCAGGATATGCTTACATAAAAACAGGAGCACAGTTTTCCCTCAATGAGCAGCTATAGTGGCTATCTTTCTGGCTTTCTTCTACTTGGAACTGCTGTAAATTTTACCATTCTACATGTACTGGTTGAAAATCTCTTATGATCCAAAAAGGATTAATCTGCAATAATAATGATGTCTTTAAAAACTGTTGTTGTAATTTGATTATCTGGGACATTAATAATCAGTAAAATTTTAAAACTGTTGCTTTTATAAGGGAAAATTAAAACAGTGAAGCTAGTTACGTAGCAGTTTTAATCTTGTCTGTACATTGATAACAATAAGAGATTTTAAACATGTTTATAATTGTTTCACTCTAAACAGGATACAATGTTATTAGCTTCAGATTGAGGTTTTTTCTGCAGCTAATTTTCTGATATTAAGTTACTTTTTTATCTATGCATTTACCTGTTAACGTTGCTTTTTAACAAGCCATTTTTAAGCATGTTTGCATAGAAGGAATGTCAAATAGAGATTTGGTATTAGTTTTTCAATTTTATTTTGTTTTAACTTTGCTAACTTTTTTTTTATCAGTAAGCCGTTAGGGACCTTTTAACAGGAAGACATTATTTTCATGCTAATCTCATAAAGCATTGTTCACAGATAAAAGTCTCAGAGTTTAATGAAGCCTGAAAATGTAAACACTATAAAATAAAAAAAAGAATACAAACAAAACAGTTTAACAATAATATTAAAGCAGATATATGTGACAGGGATGTTTAAAGTGAATTGTTTTCAGCTGCTTTTCAAATAAGTCAAGACTTGGAAGACACTGTGAAAAAGACACTGTGAAAAAGATAGAGTCTGTGGCTTTAGTGGTTCAGCAAAAACGACCTGACTGTATACGACCCTTAAAATGAAAGCAAGGATTTTAAACTAGATCTCAGATCCATCAGTTCCAGATAGTAGCTGCAGAGTGTTTGACCAACTGCCTTTTTTTTTTTTTTTTGTGGAATACATCACATCTTCAGGCTGTGAAAATAAAAGCATGAATATCCCACACAAGTGCTTATTTTGACATCAACCTTTTTTTGGTTGAATATGATAGCATCATAGGTGTAATAGTCTTTAGAAAGGGAACTAATTAACTATAAACTATTTTCTTTGGTTGTAATCTGACATATATATTTATTGCGGATTACTTTGATATTCAATTTCATAGATTCAGCTATTTTAGAAGGGTGTGAGAAATTTGAGATGCAATTCAATATTTCTGTCAGCTATGCTTAAGCTCTACCTACAAATTCATTGACTAAAAATCAATCTAATACATATCTCTATATGTTTATACTGTATCAGTATTTTTAATAAAGAAAACATCAGCTAATTGAACCCAACAATGACATGTGAAGGACTTAAGTTCAACGACAGAAAACAATTAGAGAATGAGGATCAGAAGAGGTTATTTCAGCACAATGGAAGAAAAGTGCACAGCTGTGTTTTTTGTGTCCCTATCGACCAATGAAGAGAACACCTTGAAGACAGAGGAGATAAGATGCCATCACCTTGAGATGCACACTATATCCCAAAACATCATGTAAGCAAAATCGGGATATTGTTACAGTTTAATGTTTAATCTGAAACTTTATCATTTATTTTTAGTTTTTAGCATCACAAAAAATGCTATACTGTCGCTGGAACTGTAAACAGCTTAATTAGGCCTCTGGCCATCCTCCACAAAAAGAAACCTCAAGGAACTAGCAGCTTTTTATTTCACAGAAGGGGAAATAAACTGTTCCTTTTAAGGCAAGTGAAACAATGAGTTATAAGACCATAAGAACACTCTGTTATAGGGCAGTTTGAATGATTTTTAACAGTGAAATTAGGGTAAAATATGTGAACTACACAGAATCAAACAAACAAAGAATCTGCCCTTTTTCTCAAACTATTGTAATATATAGATGTATAGTGTGAGATGAGATGTTGTGTTTATCTCCATTGTACACATACACACACACTTTTTGCAGCTAAAGTCTAAACATGCTAAAACATGTTTAGCCTACATTTACCTGATTAGCTGTTTTTATTTGATATAATAATTACCACGTCTGTGTCTGCTCAATGCAGCATAATGGTCTGTGTGTCTTTTCAGCGTGGGCTCGGATGAGTGTGCAGTGATTATGTGAGCTATTAGCGCCTAAGTGGGCCTGGGTCTGGCAGTGTGCCCAGTCTGTTCCCTCTGGGGGCAACGAAAACGTCTTAAGATCCACAGAAGGAGCGGCGCTCTGTCAATGTTTGGTTTAAGCCCTGTAGATGTGTGTGTTTCAGCAAGAGTGCTGTTGATTTTTAATTTTTTCTTTCTCCTTTAAGTTTTTTTTTTTGGTTGTGCTGCATATAATGGGGAGATTTTTAACAGTTCTGGTTAAGCAAATAGAACTATACATTAATTCAGTTTAATAAATCTTGATGAAAATTCAGTTCTTGCTCCTACAACCCGTATATTCTTCAGTCTTCAGTCAGTGCTGTAGCAGCTCGAGTAGTGTAGCTGTCTGACTTTCCTATGAGAATTTTAAGTTGCCTACTTTGGCAAAAATTAATCAAATCAGGCACTGAAAACTTTGAAATTATTAGATTTTTTTTTTTTGCAGAAAAAAACTACCTTGATCATTTGACTACAGGGGATGGTTGGGAACTTTGCTTAAAAAAGCAAATAACTTCTACCACAAAATAACAAAGATTATGATTCAAAGACATACACTAGTAACAAGTTACAAGGCAAAGTCCTTGCTGCTTTTTTATGATCTGATATGTTGATAACTTTCCTGTTATTTGATCTTTAAATAGAGTTAGGAATTTAATCATTTAATAAATAATTAAGTAATGAATTGATTCAATTAACGAACTGTAAACTAAATTTGAAGATTTTGGCGGTTGAGGTAGGTAAGTGGGTCAAGACACTTAAAGCCAATACTTTCTAACTACAGTAGATCTGATTATTATATTGACATGATTGTTGGTAATGAAAAAAAACATAAAGAAAACTAGAAATTTCTGCCAGTTAACCAGCTGTATAATAGTAAAACCCCCAAAAATAATGGTTTTCAAGCAATTTAATTAAATAAATACACTTTTTAATAAAATAAAACTCGAGTTACCCCTTCCAGAAAATCAACAAAAATACAAGATGAGGTCCAGTATTTCTGAGAAAAAAACTGCAAGTTATTCAAATGAACAGTTACAGTAAAGTGAACTTTGGACCCCAAGGCTCTCTTCTGGATCCACCTTGGGCTCACTACAGTGGCCCCGTTAGACCTCAGCACTACAACATCCAGGGCTGGGCCCCTCAGACACTGGGCCCCTTTGGGGTGGGGCTCCAGGTGCTCTCGTCTGCCCTTATCTGTCTGCCCTCCTTGTGGGCTAGAGATTTGGGGTGCCTATGGATATCTTGGGCTGACTTTGCCTCTTTTTTTTTGGTGAACCTGGGGCCGCCCACACCTGCCATTGAGCATACTTTTCTTCTGAAGAAGTTTGTAAATTCTTTATGCATTCATCCCACAGGAGTTTGGTTCCAGGTGTTGCACACTAATACTAAATACTAAGCTGCAGCTACAGATATATACCACCCTGAATAGCGATGTGTAATCATCATAAGTTTTGCTTTCCATAGACATAAATATCTATGGGATAACCACTGCTCTTTTTTGATGTTCACTTTGGTTGTTTGTTGTCTTCTTTTTGCTGTTATGTTCTCTGTTTTCTGTTGCTCTTATCTCATACAGTTGGGTAAATAGACTTCTAGGAATTACTGTATATCTTATCTGTACGTTTTTGCTGTTTTGTTTCATTTTCTCTCTTTTAATGCACTCTTTCTTGTCTCTATGTCTCTATCTCTCCCCTTAGTTCTTATCCCCTCTTTTCCCTCACCTCTATTTCCATCTCCGTGTCCATTGTATAGAATTTTACTCACTAAATAAATTTCAATAAAGTTTAATATACTAGCATCAAGCAGAACCTTATGGCAACAGTCAAAATGGTCTGCTTGTGAAAGCAAAGCTGTTGGGCTATCATCTAGATCTGGGACTTCTGTTCTCTGAGCTATATTAGCTAAACAGGACACACACACATGCAAAAGAAAGTTCTCGCGGTGTCTGCATAGGTTTCCTCCAGTCAGGTCATATCCTGACATTTAGTTGCAGTGATTTAGGCTAACTCTCCATTTATTCTGTAAAATGATGTTCTATGTACAGTATAATGACAAATAAAGCACATTTACTGTCCAGTAGAGGGTCTATTAGGGAACCTACTGTAAATCCTGTTGCCATGGTGAACACCCACAGTAAAAATTGTTATCAGGCTAAATGTAACAGAATTTACATTTAAATGGATTAAATGGATTTGAAATGTAAAACTTTAGAAAATGGGCCAAAGGATAAAAGAATGTGTAACCCAAGGAATCCATGGAGTTTTCTATAACTTCTGATTTTGTTCTACATAGCAGATCCATTTTAAAGGACTAAATGCAGTTTCTAACTTTCACAACAATGCCAGTTGAGAATTGTACTATCTGTATATCTTGATAACATCTGGTTAGAAACATATTTTCACCAACTTCTGCCTTCAGACATTTTCAATATTGTTATTTAATATAAATAAAGCTTTAAATGGCTAAGCTCCATCTTGTATAAGTGATAGGATTGTTCCTTATGTTCCCAACGGAGCACTTTGCTCTCAATCTGCAGGCTTACTAGTTGTTCCTAGAATTTCTAAGAGTAGAATGGGAGGCATATCAGGCTCCTCTCCTGTGAAACCAACTACCAGTTTTAGTCTATGAGGCACACATACTGTCTACTTTTAGGGGTGGACTTTCTTTTTTTGAAAGCTTATAGTATAGTTAGTCCTGAGCTATCTCCATAGTTATGCTGCTATATGCTTAGACTTCTGGAGGACATAGGGACCCCTTTTTGATCATTCTACTTCATTCTATCTCTATTCTCCCAATCTGCAGAATCTGTTAGTTATTTCTCTAATGTTATGCTCTCTCTGCTTTTTCTCATAGTAGCTTTGCCTCGTCTGTTCCTGTTTGGCTGTGACTCCATCCTGTAAATAAATATCATCTGTGCTGCTGCTATCAACACCTTTATTTATAGATGTATGAGATTGGCCTGTTTTTCAGTGTAGTCCTGTTTCTCTGACTGTGACTGGGTGGATATGCTCTCTTCATCCTCTGACATGGGAGCTGGCTCAGGCTGTGTGTTTCCTGGATGGGGCCACCTTTTACAGTTGCCTTTTGTACTTCTGTCTCCTTGAATGCCTGTTGGCCTCAGCAGATGGCCACTCACACTCAGCCTGGATCTACTGGAGGTTTCTTCCTGTTAAATGGGAGTTTTTCCTCTCCACTGTCGCTACAAGCATGCCAAGTTTGAGGGACTGCCTTCGAGTCAATGCAATCAACTGGTTTTTCTTAGATAGAAAACTTTAAATCGATTTGACAGTATGGTCTGGTGAACTGTAAAATGCCTTGAGATGACATGTTTTGAGTTGGAGCTATATAAATAAACGGTATTGACATGAATTGAATAAATCTATAATGTCTTAATCGCACGCTCATTATTAGGACACACACTTTAATGCATGTGCATACGTATGCACCACGGATGCACATCGGTAGCAAAGTAGAGGATAGAAGTGACCTTGGTCCAGCCTAGGGGGCTTCAGCAGATGGAGAGAGGGGGAAGAGGGCTCTGGCACGTTACTTCAGACCACATGCACTCTCGCATTTACACTTCTGTACAAATGTGTTTGCAACTGGGGTGACATTGTGCACACTGAAGCTCTGAATTTGTTTCCGTCACAATTATGTTCCTGAAATGTAAACACAGGTACCAATTTTTTCCTTCTTTTTTGTTTTCTCCGGATATCAGTTTTATAAAAAAATTGACAGACTTAGTAGCAGATGGAAGTCAGGACATCTATTCTAGCAATTTTCTTGTTGTCATTTTCTTCTTTATTTCCTTTAACAGATGTACATCAAACTGAAAAATAAAAGTTGCCGATGAAAATTGTTTGGGCGACAGAAGAATTCATAAAAGGCCATTTGGTCTAACTAGTTTGCAGCATTTATGTGGGACAATTTCTAAGGAGGCTGAATATGAGGGAGGGAAATGTGTGACTACATATGCCTCTCCAGATTGGGATAGCACATTAAAAAACAGCAGCTAACAAGACAAGGAGGTTATTCAGCATAGGGGTGGAGGGAGAAAGAAGAGATAGACACAGGGGAACATTTGTTAGGCTACGACCAGCAGTACCAGCCCACCTGTTTCAGCTGTACCACACAAATATGCATGTACATATGCCTGATAATCCACAGATAAAAACATCAACACTTCACATTATTATGTGTATAACGGAAAAGAAGCCTAAGTTTAATTTGGGAAGTGAATTTGTCAGGTAATGGTTAATATATAATTACTGAAATTTGTGAAAGATAAAATTTTAAATTTAATTTTGCCATTAAACATTCTTAGCCTCCTCAAATATCAAGTATCCCTGTATTCTGTGTTTTTTTTAAATAAATTTCTCCAATCTGTTCTGAGTCTGAAATATGATTATGTGTAATAAGCCATGATATTATTTTGGAACATTAATGGAGCAAAATGATTACATTGATTTCCAAACCTTATCACATCACAGAAGTTGCCCGGTAGCTAACATCATACTAACCTGTTTTTTTAGCGCCAGTTAATAAAAGTTAAGAATAACTATATTTGATAACATTTATGTGTTTCCTGATATTCTCATTATATTTGTGCTAAAATATGACCAAGGAGGCCTTTAAAAAGAGTTTCCTTGTTTCCGCTAGCTAGTAGCTTTATAGTGTTAATAGACCAAATATAGTGATGTAAGGGTCTATTGACCTAATATAATAATCATCACCTATGATAAATTATCAATTAACTAAGAGTTATTTATTCTGATTTGGGAAAGCATTTAATAAAATATTATTAATCGAATAATTTTATATTTAAATATGAATTAGTTTTAACTATTTCAAATTTCTATAATTTAGTTAAAGCTTTGACTTAATTCCCAGCTTTTCAATATAAACTTTGGTTCCTATAAATCAATCCATGCCAACCTGTGATATCATTGCATCCCTTTATTTATCATGGTTCTCAACTACTTTCAATATACTTTTTTCTATGTGCACATCATAGCAAATTTGTCTAATCAGGTTTTGCTAAGTCAAGAATTTTACCTGAAATATGCATGACTTGAAGTTTAAAGATCATTATGACATAGATGCACATAGATAGATGCTAGTTAAATTAGGAATAAAGCCGTCTGCATAAGAACTAAAACAAAAATTTAGCTAACGGCTGTAGTTCTCCATTATAAACCAAACACCCTATAAAGATGTGTACATTTGGATGCGTCAAACAGAGACATAATGTAATTTTGGAGGAATTTTGTTACTCCCAAGGATGGGCTGTTCTTGTATTTCCTCCTATGCAATGCATTTGTGGGAAAATGCACGGCTGTTAAATGGCAGATAGAAACATTGGGAAGTCGCTATGCTAAACGAGCTATTGATAGAAAGCATACAGCTTCCTTTTGCTTCCTCCTTTTCTACTGCTAGCACAATTTAAACAGCACTTTACCTGATTAACACTGAGACACTTGCGCTTAGGGTTAAGAGTAATTTTCCAATTTTTTGTCTTGGGATTAACCTGTGAATATTCAGGGTTGGAAAATTTGCTTCCCATAGACTCTAAATCACTGAGTGGCCCCCTCTTTAATTAAAAGCCGCAGCCAAAAAAAATAATGAATAAATATATTGAAAGATAGAAACTCTGTCATCAGGGGAGAAACAGGCTCTATGGATTTGTAATGCCTCTGGGATTTCGCTGCTAAAAAAGATTTTTTTTTATTGTTGATATCACAACTTGTCCATGCAAAGTTGGTGTAGTAACAAAGTAGTTCAGGTGGCTATCAGGGCTTTCAGAGCTTTAAGAAGGGGAAAACGAGTTGAACCTATTTAATTTTAAAATCTCTGCCTTCTCTTCTCATTTGAAAAAATGGACACTGCAGCTTATGGAGCAAACTTAATTCCACTATTGTTGCAAGCAAAAAACTTTCACCTTTTGTAAATAGACATTTCAAAGAGGAAAATGCAATCCGGAAATAACAGTAGGAAAAACTTAAAAAAGTTTTGAGAGTGACCTTGCTGTTTTTTACAAAAAAAACAACAAAAATTTGAAAGTACTTACACCTAAAATTGTGTTGTATCCAATCTAATTCTATTGGTTTGAACCTTGTTACAAATTTTCTACTTTCAAACTCAAACTTACTTTTTTGATTGAGTTTTATGCATTTCATTCTCATTAAATCGCTTTTTACATATCATTTTGTCTTCAGCTCAAGCAATAAAATCAGCAAAAACAGCCACTTTCCTCCAAACCCTTTTTTGATGAAACAGTTTTTATTTCTGGAAATTTACAATTATATATATTTTATTTATTTATTTATACCTACTGAATAGTCCTCGAATGCTGCCATACACTTAAACGCTACAGAGCAGAGATATGGGAGTGACACTGAAACATCAATCTGCACACAGACTGAGAGATTTCCTTTTTGGTCAACAACTCATAAAGTGACACTTTTGATGCTAAATATGGTGTCATTTTTTCCTTTCTACTTTCTTAAAAAATATATTAGATTTAGGAGAAGCATTTTAATAAGTGTGTTATTAAGAAAGCAGTGTGGCTTAATAAAAAATACATAAACAATGAACGGTTTTGGGATCAAAGGTCACGGAGGGTGAAAAATTTGAAACTCTAGTTTCCATGACAACACATCAAACCTGAAGCAATGGATGGAAGGCATTCAAGTAAAATTAATTCAGTCCTTTTTGTAATTATTTTGAACAGAAATTGCAATTCATGATAAAAAAGTAGCATACAAATTCCCTTTTTGGCAACGTTTAAATAACATCTCCTCTGATTATTTTTTATTCATCCTGAACTAGCCTTTTCAAATTTAATTTTAGCGTAGCTACATGTAAGCAACAATTTAAATAGAATTTTTTTTTTTTCTTGTTTATGCTTTTTTCAAATTTTCCCTTTTTTGATCATGTTTTGACTTTTGAGGTTTAGGACTAACTCTCCACAAAGTGAATGCCTCAGAAGTATCCTCCCAAATATCATCACCACCTCTGGACTAAATCCGGATCTGGGCCAGTGCTCTTTAGCACAAGGGCCAATACCGGTACGGATCCATTTTAATGATAAGGGCCAGATTTATACCAGATGATGTATTGGTATTCCCTGATCTGCTCCAAATTTGGGCGATATTTGGCCCTCATCTTCTGATACTGCACCACATTTGAACCGGATAAGGAGTAGGACCTGATTTGGGCCAAACATGCACCACGTGTATTTTCTAATACAGAGGAGTGTTCATTTTAGTACCTTATAGTTTTAAGCAACATTTTATGTGGTAAAAGCACCCAAATGTGATAAACCACTCCTCAATGGTATTGAGATTTCTAAGAACAGTCCAAACATCTTTTGTTTTTGTACACACCAGTAACTTATTTTCCAACCAGGAACTGGTTTCTTGAGGTTTCTTTGGCTCTTTTTTGTTCTTTTGCGACTATCCTCACTGTCACATGTAAGGTTAAACCAGCGGATGGCAAAGCTGTCTATTTCAGTATCTGCTGCATTTGCAGATGAGGGATTCTTCATTACAGCTCCAATAAAGAAAAAAAAATGCATTTTAAATAAACCCATCATTGAAAAATGAGCACCTTTTTCGAAAAAAAAACTCTCCTGAAAAAAAGGATAAGTAAAGGAATAAACACATAAACTATGTCACATGAGTCACAATCACCTGTATTAAAATTGCCAATTGTTGGAAGATGGAATGGCGGATACATGTGTATGAGCTGTTTAGTTAATCTTCAGGACAAACTTCATGAGTTGGTGAAATTAGATTGATCTAATTTTTTTAATTGCTTCTTTGCTGCTAAAATCACATTGGGTATGAACACAGCATTACAGCAGACAGCAGAGGTACTTCATACTGCCTCCAAATCTTTAATTCCCAGCAGACATATTACTTTGTATCAATGTTGGTTCTTGGTTGGATAACAGTTGCAACATTGGACAACCAAAAGCCAACGCTGATAAAACGTCAATGGCTAACATCAGTTAGATGTAACATTTTTAACATAAATCTGAAATTGTCATTTAGTTGGTTTGAAGTTGTGTTATCTATTAACTAATATCAGACATCTGCTCAATGTTGAGTTCAATTGAGAAATGATTGAACGTAGATCTAACATTAATTTTCCCATCATAATCCAATGGTAATCGGACGTTGCAGGACAACATTGTTTGAACGTTACTGGTTTACTTTCACATCTGAAAACACACCTAATACTCAAAAATCCTAGCTTACTTAGCTTGTTTTAAAAGAAATAAAAAACCTTAACTGACGAAAATTTTTCCATATGCGCCTGAGAAAGACAACAATGATTCTTCCTTTTATTTTCTTTATCTCAAGATTTTATTTAATCAGTATTTTTTGCTAAAGAAAAAGTAGATAGAAATATTATTAGGATTCTAGTTTGTGTGGGTTGTTTTTTGTGTTTTCCTCTCTACACCAGGCGATGCCCTGTCCTCATTGGGCCTCCCTACACACCTGCGGCTCGTTTGGTCATTACCAGAGGAGTACTTGAGCAGCGGGCAGTCACTACCTCGACGCCAGAGTGTTTGCCAGTATTGGGTACTCTGACCTAGCTGAGATTAGCAGAGTCTAACCTTAGCATTGTTTCTCTGAGTCTGAACTTGTTTTTTGTCTTTGTTCTTCGGCAGGAAGACTTCCTGTTTTACTGGATAAGCCTGGACCTTCTACCCCTGAAAGGATTTACTGAGTCTAACTGAGCAAGGGGAAAACCTCCACATGATCCGTTCAAGTCCACTCCTGGAAAACCAAGTGACAGTCCGTTCCTTTACTCCCCTGGGTCCAACGTATGTCTGCCTATCCGCTCTCCAATTAGTTCCCTCTTCTCTGGATTAAACCCCCACAAACTGGATCCAAGGATAAACCAAGAGCCCCCCAAAAGTGAGTGCCTCTCCAGCAATATTCAAGCCTCAATCTATTTTCCCACTGTCCCTGAACTTATCACACATTGAATTAAGATGGGCATCCCAACCATTTTTGACTCCCTTGATGACCATTGAGCTAAATGTGTCCAGACATGTCAGATATTTTTGTGCATACGGCACTGGAGGAGCAGAGATTATGGCTTAGATGCAGTATCTGACGCTTTGGACGCACTTGATGAGCGTTAGCTTTGGGCTTGGAAGCTTAAAAACGCTGTGCCCTTTGCTCAAAACGCTTCAAGTTGTGTCCTACTTGACAATCAAAACACCAAACAGGACCTCGACACCCCTTGATGCGGGATAACCATAGCCTTTACGTATAAACCGACTGCCCCTGAAACTCAAAACACGTATGGTGTGAACGCAGCAAAGGACGTTTAATACTTTCAAACATGTTAGCTTATCTAGTTAGTTTCCCTGAATGTAACAGTGACAATGTAACAGTTTAGCCAAATTGCTTTTAATAAATCGACTTCAAATGTGTTATTTAACATTTTAATCTCAATGCTAAACTATTTTTTAAAATCATTTTATTGTTTTTTAATATATTGGTATTTTCTTTTATAAACACAACCTTTTTAACTTTTTTAATCGTTTGTGTTTCTATGGAGCTAAATTTGTTGGGTTGAATGTGAGATTACACATTGAAAAATGTAAACACTCAAAATGCAAACGCTTACATTTCAGACAGTGAAAATTCAAACATTGAAAAGTCAATTTTTAAAAATTGGAACAGTGAAATTTCAAAAGTCTCTCAGAAAAGTAAAAAAAAAAACGTAAGAATTTTTAGTCATTTTTAGAAACAGCACTTTTCGGAACGAGATGATATTAAATCTAGGTAGTTGTGATAGATTGATTTTATCAAGTAGATATAAGAATCAACTCCAGAAAATAAATTAACCTCTTTTAAAAAGCTTATCTCAGTATATTTCATATACAAAGTAACAGTAATATAGATATGGCTCATGGCCATGTTATTTTGGCTACTGAAATAAATAAAAGGCATGAGTACATACAATTCTTTAGTTATTGTATACACATGGAGACAAATTATAATGTCACTCACAGGAACACTGAGGGCCTGTACGCTTGAGTTAGCCAGGAGTGGATCTGTGCAGAGATGTCTTCCAGATGAATTGGTGGTAATGACCGTGTAGTGGAACTGATTCCTCCCTATTTTCCTCCTCCTCCGTCTCCTCACACTCACCCTGTAACCTCAACACTCCCTCCTTCTCTCAGGGCTCAGGTGTGCAGCACATGGCATCTCTCCCAGATTCCTCCTCCCTTGTTCTCTCTCAGTCATTTTCTACTCCCTTCTTGCATCTGCTGTTGTTTCTAGAATCAACTTCACCACAATTGAGTGTATGCATTGTCTATTATTAGTTGATTTTGTGTTGAACATGTGTCTGTGAAGACGCAGACACTCACTTGGACCCATACTTCCTAGGAAGATGGAGTTTTTTTAAGCACACTGGCAGCTCGTGCTCACATAAAGGCGGTTTAAAATAACAAATGAACGCAGTTATTCAAGCCGTACTCATCCTTTTATATCTTGGACGTTTACAGAAGCCCCCAGTGATAACGGCAAGACACAAATAAAGACATCTTCAACATAAAAGGGCAGTTAGAGAAGCAATTTAGTTGAGGAGAACAGGTCAACAGTCTGCGACACAAAAAAGACCATGTGGGTTTTGACAAACTCTGAGGCAGATCACATGTTCTTGAAATAATATGCTTAAAATATTTAATGATTCTTCTATGGGGGTTTGGAAAATTTCTTAACACATGGGTCCATATGCTTCAGTCTTTTTTTTTTCAAGCGCACACACAGCTAGGCTCGTCCAGGGCAGGTCCTCTGGGATGGAGGCACTTGAAGGAGTGACTGCCTAATGAGGGAGAAAATCTGTTTTACTCTGGGACAGGAGGCATGGCAGCAATCAAAACAGATTGTATTTACATTACACATGCACTAATTAAAGATGTAATTGACATCAACAAGGAAACCTGGGTACGACCCATTTAATAGTAAGGCTTCATTTCAAACTGCAAGATAGACTTATGCTAAAAACCACCTAGTTAAAAAACTGCGAAAAGCAAGATGCCATAAATACATAGATTCATTTAGTATTTTATTAGTCAGGTTTTTGTCTTTTTCATGTTGGAGATTTAGCTCATTCTGCCCTATAAAGTAGGAAATCCAACATTAAGGACTTTATATGATCATTAACCTAACATGGTGGGTGAACATGTCCAGTATGTTTCAGACAAGAGACTCTGTGAAATTATTCCCATCATCTAAAGGCCATCTAAAGGACAACTGGGAAAAAATATATAAAGACATTCACACACTTTTACATTGTTGAGTTATATTGGTGGAATGACCATTGTCTAAATATGTATGTCTAATATGCTTTCATGGCTGAGCAGTTTGATTTGCAAATGAAAATTGTAGCTTTAATTTCAGCTTTCTCAGGTCACACATTTATGTGGTCCTTGGAAAGGTATTTAAAGATAGTGGACAATTTTTCCAGAAATGAAGATGAAACGTCCAAGTCACTTTTTGAATGACTGCCCTTGCAAAAGAGCATCCTGCTTTGCTCTTCAGCCTATCAAGTGTACTGGAAAAGCTCTGTTGCTCAAACATGGTGACTTAATGAAAGATTTAATTCAATTCTGTCGATTTTTCCTCTCAAAACCCACCGGGTCGACGGTGACCTGGCGACGCGTATACAACTAATAACTCAGAATGAATGAAAATTCCACGGGTAAAATCTTTGCCCTATCTGGACATGTTAGACATCGTTGGAAAGCTTAGAGTCTCCACCATTCAACCGCCAAGTTCATTTTGTGGACAAAGCGACAACAAAGCACAATCAACATAGATATAGCAGCATGTCAAAAAAGTTAATGTGACCAAACAGCCACAACTACATACATTTGAAGGCATCCAGAAGCCATTTTATAAATCGAATCTTCAATTGTTTATACTCATTCGTCCATAAGGGTCCAGAGATTAAAAGTAATCCAGCATATTCGTAATACAAATATTTCATGATGAGAAAATCACCCATGATGTGTGGTTGTTGACATCAGAAAAGTTAGCTGGTCAAAGCTAATGCTCAGCATCTTGCTAATATTTACTTTCTAACACTTATTTCTTCAGTTGTTAGCCTGCAATGTTTGGTATGGTTCTTTACATCGTCTTCCCACCTACAAGACAAAAGTGTCCGCATTGTTTTATGATGCAATTTGAGAAATACACAGTCACTGAAATCTCACTTCCTGTCATTTCCTGTCAGCCAGTTTTACCGGCTTGCTTAAGTGTGGAACACACAGCTGTGGCTGGATCAATGCGCGCAGCTCCAAGCTGAGTGATAACAACAGTCATATTTTTTTTTTATTTTGGACACTGATTTTGTTTTATTACAATGCCTAAGGATGAAAAAAATATATACAGCTCAGAAAAGGCACAGGGGCTTATTTTAGCTTGAAAAGCAGCAGTTTCACTATCTTTTATAGATTTTTATTTTATTACAGATGTAAAAATGTTCCATTTTGTTACACTGATTCTGAAAAAAAGTGGAAAATACTTTCTTCATAGATGTTTTGTGGCCATCAAAATGATTCAGTTTTATTATATGGTTCAAACAGTAAAGCAAAGCACAGTAAAAGCATTTGGCACAATTTGGCACATTTGGAGATTTTTGGAGACGCTGGTGACACCAAAAGTTCAAAGCCCCACAGCCCTGGAACTGTTGTAGCTAGAGGTCTTAAATTTTCTGCATGATGTAGAACAAAATGTAATACAATGAGACCTGTCTTTTCTCAAGCATGTCTTTATTACTGCTGTTCAAAAAAGACCTATCATTTTTGAGAATAAACAAAACAACTTTGAGTCATGTTTGAACTGATACAGCTTGGTCTGTGGGGCACAGCGGCAGATTGGATAAGTACACCGGGAAGACAGAACAAGTGAGGTGGGATAGAGACTATGACTCTCCAGGAGAGTGGTGAATCGGAGAAGCCAGCCATGGAGGCAGAGCGAGGTACAGCTACAGCTGGCTGAGGGAGTTGGAAGGAGGACAGCTTTGGATCAGCAAAGCTTACCTGGACAGACACCGGGGGAGTAGGGGACAGAAGGTATCCATCTGCCCTGGAGGTAGAATGAAGAAACAATCAATCTAGGGCTAAATTAAAATGGCTTTTCTAAAAGCCACCTTAAAACCTCTTGAGCGCACTCCCACTTCATCCTTTCTCAACATTATTTTCTATCTTCCATTTTGATTAGAAAAAGCTTGTCTCCACTACACTCCTTCACTGCAGCTCATAGCCACATCTAATCCCTGACTAGATTTTGCAACACAGATGTGAATAAAAGTTCAGTTCTACTTCTGCGAATTTTGCTTTGCTAAATTTGCAGGCGAGGCAACAATAAAATTTTACCAACTTCATCAGAATTGTGCAATTCACCTCTAAATTTGCGACCTCTGCCTTGCTCCCATTTTCTTCCCTCCATATCCACCCTCTAAATAGTGATAGCTTGGGATTCCTTCACTCCAGGGTTAGCATTCATTGTGAACGTACCTTAATTTGGGAACATTAGTTACAACTGTCATGACTCCTGGAGCCTTGCAGCAAGAAGGTTCTGGGTTCAAATCCTGGCCCAGAGTCATTCTGCATGGAGTTTTCATGTTCTCCCTGTGCATGCATGGGTTCTCTCCAGGTACTACAGCTTCTTCCCACAGTCCAAAAATATGACTGTTAGGTTAATTGGCTTCTCTAAATTCACCTTAGGTGTGAGTGTGTGTACGCAGGCTTGTTTAATCTGGTTTGTCTCTGTGTTGCCGTACGATAGACCGGAGACCTATCCAGGGTGTAGCCTGCCTCTTGCCCATTTACAGCTGGAGATTGGCACCAGCACCCCTCGTGACCCGAGGAGGGATAAGTATGATGAAATATGGAGGGATAACCCCTGACACCTGAATTTATGTACATGTTTTAAAAAAAAGTTTTTTGCCTTTCAGTAGTTGCTAAATTGAAATTTTTATACTTATACTTTATACTACTAGAAATGTAGGTATATTACAAATTAGTGACAAGTAGTAACAAAAAGAGTTTCCCAAAGGTTCCTAGGTGCACCCTGAATGTGTACAAGAATGCACGTTATCTTAGTTGTGTTTGCATATTTGCATCAGTTGGTGTCCTGGGATTAAGCTAAGAGGTATTGTCTTTTATGTTTATGTTAGGTTTATGTTTATGCATTTAGCAGAGCATTTTATCCAAAGTGATGTACAAAGAAGGCAAGACCCACACTGGCAGCTAATTCCCCCCAGTAGGGAATCAAACCTAGGGCCTCCTGTGCAGAGAGGTCTGGCTACAGACCTGCACTGCCAGGACCCAGAGCTGTACCGTTAGGACTCTGGCTGCAGACCTGCACTGTCACAGCAGTGGCTGCTGAGATGCTCTGTCAGGACCCTGACTGCAGAGCTTTACTGTGAGGTCTCCTGCATTGTTAATATTTTATTAATTATTTTTCTTTTAATCAATATTTCAGAAGGCTTCGAATACAACTTCCAGTTCAAATACAACAAGGCTTTGAATACATCTTCCAGATTAAACTTCCGGTCTTGACAGGAGACGCATTTTGCAGGTCTGCAACAAAGGGTCCCACGCATGCGCAGTGCAGGTCTGCAGCTAGACTCTCTTGCTCCTGTGTGCAAGTCGGGTGACTTCATTGAGCTGGGAGCCGCTAGCTCAAGCAGTCTTCTTGGAAGGTTCCAGTTTTTTTAAGACCATTTGAAATTTGATTTATTGCAGGGCAATACCTAAGTCACTGTTTCCATATTTTTTAATCTGCATCTGCTAAAAGCACAAACAGCCAGTTACTTTACTCCTCCACGTGGCTTATTAGCACAGATTATGGAACACAAACACGTGGAAAGGTTGGGTTGTGCTGGGATTATGTGGGAGTGTGTTTCCTGATAAAGAATTGGTATTTGAGTTTGGGATCTGTATGGTATTCTGTGGTTGATCAGCATGAATGGCCTTCTGGGGAAATAAGTCAGAGAGAAAGAAACAGCTCTTTTAATGATGAAATTTTTTTACCGAGGTTATAAAACTAAAAAATCACTTCCAGAAAAATAAAGCAGAGATATATCTAACATGAAAGAATTATTGTTGTGTAGTTATTTTTTTGTTGTTGTCTTGTGTTTCCTCCCCACCCTCCCACCCCACCCCAACAGGATTCAGTAAATAAAGGTATGACTTATTAATCACAGAATAGAGGGATATTCTGCCTGTGGGACAGCATGCGGAGGCAGATAAAGGCGGGAGGAGGGCCACTGTGTTTGGGTTTGGGATCAGAGCAGGGACCAATGTGTGAACAGCACTCCATAAAGCACACAGATTATCGGGTCAAAACGCACACAAAGACACACGTGGTGAAGTGAACAACAGAGGACCCACTGAGTTCTCACACACACAACCATGCGAAAAGAGATGCCATCGGATCAACGCTGTCAGGCAGCATGAAGACCCCCCTAAGAGGGCCTTAGGTGAAGAAGACAGTTCACTACACTTTTTTGTTGCAATGTTATTAATGTCAAGGATTTTGCCATATTTGTGTTTTGTACAAATAGCTCTTCACATGTTTTTTTTTTTTTACTTATTTTGAACCCTTTTTTAGACAACAATGCAGACTAAAACATTTATGTTATTGATAAAAGGTTCTTCATACTCACTGAAATATTGCAAGTTCTGTAAAAGCAGAATGGCTCAGACAGCATCCATAAACTGACCGAACATGTCCCCACCTACTGGACAAATGAGGTGACTACAAGCAACACTCTGTTCCTCAAAAGGGCCGTAATGCAGGAAAAAAAAGCACCAGGCAAACACATATGTATAAGTAGATCCTTAATGTCTATATTGTAAAATGCTGGCATTAGGCATTGTTAAGAGATATTTCAATCCTTAATTAAAGCCAGAAATTATAGGTTATTCATTCAAAAAAAAGGAAAAGAAAAATACGACAATATATTTCAAAATAACAAATGACCAATTTCTAGGATGAAACATTTAAGTATTTTGAGTTTTTAATTGTTAGATCTCAAATGCTAACCACAAAAATAATATTTCACTGCATATTTTACAATTCCAGTGGCAAAGTAACTGCCTGACTATGCATTGTTTAGGCCTAAAAATAATATTGTTTTTCCTGTATAACAATAAATACCTCATCCGTAGATCTGGTATTTTGTATTCTTTATGAATTAAAAGAAATTAAAATATAATTGAAATTCTTTGTGCATACTGCAACAACAATATTTGACAATATATGTTTTCTAGATGGTAAAACACAAGACCATTGTTATTGAAGAAGTTGTTGCTACATATATTAGACAAAGATAAAAAAAAAGATGTTTTCAACTGATTTCATGGATTAAGGAAAGACTGATATCCAAAACCGATATGTGAATATATGTATTTTCTTCCTTACTAAATGTATAATGTATAAACCTAAACGTCTAAATGTATAAAGAAAAAAACAAGCAATAATTTTGGGATTCAAATGCCAAGATAAATGGCCCCAACCAACAACTATGAAAGTATTTTTTTTTTATAATTTCAATGACTTTCAAAGAAATTTTTCGGTTTACACCAACACATTCGCCACTAAACAGCCCGAAAGAACAATTAAGATTTTGGGAAGACAAAGGTCAATTTTGGAAGTAAAGGTTGAACATGGAAAATGTAAATGTAGGTGAATTAAAATGGCCTTGCAAAAAAAAAACCTGAGCAAGGATTTCTCCACAATGATGGAAAAGATTTGCAGGTCAAACTGTGGATTTGCCTTTTGTTATTTTATTTTAGGTAGGTCCAGATTTTACAAAATCGTACATCCTTAAATGTTCAGAATGACTTAAAATAATCGGACAAACTCCTGTGTTCTATAGTTTTTCATCAGCCTGGTTGGAAATAGAAACAGTAGCACAAAGAGAAATTAGGAACAATTGCTCCTGTTTTTGCTTTTTCAGAGCAAACAGCTTTTGGTATGCTTCTGCACTTGTGTGTGTGTGAGCGTTAGTGTGTTTCACAGGGAGACAGATGGATGTAATGTTGGCACAAAATCAGAGAGGGCATCAACAGAGAAATCTGAATAAATGTTTTAAAACACACAGATGTGCACATCAGTCTATTGTACTTGTGTGTGTGACAGCCTGGTTAGGGGTATTATTGTTTCAGGTGTGTGTGTGTTTTTCGTGATCGCACATCCGGCCCTTTCAGTGCGGCGATGACAAACTGCTGCCGAGAGGCTCCCCTCCGAGAAACAAACACATTGCTCTTAACAGCCAATAAATACTGTGTGCATTTGTGATTTTTTATTTATTTATTTTTTTTATCGTGTGTGCACTTTACCCAACAATCCAAACAGATTCTGCCTCATTCAGCATCGATGGAGGAGCGAAGCAACAGCTGCAATTAGCCCTTTGTGGCTAAAAAACCCGTCTGATTAGACGTCTCGTTAGGCATTGTTAAGGCTTTTACTAACAGGGCGCATAGATAATGAGCCTGCCCACTGAAACAACCAAGACACTAATCATAGGATAAAACGCCTACGCATTTAATTGAAGGCAGGGGAGCAGAACAGGAGAAAGGAGCTACTTTACAGCCAAGCACAGAAAAGGCAAATGGAAACACTGGACTGAATGAAGGAACGCATAGGCTGGATCCCAATTCACCTCAAGCTCCTCTTTATCCTAAGTGGTTTGGCTGAGCTTATAGCTCTTAAAATCCAGACTTTTAGAGGGATTCTCTGAAACAAATCAGTAGTAGCTATTCATCATAGCAATGTAAACATTTACATTATTACATATTGTTAATGACACAATGACCAGTAAACTGCCTAATTGAAAATGTCCTAATTAAATACCTTAAACATAAATGGTTATTAACTTATTAATTATTAAGCCAACAAGCGAAGATCTTTATTTATTTTTTTTTTTATTTAACAGATATTGAAGCCCTGACCCTATATTTGCAGGTTGCAGTTCTTTGCCTTGGTAAAAAAATTAACTAATTAAATTGAAGAATAGACCTACTATGTTAATCCCAAAATGAAGTTACATGTTGAAACAGGACATCTGCTATTTTTCATGGAGTTGTTGTTAGCTGTAAGCTGTCAGGATATTTGGTAGCAGCTCTTACACAGAATCTGGAAAATCCTTTGACTAAAGACACTTTGTTGGTTATTAACATTCTTCTGGGAGGGATGATTGAAGAGAAAACTCAAATTTTCTGCTCCTCTGTCTCCTCATTGCTTCTGTGCCACATCCTTGCTCACCTTTTCTACTCAGCTGGTGCTTGTAGAAACAGCTTAAGTATTATTTCAGCTTTAATTATGTTAATGAGCTGCTCCAAAAACGAAAAACAAAAACTCTGGTCAATATGGTTATGCATAGTAATAAATAAACCAAAAAAATAAAAATAAAAATAACTACATATATCTGGATATTTTCCAGTTTCACAGTATTCAGCACCATGGACAACAGAACAACAGAAAATTGAACTTTAATCCACATTGTTCTATTGTTGGATTTGGACCCCTGTTGTTCCAAACCTCTGATGAAGACCTGCAACATTCGGTTACATATGCTAACTGAGCATCGTACACCTCACACTAAAACCGACAGAATATCAGATTAAATTTTTTTAACTGTATTTTATGTGAAATGCTAACTAGGTATACAAATTTTGTTCAAAAAAAGGGTGATTATATTTTTAATTAATAGAGGAAATAAAATAAAAATTCTATGAAGTTATTTGATAGAGTTTGGGTGAGTTATTTCATACTGGCAAATAATTCTTATCCTTAACTATTGGTAAGTAATTTTCTGAGCACACCGATACAAATGTTTATTGTTTGTAGTACAATATCTTGTTGTGATCTTGGTAATGGTGATTAGTTTTTTTGGTTCATTCCAATCACCTGCCTTGCTCCACCCAGCTGGCAACCACTGTTATCTTATTCACCTTCTCTTGCCTCTATTTAATCTATTAGGCTGTGTGCTCCCAGTCACCAGTGCCAGCTTATTTGAGCCTTCGGTGAAAGTTCTCTAGCGTACCTGTTGTTGTTCCGATTGCCTGATCTTGACCATTTCTGCGGTCTGACCTTTTTCTTCTGCCTTTTCCTGTTTTGGATTTGTTTGCCTGGTCAGTCTTTCGACTGTCTGAACTGAACTGTCAGATATCTGATCTTCTGGTCTTGACTCCAGTTTAACTCTGATTCGCCTGTTTGGGGCTGTTCATCAGCCAGTTCAGCAGTCTTCAGGCTCCGGCATCTGAACTCTCTGGGCAGTGTTTGCCGAGTGTTGTTAGCCATTCCGGCCGGATTCTACTCCTTCTTCTGGGCTCAGACTGAACTCTAAAACAGGTTAGTGTCTCACACGTTCGTAATAAAGAGCAGATTTTCGTGGTCACTAACCTGAGTTTTACCTCTACAGGGATTCTGGCCTTTGACGGCTTTGTTGCTGAGTTGCAGATCCAACGTCAATAAATATTTTTGTGAATCACACTGATCTATCTGCTTCAAATTCTGCGTCCTCAGTCCTAAGCCTTGACATATTTGGGTTACTCAATCAGATCTGATCAATCTGATTGGTTGAAAGTTATAACCATTTAGCTCTTTTTTTTTTTAGAAACCCTTTATATTCTGTGCAAAGACTTTGTACAACTATTTCTATTGACGTGTGAACATCAATTATAGCACACATTATTTTAATGAATGTGGTGAAAAAATTAAATAGAAAAAATAATATGACTTTTCAAAATTTTACATTCGCATTTTAATTTGCAACCTTTAGTTCAATTTAAACATAGCACTGAGGCTACATTTTCCACTTAAGCCAGTTGCTAAGAAAAACAACCCATGTTGCAGCCCACTTTAACAGGAGGTTCTAATGTTTTTCAGATGTGGACTTATTATGTTGGCTCTGAAGCTCATTGTCTGGTCTGAAGTTGGCTGGCTAAAGCTGTGGATGCTGTTATTTGCATTGTGAATGTCTACCCTGGACTTGGGAATGTAAAACTGTGAAAAAAAATGAAAAGATTTTTTATATTTTTAACGCTATGAAATCTATAGATTTCAATTAATTAAAATTAACCTTTTAAATTTTTTTTTTGAGAAAACAAAATAATTTGCAATTCATATTTTTATGTTGATACTAAATAGCTCTCAACACTGTTTTGAAATTTTACTGAGTGAGTGCAAGAAAGAAAACACCACCTATTTTTGAGAAGATTTAGCTTAAGCTGTTATATTAATCTTTATTTTTTAAGAATTATTTAGGCATAAAGAGGGCAATACTCTTAGACTCTTTGACAAAAAAGCCTGATTTGCTGACTGGCTGGCAGAGGCAGACTGGCTTATATCATGACTGCTTAATTTTATCTCTATTTTCCCACTCTGCAGAATCTGTTAGTTCAATCTCTAACGTTATGCTCTTTCTGCTTTTTCTCATAGTAGCTTCATCTGGTCTGTTCCTGTTTGGCTGTGACACCATCCTGGAGAGATATCAGCTGTGCTGCTGCCATCAACACCTTTGTCTTTAGATGTTTGAAATCGGTCTGTTTTTCAGTGTAGTCCTGTTTCTCTGAGTGTGACTGGCTGATGTGCTCTCTTCATCCTCTGACATGGGAGCTGGCTCGGAGCTCGTCTGCCGGGCTGTGTTTCCTGGACGAGGCCGCATTTTACCCCAGTCGGCCTTGGCAGATGGCCGCTCACACTGAGCCTGGTTCTGCTGGAAGTTTTTACGTGTGCATAAGTAAAAATGGCGACATACAGGTAATTCAAAACAAACAATTCCAGTCCTGGTAAGTAAGCCAATAAATGTAAATAAAACAAGCAGATTTAAACTTTGACAATTGTACCGTATTTCCGAGGGAACAAACTGGAAGACGAGACCTTGACGAGCCTGGAGAGCTACCTGGACGAGTGTTTTGACAACATCGTAATGGGGAAGCCGAGGAATCCCACATCCACAAACACACCGTCTACCAAACGATGTCGGTCTAGTTCAACCAGTGCTGCTTCTACATCTACTTTGTCTCCAGACAGGAGCTACGGCGACGTCCTGGAATCCATCGACAAAAAGCTAACTAGCTTGGACGCCTGCCTTGCCCTGGTAGAAGTCCTGCATAAGGAGTTTCAAGCTCTGAGAGAGTCGCTGGAATTCAGCCAAGCTCAGCTGGCCTCCGTCACCGCCGAGAATGAAGCGCTGAAGGGGGAAGTCACCAAACTCGCCGAGGGGATGATCCAGCTGTCCGGCGAAAATAGAAAGATGAAGGAATCCATTCTGGACATTCAGTCGCGGAGCATGAGAGACAATCTCGTCTTCACTGGAATCGCTTAACAGCAGGACGAGGACCCTGAGACGATAGTACGTGAGTTCCTCCAGAAGAAGCTGAAAATCCCGGCGGACCAGGTAAAAAACATCACCTTCAATCGCAGTAGCAGTTGACAAACTTTATATTAATGGTCAGTTCAGGGATCAGAAGATCACTCCTTGGCTTTATTAGATGCACAACAGGCGGGTTTAAAAGCATGCGACACCTGATTAAAGTGTATAGAACATTTGACGGTGATAAATGAAATATATGCACAGCTCTAGAGCACGTTTGCACAGTATGACTGCTATAGTTACAGCTGGGTACAGAATGCATGGGCTGGGGCTCTTCTTCTTTCACCTTTTCTTACTTATTGCACTCTCTTAATTTTCTGTCTTCCTATTTCTTATTCGTCTGCTTCTTCCCTGTGGTCCACACAATCACAAGCACACGGTTTGATGCTACCTAGGTCTAGGTATAACTATTTATTCAGAGGCATGTACTTTTCATCTTCTCACTCACACCTATGGTGAATGTAAGGTTTGTGACATGGAATGTGCATGGAGCTGGCACCAGAGAGAAACAGCTTAAGATTTTTAACCAGCTTAAAAGATTAAATGCAGATGTTGTCTTACTGCAAGAAAACCATAAATCAGCGGCATCTATAAGTGATCTTAACTCCCCTGAGTTCCCTGATGTGTTTGCAGCCTGCTATAACTCTAGACAGAGAGGAGTAGCAATTTTAATCCACAAAAACCTCAGTTTTACTTTATTAGACAAAATTATAGATCCTGAAGGCAGATTCATCATAATTAAAATATCTATTTATAACCAAAAGTTGTGTATTGTCAGCATATATGGTCCAAATGTTGACGACCCATCATTCTTCCACAAAGTTTTTCATGCACTTTCAAAGCACGGGGACTGTTCTCTAATTATTGGGGGTGACCTCAACTTTGGTCTAAATGGAGAAATGGACAGGTTGAATACAACAGGGACTCAGCGCAGTTGGCAATCATTAAACGTAGTCAAACAATACATGAGTGATTTTGGTCTTTGCGATGCATGGCGATCTCTTCATCCTAACAGTAAGGAATACACTTTCTTTTCTAATGTGCATCATTCCTACTCTCGTTTGGACTATTTCCTAATTAGCAGCTCGCTGCTGTCTGATGTCTCAGATGCTGTAATCCATCCTATTGCTGTCAGTGATCATGCTCGTGTTACTTTAACCCTAATAAATAAAAAAATAGCCCCACAAAACAAGAGCTGGAGATTAAATACATCACTGCTTAAAGATGAAGAGTTTTTTCAAATTTTTCAAGGAAGAGTGGGCATCATACTTGGTGTGCAATGATTTACCAGGAACATCAGCATCTATACTATGGGAAGCAGGGAAAGCAGTGATGAGAGGTAAAATTATTTCATTCTCATCTCATAAAAAAAAGTTAGAACAAAAAAAGATCCAGGAATTAGAGGGAAAAATAAAGTTACTAGAAAGCTCGCTAGATGAGGAAAAATTAGGGGAAATCCGTAAAATAAAACTAGAACTAAACAAATTTATTGAAAAACAAAATACATTTTTAATTCAAAGACTTCGAATTGACAACTTTGAACATAGCAATAAGTCAGGAAGTTTCTTAGTTAATCAGCTAAAAATAAACAAAGAACAAACGACTATATTTGCAGTTACAGATTCAATTGGTAATACATTACAGGATCCGGAGGATATTAACAATGCCTTCCGAGATTTCTATAAATCTTTATACACATCACAGTTAAATCCATCAGATAATGATATTAAGGTATTTCTGGATAAAATAACTCTTCCTAAATTATCAGAGAGTCAAAGAGCGACCCTGGACTCACCACTGTCTACAGCTGAAGTTCAGGAAGCATTAAAAAGCATGCCAAACAATAAAGCGCCAGGTCCAGACGGCAGTGGCGGCTGGTGAAAAATATTTTTGGTGGGGCTGATATAGCCTAGTGTATGTCTCCAACTAATCCGGAATAAGAATTCAAATAAACAATTGGACAATACATACAATTTAACAGTAATGATTTAATTTACTATATAATAACAGTAACAGTGAGGATTTGGGTCACTGTGACGGGGTTCTTTGGCCTCCAAAAATCCAGGCTCAGTCGGGTTACTGGTATTGGTGATTTATTGTGCTCAAAAACTCAAAACAGGGTGCAAAAGAAACTAAACATGTACAAGATACTCTGGGCCTCAGCCTCCCTCCAGTTACCAGCAATGCAACAAAGAAACAGAAAACAAAAATTGCCGCTTTTCTTCCCACAGCCTTCATTAAATAGTTTAAGCCCCTACAGGCTCTCTTATTTCTGATTTCTTCTCATAAATCAGTTTTGTCCATATATTACCTCCACAAACAATTGATATACAAAAACAAATAATTTTTACAACTTAATTCCTTTACACAGATTCATTGACTTACTCAATTACACCAAACTGGGTTTGAACCCAGCAAAGACACAGCCAGACTGAAGATGAGAAGTCCCCATAGCATACACACATACACACACACACCCACACCCCCCACACACACGGCTAACCCCACTGAAACATTAAGTGTGCACCCTCAATACGCCAGCAGGTAACCAGGAACAACTTGTGTGTTTTAAGTTAATGGAGCTACTGGGCTCAGCGCGAGTGAATTGGTCCTCACAAACACCGTATAACAGGAATGTGTGTGTGGCACGCAAAGTTAGAGGATGTGGATTCGTCTCAGTCACAATAACCATGACATGAAATTTTCATATCCTACAACAGGGATGTTCTTCTGGCAAACGGGTAGATAAATAAGGATCTCACCGAATTTGGTGGAAGCTGCATCTCGCTCGTTACGTTCGCCATCGTCCCTCTAATTGTCTGCACCTGCGCTTGGGTTCAGAAGTCTGTTAAAGCGCAGTATTTTCAGCGCCCTAAGACCATAAAGTTCTGAGACGCTGATTGGCCATTAAATTCACCTAGCAATAGTACATGATTGACAGATTCTCTGCAAATGTGGGGCTGTCTGATCACAGCCCCCAGAACAGAGACGGTAGGAGTCTGTCTGTGGAAATCCACAAATTAATGACAGTAGATAGGGAAATGTAGTTTATATAATTTGTTTTGCTTATAGGTACACACTCTAGAGAGTAAAACTGACATTTATGAGTTAATTTCTAAAAATATATTTTACGTTTCTCTCTTCTTATCAGGGAGGGCGGTGCACCAGCGCCCCCTATGGGCCGGCCGCCACTGCCAGACGGGTTCCCTACTGAGTTCTAGGGACATTCTGGCCCCAACATTCCACAGAATGCTGCAGGAAACTAGATAATGGCAAATTTCCAGTTAATATGAATTCTGCCACCACTGCTTAAACCAGGCAAAGATCCTATGTTTCTGACCAGCTATCGTCCCATATCCTTAATTAATGTGGATATTAAAATAATCTGTAAAGCTTTAGCAAAACGATTAGATAAAATCACTCCTCTCATAATCCACCCAGATCAAGCTGGTTTCATTAAAGGAAGGCAGTCAGCTGCTAACATTCGCAGACTGCTGAATTTAATAGATTATTCCTACAGCAAAAATCTTAAATCCTATATATTATCTTTAGATGCAGAAAAAGCATTCGATAGAGTAAACTGGACATTTTTATTTGCTACTCTACATAAATTTGGTTTTGGCACTTCCTTTATAAATTGGTTAAAAATATTATACAGCTTCCCAACAGCCTGTGTCAGGACAAATAATCAAACATCTTCCAGCTTTTGTCTCCAGAGGGGCACCAGACAGGGATGCCCACTCTCCTTCTCACTTTTTGCTATTTTCATTGAGCCTCTAGCTGCTGCAATCAGACAAACTAATGTGGTTAAAGGCATAAAAGGCATGAAAATAGAGCATAAAATTAGTCTTTACGCAGATGATGTATTACTTTATCTCCAGCACTCAAACACTTGCCTCTCTCAAGTGATTAGTTTACTAGAATCTTTCTCAAAAGTCTCAGAATCCTTTATAAATTTGTAGCCCACCTATACCCCATTGACTTAGGTAAGGGCCCCTGAGTTCGTAAAAAACCCCTTAAACTCTATTTACTCTTTATATTTTGACTTGAGTTTGACTCACCTCTGAGGACAGCAACAACTCCAAACACAACCTAAGGAAATCAGAATCAGGGTTATAATCCAGCCTTAAATCTGCTTATTTCTTATCTAATAATTTGAAATAACCAAACAACTCACAACAGTTTATGAACTTTGAGCTTATATTGAGTAAAACAAACAAACAATTGATAACTGATAAAGGAAGATGGATGCAGGATGTTGATCACTCGTCACCAGTCTCTGCACAGTGCTCGACTCTCCCAGCTTCCACGCCGGAAACTTTACTAGAGTCTCTGTTAGCTGAGCTAGCTCCCAGTACTGAAAATGCATTCACTTTGCTGGTGAATGCTAATGCATTAGCGAGCACTGAAACAATACCTACAGCTACTATACAGCAAATTTCGGGTTGAAACAATAAAAGTAGTTGCAGACAACGATGTAGAGCTGATATTTTTAAATGACTGTCGAGTTGAAAATCCACAAACATCAACAAAACTCCGTTTTTAGCAAACTTCGGCACGTTTTTTCTCCGTGGTCAAGCTACAACACTCTTCTGCCACTTCCTGTGTATGGACCAATGACAAACCAGTAAAATCCTTCTGCTCTACACTACTTCCTTTATGCAACACAAGACATTTCAAAATAAAACAAGATGTGAAGATTCTTTCTAACAAACGTTTTTTAACCAAACATTAAATTTGTTAATATTTTTAAGATATACTATTCTGTATAAACAACGCTTTTAACTTATTCATTACAACTTTAACACATTAAATGTTGAACACTTAAAATAAATGAATTCAAAACAACAAAACCCGTGACCATTTTAAAGAGGGTTACACCCTCCCCCTCTTAATGGCTGGTGTCCTCAACAGACTTCACAAACATGTAGGTAACTCTAGAAAGGTAAATGGGAAGCTTTTAGCAAGTACATTAGCTCTGTATTTTTATGACAACACCCCTGTGAACAATCGTAAGCGGTTGTTCACTTACTTTGCCAAGTTCATCATACGTAAGTCTCACTACTGGTTTTAACGTACGTTTTGGTCTTGAATGTGTTAGACCATGGGTCCTCTTAGAGTTGCTAGCACATTGCATATCATCTTCACTAGAGGCACTATCGGGTTCAGATTCTGTTTGTGGTCCTGTATCAGAGTCTTGCTCATCCAGAATAGGGCTTGCTCTCTCTGATAGGTCCTCCATTGCAACATTGAGAGAAGTCTTTTCATGTTCATGACCATTTTTGCTGTGTCTTTGGAGCATTCTCTCCAGATAAGTTCTGTATGGTCTTTGTGGAAATTCCCACTCAAAGTCAGATGATTCAGTTGACATTTCGTACGCCACCTGCTTGGAATGCTCGGTGGTTGCTCGTTTAGGCCTCGTTTTGAGGCTTGCTGCAGACCTGGTGTGCACGTTCAGAGGTTTATCACTCACTGGGATCCGCACATATTCTCCAATTGGCAGAAGATTATCCCTGTGCAATGTTTTGAGCTTCCCTCTTCCATTCTGTGGTTTTACCTTATAGACAGGCAGATTTGGCATCTTTCCCACAACAACATAGGGAACATCACACCAACGATTCTGAAGTTTCTGTTTACCTCTCAGTCCAAGATTTTTCAGCAAAACCCTGTCACCAGGTTCTAGATTGTGAAATCCAATCCTTTTATCATAGGCTTTCTTGTTACGTAGATGCACTTTGTTTGCTGCTTCTTTGGCCATTTTATAAGCTTTTTGCAGGTCATCTTTCAATTTTGCAACATAAGACGAGTGCTGATGGTCTCCATCTCCGTCTAAATGTGCTCCAAAACACTGATCCACTGGAAGTTTGGCCTCCCTGCCAAACATAAGGAAGTAGGGAGAAAATCCTGTTGCGTCACACTTGGTGCTATTTGTAAGCATGAACAAGGGGAACAAGATGCTGGCTCCATTGTCTTTTCTTTTCTTTATTCAAAGTTCCAAGCATTGACAATAAAGTCCTGTTGAACCTCTCGGGCTGAGGATCGCCCTGTGGGTGATATGGTGTTGTACGAGACTTTTTTATGCCTAGTAGAGTCAACAGTTCTCTAATGAGCCTAGACTTAAAGTCTCTTCCCTGATCTGAGTGGATACGAGTGGGAAGTCCATCATGCACGAAATATTTCTCTACTAAAACCTTAGCAACCGTAAGGGCTTTCTGATTCTTAGTAGGAAATGCTTGAGCATATCTGGTGAAATGGTCGGTTATTACCAACACATTACTTATGCCTTTTGAGTCAGGTTCCATGGAGAGAAAATCTATACAAACAAGGTCCATAGGCCCAGTACTAACAATCTCGTGTAAAGGGGCTACCCTTGGACATGGGGATTTTCGCAACACACACTCTCCACAGTTTTTGATGTACTGTTCAACATCAGTAGCCATTCTTGGCCAGAAGAACCTGCTTCTGAGCATATCAATGGTTCTCTCTATGCCAAGATGACCTAAATCATCATGGAGGGATTTCAACACAATAGTCCTAAATTCAGCAGGCAGGACAACTTGGTGGGTTTTCCCTGCTGACTGACTTTCACTCACTCGGTGTAGTCCATTTTCCATGACCAATTTTCCAACCTCTCTTCTCATAACCATCATGTCTGGATTAGATTTGACGTCATCTGGCCATTTTCCACAATTAAGTGCTTGGATGGTTGGTCCTATCAGGGAATCTTTACTTTATGCAGTCATTAACTCCTCTCTGGACAGGTGTACCAGTGAGTTGAGCTGCAGACGGGTAGGAAAAGCATATGCATCAGGTATGCACTCGGGAGGAGCTCCAAGCTGTTCTGCATATTTAGGAGAATCTGTACAGCCATCCAGGGTTCCAACTCTCTGACATATGGACTTCACTCCATCTTGAGAGATACTTTGCCACTCATCCCCTTTCCCTCTTGTTTCCATGCGTGACAGCAGGTCAGCATCAATGTTGGCTTTTCCAGGTCTGTATATGATGTCAAAATCATAAGCTGATAAGTCTGACAGCCAACGATGACCTGTAGCTTTGAGCTTTGCTGTTGTGAGGACATAAGTTAGGGGATTGTTGTCAGTCCGAACAGTGAAGCGAGCTCCATAGAGATAATGGTGGAATTTTTCCACAACTGCCCACTTCAGTGACAGAAACTCCAACTGATGAATGGGATAGTTTCTTTCAGAAGAGCTAAGTTTGCGACTGGCAAATGCAACTGGCCTCAGTCCCTCTGGATACTCCTGATATAGAACAGCACCTAGTCCATTTAAACTAGCATCTACATGCAATATGTATGGTTTGCTTGGATCGGCGAATGCTAGAACTGGGGCGCTTGTGAGGCAGTGTTTGATTTTCTCAAAAGAATCAGTGCATGTCTGATCCCACCTTTCTCCAAACGACTCCCTTTCATCCAAGTAGACTCTATTCTCACCGTTTTTCGGTTTCCTCCCACGCTGTGTGGGGCCATAGCCTTTAGTTAGATCTGTTAAAGGCCGAACAATGGAGGAATAATTGTGGATAAACCGTCTGTAATATCCGCAAAATCCTAAAAATGACCGCAGGGTCTTCAAATTAGTAGGAGTAGGCCATTTGGTGACAGCTTCTATTTTGTCTGGATCAGCTGCAACACCCTTGGCTGACACAATATGTCCCACATACTTAACCTTTGTCTGACAGGATTGGCATTTATCTAAGGAAATTTTGAGCCCCACCTCTTGGAATCTGTCAAGAACCTTTAAGAGTCTTTCCTCATGTTCTTCAAGAGTGCGCCCAAACACAATCAGGTCATCCAGATAAACCAGTACTTGGAGCAGATTCATGTCACCCACTGCTTTTTCCATTAAACGCTGGAAAGTAGCAGGGGCTCCTGTGATGCCCTGTGGCATCTGCTCAAACTGATAAAAACCCAAGGGACAGATAAAAGCAGTTTTTTCTTTGTCCTCCTCTTTCATAGCTATCTGGTAATAGCCACTCCTCAGGTCTAAAACTGAAAACCACTGACTACCGGAGAGGCAGTCAAGAGCCTCATCAATACGTGGTGTAGTGTACTGATCGGGCACGGTTCGACTATTGAGTGTTCGATAGTCGACGCACATTCTCACATCTCCATTTCTTTTTCTCACAATTACAATTGGAGATGCATATGGACTTTTAGACTCTTTAATGATGCCTGCAGCTAGCAGTTTCTGTATATGACAGCGTACATCATTAATATCAGCAGGAGCAATCCGTCTGGATCGTTCCTGAAAAGCGCGTGAATCTGATAGTCTAATTGTGTGCTCCACCCCTTTAGCTAGTCCCACATCAAGCTCATCAAGAGAAAAGACAGCTGCTCTTTCAGAAAGCTTCTGACAAAGTCTTTCCTTCCACTGCTCTGGCACAGGTGACTTTCCAAAGCTAATCAGACTAGCATCAAACTCCTTATTTATTACATTTTGTTTGGAAGCCGTGGTAACAACATCAGCAACATACAGGCAACCCACAATGGTGCCAGGGGGTATTGCGATGTCTCTCAGGGATTCATTCTGGAACAATAAAGTCAGCTGGTTACCATTTACAGCATTACTTGAGATTACCATGGCTTGCAACAGAACACCGGCAGGAAGAGGATTGCCCACTGAGGATTCCACCAACAAGATGTCAGTAGGAAGAGGGTTCTCCACATCCACTTTGCAGGTTGCTGTGCATTTACCTCCAGCAGGAAGTGTCAGGTTTCCAGGACCCTCCCATTTTAAAGGTCCAATTTCACCATTATGTTCCTCTTCTGGATCCAAATGCCTTCCTTCATTTCCAGGCAAAATGCTGTGTATTCTTAAAGTCTGACCAAACCCCTCAGGTGTTTCATCACACAGCTCAGACAAACGCTTTGGAAGATTGGCTTTGGCATTGGTCCCAATTATGACAGGGGTCTGATCTGGACCAGGTGGGTCAGGGCAGATCAGAGCTAGAACAGACAAAAGAGCTGGAGCTCCTGTCACTTTCTTGGGAAACTCCATATCTACTATCACATAGCCAAGATATGGGTAGGTAGAATCACTCAAACCCCATATGTCTAGATTTGTAACTTGATTAATAGGTGTGTCAGACAGGTACCTCTTGTACCAGGACTCAAAGATTATGCTAATTCTGGAGCCACTATCGAGCAGTGCGTCACATAAATGTCCATTTACTTTCACATGTTCAATGGATGGCAGACCGATTAAGCCGTCTGGTACACTATGAGGCACTACCTTGCCCACTTCACTTCTTCTCACGCTACAGGCAGTTTCTGCAGTGGTCTCCTCAGTAGTTGGCTGTGGACTGGCGGTTTTAGCTTTTTTCAGTGCTTGTATAAGCTTCTGGATAACCTTATTCTGATTTTCAGGATTTCTGCACTTTCCTGCCATGTGCCCACTTTCTCCACAGCGGTAGCAAAAACGTTCATCTGCATCTGATTTTCTGTTTGGAGCACTTACTGTCCTTACAGTTGGTGATGTTTCGGCCTGGTAAGACACTTTTGACTTGACTTTCTGTTGCAACTGTTTCACTTGTTTCTTTAAAACCTCAACTTCAGAATCCATATTGGTTTCTTTGTCTCTTTCTCTCTCTTTAGAACATTTTTCAGGTTTATCTGCGACATTTTGAGGGTGTTGTGAAGCAAAGGCAGCAAACATTGACTTTACTCCTCTAATTTCATCCCTCAGATTCTGAATCTCTGAATGATTGGGGTCCATTCTGAGTCTTTGGGTGGATTGCACGTACTGATGGGTTTAATTTAGCTCGAGATGCTTCATATTCTTCTTCAGCACGGATTTCACGAAGCAGTTCAAGGAACGTTGGAGGAGTGTCTTTTCTCTCTCTCAATCTGAGCTGAATTAGCATCAAGTCTGAACCTACTGCACCTTTAAGCAGCTGTTCGAGCCGTGCTTTATCCATATTCTTGGCTGGAAGGCCACCTCTTTGCACTACTTTTGACAACAACCGTTCCATTCTCCGTAGGTAATCTGACAACTTTTCTCCAGACTGCTGCTGCAACAGTCTGAAAGCAAAATATAAATCATCTCCTGACTCTGCCATTCCAAATGCACTATCAAGAGCTTCTAAGCACTTTTCAGGGGTGACATCAGGATCAGAAAGACGAACAGCTTTTATAATTTCTAAAGCAGGACCCTTTAAACTCTCCATTATCCTCCGTCTTTTTTCTTTTGAGGAACATTCACTCACTCCCACCATCATGTAAGCCTGCTCTAACCAGTGATCGAATTGTTCCTCACCTACAGGAGTAGGCGTAATGCCTGAGAAGACACGCAGACGTCGATATCCTCCATTTTCTGCAGGTTTGGTTGGTTTATCCAGTAGATCACTTACAGCACGAATGAGAGAATCGGTGGATGAGGGAACTGGTTCTGGTTCTGCTAGAAGAGCCTGCACATCATCAACAGTCTTCCCTTCTGCGTGCAAAAAAGCATTTAGTTTACTTCTAAAATCCCCTCATTGCTGGAAGTTTCTGAAATAATGAATATCGGCCAAGCTGTAGACTCATCTGAAGATAATACCTCGTTTGGCAGATCAGCATTAGTGAGCCTTTCTCTGCAGTCACAAAGCACTAATATCTGATCTGTGGATTCATCCAACATTCTTCCCCTTACACACACACGCCCAAGACATTTCAAAGTCTGCAATGTCTCTTATATTTGTGCAATTTCTGTATTTTGGGGAACTTTTGTCAACAACGCATGGCTCTCATCCAAGCCTTTTCCTCTGCACCAGTTCTTCAGTTTATTCACAAAAATCCCAGCCTGCTGCATTTCTCTTGCTTTTGCCCTAACAATCACAGTCTAAAATGTTTTAACTAGCCTATCAATAACTCAAGACAAAAATAATCCCAGCGGTGCCTCCAATTTATGTAGCCCAACTATACCCCATTGAAGTAGGTAAGGGCCCCTGAGTTCGTAAAAAACCCCTTAAACTCTATTTACTCTTTATATTTTGACTTGAGTTTGACTCACCTCCGAGGACAGCAACAACTCCAAACACAACCTAAGGAAATCAGAATCAGGGTTAAAATCCAGCCTTAAATCTGCTTATTTCTTATCTAATAATTTGAAATAACCAAACAACTCACAACAGTTTATGAACTTTGAACTTATATTGAGCAAAACAAACAAAACAATTGAGATGTTTTCAAAAAATAAAATTAAAATAAATTTCCCTCTGTAATAAAGTCTCAGTTTCAATTGTCCAACTTAAACTAAAATATATGGGCCCAAACTTCCTAACTCACACCTAAGCTGGCATAAAGTTAAAAATAAACCAAAATTCCCCCTTTGCAGGCCTGATATGATGTGGAACAGTTGCAGTGTGGTACCTCTCCCCAGAGTTTGGAACCTTCTGGTAATGAACCTGTCCTTTGGTCCCGGCTGATAAAGGAAGATGGATGCAGGATGTTGATTACTCGTCACCAGTCTCTGCACAGTGCTCAACTCTCCCAGCTTCCACGCCGGAAACTGTCAACACAAGACATTTCAAAATAAAACAAGATGTGAAGATTCTTTCTAACAAACATTTTTTAACCAAACATTAAATTTGTTAATATTTTTAAGATATACTATTCTGTATAAACAACGCTTTTAACTTATTCATTACAACTTTAACACATTAAATGTTGAACACTTAAAATAAATACATGAATTCAAAACAACACAACCCGTGACCATTTTAAAGAGGGTTACAAATTGGTCTAAATCTGTAATACTACCAATTAATTGCTCTCTACAGAATCCCTCAGGTCTACAATTGCAATCAGGAAATATCAAATATTTGGGAATTACTGTGTCATCTAAACTAGCTGAGTTACCAAAACTCAACCACATCCCTCTTTTAAAGAAAATAGAAGAGGACCTAGAAAGATGGAAATCGCTTTCGATCTCCCTTATAGGTAGGGTAGCCTCAATTAAAATGATGGTCTTACCCAGAATTAACTACCTATTTTCAATGATCCCAAATAAACCATCAACCGAATGGTTTAAATCTCTAAATTCTTCCATCTCTAAATTTCTTTGGAATGACAAACCCCCTCGTATCAGCTTAAAAACACTACAGAAAACTAAAGACAGAGGGGGACTAGATTTACCTAACTTCCAACACTACTATTTAGCAAATAGATTACAATACATCTCTAAATGGATAAAACATAATCCCCTAGATGAGCCCTGGATAGACACAGAACAGGATATATGCAGTGATATCATAATTTCAAATTTGCCGTTTATTAGCTCTAAGATCAAACGGCACCCATGTTTTAAAAATATTAACATCAGCTCTTCCCTGACAGCATGGTGGGAATTTCTAAAAATAACGAAGTCATCACTTATCCCGTGCAGTCGTACACCCATCTGGAATAACCCTGACATTCTACAAAACAATAATGTGATAAACTTTCCGTACTGGAAGAATAAAGGTATTACATATCTGGATCATTTGTTTGAAGGTACGGAGTTTATCACATTTGCTAGATTAAATTTGTAATATGGCATTAACAAAAATAAATTCTTAGAATATGAGCAAATTAAAGCTATGATTATAAAATAATTTAAGCATATTGATGTAGGTTTAATAATTCCAACTAAAATATTAGAGTTTCTAGAGTTAACCCCCCCCCCAACTACTGTCTAAACTATACAAATCCGTGTATCATTCGTTCTTTCTATTTTCAATTGCCAATCAAAAAACAAAAAATAAAAAATTGACTGGTTATTTAGTTTTTTGTTTTTTATGGTTAAACCAAAAACGAAAAAAGGATTGGGTTTTTCATTTATCAATTCTAAGCTCTGATCAAGAATACGAAATGGAAAAACGGACAGCAACGCAGAATTTGATTTTAATATTTAATTGGTACAATTTACGTGACCCGGAAGTTTGGTGGAGCGTTAGCTAAAAAAACAATTGGCTTACCCCCACCACGTTCGATCAAGCTGCACCAGATAAGGCAGTCGGACCTATCAGCCATGGACAGTTACATGTTATTTGAAGGATCCAAGCGTGTGACTCTTAAGGAGGAGGACATGACAACGGAGAAAATCAGCAGGATTTTCCAGGTATAACTTTTTTCTTGAAACTTTTCTGTGCACTGTACTTTTAACTAGCAACAACAAACAGCTTCTCGATCAACATAGTGTGTGGTTCTAGTGTCGCCATGGTAGCCACTTCATTACCCCAACTGCTGCGCAAAGAGCTATTTCCGGGTCACGTAAACTGTACCGATTAAATATTAAAATCAAATTCTGCGTTGCTGTCCGTTTTTCCATTTCGTATTCTTGATCGGAGCTTAGAATTGATATATGAAAAACCCAATCCTTTTTTCGTTTTTGGTTTAACCATAAAAAACAAAAAAACAAAATTACCAGTCAATTTTTTATTTTTTGTTTTTTGATTGGCAATTGAAAATAGAAAGAACGAATGATACACGGATTTATACAGGACACTGACTAAACTGGATGATACAATATCTCTTCCTATTACTAAATGGGAGGAGGATTTATCAGTCAGCTATGAACAAAACATCTGGGCTCAGATATGTCTAAGAACTTTTAACATGACTAGAAACCCCAATTTACAATTAATACAATACAAAATCTTCCACAGAGTTCACTATACAGGACAAAGATTATTCAAGATGGGTTTTGCGCAATCTTACATCTGTTCACAGTGCACAGGCAATCAACTTGATAATTATTTTCAGGCGTTATGGTTATGCACGCCGGTTCAGAGATTCTGGGTACAGGTACAGGTATCACTGTGCCTGGGTTGTAAAATCCCAATTTCCCCTCCAGTATGCTTGCTGGGTGACTTTGAGGGAAGCTCTATGGGAAAAAAATCAGTTTGCATGGCATTCACTGCATTATGTATCGCAAAGAAAACTATCCTCATGAATTGGAAAAGTAAGGATAAACTCAACATCAATCAGTACAGAGATATGTTGTTGGATCATATTAATCTTGAGACAGCATCTGCATCCCCATCAGACCGATCTCTCTGGGCTCCCTTGATCGGCTCCATCACTTAGTGTAGTGGGGGGCTGTGGGGTGCGTCTTATTGGGCGCGGGGGCTAGTTCGGGGGTCCTTGGGTCCTGGGGGCTCGGGGGGGTGCTTGGAGCGGGGTGCCTGGCGGGTCTGGCCCGGGGGACTGTTGCCCCCATCGGGGTGGAGTCTGGGGCGCCTCGGGGGGGTCCTGCGGCGGCCGCGTGCGGTGCTCTTGGGGGGTTCCGTGGTGGCGGACGTGGGCTACTGGCCTGGTAGATGTGCTGCTGCTGGGTGGGGCTGGGCGCCGGGCATCGGTTCTTTTGTGGTGCTGGCCAGGGTGCTTCTGCTCTGCGGGGCGTCGGGGCGTGCCTCGTCTTTCGGTGCCGGGTTTCGGTGGTTGGCCGTGGCGTTTGCCGTGGTTGCGTGTCCGGGGGGGTGCGTGGGTGGTCGCGCCTGTGGCCGCGGTTCATGTGGGTCTGTTGTGGGCTGGTTCCGGGCGTCGGGGGGTCCCTTTGGAGTGCCCCCGGGTCGGGGGTGTGGCTTCGCTCTGTTGGGACGGGTGCCGGTGGCGCGCGGTGCGGTGCATCGTGCGCGGTTTGGGAGTGGAGGGTTGCTCGGTGTTTTGGGTGGGGGAATCCGCCTGGGGGCTTGGTTGGTGACGTCGGTTCGTCCATATCGGCCTTCCGGTGTTGTTTCTGTTGTTTCCGCATGCCGGCGGTGCGCTGCCGGAGGGGTTCCTGTTCGGCGGGCTTGCTTGTCTCCTGGGAGGGCAGGCATGTTGTCTTTTCTGGGGAAGAGCATCTGGGTGGAGGGGTCCTCGCGGTGTGGCGGTGGGTATTGGGCACTGGCTTGTTTGCGGCCGTTCTTCTTCAGTGAGGGGGAGATTATCGTACATTTTTATTTATTTTTTGTGTGGGAGGGGGGGTGTGAGCGGGGAAATCAGAGCTTTGAGTGGGGCTCGGGATTTGCGCCTTGCTGTGTTGTGTGGCTTTCTTCTTCTTCGGATTGGTGTTGTGGGACCGGTGTCGGGGGGAGTCGTTCGGGGGCCGGTGTAGGGGTGGGGGTGCTGGTGCTGGCGCCGGGGGGTTTTGGGCATTGCCCGGCCCTACTGCGGGGTGGGTCTGGGGTGGGTCCTGGGGTCTGGGATCCCTGGGGCGCGTTGCCCTTGGGCAGGGGCCCCGGTGGGGTTTCGGGGGTTCAGGTTCTGTGAGGAGTGCTGCTTGGGGTCTGGGCCGGTGTACGCCTTGCTGTCTCCCCCTGCTGCCACGGCCTCTGGTGTGCCGGGGTGCCTCGGGGCCTGTTGGGCTGGGGAGGGCATGGACATTAACACCTATGGCAAATGCTTACCCCCTCACGGGTTTGCACTCTGTAAGTGGGGGAAGGGGAGGGAGGGGGGTAGAAATGATCTCGGCCTGGATATCTTCTGTCGCTTGTGTGGTGAGTAGCTTGATTGTTATTGTAGGGGAGGGATTAGATCTCCGGAGAGGGGGTGGGGGGGATGATAGTGGGAAGAAGATCTTGGAAGGGCTTCAGGTCTGGCTCCCTGTCTTGGTCCTGGTCCGTGCTGCCCCCTGGTGGGGCTTCGTCCGGGGTGGGGGCTCTGCGTGTTGCACGTGGGCTGGCCGGCTGGGGTTGTCCCCCCCCCTCATTTATTTATTATTATTATTATATATATCTTTTTTCTTTTAATTATTATTATTATTTATTTTATTTGTTTATATTTATTTATTTATTTTTTTTTATTTATTTATTTTGTTATTTATTTTTTTATTTTTTGGATGGACAGGACAGGGGGAGGGTGGTGGTGTCGGCTCCGTGCCCGGCTGGCTGGTGGGTCCTGCTGCCGGTCCCATGCCCCCTGGCTACGGTGGTGAAACTGGTGGGGCCCCCCTCTCTGGAGGGGCTCTCGGGGAACGAGGGTGCCTATTGGAGTCAGAGGGGGAGCTGGCTCCCTGGGAGTGCAGCAAGCACCCCAGTCCTTTGCTCCCCATCCCCAAAATCCTCCCTCTGCCTGCTCCATCACTCTGCCACACATGTAGGTTTTTGGGGAGGGGGTCGTTACTGGAGGGCCACACCTTCTGATGATGTCCCCCACCCCAATTTTATTTTGCATTTTAGACACTTCCATCTACATCATTTTCACAACACACATCTATGTAGGGCATTTTCAGGGGGTGGGGGTCAGGGCCACCGGGGGGGGGGCTTATTTTATGGGCCTCACCACGGTCGGCCTCCTCCATCCCCTCTCGCATCTAGACATTGAGGGTTCAGGGTTGTCGAAGGGGGGGTGTGCTGGCACCGTCTATCTCCTGGAGGGGGGGTGGACTGTGCCGGACACCCCCTCTTGGTACTCCCAGTTTTAATTACATCTGAGAGCAACACGCAACAACACCACATTCGGGCGGGTGCAGGGAGGATCGGGGTCTTCTCAGACCTCTGTTCTCCGGCTGCCGCCTGGAGTCTGGGGCCTGGTGGAAGAGCAAGCCACCTGGTCCGTGGTTTTGGCTGGGGCCGGCTACGGGGCCTAGGTGGCCTGCCGGTGGCGGGGCTGTCACCTCTGCTCTCCCCAAAGAAGGTTGGATGGAGGGGCATGAAGTGCCTGGTTGAAGTGTTTTTTTTTTTGTTTTTTTTTGGGGGGGGGGGCGGTTCTGGTTGGGTGGCCTGCGCGGGATGGGCGGGCCCCGGTCCCGGGGGGGGGCTCTTGCTGGGGGTGGTCCGGTCCGTGTGCGGGGTGGCGGGCCGGGCTTGAATCAGGAATGAGATGGGTTGGTGTGGCGGTGTCACCGCTCCCCTCCCCCCACATCCGGATTTTAGGTTCACTTATTGGGTCATCTGATAGTCCCGGGACCAACCACCGGTGTCACCGGGTTTTTGGTCCTGGTATTATTGGATGTGAGTGTTATGTGTGAATGTGTGTCCGCGTTGTTATTTAATTTATTTATTATTATTATTATTATTATTATTATTTTTTTTTTTTTTCTTTCTCTGTGGTACGAGAACCGCACCCTCTCCCAAATACATCTCAAGTCTCCGCTAAGTGCGGAGCCCATTCCCCCCGTCCTGCTCTCCCTCTGCTGGCTGGCGTTGGGGCTCACCGGTGCACTGGTGGAGCTCGGGGTCTGGGGGTGGATGCCCGGGGGGCTGCTGACTCATTCCTGGCAGCCTCTCCGCTGGCGGGGTTGGTGTTGGGGGCCGGTGTGGACGGGCTGGCTGCGCTGATTGGGTATTCGGGTGGGTTTTCCCTCTTGGAGGCATGGTGGAGCTGCTTTGTTCCCGCTGTTCGCGGCGGGTGTGGCTGCGTGTCGCGGCCTGGTGCGGGCGGCGGGGGGGGGGGGGCGGCGGACGTGGCTGTGCTGCTTTGGCTTTGTCCGGTGGGGGAGCAGCGTGGTTCGCTCCGCTCTGGCTTTGTGCTGCCCCTCGGGCTGCTGGGAGGGGGGTTGTTGCGCCGACTGCGGTCTGCTCTTCTTGCGGTTTTGCGCCGGGCGGTCTTTCTGCTCTTGGGTTGATTCTGTGCGTGGTGTGTTGCATTGCGCGCTGTTGGCATCAGTCTTGGTGGGGTGGGGCTGCGCTTTTGGCTAGGGGGGCGTTTTGGGGGGTCCCGCGGCGCTCGCGGCCGGTTCGCGGAGGATGCGCGTGGGCCCCGGCCGCAGGTGGGGCCGCCTGTGTGTTTTTCCTGGGTGGGCCGGTCGCCGGGGCTTGGTGCCGGGGGGCGGGGCGTGTTTCGGTGCTCTGTAGGGCTGGGGCGTTTCGGTCGGTGCCGTGGGAGGGCCGGTGTTCGGTGCCCGGCCCTACTTGGCCGGCAGCCGGCAGAGCCTGCGGACTCGTCCCCACGGCTCCCCGGGGCGCCGACATGGCGGTGGCTGGGGGGCTTCTTCGTGGCTGTCTCTCCTCCTCCCTTGGTGGGGGTCTGATTTCCGGGGCTGGCCCCTCCTTGGTGCCTTCGCTCTTGGGGTCCCTTTGGGCACCTGGGGCTTTGGGTCTCCCGGCGCTGGACTCAGTGCTCTGGGGGGTGTGCCTCTCAGGCTCTCCACAACCACTATTGAGCATTTTTTCTATGGTTAAAACTTTACATGCACAAGTTCACCCTCACAAACAACTACAGGTGCTAGGCTTCAGGTACTTAGAGATTCACTTCCAAACAGAAACCCCACATTCATATCTTCAGGTAACACAGAGTACATGTCAGACTTAATAATATTACTTTAGCGATAGTTTCAAGGTGTTGCTTTATTGTATATCTCGTACCATGTCTTTTGGTTGTGCTGTTTTTTTTTCATCTCGTTACAGGTGATGAAGCAGACTGAAAATGTTTTGTCATTATCTCCTTTCTATCTCCTCTTTCTTTCATCTTTTGTCCTTTTTTTTCTTTTTCTTTTTCCTTTTTCTTCTTCTGTTTTTCTGCTCTACTTACATTGCAGTGTCCATATAAACTGTAAAACTCCCTGCATAATTATAATAAAGCAATTTATATGCATGAAACAAGTGGAGCAGTATGGCAATTGCCATACCGCTACACTTGTGAAAGTAAAATCTGTTGGGCTCCTTTTGGCATCAAGACATTTATTCTTATTGCCACCTTGCCAGACAGGACACTGTAAAAAAATAAAAATAAAAAAAATAAAAAATTGCATTCGAGTCAAAAGTCGATGCAATCCACTAGTGTCTTTTGATAGAAAACTTTGAATCAATTTGACTGTATGATTTGGTGAACTATAAAGTGCCTTGAGATGATGTGTTGTGAATTGGCGCTATACAAATAAACTGAATTAAATTGACTCATGTTGCTGTTTGATTTAAAGAGATTGTTATTGACTAACTGTCTCTCTTAAATCAAACAGCAACCTGAGTCAATTCAATTCAGTTCACTTTATTCATATAGTACCAATTCACTACACATGTCATTCTGTTACATGTTATATAAATGCATACTGAAGTTATTTTGAAAGATATATGGTGTTATTATAATACCCAAAGCATATAAATGTAAATGTGGTTTACGAGTAATCTCTGGATTAAGAATGTGAATTGAAAATTGTTTATTTAAGAATTAATGAAATGCTAATCTTTGCTTTTCAAATGCATTTCGGTTGTATTTTGAATCACTACCAACATAATTTAATGAAATATTGCGATATTTGGCAGTCAGCATTATTTTTCTTTAAACCCTTAATTTGTATCTCCTTCTGTCTTACTGAATAGAGAGAGAGCCAAATGTTAATTTATTTTCATTGCAAATGAAAAAATGTATGTTCAGGTAAAAACCTTTACTAGGTAAAATGTCTGAGTTTGGTGTAATACACAATTCAAAACGATATAAAATCCAAATAAAGAAGTACAACTTCGGGAAAAAAAGTGATTTTTTTCTGATCAATTTTGATTTTATGTTTTGTCAACTTTAAACATTTTAAAATCACAGATTTCCTCAAAATATTTGAGTTCTGGAAACTTATTCTGGTTTAGAGTGCATGTAAAAATGTATAAAGAATATTCTGTTTTAGCAAGACAAAGTACTTAATTCCTTTTATTATCAGAACCCAAATTAGATTTCTTTGTTTATGAGTAAACAAAAGTTTTGAAATCCTCTTGGGCAATCTCTCTGCTAGTTACATCAATGGGTCAAGATTTAATATCTGCTTCCCTAACCTAATTTTAACACCAATCAAGGAGCTACACTTCAGCTCGCAGCAGCAGCAGCATTTAGACAAATGCAAATAGACCTAAAAGGTGCAGTGAGTACTAATTTGACACATTTTCTCACCTTTATCACCCTCACCTTATGCTATTATTACAACACACACACATTATATGGAGCATGAGCACCTCACTCATAAAAAGCATTAGCATATTTTCCAGATTAAAACAATGTGAACTTAAAACACAGAACAGATGTATGCAAATGGCTGCAGCAATTTACCAAAACAAAGCTGGCACTACTGTTCCAGTTAGTGGGGGGCTTAACTGGACCTTGCATGTGTGCGTCTGTGCTACTGGAATTCAAGGTGATCAGCTAACAGTATATTTGTACTTTGTTTATCATACTTTTACCTAAAAGAATTAGTTGGAGGAATTAAAGATGCAATTACAATTGACATGCAAAAAGGCTAAGCAGGAAAGATGGAGAGCTAGAAGGTCAGCCAGCAGCTCAAATGGAAGACATTTACAGCTCCAGCAAGACTCCACAGAACACACTGAAACATGCCAGCATCTTTGCTGGAATAATCTTACAAGGGAACACATCTGGTGCACTTTGATGCTGAACTCTGGCACGCTGTAGCGGCAGCAGTGTGGATTTGTCTGCGGGCATCAGCGTATTTGCTCCAAATGCCACCGTGGAGCTTCAAAGGATTCAGCTCCTTTTTATTGTCATCGGCAGGAGAATACAACATGGCCAAAGACATGTGATCACTGCTGTTGAAGGATGCTCATTTGGTTGTTTTACATTCTTGCTAACATTTAATAATTAAAAACAAATCTCACAAATTACCTAGAAAAAATATTTTCTCGAAGGAAACAACAATTCCTCCTCCTCTTGAACTCCTCAATGCAGATAAAACAGAAGTTATAGTCTTTGGACCAGAGTCCTTGAAAAAAGAAGATGATTAGTCAGTCACTTCATTTGGATGTTTAGTCATTTTTGATCAGGGCTGTCATTTAAATCCCATATCAAAGAGGTTTCTAGAATGTCCTTCTTTCATCTGCAGAATATTTCAAAAGTTAGAAATCTCCTGTCCAGGGGTGATGCTGAGAAACTATTCCATGCATTTGTTACTTCAAGGCTGGACTATTGTAATTCTTTAATATCAGGAAGTCCACAAACTGTAGTTAAAAGCCTTCAGCTGATCCAAAATGCTGCAGCCAGAGTTCTGATGAAAATGAAAAAGAGAGACCATATCTCTCCCATCCTAGCTTCTCTTCGTTGGCTTCCTGTTAAATCCAGAAAAAATTTTAAATCCTTCTTCTCACATATAAAGCCTTAAATGGCCAAGCTCCATCTGATATCAGAGATATGATTGTTCCATATGTTCCTAACAGAGTACTCCACTGAGTGCATTTGAACCATGCGGACCGCTGTGCAATTCCCGCTCCCAGCTCAGGAAGATGTTTGCTTATTCCCTTCGCCACAAAGTTGCATCAGGACGCTCTGCTCAAAATCTGCTCTGCGCTCACCTTACTTTTTCTGCCGTTCAGGCGAAATCGCTCCACACTCACTCAAATTTAGAAGATTAGGCATGTTCTGACATTTCTTTTCATGTAATTATGCCAAGGCCCTTGGACACGCAGCGTTTGATTTAATGATGTTACCGATACAATGGCATAACAACAACAATAGGCCCGTAAGTAAGTACTTGATAAAGGTTCAGGATACGGCGACAGTTCCATAAATCGGCCAAGAAGATACAATTATGCAATTCTCAGTAGGATATGATCATACATCACACCTGGAAAAAATAGTGACCGCGCACCTTGAATGCAACCATTGGTGACCTCGCACCACCTCCCGGAAGTTCCGGGAGTCTCCCTGATATAGATAGTTGTTCACAAATGTCCACGAGTCGGATAAATTATCCCGGAATTTAGATTATGGGAGGTGGTGTTTTTTTAATGCGAGTGAGAGCGAGCAGGCAGTACAATAATTCATGCACCATGTGAGGATTATAACTACTGCAATTGCCCAAGAACAATAGGAGAGAGCGGAGTGAGGAGGAGGTTGCTGGTGAAACCTGTGCAGCATATCTGTCCTAAGGGATGCTCTGTTCAGTGAGCGTTCCAGGCGACTGGTTGTCAGAGAGCTGATTGGATCAGTCGATAAGTTTGGGGTTACTCTCTGGCAGTCACCTAGTTACCACTCAAAGCTTTGCATCCTGTGAAACGGCAGAGGTTCAACTTTGAGTAAAAAACGAAAATATAGGACTAATGTTGGGATCTGGAGATCTGCCACCTGTCTCCAGCAGAGAGCGCTGTGGGTCTCCTGGGCTGGAGCCTCCAGCACACCTGTGGATCATCAGCCCATCAGGAGACCTCCTACATAAGCAGCAGCCAGACCTGACTTCTTCGCCGGAGTGTTGACCAGTTTTGGTTAGCGGAACCTGAGCCTCTGTTTCTCGTTAAGAATCTCAGTCTGCTCTTGAGAGTAAATATTCTAACCAGCCTCTGTCTTCTCTGCTCACAGGAAAGCCCGACTAAAGTCTGTAGCCCTGGAGGAGCGAGCTTGGAAACCTGCCTGCCTGCCCTAGGAAGCCAAACCTGAAGACAATCAGTCTGGATTCCCTAATCAGCTCTCATGGGAGAGCTTGGACATCATTCAAGGTCTGAAACTCAATTGTCTGAAGCTAGACGCTGCTGCTGCTGAGCTCTCTGCTGAACCCACTGTCTCTGGACCCAATTGGTTCCCCCTCTCCATTGATCTGCCTGAACCTCATCAAGGTACAAATCTGAATCAAACATCAACAAGCCTTCTCCACTGCCTGGCTAACCAAACACTCCATCTCTGCAGATTCACAGTGACTGCTGTCCCGGACCTGTACCTGAACCAGCTCTTGTTTATTTGTGTGTTCATCTTTATATATTAATATAAAGAGAGCTGCATGAAGGGAAATTTCTTTTCAATTAGGTTAAATATAAATTCTATTTCTTATTAGGTCAATATACATTTATAATTTAGGAATTTTACATATTTTTTGACTTAATTTAAGTTAAAATTACCGTTTTCTATAAAAATGAATTTAAAACTCAAGAAAAACTGTTAAATTCATCTGAAAAAATTAGAGCATTTTTTTTTTATTTGTTGTGGGAAAAAAAACATTTAACAGATGAAAACTGGGATCCCTATCTTAATATCACTGAAGCTGTCACCTTATTGTTTTTGAATAATTTGTAAAACAGAATTTGTAAAGAAAAATAAATGAAATAGATCCAGTTGACCTATCAGTAATCATGTCTGTTCCAGCCCAGATCATTATTAGAATTTCTTGTAAGTATTATGTCTTCAGTACAGGGGCCATAACAGGGGCCAGGACATGATCTACAGGGGCACTGGCCCCCATTGGCCCCTGTCTAGAACCGGCCATTTTGAGGAATGATGACACTGTGGCGAGGTGCACTGTATGCTGAAGTCCCATGAAAAACAGAAAGCACAACCGATGTTCAAGGCTACAAGATTGAAAGTATTAAAAATAAAAGACCAATACTGTTCTGTTTTGTGTTTAAGAAATTACTGTTAGCTAATAAACAGTTGTTGTAAAGTTGCTGGCCTTAAGTGTGTATGTATGGGGCACGCTGCGGATCCGTTGTCCCCGGGGAGCGGGGGGTTGGGGTATAAGCATCTCCCTGAAATGAGTTTTTGGAACTTGGGATGTCGGTAAACACAAGAGGGTGGTTTTGCCAGTCAGCTTCTGTACACACTTTGCTTGATGTGGATCAAGGGTGTCAAAAATGCTATTGCGATGTGTCTGAATATAATGAGCACAGGCATAAAAAATAAGGTGTTGGACACTTTTACGATAATCCAAAAGCATTTGGTGTGAATCCACCATTATAAGGAACGAGGAAGTTGGGGGGAATACTGCATTACACCTCCAGTCCATCAGATGGAGGTAAAAAGTAACCAAATGCCAAATCTGCAAACTCCACCGAGCTTGGGGGTAATCCGAGAGACCCCACCACAACGCCATGACATATTGTCTGTCTGTCCATCTATCCGTCTATCAGTCCATCCCACTCTTGTCTCCCAGGGTCTATACAGGTTGGTTCATATCTTCAAGAGTCTTTGGGCAATGTTTTTTGATTTAGAGATAACCCACTTATACAGAGAGAAGATTTCCTCTGTGAAATTGCCTAGTTAAAATTGTATTAAAACAAGAGGATTTTTTAAGTCAATGGCTGAAGTCCCTCCAGTGTCTTATGATGAAAAGCAGTTGAATAACTTTAAAATAAAAGCTAACTCTTGTTGAAGCTCCTGAATGAGGGCATATTGACAACCGTTCTATGAGATGCTTTGTATAAACTTAAGACGACCAACAGAAAAGGATACAGCAGCTATGAAAAAGAATGAAATAATGGTCAAAACCTGCCTCTGCTATGAAGTGTTGTTGGAGTGTGAAGGCCTTAACATCTGAATGTGGTTAATTATATGCAAACAGACACTGGAATTGCCACTGAAATATGTCCAGTTGTCATAGCTACAGAGGCACTCCAACAGCACGTCCCATTGAAGGGAAGGTCACTGTAAACACAGAGGAGTCAGGTTGGCAGACTCTCTGTCACTTTCCCTAACAGCTATGAGATGTACAAGGTCCCCACTGGTCTGAAACTTAACAGAAAGGTTAGAGGGAAAATATCTAGCCATAAAACATGATCACACTGATTGTGAATGGTATGAGACAGGTCTAAGTATGTAAAGAAGGCTAAACCTGTGTTTCCATCACTGATTTCATGTTTTTAATATGTTTGTGATGACAGAAATTAAACGTTTAGTTTTCAGCCAATCTTTTGACATATTTCTTATTTTTAGTTTTCCTCCCCATAGCAGATCAATGGTTCAGAAGCTTTAAACTGCTAGACCAAACTATTTCAAGTTCGATCTATTAAATTATTTCTAATAGGCCAAACTATATTATCAATCATGGAGCCCCAACATTCATTCTACCATATCGAAACTATTGACATAGATTTTGTCTTAGAAGTTCTCATTCCATCACAAAAACTACATTCTAAGCATAAAGTTAGCATTATTTTTACATGTTATTTAATTTCTAGACATGATATAAGAAACCCACTTATTGCCCAAGAGTAGGCATCCAACCATACATTTGAAAATGTCTACATTTTTGAGTACACAAGTACCCTGTCAAGAATTTTACGAAACCACAGTATCAACATATTTCAAGCAACAAGAAGTTTCCTAAAAAGTATGGTTTGTAATTATATCAGTTAAGCTAGATATTTTATCTTGGGCAATTCACTTTATCACAACAGAATTAGCAAACAAAAGGACTCAAGGACGGCTCTGATCCAGGTCAGAAATGTGTATTGGAATAATAACCATTGAAATTTAGTTTATGTTTGGATGGACTTGCAAACATAGCACAGAAACATATTAGTATATTCTTTTCCCTCCATGCATCCCTCCATCCAACCATCCATCCATCCAGCTGTTGAACAACTGGTTGTTCTATCCATCGGTTTTTCTCCATATTTTAACTGAACCTAACCTCATGTATTCACATTTAAAAATTTTAATCTTGATAACCCCGACCCTAGAAAAGGCTGTCATATTAAACGGTAAATGTTTCCCTGGTCTCTAATTCAAGTTACACTCTGCTTTAATAGATTATTAAGGTCCCGGTGGTGTTTCTTCAGGAAACCAACAGACTCCAAATTTGACAAAATTTTCTCCAACAACTTCACTAACATTTAGCAACCTAAGCTGAAGTACCATGAAACAAAAACTTGAGTGCATTTAGTTTATGCAACATTTTTCATACTGCTGGTGTGACTGCACCCACTGGTTTCAAGCCAGTCTCTGAACCATTCCCCGCTCAGGCCTGGAAGGCATCTTAAAGTGCAGTAATTATTCAGCCACTTGTGTAGGTGTTCTTGCAAGAAATCTTGTCAGGCAGATACCTGCTCTCCAATTATCCAGGCAGAACGCACAGTTGCTCAAGGGGAAGAACCGATGAGTGTAGGCAGTGGATGTGCTCTGTAGTGTGCCGGTCAACTGAAGGAGGGTGTGTTAATAATGACCCGAGGCTCAACCTGCTGTCCCCAGCAGTAACTTGTGACTTGGTGCCTTTTTTTCGCCCTGTAACATCTGGCTCTGACCGAAGGGCTGCGAGTGTTTTTGAAACGTGTTCAAGCCAAACTCTCAAAGTCTGGACTAAGGCATGAGGAGTTGATCATTGTCGTGGAAAACTCTGAGGGGGGAGAAAAAGGGCTGGAAGCCCCTTCTGTCAGCTGGGTTCAGCAATGCTTCCCCTCGACTGCCTCCACACACACACACACACCCACACAGTCCCAATGGAGGAGCAGATTAAGGTCTGAGTGCGAGCAGAACAATACCCCGATGTGTGTTTGTAGAGCCGTAGCTAATTGCGTTTGTTTGCTGCTCAAGTAGAGATGTGCAGGACACTGTAGGTGGGTGTACAATTTTACGTGGAAGGGAAAACAAGCGGGAGAAACAAGAAAGAGCAACAGAGGGAGGGTAGCACAAGGACAGATGAGCAAATGTGTGTTTGGGTATGTTTGCAAAGGGACTAAAGGAGTAGTGTGAGGTCATGCAGGTAATTCTCATTATCATGTGGAAGTGTTAATTTATGAGGGGAGTGTGTGCCGATACGTGTGAGGTGATGCGACCATTTAAGAGGGGGCTTTTTTCTCTAGATGCATCTGCCCGGCCTTGCACGCATTACACAGTAAGATGCACTCGGAACGGTCCTTGGAAACACACACAGATTTACAAGCACATGTTGTCTGGCATTTCGCATGAATTAGCTGCTCATGCTTACATAGCACTTATAAAAATTAGAGCCCTGTTTGCCATAATCTTGTTACAACATGCAATCATGCTAATAATAGTTACCTCTCACTAAAAGCTAACAAAAAGAGCAGATTTTAAGGCAGTCAGTTACTCTGGCGTACTTTTATTGAATGATCTTGTCTTTTCTTAAAATTACTAACTTCAGGCGTATTACTAACGTTCCATTAGTGTCTAAAGTTCTGAAAAAAGGCATAGCAGTACACCACTTCATTCTCAAAAACATCTATTCACTTTTGACCTATGATTGGCTTAATTTTTCATTTCAATCACCTGTTTCTAATCACTGCTGATCTGATCCACCCTCTCCCCCCTGTATTTAAGGTGCTTGCATCCAGTTATCAGATGCCAAATTATTGTTGTTCTCTCATGCCAGTTGTGAGAGGGTTTTTAGCGTATCCAAGTGTTTCTTATTACCTGATCCTGACCTCTTCTGCCTCTCAACCACTGAGCCGGCCTGTTCCCATCTGAATGGTTTACCTGAACTGTCTTTTGACTCCTGGACCTTTGAGCCAGGGTGACCAGATTTGGGTTTCTAAGAAGAAGGACGGAGGGTTTTGGCTGGGGGGGTTGGGTGTGCTGCTGGGCCGGACAGGGCAATTGAATCGAGCCATCAGTTCCGGGCTTACGGTGGCAGGGAGCCAGGCGGTGATGGAGCGAACAAACCCGACCAAGTGACAGTATGCTTTCACAACCTCGGGAAGCACGGGGCCGCCGGTGTCCAGGCTACTGTCACTGCAGGGTGTAACTTTGTGATGAAAGTTGTTGGGGAAACTTGGGTGGTGGCTCATGGACCTACAGTTACACTTTCATTAGGCCAATTTTCCAAAAATGAACTCAAACATATATTTATTGAATGCTTTCCTATTTTTGAGAACCACAACACACTGATATTTATATTTATAGATGTTAGAGAGATGTCTTTTAGTGCATTATAAATATAGGGCCCAAAAAAATCAATGCTTGAAAAACATAATTAATAAGAGCCAATGCCAAAATTGATATATCATGCATCCCTAGAAGTACAATTTCAATTCCACCCAGAAAAAAATGGATATGCTGCGTTTTAAATATAGCATAGAATATTTTTTTATCGTAAAGTTTGTGGTAAACTTGGCGATATATTTTATTGCAGGTTGCATATCCCAGTAAATCTGTTTCACGTTTGATCCGCAGCTCTCCCTACTTCTCTCTGTGCTCTGGTTTAAAAGTTTAATGAACCTCTTTACTAATATAATGATGCCAGAAACTAAATTTCAGGATACGTAGAAGCTCTGCAGTCAGATTCTTTCTGCACAATAAGAAAACCTGTTAATTTTAACTTGTAACTGGGAGTCATGGTCCTCTGAGAAGCCAAGATTTTTTTAACTAGTAAAGAAGAACAAACTGCGTTTTCTAAAGCCTCTTGCGTTATAATACAAACTTCTTTAAAACTTACAATCTGTTGCCATTTTTAGCTGAAAGAGCTCCATATGTCTAACAAACAGATTTTTCGGTGGCATCTCTAATTATTTTAACTAATCTGTCTCCTAACTTTTACTTAACGACGAAGTAGCTGCTCCGTTGATGTTTGACCGAGATGCGGGACACAGGAGCAGCGGGAGAGAGGAAAAAGAAAACACAGACTAAAAACGCTCTGAACACAGATAGCTGCAGCTGACCTCTGTTACCTCCGCTGGCTCCATGCCCCGGCCTAACGGGGGCACGGTTCGAGTGTCCGGAGTGTTATGACTTCGTGCTGCACTGTAGTCGACCAAAATCCTGGACAATTTTGAAATTCCCCCTTTTTTTTTAGGTATGAAAAGTACGACATGTCCGGGAAAAAGAGGACGTCTGATCACCCTATCTGACCCTACCTGTTCTGGTCTGTTTGTGTGACCTGGCTTTGGACTCCCGCTGGTTCTACGTTCTTCGGGGCTGCATGGTCTAGGACACTCTGGGCAGCGCCTGCTGCATTTTGTTGGCAGCCCACCTGCTGGATCCTACCTCATTCTCAGGAAGAATTGTTAAACCAGGATAGTGACTTATGCGTTCATATCATCCTCCATTAGATATACGTGGTTACTAAGCTGTGTTTCTTTTTACAGTTTCCTGTGACGCCCTAGCCGCTGGTACTCCAATCATCCGTCGCATCAATAAAAGCTTTTTTAAGTATCCCACTGTCTGTCTTGACTCGAATACTGGGTTCTCTGTTCTGAGTCATGACACTATTAGACACTAGGAACTGCCTTAAACTCCAAATTTCCCCCTCGTTGAGAAATTAGAACATTTCCATTTGAAAAACTAGGTCATTGACACATACAACTGACAATGGTGTCCCTCAGGGCATAGTTCTTGGTCCCACTTTTTTTTTTTAACCTATTATATGCTTTGTCTTGGTTGAATCATTATCCAACACATGACTTCATTTCAGTTTTGCTATAATCTTGGTAAAAGTGAAATTCTGCCTCAGCAGAAGGCAACTAACTCTGTGTCTTGTTCTGATGTAGGTTCCTTCCTTTTAAAAGGGAGTTTTCATCTCCACTGTTGCTACAAGCATGCTTAGAGTCAGAGATTGCTTTCGAGTCAATGAGTCGATGCAATCAGCTGGTATTCCTTAGATAGAAAACTTAGAACCAATCTGACTATATGATCTGGTTAGATCATCGCTGTAAAATGACCTTAGATGAATTGGTGCTATAGAAATATACTGAATTGAATTGACATCACATAATCTGTCTCTATTCTCAACACTTGTCTTGAGGAAGATAAAGGTTGAAATAACCCCAAAGCTACGCTAATTATACCTCATTTACGTTCATTTGTTTAACATTTGACCATTATTTAACATTGGAAACACACATTAAAGTCCTCTGCAAAACTTCCTTCTACCATTTCAAAATGATGCAGATGCAGAAAAACTAGTGCATGCTTTCACTTCATAAAATATATTACTGCATTACAGTTATCTGTGGAGCATCATCCAAGCATATCCAACGTCTGGAGAACATACAAAACAGTCTCTTCAGGGGCTAACTGAAAATAAGACATTTCTGATTATCCACTAATGCATAAATGGCAATGCTCCTGTGTGCATCAAATAACTTTTTTCTTCCCATTCATCAACACAGTCTCTTCAATCAAAGAAATCATACCATCTCCCCTAGACAAAGCTGGACACCATAGTATACAGGGCCTTTTGCTCTGTGGCACCATGGTAATGGAACGCTCTTCGAGACAAATTGAGGATGTCACATACCATTGAATGCTTTTAAAAACTTCTAGTGTTTAATACATTTTATCCATGTTTTTATTACTCATTTTACTTGTTTATTTCTTGCTTTATTTACTAGTATATATTTGCAGAAGAGGGTTTCTGTTATAGGTGATAAAAAATGCTATTTCTAGTAAACAATGAAATGGGACAGCATGTGCAATCAGAATACAAAGAGAACTACTTGTTTGGATATCAAGGCAACTCACACACTCTGTAGTGTATCCTTCTGTCTTTACTCCATCGGCAGCACCAGCTTCAATTAGTCAGAACCTTGAGAAAGTGGATAAAACTGAAAAGGCTTCGGCCCATAAATCTCCATCAGCCTTTGATGGTGAAGATGCTAAAAAATTCTCATGCTTAAAAGAAATATCCATAGTGTAACTATCTGCTCACTCTCAATGCTTAAGTATAGCTCATCTAAACTAGCTAAAACTTTTGTTCTTCCTCACTCCTGCTTGACCACCGCCTTTCATACCCACATTTAGGCATCCCTGTGAAGGTCTCCTGGCCCTGCCCTGCCTGATTTGTTGCCGTTTTTGTAAAATTTTTCCAAGGGCAGGGTTATGTTTTTACATTTAGACCATTTACAGCACAAATTGTTTACAGTATATGTCATGTTACTTCCATTCCGGGAGACAAGAGAAAGATTTTGGTTATTTTTACAATCAATATTTAACATTTAACAAATTAACATAGCAGCCCCTGAAACAATGTTTCTAAAGTATAACATCCTTACTTTTGTGTCTTCATTCTTGAAATGAACATCTTACAAGATAAAAGGAGTTATCAGATGTATATTTTACTAATATTCAACCAGAAAGGTAAAATCAGAAGTTTCAATAGCACTACCTCTTTATCTAAAAATGTAGACCTTTGTTTTCTGTGTTTCGGCTGGATTCATCAGTGGAAATTGAAAGGGATAAAATAATGGCCTTAGAGAGATTACATTAATACTTTCCCAGCTTCAGACAATGATTTCAAAGTATTTAGAATAGAATAGAAAAGAATAGGATTAGAATAGAATAGAAATCGATTTATTGTTCCACAATGTGGAAATTGTGGTTTTACAGCAGCAGCTAAAGAAGTGGTCATCTTAAGAAAGTGTATAAAAAAAACAGAATAAGTGACAGAGTTAAGAAAATAAACAAATACAATTCTTAACAAAACTTGAGTATAACAAATACTTTGAGTTACTGCCCCCTAAAAGAGGGAATTTAACTGATTTTGACTCTTATATATGGGTAGGGAAAGTACACTTATTAGTAAAACATGTTTTTATATTAAAAACATAGACTAAATCACTACAATAACAAAAAACATGGTTTGGTTTGATACATTCATAGAAAAATTATGTTCCTTTAATCTACAAGTTTAAAATTTCAGATCTGATTCGCTCACATTGACCAACCCCCTGATTGTTCTTGTTATGCTTTGTTTTTTATGAAGGGACTCACTGTTGCTGTTTGTCTTTAAAAAAAGAACAATAGGGGCCGATTGTTGGTGCTGCAGCCCTAGTGAGACAAAAAAATGAAACCAGAAGCAAATCAATGACAAATAATGTCATCTTGGAAGGTCATACCTGGACCTTTTGGCTTTGTCGATACAATCACAAGACCATGCACAAACACATCATAATTACAACCAAATAATAAAACTCTCACTAGCCATATGACGCTTTTAGAACATTTCTAATGATAAAATGACAAGCACATGCAAACAGAAATAATAAACTTGCACTTTTTCCCTCTGTGTCTACCTCACATGGGAACTCTGCAGGTTACTAAGCGGTATTAAACCTCCCCGCATGGCCACGCTGTGGTTTCCCCGACGCTAAGTGTCCCTTTCTCCTCCCTGCCCAGGGTGAGCGAAGGAGAAAATAAACAACTAAACAGACAAACAGCAAGAGCCACTTAGAGCCACTTAAAGCCAAGGCTCCTTCCCACAGCGAAGCACTTCCCTAGGGCTACAGATGTCTGCTGCCACGGTGAGAGAGAGAAGGAGCAAAAAAAAAAAGCTGAGAGAGATCGAACAGAAGACTGAAACAAGGAGGAAGGGACTGAAGTACGAGAGTGAAGGTAATAAAGAAAAGTTTCAAAGTAAAATGAGAGGAAATGATAGGAAGAATGAGGTTATGTATTGTTTTGGCTCTCGTTTCCATGCAGCTGAGTTCCTAGAAGGGGAGAAAGATTCTCCTTTATGAGCGGTGACAGTTACCTGTGGAGTCGAGACTCCCATCTGAGAAAAGTCCCGCTGATGAATTGAGACATACACTCATCCCTGTTGTGTGGCTAGACAGATGCATATCTTTACAAAACGCATTTTATCAATAGTTTTACTTTTTTCAAGTTTTGCAAAAGGACATAACCTGCATTGTATATTCAATCTGTGCAACAAGAAATACTGAGGAATTATTATTTTTTTAATGATAAGTTCAACCCGTGTGTGATTTAATCTCATTCCAAAATAGGCCACTTCCACTCAGCAATCCCTCTGACTGCTAAAAATACACAATAGATCTAATTTCAAGCTATTAACTGGTGTCAAGGGCTTTTAATTGATGACAAGTTATATTGGAAGGAAAAGGATGGCGCTGTCTGCAAAAAAAATAATCTAATAAGAGATCCAACCATCTATTAGAAATTGCTTGAGAATAATAGTCTTCTTTTTCCTACTTGCTTTGATTCTGTTATATTTTCCTATATTTTAATCATGTATAGCACTTTGCATTGTCTTTGTACTGAATTGTGCTATACAAATAAATTTGCCTTGCCTTGCCTTTTCTAAATAAATCTTATTTCCCACCCTGCAAAAATTGGCTAAAAAGACACTGAAAAGACATGATTTACATTCAAAAATCTAGAGGAAAGGTGAAAAGACAGTTGAAAAGTCATTGAAAACCCAATATTCAATTTCTTTTCAACAATCTATTATTAGACTAAAGTGGGACAAAATTAAACCGACCAAACACAGCCCAATTTTCAACAACTATTTCTGGACTAAATCCAGACGGGACGGCCAGATTAAGCCTAAAAACCAATATATGGTGTTTGGGAGGTTACCTTAATCCTACTGCAATGTTGTTTGGGTCAGAATATTTCCATCATGCTTTAATAAAAAGCTGCTGATTCAGTCAGTTTTTCTAGCTTTTCTATTAAAGTGAGATATATGGTAGTGAACTTACCAGTTTATCTTCAAAATTACTTTTCAAACAATTTTAAACATTATTAGATGACATAACTATTGAGAGTAAATATCTCCATTTACTAGAGGTGCAAATTGACAAGCATATGCCAATACGATACGATACATGTGTCACAAATTTTTTTTATCTCGCTATATGTCTATAGAATAGTAAAGAAAATCTATTTCAATTTTCACGATATAGAGTGGTGTCCCGACCGAGCATAAATTGGTTCAAAAGACATTAAAAAGATTACATGATTTACGTCAAAAAAACATCAACATTTGGTTGAAAATTGAAAGTTGAAACACTGTCATTTTCAGATCTTTTATTCAGGTCTTTTGTTGGACTTAGGTGGGATAAAATCAGAACAACCAAACACAGCCCAATTTTAAACAACTATTTCTGGACTAAATTCAAGACTCTGTAGGACCGATCAGATTTAGCCTAAAACTCTTTCAACCTCAGGCGTCTGAATGACGCCTGAGGTTTGGTGGGGTCAGATATAGATACAGACCAGTGGTATAGCTCCAATAAACCTCTTTTAGCTGCTCTGCTGCAGCATTGATTCAGTACAGCTGAATAAATGGCCCTTATGTGGTGCACTGCCAACTTCAAGCTGGTGGTTAAAGAGTTGTACAACAGTAAGACAATAGAATGGTCTATATATACGTTTTATATTTAAGATTCATTCCACTGTACTTTGAGTCAGTAATGTCGTCTGATGAAATATTGCGATACTGGTATTCTGAATCACCACAAATATTAAAATATTGATTTTTACTTATACCCCTACTATCTAAAATGTATTGAAACATTGTGCTGCCATTTGTCGGTCAAGAATCAAGGAGTTCTTCCCTGAAACTAGTTTTTATATCTTATATAACCCCCTTTTTTTCTTATTGTCAGTATTTAAGAAAAAAACTTAAAAAAGGGATGTGCTCTGTACATTTTTGGATTTTTAAAATGTTTTATATGTTTCTTTTTGTTCATTTATATACTTAATTGTATATAATTAATCTCTACTGATTAATCTATCTATTTATCACTATGGTTTATATAAACCAGGACTTGTTTCTACCATACTGGCACATCTAGGCTATTACTTTTACACTTTTACAAAAAAATTTGTTTCCTTGAATTTTATCATGAAAACTATTAAACTAAAATAAGACTGGGATAAATTTGTGCTCCAGTGTATGTTATTGATACTGAATCTGACTATCAGCTGTGACCTTAGTAAACATGTCTTCAAGACTGAAATGCCATCCTAAAAAAACAGAACAAAGGAACTATGTAGGATACAAAGCAACGGGTATACTGTAAGGCTCTCTGTTGAGATTACTCAAAATTTGAAGATTTTGACATGAAAAATAACACTTAAAACCCATTAAACACAACATGTCCGTTGTGAATCATGGTAGTATCTGCATTATAATGTGGAGATGTTTTGTTTAACAGGAACAGCAAAATTGGTAAACAGCTAAAAGCAGAAACAAGCTAAATGGTGGCCAGTGTTGGAAGAAAACTTTTTAGACCCTGATTAAGAACTTGTATAAGTTAATGGGAGCCCCATTCGCTAAAACAAAAAATGCCAATAAACACAGCCTGAGATACTGTACCAAAGATATAAATGCAAATCCAGACCTAGAAAATGGAGAATGTATCAAGTTTGACTCAGTTTAGGTTAAGCTGGTGGATGCAAACCAAATAGACCTGAGCTGAAATTGGATCATAAGACGCTTTCAAAAGCGTTGATCCAAATGGAAGCCATAACTTTCAGAATAATGTTGAAGGTTTTAAACTGAAAAAAACGTATTTCGCTTTGCAATTGTGCATGGTTAAAACAATCCCAGTAATGACATTTTCTGTTGTAAAATGAAAAAAAAATGTAAAAGAGAGCATGACCACTTTTAAGAGACATTAGAGATGTGTTTAACAGTTAAAAATTATTTTCATAAAAACAAAAAACTACAAAAACACCAAATCTTATCTAATTGTTTTATAAAGATTTATTTTTTGACAAATAATTGGAACAAGAAAGGTTGTAAGTTGTTTTCTTTCTAAACATAGAAATATTAAATGATTTGTTACTCTCTCTTCAAGTCTATTGACTTTTTTTTTGCAGAAAAGCAATGGTCAGAGACACTTTTTTTTTGCTGGAAAATCATGATATCTAAAAAAAAAAAGTAATAAAAACATAAAATGAAACACCAAGATTAGTTTCAAGAAGCTTTATTGTTCCTAAAAGTATCATCTGCATAGATTTCCTTTTTATTGTCTACCTGTTCTTCTTTGTTCTATACTCTTTTATACGAAACCTATTTTTTTCTTTTTGGCCTCTCCCGCTTCTTCCCGCTCCCTTCCCCATTTCATCCCCCTGACTGTGATCTCAAAGGTCACCTCTCCCCTGAGAGCCCTGTTTACCTGAACTGCTCCCCTCTTTCTGACATTCACCTACTTGGAGGGATGATGGAGGCAGGAAAAAAGAGGGGAAGAACAAATGTCATCTTGTCTTGGTAGACAAACGTTTGCTCAAAAACAAAAAAGAATCCAGGTTTACCAAAACTGGTTATGGGGCAAAAGATTTTTATTCTTTTAAGGAAAAAAAACCAATCCAACAAAAACTCCTTAAGGTGAATACAGGAAGTAGATTTTTCACTTCAGTTTAAAGAGTTTGTCATCCTCAATTATGTCAGATTTCTATACATTATTCATCATTTGTAGTGCTTTAAAGGCAAGAAGAATATTTTCCTTTGAGTTGATAATATAAAAGATCTATTAAAAAAAACGTTTTTCCAAGAACTGGTTCAAAAAATAAACTATTGGAATGAAGCAGGTTCACCTCTAATCATCTAACCCGCTTTCTTGCATTAACAAGGCTAACAGTGTGTGTTTATGTTGAGCGTTATGCATGCTGATGGTGACCCAGACCCCTGCAGGGCTCACTGCCCCTCAGGGCATCCCCTCCCAGGGTTAGGGCAGCAGGATGGGGTCAGGCAGACAACTCTAGCCCCCTGCTCCATGGAGGCCTGCCCACGGGCATCAGTATCCATTACTAGGAGGTACGGACACACTGGGGCTTCAGAAAGTCCATCTCTTCTTCAAACACACTCATTTTGCATTTATCACACGTTGCAACTCCTAAATACCTTCATAGAAACACAACATTTTCTCATGTACAGTCATTTGGAATGAACCAGGTAAATTACCATGATTAGATCCATAAGGTATGTCTGTACATGAACGTTAGAGTTCACACTCAGACACACACACCTGACAATGAATCGGACCACCAGCCGCCAGCTACAGAGATCTTTACTTCAAACAGACAATCTCAGAGAGTTGACCTTCTGGGAGTCTGTGGGGTGTGTGTGTATTTTTGTATGTGTATATTTTGTGTTGACAGGACTTGTCCAAATTTTTGTTCATTTTAATGAAGTCAATTATTCTAGAACAAGGATGACTGTCAACACTATTTATTGCATGTTTGACCATTCTTCCATTTCAAGATTGTCATCCAATAAACTTAGTCTGAACCATGTAATAATTGTCAGGGTGGCTTAACTTAAATATTTAAGTTATAGTGCTATGTTAAAACATGAGATAAATCAGCCTTCAATTCAGTTTTTAATTTAATTAGGTTTATTCATGCAGCGCCAATTCACAAGATATGTAACTCAAGACACTTTACAAAGACAATATGGTCAGATTGGTTAAAAGATATGTTAAGGAAGACCAGTTGATTTCTTTGACTTGCAAAAGATGCTTCTCCTTTCGCTTGCATTACGTCATTGACTCTTTAGCAGTCCCTCACACCAAGCATGCACCATGCATTTGTTTTTTTTAAAACAAGCTATTTTTGCTGAAGTTCATGACAAATTTTCAAATTGTTTGTGTTTAATGTACAGCTGCCGTAAAGTTTTGCCATGCACTTGTGTGTTTCCCTGATTCCAGTACTATTTTTCACCTCTTTCCCCACGGGTTGCTTGCATTCTTTAGAGTTGAAGTTACACACACTGCAATTCGAGTGTTGATCTGTGACCGGCCTTCTTGTGCAAGGCAATTAGCTTTATGACCCAAAATAATCTCTTTTATGACCCAGTTTTGTCACAGTCCTGTTAGGAATCCAGTTTGTGTGGGTTTTTTGTGTGTTTCTTCTCTCTCCACCACCAGGTGGTGTCCTGTCCTCATTGGGCCTCCCTGCGGCTTGTTGGTTCATTACTGGATTAGTATTTGAGCAGTGGACTGTCACTACCAAAGTGAGATTAGCTGAGTCTAACCTAGCTTGTTTCTCTGAGTTTAATATGTTTTTGTCTTTGCTCTTCGACAGGAAGGCTTACTGTGAACACTGAATGCCTGGACCTTCTCCCCCAGGAAGGAATTACTGAGAATACACTGAGCAGAGGAAAACCTCCACATGATCTGTTCATGTTCCCATTGGAAATCCAAGTGACAGTCCGCTCCATTACTCTTCTGGGTCCAACAAATGTCTACCTGTCTGCTCTCCAACGAGTTTCCCCCTTATCTGGATTACCCCCACACAGACTGTATTCAAGGATTGACAAGAACTCCCTCAAACGTGAGTCCCTCTCCAGCATAATTCAAGCCGCAGTCAAATTTCCTACGGTCCCTGAACTGATCTCTGTGATCTCCTCATCAGACTTTCCCGTTGTTCACCAGTCCACTGAGTAACAGATCCAACTCCTGTATACATTACATCAAATAAACCTGTTAAACTTTCCCCCGTGTTCTCTGAGTGATTTATCTGCATGTGGGTCAGATTCCTTAAACCGATCATGACAAGTCCAACATCTTATGATTCCTGGCCTGTGGTTGCCATCCTTACTAGCTACTAACATAAAAGAATAAGCCTGTAGTAATGTGCAGTAATGTGTTTGTGGTCTGATAATTAGCTGCTTTTAGCTGTGATTTAGATGTGTTAGCCGCTAAGCTATCGATAGCCTGGAAAAGAGAAGGACTGTCCCCACACCAACACTCGTTTCCATGCACATTTTATTGTTGTTGTTGGGATTTGGAGGCTTGTCTACTTTCTCCACCAGAGGGCGCACGAGATCTCTCCTGAGGGCATGAGCTGACTTCGACACGTGTTTCCCATCTGCTCATCAGGAGCCCTACTTAAGGAGGAGGAGGCTGACACTTCCCTGCCAGAGTGTTTGCCAGTAATGGTACAGCAAAACCTGAGCCAGCTCCTCTGATCTGTTAATCTGATTTTGTGAACTAACTGATCCTGTGTTCTTCTGCCTCTCAGATTCTGACTTATCTGGATATCAGTCAACCTGGGAAAAATAATCACGGTCTGGAACCTGCCTGCCTGCCCTCCGTCTCAGCCTCCGTCTCTGCCTCTGCCCTCAGCCCCCTGCCTGCCGACTAGCCTCTGGACCCACAAGGTTCCCCCCCTGCTGATCAGATTCCCCTCTGAGCAGGTACTAATCCAAGTAATCTGTAAACTGCAAGTTTCCTGGATCATCACTAACTGATCTGTCCTCCTCAGTGGCTTCCCTCCCGTGACCAGTCTGACGAACCAAGAACCTGTGCACATTTCTCTGTGAACTCTGTTTAATAAATCATTTAACTTTTTCTCTGTCTGAAGAGTGCTTTCTGCATGTGGGTTAGACGCCTAGACCCCAACATGACAGTTGTTATATGAAAGGTGCTGAGTTTATTTGTAATTGGTTATTAATGGATTAACTGAAACCAGATTGATTTGAATCAGGGCTGAAATAATTAATCCGATTAATCACGGTTAGTCAATTATTGAAATAATCTTCTACTAGTTTAGAAATTGGTTATTCATTAACTGGAGTATAGAGACACTAGGGTTTGCCAACCGTCCCTTGAAAAACTGAATTGTTCCATATTTAGAAAAAGAAATAGTTGTCCCCTAATTAGTTTAAAAGGAACGCACTTTGTCCCGTATTACTGTGGGAGTAAAAAAAACAGTCAGTAAAAAGCTAAAGGAAAATGAAGAACAAGGGCACAAAACTTACGATAAACTGGTTCCCGGGCCCTGTCCAGAGTTGTGACCAATGAGCTGACAACATATATATATATATATATATATATATATATATATATATATATATATATATATATATATATATATATATATATATATATATATACACTATATTGCCAAAAGTATTTGCTCACCTGCCTTGACTCACATATGAGCTTAAGTGACATCCCGTTCCTAATCCATAGGGTTCAATATGACGTCGGTCCACCCTTTGCAGCTAGAACAGCTTCAACTCTTCTGGGAAGGCTGTCCACAAGGTTTAGGAGTGTGTTTATGGGAATTTTTGACCATTCTTCCAGAAGCGCATTTGTGAGGTCGCACACTGATGTTGGACGAGAAGGCCTGGCTCTCAGTCTCCGCTCTAATTCATCCCAAAGGTGTTCTATCGGGTTGAGGTCAGGACTCTGTGCAGGCCAGTCAAGTTCATCCACACCAGACTCTGTCATCCATGTCTTTATGGACCTTGCTTTGTGCACTGGTGCACAGTCATGTTGGAAGAGGAAGGGGCCAGCTCCAAACTGTTCCCACAAAGTTGGGAGCATGGAATTGTCCAAAATGTCTTGGTATGCTGAAGCATTCAGAGTTCCTTTCACTGGAACTAAGGGGCCAAGCCCAGCTCCTGAAAAACAACCCCACACCATAATCCCCCCTCCACCAAACTTTACACTTGGCACAATGCAGTCAGACAAGTACCGTTCTCCTGGCAACCGCCAAACCCAGACCCGTCCATCAGATTGCCAGATGGAGAAGCGCGATTCGTCACTCCAGAGAACGCGTCTCCACTGCTCTAGAGTCCAGTGGCGGCGTGCTTTACACCACCGCATCCGACGCTTTGCATTGCACTTGGTTATGTATGGCTTGGATGCAGCTGCTCGACCATGGAAACCCATTCCATGAAGCTCTCTGCGCACTGTTCTTGAGCTAATCTGAAGGCCACATGAAGTTTGGAGGTCTGTAGTGATTGACTCTGCAGAAAGTTGGCGACCTCTTCGCACTATGCGCTTCAGCATCCGCTGACCCCGCTCCGTCAGTTTACGTGGCCTACCACTTCGTGGCTGAGTTGCTGTCGTTCCCAAACACTTCCATTTTCTTATAATACAGCTGACAGTTGACTGTGGAATATTTAGGAGCGAGGAAATTTCACGACTGGATTTGTTGCACAGGTGGCATCCTATCACAGTTCCACGCTGGAATTCACTGAGCTCCTGAGAGCGACCCATTCTTTCACAAATGTTTGTAAAAACAGTCTGCATGCCTAGGTGCTTGAATTTATACACCTGTGGCCATGGAAGTGATTGGAACACCTGATTCCAATAATTTGGATGGGTGAGCAAATACTTTTGGCAATATAGTGTATATATAACATCATAAATGACCCCTCACACCCCCACAATGGACTGTTCTCTCTATTGGCCTCTGGGAAGAGACTTCCAAGCATCTGATGCAGGTCCAGCAGATTCCATAAGAGTTTCTTCCCCACTTCCATTAGACTGTTGAATGTTTTGTAAAATGTGTTAATAAATGGGTTAATGTGGAATATTGCAGAATATTGGAGATGGAGAAAGGAAAGGGGGCTAAGGGGTGTAACGGTTCAGTTTTATAAATGTTTACTATAGAATGGGAGGTGGAGAAGTTCTATTCTGTACAGTGTGATACATGTTAAAAATAGAAACAATGTTTGGAGAAGGTTTTTACTCTGTACAGTGTCATATAAAAAAGAGAATCAGCGTTTGGAATCGTTTTTTTTACAATGTACAGTGTGATATATGTTAAAGAGAATCAGTGTGAAGTTTTATTCTGTACAGTGTGATATATTTAAAAAAGAGATCCCGTGTGTGGAGAAGTTCTATTCCGCACAGTGTTATATAAATAAAATACAGAAAAAGAGAAGCAGTGTGTAGAGAAGTTTTACTCTGTACAGTGTGAAGGCAATGACTAAATATGACTAGGACTAAAATAGATTTTCGTCATTGTGAATAAGACTAAGACTAAATTAAAAAAAAAATGCTGACGAAATTTACACTGATATCAAAGATACGGACACTTTTGTCTTATAGGTGAGAAGACGATGTAAAGAAACATACCAAACATCGCGGGCTCACAACTGAGGAAATAGAAGTATTAGGAAGTAAACATTAGCAAGATGCTAAGGACTATGACCAGCTAACTTTTCTGATGTTATGGGCAATTTTCTCATCATGGAATATTTTTATTATGGATATGCTGCATTACTTTTAATCTGTCAACCCTTATGGACGATAGGAGTCTAAACAATTGAAGATTGGATTTATAAAGCGGCTTCTGCATTCTGAGTTATTAGTTGTAAATGCTTTAAAATGGTTCGCTGTTGACCCGGTGGATTTAAAGAGGGCAGACGGATTCAGTTTACTGGAGATCAAGAAACACCATTGTATGTTTTTGTGATTTCTTTTACTTTAATTATATTTCTTTTTTGGTAACAGTTCTATTCAGTATCCCATTATAAAACTTATTTTGATTGAAAGCCAACTGCTCAAATTCAGTCCTGATTTCACAAAAGTACTTTTCTTTTTTTTAATGAAGGCTAAAATATTTAGAACACGAACCAGGATAAGTCTCATATATTTCTTTTTGACTTAAACTTTAAATGGATGCAGATTTCTCATCTCCTTCATGATCAAGACTGTTGGATAGAATCCCCAGTTTTGCTCCCTATCTTGGGAGCTATTTAAGATACTACCTACTGATGAGTTAGCAGCTCTACAGGAAAAAGTGCAAAAGGATAGATCTGATAAGATTGTGGCTAAAAAAAGGTTGGTTTAGAAATGTCTTTATCATATAAAAGCTTTATAAACACCAACATAAACAGATGTGAGTTAAATGAGCATGAATTGGTTGCTGGTTGCCAAAGTTTCGTTTTTTATGACCTTTAATGTTGTTTTAATAGAGATGTCGGGAGCAGTATGCAGATCCATCTGTCTTACAGAGAGAGAAACATTAGAACAAATTTAAATGAAACAGTTCAGACAGAGGAATTAAAAACCCAGAAGAATTGTGAAAAACAGACAGAGGAGAAAAGATTCAGCCATCACTATTGCATCCGTGCTCGCTCTTTGCTCAGATCTTGGTTTTGTCTCGTGTGTCTGGAGTGTCAGCTGTGGCCTGCTAACAAGCTTCACCCTCAGCAGCCCATTATCTAGAGCATGGCAACCGGCCCATACCTGCAAGGTGTATATGTGTGATTCAGAGCGCGGCAGCTGTGTCATACCTGCAAGCGTCTTCGGGACTTAATGCTCATCTGTAATGGAGCAGAAGACAAGGATTGCTGGGCATGATTAAAGGCAAAACCTCTGTGTCCCCTCTGTCTTTTGCTCTTGCTTTCTGCTTTTCCCACACGGTGAAGGACATCAGGATGGATTTTTGCCACCACCTTAAAGGACAGGGAGAAGTCTGTGTGCCAGAGGCCATAGATTCTTACACTTTTGACACGAACACAGTCAGATATGCTCGAATTGAGCTATGCTTGCATGAGTAAATGCATTTATATGTCTATGAATGCCAAGGACATTGCCCGCTCCAGTGTTGATAATTACTTTATTAAGACCCAATTTAAAAAAGCACTGAATATGAAGGAATAACTGATGCTAAGAAAGTTACTTAAAGGTGAATTGCACAGTTTAAAAGTGTAATTTTCTTTTCCCTATTTCAGAGTCTCTGCTGGCATTTCGGCATTAAAGAAAGAACACAGTTGACTTCAATACTAATAACTTATAATGACTTCAGAAGACATTAAGACTTTGATGAGATGTAGTTATATTATATTCCTATTTAAAAAAAAAAAAGGACAAAAACCATTTTATCATAACAATTTTGTATGCACCTAGCCTCCACCTTGATAATGTTTAGAAAGAATTCAGGCACCAGTGTAATGAGCAGCCATAAACATCTACCGGCAGCGCCACGGAACTATCAGAAGGCCAGATGGTGACTACTACACAGCCCAAGACATGACGGAAAATGATGGATGGATGTTTATCGTGGAAATTATGTGATCACTCCATATTAAATGATTTCCAGAAGTATCCACACACCTAACAAATCAGTTAACTTCTGTCCAAACAAGTCATCTTTATTACATTTTCCTAATTATCTATATGCTTTACTACTTGAAAACAAAAAAGGGAGAAGAAGAATCAGGAGATGAGGCAGACCAGAGCAAGGAAAGAGAAGGAGAGGCGAAACAGAGAGAGCAGTAGAGCAGTCACCAACCCAGAGGATCTGAAAACTTAGAAGATTGGTCCGACTCACTCAGTTTGGCAAAGAAAAGAGAGCCTTTCATGAAAACAGTTTGAAAAGGTTTAAATAGCTGGAATCAGCTTCACAAAAAATGTCACTTTCTGCTGTGCTTGTAAAGTCTTTGGCAAAAGTCTCAGATACAATACATTTGTGAAATATATGGAGTAAGTGATTGGTGAAAGACATTAAATTTTAGCAATGTAGAAAATGAATGTAGAAAACAGTGAAATTTGTCATGCCTGGTCACACAGCTCTCTAAACCACTTATCCTAGAATCACTCCTGCTTTGTATCAGACTGTGAGAGATTTAATCACCCATCCATCAACTTAGCTGATGGCTCATAAGCTTTAGCCTGAGCTTTAGTGAACACCTATGTTCATATATTGGAGTGCTAATTGAGGCACATCATCCTCGGAATATGTTTTATTTTTGCTTTTGTTCTCCTATGCATGTCATTTTAACTTATTGCCAGAGGAGCAAACTCCAGCAAATACTCTCAAACTTGTGCTATACTTTTTAAATTCCTCTTGAGTGAGGAGTAAAGACACACTTCTATTGGTCAGCATTAACGGTAGCGACAACATTGCATTGGTCAATGTCTTCCTTAAGAGCGAGCATCTCTATTTGAGTTCTTCTAAAATGAAAAGAAGGCAACTCAGAAAACTTAGTCTAAAAAACTAAAAGGTTATTTTACATTTAACATTTGCAAATATGGAATGAAAACAAAAGCAAAAAAAAAGCACTGGAGAAAAAAAAGAGGAAAACAATTGTAAAAAACATAATTAAAAAAGAGACCGATAAGAAATGTCTTATATTAATGGAATTGTACTTTTTATGCTACTTTAGAAAATCTATTTTATTTTTTTCAAATTTGTTTGTTCCTCTCCACAAGAAGTTGTACTGCTTGTCCGTCAGGATTAGGGTTGCTGGTCCCTCTCTTCCTTTGGAAAGGCAGGGTACACCCTAAAGAGGTCAGCAGTCCGTTACATTACAATAATTAAATCATTGTAAACATTTCAAGTATACTGTATATATATTTGCCTCTGAGTCAGTAAGGGTTGATGGCACTTGAAGTGCAAGAAATGTTTGCAGCAATGCCCTCAACCATCCAGTCTCCTCCTCACATTCAGTCACCAGAAGAAGTTCTTCTGCACTGGTGCCCCTCCATCCATCCTTTCAAGCAGAAAACCAGGCCGCTGAAACACAGACGGACACTCTTCCCACCTACCCAGTCTCCAACCACACGCGAACACCATCACCACCAGCCACACCAGCGGAGGCCTTAGGGCTCAGCCATCTGCTGCCCATCTAACACCCTCTCCACAGTCCTCACCTTCCCAACATATGTAGCCCTTGCCTTGAGTAAGGTGGCAGGGGCAGTGGCCTTGGCCCTGGTTAAGGGAAGGGTGAAGGAGCACATATGTAGTCCAGACGGTTTGTTTGAGAGAGGGAGGGGGCAGGTTGGAAGACACTGAGACAAATCAAGGATTAGATCATACTCTCCTTGAATCTCTTCTTTTTGCTCCATTGCAACCATATGGCTCGTCTCATGTACTGTATGTTCACACCAACTTCATGACCACCAAGGTCGCTCCATGCACCTTTGAAGGGCTTGTGGGGCCTCCAGCAAGGCTGCTGAGAATGATGCAGGAAAAGGGACAGATGAGAGGGGGGTTATGATGGGGTTTGGCAATGTCAATAACAGTTCTCTTCTTTTTTATATGTCTGTCTATTTCTCTCTGTTAAATCTTGCCTCAGGGTATTCTCCACAACAAAAGCTAGGAAAATGTGTGTTGCGCTTTAATCCCCCACCCGCATCTTCCATGCTGTCCGTCCACACAACCCTCTGTCTTGTCCGCATGGGATGCATGCAACCAGTGATTTGACAGGACCGGCAGAAATTTGTTTTTTGTGTTATCATTAATTAGATGAGCCACCCCAAAGTCGTCCATTTTTTATGAGCCTCCTTTGCATCAACACGAAAAGCGCCACTCTCCTATTCTCTTTAGTCTTCCACTACCTCTTTACATGTTCCAGGAAGCCCAGCAGTCAAGTCAGAGCAGGTAGAGTTTAAAAACTAATTGGAAATGTAGCCAAGAATACTTTGGATGGCTGACAAAAGTAAAAATCAAAAGATAATAAATACATACAGAAACAATTCAGAGATTTTGTTTTATGAACACCTTTACTGCAGTAAACATGTCTGAAAAACAAAAGCTGTTATTGCAGGTAAAACTGTTTTTTCGATACACCTTGATATAAGAAACCTTTCAAAGCTAACATGATATTCAATATAATATACAAAACTTTTATATAATAAAGTAAATTAAGCGAAGTCGGTTAAGAAGCATTAGTTACATTTATGTTGATTTATTAGTGTTTTGTTTTTCATAAATGACAAATTGTTAGATCGTTAGCACTCTTCCAGGATTGACATCAATACTGATGAGGACCAAAGTAGCACTTTGTGAAGAGAGTGCTCTTTTGGTTTGAACAAAGAGTAAAAAAACAGAGGGAAAAAAAACGCTTCGATCCCCAACAACAAAACATGTAAAAAGTCTGATTTCTGGGGGATAACTCCTTTGATGCTAATCGTTCTTTTTCTCAGCCCGACAGATGATTAAACTGTTAAACTTTGTATTTGTTGGTTAGTAAGGCATGTGGGAAATGATTGTGTGTTAGTGTTAGAAGGAAAGTGTGCATGAGTCTTTGCTTCTGATGGATCAGTGATTAAATAAATCATGGTAACCTTTGCTATAACCTTTCCCCCCCTCTCCCCAGTCCCTGTCTGACCTTACAAGACCCACATTAAAGACTCCTCTCTTCTCCTTCATCTCTGCCTCTTCCTACTGAATCTACACAGCTTACCTCTTCTGCCTCCTCTTTCTTTATCTCTACTTTTTCTTTGAGGACTAGAGAGTAAAATTTTACAAAAGGTTCAAATTTTCCCATCCATTAATATTCAGATATTAGTGTGTGGTCTTAAAGATCTCCTAGGTTCAAATGACTACTCCCAGCACGCTTGTCACTGAACTCCCCAAGAGCTCGCCCAGATGCCACAATATGTCTGCTTATGTGTTTTTTTTTTGTGTGTGTCTTTGTGTGTGTGTGTTTGTGCAATGACTTCTTGATCTACTGCTCTAATACCCTGAAGACCTTTGGTTTTTTAACAATGGGAGGTCCTAAGCAACTAACCCATACTCCCACATATAAGCACCCAGCACGCTCACATCTTCAGAGGATATCAAAGATTAGACTTCAATCATCCTCGGCTCTTGAAGTCTTAAAGAACGAGCAGCTCATGCGAAAGGTCAGAACACACCTGGAGAGCCACAGCGAAATCAATAAGCAACGATGGAAAGGGATGAGGAGGAGTCGGCCTAAGATGAGTAAAGCAAAAAAGAGGATGGTGATGATGAACATATTTATAGAGAAACTAGTTGTGATTTTTATCCTATTTAGACCAAAGTCAATAATTTTAAATAAGGTCTATTTAAAAGTTTATAAATCTTGTCAAGTGGGTTTTAATCATTAAATGTCCAGTGTTGTGTCTGTTTTTGTCATCTCTAGTAATAACCCTAACTCAAACAATTTACCAGTAATTGAAAAGTCCTATAGAATGTTTTTATAACCGTTTTTTCTTAGCAGTGATATTGTGTCTGATCTATTAATGAGGTTATCAGCTTCCGTTGCTCATTTTATATTTTTCTACCTACTAACTTCCCTAATTTTACAAAGAAATCTTTACATAGCTCCAAAAGCCAGTTATTGTTGAAAGAATAAAATGCATTTTTAACAAACCCTTCTACAGAAGGCAGGAAGTGAATGACGTTATGGAGAACTATTGTTGTGGAGAGGCAGAACATTGCATTTTTTTACTTCTATGAACCCAGGAAAGGTTCTGGCAAAGGCTTTTAGTAATATATGAAAGAAGACCGATAATGTTTGAGCTACTTTTTCTAAAGTTGAGAACTGCTAAACTAATCAAAATGTAAGTAAAGTTTTCTTTAATCATTATTTGTCAATGAAATGGGTATTTTACTTGTAAAGCGTAATAATGAAGTGTTACCCACCTGAAATAAGATAACAGTTACTTTTATCACCTTCAATTGAAATCATCTTCTTTCACTAATCTCACCTTACTGACCTGCTTAAACAAAATGCATGCACAACGGTCTTGCTTACATTTACATAGTTTGCAGCATAAGCATCACCCTCTTGGACTGGAGTCGGTTTTGTGAAGCAAAGTTTGTATCCCTCGTTACCAGCTTATATCGGAGGTCAGCTTTGTGAGTCTATCTAGATAAATAGTACAACTATGAGACCTGAATAAACAGGTACATCCATTCTTTAATGCAGCTATAAAACTGATGCAAATTCAGTAATTGAGGAAGTAGTTCGGAATTTTATTGAATTCTTATTTAAATAAAATTGAAAGAAATGTGTTAATTAGACAATATTTCAATAAACTGAGAGGTAAAACATTCTACATCTAAAAATAAGTTTTTTGCAAAAAAAACACAACAAACTATTCACATTTTCTAAGCTGTTTCTTCATTATTTCCAACAAACACAATGCTCTTGCTGTATATTGCCAGATTCAATAAATGAACTCCTCGTTTTTTAAAGTAAAAGTCTCCTGATGTTAGTTTTAAATAAAAAGAAAGCAAAATCAGATAAATAAAAAAGCTTACATTTTTAGTTTTAAGAAGGTTTTAATCTTTTTTTTGTCCCTCTGAAAGCTCCCTTGTATTCTTTTAAATGTGTAGCTACATCATTAGCTAGCAAACCTATTTTAGACCTTTCTTGATTGTGATTGTCATCCATAATCCCTCTAAGGGCCACAAATGGCCCCAGGCCACCCCTTAGATGCCCCTTGTTTATATAGAGGAGTAGATCTGGTGAATCGATACATTTAGCAGACATTCAGCAGATTTCTAATCTGAACTCCAGAGATCATTTGGTTTCTGTTTTAGGCCTTTATTTCTTCAGCAGCCTTTTTTCTCAATGCCTGAACTCATCTGCAAACTTTCATTTTGCAGATGCAGAAACCAACTGCCTCTTCATTTTCTGTTGGTTTGAAGTTTGCGGAGCTGAACTTTCCTTGGCACAAAAGTGTCGAGCAACTGATTGCGATAACGGGAACAGGGAGCCTTATCTCTGCATGCTTGGTGTTTGGCTGGTGTATGATGTCCGACCAGTTCTCATAGTGCTTTCTAGGCTGCGCTTACAGATAAGCTTTGGGATCTGGAGAAGGTAGAGACATTTGCAGGTAGGAAACAAGACACAATTGAAATTGGAGTAAAAGAAAAAAGGCTCATTTCTGTTTGTTTGAGCTTGTGTTTGTGTTCTTCTACTCTGAGCCTACTTTAGCTCAGCAAACTCCCTGAGCAGTGACCGGAGCAGCAAGCACCCACCCATCTGAGCTCTTAGAAATTGGAATGAGGCGAGAAGAAGAAGGGGATGGATCATAAAGAAAGGAAGCGGATGCGGTGAGGGAGAAAAAGGATGGAGCGAAAAGAAAGAGGGAATAGGAGAAGAGTGGCTGCAGTCAGGGATAGACAGTGGCAGCACATGGAACAGCTCAAAAATGAAAGAACTAACGAATGAATGGAACCAAACGAAAGGAGGAGAAGTACTGGAGCATGCGAAGAGAGGCCACCTCTTCTTCTCCCTCTCCTCTGCTCGTCCCCCGTGAGAATGGTTGCGCTTCTGCATGCGCATGTGTGTGTGTGTGTTTTCTTCCTCCTCAGATCTGCTAAGCTTTCATTCACACACAAAGATGGGACGTACCTGGCACGGGCTGCCGTGAAGGAGCTGGCAGAATACTTTGCATTTGTGTTTGAGTGAGTGAGTGTGAGAAAGAAACACAAAGAGACCTGGCTCACCTGCCTGGCAGAAAATGGCGCCTGACAGCCTGAGATGCCCCACTTAACACTAACTGAAGTAAACACTTACACACTTAACCCACTCAAAGAAGCACTTTCTTACACACTACATTTGCAGGATGTCTAAATATGCATTGTTTACTTTACCACATTTTGTGTAAAATCCATAATTATGTTGAGAATTTTTTAATATAGATAGAGTAGGGTGGATCTCATTACTTCTTTTGAGTATTTAGCACAGAAAAATCAGATATCTGTTGCAAAAAAAATCACTGAGGATGAATCCCTTCCAGCTAAGTGAGACATTCAGTAGATTTTAAAGTATTTAAAGTAAGTCCACTCTGAAGTGAAAGCAAAAATAAAAGAGATGTTGTTCTGTTTATTTGTTGTAATACACAAGGCAATTGGTGGGTATCTACCTACACTAAGTACAGCTCATGGTGGAAGCAGTATGATGATGTGGGGTGGCATCTCTATCTGTCTATGACCTAGACTCAGTTTCTGCTGAGCGAGTCAAGAAAACAGCATTACGCATTACCACAGATCAAATGTACCTAGAAGCAACCTATTCTCATTATAAGTTCGTATGAAATCGTACGAAAAGTTATGCACCGTAATTTCGTACGTTTTGGACGTTTTTTTTCGTCGTATGCGCATCTGATGCACCATTCACAAATATAGAATATAAATTACAATTAGCCCTAACCCTGACCCTAACCCTAAGATATAAAACAGCAAGCAACGTAGTTAGAGACATGAATAAGTGATGATTGCACTGTTTTTCCCAGTTTTCTGTCCGTCCGCGGATCTGCTTTATTTTTCCTGTCTGCCAGCGCATGCGCACTGATGTGGTTTTTTGAGGAAAAACGTCCAAAACGTACGAAATAGTGCGCATAACTTTTCGTACGATTTCATACGCACTGATAATGAGAATATGTTGCTAGAAGATGCTCTTTGTCCCAATGCCAACAGGAGAATATTGCAGGAACAATACAGGGTTTCCTCTGGGGTTTTAACTGTGGTAGTGGGTCATGTGCATCTTAATTAAAACGTTACTATGTCACTTTTGTTCAAAAGTTGTTGAACTGTAACATGCATTAACAATACTTTATGAAAAATTTATGAGTTTTTATAGATTGCCTGAATCCAGCATAGACTGAATCAGAGGCACACAAATTACAAGTGATTTAAGCTCTGATGTAATTAGGCCATTATGTAATCATTTCTTCAAAATGAGGGAAGTGAACAAGAAGGAAAGAAAAGAAGGAAAGAAAGCGAGCAAAGGGAGGGATTACCACACTTACTCAATAGCTTTACATACATTGCTTGGTTTTAATTGTTCATTGTGGCTTCAGTGCTTTCACTGTAAACCTTTAAAATCTAAATGACTTTTCTTTAATTTACAGCAACCACACACCAACTATAGTGTGGTTCTAGTATTCCATAAGGAACCCAAATTATTAACATCAAAGTGTACAGTACACTCACATAGCCACAGTAAGGTACAGCTGTGGTTACCAAGGCCACTGAACTCAATACAGTAAATACATGATGGATAAAATGTTTGTATTTGCTCATCTAATTTTTCTTTTCCTCACTGTCCCCTTAGGGGATAACAGAGCTATTTAGGCCCCACAAAATTAGAAAGCCCTGATAACCACCTTTAACCCCTCCATTCCCACCCCCACATCCAGTGGGGCCAGTGCCTATTTACAGCAGTGTATGGGTGAGACTGGCAACACATTTCTAATTTTCTATTAATAACAATATCAAATTATTCATTTTATTAATCTTAGGCCTTTTTTTACCCTTGACTTTTGTTACTTATATATGAATAAATACGTACAAATAAAGGAAACAATTAAGTCCCAGTTTCCAAATTTCATCCTAATGAGATATTTTTGTTTTTATCTACAAGCCAGAAATGTCCCCAGATTGAATTTTAAATATCTTGTCACCTAATGCAAGAAGGAGAAATAGAAACACATTCTTTTACAGACTGGTAAAACATAAGCTTTGGTCCCACATGACCGTAATTGGTCGATCCTTGTTTCTTAAAAAAGAATATTACATGCTAGGGGTGTGCATTGGCACTGCCCTCACGATTCGATACGATTACGATTCACCAGGTAACGATTCAATTCAATTCGATTCTACGATGCATTTCGATGCATCAAAATCCTATTGACTTCGTAAAATCCGAAATGTGCCCAGATATCTGCTTTCCAAGCTTTTTTGTGCGTTTTAAATTAGGCGTACCCGTCTATCGCGGTCATCTCCCTCCGCCTCAGCCATCTTGATTGTTGTTGGTATGCCCCCAGAAGTAATTGAAACTTCACAACTTGGTCATTTGAGGCCAGAAAATAAACAGTGACATAATCGATTATGGCACGTTGCCACATCGATGCTGAATCTTGCATGCCCCCACATTGCAATGCATCGCTGAATCGATTATTGTTGATACCCCTATTACATACCCTTATTTTGTCCAATAAACTGTTCCCCCAAACAGTGCAGAAGGTAAACCTTACCCAGTCAGTCCAACCTCTGGCTTGACAAGTGCCAGCTACACAATTTTAGACTTAATTTTATCTTTGACTCTCACTTAATATTCAACACACACAGAGGGGTGTTTGGACGATGAAAACGGTATTGTAGGATGTTGGGGGACTTTTGGTTGAACGTGACGGTGTTTTTTTGGATGAATTCCAAGTATTGATGGATTTTTATCATCGAGAAGGTTTGAATCAGAGCTTCCTAAGGTCAAATTGCTGCCCAGCAGCTGCAGTGGCAAGGGTTTTGCTGCCAGTATGAAAATCTGTCCATGCTAAAGAAATTAGAGGGGTTGCAACGTGACACAAACAAACAATAAACAAGGAAGCCAACAAGTCTCCATACACACTGATCGAAATGCACGCAAATCGCAGACTATGCAGCAATTAGCTTGTTTTAAAGGAAACAAATAACTGTAATTTGAACCGAACGGCATCCATAACAATTCACCCCTGGAGGGACCAGTAATTTGAACTCACACAAACATACAGTTGAGTGTGTGCCTGCAGTCATATTCAAACACAACTGACTGAGATACGTACAAGATGAACACACAAAAACACTTGCACACACTCGCACACACCTCCATTAAGTGTACTTGAGAGCAGCAGAGAGGGTCAGCTCAGTGTCTGAGTTATTACGCTACTTTGTTCTGCCTCAGTGAGGAGGCTGCACCCTGTACACACACAAATTATTATCAGCTATCAACACTCAAGGTGCGGACATAAAAGGCTGGCTTTGATAATGGATTGAAAGAGATGAATAAAATAATCGGGATAAATAAATGGGGAGAGGGTTTGTTTGTTTGTTTCTTTGCATGTATGCAGAAGTTTGCAGCTGCCTGGCAGAGCTGCACTTCCCTCTGCGTTTCCCCTTCTCCCTGTCCATCTATCTACGGGCGCTTGACAATGGTGGAAAACATCTGCAGCTAACAGGTAATTATGGCTGAGCCGAAAACAGTGGGCAGTGCCGCTTAGGCATGCTACGACACCCTGCAATTAGGCTGCATCTCTATCTCTCCCCCTGCGCTCCACAGCTACCCTGATGACCACCGTATTATTTCTATGAAGAGACCGGTAAGACAGTTCAAAGTGGAAGGAGAAAATACACAAATGAGTTTTGTCATGGGGCTGTATTAGTTTTGTCTAAATGAAAAAGAAAATGTCTGATTATATGAAAATACTGTAAATTAATGCAGTTTATACAAAAAAAAATAATATGATATAAAAACATAATTTAGAAAAAATATTTGAGAAAAAATCCAAGAAAACAACACAATTATTCTCAAAATCTTTCTTCCGCACATTTTTCAAAGTTGCATTTCTGTGTTGTTTGTAATATTAATTTGCAAAATGTTTTCTTTGCTTGCAACAAAATAGTAACAGAAATCACAACTGATAATAAGTGATTACTTAAACTAAAAACCCAAAATCCCAAAATGGGAGAACCATAACACTATGTATATAAAAAATGTATAAACAGAGTATACATCCAAATCCATGATGTTTTCTTTCTTTTTTTTTTCGGGCCAGAGCCCCTTTGAAGGCTGTCCCCTAACCAGAGCCTCTCAGCGGGCAGACCGCGAGCCAGAGCCCCTTAGAGAGCCAGTCCTCGAACCAGAGTCCATTAACGGGCCAGCCCTCCCTTCTCCTCAGTTAACTCCCCTCAGTGTCCTAGCCACTCAGCTAGCTCCATCCAGTGTCCTAGCTCCTCAGTCAGAACCTGTTACCGCTTCTCCTCACTCACATCCCTTTAGTGTTCCACCACAGTTAGATTCTATTTTTTAAGCACGGTCTGTGCTGTCCAGAGGTCCCTGAACCCCAGGAAGGATCAGATGGCATAATAGAAAACTGCAAGAGCTCAAAGGTTGGGAAACCTCCAAGGCCCCTCAGCTTAACGCCTCCAAGGCAACTAAGCGGGCGGTCCTCGCCTCTTCCTGGGTCCCAAAGCTGTGCTGCCTCTTCCTAGGTTCCTGTGCCGCGGTTGGCTGCCTCCAAGGTTCCTGCTGCAGAGACGCTGTCCTCAGTGCCGTATTCACAGCCGTCCTCCAGAGGTCCCCCTTCGTTGCTGGCCTCAAAGCCGGCCTCCAGAGACTGTGCCTCGCCACCAGCCTCACAGCCGGCCTCCAGAGCCTTCAACATCTCTGGCCTCATGGCTGGCCTCCATAGACTCTACTTCTTTGCTGCCCACCTTTTGGTGGTTGTAATAGACTCTGGTTTTTGTTTTGTTCCTTGTTGTTGTTAGTTGCTTCCACCTCTCTGGCTCCCCATCCGAGTTTTCCCTGATCTGTTTTTTTTTTTTTTTTTGGTTATTTGAATTTTGTATTTTTGGATATTTGCCTCAGTTCATTAAATCAATAGGAACTCATCTCTTCTTCACCCATCTCTGCATTTGGGTCCTCAAGCAACATCACCCCTTTTGTTGACACAGAGTGTATACAAAACGATATTTAGTTTTGTAAAGCTTTCAGACAGTATGTGAGCAGCAGCTTAGCAGTGAAACACACATTTTCATTCCATAAAGTGAAGCAGTGATCAAATGTAAACAGTATGGGAGAAAAACCATGGTGCAAAAACGCAATAATATGGAACTTCAGAACATTTCAAGAAAAACGTATATGGTGCAAATATGCAGTATTCTGGTTTGGCGTTATCAGTGTGATGCATACAGTCTTTGTGGTGCTGATGTTGCACTCCCGAAAAAGAAAGGACTCTTGCTTTTGACAACTTTATTTGCCCCATGCTGTTTGTTTTTTCTTTTTTTTCTGAGTGTTCACTCTGGAGCAGCCAGGCATGGATACGCAGATAAAAACCATCACACTCTAGCACTCTTATTCTTCTATTCTTTTTTCGCTACTCCCACCACTAACATTGACGTAGTACCCAGATCAGATGTGCCTAAACAATAGTAACTAGATGTGATGTTCTAAACAACAGAATTGACAAAACAAATAATGGTCACATTAAACAAATCAATAATACAGTGAACAAATGTTAAATATCCAAATAAAATATGCTCAGGGTGCAACACTGATGTCCTCAATGCATTTGTTGATGTAGGCTGACACAGTCATGGCATACTCATCCATATTTATCTTGTTTTCATAGGTTGCTGCAGCTTTGAACATGTTCCAGTCAGAGAGTTCAATTCAGTTTATTTATATAGCGCCAATTCACAACGCATATCATCTCAAGGTGCTTTCCAGTTCACCAGATCATCCTGTCAAATTGATTCAAAGTTTTCTATCTAAGGAAAACCAGTTGATTGCATTGCATTTGGCACATTTGGAGAGATTTGGAGATGCTGGTGACACCAAAGGTTCAAAGCCCCATAGCTCTGGAACTGTTGTAGATAGAGATCTAAAATTTTCTGCATTTCTGATTGACATGATGTAAAACAAATGTAATACAATCAGACATGCATATTATCAAGCATTGTTTTTTTATTACTGCTGTTCAAGAAAGTCCTATTATATTATTTTTGAGAGTAAAAAAACTACTTTGAGTCATGTCTGAACTGATGCAGCTTGCGCATTGTTTTCATTTATATATTCTGAAACTAGATGGTGTTAGCTTTCGAATAATGTATTGCACATATAATTTGGGCCTACAGTTCCTAAGTTATTTTGCTTTTCCATTTGGGTATGCAAAATAGGCAAGGATTACTACAAATGAGGGGGATGTTTAAAGCTGAATCATTTTAAACAAATTCTGTGTTTCAGAATCTTTTATTCTCCAAAATCTGATATTAGAAATATAGTGATGCATTACCACAGTTATACACATGGTGGTTAGCATATATGTTCAAATGTGTCACAGTGTGTGTTTTGCACATGTTTACTAATGGATGTTACCCCTGAGAGAGTATGTGTCTTTCTAACTGTGGATGGACTTTATAATGTTCACTGTTGAGTTATTTTCTTTCTCTTCTTAGGCCAGGGGTCCCCTGTCAGAACCCGTAGGCTTCCCTATGCCTGCCTGCCAAAAATGTCTGCATCTCCTGGACCCCCTCGAGGCAGTGGACAGCCAAATGTCACTTGGACCCTCTACAGAGTGGCAAGGGGAGGACAGGAAGAGACCCCTGAGAGAGCAGAGGAGACAGAGGATTCAGGAAAGGGAATAAAAGAAGACATAATTTAAAATACAATTTTGTTTTTTTTAGTTATCCTTAAAATTATATCATGTTTTTTTTTTCTTTTCATTTGTCTTTTCCACCATTAACTGCCTAATTTACGCCTTCTTCTCTGTTGGACATGAGGAGAGCGTTCTACAGTGTTTTTTAAAATTTGGAAGCATTGATGATGAACTCGGCCTCTATGTCACATAATTTTTCCACAAAGAAAAATGTATTTATTGACTGTAATAAAATCTACATCCATATAAGTTGTACACTTTAAGACACTTTAAGTATAGCTTGATTGATGAGAAAAAACATTGAATTTGGATGAAAAACCTCCTGCTTTCATTCTAACTTCCAAGAGACCTGCATCAGGTCACACCTTCAGGGCAGGGCTTCCTTCTTTTTATTCCTGATTTTACATTTTATAGATCGGCTACTTGAAATACTGCTTGAAAATTTGGCTTTTGTGTTAGAAGCAGACGATATGAGTAACTCCTGTTTTAAGATGCAGGTTTTACTCTGCGGCCTTTGAAACACAGAGAATTCTACATCGACGAGGCAGAAAAGCTAGCCGTGTAATTAAACACGTTGTTGTTCGTTTACAATCCAAATGCACCATTAAAGCAGCCATGCACACGAGAAAAGGACGAACTGCCTGTAAGTAGCAGGAGCAGGAGCTGCCTCTCTAAACAGCGCCTACACTACAATTACTGGGGAGAGAAAGGTGTGTGTTTGCAGCAAGTTAATGGCTGTATGGAGGCGACGGTCTAAATGTTTTCATCTGTAACGTTTTATCCTGGTTCATCTCACTCAGTTCATCTCACACGCTGAAAACACACAAAACGGGAAAAAGAGAGGAAATGCACCGCAGACATCTGTTTCCAGGAGGAAATCTAGGAGGTTATTTAGGAAATAAAAGTTACACTTTTTATTTAAAGAAAGACAAAAAGAAAAATTTATTATTATTTATTATTAAGTGTTTGAATCTCCTTCTGTTGAGATGTGTGTAAAAATATCATGATTAAGAATTTTGATTGAAAAACGAATCTGTCAAACTTCCTGAGTTTCCTTCAGCAGAGAATGTATAAAGAGAGGAATTCCAGCCTGCAAGTATTTTGTCTAATCTTTCTCATATTCTAACCTTTTACTGCAACATTTAATTTTCCTTTGGGATTCATAAAGTATGTTTGAATTTAATTGAATTCAATTATGGTCATAGTTACAGTTTTTTTGATCACTTACATACATAGTGTCCCCCCCATCCATCAGTTAGGTCTAGAAGCAAAAGATGCATATCCAGCCATTCACTAGATACTGCTACATGGCTGTATATGTTATTATGGCATGTGACCACTTACTTTAGCCCTGTAGATAACAGTAGATAACATGATATGTTATCGACTGCAAATTCTCACTGAAAAAAGGAAAAAGTTCACTGAATAGTAAAAGTCAAGAAGCTAAGTTAAAGTTTTAAAAAATGTGAGCACTTCTGTCAGCATTAATGCTTCTAATGTTATTCTGCAACAAAAAAAAGTTTCTTTCTGAAAGTTTTTCTTGAATTTCTTATAGAAGCACTTTTCTTATTTTTTTTTTTTTTTTCATTTAGGGCAAGTGGATGTTTCTTATTACATTTCCATGAAAATATACATATTATTTCAGAATCAGAATGAATTTATTAATCTTTTGTGGGAATTTATTTTCTTGTAGTGCAACCTTTTACAGAAGAGAGAAAAATAAGATTGTAAGTACAATAGAGTAAAATAGAATATAGGATAATAAGACAGAACTAAATAAGTAAAATTCATAAAATTACAACCCACACAGTAAAAATTACACACTTCCCATATAAACAGTGTAAAATTAGATATAAGAATAAAAGGAGCTAAAGGTAAGAATGAAATCAGATAAGGATCACATTATATACAATCGAAGGGAATTACAATTTACAATGTAGTATCAAATTACTATTATTGCACATGACTTTGTTATTGCACATAGTGAAGTAATGAAATAAATAAATAATAAGTTATGAAATGACTATCAGAGAAATGAATTATATAGTTTGATGGCCACAGGCAGGAATCACTTCCTGTGGTGAAGCAATGACTCTTCTGACTGAAGGTGCCTCAATGGGTGACCAGCACATTATGAAGAGGATAGGTAGAATCGTCCAGCATGGATTTTATCCTGGCCAACATTTTTTGAATGTAATTATTATTATTATGAGCATTATTTGAATGTCACAAAGGTAAAAAGCCTTGTCCAGTCCTCGATTAACACTCTAGGCTCCAAGCTTTGATTTTCAAAGTATTTCAATAAGTGCCCTATAAAGGGTTAATACAGAGAAGTTTCGCAACAAAATAAACTAGATATTGAAGAAAAGACCTTGAAGTTTTATTAAGAATATATAGAGAAAAAATAAAGTGCAGTCTAACTTTATTCTTGATTCAAATTATTAAAGATGTATATGGGCCGACACACTGGAACATTTTGATGAATAATAATAATTGAACTCTATTAGAATAGAACAGAAAATCCCTTCTTATTGATCTCACATTAGAGAAATTTACCTCTGCATTTTACCTCTTTTGGAGAAGTGGGCTGCCATCCTTGGGCACCCAGGGGGCAATCAGAGGTTTAGGGTTTTGCTCAGACACCCAGAGTTGCAGTCTGCTGGGGTGAGTTTCAAACTTACAACCTCGGGATTCCAAGCTCTATTACAAACCACTAGGCCGCCACCCCCCCGAGGAACGTTTACTTTGGGGGTCCTTGGTCTGTTGAAGTAGAAACGAACACAATGGAGAGAACCAAAGAGCTGCCGGAGACCTGTTGAAGCTTATGTGTTGGATAATTTAAATTTCACAAACACAGAAATGAAACTTAAGAACACGCCTGTAATCCTGAGGCCAAGAACAAAGGCAGGGTTTTGATGATGACAGCTAAGCATCCATCTGCAACACAAAGATGCATAAAGTATAAAAAGCAAGAGATGATCTTGCTCTCGGCTTATTTTTTGGGTGCCAATGGGTACTGACAAGTTACAGCTGTGTGAACCGCTGCAATTTCTCTTTTCTGAACTGATCTGATATGGAATGATTTCTGTTAAGCTTTTTGCTTCTGTTTATAGTCAAGAATTCAGTTAAAAATGGTTAAACTTAGTAGATTGCTCCCAGGAAAAGAATTCCATAGCATAGATGCCTTCAGGGGGCACTAGCTTCCATAACATCCAAATGCGCTAACACATGTAAACGGGAAAAAAAAAAGAAACAGTGAAAAAGAGATGCTGCCATGACAGAAAACTAAGAACATGTTGCAAATACATAAACGATGCAAACACACAAAACACCTGCAAAGGAAAATTATGCAAGTAGGGAAAACGAGAAATTACAAATTACTTTTGCAAAATATAAATGCAACAGACCACTAGAAGGAGACAATCAACACCTCATCTGGTACCAGACCCTGGTAAAGACATAAACCAGACCTTGAAGAAATTAAATTTGTATAAAAAATTCTCAAAGGAAAACTAACGTTTTCTTTATTTCCTCCAGATGTCATCTGGGCGTGCATATTGTTTGTTTGTTTTCTAAAATTCTGGTCCATGGATATGAAATCCCTTGGAAATTCATGATTGTCTCCATCTTGTGTTCTGGAGCAATACTAAGGTAGTTTTCAGATGTTCTGAAAAAGCAGTTATATTTGCTACTGACAGTTATTTTCTTTTGTATGTTTTTTTTATTTGCTTATCTAACTTTATGTTTATTTAGCCTAATTTTTGTGTTTGCTGCATATTTATTGTATGTTTGTACGATTCAGCAAAATATTTGTATCTACTAACTGAGAGGCCTTGAATTATTTCAAAGTCAGCCGTTCAACTGCTTGAAAACAGTCAGTCAAGTCCTAGAATTTACCTACTACAGCTTTTTCTTATGGAAGCTGTTGATATGAAAATCTATGTGTGATTATATATTTGGATCAATCACAACAGGAGACTGTAAAAAATACAAAAATGAAAGAGTTTCTTAAGAATGAAAAATGATTTTCAATAATGAAAATATGAAAAGCTAAATGCTACATGTTGCATAAGTCAGTCAAGAAAGCCAAGGTATCTATAACATTAGTATGAGACTTTTCAGTACTTTTAAAGTTTGGCAAACTTAAAAACAAATTAAACTGAACGTATTCAAGTTGAAGGTTGTATTATTTCAATTTGGAGTTTTGACGACCTTTTCATTTTTATCAACTGACTAGCCTATTATTCAACTCTAAAATGCAACATAAAAATAACTTTTTTCTAGAGAGAGAGTTAAAAAAAGAACAAGACATTTAGAATAACACCTCCTGGATAAATGAGTCTAACGCATACTTATTTCTACCCCAGAGCAAAGAACATGTTGGCTGTAAATACAGAAAGCATTTCAGTAAAACCACTACAGTTGAAGGACAGGTCTGGAAGTACCATGGTTTGGAGATTCTTTGCTACAGCCTGTTCTGACCACCTGAGAGTCCTTCAAAGAGAAGGATCTTCATCATATTTCAGGAGTTGCTTGAGCAAAAGAGGAAGCCATCAATGAAAAAGGTTCAAGTGGAACTCCTCCCACTGCAACATGACAAGAAGCAGTTAAATCCACCAAACGATGGCTGAGACTGAAGAGAAGGAAAATCTTGGGCCAACTGGAGGAACTTTCTTCAAGATGGGCAACAACAAGAATCTCTGTTTAGGGAATTCCATCTAAGGTAGCTGACACTGCTATTAGACATCTAATTCTGAACATTTCTTAATAAATTAACTGAATACTTGATGATACCTTACTTTCTCTCTGCTTTTTATAGATTAAAGATCAGCTGATACAAGATTTTGAAGACCATACCTTTTATCTTGACAGTAGCTGACATTCTTTCTCTGCATCCATTTATATGATACATTGATAAATGTTACGCAGGTTTTAATTTAATCAAAAATAAATATTTATTAGCAAAGAATTTTTAATCTTTGCTAAAAAAAGGAAATGGAGGGAGCAAAAAAGCAACCAAGAAAATGCAAATATTAGCCACAAACATTGGCAGCAGGGTTTGGAAACAAAATGGGCTTTCAAACATCTATTTTTAAAGAACCAGTTATTACTTAATTGTCTTTGATATAATTTTTTTTTTATTAACAATGAGAATGAAAACATAAAATTTATTTTGATTTTGGTCTTTTACAGAATATGTCCAGCATTCAAGCCTAAAAAAAAGAATGCTGTCATTGAAACATTTCTTACATCATTAACACCAAAAGACAAAAGGATGGTTTTGGCTGGAAAACTTTCAGGGTATGTTTTTACTCCCTTGCTTTATACAGCAAAGGAGTAAAAACTTTTGCTTGTTTTGTGCCATGTAGCTAAAACTTTTTCAGATCTAACAGATTTTTAATCCCATCAGGTCCTACACTTTGACTTCACTAATCTAACGGATTAGGTATCTTTGATCCAAAGCTGTGAAGCTGTGGCCATATTTAGGGAAGGAGAAACACCCTCTTCTCATTCTCATATGGTCTGCTGCCACCCCGTCCTATAGTAACCTACATCCGTCTTCCCATCTACTCTGACCACCTTCTATACTGTTGGTGAACAGCAGCATCCATGCGGCCATCACCACCATGTCTCATTGAGGGAATCCTACTTTCAGGGTAAAACTTTGTTTTCCACCAAATTTAGTGTTTGACATAAAGACATAAAGGTTACACTTTTAGTCCAATATAAGCTGATCTATTTCTCCTTATTTAGATGTTGGATATGAGGTAAAATCCTAATAAAACTAAAGTAAAATTAAGAAATGTGTTGTATTTCAATGTATTACTCATTATTTTATTTTTTTTATTTAGTTGCACAATAATTATATATATATATTTTTTTTTTTTTTTTTTTTTTTTTTTTTTTTTTTACATTTTCAGGTTAAAATAGCAGAACCGGGAATAAACAATTATAATGATGTGCTCATGTGGCTCCCTCTAGTGTTTGCTCATCTCCATTGCAGTCTAACCTGAGAATTCTAATGTGGAGCCTCTACAGCCTTAGAGGATTCCTGACCCATTCTACAGAAGTATGCAGCTGCCAACCTTGCAGATAAACCATAACTAATATTGATCCTATAACATGATAACTTTTTTTTTTTTTTATTCTAGCAGCGTTCTCAAAACTGCTCACATTTTTAGATATTCAAGGCAGAAAAGCACAGATTATGTGTTCTACTTAAGTTCAAGAGATTTAAGAATTATATGTTTGCCTCAAAGATATAAAATAATCTTAACATTTAGAATTAGTTTTAAATTATGTTAAAATCTTACATAATATTTTTTAAAAAATGTCCCATGATCAGAAAATAGGTACATTTTCCTCTTTTTCTCACTCTGTTTTTAGAGAGAACGTAAAAATATACTGACTCAGTCTAGTTTTATTCAAAATTCAAATTTCATTCAAAATTAAATAATCAATCAGTAATTTATCGATAATTATTCCATTAAAATACCTGAAATATACCCATGGAAGACAACAATATACAGACCATAAATATGTTTTAGCTTAGTTCATCATATGTTCAGTCATTTTTCTACTAAATGTATGCATTTATTCTAATATTTATATATAGATACTCTGAGACATGCAGGGAAAGATATTGCTGATCCCTCGCACCCCAGCCACAAACTATTTCAGTAGCTTCCCTCTGGCAGGAGGCTGCGGTCCATCAGGACTAAAACCTCACACAACAAGAACAGTTTCTTCCAATCCGCTACAAGCCTTATTAACAAGCCCCAGAGACCTTATATATATATATATATATATATATATATATATATATATATATATATATATATATATATATATATATATATATATATATATAGAGAGAGAGAGAGAGAGAGAGAGAGAGATAGATATATAGATATATATCTAAAAGCAATTGTATTTATGTGTCAAACAAAATACATTATTATTTGATACATTATTATTGAATACATCAAAATAAGTGTATTAAATAAAGAACTACCGTAATGGATCTATTAAGATGCATATATTTATATATCCTAACATTTAAATCGATTTTTTTTCTGTATTTAGCATATTCATTTTATTTTGCCCCATCAAGAAAAAAAGTAACTAAAAAGAGAGCGAGAGATCTAGAAATACCACACAGAGCACAAGTCATAGCTATTTCTTTCCAAAAAAAAAGTTAAAAATAATAAATAACAAAAAAAGTTAAAAAAATAAATAAATAAAAAAAAGTGCACTGGTTTTGTTTTTAGCTTTTTTTGGAATGAATATGACTTGATGACTGAAAATCTTCACAAGCAATGTCAGCTCTATGAACTAAAATGAGGTGAGGAGGACAGAAGTTGTGTTTTTAGATAAGCAACGAAGTCAGGCGAACGTAGATGGAAACACTTTCATAATAGACCTGATTATTGGGCTACGTTACATTTACTTTTGCAGTAATCTTTCCTTCGTGGATGATAAACATAATTTAAGAATAATTAACATTTTAGCTAAACAACAACCATGCACTGTTGTTTTGTCAATTCTGAGTATAAAAATTCCCTGCATCCTGTCTTTCATGCATGTTCTGAGTGTAATTTCACGCCACGGATAATATGTAAACTAATTGGAGCGCAGCCAAATCCGCAGGTCCTTGCCAAAAATTGCAGCCCGTGCTATCTCAGAGGAGTTGACACTTGTATGACTGTATTCCTGTTTATCTATCAGTAGTTAAAGGACAAGGGTCAGAAAATTAAAATTCTGCCTGTAAAACAATGACAGCGCAATTGTTGCTGTATGATCTGAAGCCTCATTTGGAGCTTTTAAACAGGCTTTTTGAAAAACTTTGATAATTTGCTGCGGTAATATTATAGATTGATTCCTGCCCCTGGACCTGTGAACCTTAATAAACCCACTTTAATTCACCTCTGCCAACTGGTCTCTGCATTTGGGTCCTCCAAACAAACACCGTTTCATGACAGAAGCTAGCAGATGTGCATAATCAAAAAATAAAAGAAATACAATTATAGAGTATTCAGTATTGTAAGAAAGCCCACACTGTTTCTGAATAAATACATTAATGTATGAGTCAAGTTCTGTTCCGTTTATGCCTCTTTCCTTGTAAGTATGAAATCTCCCATGCTCCTGAATGCACCATAGCTATCCGAAGCATCACACTGCTTTGTGAGAATGCTGTGCTGTGTAGATGCGCTTAAGACAAAGCTTTGCAGTTTCAAAACTCACGTCGGCTATCACTGTTTATTGTTGTGTGTGAATAATAAGAGAGTACAACAAATAAATCAGCTGTACTTCGGACCAGAGGCTTAGCCAGACATATTTTGTTAGGGTGGCCAGGCAATAACCAATGTAAACTGAAAGCGGATAGGCACCAGAACCTCAGGGTCAATCTAAACTGTTACAACAGAAAACTTTACGTGCAAAACATCCATATTTTTTAAATAGAGACAAACTATACTTTCCTACAGCCAAATAGACGTATATATTTAAACACCCATGACTTCTAAATACAAGGTATGATGGATAATACTCAATTTTTAGTTCCGGGGCATAAATAAATCATTATTGTCAGTACTTACCTACTTGTATCAATAAGCATTCTGCATAAATTACTATTTACAAGCACTTATATCTACATAAATTGATTATTTGTTAAGTTTTTATAAAAATTGTTATTTCTCTTTGATTTCACTGCAGACTCCTAGATGACGTGCAGAGACACATAGTTTTCTTTTCACCCCATATAAGACAAAATCTAGTTCTGAAAAGAGCAGGAATTCTGTACCTATCATCTTTGATGTTAGTATATTGATGTGTATAATTAACCACAAAAAATAAAATGTTTTGAATATTCCACTTAAGAGTATTACTGTTGCCACCGTCTGTATTAAAGGGGGAAAAATGGTAGGGGTATGGAAGAAAAACAATCTCATTGGAATCTGCCTTTTTTTAACACCGAATTTTAAACATTGAATTTTTTTTAGACAGAATTCCTTCCTTACACATAATTTTTATCTGGTAAAAATTCACCAGAAAAAAATTCAGCTGTAAAAATCTCATCTGATCTTTTCAAATGCGACCTGTGTGTGAATGGCCAGGTCGAATTCATCCGACCTGAACGTCAATAATACCCGACAAAGGTCACTATTATGCGTCTTGTTACGCAGAAGCAGCAAGAAAAACAACCATGGCAGACGATGATGTGGAGAGCAGTATATATGTGTAAGGAATTCAATGTCTAAAAAAATGTAGTGTTTAAAATTCTGTGTTAAAAAAATTCAGTGTTTAAAATTAAGTGTTTAAAAAAATTCAGTGTTTAAAATTAGGTGTTTAAAAAATTCAGTGTTTAAAATTCATTGTTAAAAAAAAAAAAAAAGGCAGATTCCAATGAGACTGTTTTTCGTCCATATAGGGGTGGCCAATGATTGGCTAAGGGTGGCCATGGCCACCCCTGGCCCCCCATCTAGCTCCGCCCCTGCCTCGGACAAAATCTTTGGATTTAATGTTGTTCATAACACCCTTTACTTTTGTAAATGAATCTGCCAAATAACCACAATTTTTTTCCCACGAGAGGAATATTTAATCGTTTTTATATCATTAATATAACAACAAGTAGCTCCATTGGTCATATTTTAATCCGTTTTCCTTGTCGATATTCAGTCGCTCCCGCGACTGGGGATGCATATCTCAGCAGGCATGCAGTTCCGGTACTAAGCGTCCAATCAGGAAGCTTCACAGCTCACAGCTGGAAGCTACATGGGTAGCCTAGCGTGGTACGTTGTAAACATATATTTATTAAGTATTTGTTTCATTCTTTCTTGCTTAGTGTAACTTCTACTTCTATTCCTTGTGTTTATCTATTGAGATTGTATCTGAATCTGTTATTCGGCGTGACTTTGGAAGCTGTAATTGAAACGTTACGTCTTTAAATCATGTAATAACAGCAGAAAATGTTGAGTTGACTGTCAGCTTGACTTAGCTAACTGTTTGTTGTTGCCTGTGTTTGTGGGATTTAGCCGCCATCGCTAAGACGGGATAGCTTCGTAGGATGAAGTTATGGAAGGGCGGAAGCTGAAGCGTAAGAGTCCCCGGACCTCCACCAACTCGGCGGCTCAGATCGGAGGCTCAAGCCGGAAGAGCAACGCTTCCTCCGGGGGAAGGCATGTGGGCTACAGCCACAACACGGGCGGCATGTCCGGCCAGAAAAACAGGAGCAGGAGGTCGAGTTTTGTCCTTTTATCCACAGAAATTACACACACAAAAATGTCCCGATCAATATTAACTCATATTTTTGTTGTTTTATTAGGGGCATGAAAGATAAAGTGAGATATCCACAGGGCTTAGGAGGTAAACTGAATCAAAACCAGGGCCAGGCAGCTCCCATCGTCCAGCACTCATTTCTGACTGATGTCTCAGACGTGCAAGAGATGGAAAACGGTCTGCTCAGCCTCCTCAACGACTTCCACTCAGGGAAACTACAAGCTTTTGGTAACAGAGCTATAGGGGGAAGCATGTCAACTTCATGTTTTGATCCAGACAATAACACCATTTCTGTGCTGTCTTAGGCAATGAGTGCTCCATCGATCAGATGGAGCATGTTAGAGAGATGCAGGAGAAGCTGGCACGATTGCATTTTGACCTTTACGGTGAGGTCGATGAAATGCCTGAGGATCAGAGGAAAATGGCCTCAGACACAAACATGGACAGGCTACTTCTTAATGTAAGGCTGCTTCTTTGAAAAAGAAAATCAAAAATCTAATGATCTTTCTTCCAAACTTTCTGCATATTGCTAAAAAAGTTTGAGATCTTTTGGTGAATCATATTGTTTTCTGGGAAAATCTACTATCCTTTGATAAAGGCAGAAAAAGGAGTGGAAGGGTTCGATTCACAACTGTGCCAAAGAGCAACTTTCTCACTCTAGAGTTCTGTAGAAAAACAAATCTATTCTACAATAATTATCAGTTTGTTGATAAAAATGGTTAATAGGTTAGCCGATTAGCAATACAAGGTTATTATTGTTAACTAAAGCCGATAAAATCACAAAAGCTAAAATGAAAAAAACATTTTCAATAACAAATTAAATGAAAAGCTAGACCTTGAAAAAACAAAAACTAATAATAACAATGTAATAAGAGCAGAAATAAAAACAAGCTGATTTCTAAGGGGGAAAAAAAGTTTTTCCTTGTGAGGTCTTGTTGTTGTTTCTGTTACACCAGCAGGTGGCAGTATATCTGTGTTGCTGCAGCACTTTGCCCTTATCTGCAATTTTATTTATTTATTTTCTATCCTCCAGTGTGTAAAGTATAACTGAAACTAATAAAACTAAACTAGCTAAAGAATACAATAAATTAATAATAAAAAATAGAATTGAAAATCAAAATTCAAAAGGAAATAAAAAAAAGATTAAAAAAAAAAATTCAAAAGTGATGCCTTATGATCCTGAATTTATCTTTGTAAAGTGGCTCCTATAAAAGCCTTTCTTTTTTCTGTTTAAAGGTGTTGTTTTTACATCACATCTGTAGGTATCTGATTGGTTCTAACTAAGGTTGGGAAATAAAATGTAAAAATGTTCCAAAGGTCAATACAACAAAATGCGATGGATGATGTATTTGTTTAGATGACTTTGTGGGCAAAGACAGAACCCCCCCTCCACACACACACACACACCGCCGAGCATGTCCCCTGCACCACTGCTAATATTGCTAACCACTGCTAAAACCCAAAGGTGGTAAACATGGTTGTTTACTTGTCAGTAATGTAGAAGTTCCATCCTGTGGGTGTTTCTTCTTTTCCAGTTCTATGTCATGAAACATTATAGTTTTTTTTTTTTATCGTTATTCATTTGAATGCATAAAAACAAACAGATTGAAGACTGCGGCGGGAGATTTCTTTTTTTTTTTTTAGGGAATGTGCGCAGCTTCACTGGAGGAGAGGAGAAACTTTTTTGTTTTTCCATTTTGTATTTTTTTGGGTTAAGATTAAATCCGTAACAGAGAGAGCAGACTGTGAACACACTTAAAAAACAAACCAAACAAAAAAACTTGGATAATTTCTTTCTTTCTGTCTCAAGTTTAAGTAGATAAAACTCTGCTGCACGGTGGCACTGGGGGAAAATGTGTACCATTGAAACAGCATTTTTTTTTTTTTCTCGTAGGCTTTAAAGTCCAAAAAAAGAATAAAAACATTTATCCAATCACCCATCCTCGGTTCTAACCTTGGTTTCCACTGGCTCTCTTAGGCCATGTTCACATTGCAGCCTGAAGTGACCCAATCTGATTTTTTTTTGCCCATATGCGACCTGGATCTGATCTTTTCATGGCAGTCTGAACAACACAGATCCGATTTTTTCCAATGCGACCCAGGCCACTTGGCTCTGTGGTCCTGAATCCGATACGAATCTGATCTTTTCAAATGCGACCTGTGTCTGAACGGCCAGATCGCATGCATCCGACCTGAACGTCATTAATACCCGACAAAGGTCACTATTCTGTGTCTTGCTATGCAGAAGCGGCAAGAAAAACAACAACCATGGCAGACGTTGATGCGGAGAGCAGAATTTATGTTTAATCATATTGAAAAGATTGAGTTTTTATGGTTGGAAAAGATCGCTAGATGCGCGCCGGCACTACCATCCATGTTAACTTTCGTAAACATAGAGCACGCTGGCCTGTGACGTCATTGCCTCATCTACTGCGCATACGGGACACTTGCGTTGAATGAATGCAGTTCACACAGGCGATCACATACAAGTCGCATATATTTGGAAATATGAACGGCAACGCAAAAAAAATTGGATTTCAGAAAAAAAATCGGAATTGAGCATCAAGGCCTGCAGTGTGAACATAGCCTTAGTCCCACCGGTGAAATCTGGCTTCATCAGCTCCTCTCTACTGACTGATATGCCATGTTTATGCCATAACAGTCCGGATGCCTGGGGCAGCAAATATTAAAAAATACAGAAGAGACAAAAATGACACACAAACACAAAACGCAAGTTAAATAAAAGGGAGCAATCGCCAAAAAAAAAACAAACAAAAAAACAGCCACAATTTTGCACTGCAAAATATTTTTTGTTTCTGCTGTTCATTATGCCTTTGCGGTGCTTTTGCACACCCGGCTACAGTAGAGTAGGATTACTGTATATCAAGCTAATCTATCTTTGAGAATGCAGAAATGTTCAGCAGTGTTCTTCTATTCATGTCTAGCCCTCTGTCATTTGTGTACTGATTAATTTACCTCTTCATAAGCGAATGCTAACCTCCTGCTTCAGTAAAACATTGATCTAACATCACAATTATTGTTTTTCTCCACAGCTTGAGGAGTTGAGTTCTTCCATGTATCCTTTTGACAAGCACAGCACCCAAATAAGCCTGTTTCATTCTTGCTTTTAAAGGATTTTAAGACAAGAGGGACTTCTTCAGACCAGGAGCTAATATCTGTTTGGTGCAAGCTAACAACACACATGATGCTACAGTTAATTGAGAGAGGTTTCCTTAGGAAAAGCCAACACTGCAAAGAAAATAAGATATTTAGGTCAGTTTTCCTGAAATAAGTGTATTTTTCCATGATTTGAGCAGATAAGTAGACCGTTTCCACTGACATTATCCTGTTACCTGCTCAGATTACATGCAAATTCACTTATTTGAAGGAATCTTTAATGAGTTTTAACGGTTTAAAGGTTACTCATATGATGAAGTCCTATTTATATATTTCTTGTAAACAGTTCTGTCGCTGTTTTAACCCTGTCATCATAAAGGGGTGCGAAACGAGCCATTCTGTTTGTTTAAAACAAACAGGAAATTTAAATATTCCACCAACCAATCAAAATAAAAAAATGTAGAATTAAAATAATGATTTGTTTAGCAAAACGGCTTTCGTTTCACTTTTAGGATTAATTTCTTTTGTCTCTTAAAGGTATAGTGGAGGATTTTCCAGAGTTTTTGAAGAGACCCATCCTCTCCACTTTAAAAAAGAAATGCAAAGAAATGGGAAGGAACACCTATTAAACGTGTGGGAGAGCATGCATGAGCCCAGTGCTCTTCTTTTTAATAGGAACGATGTGAAATGGATTTCTCCAAATAGCATGCCAAGCTTTACCTGTCGAGTAGAAAATTCGCTACCGGGGCAGTGGGAAGCCCGAAAAGAGATTTCAGGTTGTGTTAAGAATCTGACAAAAAAAGAGGCCTTTCTCTTCTTCTCATACACTTCGTAGATACTTTTTCTATTACGACCCTCAACCATTTTTAAGAACCGCAGTGAGAAAGGTGATCTTGACTTAATGAAAATGTATCTCAGCACACATATACACTCACCGGCCAATTTATTAGGTATCCCATGCTAGTAACGGGTTGGACCCCCTTTTGCCTTCAGAACCGCCTCAATTCTTTGTGGCATAGATTCAACAAGGTGCTGGAAGCATTCCTCAGGGAGTTTGGTCCATATTGACATGATGGCATCACACAGTTGCCGCAGATTTGTCGGCTGCACATCCATGATGCGAATCTCCCGTTCCACCACATCCCAAAGATGCGCTATTGGATTGAGATCTGGTGACTGTGGAGGCCATTTGAGTACAGTGAACTCATTGTCATGTTCAAGAAACCAGTCTGAGATGATTCCAGCTTTATGACATGGGGCATTATCCTGCCTAAAGTAGCCATCAGAAGTTGGGTACATTGTGGTCATAAAGGGATGGACATGGTCAGCAACAATACTCAGGTAGGCTGTGGCATTGCAACAATGCTCAATTGGTACCAAGGGGCCCAAAGAGTGCCAAGAAAATATTCCCCACACCATGACACCACCACCACCAGCCTGAACCGTTGATACAAGGCAGGATGGATCCATGCTTTCATGTTGTAGACGCCAAATTCTGACCCTACCATCCGAATGTCGCAGCAGAAATCGAGACTCATCAGACCAGGCAACGTTTTTCCAATCTTTTATTGTCCAATTTCGATGAGCTTGTGCAAATTGTAGCCTCAGTTTCCTGTTCTTAGCTGAAAGGAGTGGCACCCGGTGTGGTCTTCTGCTGCTGTAGCCCATCTGCCTCATAGTTCGACGTACTGTGCGTTCAGAGATGCTCTTCTGCCCACCTTGGTTGTAACGGGTGGTTATTTGAGTCACTGTTGCACTTCTATCAGCTCGAACCAGTCTGGCCATTCTCCTCTGACCTCTGGCATCAACAAGGCATTTCTGCCCACAAAACTGCCGCTCACTGGATGTTTTTTCTTTTTCGGACCATTCTCTGTAAACCCTAGAGATGGTTGTGCGTGAAAATCCCAGTAGATCAGCAGTTTCTGAAATACTCAGACCAGCCCTTCTGGCACCAACAATCATGCAACGTTCAAAGTCACTCAAATCACCTTTCTTCCCCATACTGATGCTCGGCTTGAACTGAAGGAGATTGTCTTGACCATGTCTACATGCCTAAATGCAATGAGTTGCCGCCATGTGATTAGCTGCTTAGAAATTAAGTGTTAACGAGCAATTGTACCTAATAAAGTGGCCGGTGAGTGTACACCTAAAAGTGTGCATGCACAGAAACTTATAAACAGACGGATTGACCATTAGGAGAACCGCTTATTTTGATGATCCACCCGGATATCCTCCACTATACCCTTTAGCAAAAATGTGAATCTCTTTGTTTTAGCAGAGTTACTTATATACAAACATTTAAAGGAGTTTACCTCCTCCTGGCCAGTAGGGGACGCCCCGCTTGGTGTCCAAAAGAGGGACAGGTAGCGCTAACTGTAATTAATAGGCAGCTAATTGACAGCCAATTGAAAATGCATCAAAATCACGTTACCTCACCTGCAGCATCATGGAACATTTACTGTCGCCACCTGCTTATCCAGGAGGAGCCAACTCAATGAATGGATGCAAAAAAAAAATATTAATATTGGTCCAAATTATAGGCCAGCTGATGAACATTTTACTAAACCAGCCTGAGAGATTTATATTAAAGACTGAAGTGTAACTCTTTGTAAAAAAAAAAATAATAATATTGGAAACTAAAAGTTTCTCCTTTAGTATGAACTAAACTGTAAACTGAGGTGCAGCGAGTTTAGACGCACAGCTAACAGGACAAAGAGCCGCTCCCAAGACTGACTGTTGAATTGTTTTAATAAACAGACCTACATCACTGTTACCATCACTGTTACCATCACTGTTACGACAGTAAAGTCTGACAGTATGTTAGAGCCACATGTCCTCATATTAAAATTTTTTATTATCCCTCCTGTTTTTGTTACTCAATAGCGTGTTTTGCCACAATTCTTTAAATTATGTGAAAAAAACACATTTGATTTGTGTACTTAGCATTAAAGACAGGCTTTATTGAGTAATTTAAATATGATGATGTGCTTTTTCTAAATGTTCTTCAAACAGTTCAACTTTACACTCATTTATTCCTCTATAACTTTCCCACTAAGTACCATTGATTGGATTCTTTTGATTGATTGATTGATTGGATTCTTTATTTCGAACATGCAAGAGAAAAACAATAAAACAATGTTTAAAATCATTGGAGAGAAAAACAACAAACAAGGTACCATTCTTTCCTTTGTTAATATACCTCTATTACATGTGCGAAAAGGAGCAGGAAGAAGTAAAACTTATGTGCTCCTACCCCTTTAATTCTCGTATTTCTTCAATTTACAATATTTATAATTATGTTGCTATATATATCCATATAAATACATACCTACCTACACATATACATACATAAATATGTATACAAACAAAACAAAAAACACAAATAAAACTTTCTACAATGCTTCTCTAAACCTTTTGAAAATAATTTCTTTGTAAATTTTTTTGAAAAGGAATATGTTTGGGCATTGCTTTAGGTTCTCATTTAATTTGTTCCACAATTTAACTCCCCAAATTGATAAACATAATCTTTTCCTTGTTGTTCTACATTTATTAGACCATTATTAAAGCTATCTAATTTCAATTTCTCCTTTGTTTTAAACACAGAATAGTGATGATTCTTGTTTTTTTTTCCCTCTTAGATTGATTGTAGTTTAGTAACATGTTCATGTCTGAATGATTATAGAACAGCGGGGTTGGATTGTTTTACGTACTGCACAGGGATTATATGCAGAATCTGGGGTTGATTGAAGTGTTTTCCATGTAAGGAGGAAAAAGGAAAGCAAAGGTTGATTGAAAAACTACTTATCCTGTCTCTGAAAGTTACCTTTCCTTTACTTGACACGCCTCCAGACAGAAGCTGAATCTCGCAGAGAGTCAGGAAATCCTGAAGACGGCCAACGTGTGATGATCTGCTCTTCCTGCACCTCTCCTGAAATCACATCTAGGCAGAGTTTTCTTTCTGGCTCGTTCTTGGCTTTACCTCGGGTTGAATGTAGTTTCAGATTATCTTCACTGGATCCACCCGGTTTCAATCAGGATTCTCTGTGGTTTCTTCTGGAACTGTTAGACAGGATGAGGACAGATAGATCTTAGGTTTGATCAAACTTTAAGACACTTTAAGACTTTAAAACATATTTTTAATGCTTTTTTAGATGTGATCTTGTTCAATATGCACCAGATTATGGAGTGAAATTTGTTCCAAATGTTGTTGCAAGCAACAAAATAAAAGAAATGCATTTCAGAAATTTAACCTTTGTAAAAATGTGTTGATCAAAGTAAGGTTTTAACAGTAGCATTGCTTTTTTTGCCAATTTTATTTTGTTTAACATAAAAACATTTTTTTTTAATTTTTTTTCACATTTTTAGGCTGTGTTACAAATTACGTTCTTTTGCGTTGTACAGATCACATTCTTCTGGGGGCAGATTTTTTTCTGGAGTAAGATGCAAAGAAGCTTTTCTATTGGTCTGCTGAATGTTAGCAGCAACATTTTAATTGGTCAAAAGCGAAAGTAAAGAGAATGTGATCTGTTTAACACAATTTTGAAATAATATAGTTGTAAATTGGAAGAAAATAATTCTGATATAAATTCAGAATTGTCACAATAAAATAAAATTTACTCTCAATTTCTTTTCTGATTAAAATTTTATTCAAAGTTTAATTTTTTGGTTACATTTTTTTTTTCTCAAGTTTCCTTTGACAAAATTAGTTTTTTTGCAACAATCTTGGAACCTAATTCACTCCATACCGACTGCTGAATTCTTAACATAGAACTGTTTACCTTTTACTTGCAGCTTTGAGTTACAGCAGAGGAATAACGTTCATATATAAAAATCTTTATTGCACAGCCTGGCAGGGGATTCAGCTGCTGCCTTTCAGTGTTCACTTCATTTGCACATCTTGTGAAACATGCAACCCACTGAGCATGTCGTCAGCAGGGGGTCAGTTTGATGCTGTAAAAACACAAATCCAGATGTTTTAATCACATCCATGCCTTATTAATTGGTTTGATTGTTTAATCATATTTGCCTTTTTAGTTCAGATTTATTTGATGACTTTATATTTTCTGATGTCAAGTTTTGGAATCTAATTTGGAGGAAAATCAAATTATTTGAATGGAATTTATTTTTTATGTCTGAAGGGGAGGAGGGTTACTTCTTAACCTGCTGCTCGATTTCAATTCTATGTTGATTAAACAAATATTGTGCATTTAACTTCCTTTGTCATGTGTATCTCTTTTGTTTAAAATAAGGAGTTATTAGTTCAGCTTCCTTTTTACAACTCTATTGCTAATAAAGAGCTTTTAAAATAACTAGAGAGTTTGTAGGTCTCAGTGCTCTATCAGTGCTTAAGTTTAAGGGCATACTATACTGCAATTTAAAAGATCATTTGCAAATTATCTAAATAATGTTTTCAGAAACAGGAATCCCCTTTTTTCACCTTTTTTCTTTTTACCTCACATTTTTTAAATCCCCTTAGAAAATGCATTTACGTTTCTTACATTTTGCATTTCAGTCACCCAAACACAACACGGTAACAGTTCAACTTCATCTTGTTGATAGTTAACTTTGAATAAGTGTTGGTTTGATGGTTTAGTTTTTAATTATATTAAAGGAACAGTTCTTTAAATATGAAATTATTACATACTGTTCAATAAATGATAAGTATTTTTAACCCTTTAAAGCCCAATCCAAGAATAAAACAAAACAGAAAATTACTTTTTTTTTGGTTTGAAGTCCTTATTTGGCCTTTCAACAAAATATGTAAAAAGAAAAAACAGAAATACATTTTTGATATTAATAATTTATTACTATGCGATAAGTCAAGATTATTTTTTGTGTAGTCTTCTACCGGCTGTTATCAGGTATATCTGATTGTGTACAATAGGATTTTAAGCAAAGTTTTTACCATTAAATTATGCAAAAGGTGTCAGACGCGAAACATTTCAGAAACCGAATGTATCAAATATGATACATTTGGCATTACAGGGTTAATTAATTTCATTTTAATGTGCTTTACCAGAGACATCAGTGTTTGTCAAAGAACACTACTGCCACCGGCTGGTATGTGACGGTGCGGTATCGGCTGTTGAGCAAGTTCCAATGCTGTACGTGCTATTATCCAAGTCATCATGAAAACATTCTTCTACAAAATGTTGGCTACATATTACGCGTTTTTGGCCAGACGTTCAAAGACAAATCCTCCCTCTTCCAGTTGGCAATCCAATGACAAACCCATCTGTGTAGAATCATGAATCGGAAAGGTGAAATAACAAATTTTTGTTAACTTTTAGGCAATGTATTACAACATCCAACTGCCATGCACATGGGCATTGTCAGTTTAACTATAGCTCTTACAAATTTCAATGGCAAAGTCCTCTCGAAATCTTAAAAAATTGCTGCTGATTGCAGATGTGTGTATTTGTGCCTATTGACTTTGCTTGTTAAGCGGGGAGAATGGCGCTCGGTTTACCGCACTGTGATGTCACTGCCGGAAGATGTCAGGAGTGAGGTATTACTATATTTGGCAAAAAATGATCTTGATGAAAATTATTTTTTCAATTATTTTTTTGATTAACAGTAAATTCATCTAATCACTGTGAATGTGTTAGTTTTAGGTATAGATAATGATCCATTGATCATTCCTTGCTGACTGGACTTTTCCTTTAGCATTTGACTCCACCTTATAGACTGCTTGATAACAGTTGGTAATAGTTTATATTTATAAGCTCTTACTAATAAACTAATAAGTTTAGCGACAAGTTTGATGAAAGTTTATTAACCGTATAGTAATAACTTATTACCAGCTTGATAAAGATTAAGAACAGTTTAGAAACAGCCTATACACAGTTATAAAGCAGAGTTATGGAAAAGCTAAATGGAAAAGTAAAACCTTAAGGCAATGCACAGGGTTCAGATAATAAATGGAGACAAAAATGTGAAAAGTATTTAAAATGTTAGTTAAAAAAGAAAACGCAAATGGAAAAAGGATTTGTGATAATAAACAATATTTCACCCTGCTCTTAGCAGTAATGATTTTATGGGATTCTTTTTAAATAAGATTGATTCTATTAAAAACTAGATCATAACAAACTATTATAGGTTTATCTCAGGAGGGTGTTAAATACGGAAGTTATGTCCCCCTGAAGGCAGCTGCGCCTTGGAACTTCCCTACCGGTTCTTTTCCAGGGAGCAAGTTATTTACTACTCTTAACTCAAACTGGGTAAAACCATATAAAAAAGGACTATAAATCAGGAGTAAATAAGTAACAGTGTTTATTCCAGGACAGGTTGTTACAGGACAGAGAAATTGAGGCAGCATCTGAGGTAGTCATGGAATCTGAACCGGGTTTAGATTGCTTTGATCCAGTTGAACTTTCAGAGTTAGCTAAATTATTGTCTTAATCTAAGCCTTCAACTTTTATGTTAGATCAAGTTCCAACTAGTTATCTAAGGAAGTATTCCCTTTGATTTACTCCCCCATTTTAGATGTGATTAATTAAATCCTTCTCCTCCATGGTTACCTGTGGAATCCAACAGGGATCAGTGCTAGAACCAATTCTCTTTACTATATATATGCTCTTAATCAGTAGAATTATTACAGAATGGGATTATTTTCTACTGTTATGCTGATGATACCCAGCTATATCTGTCTATAAATCCAGATGAAGCTAACCCATTACACAGATTACAGGCATGTCTTGAAGACATAAAAACCTGGATGACTCTTAACTTTCTGCTCCTGAATGCAGACAAAACAGAAGTTATAGTCTTTGGACCAGAGTCTGAAAAAGAAGCTGATTAGTCAGTCACTTCATTTGGATGGGATTAAACTGATCTCACATAATAAAGTAAAAAATCTTATTTTTTATCAGGGCCTGTCATTTAATTCCCATATCAAACAGGTTTCTAGAATTTCCTTCTCACATCTGCAGAATATTGCAAAAAATAGAAATATCCTGCTGCTCAGAAACTAGTCCATGCATTTGTTAGTTCAAAGCTGGACTATTGTAATTCTTTACATTCAGGAAGTCCACAAACTGTAGTTAAAAGCCTACAGCTGATCCAAAATGCTGCAGCCAGAGTTCTGATGAAAATGAAAAAGAGAGATCATATCTCTCCTATCCTGGCTTCTCTTCATTGGCTTCCTGTTAAATCAAGGAAAGAATTTAAAATCATCCTCCTCACAAATAAGCCTTAAATGGCCAAGCTCCATCTTATATCAGGATATATTTATGGAGTGAATTTTGTTCCATTGTTGTTGCAAACAAAGGACAAGATTTGTAGATTGGAGACTGTATGTAGATGTAACTTGTGTAGATCTGTAAATTTACACCTTTTTTTTTACTCTACACAAAAAAAAAATTTAGACTGAATTTTATAAATTGTGTTTTTAAATTATGCTTTTCAGATCATATTGTCTTCACTTCATTGGGCTGTCTGCTTTCCTCTGGAGTACGGAAAACACATTTATTTTGGTCTGCTAGACATTTGTATTAGGCACAAACTGAGGAGAAAAATATAAAACAAACATATATATATATATATATATATATATTAGAAAAAAACAGAATCTAAAACAGCAAAATTACTCTAAACCTTTTTTAATAAAACACGTTTTCTTTTTCATTTTGAAAGCATTTTTTTTAATGCGCATTTATAAAATATATTATTTGTCTGTAAAAATAAATGAATAAATTTCACTCCATAAAAAAAATAAATAAATAAACACTGTAACTTGTGTTGCACTGAATTATTTTAAATGTTTTCCATGTTGGTATTTTTGTAATCAGTACAGAGTTGTAAAAGGAACAGGGTTCAAATGCGTCATTTAAAACCTAAAATTAAACAAGTCATTGAACTTTTACATGAGCCTGGATAATTTAATGAAATTTGGGGATTTTTTGGTAAATTAGATACTATAAGCTTCCAAATGTCTTTAAATGTTCCTGTAAAGAAGCTCATGAAAATGTTTGTGTCCTTATTGATCCTGTTTTGAACAAATATTGTTAGTTATTAATGCTCAGGATGCGATTGGCTGTTTAAAGGAATGCACTCATCCATTGTTGATGTGTCTCCAAGGTTACTCCCTGTACACATCAACTCAACTGAAACAGATACCCTCTGCTTAAATAGGCCTGTAGAAAGCAGTCCTTGTGGCTTTCCTTGACGTTCAGAAAGCTCTGTTGAGATGGACCTGAGAGGCAGTCTTCACTCTGTGAAGCTTTGGCAGCTCAGCGGGACGGACTATGAGCCACAGCGGAGTCTAAAGCAGGGGATGGAGACACGCTTCAGCAGTTGGACCCCACTGACCAACAAGCAAAGCAACCTGCAGGTTAAAACTACACTGTACACCTCTAACAGCAACAATCGTAGATGCATTTTATTAAGAGTGAATATGGGACTATACTTGGGCTGCACTTAATGATTATTTTGCTAATTGATTAATCTGTCAATAATTTTTTCGATTAATCGATTATAATCTGATATCCTAGGTTCCTTAAAACTGATTTTCTTTTTACAGAATTAAACAGGGTAAAACTAAAACTTTTCCACTTGTGGAATTTTGGATAGAGCTGACAGATGATAAAGGCTTTTTTCTTTATCCTGCAAAATTTTGTTACATATTTTTTTACAGTTTTGGTATAATTAGTATAATCTGTTAGCTAAAGGCATGTTATAGAGTCCCTATACTACAGTTAATGATTAATTGATTACAAAATCTCTTGACTATCGTTTCAATAACTGATTAAATGCAATTAATAAAAAAAAAATCATAAAAATATTAGTACAGATAAAAAAAAATGCCTTTTTCGAAATTTCTTTATTTGAAAAATAAAATTCATTACTTGAAAATATACACAGAAATTCAACCTGGAGAGACTTATACAGAGAAAATGTGCATTCAGAAAAGTTTTAATCAAATCAACTATTTGCAAGTCACAGACTGGTAAAAAGTTTTCTATTTAAAGAAAACCAGCTGATTGCACTGACTTATTGATTCGACAGTGATCCCTTATTACAAGAAACCTCCAGCAGAACCAGAACAAGGCCGAGTATGAGCGCCATCTGCCAAGGCCGACTGGGGTTCAAGGAGGCATAAGCATACATACACATAAGGAGACAGGATCGTCTGGTCTGTTGCTGTTTGGCTGTGACACCATCCTGGAGAGACATATCAGCTGTGCTGCTGCCATCAACACCTTTGTTTATAGATGTTGGATTTTGGCCTGTTTTTTAGTGTAGTCCTGTTTCTCTGACTGTGACTAGTTGAATGGGCTCTTTACATCTTCTGATATGGAAGCTGGCTTGGAGCTCATCTGCCTGGCTGTTTCCAGGCCGCCTGTGGAGCTGGTTGACAGTTGCCTTTTGCATCTCTGCTTCTTTCTCTATGTCTGCTTCTGTCTCTGAACCCCAGGAAGCCTCAGCAGATGGCCACATACACTGAGTCTGGTTTTGCTGGAGCTTTCTTCCTGTTAAAAGGGAGTTTTTTTCTCCACTGTCGCAACAAGCATGCTTGGTGTGAGGGAGTTACACTGGTTTTAGTCAGGGCTGCTTCTGACTCTGATTCATCCGTTGTTAGAAGCTGTTGATGTGCTGAGAGTAGTAGAACTGACGATACAGTGGATGCAGACAGACAGATGCGTGGTTATGCGCCAAAAGGAGTGAACACCTGATGAGATGTGATGCTCAGAGGATGGGTTGTCTATTGAGTGTATGCAAGAATATCTACAGGATAGAGAAATTAAGAGAACATGAAGCTATATGAAGGGAGAAGGAAGTTTTACAGGCCTTCCACCTCCAGTAAGTTGCTAATCGGATTTACGTCAAGGCTAAGCGAGCAATAAGGTTTCTATAATAATTATAACAAAAAGCCGTTTCTAATAATGGACACATCAAACAGTGTGAGAAGTCGTAGAATTATAAGGAACCATAGGGGGGATAAAGTGGAATTGGATGGAATGCGTCATGAATGGGTGAGCATAAGATAGGCCTTGGTGAGCCAGCCGGGTTGAGTCCTAGTAGACTCCAGGAGCAGAATGCTGATTCTGAAAGGGTAGAGAACTGGATCTACCAGGCATGGAGATGTGCAACAGATTTAAATCAAAGCATGAATGGAGTTTAGCAGATGAATTCAAAGTTCAGCTGAAGTGCTGATTGGGGAAGCTGGGCCTTTGTCTTAATGAAGAGCATCTTGAGTAATTATTGGCTTTGGAGATGTTGCGGCACGTTGTCAATTGGCTAAGACTGAGTGAGGGACGTCAGCAGGTGTTCCAGGTTAGGCTGAATAAGAGTCTTCCAGGTTAACTTTTCGCTTAAGCTCTTTTAACTAAGAACTTTAATCATAATACTACTTATGATTGTTGTTCTTGTACGATTATTTCATATATTTGTCACTTTCACAATCATAGAAGGTCTTCTACATCAAATTAGGTCATTTCTATCTTTTTGAAATCAGATCCAAGGCCGCATTTGTCTCTTCCTGTGATCAGCTTAGTAGAAGGAGTTAGAAAGGTGGAGAAAGTCTAGATTTGAGCAAATACACTGGAAAAATTATCTAGAAATAAGTATAAATTTCTTAAATTAAGTGTCCTGATTGGTTCAGGAAGACCCAATATGCAGAACACCACGGAGACGGAAACTGGAGTAAAAGTTAACAATGTTTATTGAACAATGGAACAATGAAAGAGTCAGGTACTGGTTCACTTCTGGGGATCTGGTTCACAGGTAACTGGAAAGGAGACAGTTCAGTTAGCCACGTAGCTGGTGAATGTGGAAATGTTATCTTCAGAGATCTACCTTGAAGAATCTGAGTTTGGCTTTGAGAGAGGCACTGTTGGTTCCAGAGACTGTTTGATTCAGCAGAGTTCAGTTTCAGCTTCAGCGTCTTGCATCTAACGATAGGACAGACCTTGGTTTTCCAGCTCTTAGTCCAGAGCAGCATGGGAAAATCCAGAGAAGGTTCTTCAGGTTTGGCTCTGAGGGCAGGCTCGAAAGGTTAAGCTCATCCAGAGCTTACAGGACAAAAACAGGTTTCCTGTAGGCAGAGACAAAGGTAATTAGTTTCCAGCTAGGAGACTAGAGGCAACAAAGATTTCACAGAGGAAGTTAGGCTCAGGTGCTAACCAAACTGGATAAACACTGCGGCGTTGATGCGAGGTCTGAGGGCTGCTTATATGGTGGAGGATCCTCCTGATGATGAGATGGGTTTCAGGTGTGTCGAAGGCTCAGCTCAGGAGGATCCACAGTGAACTCTGCTGGAGACAGGTGGTACAGCTCCAGATCCCAACAGTACCCCCCCCTCAACGACCGCCTCTTGGCGGTCCAGAAGACGTCGATGGGAGGGATCGCTCGTACTCCTCGATGAGGGATGGGTCGAGGATGTAGGAACCAGGAACCCACTGACGATCCTCCGGACCGTAGCCCTCCCAGTCGACGAGGTACTGCCAGCCACGACCTCGCCGAAGGGAGTCCACGATCCGGCGGACGGTGAAAGCCGGATGTCCATCGACTTCCAGGGCGGGTGGAGGGGAGTCGGACGGAGGGCACAAAGGGCTGGAGATCACGGGCTTGATCTGAGAGACGTGGAATGTGGGATGAATTCGAAGAGTCGGAGGCAGTTGTAGTCGTACGGCAGACTGGTTTATGACCTGGGAAATCCTGTAGGGGCCAATGAATCTGGGAGAGAGTTTACGGGACATCCCCTTGAGGGGAATGTCCCGAGTGGAAAGCCATACCTCCTGACCGACGGAGTAAACTGGTGCAGGGCGTCTTCTTGAGTCAGCGAAACGTTTAGTGGTCTCCATGGAACGGTTGAGGGTGGCTATGGTGTCTCTCCAGATGCGATGACTGCGGCGGATGTGGTGGTTGACTGATTTGACCGAAATCTCTCTCTCGTCTGCGGGGAAAAGTGGAGGTTGATAACCAAGACTGACCTGGAAAGGAGACTGGCCGGTGGAAGCTGACTTTAGAGAGTTGTGAGCATATTCGATCCATGGAAGGTGTTGGCTCCAATCGGAGGGATTACTAGAGGTCAGACAACGAAGGGAAGATTCGAGCTGTTGATTCATTCTCTCGGTTTGGCCGTTGGACTGTGGGTGATAACCTGAGGTGAGAGAAGATTTGCAGTTGAGGGCTGAACAAAATGCCTTCCAAACCTGAGAGATGAATTGTGGACCACGATCGGAAAGAATCTCCTGAGGGATGCCATGTAGACGGAAAACGTGTTTAATAAGGAGCTGGGCGGTCTGAAAAGCCGTAGGAAGCTTCCTGAGGGGTACAAGATGGCAGGACTTGGAAAATCGGTCAACAATGGTGAGAATTGTCGACATACCTCGAGAAATGGGAAGACCAGTAACAAAGTCGATTGCGATGTGAGACCAGGGACGAGAAGGAATAGGAAGTGGATGCAACAGGCCAGAGGGAGGTTGATGTGTGGACTTGTTTCTGGCGCAGGTAGAACAGGCCAGCACAAACTCCTTAACATCTCTGTGTAGAGTGGGCCACCAGAAACGTCTTGAAATGAGGTTGATGGTTCTACTCACCCCCGGGTGAGCGGCAAATTTGGCATTGTGCATCCACTGAATTAGGCGAGACCTGACAGAAGAAGGTACATAAGTCTTGTTTGGGGGACCGTTACCTGGATCTGGTTCTGAAGCAAGGGCAGAGTTTATTAGATCGGTGATCTCCCAGGTAACCACCCCAACAGTGCAGGAAGCGGGTAGAACAGGCTCAGGAGTCTCAGATTGATCAGTGGAATAAAGACGAGAGAGAGAATCGGGTTTGATGTTCTTGGATCCGGGTCTGTAAGAGATGATGAGATTGAATCGTGAGAAAAATAGTGACCACCTTGACTGTCGAGGATTGGCCTGTTTGGCGGACTGGATATAGGCAAGGTTCTTATGATCTGTCCAAACAAGAACCGGGTGTTCTGCTCCCTCAAGCCAGTGTCTCCATTCCTCTAATGCCAATTTGATGGCCAGTAATTCGCGGTCACCAACGTCGTAGTTTTGCTCAGCAGAGGAGAGTCTACGGGAGAAAAAAGCACATGGGTGAACTCTTTGGTCTGAATCGAGTCTCTGAGATAAGACAGCACCAACTCCTGAGTCGGAAGCGTCGACTTCGAGGATAAATTGTTTCGATGAATCAGGCTGGATTAACACTGGAGCTCTGGAAAACAACATCTTTAATTTGTCAAAATAAGTTTGAGCCTCGGGAGACCATTGGAAGGTTTTCTTGACTGATGTAAGAGAGGTTAGAGGTAGAGCTGTCTGACTATAATTCCTGATGAATCGTCGATAAAAATTAGCAAAACCCAGGAATCTCTGCAGCTGTTTGCGATTTTCGGGAACCGGCCACTCCAAAACTGCCTTTATCTTATCCTCAGATGGCTTAACCTGTCCGCCCTCGAGCACAAACCCCAAAAAGGTGACTGAAGGTTGGTGAAACTCGCATTTTTCGGCTTTGACGAAAAGTTTATTCTCAAGGAGTCTTTGTAAGACCAGGCGGACATGTTTCTTGTGTTCTGTGAGGTCTTTGGAGTAAATGAGTATGTCATCAATGTAGACAAAAACAAACACGTTCAAAAAATCTCTGAGAACGTCGTTGACTAGGGCTTGAAAACACGCAGGAGCGTTTGTTAGACCAAAAGGCATGACTAAATACTCGAATTGACCCAGAGGGGTCTTAAAAGCAGTCTTCCATTCATCGCCATCTCTGATTCTGAGAAGGTGATAGGCGTTCCTTAAGTCGAGCTTAGTAAAGACAGTGGCCCCTTGAACTGGTTCGAAGGCAGAAGCGAGTAGAGGAAGTGGGTACTTATTCTTAACAGTAATTTGGTTCAAACCTCTGTAGTCAATACATGGTCTGAGAGATCCATCCTTCTTACCCACAAAAAAGAAACCTGCTCCTAAAGGAGATGAAGAGGGGCGGATTATTCCAGCAGCTAGTGACTCATTTATGTATTTCTCCATTGTCTCCCGTTCGGGTTTGGAGATATTATAAAGTCTACTGCCGGGTAGAGGAGCTCCTGGTAAAAGCTCGATAGCACAGTCGTATGGTCTGTGAGGTGGAAGGGACGTAGCACTGACCTTACTGAAGACAGGGGCTAGATCATGGTACTCAGGAGGAACAGAAGTAAGGTCAGGTGGAGTCCATCCCCCCCCCCCCCCCCCCCCCCCCAGGAGATCTTACAGCGGGGGCCGCTGAACGAAGGCACGTCTCATGGCATGAGGTCGACCAAGACTCAATATGACGATCGGTCCAGTTTATGTGGGGGTTATGTCGTTCCAGCCACTCAAATTCCAAAACCAACGGAGAACATGCAGAGGGAAAAACAAAGAAAGATATGGTTTCTCGATGGTTACCTGAAACCAACAGTTCGAGGGGTTGTGTCTGGTGAGTCACTTGGTGAAGCTTCTTTCCATCAATCGCAGAGACACAGAGAGGCTGGGTTAGAGGAACAGTTTCAATCTGTAGTTGTTCAACTAAATTGGAGTCAATCAGGTTCCTTTCACAGCCTGAATCAATGAATGCAGATAAAGTGAGGTTTTGGTCAGCAAAAATCAGCGTGGCTGGAAGTAATAGGCGAGGAGATTTTTTAGAAATAACATGGCCCGTCAGACTCCTCAGATCCTCTGACGGGCCCCGGCTTTTGATTTAGCTGGGCATGAGGCAATGAAATGGCCACTCTCACCACAGTAGATGCACAGCTTGCTCCTGACACGCCTTAACCTTTCCTCTGGAGTTAGCCTCGTATGTCCAACCTGCATGGGTTCGGCCTCCACTTCAACCGCATGAGAGGCCTGAACCTGCAACGGGAGAGATTGGATCTTAGTTCTTGGCTTAGAAAAAGATTCTGTGGAAGAGGAGAAGGCAGGTGCAATGTTAGAGGCAGAGACAGAACTTAAAGGACCATGATTCCTTGGTTTAGAGCTATTTCTGGCTCGAATCCTATTATCCAGCCTGATTGTCAGGCGAATTAATTCCTCAAGAGTGGCGGGTTCGTCAAGGGTAGCAAGCTCATCCTTTATGTTTTCATTGAGAGCCTCAAAAAATGCTGTCTTAAGAGCACATTGGTTCCAACCGGAAGCTGCGGCTTTAACCCAGAAGTTAATGGAGAATTCAGCTACAGAAGAATTTCCTTGTCTTAGTTTCAAAAGAGCTCGAGAATCAACAGTTTGATCAGTTTCCTGGTTGAAGACTTGTGAAAACTCAGAGATAAAGTCGGAGTACTGGCAGCTAAGGCTTTCGTCGGAAGAAAACCTAGCCTGTGCCCATTCCAGGGCTCTTCCGGTCAATTGAGACAAAATAAATGATATCTTCTTATAATCGGTGGGAAAACTGCCAGGGGAATTTTTGAAAATTAATCGACATTGAAATAAAAATCCTTTACAGTCACTAATGTTACCTGAAAACTTTTCAGGGAGGCTTGGTCGGAATTCTGACGATGACGTCACTGCTGGTGACCTCGGAGGAGGGACTGGACCCGGAAATGGTTGTGCTAGCGGCGTGGCGTTAGCGCTGTTCAATCTATTAGCGAGGCTTTGAATTACTTGGTTTTGCAACTCAATGTGGGTGTTTAACTCACTGAGAGCCTGAACATGTCCATGGATTTGAGCCTCCCGCTCCTCCAATAGACGACGGAGGTGGTCTGCTGGGCCTTGTGTTTGGCCGCAGTGTTCTGTCATGATTGGTTCAGGAAGACCCAATATGCAGAACACCACGGAGACGGAAACTGGAGTAAAAGTTAACAATGTTTATTGAACAATGGAACAATGAAAGAGTCAGGTACTGGTTCACTTCTGGGGATCTGGTTCACAGGTAACTGGAAAGGAGACAGTTCAGTTAGCCACATAGCTGGTGAATGTGGAAATGTTATCTTCAGAGATCTACCTTGAAGAATCTGGGTTTGGCTTTGAGAGAGGCACTGTTGGTTCCAGAGACTGTTTGATTCAGCAGAGTTCAGTTTCAGCTTCAGCGTCTTGCATCTAACGATAGGACAGACCTTGGTTTTCCAGCTCTTAGTCCAGAGCAGCATGGGAAAATCCAGAGAAGGTTCTTCAGGTTTGGCTCTGAGGGCAGGCTCGACAGGTTAAGCTCATCCAGAGCTTACAGGACAAAAACAGGTTTCCTGTAGGCAGAGACAAAGGTAATTAGTTTCCAGCTAGGAGACTAGAGGCAACAAAGATTTCACAGAGGAAGTTAGGCTCAGGTGCTAACCAAACTGGATAAACACTGCGGCGTTGATGCGAGGTCTGAGGGCTGCTTATATGGTGGAGGATCCTCCTGATGATGAGATGGGTTTCAGGTGTGTCGAAGGCTCAGCTCAGGAGGATCCACAGTGAACTCTGCTGGAGACAGGTGGTACAGCTCCAGATCCCAACATTAAGTGTATTTACTGTTAATTTGAGTTGGTAAATGAGACTCATTCGCCAATAGAATAAGTATTTTTACTCTTGAAATAAGATAATTAGATAAAATCACTTTGAAATAAGACAATGTAATTGTGTTTTCTTATTTTAAATGTAAAATGTCTTGTTCCCTTGGCAAAATGTCTCTTTTACCTCCTCAATACAAGAACAAATTCACTTATTTAAAAAAAAAAAAAAGACTTATCTAGATTTAGATTTTTTACCAGTGTAGCACTGCCCCCTGCAGATGTTGGGGCTAGTAGGGGATGTCGGTCATTTGGTTTGGCATAAACCAGGAGTAGCCACCAGGCTGTTGCCAAAGAGCTTCTATCCCAGGTCGGATGCCACTTGCCTTGATGTTTGTCATCGTTATAGTTGTGAGCCAAAAGCCCAACACATGGGGGCATTTAAGCACATAGCCCCTGGGATCACTTACTGCTTATCCCATTGGGGGTTCAAGGAGCTTCAAGCTTGGCCATTAGGGAGTTACTTGGAGTAGAAGCGTTCCATTTCCACTTCAAGAGCTAAGGTAGCTCAGGCATCTGTTTGTATGTCCCCTTGATGGAGGTAGGTTTGCATGGGAACAAGAGGGACATGTCCCTACCAACATTTTGGACAAACCCATTTGTCACTGCCAATACTAAGGAGTGACCTGCCAATAACATATATAATATAGAACGCTTTACACATTGACAAAAACCATTTAGTGTGTAGTGCTTATACAATTTGTTTAAATGTAGCAAGAAATGCAGAATTTTTCTTTATACCAGACAAAGCATGCACTTAAGGGAACAGATTGGAAAAATTAATTTAGGAAATCTTGAATTTGTGACTAGGCCTTCTGATACCCTAGTTGACAGTCATTTTATCTTTTAGGGGTTCTACTTATCCCATCACCTTTTCTGGGTTTTGTAACCAGTCTTAACCTGATGACTTCATTAGATGAATGGCATCTGGTGTGCTACTGCTTGGTTGGAAAACAGCAGCCATACAGTCCTTTCTGGAACCAGTTTTACACCCCTGATATAGAGACTTTCCTGAAAAAACAGCCAATCTAATTGGTAAACCAGTTTTGGTTTAATTAACCAATGGCTTAGTCAGTTTCTGACCAAGCCATTGGTTTTAGATCAACCAATTTAATTGGTTAACCAGACAACCAAGAAAAATGGTAACTGATGGTTTACTACTCTGACTGTTTGGTAGTAGTCTAGTGTAGTGTGTAATACTTATGGACCTAGAGAACAATTACAGTGATTTGTACACATACAGTATGCTTATCCTGGATCACCTTAGTTGAAACATTAGTATTAAGTACTATTAAATTCCAAGAGGTGTTAGTCTTGACAGTGGTGTTGGAGATAGGAGTTTGCCTTTCAATGGAAGGATTGTTGTGTCAAGTTCTGTTCTTTGCTGTTAAAGTTGCTCTACTTAACCAATATTTTGGTTAATGTGACCAATGTTCATTGGTTTGACTTTTACCAATATAGACTGGTTAAAACTATACCACATTTGATTGGTTGGACACATAACTACCAACCAGATTGATGAAATTGAACCGAGTTTTTTGGTGGTATTGACCAATCTGTTGAGTGTGATGATGGCTGTTCAGCAAAAGCTTGTTAATCAGCTATCGATGGAAATAAGCTGTGCGGAAGCAGAGAAACTTCTAAAACCTTCAGGACATCAGCCCTATAAGACCCAAAGTTGGTCCTGTTGAGTCTGTGCTAGGGGGTTTCTTCCTGTTGAAAGAGTTTTGCACGCATGCTCATTGTGGGGAATAGCTGTAGGGTAAACAACATAATGCAAGAAATGATCTACATGCTCATCCAGGAGAATTAAATCCTTTAAAGTCAGATTGACTTTTTTTTTTACCAATTAAGTCTGTGTAAAGTGCCTTTAGATTACATGTGTTGTAATTTTGTTTCATAGACATAAACTAAATTAAATATGTTAACCTTCCTTAATACCTTTGTTAACCTTCCTTAATACATCCATCAGTAGAAGACAAGATTAATTCATTTAATTAAGACATTCTTTCACAAGAGCTGCTCTGATATATGAGGTTTTTGAAATAGGGTAAATTAAAGCCTCTACGAATATCACTTTAGAAACCCCAGACATTCAGTTTAGAATCTAATTTCCCTTAATAAAACCAACACCAATAGTGGTCAACATCATGAGAAAGTTTGGGAGTGATTGCTTGGCCTCATTTCATGTCTTCTTCCTGTTCAATCAAAGCTGTTTGAGGAGCGGGTAAAGCTTACCTTGCACTGGTTTGATTTGTGGAACGATTCACAGAGGAAACATCTCCTGCACTCCCTGCTGATGCGCTCAACCAAGTCCCAGCTTAAGTAAGGCTCATTCCAACACTCTAAGTCGTTATAAAGTCTCAGCCCTGAACATCCAATCTGCTCCCTTTGTTTCATTTTTCACAAACTCAGGTACTGCAGAGATATGCTTAATGAGACAGTCCCTGTTACTAGAGCGGACTTCACAGCTGTACTGCCGCGGTTTCTCTCTCTGTATGTTATGTCCTTCCTGTCCCCTATGGACCTCTGCAGTGCCGCGCAGGTCAGTTGGCACTGGAGATACCTCACAGAACAGGTGAGGGACTCTTCTGACTTATTCGTAGGCTTCCTAATGAGTCGAACATTTAGAAAGAACAATAAGTGTACAAATAAATACGTTTAAAGACTTTTTCAATGCCATTTTGCCATGATTTCAAACCCCATTGCTTAATATGAGGAAACTCTTATTCAGCAAATGGGTGAAAGCATCTGTTCTTATCTCCAATCAGGACTGTCTCTGGTCAGGCCGGTGTATCAAGAGAGGCTGGTTTCTTCCCTATGCACCAAGAGAAAAGGAGTTTGGAGCCTGGAAGTATCACTACATCTCATGTGTTTCTACACTGGACTGGTTTCCTCCTCGGGAGGCAGCCAAGATATTTGGGACCCTCAATCAGCCAAGCACGGGGTTGACAGAGGATGAAGAGGAGAGGAGTAAAGAGAGACGGGTTAGACAGAAAATCAAAGAGGCACTGCAGGGGGAGAAGAGTGAGTCATGATAAATATTGATGGTCTAGTAAAGGAAGTTTTGTTAGTCATACTTTTACCAAGAGGATCTTCAAAAAATAGTGTTGATCTACACCAAGAATCTGCAAGTTTCACATTTAATTCAACATGACAAAAAAAATTTAATTGATTGTAATTTTTAATCATATGTCCAAAAGGTTATTGTCCTTTTTGGAGCATTCCCTTTTTATCTTTATTGTTAGGTTTTGAGAAAATTTTAAATGATAAAATATCATTTTTTCTGATGGAATGATGACAATGTTTGTGAAAAATATTTAAAACAGCACATTGTTTCCAACTTAAAAAAAAAACAAACATCTAAAACAACTACTGGTACTTTTCCTTCATGATGTGGAAGATCATTGCAGTTATTCCATGAAAAAATGGCATTGGTTCTTATAAAACACTCCAAACAATTCCTTATCACTTTTTAAAGAAAAAGAGTAATAGTGGAAAATTCATGTGTGGCTCTGAAGCTGCAGTTTGCAGAACGTTGATCTAAGCATTTCATTTAGCAGAGGAAGAACAAGCATAAATCTCATTACAATCCAGTCAAATATTTAGATCCTCTTACTCTTACATTCACAGAATTTTCAAATTTATTCATAATATCCTATTTATTGATTCATCTAAATAGATGCAAATGAAGTTAGAACAAAGCTAAAAGTTGATGCTGCTATGAGCTTGGCTGCTTGAGAGTATAAGAACCAATTTTTTTATCGTCCTGCTTCATTCTACTTCTATTCTCAAATTCTGCAGTACTTGTTCAACCCCTAACTTTATATTCTTGTTATAGTAGCTTCATCTGGTTTAGTTGAATTGCCTCTGATTCAAACCTTCAAACCATCAACACCTTAAACTATTGTTTTACAGTGTTTAGTCCTGTTCCAAAAATTAGATAATTTCCAAATTAGAAATATAGATCACTGGTATTTTTAGAAATTCAATGCAAGTATTTGTGGAAATCTCCAAAAATTATTGTAAAAACAAGAACCATTGTGGAAAGTCCAGAATCACTAGAGTTTCTACAGCTGCTGATCTAAGCATTTCAATCCACAGAGCCCAAGCAAACGAGCATAAATCTCGAAAGGTTCATTCACATGCTTTGATTAGTTAACTTCTACAGTGACAGCATTTCCTTCTTTTCACATAACATCATCAGCTAAATGTTCTTCTCTCTAAGGCAAAATAATGTTCAACTGTAATTAATTAACTAATGCAGATCAATTAATTGTCTCCATGTTCAGGCTATTTAGACATACATCAAGGTTTGGCTGTGCTGGTTGCTAGGATACTGGGGGGAGTGTGAAATTTCTAGCAACAACATAAACTTAGCAGTAGAGTGTATAAGGACATACCTAGCTGTTAAGGAATGGTCATAGGGGTTGAAACACATTACCTACTAATGTGTTTATGCTGAAGCTTTCAGAATCTGACATGCTTTCTGTGAGAATTATTCGAAATATATAAAAACATGAAAACTGTTGTGACATACAGCAGTTTAAAGATATAAATGTGTATACAAAAGTTCAAGAAAAATATGATTCATGGCTGAGCAATCGATTTGTTTGTTTTTGTTCGACCTGTTAGGTTTAGCTGTAATGTGCAAATTGCTCTCCTCTCCCAATGAAAGCCACTTTCGATCTAAAGTCAAAAACAGATTTTCTTTGGATTTGTGTGATATTTCCAGGGTTGTCCATGATGCACAGGAGACCTTGGGGTTCTAATCCAAAATCAGAGGCATTCAGGGGTAGAAGTCCTCAGACAGAAAGGTCCTGTTCAGATTTAACCATCAGATCTCTGCCATCCCTCTGCTGGCCACTCAAGTCTCCACCCATCAGTCCAAAGAGAGGGCAACTTCTGGATGGAGCTCAGGTGACAAGTGCTAGCAGGTGATGTTTCATGAATTTTACACTTGAAGACTTCTGCTGCTGCAATTTTTAGTCAACTCTGTCAAATAGAAAGAAACTTTCTTATTATTTTATGAAGATAATGACCTTTCAGGCAAAAGGCTACTTCCGCTTGATTTAACCCTTATAAGTGTCCTGTTCTGAGAATCTGCATCTATTCTGTTAACATTAAACCATGCGAAGATTGATCATATGTTTTAAGTTGGAAATATTGTTGTATGAAGCTGTATAATGTACAATGGAGTGCTTATATATACATATATTTATGTGAATGTTTATTTTCTCGATTTAAAAGATCATTGAAGGTATATAAGGTGTCGGCCTCACTGACTCAGACAGTCTCTGCTGGCCTCCTTCTGCTCGTCTCCAACAGAATTCCTGCTTGTGAGGTAAAAAAACGAACAAACAAATAAAAAATCTTCAGTTAAAGATTGAGTTTTCAGTTAAAATAACTCATTTGATTATAGCATTCAATGCAGAGATTATATACTAATGTCTGATCTTTTTTCTTTTAGCTGGTGCTCAGTGGACTGAAGGCTGAAGTGATAGTGGTTCTGTATGACCACAGAGGGACTCTCTCGGCCCTCTTAGCCCAGGTGGAGAGGGCTGTCTCAGGGCAGCAAGTGCGAAGGATTGGGCTTTTAGTTCCAGGAGGAACAGAGGAGATTTATCTCGTTAATGGTGAGTCTTCATGAGACCTTATTCCTTTCAGGCAAATTTTTAAAAACTAACATTCAGCGTTCTATAATCCATTATTTACCATCAGGTCCTTTTGAAAGTTGAACTCTTAGATACAGTATCTGTTTGTTTGTAACTGTAGGACAAACACTTCTCTTAATACCTTAAATAAGGAGTAATCTCGGTCGCTACAGTTTTAAAAAGTGAGTATTGATAACTGATATTTATAGTAATTTTTTTCCAAGGGTAAACTGGAGAACAAAGATCTCTAATCCTGGTGAAGAACTGGCCATTCACACGTGCCGTGAAGATGTGCATATGCTAAATAAAGATGCCCCCCAAACACAAGACGTCTTTCAGATGTTGGATTTTTAGGCTAAATGTGGTCTTGATTTAGTCCATTTGTTGAAAATTGTGCTGTGTATGTCCAATCTTATTTTTTCTCATTTCAGTCCAGTATTAGAAAATAGCTGAAATTTTTTCACTTTTCAACCAAATGTAGACGTTGTTTGGAGGTAAATCGTGTCGTCTTTTCGAATAATTTGCACTCAGTTGGTTGGCTTCGGTGGCCGAGTGGTATAATCATTATTTTAGGATGACAAACTAATTAGCCCAACAATGCCACCCAGGGCCAGAAAATCAGCAACATTGAAATTTGAAAATTCCAATTGAAAAGAACCCTTAAAAACTGAACTGTCAATAAAACCTTTACCTTGAGTGTAGCTGGATGCTCAAAAAAGCTTAAAGCTTCAAAACCAACATGGAGTGTACTTTGATGGCCTTAATCCTCGAAGTGGCTGACCCAGGTTTGAGCCTGCCTGTGGCCTGGTTTTGATTCCTCTCTAAAACCTTGTTTCCCTGTCACCCCACTGTAAAAATAAAAAAGCCACTAGTGACGAGAAAAACCTAAAAAAAAAAAGGTCCTACACCAACATTACTAAATCTGACAGTCTCAGCCAGATGATGGTGAGGGTTCACCACTACTTTCTGGGGTCCCTTTGAGGTCAACCTTCGAGGTCTAGTCCTGGATGGGTTCTTTTCTCATGCATAGCTAAGGTGCACCTCTCTATGGCCCAACTACTACCTAAATCCTTACAGTCTTGACATTCCATTGTGCCTCCCCCAGGCATGGGTCAGCCTTATTCCCATCCATGTTTGCCCATCCAATCAAATCTCAAGCATTGGCAGCATCTCAGTCATTCTTTCTCCCGCTGTCTCCTTCTTTCTCTCTACATGTAGCCACCCCTTTTATTCCTTTCTCCCATCATCAGCTATGTAATTAGGATTCAGCTATGTAATCAGGAAGTGGGAGCCAATAAATAAGCATCTACAAAACCCAAATTTTAGGAACTCAGGAACCTCATTAAGGACATAAAGGTCACCTGGTCGTCTCCAGGATAAAAAACAACAACATTTGAATGTTGCTCCACAGAAAAGTTTATATAAAATCTTATTTGTACTTCACTCTTAAGTCCCAAAAGTCCCAGTTCACTTCCTTGCCATTCAGACATCTAAACAATAAGGGTATCACAGCAGGTTTTAGGAGGTTACTGCCCCTCCACCATAATTTTCAGCCTTAATGTGGCAAAGGAAATGCCATTGCCACTTTCATCAAAGTATAAGCAGCTTTTTGAGTGAAGGTCTTTTGCAGTGGTGTGTCCAGGAAATTTACATAGGAGTGGCCAGAAAGGTACGGACAAAGAATAACAGCTGCCAAAACCACTTGAGGGTTAACTATGTTGATCACAATGAACCAACAGGAAAAGAATGAGCACAACTTCTATATATTCCACATCAATCGCTTAAGGTAGACCAGATTTTTATGAGGCTCTTGTTAATAAAAGCTACGCTGTTTAAAAAAACTGAGCAGGAATAATATAAAACACACACTGGAAACACAAAAACTTTCAAAACACATTTTGGAAGTGAAATGTGTGAGCTATTGGTTTAAAAATGTAAAAATAAATGCTATTAAACTTCAATATACCCCTTTAAATAACAAAGACAGGTTGAGTAATACCTTTTTGACACGGTCCCTTTTTTTCTGTTATCCTGTTTATTTAAATTTCTATTTCTCTTACCTTCAGACAGTATTCTGTCCGAGAGAACGTTATCATCCCCGGATTTAATGGAATTCTGGGAACAGCTTTTCGCCTTGGTGGCACCCGGTCAACAAGGAGGAGGGATAGACATTTTCTGCCCACTGGCTGCATCTGGTACACTTATGTTTTTATTAACACCCATTGAAATCTGTGAAATACTTTTAGGATCTGCTAAATCATCTGTTTGCCCTTTTTTTGTTTCTTACTCGCAGCATCAGGACTTACACTGATCCGTAATCTTTCCACTCTGACGGGTTTGGAAGTTCGAGCGCCTTTGGGTCTCGCCACAGGAAGTTTCCAGAACAGTGAGTTAGTTTTACCGAAGAGAAAAAACAAACAAAAACGAAACAGCTGTTGTTTTTGGTCATGGGTTATGTTTTTTATTAATGTAGTCCTCAGCGAATGGTCCAGTGGTGATGGTGCTGCTGCATCTATAGAACAGGAGCAGGCAGCTCCAGCGCTGCAGTATTTTTTTGACGATGTACTGCTGAACTGGTGTAGACAGGCTGAGTGGATGGAGGAGGTTTTGGTACGACTGAGGGCCACCCTGGAGCTTCAGCTTCAGCAGGCTAGTGTTCAGGCCAGAGGCAGAGCTCTGGGTGAGTTTCAAATTCAATGAGGACACAGCTCTACTTTGTTCCAGTTTAACATATCTCTGGTTTATTTTTAGGACTTTTTCTTTGGGAACAATTATCCGTTCATAAGCTGTGTGTGTCCAGAGAACTCAGTGAAGCTCTGACGGAGGGACTTACAAGTTTAACTAGAGAGAAAGAGGTGAGAAGTGCTCTATGTATGTTTTAAATGAATCAAAAAAGTGGAAATTTACCATTTAAAAGGAGCTCGTGTAAATCTTTATCTGTCTTCAAACCTTCAGAGCAGACCTGTGGAGTTTATCTGCGGCTTCTTAAGCAGATGGACTGAAATAAAGGAGGGTGAGAGCAAACAAGCACCAAATGGTCAGACTTTACCACATGAAGGCCAAATGCAGGATCTACCCCAGGTTCTTCTCTTTTCACCCTTTCTGCTCTGCTTATAGTGAATAGCTTTGAAGTTTGATTTGTTATATTGTTGTTACATTTAAAAAACAGATTTTGTATGTAAAATTAAAAACAAATTGCAATCCAGAAATGAAAATTTGAAAAACATTTTCCTCAAATAATTGTTTTGAGAATGATATTGCTGTGTTACCAGAATTTGTTTTTTTGAAAATATTTTTTATAATAGATTTTTTTTTTTGCAGATTTTTTTTTTGAAAAAATGTCAAGTTATAGATTCAGTTGTTTCAATTCATTTAACATTTTTTTGATAAAAAAAAAACGTTTTATGAATTGTGAACAAGGTAATTCATACAATTTTAAATATATACCCAAAATTGAAAAAGAACATAAAAAAAATATAAATTCTCTAAAGAATTTAAATGTAAATATAAATTCTCTAAAAAATCTAAGAAAACTGCAAAGTTTCTAACTTTGCTCATAACCATTTTTGTATTAAAATTATTTCAACTTGGAATTTCTGTATTGCATTTTTTTTTTTTTTCAAATTTAAAGTTAAAAAATGTCTTCTCTGCCTCAGCATTTTTTTCCCCCTCTTTAGTCAACTTTGGATTGGAGCTGTTCGGTCGGTAGAGAGTTGCTCCACAGTGAACGCCTTTATCTGGGAAGGCTAAGAGCCGTGCTGAAGGTAAACCTGTGGCACACTTTAACAATTAATATATCTAAATGATACCCGATATGGAGAAAAGTGTTCACAGCACAATTAGGATCTAATTTACAAAAGGTTTGGCTGTATAGAAACATGTTCCAACTTCACGGCATACACAACCAGTTCCACAGATTGTTGCCTTTGGGACAAGAACAAAATAGCACGTGCAAACAATTTGATCTGTTTGTCTTAAACAATATTAAGAACATATAATGATCATCGGAATGAGTTATATGCTAATGCAATTCCTTGAACTTGCGAAACCAGCAAAAGTCAAACTGATTACTTTATTTAGCACATCAGGAGCAAATAAGCACAGAAAAATGTCTGCAGTATTTACAGTGACAAGGAGGCATGGGTTTGAAGAAGAGGAGGTCCTCAACCAAATTTGCAAGGGTGGGCACAGTTCTTTTTTTAAAGGGGGAACCAAACAAAATCCTTTAGGAAAAACAGAGCCCCATCATTCATCATATCTATATTAAGTGTTTGGATGGAAACTAATTTCCTAACTTCCTAGCCAAACCTTTAACTTCTGATCTCACTTTTAGAAAGGCGAGGCATCTCCAAAACTCAACATGTCAGTGCTGGAGCGGGAAAGCTTTCTTCTTTACCCTTTCTTCTCAAATGCTCTACATTTCCAGTTTCTGACATCTCAAAATGTCCTGTAAACTAAGAGTAAAACATTGCAGAAAGTCTGCTTTGAAAAGTCTGGTTCTGAGATTAGCAACAGACTCACTTAACTTTGGCAGCCAGAAGGTTATGATTCCTGTGGCCTGCATGGCCTTTCATTCATCGGGTCTCTTTAGTGGCTGACAGCCACAAAAGAGGATGAGACAAGCAAGAAGCAGCTGCTTTGCCCTCAAGCTGAGGGGAGAGTGGGAATAACAGCAGAGAATACAGAAGACTTAAACTTCCTTTGTCAATATTAAAATAAACCATTGGTCTTCAATGACCATAATTGATATCATGGCTTATGGCATTACATATATTTGTTGATGTAGCTCTGCAATGGCTTGTTCTGTTATCATCTCTTTTCTTGTTTGTAAAGGTGTACCAAGAGCCTCTAATGGCAGCTTTCAACTCCAGCAGACCAATCCTCGGCTATAACGACATCCAGATCATCTTCAGCCCTGTTACAGTGATAGTCCAACTAAACAGGTAAAGGTACATAGACGATTGATTTATAATTTTTAGGAGTCTGCTGTCAGGACCAGGCAAGGCAGAATAAAAAAAAATATTTTTTTTTAAGTTTGTTTCAGGCAGATTTACAGACCAGGCTGCAGCATTGGAGTGCAGAGCAGTGTGTTGGAGATGTGTTTGTGAAGTTTTGCTCAAAACTTAACATCTACACTAACTACCTGAATAACTACATCACCACAATCCGCACCATCGATAAGGTAATCTATGTAAAAATATAGCTTTTAAAAATCATAGTCTTCTCAGAGGAATATTACGACCGAGAAACTTTTTGTTGTGTCAACCTTGTGTCTGTTTTAGTGCAGGGAAGCAAATCCTGCATTTCGGGCTTTTCTGAAGCGATCAGACAGAACTCTGCCGACACATATGCTGAGGTAAAAACATGTGGTTATCTATGTGATGTAAAAAACAGTTATGTTTGGAAGCACTCATAGAACCATCCACACTACAGTACAGATAACTCTGTTTTAAACAAAAAAAGGAGTTAATTTTATCACAATTTGGGGCAATGTCATCATATGTAAAGCATGTTTAGGTTTCTACAAAGCTTTGAGTGGTTCCATATGCAGAGAGGCAAGAATTGTGTATCAAAGGACTATTTATTAACAGACTTAACTGCCAATAGAACAATAATTTGTCATAGTATGGTCCTCTTTTGGCTGGAAAACTTTACAATTACCCTTTTGCAGTAAGTCAAAAATGATTCAGGGGGAATTTCAATAGTTTGGAAAAATGAGCTCTTGTTATATTACAAAGAGCATTGTCGTGGAAATGTCCTCCCGACGACTTAAAATTGGTGCTAAGTCTTATAAAAATTCTAAGTTCTTAAAAAACTGTTGAAAAGTCTTCAAACAATGATCAAAAATCAGGCAGAGGCAGCTGGGTCCAGGTCCAGAGTGGTTTATTGCAAAATACAGGCCAACCACCCGGGATGCATAGCGGTAAACATCTGACTTAAAAACAGAGACAGTCCCACTTATATTCACTCGAGGAGCATTTTTTTAAAGCCTTTCTTTGATCTATCAAAGCCTTTTCTTTACACTTTCATCCAGTGTGACTTATGTTTTCATAACATCTCATTAAAAAAGTCAGCATAACCTTGATGCTCAAAATTTCAGTAACACATCACTTTTGTGTCGGCCAGTACCGTGCCGTATCGCTTTGTTTTAGTTTGATATGACAACTCAATATATCACAATTTAGTACAGCTGGGCTGTGCAACCTTGAATATTCCATTCTCAATGCGTATGTCTTACAAACAGGCCTCATTTCTGCAACCTTGTAGTATCAAAAGCCTTGGACTCAATCCAATACTTCTGTCTCCCGTCCATAACCTGTCTTTTTCCCTCCTGCTCGTATCTCTCAAACTTCAAAGCTGCACCTGGCCTTGCACAGTGGTTTATTTTTATCCATGCTGCTGCACACACTTTGGACTCTTTGGCCTTTATAACATAAATGTATTTATTGTGAAACATTTATCCACTATATTCTAAATCATTGGTGCAGCATTAATTCTCTACAGCATCCGGTGTAAAAACTTTGCCAATTCAATGAGTAACTGGTACTGACTTTCTGTGGAGACCACTGAATATGTGAGAAGCCGAAATGACACCAGCCCAGTTCTGCTTGCAATAAACCAGTTGCTTCCAAACTTTTTGGGTGCCCCTTTCTTTTTCAATGTTTTCTTCACATGTTTATTTAACATCCTAACCTGATTTTTTAACAGTTGAAAAAATAGTAGTCAGCTGCAGTAAATGACGTATTGCAAGCTGGCATAAGTCAGATTGATCAGAGTAGTTCAGTTTGAATACTAAACAGTATCCATCTGGAAGAGATCCTGGTGGAAAATGTTCACAAAATGGAGGGACAGTCAGTAAAATTAATTCTTTAAGCCGGTTGGTTAAATCACCATGCGGTACCTGACTCCCATGTTGGCCAACCACAGCAGCTTGACATCACATGAAACCATGGGCGGTAGTCAGAGCATGTGAGCTTAGCCAGCGGTGGAGCGGAGCGAAAGAAATATGGTGGGGCGCAGAGCGGTTTTCAATTCAAAGGCCGGAGCAAGGATTCTGCTCCGCTCCAGTTTGCTCCGATGCGCTCACATGTACACACAACACATGTATCAGACACATCATTAAATCAAACGCATGTGTCCCAGGGCCCTGAAGGAAAAATGTCAGATAATGCCTTCTCCTGAAAATTTGAATGTGTGCGAAGCGATTTTGCCAGAGTGACAGGAAATTTAAAGTCATAGGGAAACGACTGTTCCAACCGTTGCATTTCCAAATCCTCCCAAGTGGTCCGCGAGTGAATAAAGTGAATGTGATTGGTCGTTTATCAAGAACATGGGATTGTTGTGGTGGAAAGTTCGCAAGGAAGTTTGATTGTGGTCGGTTTCTCAGAAGCATCTTGCTAACCAGTTTGCAACTTGGTGTTAGTAGGTTCCCAATGGGAAATTACATCAGGACCCAGTGCCACTAAATTGGTGACTTAGCAATGACACTGTCAAGGAACGCTATGGACAGCAGAAACATGCAAGAGGAGGAGAGTTTTGTGTCCTCCATCATACATTTTTTATTTAGAGGAGGGATGCGGGGACAAAGTTGTGGTGGAAGAGGACGCCAGGGCAGCAGAAGCTTGGTTTGGTGTAGAAGGCTTACAGCCGAACATGTTTGAGCCCTTGCCTCACAACACTGCCAGTTTTGTTTGCTCTACGCCTGCCGAAGACACAACAGATGTCCATCCCTGTTAACACTGGGATGTAAATCAATGGTAAAGTAATAAAGAATAAATGATTTTTATTTCTTAATTCAACTGTTGCGTATATTAGCTGCGACATATGAATCAAGATTCTATAAACAAAAAAATTAGATTGACAGATGACCATTAATGTATGATTGGTCAAATTTAGGTGTACAAGCTCACATAATTAACTGGCCTGCATGAGATAATGAAAAAAAAACAAAGATTTTGCGACAGGATTTTTTTTCTTTAAGTAGAAATTTTGTAAATTTTGGGACACTATCGTTTGATAAAGTGAGCGGAATTGCGCGGTGCTCTGCTATGTTCACATGCTCTGGCGGTGGTTCAACTGAAGAAACTAAATACTTTCCTCATCATTAGAGGCTCATCTGCCTCTGACTCAAACCAATCAGCTTTAAACTGCACCTCTATGAAGCCGATTCAGCATCATGAATTCATTTTAAAAGGTCTCCAAATCCATGATTCAGCCTGCTTCCCAGCCAAGTGCAAACAGTGGTTGCGCTATGTCTGATTTTGACTCAGTTGACCTAGATTCAACTCATCTTCATCCCTTTCTCCACCATCGTATCTCCATCTGGCTTTTCCATGGTGCTTCTTCAACCTTGTCCCTATCAGAGTTTAATTTCCTCCCGGACTCTTACTACATTCCCTGTCACATCTCAAACGGTCCGATAGAAAACCATGTTGAGCCTGGTTCTGTCAGAAGTTTCTTTCCAAAGGGGAGTTTTTCCTCTCCACTGTCACTCCATGCTTGCTCATGATGGATAAGTTCATGCAAACCTTTGTTTATCCAAGCTGGACATCCATCTTCTGGGTCCCGAGTTAAGCACTGGTATCAGCTCACACAGTCTACTGGATCTCACCATGGAACCATGCAGATCTTCTTGCCAACCAGCAATTTATGAATTGAAGCAACTTCCTCTATCTCCACTTCAACACCTGACATGGAAAATATCAACTAATGACTGTATGATTTGATTGAATTGTGTATGCAAATTGCCTTGAGATGACATGGGTTGTTGATTGTTTAAAATATAAATAAATTAAATTGAATTGAATTAAAATCTACTGGGCTAGAGACAAGCTGTCTGAACCCAGAAGAACCTATGGCGGAAACAGACGGGCGCACGGTGGACGCACGCACCCCCATTTTGGAGACCAAAATACATTCTTGCTGCCCGAAATTGTAAACATGCCTCATGTTATTAAGATCAACACTCAATATTTGTCACCTATAATACGCTGACGCCGGCGCAGTACAACGGCTGTGTTCGATATCAGGGCTGCATCCTCCAAGGACCTGGTCTACCTGGACTGGATTCTTGTGAGGTCTGTGAAAATAAGGAGACCGGAAGAGTTTGGGCTGTGGATTTAATTTAACACTGTTGCCTAACAACTGTGACAGCTGACAGAAAAAAGCAGGAAAACCTCTCACTGCTGTTTCTTTTTTTTCATCCATCCATCCATCTTCTTCCGCTTATCCGGGGTCGGTCGCGGGGGTAGCAGCTTCAGTAGGGACACCCAGACGTCCCTCTCCCCAACATAGTCCCTCCAGCGTTTCCTTGGTCTCCACCTGGGCCTCCTCCCGGTGGGACGTGCCTGGAACACCTCACCAGGGAGACGTCCAGGAGGCATCCTAACCAGATGCCCAAGCCCCCTCAACTGGCTCCTCTCGATGTGGAGGAGCAGCGGCTCTACTCTGAGTCCCCCCCCGATGACTGAGCTCCTCACCCTATCTCTAAGGGAGAGCCCAGACACACTACGGAGAAAACTCATTTCAGCCGCTTGTATCATTTTCTCTTCTTTGTTTATTGTAAAGTAAACAAAGACTACTCTCATCAGAATACAGAGGGAAATACAGGTGACAACCACTGGGAACTTGAACCAATAAAAGCAAATGTAATGATAAAAAAGTGGTAGAAATATATAAGTAAATTTAAACAATGTATGTTTGAAAAATATATCTGCAAATTTTCTTATATTCAACAAGAAAAAAAACACTTAGTTTAGCAAAAGCAATAGAAAAATCCAAGAAAAGCTATTCAATAGTAAATGATATAGTCAAATAAAGCTATAAACACTGACAAGGACCAATCACTAGACTAAAAAAGATAAAGAATATAAGACGTAACGGGTAATTAAGAATGTAATTCGGACAGAAACCATAGTCTTTTAGCATTGGCGGTAGACAATTGCTTATTAAACGTTATTAGGTTACATCCTAATTAATTTTAAGTGTGTAAAAGCCTGCAGGAGCTGCTGCTGTGTCCAGTGTGGCGAATCCAAGAGTATGTTACTCTGCTTCAGGGTCTGACCTCACAGACACGACCCCGTCACCCCGACTACTCAGACCTCTGCTCCGCCCTCAACACGATGCTGCAGTTCAGAACATTCATTAAGCAGGTAGAAGAGCTTGGATCCATCTACATGGATCATTTCACACTTCTCTGTTTTGTTTTTTTTAGCTTTTTACTGATGTCTTGTTTTAGTTAAAGGGAAACTCAGAGGCAGGCAGGCAACTGGAGGAGACACAGAAACTGATACAGGGCTGTCCGGTCAGAAGACACAGATTAATTCTTTATGACTTGGTAGAGAGAAAAAAAAAAGTCACACCTTGAATAATTTCCTGTTTATTATTGTTTTTTATATACTTCTATTTTCAGAACCTTAATGAAGGAAACAGGCATCTCATAATAACGCAGGACGCCATGCTGCTCAAGAGCCCAGATGAACAGATTCCAGATTCACTGAGGTAACATATTATGAAGCCAGAATTCTGCCAAAACGGAAACAAAATAACTAATACAGCAGTTATTTAAAACTAACAAACATCACCTACTTTCTATGCATATTGTGAACATTATAAGAGTGCAGGTTAAACACCACGAGGGCCAAGCTATGTTGCATGCATGAGTGCATGCCCCTTTTCTGCACTCAGTGTCATAGTCATGAATGTGTTCTTTCAGCAGTAGAGATATGCTCTAAAATGACTAATGTTACATCTAGAACTTCCTATTAGCAAAGCTTCACTGTTTCTGTTCAGTGGGGCAGTGGGTAGCACTGCAGCCTTGCAGCAAGAAGGTTCTGGGTTTGATTCCTGGCCCGGGGTCTTTCTGCATGGAGTTTGCATGTTCTCCCTGAGCATGCGTGGGTTCTCTCCAGGTACTACGGCTTCCTCCCACAGTCCAAAAACATGACTGTTAGGTTAATTGGCTTCTCTAAATTGTCCTGTTCAGGGTGTACCCCGCCTCTCGTCTATTGACTGCTGGAGATAGGCACCAGCACCCCTCGTGACCCTACTTGGGACAAGCGTGTCAGATAATGGATGGATGTTTATGTTGAGTAAAGGCAGGGCTTAAAGGAACACTCATAATACCTCAATACAGACATTTAAATTCACAATTGGTTTGCAGTTACTGTTGAGCTTTTATGTTCGACATAGTGTTTACAAAGTTTTAGGTTTTTGGTAGAAATGGCTTTTGAATTTGACGGGAATGGCGTTAGCAAAGCCTCAAAATTGTTTTTCACTACTGATCTGTACTGGAGATTCCGTACCATCAGATCATTTGGACCATTAAATAATGTAATTATTTAAGCAAAAGTACTTATTTCTATCTTTTAATCATTAAATATTGCTAAACTCTGTTGTTAAAAACAATAATGGCGGCTTTGCTTAGAGAATGGATTCCTTTGGATTTTTTCCCTACTACACTGTGAATACTACACTGTGTTTAGCTGTATTTTAGTTGTGTTTTTTTTTTTTTTTTTTAGATTATGCAGTATTTACTGTACAGGTCAAATGTAATGTGAAAATAAAACCAAAAATATCTACAATAATATACAAATCCAAAGCTGAAACATATTTCACATTTAAGGAAAAGATCTGTTTCAGACAAAAGATACACTATATTGCCAAAAGTATTTGCTCACCCATCCAAATTATTGGAATCAGGTGTTCCAATCACTTCCATGGCCACAGGTGTATAAATTCAAGCACCTAGGCATGCAGACTGTTTTTACAAACATTTGTGAAAGAATGGGTCGCTCTCAGGAGCTCAGTGAATTCCAGCGTGGAACTGTGATAGGATGCCACCTGTGCAACAAATCCAGTCGTGAAATTTCCTCGCTCCTAAATATTCCACAGTCAACTGTCAGCTGTATTATAAGAAAATGGAAGTGTTTGGGAACGACAGCAACTCAGCCACGAAGTGGTAGGCCACGTAAACTGACGGAGCGGGGTCAGCGGATGCTGAAGCGCATAGTGCGAAGAGGTCGCCAACTTTCTGCAGAGTCAATCACTACAGACCTCCAAACTTCATGTGGCCTTCAGATTAGCTCAAGAACAGTGCGCAGAGAGCTTCATGGAATGGGTTTCCATGGTCGAGCAGCTGCATCCAAGCCATACATAACCAAGTGCAATGCAAAGCGTCGGATGCGGTGGTGTAAAGCACGCCGCCACTGGACTCTAGAGCAGTGGAGACGCGTTCTCTGGAGTGACGAATCGCGCTTCTCCATCTGGCAATCTGATGGACGGGTCTGGGTTTGGCGGTTGCCAGGAGAACGGTACTTGTCTGACTGCATTGTGCCAAGTGTAAAGTTTGGTGGAGGGGGGATTATGGTGTGGGGTTGTTTTTCAGGAGCTGGGCTTGGCCCCTTAGTTCCAGTGAAAGGAACTCTGAATGCTTCAGCATACCAAGACATTTTGGACAATTCCATGCTCCCAACTTTGTGGGAACAGTTTGGAGCTGGCCCCTTCCTCTTCCAACATGACTGTGCACCAGTGCACAAAGCAAGGTCCATAAAGACATGGATGACAGAGTCTGGTGTGGATGAACTTGACTGGCCTGCACAGAGTCCTGACCTCAACCCGATAGAACACCTTTGGGATGAATTAGAGCGGAGACTGAGAGCCAGGCCTTCTCGTCCAACATCAGTGTGCGACCTCACAAATGCGCTTCTGGAAGAATGGTCAAAAATTCCCATAAACACACTCCTAAACCTTGTGGACAGCCTTCCCAGAAGAGTTGAAGCTGTTCTAGCTGCAAAGGGTGGACCGACGTCATATTGAACCCTATGGATTAGGAACGGGATGTCACTTAAGCTCATATGTGAGTCAAGGCAGGTGAGCAAATACTTTTGGCAATATAGTGTATAACAGAAAGGATGCAAATGCATTTATATAACATCAGCGAAGTTGCCATCAACCTTTGATAATGCCTTTTAAAATTTGTGATACAAATAAGTAATGTTCGTCTATTTATGTAGAATTGATAGTGACCCAGATCTTTTACTTGCACATGCACAAATGAGCTGTATGTATGTGTCGTGCTACTGGTACAGATCGGGTAGTGACAATGCTAATATTATTATTGAAAAGTTTTGCTAGTTTTTTACTGTCACTAACCGATCCGTACTGGTAGCATGATCCGTACCATCAGCTCATTTGTGCATGTGCAACCAAATATACATCCGGGACGCTTTGTAAAAAATACCTAAATTAAGTTTTTCCCTCCCTAAAAATAGTAACTGTACTAAACTATATTGTATTAAAGCTACAGTGTGTAACTTTTAACGACATCTAGCGGTCAGACTGCAGCAACATCAACATCTCCCCCCACCGCTTCTCCCCCCCAACAGTACGGCTAGCGTTACGGGACAAAATGTCTTCCACGACGTCCGCATCACCTACCTTCTCAAGTGATGAGGTTTGTTTACATAGATAATTTTACAGATAGTATTTCATTAGTCTGTGTAGGGTATAGATTTCATGTAGACTTAAGATAATAAATATACCCGTTATTTTTTCTACATCGTTGTGACGTTTTGGCGATCTCGCAATCGCCAGATTGTTGGCTCTGCGCTGCCGCAGCGCAACAATGTCTGCCTCCATGGCTGCGAGACCCGCTCCTATGTCATTATAAATAACAAATTCTAAGGCAACGCAAATATTAAGGTTAAGAGGCTGAGCTCGTAGATGATGATAAATAACATAGTTATGTATGATATATTACATTTCTGACTGTATATCCCTGTCATTATTACACACTGTAGCTTTAAAGGTGAATAATGTATTTCCTGAGAAAATAATGCTGTTTTCTCCCTCACCTGTGCCTGATCTGTGCTGGAAATCGGATCCTATGCTACTTCCGGGTGCAAACTTTTTCGGCTTTGGATTTAAACATAAATCCTGACTTTATGTTTTATGTTTTCCTTTCATGTTAACGTTATGGTAAAAATGCGTAATCTAATGAAAGAAACAACTAAAATGCACAAAAACATGGTTCAATCATATTTTGCCGGACTACTCTGAGCATATCCGATGATGATGTCAGACAAGCAGCACGGAGAAAATGTAAAAAAGCATCAAAATGTCAGAGAAAAGAATCAGAATCAGAGTTTTTTTTAAAGATGTGTATTAGCATTATTCAGTGATTTAGGGATAGAAATAAGTACTTTTAGTACTATTATTACATAATTTTTATGGTGACCTGCATGAATATCTGATTGCACATGCTCAAATTAGCTGATGTATGGAGCATGCTTCTGGTACGGATCGGTAGTAACAGTTACTGCCCAAAAACAGAAAGTAAAAAGTGCTGTCTCAAGGGGCAAGATTTCCTAAAAAGTACCCAATCACAGTCATTTTACTTTCATCCAGTTGTTTTCTTTCCTTTATGTTACTAAAGCTGACAGTAGTACAGAGATACAGGTCCACAGTATTAGGGTGACTACGGGGACTTGGAAAGTAAGGCTACCAGCAAAGATAAGGGGCATACACACCTGCATGTACCCTTTTGTCAGACTTTATAACAACCTGCTGAAATCAACCATTTACAGTTTGGTTTAGTTAGTAAGAAGCTATTTGTAGATCTTAAGACCCTTTGGTTTTGTTCCATAACATAGGACCTTTGAGCATATATGCGACGTGGGACTGTTCCTGTTCAACGATGCTTTAGTTCTGACCCGAAGAAAGTTAGAACATACCCCTTTCACTGTGTCTCATCGGAGCATTCACACCTTCCTGGCCTCTGTTGCTACAAGCAGTCTGACCGTCCGAGAAATCCTGCACACACCCTGTGAGTTTACAAGATAATCTTATATCCTTAATTAAAGTATTCCTTTTTGTTTGATCCCCCATCAATTCCTGACACACAGCGGTCTTTTTCCTTTAAACCCAGATGTGCGTCATGCCTTCGTCTTGGACGGACCACACCACTCTTGGGTTTGTGCAATGGAGCAAGAAGAGGAGAGGGAATACTTCCTGTCTGTGCTGCGTTCGGCTATAAACTCCTCCCTGAATGGACACCATTGATCATCAGACCTCTCCATCCAATACCATCCCCTCCACTGCCAGACACTGTAGATGTCTCTGTAGGGATTATCAAATATATGACATCAAATCCCTGGACCGCTGAAAATTATTTGTGGCACTGTTCACAACCGTTACAACCCATTTCTTGTCCTGAGTTCATGATGTTTCATAACTATGATTGGTAAACCCTCAGTTTTGTTGTTTGCTACCACTAATGGTATTTTCTCCTTACCATTGCTGGTATACATCCTTCCAAAAGTGTTTCCTAAATGTACATAAACTGTTACTCACTTATTATTAGTGATGTACATTTGAACGGGAATGAAGTTACCCTTAGTTGCTATTTTTCCTTTTTTTTATTAAAGTGAAAGTCAAGCTAAATAAGACTTTCAGTTGTCCAAAATAGAAGATAGGGGTGGGATTAACAGAATAAGTTTTCCTCTTCTCAGTCCTTCTTTTTAGCTAAATATGTTTTGTCTTTATATTTACTATATACATGTACATATGTTTTGCTGTGGTTTTTTTTTCTTATTTTTGATGATCTGCTTGAAAAGAAAAAACCCTCACAGATTAACCGCTCTACATGACATTTTGGGAACTGTGATATTTTTGAGAAATGGACATTATAAAGGAGAAAATATACTTGTATATATATATATATATATATATATATATATATATATATATATATATATATATATATATATATATATATATATATAGGAGAAAATATGTGTATATATATATATATATATATATATATGATGATGATCTGATGATTTAGAAAATTTCTATTTAAAAAAATATCCTGTCTTAAATTCTGCAGGGTTTTTTTCATTATTTTTTGCAGGCCACTTACCGTAGTTATACATCAGCTTGTACACCTAAATTCAGCCATTCATATATCAATGGTCTTCTGTCAATCAATTTTGTTTGGTTATAGTATATTGATTTATATACGTAACGGTTGCAATAGGAAATAAGAATAATTAATTCTTTATTGCTTTACCATTGAGTTCCGTCCCAGTGCTCGCAGGGATGGACGTCTGTGTCTTCGGCAGGTGTAGAGCTAACAGAACTGGCAGCGTTGCGAGGCAAGGGCTCAAACATGTATGGCTGTAAGCCTTCTACACCAAACCAAGCTTCTGCCGCCCTGGCGTCCTCTTCCACAACATCTTCCATCACCACTGAATAAAAAATGTATGACGGAAGAGACTCATCCACGACCTCCGACACAAAACTCTCCTCCTCTTGCATGTTTCCGCTGTCCATAGCGTTCCTTGACAGTGTTGTTCTTAAGTCACCAATTTAGTGCTACTTGGTCCCAATGGAATTTCCCATCGGGAACCTACTAGCACTAAGGGCGTTTCTCAATTCACGAGAACGCGAGTACAAACTCGCGTTCTCGTGAAGTCCATTCCTGGCGAGAACGCAGGAAGATCGGACGTCACGAGAACGCGAGCACGCAAGCACGTATGTGTATTGGAACAGAAGCGTACTCGTGACGTCATCACATGCAACGTTCTTTAGCATTTCTTTAACAGTCAAAACTATTTATTCCCTACACAAAACATTTTGAAAACAATATTTTTAATTTCTAAAGCTTAAAAAACATTAAAAAAACTTACAGAACTGCAAAAAACCACCATCAGAACGAGCGGTAGTTCACACATAACTAGACCGAGAGAAGTGCACTACAGACGGGGTAAATTTAGCCCTGGCTGCGGTTACCCTCGGAGGTCTGCTGGTCACTCTGGTCCGCTCAACGTCGGACTTTTTCTTTTAAATTTCGCACTAACTCTGTAAACAGGCCACACAGGGAGGCTTAAATGTATAATGTTATCGCCTCAAATGATTTCAAAACGTACTTTTGAAGAATAACAGCAGCAGAAAAGGGAATGTTTAATTTAACACTGTGAGCGCTGTCTCGAATCAAGCTGCGGCCGCGGGGCATTCTGGGGAAGCGGTCAGTCTGAAGAACGCACAAGTCTGCTCTGATGCATGCTCGATAAAGAGGGCGAGGCGAGAACAACATCCGGGGATTTGATGCGTTCTCGATCTGGCGTTCTCGAGAATTGGAACGGTACGCGGGCTGAGGCTGATGACGTGTCACGAGCACACGAGAATGCTCAAGAACGCATATTGAGAAACGCCCTAAGTTGCTAACTGGTTAGCAAGATGCTTCCGAGAAACCGGCCACAACCAAACTTGCTTGCGAACCTTCCGCCACAACAATCCCGCCCCCTTGATAATCAACCAATTACATTCACTTTATTAACTCCTGTAAAGTCAGGCACCACTAGGGAGAATTCAGAAATGCAACTGTTGGAATCGTTGTTTTCCGTACGACTTTAACTAAAGACAAAAAAACATGCATTTTGATCCACCTGAACATATCTTTTGATTTAACATGATTCCCGTTTCATGTATGTAATAATTAGGAGGGTATATTACCAATTTGGATTTAACCTGAAGTTTCTACACAACTGCAAGTATCCTAAAGTTGAAGATAAGGAATGAGTCAAAATGGTTTTGTTATCTGGTATACTGAGAAACAGCTTGGGCTTTAAGTTCAAGAAGACTATGTTCAAAAGCTAATCAAAAAGTGCTATAAGAAATGTTGTTCCCTGAAATAATATATTTCCTGGTCACACAACAGGTGCAGTTGGTTCACATGGGCTGTGTGCTTGACACATGCAAATTTATTCTCATCACCAGTCTGGTATCCACTTAACATCATTTGTAAACCTAATGAGATGGGGAATAGAAAATATATTGTAAATTTCCCCAATAATAAACCCTGGATCCCCAGTTATTATTAGGGAATTATTGAGCAGCACACAGAAGCAACTGAAGGTCAAGATCAGAGAAAGCAAGGAGTAGAAAAGGCTTTTTATTGGACTGAAAAATAACACGTCACATTTTAACAAAGAAGCTGCGTTACAGCTCAGTCACTCTGTACATTATTGCCACTGTTTTTTTCTTTTTTTAAATATACTTGTGTCCCATCTCCGGAAAGGGATAAATACTTCTTCTATTATCTAGACCTGTACGAATATTCACAATGAAAACATACATACAGTTTTTATTCAACACATACATATAGGCTATCATACGCCTTCGATCTCATATTTTTATTTCATCGCCATTAAACTGTAAATCCTTAGATCGGTTACTAATTTATCCTCAATAGTTTGTGGGTTATTAAATGAGATGACATGTGTTCACATAATATAATACAGACACAGTAAACAGCTGTGTGAAGTCAGTTTCACAGCACCACAGATGGAGATTTTGTGAAGTGGAACAAGAACAGAATCAATCTATTCAGCACAATATCTATACTGTCTATTGTAGGTGGATTAGTGGTGAATAGAAGAACTGCTGTCAGATTCTGCGGTTCACCAGGTTTGGGTTGTTTTTAGAATGTGATGAAGATGTGTGTGAGGCCAACTCCCTTCCCGTTCCAGGAGCCAGCAGCGGTTGTCCTGGGTGTGATGCTGGGTTATTTGTGCCCTTCTGGGAGGTGAATCCCTTTGGTTTGGGGATTCTTGTCGGTCCTGGACGACGGAATGCTTCTAGGGGTACCTGAAGGAGAAAAATACAATTCAGTAGGGATAGACTATGACTTTATACTCACCTAGTGCTCTGTTGGGACAGAAATTTTTTTTGTGTGTCTTATACAAACAATTCTAAATACTTAGTTTTGGTTTCTAACAAAGAGAACTTCCTTTGGTTTTTCTAGGATGATCTGCAATGCCTACAGAAACCTGTAGATGGAAGCAAATCACATACATGAAAACATTTTAGAAGCATTGCTCCTTATATTGCGTAGATAGATAGATAGATAGATAGATAGATAGATAGATAGATAGATAGATAGATAGATAGATAGATAGATAGATAGATAGATAGATAGATAGATAGATAGATAGATAGATAGATAGATAGATAGATAGATAGATAGATAGATAGATAGATAGATAGATAGATAGATAGGGTGACAGTGGCGTTGGATGTAGGAGTTTGCCCTGAAATCGAAGGATTGACGGTTCATGCCCCGACTCCGACTTTCAGTGTCGTTGTGTCCTTGGGCAAGACACTTCACCTGCATTGTCTACTGATGGTGGTCAGAGGGCCTGGTGGCGCCAGTGTACGGCAGCCCCGCTTCTGTCAGTGAGCCCCAGGGCAGCTGTGGCTACACACTGATGGTGGCTTGCCACCATCAGTGTGTGTGGGTGAATTAATGTAGTGTAAAGCGCTTTGGTCAAGTCTCCTAACTTAAATAAAGGCGCTATATAAGTACATGCCATTTACCATGGATGGATGGATGGATCTATATGTAGGAACATTGACCAAGGGGTGTGAAGAAATTATTTTACAGAAACTTCTCCAAAATTAGGTCAGCAAACACCAAAACATGGGCTTTAATGCTTTAAGTTGCAAAAACAAAAATTGTTCAGAAAGGCAGCAACTTAAGGCTGATTTATACTTCGAAACTAGATTTTCTGCGTAGGTGTCACAGTGAACACAAAGACATCCCGCCCCCCCCGCAGATACTCTGCTGCACCTCTCCCAGATTGTAGGTGACCGCAGACAGTGCTGAAGACAGGAGGCCTCTGATTGGTCAAATCTACATCCGCCCTACTCATGCGTATTTCCTGTTTGGTACCTTACCGGCTTGTTTTGTTTGTATGACCAACCACTATTGCGGAAACGACTCGTGAAGTTGGACCAGCTAGAAGAGTGAGGTGCGTAAGAACGCTGTGACCCTTTTTCCACCTGAATCCCAACTCTTTTTCACCCTCATGTCCCTCCATTGTCGCACAAACTTGCTCCCACCTCCTCACCGCCTCTGCCATATCTAGACCCACAGCTAGTTCTTGACCGTCCCTCTTGCATTGTGGCGTGGCATAACATAGACCACTCTTCAAAACTGGGCATAAATAAAAAATGTCTCCATCAAGCTCACTGCGACACTACTGGCAGATAACCAGCCCTTTACACCACATCACTGAAGTGTTCTAGACCAGTAGGAGGTGATATCGAACAAGATCCTTAGTCAAAGCATAAATGGGAAGTTAAGTGAGGGTCATCTGTCCATCCAACCAGTCTGACTGGTCTCACACACATCTTCATCACATTCTAAAAACAACCCCACCCAGCCAGTCTGACTGTTACTGGCTGGATGTGCTCTCTTCATCCACTGACAAGGGAACTGGCTCGGGGCTCGTCTGCCTGGCTGTGTGTTTCCCAGATGGGGCCGCCTGTGGAGCTGGTTTACAGTTGCCTTTTATATCTCTGCTTCTTACTGTATGTCTGCTTCTGTCTCCTTGAACCTAAGTCGGCCTCGGCAGGTGGACGCTCACACTGAGTCTGGTTCTGCTGGTTCTTCCTGTTAAAAGGGAGTATTTCCCCTCCACTGTCGCTATAAGCATGCTTAGTGTTAGGGATTGCCTTCGAGTCAATGAGTTGATGCAATTAACTGGCTTCCCTTAGATAGAAAACTTTGAATCAATTTGACTGTATGATCTGCTTGAATTGAAAAGTGCCTTGAGATGACATGTATGGTGAATTGGTGCTATATAAATAAACTGAAATGAATTGCTAAGTGGCCACATCAAAAAATCACCAAAAAGGCCTAAAAAGGCATCAATTATATCTAATGCTGTTTTCTAACCCATGCAATGATCTAGTCTTACATATAAAAACCTTTGCAATGATGGACAATAACCTTTTTTTTTGTCACTATTGGAAACACAACATATGCTGACACAAATTTAGTTCAAAAGTGTTAAAAATATATTTGAAACAAAACTCTCCTTTATTCCTTTCAGATGACCTCTGTACAGCGTTCCATTTATGTTTTTGCTAAGAGTCTGATCTGAGTAAAGGAATCTGTTGAACACCTTTGATCTGGTCTCATATGACTTAATAATTGTCCCGCTATTGGCCTTGGGCTCTTTTGTGATGTGCAGGTTGTCTTAACTCTCTGTTGTTTTTGCTACTTGCAACATGTAAGCATCATTTATGAATTTTTCAGCAGCATAATAAAGTCTGTTTTAGTTTACAAGAAGATAAATACCCCCTCAGCAGGGTGTCTGCTGAAGGGTTGGGGACGTCTCTTACTGTGACGCCTACGCAGACGTTTAGGTTTCGAAGTATAAATCAGCCAGAGAAAAAAGAGTGGTTAATTGATTGCCATCTGACTTGGAATTTGTTCAAGAGGTTAGTCCTCCATTCTGCTTAAAAACATCAGCAATCCAAATAGAGTTTTCTCTGGTGCGAACCAACAGAATTAACAAAAACTCCCAGATAGATGTAAACATGTCTTCAAAAAAACTGAGCGTCAGTTTGGTTGCCTTCCATTTTAAGCAAGATCATGGTCGCCATGACCCGGATGACTGAGAATTTACCCAGGCATACTTGTCTAGGAGGACTACAGCCATTTTCGAGTACATATTTAGTCTGAGGAAATTCCGCAAAGGTCTCCAGCTAGAGTAGGCTGGCCTAAGATTAACAAGACCTTCTTTGGTCATTTCTATATTTCAGCTTTCTCTTTACTTCCTCCTTTTTGATCTTTTCAGGTTGCTTTGCTGTATATGCAGTGACAGCCCATAGAAGTATCACTGCTATCCCTTTGTTCACCCCCATGCGTCTGTTTACAAGACATACCGTGCATCCTCTTGGAGAAAACACTCCTTGTTGGACGACGCTCTTAGTGGCTGATTGAACACCGGAAACCCTACAGAATGAGCTCAATTTGCAGAGAAAATACCACGTTACAGTTAAAAGCCGATGCTAAAACTGCCTGGACCCCTGCATATTCGCAATCAATTTATTATAACAACATGACCACACAATTTACCAGGTAAAAAGCATTTTTCTTCTTAGTGGGATTCAAATAAAACCAGTTACAGAGCCTTTAATAAATATGTTCCTTGCCTGCAACAATAATGGAATAATAATTCAAAACACAGATGCACCATAAAGTAAAAGCTACAGTTAAAGGAACAGATGAAAAGAGTGAATCTAACTTATCCGGACCAATTGTCCAAAGGTCGGACTTAATTACAGTAGGGGTCCCAGTGGAAAGACAAAAACTTTATTTTTTTGTGTGTGTGCCCCTTAAACCTGTCTGTTTGGATGTTTTCCTTATTTATTTTTTGGGCTTAAAAACCATTGACCACTCTTGACACATGGCCGTCAAACAAACCGAGCAACTCATGTTTTCCAAAAATCTCCCCGCTCCATTTAGCACCAAATCCCATCTTAATCAACGTGTTTACTCGTACAGCCTCATGCCAGGATACTGATGTAAATCTCTTTTGTATCCTGTTTACAGTAACCCTGATAAGACGTTTGCACAGTTACACAGCTTTGCAAACTCAGCCATAAACACTGTATACATCACTCTTTCATTTATTTAATTCTTGCTAATCCACGAAGCGAGTTGTATAAACAGTTCATACATGAATGAGTGCCTGTAGACTCTCCAGTTTCTTTGCTGCAAACTCTGAGTAACTATAAGAAAATAGTGGGTAGCCTCCATTTTGTCTGCAGATATCAAGGAAGTGTAATTGGCACAAAGAATAACTTCCCCCTTAAGCACTATACCAGTCTCCTCCTTTTTCTTTGCACACAATTCTCTAGAAATCTTCCCCCCTTGTTCACAACCCTGGCTGAATTAGATTGAATATAACCAAATGTCTTTGTTTTCCCTTTTTCTTTTCTGAGTGGGGGTATTATTCTGCTTGACAGCGCTTCGTCAAACGTCTCAGTACATTTCCAGCAGTTTCATCACGGCACACACATTTTCAAAAGCGCGCACAGACACACCAACACACAGACATTTGTTCATACGGGCCGGGAAATTCCTGGAATCACATAAACTGACCTTGCAGAAGTACATGCTGAAATCTTCAGGACAGTATCACGATATGTGTTGTTTAATGGTCCTGAAAATCCAAAGTGGTTCCGCAACATGGAAACAATGTTTATTTTACAGTAAAATAAAGAGAGTGTGGTTTGGTTCTCTCGTGTATCCGTGCAGGAGGAGGGTTTCCTCCGCTGCTGTAGCAACCAAACACAAGTTTTGTTTTGGTCCTATTGCAGTCTCTATGCTGTATCTTTTTTCTTTTTTTTTGCTCTCAGGATGTTTGAGGTATTTTTATGAATAACATGCAGCATCACTATGAGCTGCTTTAGAACAGCAACATTCTAGAAAGTCCCATTATTACTCCCTGCACACATATATCCTCCCCTAGCTGAACCCGGTGAGCTTAGTTTATGGATCAAAGAAGTGGTAAGTGAGTCAGGGGGGTAATTGAGGTCACAGACAGACGTCTCAGCTGCTGGTGGTTTATCGGGTAGTTCTCTAATGAATAGCATCTTGTTTGGCTCCTGAGTCGTTTCATCGCACCCAGACAGTTTTGGATCTGGTTCCTGCAGCTGCATCTTTTCTCACTTGTTCAATTTAATGCTTTATTTCATCATCTCATGATTTGGATGTGTGTGTGTATGGGAGCTAGGATTTGCATTAAACTTCTCTCTGCCAGAGTGATAATTTTTCGGAATTAAAGAAGAAGTTGCACTTTTCTTACTGCAAAGCACATATTATAACATGGACATGTTTCTTTTATTGCAAAAGCAGGGCTGAGTTTTTGTGCTTTACAAATTAACAATCAAAAAACTCTTATTACTGCTATTATTTAGGGTGTTTTTTAAAAGAACATTTATCAAGTATAAGCCAAGAACCTGACCCTGTGTTTGAATCGGATGTGAACAATACCTCCTTAACGACCGACCCTTAACAATCATAGATAGGTTTCAGGTATTACAGGAGACAATCCCCCCCTTAATGGCAATCCCCCCTTTAACGACCGACCCCTAGAATCATAGACAGGTTCAGATATTACAGGCTAACGATGGGACTAAACGACCCATTCATCGGTTACCATTTGCATGTTTCCAAGCAATACAAGGCCTTGTCCATATAAGACTCAAACTCACTGCGGATCCAGACATTTGAATTGAGAAAGCTTCCTGAAGAGGTGGCGAAACGTCTTCAAATCTTGAAAACCAAGTCCAGTGGATATTTTTTGAATTTTTACGGAGAGTCAATTTAATATGTTTCCTTGATCCTGACCATGGCACGAAATGTGAATAATCTCTCAATCTCCGCCCATATTTGTTCCTCATTTCTCAATTTTATGAATCACATGCATGCAGTCAAACATTTCCACTGCCCCCCATCCCCATCTAGAGTAATGCATACTCATGGAATGGCTTTTGTAAGCTGTACAGATGACTCACTTGACAAGACATGATTTCCAGGGAAGAAAATAAAACAGATGGCATGGGTTATTAACCAGCCCACTATAAAAGAGTGAAGAAAAAGAAAAGAGTGCTGGGGACGAATATGTTGAAAAATAGTGAGAGTTTGTCTAAAAACTAAATGCTACCTTGTGGAAGAAGCACCCAGCACCAGATCTTCTTTTAAGTAGATCTTCTTTTACGGGCAGTTCGATGCTCAGTGACTCTGACTGCTGATTGGCAGGTCAATTACCCAAAAACGGATCTGATGTCTCTTCAATAATTCCCCCCGGCTCACACCGACTCCGGTCTTACCGTTGCGGTGCGGTGGGTGCGGCGCCGCAGTGATTCCAAGTCATTAAAAATACGTAAACCTCTCTCACTGGCTGCTGAGCTTTCCGTCTGCGGTTACCGAGACACTCCGGCGCTGCAGAAAATTCCGCAAGAAAGCTATCCTTGCGGCGTGCCGGAGCCCTCCGCAACAAGCTCTCGCAAATATCCTTATTTGGGCCGTGTTATCGCGGGAAGTTACGTGAACTCAAGTGAACTTCTGTTCTCGCGAGTTAAATCTCCGGACCTGTTGCCGGAGCCGCACCGCACCGTAGTCAAAAGGGCGGTGTGAGAGGGGGTGTGCGGGAGTTGCGGTCTCCGTCGGCTCGGTAACCGCACCGGAGCCAGTGTGAGCAAGGGGTTCCTCAATATTATCTTTCCTTTTTCTGTACATGAATCAAAAAATATCTCTTAACTGCAAGCTTATTAATGTCAAATAAAAATGAAAGGTAAAAGATTTGATATATCTATAAATAGGAAAATTGGCCATTTGCTCTAGAATTGAATTTAAAATGACCTCTATAAATGTTTTATATAAATCTAAAATAACACCAAAACAATCTAATTTGCAGTTTTTGATCCACTTGTGCTAAAACTATTTATCTTGACTCTTAGATGTCATCAACTGCATTCATCATAGTTTTTAGTATAGTATGTAATCTTGAATACATTGACGAATCTAATATATCTGATTTTTACACAGCAGAATGCATAAAAAGAGTCACTGGTACCAAGAATTGGCTTTCGTATTATATTACCTTACCACTGTGCCTGCAGTATTAACTGTTAAAATGTTTTGGTAATATGCAATGGAAAAACTCTAAAAAATATGACATTTTAAAAATAAGCATATTGTTTGAGGAGGCAAATAAGATGACCTACTAATTGAACGAGCAGTTTTATACTTAAAATAAAAGAATTAGATATGATGGATTTGAAATAAAAAGTGTATTTGTTTTTTATTTCAAATATAAATTGTCTTGTTCATTGGCATTGTATCTCACTTACCTACTTAATTTAAGAAAAAGTGCACTTATTTTAAGAAAAATTGACCTACTTAGATTTACATTTTTTGTATCGCAATAATCAGCTGATATTTTATTATAATATATATTTAATTTAATATAGAAATGTAAAATTCAAAATTCTTTTATCACATTAATACTTTTGTCAGTAGGAATCTAAGCCACTTTTAAAAAAGATTGTATTCTCTTTTTGATTCTTACAAGCTGTTAAAATGAAGGCTGGAAAAAGTTTTTATATTTATTAGGGGCTGCAATTAGCTTTTACTTCTAAACGGAAGTGGGCAACAGTTCTGCAGCATCGCTATCGGCTATATGTGAATACTTTTAATTTCCTCTGTAGTAGATTTCTGTAGTAGAACTTTCAAGTGTACTACAACATAAAAACAGCTTGAAAAGCCTTTGTTTTAACACATCTATAATTATGGAGTGATTTTGGTTCATTTGTTTCAAGAGAAGACCAAAAAGATGCAGCCCAGACAGATATGTAACTTTAAGTAAGTTTAGTTTCATAGAAAAACAATGTAGAGAAAGAAAATATATATATATATATTTGTGTGTGTGTGGCAATGTATCTCATTTACCTACTCTTGTGTGTGTGTGTTTTTTATTTCACTTTTCTCAGACTGAGTTTTATGCATTAATTGCATTATTTTTAAATTCCATTTTACAAAGCGGTGAGTTTAAGGTTTCCATTTACAGTATGTATTTTTTTAATCTCTTTTTTATTTTATTTATAAAATGTGTTAATCATATAAATTGTGTTCTTTGGTTTCAACAAGAATAAATGGGAAAAAAATCACTCCATAATGTTGCTTTTGCTTCCTAAAGCTATTTTTGGGACAAGCAAGGATTTGGTTCCACTGCCCCGTTTATGGGACACTATGTTAAGGTCCAAAGGTTTAAAGCCGAGTTTCCATTTAGTCATGGCAGAGAACTCCCAAGTTAACATCCCCCCTGCTTTTCATTTTTAGTCACTGGGTTTCTGGGCGATAGATTTTAGGAAGAAACTATGACATCAGCCTATGATTTTAGGTCAAGCAAAAGAAAATATGTGAGAATCCCAGAGTGCTTTATCTATGCCTGTGAAAGAGTTCAATAGATTCACAGGACGTTTTGAATAAAGACAATGGATTTTTATCCTGTTAAAATGCGGTAAAAATCACGCAGCAAGTTTCAATTTGTATATAATCCCCTTCAGTCTTTTTCTTGAATGAAACACTCTTAAAACATGCTGGATTTATTGAATGAATAAAAATCAGCAAGCATGGATGACAAACTAAAACAAAAATCTTATTCTCACACTTTAATTATTCAAAATAAAATCAAAACAGCTCAGACAAAATGAAGTTTGTGAAAATATGGTGAATAAAAACTGGCACGATACATCAGTGTGAATCAGACTACATGGCAAATGGGCCATTGAGTACAATACAGTAAGTGCACATGAGTTAGAACCTGGTGTCTTTACTGTGTTCATGCATTTGGTTATTATTTTTTTTTTTTATCACACAGCACAAAACAAACCAAATGAAAAGTCCAACAACCAATGGTTTAGACTATTAGATGAATAAAACAGACATGGTTCTAAGAGTTGTTAGAGCCAAAGATACTATGATTCCAAACTAGGGATGGGATGGAGGGTTCAGGGACTGTTGGGTCACTGGTAGGCATTACTTACTGTAATCTGTGATGGTCTTTGGATTGGGGTAGATGTGGGCTTAATCATGATGCTACTTGTAATTTTACTGTTGCCTTTGGCAACTGGAGTGCTGGAGTTTGCAGTAACCTGAGTCATTTTTTCCAAGGCTCCAGGCGCTTGCGAAGGAGTGCTGATACTCTGAATGAACGGACTTCCTAAATGAATGTGGATTTTGTTATCCTCGGTGGTGATGACGTTTGGCCCCGAGCTGTTGGACCTTTGTACCTGCCAGCTGCTCTGTCTCTCAGGAGTGACACGGAAGACAGCGTGCCCGACCTCTGCAGGCTCTGTCGAGAGGGAGCGATCCTGCACACCTGTTGTCACAGATACAATTTGTATGGGTGACATGGCTCGGTCTGGGGTTACAGAGCCGCATGAGTCTGGGGTCATTACTCTAGAGTATGTAGCCATGGTGAAAGGTGATAGTACTCTATCTGGGGAGCATGATTCATCTGAGATTGAGGAACGCTTTGATTTAGTTGTCGGAGAAATGGATTTTGCAGTAGGGGAAATCGAGGCATTCTGAATGATGGTAATTCTCTGCTTGGGGGGACCTCCACTTGTGGGTATGACAGCGGTGCTGGTGAATGACTGAGGTGTTTCTGTGGTTGGACTGGTGATCTCTAGAGTTGCTGTGTTCTGTCCGTGGTCAGGGGTAACTTTTATATGCAGCGGCTGCCCAGGACTATGGGTCAACACCAAGTCTCCAGCTTGGACGTGGTTGCTGTTATGCCTCGGCTGCATTTTGCCATTCACCTGATGAGTGCTGTCTTTCGTTTTGAAGAATTGGCCTCGTCTCATATTGTTGTTAAGGTTGTTGACGTTGTTGATGAGCGAAGGGCTATATTTGGCGAGCTGTAGTTCGTTGCTGTAGTTTGCGTCATCGTCAGGGGCGCTTTCGTCGTACAGCTTCCCGTTGACCACTGCTCGTTCTAGGGGTACCGTAGTCTTACTGTTGGGGGACATGAGCTCAAGCGGCTCAGTCTGAACCTCCTTCGTAGAAACATGAAGGTCTGAAAACCGCCTTCCATTCATGCCTGGGCGAAGACTTTTACTAAAGCGCCTGTATCTCTCCAGCTCTCGAGTTAGCGTCTCCATTTCTCGGGCCAGTTCTTTGTTTCTGACCTCTTGCTGGGTTAGCTTTCTTTGCAGAGTAGAATGGTCAGTTTTCATGCGGCAAATAGACTCTTCTGTTCCCATGTACTCATGAATCTTCTCCTTCAAAGCTGCCACTTCTCTGGACAGATGGCTAGACTTTGCTTCCTCCTCCTTCAAGCGTTTATAAAGAACATGCTCTTGATTGCACTCTTTCTTTTCTGCTAGTTGGTACATGGAAAGCTCTTTTCTGGATACCTCAAGCTCTTCCATCAGGGATTTGGCTCTTTGTTGTTCATTGGTGAACCTTTTTTCCAGTGTTTCATACTCCGGTGTTTTTGAGGAGTCCCCCTCTACTACTTTCATATCCTTTAACTTACGTCTAAGGCGTTCAACCTCCTGTGTCAGATCTTTGATTTTGTTGTCTTCTTGTTGGAAGCGATTAGTGAGAGGTGTTTTAAGTTGCTCGTCTTTTGCTTTGCTTCGCAGATATTCCCTCTCAATTGTCTCAAGTGACTGCAACCGTTTCTTCATCATGTTGATTTTAGACTCCAGATCTTTATTCCTCTCTTCCTCAGCTCTTAGTTTGGCCTTTAAGTCATCACTTTCCTTTGTTGCAAAGCACATTTTCTCCTCTAGCTCTGCCTTTGATTTTAATGCCCTCTTGCTTTCCTCTATTAGCTTCTCTGTGACCGATGTAACTCTGTCCTGCTCTGCTTGAAGCTTGCCAGTACTGTTTTGTACTTTGTTCTCCATTTGTTTTAGCTTTTCTGCCATTGCTTTTCTCTCATCTACCAGCATAACTGTCAGAGTCTTTAGTTTGGACAGCTCTTCTTTTAGTATCTGCTCAGTCTTGACCATCTTGCCTTCTGCAGCCTCCAATTCTTTGACTCTAACCTTCAATATTTCCAGTTCGCTGCTCAAAACCTTTGACACAGTCCTCTCCTTTTCCAAATTACTCTTCAGGGAAATGCATTCTTGTTTGCTTTTACTGAAAGCATCCTCTAGTTTTTCTAATTCTGTAATTCTGTGATTCAGTTGATCAACTTCAGCTTTCAAGCACCGGCTCTGTTTGGTCTCTTTCTCCAGTTTCTTGTTGAGGTCTCTGCACTGGTCCTCCATTCTGATCAACTCCTCGTCCTTCCCCTCCATCTCCAGAACTCGTTTTTGTAACTCCTCAAGTTCCGACATGAGACTTGAGTTTCCACACTCGCCTCTGCTACTTTTATCCCTCAGTTCCTGCAGCTCGTCTTCGGCCCTTCTGAGGGTCTTGTTGGTCTCCCCCAGCTCATCAAGCTGCCGGCTGAGTGCCGACAGTTTCTGGCGCAGATGCCTGTTTTGAGCATCTTCACTGGTCAGTTTGGCAGTCATTGCTTCCTGTTCCTGATAATGTTGACTGGCTTGGTCATGTAACTCAGTCTCTAAACGACTGACCTTTTGCTCCTCTTCCTGCAGACGAGCATTAGCTAGACTCAGTTCTTCCTGAGCTTGTGCAAAGCCCGTGCTGAGCTCTTGGACCTTGACTGCTTTCTGATTCAGCTGTTCAGTGAGGCGCTGCTGTTCGTCCACAACCATCAATGCAAAAGACTTGAGTTTTGTGAGCTCTTCCTTCAGACTTGCTACCTTTTCGTCGTTTTCTTGGTCTTTTCTTTCTTGATAGGCCTTTTCCTGTTCAATTAACAGCTTTAGCCTGTAAAAAGAGAAAACATGTCATTTAAAGAGAATTCAGAAATAGCTGATCACAAACTTTGCTGATGTGACTCAGCTTCACAACTTTGCCTATACCCTTTGGCCCTTTTTCCTAAGACATCAAAAACTCTTTACTCCATTGTTGACTTTGACTGATGAGCAAATTTCATTTGAAATTTCATACATCATAAAACAGCAGACATTTAAAAAGTTATATATACGTATATATACATATATATATCTATATATATCTATATATATATATATATATATATATATTGATATATATATATGTATATATATATATATATATATATATATATATATATATATATATATATATCTACTGAAGTAGAGCTTTCATTCAAACAACTAGACACATCAGCAGTTCCAGTTTACCGGTATTTGATTCATGGTCTAAAGAATTGAAGTCAAGTCATCTGTCCAACATCAATATGAAAATAATCCCAAACAGAGTAACAGATCTTCAACAGCCTGCAGTTAAATATTCAAGGGTTAGATCTTCAACCTGAAAAAATATTGTGGAAACTTTATAAACCTTATGGAGCCAAAGCAATGTTGTACAGTCAGTCTGAAGTCACGGATAACAATCTAAAAGCCTGATAAATTAGTACAGAAAGTTAGAACTAAGGTATAGTCCACACGGAGACGAACACAGTATGTTTTCATAGGCAGCTTAGGAAATAATTATGTCCACTTAGACATATTTTATTTGTCATTTTGTACACGTGTTTACAAAAAGAAATTTAATTTGAATGTTGTAGATTTTGCTCCATTATATTTGCCATCAAAGAACATAAATGGAAAATTTGGTTAAATGGGATGCAGAAATTAAGCTTTGAAAAAAGTTTTAATCAGAAAATGGTTTTAAGAGTAGCTAACTCTGGTGTTTTCTTAGATTTTTTCGTAGATCACATTCTCTTCACTTCAAGCGTAATCCAAACCATCACTCCTGACATGCACATGCACCAGTACAGCTTTGTTGTTAACGCAGATGCAGACCAATAGGAATGCGTTTACGCTCCTCACTGGAAAGAAAAGCCCGCCCCCCGAAGGTAAACGGTATGAAAGTTTAAGAAACTCATCTTAAGAACAGATATTTGATAAACACCATTTATAAATATTAAATGTAATTTTTTTTTTTTTTTTTTTTGACAAACTTCATTTCGAAAAACAAGCAAACAAAAAACTAATTTTCTGAAAACAGCAAAGTTACTGCCACTTTTTTTTTTTCAGTTAAAACAGGTGTTGAAGTTTAATGTATGGTTTGATTTTTTTTTATTAACAAAATGTTTCTTTTTTACTTGCAACAACAATAGAACAGAATTCAGTCTATACCATCATAACATAAGTGCAATACATAGCATCACAAAGTGCAAATAATAGTCTGTCTGATTTCATAACTTGAACATTAAATAAAGTGTTATTATCCCACTCATTGCCTCCGTAGCCATATTACCAATAACTCTTTTACACTTACCTGAGTCATGTTTGGGAACCTGTTTTCTAATTCACTCAAATTAAAATAAATGAATAAAGTAGTTCTCTTACTTTAGTCAAATTTAAATTACTCTACTTACCTGTCAAAATTATTTATTTGGTTTCAAAAAGGGCTGCGTCTCTTTTGATACAAAACCTAGATGGCAAAATACCTATAAGGCACAGCTAATATCATCTGGATGAGGATGGGGCCTAAGCGTTACTGCTGCTGAAGGTGGTTCCACAAGCTGTAAAGTTATATAGAGCATAGGTAATATTTTTAAAGACTTTAGCAGCATAAGGTCAGATAGGTTTGGTGGGAAAACTGAATGTAGAAGCATAGGAGACTTAGAAATACAGGTCAAATGACTCAAATCACTAATAGATATAAAAACCAGTAGAAAGTTGAGCTGTTTGTAATAATAAAAAACAGTTTAGTTTACCTGTGATTATGGGTAAATTTAAGAACAAGGTAAAGTAAAAATCAGAGCGATCTTAGTAAAAGTTGCAAGAAAACAAGGAGAAATCTTCTGTTGTTTAAAACGTAGCATAAGCAACTTTATCTGTTGGCTTTTTACTGTCTAATTTAAACTGATAGTTTAGTTCTCAATGCTCGATATGTTATGTCTGACGGAGCCGCAGCATGTAACCTTGGTCAGGGTTGCTGCCGCAGGGCTCATATATCCCCTAAAGGGATCCGCTGCCAGGCATTTTAACAACGATAACCCCCTGGCATGGAACAACCCAATAATTGAGGGGTTCCTCTAGAGCATGCCCCGCCACTGCCTCCCTCCCTGTTTCTTTCCGTTTTTTTTCCTCCTTAAAATTACCGGAATTCCCCCTGCTCTACAGAGTTTAAACGAAAACCTCCTAAAAAGGTCTGTGATACATGACGTCAGCAATGTGCGTCTTTTATAAGCACTGCAGTGTCATGTGACTTAAACAAGTCATCCAAATGAGAATATAACAACAAGAAAGGTTGGGATTAACATAACATACGGACAGACGGATACCTCATATGCTCATATACATATATACATACATACATACATACATACATACATACATACATACATACATACATACATACATACATACATATATACATACATATATACATACATACATACATACATACATACATACATACATACATACATACATACATACATACATGCAGCTACACCCTGTGTAGGTTGACAGTCTGGCGCAGTGCAACACAAAGACACACAAAGACACATAGCCAAACCCACACACACTCACATCTAAGACAACTGAGAGAAACCAATTAACCTAACGTCATGGTTTTGGACTGTGGGAGGAAGCCCGGAGTACCTGGAGAGAACCCACACATGCTCAGGGAGAACATGCAAACTCCATGCAGAAAGACCCCGGGCCAGGAACTGCTGCAAGGCACCAGTGCTACCCATGCTACCATTGTGCAGCCCGGAAATAACATCCAGTAAAATGTTATTTTAAATATAAGAATAACTTGTCATCTTTTTAGCCCTTAATGCAGTGTGTTTCATATTTAATCAGAATCCTGCAAAAAGAGCGCATGCATAATAAATACTCTTACAAGCAGTCTTACAAGTAATTTTGAAAATTTTATGCATACATTACTGTTCGCTAAATATATAAATGTATAATTTTGTATGAGCTTAGCTCAAATAGAATAAGTTTGAATAAAAATGATGACCAGACGTCCCCAATTTCTGGGGAAAGGTGGTCCAAAATGGGGACTGTCCCCGGAAATTGTTGACAGTCCCTTCATCGGAAATGTCCTAGATTTTACAGTTTTATGAATAAGGGGGAAAATGTTGTGTGTAGACTGTTATTAAGGCAGAAACAGCAGTTGAGCATGTTGCACACAGAAAACACTGTTTCTTAGCTGATTGGCAGGTGTCAACGTATAGATGAGAAGCAGAGGGCACCATTTTTAAAACGGATGAGGAAGAAGTGAAAGTTCGTTGTCACAACTGGTCGCAGCTAATGGGGTGCTGCCCTGTGTTATGGTTAGTGTATTAATTGATTTGGGCTGATCATTGTGATAAATGTTTGGTTTGTGCCTAGCTTTATAAAAAAAGGGCTTTTGTTTTGCTAAAGACTCAGATGAAAATGCCTTGTAAGATGCAAATCTGGTATGGTGGTTTGAAAGGTATCAACAAGGGTTCGCCTTAAGATGTTTTTAGAATCCATTGATGACCTTTAGTTTATAGTTTCAGATAGTTGGTTACTGTAAGTAGGGTTATACGGTAAGTTGTTTTTGTTAGGATCTGGAGGTCTGTGCACTTTCTCCATCAGAGGGCGTACGAGATCTCCTGGAGCCGGAGCTGATTGCACCACCTGTCGCTCATCTGCTCATCAGGAGATCCGTATTTAAGGAGGCAGAGGACTTCTCTCCAGTGCCAGAGTGTTTGCCAGTAACGGTTAGCAAGCCTGAGCCAACCAGCCTGTCTGAACCTCTGACTCCCTGAAAACCTGAACCTGATCTGTTTTCTCCTCTCTGCTTCCTAGATTGAACCTGCCTGAAACCTGAAACCCTGAAGAGTTTCTCTGCCAGTTATCTGCCTGTCCGTTCTCAGAAGAACTCTGGAGAATGATTCCTGTCAAAGATCTGCCTGCCCGTTCTCAGAAGATACTGGAAGGAAACTCAAATCTGTGATCTGCAAGGTCTCAAATTAAGCTCTACCTCCGCCTAGCCCTAAGCCTGCCGACAGCCTCTGGACCCTCAAGGTTCCCCCCCTCTGCCGCTCTGCTCAACTCCAGAACAGTGAACCCACTGGTGACCAGTCAATTCTCTTCCTGGATCTGATTAATCTGTGTGCCTTTCAGAACCCACTCGTGACCAGACGAGTTCCCCACTGGATCTGATCATTTGTTGTGTACAACCTTCTTAAATAAACCTTTGAACTTTTCTCCTGCCTCTGAGTGTTCTGCATGTGGGTTAGACACCTTAAACCAAACATGACAGTTTTGCTGTTTTATGGTTGTGATTTATGAGCACAGACTTCCAGCCTTGCATCCAATTATCTACTAATCAGTTTGGATATATGAACATTCCTCATCATAAAAAATATGAGGCAGTAACAGGAAAACTAAATGAGACAAGATCTGCATGATCTGAGAATGATGGAAGAAGAGATAACCACCTCTAGAACATTCATTTTTTTATGTATGTTTTAACTTGTCGATCCAAATATTGTGGTGATTAGCCTTTTTAGTATCTAATCAGATAAGATAATAATAACAATAAAGATAATCATCATCATAATAATCATAATATGTATGATCAGATTATACCGGTGTTATGACCCATGATATACTATGACCAAAGTGTCTGCTTTAATGGAGTCTCCTCACAAGTCTGTTATCTACTGACCCTACAGTCACTTCACTGGATCTATATCCTAAAGAAGTTTATGGTTAAATACTTGTAGCGCCTCCTTGGGTCACAATGCATGATGGATCACACATTTTGTTGCTACATCTGGTGTGTGAAACAGGAATCTTGTTTTAACTGTTAAATTGTAAGTATTCATGTTGTACATACTGTTGTCTGGAAGGGATTTTGATTGTATTATGTCTCTGTTTTAGATTAATGCTGAATTGATAGAAGAGCAGAGAAAGAAGATTAGAAGACTGATAGAAAGAAGATTAAATGAGAGCAGAGGACAATTAGAACATTGATGGAAAGGTCAGTTAAAGAGAAGGAAGAAAAATCTGCTTAAAAAGAGTTAAACAGAGAGCAGGCAGAAGTGAGAAGAGAGCTAGAAAGAAATGAAGATGGAGAGGGAAGAATACAGAGAAGACCAATAAACACTGCTGATTGATTCATTTTATTAATCTTAGGAAATACTAGCAGTGTGGAGAGGCACATCCCTGGATTTCACAATAGATTTTTTGGTTTAAATTTTAATAAATATGGAAAAATAAATAAAAGGATCACTGTCCCGGTTTTCTAATTTAATTTTGATGATATGTACTTCTTTTTATCTATGTGCTAGAAATGTCCCCAGATTGGATTTCAGAAATCTGGTCACCTTAGAATAAACACATGTTTACAGCTACATAGACATTTATAACCATTTTCCAAAAAACTGTTTGTTAATTCTTTTATTTTAAGTCAGTACTCTTTTTATTACGTTGCCAGTTGATTCAAGAGATGACCTCTGGATATGAAGTACAAAATTTTACTCTTGAAGAGAACAGCTTTTGGACTAAAGATGCTTTGCTAAACAGGCAGAAAACAGAAATGTCTGAACAGGCTTTCCTGAAAAGTATCCTGTCAAGGGCAGCTGACTTTATCTGGTTTGTTCCTCCCACAAAGTGACAAAAGTTGGGATGACTGCAAAGAAACAACAACAACAAACAGTTCCTAACAGGTGTAGCAGAGAGACCATAATCATATTGAAACATGGAATCTTATGGTATTGAATCTGCACTCATTAAAGCTTCAAGTTTGGACAACAGTTTACATAAATGTGTTTTAAATTAAAATGCTGATATGACTATTTATTATGTGCCCAGAATTATTACCTATAGTTTCACTTTTATACAAATACTTTTGGAAGCTTCTGTATATTCAGTCAGTTCTTCCTTTGTAAAGCTGCTGTATTCATACTTTTCCTCTCCCTTCTTTAAAATTAACTCCCAAAGTTGGGGTCTTCTAGCTACTAGCTGCTTCTAGATCAAGAATGGGGTCTTGAGATCCTCTGCAAATATTAAAATAAACAATTAAAATATTACTGATGAGGCATATTTATGTTTTAAAGATATAAATGTACCACTTAGGAAAAAACTAAACTTAATATATTGATTGTTAAAGAAATACATTGGGTCCTGGTTCTATTCTGGCTCTATTTTGTGTGTCAGATGGCTAAATATTTGGACCCTCTATTATAGAAAAAGATGCAAACACAATTTTTGTAAATCAAATACAATGAAAAACAAATACATACAAAAAGTATATTATAAAGTAGACATTGTAATATAACAATGTAACTGCCTATTCAGTGACTCTGGTTAAGATTGGTGCATTTGCAATTTTTTTTCCTATTTGCTAATTTTCAGTATTATTTATTATATTAAAAGATTACAACCTAGAAATATTTTAACCTAAAAATATTACCTATAACATTTTGGTTGAGAAAATGCAGTAATATATGTCACCTTGAACATTTAAAATATGAATTTGCTATAAATTAGTAATCAACAATTTTACTAAAAGTATAATTTTCTAACTTTAGCCCAAATTACATGTGCAATACATTAACATTTTAAACTGTTAAGGGTTATGCCATACAACTACAAATACAAGAGAAAGCTTAGGTATGCTTGTGTAGGCCTTTAATTTTTACATTTTACTCAATCATGTCTTAGAAAATTTCTTTAAATGTCCGAAGTGGAGTTTTCCATTTTCCTGATATTTTTAGAAAGTGTTTCTTTATGGTAACTTCAGTTTGTTGTGTTCATATATTGCTGTGATCATAAACCACTGTGCAATTTGCACCCTCCTTGCTCGGAGAGAAAAGTGCTAAAAATGCTGCTTTTTAAACAGACCTCATATATGCAAACATGGGGTTGCTAAGGATACTCTAAAACAAACACATCTCTGGGGTAAACTTGCCTGTAATCACTATTTACTCAACCTCTTATCTCAGTCCCTGCTGTTATGGTGGTGATGTCATTGTTTCAAATAGAAGCAGTAAGGCTTTTGTCCCAAAGGAGGGCAGGAGTTGCTACTGATCGTTTTTTCTTTATACGTTTTTAGCCAGATACTAATCCTGTCAATGTCATTTTTGGACATTAATAAAGTTATTTTTCTTCTCCTGAAGTTTGACTTTAACATAAACAGGACATTTTGGTTTTCATCATTGGATGTTTGTATTCATCTTTAAATTAACACAGACACGAATGTGGCTAACAATTCCCTGTCTAATATCACTTCAAATGTTTCTTTTAATCTGTACCATTCTGTGCATATCTACCTAAATAAAAGGGATGGGGTGTGTTTTGTGGATTATAAATAAAAAAAAAATCAAAACCTGGCCAGAGGGTGCTACTATAATGAAAGTTCAAGCAGTGAGGACATAAAGTTAGAGGATGAGCTATTAGAGAATAGAGATAGAATTAAAAACAGAATGAATAAAAGGAGTGCTTATGTCTTCTAGCAGTCTAAGCGTAAAGCAGCATAATTAAAGAGATGGCTCAGAATAACCTGAGCCATTCTAACTTCAAACCTTATCCCAGAATGGCAGAGCCCAAACATGAGCATAACTGGTTTCTTGTGAGTTTAGCCAAGAAACGATATGGATTCTATTATAAGAATATTATAGAAATATTGTACTTCCCAAGCACAATAGTTTTAAAAATAGATTTAAAATTCTAAATAAAAATGTAACATTCCATACAAGAAAATGTTTCTTACCCTATGATCTTTATGAAGGTTTATTAACTAAAAATTTGGCTCTTGACTGCAAATGTTCAAAGTTTCTGGGGCTCCAGATGTGAAAAGTGTAATGGTACTCTGGATTGTAAAGATTACTGACCCTTGGACTAGAATATGCAACGAGCAGCTGACCTGTGAAGCCCAAAGCAATTAAACAGAGTTCCTCTCATATTTAAATCGTAACATAGAGCATAGTACAACTCCTTACTAACAACTCTGTTGATTTTCAGCTCTGTAAAAATAAAAAACTTGACAGCCACCGAGGGTTTTAAAAATGTCAAGGACAAATCATTTTCATGGTGTGATTTGATGGGTTTGTGGCTTCAAGTGGACTGTTTCTTGTTTTTCTTTAAAGATATTAAATTTCCCCCTCCTGTTAGCTTAACATTAGATCCTATCATAAAAGGGAAAAAAGGAGCATCCAGCCCACAGCAGCAGGTCTAACCAACAGGATTCCCTCGCCAAAGGACTGGAAACTGTGGCTCAGCTTATTGCCTAAATCTGCCCTGCATGTTTCACCACAACTGGTTAGGTCATGTATGTACGGCTTTATGCAGTGACTATTTCAGAGGGATAATGATTCATATTGTGAATCAGGCAAATATAAAGGTTCCCTCCTGAGGGCAAACAAAATGTCTAAAATATATTCCTTATATGTTCATTGATTAGATCATGAATGGATATTACATGAATGAATGATACAGCTCTTGAATTTCCAAAAAATCCTTGTTAGTTAGAAAATAAACAATTCAGTTCATCCAAAATGTGTAAAGGGCCCATTTAAGAACCATTAAGATGGCTGCTTATAAATGAGTAACTAAAAAGTCAGTATTTTAACCAGCAATGCTCAACGTATTGTTTGTGACACAAATATTGTTCTAGAATATTTATTTAATTTAAAATGTATGCTAATAAAATATAAAATTAACGGAAAAATAGAGTTAGTGAGAACATTTCTAAAAGTGAGTCTATTTGCACTTAATTTCAGCAGGTAAATCACGTAATCTTACAATGGAATGAGTATTTTTGCTGTAAAAATGAGACTATATATTATGCACTTCAAATAAGAATATAGACCTTTTATTTCTTATTTTAAACATAATTCATCTTATGCTTTCGACAAATCATCTTACTTATCCACTCAAGAAAAAATTTGTTTCAAAATAAATTGAAATATAGACATCAGTTTTTGCAGTTTGTACTCTGTGAAGTATTTTATACAATTCAAACGAAATATGTATTTTGATTATAATAATTACATGACTCCATTTGCTTTGTTTAATGTTTTTTTGTTGTCGGTGAAGCCAACATTTTAAAGTACTCATTTTCCAAACTTAAGTAATTTGAATCTCTCAGGATTATCCTGTTACCATTTTAGAATTAAAACACTTTACAATCTTTCATGCTAAATATAAATGCTAAATTTGACCTTTTTTAAAGAATTAAGTTGGATGAAAAAGTTTTGGGAAAACATGAGACGAATCATGAAAAGAAAACTACTTTTGACACTGAGTGGTGTGAAAACTCTTCACAAAAATCTGAAACACTTCATGCTTTTATCTTTTTTTTAATGAAAGGGTTTCTTTAATTTCTTTCAATAACCGCAACATTCAAAACCTTTAACTGAAATATTAGACCTCAGATAAGTGGTCATTGCTAACATTTAGTTTTTTCTACAGCCCCGTTAAAGAACTGATATAAAAATAAGTACAACTTTCTTAAAGTTTATAAGTGTATTTCACCATCATTAGAGCAGGTTAATAAAACTGTCTGCCAGTGGAATTTGTATTTTGTTCACCAAACTTAAAATAAGATATTAATGAATAAAATATGTTCTTTTCATTAGGTTATTTACTTGCAAAAATCTTTGTCCATTGCTAATAATTTTATATTAAATCAAGATTCGGGAAACTTAATTTTAGTATAATTAAAAAGCTACTGGTCTCATGTCTTAAAACTAACTATTTTAGTTGAATGAGGTTAGGCATCCTTCCGATAGACTTGAAATTAAAGACGTTTCCCTGAAACAACCAAAACGCTGTTTAAACTACACACAAAAGCAAAATTTAATGGATTTAAACAAAATAATGATTATCAGCTTGCTTCAAGTTTTTCAATTTTTTATCCTGAGTACATAAATAATTGCATTTATTTTGCCTACCTGGGTTTAAAGCTTTACCATGGGTTTATTATCTTGCGGACCCCTCAGCTCGTCCTCCGTCTATGGCTCTCACTCTTTGAGTAGCTGTAATGTGGGCATTCCTACAGATAGACCAAACAATATGTGCTCCCTGCCTGTAGACCATTACATCATCAGCATATCCTTATATGGGGCTTTTGCACTGCAGCTACTCACAAAAAGGGGGTGTGCTTGCTTGTAGGAGCCGCAGCTCGTGCTTGAGTGAGACAAACGTTTAACTGAAAGTTTCTGTAAAAGAGAGGGAAAGGTATTTCTTGACGTATGTCATATGTGAAATATCTGTCGGGGCTTTCTTTCAGTGCTCTGGAGGCAGGCTAGGAGGTGAAGAGAGATGAGAGGGTAGAGTTTCAGTGTTTTATTCTGGGTCCTGTCAAATCAAGGCATTAATGGAGTCAAAAGAGAAGGGAACCAAATTATCATTCTGTGAAGTTATGAATTAATTTGGACAAGGATATGTAATTAGAAGCGGTGTTCTTGTACAGTTTTACCGATTAGGGCAATTGGAAAATGTTAAAGGCTGAGCCAGCTAATATCAGGGCTGGTCTAAATGTAGCAGTTTGGACTGATTTCAAACATAGTGAGAAAATAAGCTTTCTTATTTAATGTTTAGTATAGATTTCTGAATAGCCTGATTGTTTTGCGAAACTGATACGAAATTGACAAAATCTAATGACCACTGCAGGGTTAGACCTGCTTTCACTTGGTAAACATGATGTTTTTCTGTAGACGGAGCATAGCTGAAGGTAGAGCAATTCCCCCGAGAATCATAACAACAGTAGCTAGTTTTGTTAGCTTATGTTATATTATTATTTTTTTATTTACATAGATCATACACATGTAAAGTTATCCCGTGTTCACGATTGGGATATAGTATTTAAAAGTAAATTTTAAGGGATGGAACCAGACTGGATGACCCAGTACACACTTTCTAAATGGATGGACAATCTTACGTTCTTCCCAGCGGCAGAAATGCACTTACAATTAAGAGGAAAATACACTGGACCTGTAACAGCGCATTAGCACAGTAAAGTGCCATTGGCTTGTGTTATCATGTCATTTTAAACTGTTCAATTCACTAAGATGCCTGTAATTTAGATTGTAATTTAGGTTTAAGTTCAGGCATGTCCTGTTTGGCCAGGAAGGAACCGGAAAACATAATCTACAATAAAAAAGTATTAAAAAATGATAATCATTGAAGATAGCCATGGATGAAGAAAACTTCATCACTTAGTTGAACAAGAATACAGTCATTTCTGACATACACTAAGTGGTTGCCCGCAAATTTCCCCATACATGTATGGCTCATGAAGTTATTGCTTTTTTGGTCACATTAATTATGTTTTTGATTAAAATTCTTTTGCTAAACCAGAAAGTGTGTCATTTTACTTCTCATGCGCAAAAATGATCCAGAAAGACATTGGCTAAACATAAAAAAAGCGAAAAGAAAACATAAAAAAAGCGAAAAAGGAGAAAATTAGAGAAAGCACAGCTGAAAAGAAGTGCCCTAAAGGGTAAGGAAACAAGGAAAGCAAGAAGCTGCACCTTTAAGTTAGCAACTGTGACTGGTATCTTCACAACGGGAGCAGCTAATAGTAGTAATAATGATGTCAACACCTGTTGGGAAGGGTCCTTCATGAACAACTAGTTTGTATCAGAACTTCAATAAGTAGGCCTAAATCTTAGTCCTATACATGACAGTTCATTTTTTAACCTCTTAAACCCCACTGGGTCGCCGGCGACCCAGTGGACCTTAAGTGGGAATAATAATTAAGAATGCATAAAATCAACCGCTAAAATTTTTGCCAGCAGGTGGAGCCATTGTGCGCAGCTCCAAGCTAACACCAAAAGTTCAAAGCCCCACTGGAACTGTTATAGCTAGAGGTCTGATTTTTTTTGCATTTGTGGTTGACATGATGTAGACCAAATATAATACAATAAAACCTGCCTTTTCTCAACAATGTCTTTATTACTGCTGTTCGAAAAAGACCTATCATTTCCGAGAATAATAAACAACAACTTTGAGTCATGTTTGAACTGATGCACGTTGGTCTGTGTTCTAGTCCCCCAGTTTTAATTTATATATTAGGAAACTAGACGGTGTTAGCTTTCAAATAATGTATTGCACATGTAATTTGGGCTAAGTTATTTGCTTTTCCATTTGGGTATGCAAAATAGGCGAGGATTACCCAAAATGAGGTGGATGTTAAGAGGTTAAGTAAGTCTCAAATTTTGTTTATTTTTGCTTGAGGATAAGAAATACTTTTTTTTAAGTGTTTCCTGTTTTTATTTGTATTGAATTTCCAGAAAAAGTTCAGGCCTTGGGGGCTCCTACGTCAGTGAATATGGATCTTCTCATTGCAACATGTACCGAGGCCACGACTCACAATGGGCTATATGCCCAACTCCACTTCTTCCTAAACTTCAGCCAGCTCCTTTGTTTCCTGTCTTTTATTACTGAGCAAAATTATATAATTATTTGTTTGGTACAAATATATAATTCCCCATCCTATCCATCTGTTGTCTGTTCCTGCTTAACCAAGCTGTGTTTGGTTACTATTATTGAAAACAAAGGCTTGCATAATCCAAGTTTACTCGCTATCTGTTTTGTAATGATTAAAACTTTTGTTGTTTAAACAACACAGGAGTTTTCCACATGGTTAATGGAAAATAGACGAGAACATAAATAAACTTCTGACTTCAAATCTGCCACAGTTCAACATGTGCAACTGCCTTATTATGACTTTTTTAATATTGGAAAGAAACATGGATTGTAGATACATGACATGTAGATACAGACATTGGTTTTTAAAAGCACAGGTATATAAGCAGGAATTGAGGGTCTATGGTTAAAATATAGTTTAACTGAATATATAGTATATATATATAGTTCATCTCTTGCTTCCCACATGTATTTTCCCTGACGTTTAATGGATTTAGTTTGGTTTTCTGTAATTTAGAATTTTACTGGATTTTTGCCTCAGTTGCCTGTTAGTTTCTGATGTTATGATATGAGCCGAGGTGTGATTCATTTAAAGAAGGAGCAAAATTGATGACATCCGAAGCCTTTTTACCATGATACCACCTGACCATTTCAGGAAGTGGTTCAGACCCCGTGAGAACTTCAACAGGCATTTAAATAGCCTCACTACTCAGTTCCCCATCAGAGTGGCTGTCAGTTGGATAGAGTTTAGATATACTCTAAGAATCGATTGGTTAAAAAAACAACCAATCTAGTTGGTTTATTCTATTTTGGTTAGATTAAACAATGTAATGACCAAAATCTGATTAGACCACTGGTTACAGTTTTAAAATTAGTGTTAGGTAGTATTGCTTTTTTTTGTAAGAAGTTACCATTGCTAGTGGCGTTAGCTGTAAGACATTGACTTCCACCCCTGAGGTTGTTAGTTCGAGGTCCACCTCAGATTTTCAAAGTTGTGATAATACTATTTTGGCTAATGTGACCAATTGCTAATAGTTTGCCCTTGAAAAAATACTGTATAGATTGGGTAAAAACACTAGATTGGTTGGTTTAGCTTAAAGATTGGTTGAAAAACATAACTTCAGACATCACGAGTCTCCCGGAAGTTCCGGAAGTCTCCCTGATATAGATAGTTGATCACAGATGCCTGCGAGTTGGATAAATTATCCTGCACCTGTCCAAAGTGATGCCCTGTTCAACCAGCATTCTGGGCAACTCTTTGTGAGAGAGCTGATTGCATTAGATCAATAACTTCCCATATGGTCTAGCGGTTAGGATTCCTGGTTTTCACCCAGGTGGCCTGGATTCAACTCCCGGTATGGGAATGCTTCTTCTTTGGGCGAGTTGGCCTAGTGTTTAGCACTAGAAATCCCAAACTTAAGGGACTTTTCATCACCCTCGAATCCCCCCAATAGTTTTCATAACTCATGAATATGAATCCCTTTTCAAATGTAAATGCCCCATTATCGCTGTGGCTGGAGAAACATTCCACCCCCTTCAGTTTCAGTTTTAGCTCAAGTCTCTCTCTTTGAGTGTTTTACCTGAGAGCAGGGGGGAAAAAATCATATTTGTAATTAAATATAACTAGGTCTACGTCATTAGTGTCGCCAACACCGCAATGATTTCAGCGGAGCCACCAGCGCAGCGATCAGACAATAACTGATCTGTAAAATGAAAATAGCTGCATGAGCTGGAACGCTATAGAAAGCAACAATATTTATACAACAATGACCATTTATGCAATAATGACCATTATTTATTTGGGGGGAATATAACTCAAGCGATCTCTCCTCTCCCTCTCCTCCGCTGCAGACAGCATCGTGAAACTGCAGTAAAGTTGGAAATATATTCACACATTCAGATTTTCCGGATTAATAACTCGTCGGCGGATGATTTTTTCTACAAAACAGACACCTCTCCGCAACAAGAGCAAGGCAGACAGTGAGCTACAACCGTAGTTTCCTCAAAATGAGTCTCCTATCGCACTGAGAGAATTACATTGGACCCTATGGGGAGCTCGCTGCTCCAAAAATGCTCCGTCTGCAAGTTGCAAAATAATCAGAGAGAAATATTCAAAAGCGTCACCAAGGAGAGGTGGATTATTATCACATTTATTGGATTCAAAAACAATACTTTTCTGAGGAATTTCCAAAAGCCTAAATGACAAATAGCACCTCTATTATTAGAATAAGTATAAAATGAGCAATGACTACATTATAGATGAATGTAGTGCCTCCAAACTTGTAGGCTACACAGATAATCTCATCTTGATCATACTACAACTCTTACTTTGGGAAGATAGGCCAAACTGTATTTTTTGAGATTTTTTTCTTTGTTATTATAAGCATATAATAGCCAATATTTATACTATAGATCATTGTAGTGCCTCCAAACATAGATAACCTCATCTAGTTCACACTACAACTGTTACTTTGGGAAAATGTGCTAAACTCTATTTTTTCAGATTTTTTCATTGTTATTATAAGCAGGCCTGGTGTGCAATCTCTGCAACAGGAACCACAGCACTGAGCGTTGTGTGCACTGCACAAAGTATACCCGTTACAAATGCAGGAAGGACTCACCTTGGATTTGTAAAAACTGCTAAATGGGACAATTGTAGCTTCATATGTAGTGCTTTATGTAGTGGGTGAAATAAATGTTACTCCAATACTGAAATCATACTGTTTGTAATTCTCTAAGCTGAAATATTGAATGACATGAAAAGGTTAGAACAGACAAAATACAATTATTCTCTAAGCATTTCTTTCTTTCATATAGTGAGCTTTGCAATATGAATGAGTCTGTTGGTGAATGGACAATATAAATAGGCTCTGTCTTGCCTTGTTGGATAAGCATGGTTATGACCTGTTCTCAGCTCAGAAACTATGACCTGTATGATATCTGGTTGTTCAATAGGTTTGCCTAAATAAAAGATTAAGATATGACTTATCAAGATATTCCTGCAAAAAGGTCTGATGTTGCAGGGGCAGGTAATGAAAAGTGTTTGGAGCATGCTCTGTTTCTGACGCCTCTTTGTTTTAGCCTTTATCCAGTCTCATGTAGAAGGCTGGTCATATTAGAGATTATTTGCGTTACAACAAGGACAGTTAGCAAGGTAGAGTGAATACACAAACTTGAAGAGGGGATGGGGGCTTGCAGGAAAACTGGAATTCTCCGGGACATCTAGTGTTAGGGCATAGGGCTTTGAATCCTGAGATTGTGAGTTCGATCCCCCACTCCGACAGACTGCCACTCTGGGTCCCTGAGCAAGACCCTTAACCCCACACTGCTCCCCGGGCGTCGCATAATGGCAGCCCCAAGGGGATGGGTTAAGTGAAGAGAAGTAATTTCCCTCTGGGATTATTAAAGTATAAATAACAAACAAGTCACCTCAAAGCTGTGCATCCTATGAAACGGCAGAGCCTTGAGTAAAAACGAAAATATAGGACTAATTTTACAGCGGAATATTCCTAAGTATATCCACGTCTAGTGAAGGTGAGGAACAGTTGCGATCTAGACCAAATGTATGAGGGGGCCAGCGTGTTTTCAGGTGGGCACAGAAAAGCATGAAATAAAAAACAGGGCAAGAGATTCAAATATATTGAGAGAGCTGCATGGATGTGAAATTCTTTTCAATTAGGTTAAATAAAAATTCCAATTCTATCAGGCCAATATACTCTTATAATTTATAATTTTACATATTTTTTGACTTAATTTAAGTTAAAAAATACGGTTTTCTATAAAATTTGAAATAGAACTCAAGAAAAACTGTTAAATTCATCTGAATAAAATCAGAGCATTTTTTATTTATTTGTTGTGAAAAATAGAAAAAACATTTAGCAAAAGAAAACTTTGATCCTATCTCAATACCACTGAAGCTATCACCTTATTGTTTTTGAATAATTAGTAAAACAGAATTTGTAATGAAACAATGAAATAGATCCAAATGACCTATCAGTAATCATGTCTGTTCCAGCGCATAACATCATTAGAATTTCTTTTAGTAATACATCTTCAGTACAGGGGCCATACCAGGGGCCAGGACATGATCTATAAGGGCACTGGCCCCCATTGGCCCCTGTCTAGAACCGGCCATGGAGAGGAATGATGACACTGTGGCGAGGTGCACTGTATGCTGAAGTCCCATGAAAAACAGAAAGCACAACCGATGTTCAAGGCTACAAGATTGAAAGTATTGAAAATTGAAAATAAAAGACCAATACTGTTCTGTTTTGTGTTTAAGATATTACTGTTAGCTAATAAACAGTTGTTGAAAAGTTGCTGGCCTTAAGTGTGTATATATGGGCACAGTGCGGATCCGTTGTCCCCGGGGGGCGAGGGGTATGGGGATAAGCATCTCCTTGAAATGAGTTTTTGGAACTTGGGATGTCTGTAACTTCCAACCCGATTAAAACCAAAAGCTACAGAAAAACAATTATATTTGAATAAAACTGACCAACACCTTTTATTTCGCTTATCATTGCCCAATTTGCACAAACACTTTCACTGTCTGCTTCAACTTATTTCACTAAAATGTCAGAAAACAGTGTACTTTTTTTTCTTACATTTTAAGCAAAGAAACCTTATAAAAGATTTTATCATAAACACCAATTATTAACAATTTCAAAGGAAATTAAGGAAAAAGACAAGAAAAAAACGATTGCAAAAAATCACACATTATATTACTAACTGTAGTTCTACACTCCACCAGTAGGAGGTGACATGTTCAAATGAAGCTTCATGAACTGTGGGGATCGTTGAAGCAATTTGGCCAAACGGTTCAATGCCTCATGAAGCTTCATCTCATCATCACCACATTAGTCCTTAATTAAATCAGGAAAACTCATCTCTGCATTTGGGTCCTCAAAGCTTCCACCCAATCTGACAACTGTAGTGTTAATTAAAGGAAAGAAATTAACACACATAAGGAAAAAGAAAAAAAAATTTCAAATAAAATTGGTGTCTGTTAAAGGATGAAACAGTTTTTTGCATTGCTACATGGTTAGTTGTTATGGTAACCAGACACTTGGAAGAGTAAAGCAAAAACATTTTTTCATATTTAAGAATGCTAACAAAATATTGGAGAAACCTCACATCAGGAGGAGGATTAAGATAACTGTTTGTGTATCACCTAGCAACCAAATGGAGCAAAGATTTACAAACTGAAGACAATAAAAGCAGAGACGAATGTTTCATATTAATGAATGCTTGCAAAAAAAACATTGTTAGACGATTCCAATAGATGGATAAACACATATTATGTTATATTTCTATCGGTCTTTACAGAAAGAAATTACTAAACATAGATAAACTATATTTCTGTTTATGGACAAAAACCTTTAACATTGCTTCATAGCTAGCTTTGATTAAAATTCTAAACTTGAAAGAGTAAGTTTCAAGTTTAGAATTTTGGATATGTTTCATATCCAAGGATGCTAACAAAAAAAAACATTGTAGCTCAGATCAGGGGGAGGATTAACACAAAAGATACCCCGATCTTATGTTTCTGTTTGCATATAACCTAGCATTGCTACACAGCTACATTCCAAAATTAGAAGACAATAAAACAGAAACAATCAATTGTTAGCTAAGTTAAAGCTTATTCATACATTGAAAATTATGCTCACATGTGTCCTAGAACAAGTAAAATGAAACTTGTCACCTTCGCCTGTTTAACTTCCTATTTCCTATTTTTTTTTTTGTAAACTATTATTACGACCTGATCATGAACACTACTGGATTGTAGTCCTTTACCACCAGTTTTATTATTGTGATTAAATTAAAAGGAAACATAATTCAAGACAAGAACTTAAAGTACTGGGTAAAAGGGAGTGGAATGAAGAATAATCTTAATATCATAATATTATCTGATGCCTTTCCCTAAAGAAATAGTTTAAGGAAGAATTTTTACTTTAAATACAAAAGGCATAAATAATCACAATATACATAATGTCTTTGTGCATACTCTTAAACACAACATAACTTTTATGATGATTATTTACTTTGCATGAAAATCAGGCACAACTGACATGTACTCTTAACCTTCTACTCTGTAATGTAGACAAAACATAAGTTATAGTGTTTGGACCAGAGTCTTTGAAAAAGAAGCTGATTAGTCAGGGAATTTATTTGGGATTAAATTGATCTCAGATACTAAAGTAACAAAATCTTGGTGTTATTTTTGATCAGGACTTGTCATTTAAATCCCATATCAAAGAGGTTTCTAGAATTTCCTTCTTTCATCTGCGGAATATTACAAAAATTAGAAATATCCTGTCCAGGGGTGATGCTGAGGAACTAGTCATGCATTTGTTACTTCAAGGTTGGACTGATGTAATTCTTTACTATCAGAGATCCACAAGCTGTAGTTAAAAACCTTCAGCTGATCCAAAATGCTGCAGCCAGAGTTCTGATGAAAATTAAAAAGAGAGATCATATCTCTCCTATCCTGGCTTCTCTTCATTGACTTCCTGTTAAATCAAGAGTAGAATTCAAAATCCTCCTTCTCACATATAAAGCCTTAAATGGCAAAGCTCCATCTTACACCAGTTATAGTCTGTGAGGCAGACACCCTGTCTACTTTTCAAGGTTAAATGCTTTAAAAATTGTTTATGAAAGACTATAATCTACTAGTTCCTCAATTTAACTGCAAAAAAATTGGGATTTGTAGCCTCTACATAGTTTTTTCCACTTATTCTTCTTAGGGCTCTTTTTTTATGTAAATTGATTGAATAAATGTTTTACATGCTCTTCCCCAAACATTTACACAATATGTTAGATAAGGATCAGTCACTATTGTATAGAATATGCAATACTTTGTTACTTTGATACTGAATTGCAAATGTCTTTGATAGTTTTACTCTGGTATAAATGATGTGATTCTAATCAAGCATGACTCCCTGAAACCTAAGTTCTCTTAGGCTGATGGAAGTTTTAAAAATGAAGTTCATTTAGGCGTTGGATGTAGGAGTTTGCCCTGAAATCGAAGGATTGACGGTTCAAGCCCCGGCTCCGACTTTCAGTGTCATTGTGTCTTTGGGTAAGACACTTCACCTGCATTGTCTACTGATGGTGGTCAGAGGGCCCAGTGGCGCCAGTGTACGGCAGCTTTGCTTCTGTCAGTAAGCCCCAGGGCAGCTGTGGCTACAATGTAGCTTGCCACAGTGTGAGTGTGTGTGTGAATGGGTGAATGACTGAATGAAGTGTAAAGCGCTTTGGTCACGTCTCCTGACTTGAAAATCAGAATCAGAAATACTTTAATAATCCCAGAGGGAAATTACTTTTGTTACACGCTCCAGTTACAGTTTTATATAATATATACACACATCCACTATACAATATAATAAAGATAAAAAAATAAGAATAAAAAGAGATAAAGTATATACACATATAGCTCTGCTGTATATATATATCTGTACGTATATCTATGCATATGTAAAAACTAAATCCAAATAAAGTGAAAATCCAAGTAAAGTGATAAATCCAAGTAAAGTGATGCGTGACGTGCAAAAATAGTGCATAAATGTCAATTACGGGGGGCTTTATAAGTACAGGCCATTTACCATGTAAACCTAGTAGATTTTTATCCCATTTATGCCCTCTGTGTGAACGTAGCGTTGCACTATCAATTTCAGTACCGTTAATAGAACTTGTAAATCCAGCTGTTCTTATCTCTATAACTGAATATCATGAAGTTAGCTTTTTCCAATATTGAACAGTCGTTTTTTTTTTTTACATTTATCCTTTTTAAAAATTCTTTTGACTACTTTTTCAAATAATTAAACAGGTTTGTAAACAATACAAGATTTTCCTGCCAGTTCATAGCTAGCAGGCACACTACGCTGTATTAATGTTGGTTCTTGGTTGGATATGGGTTTCAACGCTGGACAACCAAAAGCCAACGTTAGTATGTCAACGTCTAATGTCAGTTAAAATATCAAAAGGTGTTGGATTGTGACCCATATCCAATGTCTGCTCAACGTTGAGTGCTAATGTTTATATTGAGAAAGCATCTAAAATAAATCTAACTAAATTTTCTTTATAAAATCCAATTTCAGTGCAACTTTGGGGTAAAACATTTTTCAACTTTACATGGACATTAACTGCCTGGGTAGCTGTAACTTATGCATGCCTCAGTAAAACATCCCTACTCATATCACAATGCTGATTTTTGTCAGTTTTTTCAGGTTGTTTTCAGTAAAGTCTGTGTATAGTGGACATTTGAACAAATCTTACCACTGTGAGCAACCCTTCTTTCATATGATGGGAAAGTTTTGTGTCTGTCAAGGAGTTGGCTGCTAGTCTGTCGGCATCTATTGTTGGATGAAAAATAGAAGCATTTCCTTAAAGAATCGTCTTGATGTTGCAGGAACGAATCAGCAAGTTGTTCTTGAAAAACCAGCACTTACGTTTGATGTAAGGTGATAAGGCATGACGTATTGTATGTCTACAAAACAGTTTGTTAAGAGACAGGGTTTCTCTGTCAGTATGCACTTTTAGGCCAGATGACAAATGTTGTATGACAAGGCTAAATGTCTTCCTTCCTCTAAACCGCTGAATCAAATATGTCATGGCTCCACAATGGCTGAGGTAATGGCTGCTGAATGTTACCAGCTTTGCCAGGCAAGCTGATGGAAATACTTGTGGGATTTATTTAAAACGAGGGTTCAAGACTCTTATATAAAGCATAATGGATAAAGAGATTCAAGTTAAGCAAGTTGAAATGGGTTTTGTAACAAAATTGCCAAGAGTTCAGCCGGGCTGGACCATCACAAGAGATGACTCAACGTCTAACGTGTTCTGTTGCTAATGCCTTTTGATGACACAGTTTAACATCAGGCATACTTTAATGAGGGGGAACAATAGTAAGATAATCACAGTTATTTCCGCTTCAAAGGATGATCCTTGATGCCTAAAAATGAATGTGGTCTTGAGTATTGTTTTAGAATCATCTTAGAAAATGATTTAAGCTGTAAAAATGCAACCCGATAGCTTATGTAAGAAATTGGAATTAATCAAAACACTTGGAACTAATTTGAGGAGACAGTTTTTGGAGGACAATGAATGAGGCAGTGTAGAAAAGGTTTTTCTAGGCAGAGAAGGCAAAGCAAAGCCAAAGATAGCAGGAACTTCTCAGCCGTGCCTATGAAAACACACGGAATTTGGTCTGGTTTGGAGACAGATGGACCAGACTATTTGTTATGCTCTCTATGTCAGGTGTCATATATTTAATAAAAATTTTAGAAAGTGTGATATAAGAGGAACCTAAACCTAAAACCCTTCCCCTGTTCTTAGTCCTCCTGCAAACTCAAAATCCTATCATTAGGATGAATTAGAGAAACTTTTCCCTCCTACATATATAAAGCACTGCTTGTGTAAAAGTTGTGTAATACAACGTTTGATTTCATTCACCTCCACTGACATTGTTGTGCAGTGTTTGGAGACTCACAATCCATCAACCCCTTCGATGAGGCTCCTACTCTAAACTCTGATGTTTGTTCCCATTCCTTTGTAACACAATGTTTGCTCTTGGAACAAACAGTTTGGTCATCCAGAGTTGGATTCTATTTTGGGACCTGGACATATTGAGGGCTCTGAGTAATGCACACTTGAAACAGATGTCGGGGATCAAACACACGAGCAAGCCACATGAACATGTTTGCTGTGACAAGCCTCTGCTAGATGACAAATAGTAGGGAGATGAAGAGGTATTGTGTAACCGCTAAAGAATGACTCTTGCTCTGACACTGTGCAGAATAATGTGGAGGTTTGAGCTTCAGCTTTTAGAGCAGTTAAGTATTGAGACATAGTCTTCAACAAACACTTGATGGAACTTAAACTGTGTCCGAAAGACGGAAATAGGTGAAGTGGTCAACTTTAGATCTAAAAAACATGTCTAAAACCAACTGCTTAGTTTTGAGACAGTAAAAGGGTCACAAGAAAGCTCAATTCATATTTCACTATGTTCAAACAGCAGGTTTTAATGCTTAATTGCAATTTTTTTCTGTCAGATGTGTGACTGTGACTGACAACTATTTCAAATTGTGTGTCTGAAGCGACCCGCATGCGCAAAAAAACAATAAAAAGACGTGTCAGATGTCAGTGTCTATGGATGGATTTGAAGCTGTTAAACAGTGGAACATCGGGATGATACAGCAGACGATGTGAAAAAAGGAGACAGAGGAGAAAGAGAGCTAAACTATTAATTATGCCTCTTTGAGGAGCAGAGGCAGCGAAATCTATGGGGAGATTTTTTTAGCTGAAGCATTGTTGTCTACTGACCTGTTACAGTGTGACCCTTTAAGTTTTTTGGGGGGTTATTGTAACAGCCCAAATAGGTATTCATAAAAAATTATATACTTATTAATTTAAAAAATTAAATCTGATTTAAAACCAAATAAAATCTGGCACAGATCGGATTTGAAAAAGTCAAATTCCATTTGAATTGGCCTGTTCACACAGTCATGAAAGAATCTTAAAATCGGATTTGGGCCACATTTGTCAACCGTTTGAACAAAGCCATAATATACTTTGTGATAATTATTTGTACTTACGTGATACCAATTATTGAACACAAAGTCCAACATAAGTATTTACATTTTACATAAAACATAGCTGAATGCATTTTAATTAGGAAATTGTAAATAAATTCTCTATTTTTGTTCTCAGACCTAAAATACTGAAGTGAAAAATTTATCCCTAGCTAACTATATATTAGGGATGCACGATATTGGGATTTTGGCCGATATCCGATATGCCGATATTTTAAAACTCATGCAGCCGAGAACCGATATCGATACCGATGTTAAAGCTGGACAAAAATAAGTAGTCATTGAAAATAGCAGTTTTGTTATCTGTTTCTGACACTTTGAAAAATAATATACTTAAATATATTTTCTTATGCTGATATCAAATAGATTTTTAAAAACGCGGTATCGATCTATTTTACTGTGACATGAACCTGGATGTCAACATCAGGTGGGCCCATTCCATTGAACGGCCTTTAGCCTGATCAAAATTTGTTTAGCAATCGGAAACATTTAGGTGTTTCAGCGTTTCACATTACTTTAAATGTCTAGCAAAGAGTATTTAAAAATGAAACACCTGGGTTTAACTAAACAAGAGGGTAAGAGTTTCCAAATGCCAAAGGAACACAGCGATTAATACGTTACAGCTGGGAATTAGAGATTCTTCCCTAGCCGATGGCCTGAATTGGGTTGTTTTCCTTAAACATCTAAATCAATTGGGACAACAATGCCAGGATCCATTACACTCATATTGTGAAAGAGTGTTTAGGTGAGACACTATTGTTTCCCTGCATAGCCTAAATTTTAAATCTTTAACTTTGACAATAGGTATGGTTGAAAATGCTTAAAAAACAATGCAATGAACAACTTGCACTGTAATAAAAGATGAAGTTTATATAAAAACATCTTATGAGAGAAATGGTGGTGTGAACTATTCTGCACCATTAAAATTCTAAATATTTCATTTTAGCTCGCTTTCTGATGTTAAAACATAAAAATATCAAACAGGTCAAAATGTTGCACTACATTTTTACAAAAAGGAAGGATACTGTATTTAATAGTAAAAAAAGAAATGAAATTGACCCTCAGGTTGTATAAAAATCATTTCCTTTATAGCTAGAATCATATAAGGTGCACTTCTAAAAATGTATAACAGGAATCAATAGAAAGCAAGAGACATTAATGTTTAAACCAGATGGAAGCTGGAGATATCGCAGAAGGTTCCTGTCTGGCAAAGATTCCCACAAGCGTCTGATTGCAGCTGAACCAGACAGTGCAAGACAAAGACACACAGTCACCTTCTCCACTAAGTGTGATCTTTCTGTTTAGTTTAATATCTGGTGTGCATCGCACTTCTCCTGGACAAGGTCTGGTCTTGTTCAGCACTCTCAGCGCCATCTGACACACACATGCTTGTGTGATACACAGCCCAGGGCTTGGTTACCTGACATGAATGTATGACATCATCGGCTTGTAATCAGCTCCATATGTCTGCTTCCCTCTTCCTCCCCCTCTTTGGAGTCCGTCTCAGGACTGCTTTTTTCTTCTTTTTCTTTTAAATCCACCCATGACTTTCCCTCCATGTTCTTAAATTTGTAATTTGTTTAAACCCTTGTCATCAAATTTGTTCTCTCTTTAACTTTCCAAATTTTTCCACACTGCTACTCGTCTCTTGTCTCTGATCTCAGCCTGGGCCCTAACATATGTTCAGCCATTAAAAGGCTCATGATTTCAATTGCCAGCTTAGAAAATCTCATGAGGATGTTTGCTGGCCTTTTATGGCCAAAATTGGATTTTATGGCCATTCTCTGGCTTTAGACCCTTTGTTATGATGGTAACTTCCGGAGTCTAAATTACTGCATTACAGCATATTCAAGGAAGGCAAATTCTTTTTTGGTAAACTGCATTAACATTATGACTTTCACCATTTCCTTCCCGTTTGAAGACGTCTCTGCAGCTTTCATTATAATGTGTCACTTGAAAAATTCTTTGCTCTGCAAGAACTTCTTTGTTCTCAGTAAAAAACAAGAACTGGGTCTGCATTGTAAAAAAAAAAACAATACGTCCTGGTAATTTTCTGCCAGGACCTTTTCTATTTGTTTTATTTTTCCTGTGAAAAAAAAAATCCCCTGATTCTCTAACATAAATTGTTTTAAAATGTTGCCAATTGTCGTCATAACTCTCTTACCTAAACGGCTCTGATTAATATTGTTTAAAAGATCCATAAAAACTAATTACATTAAATTCCTTTAAATAAATAAAGTACTTTATAATGTGAATTTATGGCATTTCTTACAGTTTGACTTTATTGTGGATCGTCTTTAACCCTTTATAGTTTCAGTGAAATCCTTTGAAAATCAACATTTCAAGCAAATAGTGTTATTGGAATCCAGGATGAGAACTTATTAAAATATGTATATTTTGATGGCAAAAACAAATGTCAATGTAATAACAACGAACGCCAACTTGCTAGAATATATTAAGAAAAATAACAAAAGTGCTTCTATAAGAAATTCATGAAAAACACTCTGAGAGAGAAAGAAACAAATTTTTTTTGGTACAACAAAACCTTAGAGGCATTAAGGCTGATACTGGCACATTTTTTGTTTGATAAAATCTAAATATAACTGTTAACTAGGCTTATTAACTTTTTGTGCTTCTAGAACTCAATGAGGGCCTGGTGGACTCCATTTCTAAGGGGTATGCAAGTGATCAAGAACGGTAACTTGCCCTATGAAGGGTTAAGGCACATGTAATGTAAAGTTTGCGAAAAAGGGTCGAATATAAACATTTGCTAATAGAAATCTTTTATGAATGGAACTTTTGTTTCTAAAAACTTTTTTCTACTTGCCAATACCAAGATCCATTCAAATCTGATTTTAAACGATTGTCCTATTTAGATTAAACCGGGCATACACTGTGCGATTTTGTTCAGTGCACGCATCTGCTGCTCACACTGTACGACTAAACGCAGGGTTTAGTCGTACAGTGTGAGTTCACAGCTCACGATTTATGTTCGGCCCGATGCTCTCATGCGATCTATCTGCTCACACTGTACGACTAAAAGCCACGTCGGACTCAGTTCCGCAGTGAGATCGAGCTGCTCTGACTGGCCTGACTGGAAGCCAAATAAATAGAAGGGGAATATTAAGCTCACTATAGTGAAACGCGCTGCCTTGGCAGTTTGTGCAATTCTGTGCTGAAAGCCCTGAAAAGAAAAGGCAGCGACGTATTTGGAAAAAAGACATGGCTGAGCAAACGTGGCTACTACGGTCTGTCAATTTTACAGAAAGAACTGCTTTTCACTCATTGCTGCTGTGTTTACATCTGAGAGGAAGAAGAAAAAGAAGAGTCCTTGTTTGCGCACTTAGCGATTTGCCCACGATTCCTGATCGAGAGGTGGTCGTGAGAGGCTGATTTGCCGCTCGTATCCCCCTGTACAATACACGACTGACGACGCGCGATCAGGCTGAATGTCGGCCCGATTGAAAGATTCTTGCACGACGGGAAAATCGGCCCGAAAATCGCACAGTGTACGCCCGGCTTTAGCAAAAAAATAAAAAAAACTCTGGAGAATATGATAGCTGAAGGGACTCAAGAGGGAAAAGATGTAAGCATAGCCTTTCGGGGCTATTTGTATAGATATGTGGGTTCCAAAATAATCAGTTAACCTGCTAACTGGTCAGACCAAAATCAAACATTAAGTCAGGCTCTCTTTTTTAAGCCTCTGGATGGTTCAGCACCATTTGAATGATGGACAGTAACCCTATTGTGGAAATATGAGGCTGCAAATTTGGAAGCAGCGCTACATGCATCCTGTGGAGGCATGTAGCGCTACATCAATATATACCAGGTTAATACAGATGTACAAAAGTCTGGAAGAAGATCCAAGTTGTTTTCCACTCATTAAGAATTCAATTCACTGGTTTATTTATTTAGTGTCAATTTACAGCACATGTTATCTTGAATCAGATTGGTAAAATGTATTCTATCTAAGGCAACCCAGCTGATGGATTAGCATTTAGTGACAGTAGGTATTCGCTTGCACACAAAACATGCATAAAGGAAAATATAATTCTTTTGACATAGTAAACCTCCAGAAGGACCAGGCTCAGTGGGAGTGTCCCTCCAGTGAGGCTGTCTATAATGTAGCCTAAGTGATAAGCATTGCATTTAACCTTGAACTACTTAATTTATTTACAGTTTTGGTCATGGTAAGGTTTAAATTTGAATACAGTTTAAAACGAGTTGTTAAATTAGCTTTATAGGATTATGTAATAACAGGTGTTTCTTTATACACCTAGCCCCCTTGGAACAAATGGTTCCTTCCACCCGAGTAACGATGAAAACATCATCCGAGAAAGATGCAAGATTATAGGTGGGAGTCAGTCTTACAGCTTAAGATGAAGGGCTGTCTAACAGAGAAAGAAGCTATAATTTACAGACTAACAACAGCCATTGGCTAACAAACAATGACAATTGCAGGTAGGGAGAAAATAAAGAGAGGTGCTGGAGCATGTGCTTGAGACGAGGCATCAGCGGAGGTTTGTCCCTCAGTTGGTACAGCTGATAATCATTACCCCCCTCCCATCCGGCTTTGACTTTGATGTAAATCAAGGATGCTTAAAGGGGATGCGGTGATCCCTGTTTGCAAAGACGTGGGGGATTTGTGTTGAGGGGCTCAGCCACTGGCTCACTCGGCAGCCATAACTTCATAGACCAACAAAAAATGGAAGAAAGCTTTGTACGATCGATGCTACAACAGTAAAATATACCTCCCATTAATTTCACAGGAATGAGAGGATGGGATATCGTGCACAGCTGTTAGGTAAGCAGGGTGGATCTGCCTCTTAATACCCTTGAATAGTTTCCTGATGGATTAGCATTGGTTTCAAGTGGTCCGTGGAGACATATAAGAGCTGCTCTTTCATCTATTTTCAAAAAAAGTGATCCTGATTGGTCAAGTCATAATCCCTGGGATAGTCTTTACTATTTTCTCCCACCTGTAATATTTTATACCTTCGTGTAAATCAGGCTGTTTTTTCTCCAGATAGAGTCTTGGTACACAAAGGTGAAAGGAAGGTGCTATTTTTCTCAACGCACTCCCTATCTGCTTAAATCTCTTGATGTTTGGTTTCCACATAGGCTGTGTTGAAAAAGAGAGGCTCTCTTATGAGCAGCAGCAATTAAAATGATCCAGCCCTTTCTATCCAAATTCAGCTTGCTTAAAGTAAACCTAAGCTCAATTCTCCGACAGAATATAAGCACCGACTCATTTCACCTCCCACTTATACTCTGATAACAGATGGGGGAACCCAAATGTCTACTTAACAAGAGGCCAGCGGCAGAGGAAATAGTGGGAGGAAAATTCTCCACAGTAACTTAAAGACAACTCCTCCCACACACGTCGTAGCATCTTTAAACACAGGAAATGAGATTCTTTATTTTGTCACTCATTCATGAATATGCTTACAAGAAAAGAAAACTATAATATATTCTACTTTTAAGACCAACTTAAAACTTTCCTTTTGGATAAAGCTTACGGCTAGAGAAGCTCAGATTATCTCTACATGTTGCTATAGGCTTAGGCTGCTGGAGGACACAGGGACCAATTTTGCTCTCTCTGCTTGATTCTACTTCTATTCTCCAGCTCTGCAGTATATGGTAGTTGAACTTGTAACTTTATGTTCCCTCTGCTTGTTCTCATAAAAGTAGTTTATTCTGGTCTGGTCCTTCTTGGCTGAGACTTCATCCTGGAATTAAATATTAAATTAATTCTCTCCTAGACATAACTATCGGTTCCATTCATCCAAACTGTATGTGCTCTTTAAACTGAAACTGGAATATATTTGTTATCCTGCTATTGTTTAGTGTTAGACCTATAGTTCAAACTAAATAGTTAACTCTTCAAGCTTTGACGATGAAATAATTGACAGAAAATAATATTTTTTAAAGATCATTTTTAAGTCCCAGCGGCCTTTTTCGATAGTATTGAGACAAAAAATTGGGATAGGAGAGGGGAGAGACATTCGGCAAAGGCCAGCAGGGCCAGGACTTGAAGCTGCAACAGCTGGAATATGAGTAATGCACTCTACCTACATGACATAGCAGCACCCCAAAAATTAGGTTTGTCAATGAATTTTTTTTTTTGTATAAGTTAAATTAGATAATTCACTTGCATCAGTTTTTATATGTAGGCATTTCTGTATAAACATTTAAAGGTTTTCTGTTCACTACATATGTACAAGATTGTGTAAGTCAGGGTTTTTTATGAACACAAATGTCACACTAATGATGCAAATGTCTCAAAAAACTTATGTATTAAATATGATACACTTGGCTTTAAAGAGTTAAATTCAAAAATAAAGAATGCCTGTTTGTGCTAAAGTGAGGCATGTTTTAATTAACGTATACAGTAAATATGCATGGTTAGAGCTTTCTTCTGCTTCAGCACGACTTTGCTCGCGATTTCCAGCTCAAAGCCAATTTTGTAACAGGTTTATGCAGGAAAAGGCCATACAAGAAGAAAAGATGAGACATTATCTTGAGATGAAGAGACGTTCTCATTAGGGGTGTAAACAATAATCGTTTTGTATCGATGCATCGATCCAAAAGCCGACAATCCGATGCATCGACACGTCCGCAAGATAATCGATTCATGTTTTTTTTTCCCTCCGGTCTATTTTTATCTATTTGCTCCTGGGCGTAATTCTCCCTCCCGTGCTGCGATGCCGCTAAACCTATTTTGCCCTCCTACCGCGCTTCCTGGTTATACTCTTACAGCAGTTTGTTGCAGCAAGCTTCACACAGACATTTTTAAATTATGCTCAGTATTGAAGCGTGGTCTGAGCTACATGCTGTGGGTCTAGATACGGCCGAGGCGGTGAGGAAGTGGGGACGAGTTTAGTCCGACGACGGAGGGAAATGAGGGCCAAAAAGAGCGGAGATTCAGCTGGAAAAAGGGTCCCAGCGGTCTCGCGCACCTCACTCTTCTAGCGGGTCAAACTTCACGAGTTGTTTTCCGCAATTTCGGTCATAAAAACAAAATAAGCCGGCCTCCTGTCTGGTGCACTGTTTGCGGTCAGCTACAATCTGGGAGAGGTGCAGCGGAGCGTCTCTCAAGGGGGCGGTGACGTCGACACTCTGGAGCCTTCTTCTTCTTCTTTTTTTTAATGGCGGTTGGCAAACAACTTATAGGTGCATTACCGCCACCTTCCAGAATGGAGTATGGACCAGACAAACTATTATATTCTCCCTAAAATACCTGTTCTTCTTAGAAAATTAAAAATACTCCCAAAAACTACATCCCCAGATTACCTTTGAAACAATTCCCTTATATCTAGTTTATTTTTATTCCTGTCTAACTCTCTAAGCAACATCTCTCTTTTCTGAGTATATTTATTACATTCTAAAAAAATATGTTGGACAGTTTCTCTGGAGCCGAGGTATTGCATTGAACTCATTACACTGATATTGTGCAGTATTTTTGCAGTATTTTTTGATGCAACTTTTCTACTTCTGTTAGTTGCGGGTGTTTCTAAAGAAAATGCATAATGATATTACAGCTTTCATTGATTTATTTCAAACTTGAAACTTTGTTTAGCCTGTAAGGTGTAAAAAAAATAATAATAATAAAAAAAATTAACCGATTAATCGATTAATCGAATCGAACCGTGGTGTATTCTTGAGTATCGAAAATAATCGAATCGTTGGGTCAGGAAATCGATACTGAATCGAATCGCCATGATGGATGTGATTTACACCCCTAGTTCTCATGGTAAAACAACACAGTGACAGGTGCACAATCTCTGCAACAGGAGCCACAGCACTGAGCATTGTGTGCACTGCACAAAGTATACCTGTCACAACTGCAGGAAGGACTCACCTTGGGTTTGTGGAAACTGCTAAATGGGACAATTGTAGCTTCATATGTAGAGCTTTTCTTTGTGTGAAATAAATGTTACTCCTATACTGAAGTCATATTGTTTGTCATTCTCTAAGCTGACATGTTGAAGGACATGAAAGGCAAGACAAGACAAAATACATTAATTATCACATTTAGGCCCCGTCCACACGAAGCTGAACCCTGGGCTAAACGCACAAATTTTTCACCAAACCAGCCTCTCATCCACACGAAGCCGGCGTTTCGGGGGTCTGTAAACGATCTTTTTTTTATTCAGCCTGCAGAGTGGGTAGATTTTGAAACGCCGTTTTCGCGTTTCCATCTTTAAGCTCTAACCGCATTTTTTTTTTTACACGCATGCGTCATAGCGTCGCCTCTAAACAAGCATGCGCGACACAGTATCACAACAACAATGGCGCCCTACTGTGTTGAATGGTTGCTGCTCATGCTACTCACCCTGCTGTCTGGCTTACAACAGAATCTTCTTCTTCTGGAATATCTCCAGGAAGAACAGAGCAATATCGACGACATAGTTCAGCACCTGAATTTGACTGAACCACGAAAATGGACCCGCAGGGCAACCATGTATAAATATTAGTGCGCATGCCCAACATTTCGTCTCCTATTTTTGCTTTGGCACGACAGCGCCACTTACAGGCCTGGCATACATTTTGCAGCGTTTTCATGTATTCGTGTGGACGATCACATTTATTTTACGTCTCCGTCTTTACGACAAACGTTCTGGAAAATATTAGCGTTTCGTGTTCGTTTTGACTTCGTGTGGACGGGGCCTTATTCTTTCTTTCACATAGTGAGCTTTGCAATGTAAACGAGTCTGTTGGTGAATAGACAATATAAATAGGCTCTGCCTTGCCTTGCCTTTCCTTACCAGCTAGGGAACTTGGACCCGTATTTTATTGTTATTCAATAAGTTTGCCTAAATAAAAGATTTAGATATGACTTATCAATATATTCCTGCAAAAATATCTGATATTACAGGGGCAGGTAATGAAAAGTGTTCTGAACCTGATCTTGTTCTGATTTCAGTTTGTTTCAGCCTTCATCCAGTCTCATGTAGAACGGCTGGTCATATCGCAGGTTATTTGCATTACTATAGGGACAGTTAGCAAGGTAGAGTGAAAACACAAACTTGAAGATGTGAGGCTTGCAGGAAAACTGAAGGGTTCTGGGACTTCTAGTGTTAATTCATGGCAGACCTCAGTTTAGTTGGTTCCTTGGATTCCTATGAAGGTTGTTCCAGTTGTTTTATATCTTGTGACGTCTCTGTCTGTCTTGTGGGTTTTTGGGGGGCTTGTTCTTTCCTGCCTACTCTCCTCCACAGGTGTTAGCAATCAACAGGATCACATAAAGAGGGGTGGTGTGCGGAGGTGCTAGAGATTTTTTTTTTTCAGTCTGGCTTCTGTTCCAGCGTGCTCCTGATTGAGATGGGGCTGCTGTTTCAGACTCGGTTTCTTCTCCAAACTTTCATTTCAAAACATACACATCATTTTCTTAAAAGTAAAAATTGTCATTCAATTTGCATCATCTCCCCTATTTTTGTTTCTGGTTATAAACCATAGTAGTAACAAATAAGGCTAATCTGGGATAAAACCCATCATTTACCATGATGGTTTTGTTGCACCATTCACCGTTTCTTTTCTTTTCTTTTTTTTTTTTTTTTTGAAAACTATGATAAATATTCACTTCTACAATGGGATTTCAGTTATACTGATCTCATCTAAAACATTGAACCAGAGTTTTTCAAAGATTCTTAATGGCTAAAAAAAGTATTAGTTTTAAGTGTTTGTTTCTTGTGTATTTTCTCTCACTCTTTGTCTGAAAAAATCTGCAATAGAAAAAAAAGTTATATATTTTCTAACATATACTCAACTATAGACATTTCCCACCAAGCAATAATAGATTTACGTCCAAACAACTCCTACATTTGGTTGGAAAGTGAAAGGTGGAAAGCTGCAATTTTCAGATCTTTGAAAAGACTTCCCAAACTGGGTTTTCAACGTCTTCTGTCTCCTTGAACCCCAGTCGGCTCCAGCAGATGGCCTGCTGGAGGTTTCTTCCAGTTAAAAGGGAGTTTTTCTCTCCACTGTCACGACAAGCATGCTTGGTGAATCAAGGGAATTGTAGCAAGTTGACACAAATCAATGCAGTCAGCTGGTTTTACTTAGATAGAAAACGTTTAAACAATCAGACCATATGATCTGGTTGAATTGTCTCTGTAAAGAGCCTTGTGATGACATGAGATGTGAATTGACGCTATATAAACAAACTGGAATGAACTGAATACTTTTTAGATGAATAATATCTCATGAATAACATACCGGCTACAGAGAGTTCAGTGTGTCTTAGTAACAGAACCAGAAGCATCTTTATGGTAAAAGGCTTGTTTCCATAGAACTTATACATAAACAGTAGATATTTAGTAGTAGTTTATCCGTATAATTGTAATTCTTTCCCCACCTCCTCCACTTTGTGTATCTGTTCAGAGTCTATGCGTCCTCCTCTCCCTTTTCCTGTTGCTCCAAACTCTCTCTCAAGATGACATATTTCCCAGAAAATTCTCCAGATGTGCTTATTAGTCATTTATATCACATCTCTCATTAAGTGTTTCCCAGCGTCCAACCTGTGAACAACACCCCAGGAGTTACACTCATTTCATTTTGGACAAATGTCTCAGATTTGAGGGATTATAAACAAAAAAGGAACTCATCTGTTTGGATATGCAGAAGAAATGTTAAGCAATTCAGATGAAAGAAGAAGCTGCAATGTGTTGTGTGCCACTACTTCACTCAATTTAGCAAAATTCCTCCAAGTTCGTATAATTGATGGGGGTTTTTCTGTTACATCAGCTTCATTTTCATTACACTAAATGAAATAGCTGGTAAAGAATGTAATATATCAATGCTGAAAACCTTTGAACCACCATGAAACAGCAGTCAGTCACTAAGTTACTGTATAATGTGTTTTTTCCATTATGGTCACATATAAGCAGCCCCAAACTTTTGCTACGACTTCCTGTACATGTTTTATTATTTTTGCTCCTCTCTTTCAGTCTTACCCAAGCTCTCCATACTCCCAGTCACCCTTTACCTCTAGCTTTCAAGAGGAATGCAAATGATAGTCTTTCAGGATGTAGGGTGTGACGCTGGAATTTGCTGTCTGTGTGCTGGATTGTGTGTTAAAGTGACATCACTGGTCTCGCAGGGCAAGAGAAGAAGGCTGGGCAGTGGGTTGGGATTTTGGAAAGCTAACTTTCTATTGTTAGTGAATATCCTTAGTGATAGCTTGGTCATTTACCTTTGATTGTCTTCTAAAGTGAGAGGAGTCACGAATGGATGCCACAGCATCATTTCATATTTTTCTGGATATCTGGTTTAGGAGTGGAATGGAAATTCTTAAGAAGCACATTAGGCTAAAGTAAATTCCTGGAAACAAGAATCCGTATTTCAGTCTAAACAGTATAACCGTACATGACAATTATAGAATCTAAGCAGCAGTCAGCTATTTATGCACACATTGTCACTGTAGTGTTTAATTAAAATGTGCTCCATGAGGGGGGTCTGTAATTTAAGGGTATAACTGGGTGTGCCTATGTTGAGGAAAACATAAGACGAACTATGTCATATCCAGTTATGGTTAACCAAATGAAGAAAAGGAACAGTTGAAGAGGAAGAGTATTTGTCTTCTTTTAAATGATTTATATTTTTATAGTACACTTTCGTGTTTGGAATTCTTAAACTAATATTTTAATAAGTATTTTAATATTTATTAATACATTTAGTATTTAATATTTTTAATAGTTTATTTCAAGAAAGACAGAACTATTTTACTTTGGTAAAAACATCAATGAAAAAGTTAAACATCAAATCAGTATTTCACTGTAAAAATTACTACATTTTTTACAGTAGAAGCCATTCACTGTCCTTGATTGGCCCTTGGCTGGTCCCCTAAGATTTCTTTTTTAGACATCAACCCTTGTACTAAAATTTTCTTTTTGTCATGTTTTCTGGACATTAAGATTTAAAGAGAAGTGCCTTCTTCTGGTCAGTGTCTGTAATTCAGTGAAAAGGTGGAGTCGGAGTAAAAAATATGCATGCCTAGAAGAAGCAAGGGGCCACTCCAGTGGCTGGAAGTTGGCTGTTATTCGGCTGGCATTTGACCGGAAAAGGCCATTTTGAATGGCTGCTCCTGAATAAGTATCAACCAAATTTCATTATTGAGAGGCTATCAGAACCAGAATTCTTTAATAAATGGTCTATTTGTCAACATGAAGTATTTTCAAAAGGAACACAAGAACAGGTGAGAAACAAACACGTATACCCATATGCTACAAGTAGATCATGTTAAATTAAGAACTTTGATCAGCTTAGCTAATAGTGAATGAACACTTTTTTAAAGCTTAACATATTCTGTGTTTTTTTGTTGTTGTTGTTGAATAAATAGAATTTCATAAGATACACTTTGAACATATCAAACACTTAAAAACTAAATTAGAAAATTAAAATCTGAAAAAAGGCAAAACTACTCTTGAACCTTTTTTCTATTAAAAAGTTTAACAACATATCCATTTATAAAATATTTTTCTTTGCTTGCAACAATAATGGAAGAATATCTACTCCATAAATGTATTATGCTTTAAAAAGATATTTCAGGCATGCTTGTAGGTAATACCTACAGTAAGTAAGAAATGCAATTATGTGTTAAAGTGACCCTCAAAGCAGAAACTAGAACAAAGAAAGCTGAAGCATTTAATGTCAACTGTAGAAACCAGCCCTACTTGTTTTCATTGCTGATATTGATATTTCCTGTTTCTTCCATCTAACTTAAACATAACTAGGGCACTGAAATAGCATAGACTGTTAAACAATTTTCACAGCTCTTTAGTTGGCTCCAGCTGTCACCCCAGCAGCACGACTTTATCTGTGTAAAGCTTGGAAACAATGTCCTGAGATATTAGTCTGTGGACTCTGACAAGAGACACATTTTATCTCTCCGATCTCTTGCTGGGCGTTACGTAAGCTGTCTCGCATGCTGTTGTAACCTTGTCAAAATATTATCTCTAAACACCTTTATCTGTCAAAGAGAGCACACTACATGAAGTTAGCACAAAAGAACGGAAGAATATTTTTCAATAAAAACAAATTGGCTACATAATTTCATACTTTAACTATAAAATGGATGTATTGTTGTAGCTTTAGATCGACTCCCAACATGGCTTCAAAAAAAGGCTTTAGGCGGATCACGTTTGTTTTTCTGTTCTGACAGTAGTCCTTAAACATACAGTACTGTAGGTCAGATTTCGCGATTAACCATAGAAGTCAAAAAAATTTAAATGCCGCTCAAAGTTTTTCACATTTTCATAAAATTTTGTCCTGTATCCTATATAGCGCTTTGTGAAATCCAAAGACCCAAAATTGCTTTCCAATATATTCAGTCGTTCGCACATTGATGTGGACAAACTTTACATTCTAGCCACACCTGCACCGGGCGCACTGACAGATGCTAGGCCACCAGACATATTTACTGGGATTTTCTTTCATTAAAAAAAATAAAAAATAGTGATTCCATTTAATGAATCAACCAATGAAGGAGGGATAGTAATATCTATACATTTCATATTCCCTAACTAATGCTGTATATTAATGACATTGTGGTATTAATAGGACGAAATGTAGATTTGAAACAATATTAAAGAAGAAATTCTTGAGAAGATACTAACAATTCAATGACCTTAAAAAAAAAAAATTCTCGAGAAAAGGAGTTATATGTCATCTTCATTAAAACTGACTTTGTTCTGTCGTCCAACAGGCTGCAGGACAAAAAAGATCATTCTCAGTATATTACTGACAAACGTGTTGGAAAACAATCCCTTCCATTGAGGATAAAAGTTGGACCTGAATAGACAATGTTTATCCTCGTATTCTGAAACAGAAACGGCTCCCTGACAGCTCTCCTCTAGTCTCGTAACCTTACAGGAAAGTGTTCTCATCAATCATCTCAGGCACCTTGCGTCAGCTATGTGAGCAGAGAATTTAAAACCCACCTGTGGCTTCTATTTCCTGGTTTCTGGGGTTTCTTGTCAGAGCCTAGGATGAACTGGGATAGGATGGTCTCACTGACAGCTTTCTATTGTCCCTCACCAACAAGCCAATTCCCCCAAAGTCTTAAATTTTGGGTTTCCATGTCCCAACTTGACACCCGACTGCCTAAGTCTTGACAGGCCCTTTTTAAGCTCAACAAATATATCCTAGTAGGTTTTTTGCACCAGTAACAACTACAAAGCTAGTTCCTTTAATGCTTTTAAATAAGCACTTTTATACTTTTATACTACACCCTTGAAGCAAACATCTTAAATAAAGATAGCGGCTTCAGTTTGGTCATGAAATCTACTGAACCCGCCCTTATAAACAGTTATATCCTCAATTTAAAAAACGCCTACATCCTTAAATTCTTTAGGACAGGCATCCACAAAGTCGGTTCTTTAGGGCTGCTGTCCTGCAGGTTTTAGAGGTTTAACTCCTTTAGCACAGCTGATTCTGATTATTGCAGTTCATCACAGGCCTGTTAATCAACTATCAGCTGTGCTGGAGCATGGAAACCTATAAAAACAGCGCTGTTAGGAATCCAGTTTGTGTGTTTTCTTCTCTCTCCACCACCAGGTGGTGCCCTGTCCTCGTTGGGTCTCCCTGCACACCTGCGGCTCGTTGGTTCAATACTGGAGGAGTATTTGAGCCGTGGGCTGTCACTACCTCAAGGCTAGAGTGTTTGCCAGTTTTGGGTATCAAGCCAAGCTGAGATTAGCTGAGCCTAACTGGAGTCTTGTTTCTCTGAGTCTTATGATGTTTTTTTTTTTGCTCTTTGCAGGAAGTTTTCCTGTGTAACTGGACACCTGGACCTTCTCCCCCTGGAAGGATTTACTGAGTACACACTGAGTAGGGGAAAACCTCCACATGATCCATTCAAGTTCCCATCGGAAATCCAATGACAGTCCGCTCCAATACTCCTCCGGGACCATCGTATGTCTACCTGTCCGCTCACCAACAAGTTCCCTCTTCCCTGGATAAACCCACAGGCTGGATTCAAGGATTGCCAAGAAGCCCCTCATACGTGAGTCCCACTCCAGCATAATTCAAGTCGCAGTCTCATTTCCCAAGGTCTCTGTGATCTCCTCTTCAGACTTTCCAGTTCTGAGTTCCAGATCCAACCTCCGTTCACATTGCTACAAATAAACCTGTTAAACGTTTCTCCGCGCTCTCTGAGTGGTTTTTTCTGCATGTGGGTCAGATTCCTTAAACCGATCATGACAAGCAGGACAGCAATACTCGAGGACCGACTTTGGGGATTCCTGTTTTAGGAAGTGCATCCAAATTGTTCACCAGTTTGTCATTACAAACAACTTGTGGAAATATCAATCATTTTAGATTATTGTGTCGAAGTATTCAGTAGTACTCACATGAGGTCATGTTTCATTTAAAGCTACCTTGTACATTTAAGTGAATTTTAGTAGTGTTGGTACGGGCTAGCTCAAGTGGTAAGTCACCCGTCCTGCAAATAGGAAGCCTGGGTTGGTATTCGGGATGGGTCAAATGAGCTGCCAGTGTGGGTCCTTAGGCAAGACCCTTCATGCTAATCCCTCCTTTGAGAAGTGGTGGCCTAGTGATTAGGGCAAAATGGCACAATGGCACCCCACTGCTTCCCAAGGGGGTGAACAGTGTTAAGTTCTTTGCTCTGTACTTGTGACAGTGTAATGATTATAAAAAAACACTGGAACTTTGAGTTTTTAATGCAAAAAACCTAATGGCTCACCTGAAAAATCGTCATTGTAGCAAAGCAATATGGGAAGAAGCAACAGCAGTGGCAGATAGTGGTGCTAAGGCTAAGATAACAACAACACAAAGGGCAGATGTATCCATTCAGAAGGCGTTTGAAAGCTAAAGCTATTGATGACAAAGTTATTGAGTTTATAGCGCTCAAAAAACAGCCTTTTTCTTTCATTGAGAAGCCTAGTTTATGTAACTCTGTTAGCACAATCCTTCTTCTCAGACGTGTCACTGACTGCCCTTATTGAGTTAGTCGCAACTCACATCCACAACTTGATCAACAAGAACGGACTACACAAGTTTTACCACAGACAAAAAGACTTCAGATGTTATTCCGGTTAGCAGGTTAAACTTAACAGCTCAGTGCTTGGATCAAGATTTTAACACGCAAAAAGCAATGCTACATGCACAAGGCCTACAAGGCCTCATTCATTCAGGCAACGTTTTGCTGATTATTCAGATCATTTTTGAGGAAACACTTTCATCCACATACATTTTTGGGTTACCAAAGCTGACATACATGTGTCAGTACAGCTAATTTCATGTTTGAAAATATTTGACTTTGCTCCACAAATACCTTTGCAGATTCTGAATTTTTCTTTTTAACATGCCCTTTTTCTTCGAATTTTTGTTACTAAGTAACTGTCAGTGCATATAATATTATATTTGAAAAATACTGGAACTCAAAAATACCTCTGCAGTTAAACCATCGATCGGTTCAATATTTAATTTTCAAGGGATGCTCTTTGTTTTTGAATTGAATTGAATTTCCTTTGTGTGATGACACGAAAAAAAATAAACATTTGAAGAGCCAAAACCTCTTGTTTTGTGTTATAGATAAGCCAGCGCTACTAAATAATTTCTTTTTCGTAGCTGTATCAACCACAAACCCCAGATTATGCAAAGATTATTTGAATATGAACTTGTTGGTAAATCCGTATCAGTCATGAAAAGCAGAAAATTATCGGTTATTGGTATCCGTTGAAACTGTTCATTTTTTTATCATTTAATAATATATTTAATTTAAAAGAATATTTTATTGTGTAAAAAAGGCAAATGAATGAATAAAAAGCCCAACAAACAATGTAAGATAACAATAGTTTTTTTGTTTGTCTTTTTAAATGAAAGATGTTGAAGCAGCATATGAAGTTACAAATGTTGATTTCCACACATCCTTCGTTGTTTTTGGCTTTATGTTTGCAATGTTTGTCCAGGAATGAGAAAAATGACAGTTGTTGATAAGCCTTATTTTCATAATTTGTAAAGGAAAACTCTGTCTTTACACCCTGGTTATTTTCCTGAGAAGATATTACGCGGGACAAACTCTTTAACACTTCATAATGTAAATGTATTAAATAACAATGAGACATAACAACAGATTTTGACAGAAAAGGTAATCAGAGAAGTTGCTTAGAGTTACAAGAGGTACAGTAGGTTTACCAACATCTCGTTGGAGTGGCCCTGAATCACAGTTAAAGAAGCATTTTATATATCACACTAGTCTGCCACATCATTAAATCATACACGTTTATAAATGAGGAAATATCCATGGCTTCAGCCTTATCAAAATATTACACTACGTTATTAGATCAAGGACACTCCAGGTTAATTCCTTTCCCAAATCTTTGCCACATACATAATGAAGATGACTTTTTATCCTGACAGAGGAACTGTCCAAATAAGATAAACTACTTGGGAAAACATTAGTTCTGACACACAACAGGCAGATATTATTAGGGTTTAACAGACCCACACATCACCTATAAAAATACTCCTAACAATTTGAACAAAAAAAGTCTCTGAAGTGCTACAAGTTAGCTCTTTACTATAAACTTTCCAAAATTGTTCTTCTGTTGCACCGCAGTGCGCCATAGAGAAAAGCCCCACAGGACTGATTAACAACCCTCATTTGCAAAATTCATAGTGACCACATCCAGATAGCCCCTTCACCACAATGAGACATGTGAGTTAGCAGAAGCAGGCAGGCTCGGGCCTCCCTCCATATTTCACTCACTATCTCTGCTGTGACCTAACCCGGAGCACGGGCTCGGACCTATTGTCCAAGAACAGCAGCTGCCAGCAGTTGGGACATAAAGTGTTTCATTCTGTCGCTTCCTACCAGCCAGACAGGACGGCTGGCTGAAAGGGTTTTCCTTCGCCCTGTTTTTCCAAGTAATAAATCAAGGTTGTGTCCACCAGCACAAATGAGAGAGGACTAAATCAGAGCTGTCGCAGGCGGGTAAAAGTATCCTCCTCCATGCTGCATTTGCATGTCAGTCATAGGGTTTTCTTTGCAGTGGTTGCAGTATCCCTATCATTTGTCTCCAGGTCTGGCAGCAGCCTTTCACGGTTCACAGCAAACGGAAAAATGTCCTGCTAAGTCCACATTAGCTGCATTTTTTCCTCACTCGCTTGACCTCCACCCTTGGTACTATTTCCTTTCGCAAACACAAGATTAGCTCATACATCACTTCTGAATATTCCCAGTCCCTATAATCGTGTATAAAAGCTCTGTTTAGTTTGACCTCTCAGTTGTTTCAGCTTTTTCTTTGACCATGTAAGAATTTTCATACAAGCTGTCAAAATGTCTCCTCACATTATCCCTTTATTTCAGCTATCAGAGGTCCTCTCTAAACATCTCCCTCTCTAGCCTTTGTGTAGTAAAAATTGCCCCCTGTTTGGTTTATATACAAACCAGCCCACTTATAGTCTGATTTAATATACAGTATGTCACCACTGAAAAACTTAAATATCAATGTGAGGAAGATTGCCTTTGTGTTTCCCTATTATTTGACAGAATCTTGAGGGGGTTTTTCCCCCATGTTTTATTCAGTCACAAATTTGTTTTTAAGGCTGTTTTCAAAGGAGTTTGGTTCTCCCCCTATGTTCCATTAAAGAGAACTGTGGATGGCACACAGTCAATCCACATGTGTCCTGACATCACCTATAAGTGTGTAAACTTAAGCCTGTTGAGTTAGTGTAGGCATGATGTAAGAATTCTGCTAAAAGAAATACCAATATGAGCACTTTTCTTTAAAACACACATGTAATCTAGTCTTTGCACTCATTCTAAACATTTCAAGCATGCAGATTTAATAGCGTGAGGCCCCAAATATGTCACACACATGAGTGCATGCTATAACTCTGCTCTTGTGACTTATGCTGGTGAAGATTCTCAGTCATGCAGGTCATAGTCATTCCAAAGTTAAAAAAGTTGGAGAACAAACCACTGGACTTTGTTTCCCAAGTTTTAAGATGCTTTGCTTCCCATCCAAGAAGGTTTTTTAATTAAAAATGGCTGTATTAGCATTGAGTTCCAAAGGGTATAGAGCAGCCCAACAAAGCCTTGTTATGGCTTAGACTTTCTAAGCAAAAAGTCCTTAGCTTTGGAAACAAAGAGCAGTGTTTTTTTTTTTTTTTTTACTTTTTTAACATCTTATGACATCTTGTAGCCTCTATCCTACTGATTAGATAAAGTAGACCAGATTTTATTGGCTATTTTAAGGAAATCCTATCTCTTGAGGCAGAACAGTTATATTACTAGTTGTTGTTGGTAGCCTTATCAAAGCATTTTCAGGCTAATTCAGTGGTACCATAGGTGATAATCCCCCTTGTGGTCTTCTGTTATGCTTCTATGCAGATCTATTTTGCAGCTTTTCTTAACATGCAGTTGTTGCTTCATGCACACATTTCCCCTTTCCATTTTTTCTGTGTTTTGTGAGGTAGCATAACTTATGTGTATGCAAAGAGCTAAACTGTCTTAAACTAAAAGTAATTATCCTTAATTTAAGTTGGTAAATAAGATGATATGAAAATGGAATTAGTATTTTTACCCTTAAGATAAGATAATTAGATATTATGCACTTGAAATAGGAGACTGCAGTTATTTTTTTATTTTAAATATAAGTTGTGTTATTCCATTGGCAAAGAGTTTAACTTATCTCCTTAATTAAAGACAAAGTGCACCTATTTTAAGAAAAAATCACTTACTTAAATATTTTTTTTTCATTGTGCAGGGCACTAGTACTTTACTGGGATTTTTTGTGTATTTGCAACCTTTTAAAGTGTTTTTTCTTTGCATGTTTTTCTATGATACACTTTGTGTTTGCTAGTCTTTCTTTGCTTCCTGCAAATGTATGTATTTACAGCGAGTTTGCACCACTTAGGCAATATGTAAAAGACAGTGTATACCAGAGCAAAATGTTCATATTTCATAAAAAGCCCTTAGATTCTTCTTGACTGGGAATTTAAGTCTAAAAATGGCTGGAAAAATACAAGGGGCAGTCTTGAGGCTTTGTGGTTGGTGAGGTCTTATCATTGCATTCTGCGGTAAAGATGTAATCACATTATGGCATGCAATGACGAATCCCTGGCCCTAATTACCTCCCCGATTTACAGATGCTGTTAAGTAACATTCTGACAGTGTTTAAAGACCATATTTTTCTTATTTAAGTGGTTTCACATCTACTTTATCTGTTACTGGTGCTGATTTTCTTGCTGTAGTCACACAAATCAATTAATCCTTTTTTGTCAATATATAAAGAAAGAAAACAGTTGGAATTGTGTTTTTAAATCATTTTTTTATTTATCCAAAACTTTGAAGAGTGTCAAAAATGTGGGGTTAAGTGAATGGAAAGTTTGGTCTGTCTTAATGTTTAGACAAATGAACCAAGGGTGAAGGAGGGTGAGGACAGATCTTCTTGTTATCTGGCAAAGGCGAAGAAGGGAGTGTTGGCTGGCCGGCCCAAATTAGGTCAGAAGCCGCTCAGATTTTCCTCCTATGTGGGAGTGATACTGTGACGAGTGTCAAAGTGAAACAATATATATCAATGTGGGAAGAATGAGAGCAAACAGCAGAGTGTGGTCTCGGTCACAGCTGCAAATCACAACCACATTTAATCTATTTTTTTTTCATTCGTGCCTTCATTGGCATTGTACGCTTTATTTGCTTTACTAGAGCCTTGTCAGCTCCTGAGGAGAAACTTCTAGCTTGTTGAGAGAGTTGGTATGATCCATTTTAGATGTTTTGTAAGCTTCTTCCTGCTGTTTTTGATTCAAAGAATGCTTATCTACCTCTATATCTGGAATAATAATGGTTTGGGTGGTAGGGTAACTTGCACTTGCTGCTGTGTAATTGTAATAAATTCAGAAAGTTGGACCCAGATTTCAAGGCAAGACAGGCAGTGGGAAGATTCAAAGAAACACGAGGCCGCTTGTCAGCTGTGGGGCGAATCATTATTCGGTCTGATATCGGAGGAAAGAGTTTAACCTAAACGGGAGGTTACTCCCCAGCTTGCGGCGGGCGCCGCCCCCCAAGAGTTCCTAGAGAGAGAGTAGAGCAGGCGGAGGCCGACGTCGAACAGCAACAGTGTCCTTGAGGTGAAATCCAAAGTAGTCAGAAGACAGGTCCAACTTCAAAAGCCAGTAGGATCCAGGAATCAGTCCAGAACAGATCAAACTAAAGACTGATTTATAGTTCGAAACTAGGTTGTCTGCATAGATGTCGCAGTGAACAAAAAGACGTCCCCGCCCCCTCCGCAGACACTCTGCTGCACCTCTCCCAAGACCACAGACAGTGTCACAGACAGAAGTCTGGCTTGTTTCGTTTTTGAGAGAAGAGCGAGGTGCGAGAGAATGCTAAGACCCTTTTTCCACCTGGAGCCCCACTCTTTTTGTCCCTCATTGTCCCTTCGTTGTCAGAAAAACTTGCCCTCACTTCCTCACCGCCTTGGCCGTATCTAAACCCACGGCGTATAGCGCAGACCAAAAATGTCTGCATCAAGCTCACTGCGACACACTGCTGCAGGGAGTATAACCAGCCCCAGAGCAGAGAGAGGCAAAGCAAAACTCGGGATCCACAGGGCAGACACTGGTCAATATCAGGAAAACAGAAGAGAATTCAGAACCTTGGATATAATCTCACCAAACTTCTCGAATAACTTGTCGCTGATGATAAGCAAGCAAACAACATAAATAGCAGAGGAACCAGGTGGAAACGATTGGCGTTAATCAGCCGCTGGACCAATTAGACAGGTGAGCAGCAGCAAAGGAAAAAAAACGAACCAACAGCGTCAAGAACATGACAGTAACTGAGCTTGAGCAAGGACATGGAGCCATAAGTTGTTTTCCGAAACAATAAAAGAGTTTTTCTCATGACGCAAGTAAGAAACTTCGGTAAAGTAAGAAAGATACTCACATATTCGGCTTCTCTGGATCAATAACTCATCGACCGATCATTTCTTGTTCAAAACCGACATCTCTCTGCAATCACAGCAAGGCAGGCGGTGAACTACAACTCTAGTTTTCTAAATACGTGTCTCCCACTGCGCTGGGATCACACTACAACGTTTTTTGGGAGGAAATTTGCATAACTCTATTTTTTTAGATATTCTCATTGTTATTACAATCATATAATCGCCAATAGCTACACTAAATATCGCTGTAGTGCCCCCAAACATGTAGCACACATACCTGATCTCATCTGGATCATACATCACACACAGAGCACACACAGAGAGATGGAGAGTGAGGAGGACTCCAGCAGAAAAACAGCGTTTTCCAGATGGACATACCGGTGTTACATTGAGCTGCATTTCTCCATGTGATACGGTTTCCCCTGCATGTCCGCACAGCGCAGGCGGCACGATTCACCGCACAAGCGACAGGAAACACGCATGCGCGTAACAGCCCCCTTGTGCTCGCTCCACAGGGGAACTACGGAGAGCGTGAACGATCAAATGTCAGCCGATAGATAGATAGATAGATAGATAGATAGATAGATAGATAGATAGATAGATAGATAGATAGATAGATAGATAGATAGATAGATAGATAGATAGATAGATAGATAGATAGATAGATAGATAGATAGATAGATAGATAGATAGATAGATAGATAGATAGATAGATAGATAGATAGATAGATAGATAGATAGATAGATAGATAGATAGATAGATAGATAGATAGATAGATAGATAGATAGATAGATAGATAGATAGATAGATAGATAGATAGATAGATAGATAGATAGATAGATAGATAGATAGATAGATAGATAGATAGATAGATAGATAGATAGATAGATAGATAGATAGATAGATAGATAGATAGATAGATAGATAGATAGATAGATAGATAGATAGATAGATAGATAGATAGATAGATAGATAGATAGATAGATAGATAGATAGATAGATAGATAGATAGATAGATAGATAGATAGATAGATAGATAGATAGATAGATAGATAGATAGATAGATAGATAGATAGATAGATAGATAGATAGATAGATAGATAGATAGATAGATAGATAGATAGATAGATAGATAGATAGATAGATAGATAGATAGATAGATAGATAGATAGATAGATAGATAGATAGATAGATAGATAGATAGATAGATAGATAGATAGATAGATAGATAGATAGATAGATAGATAGATAGATAGATAGATAGATAGATAGATAGATAGATAGATAGATAGATAGATAGATAGATAGATAGATAGATAGATAGATAGATAGATAGATAGATAGATAGATAGATAGATAGATAGATAGATAGATAGATAGATAGATAGATAGATAGATAGATAGATAGATAGATAGATAGATAGATAGATAGATAGATAGATAGATAGATAGATAGATAGATAGATAGATAGATAGATAGATAGATAGATAGATAGATAGATAGATAGATAGATAGATAGATAGATAGATAGATAGATAGATAGATAGATAGATAGATAGATAGATAGATAGATAGATAGATAGATAGATAGATAGATAGATAGATAGATAGATAGATAGATAGATAGATAGATAGATAGATAGATAGATAGATAGATAGATAGATAGATAGATAGATAGATAGATAGATAGATAGATAGATAGATAGATAGATAGATAGATAGATAGATAGATAGATAGATAGATAGATAGATAGATAGATAGATAGATAGATAGATAGATAGATAGATAGATAGATAGATAGATAGATAGATAGATAGATAGATAGATAGATAGATAGATAGATAGATAGATAGATAGATAGATAGATAGATAGATAGATAGATAGATAGATAGATAGATAGATAGATAGATAGATAGATAGATAGATAGATAGATAGATAGATAGATAGATAGATAGATAGATAGATAGATAGATAGATAGATAGATAGATAGATAGATAGATAGATAGATAGATAGATAGATAGATAGATAGATAGATAGATAGATAGATAGATAGATAGATAGATAGATAGATAGATAGATAGATAGATAGATAGATAGATAGATAGATAGATAGATAGATAGATAGATAGATAGATAGATAGATAGATAGATAGATAGATAGATAGATAGATAGATAGATAGATAGATAGATAGATAGATAGATAGAGGGGGAACGCTATCTGACGAAGTTTAGAGGCCGGTCAGATAGCATTCCCCTCGATGTAATTTACGTTGAGTCGCAATAAATGCAAAACTCTCTGGAGGTTCTTGTCTTTGTCGTTCACTCTATTCAGCTGGCTTTGGAAACACACGGCGAGAAGGTGGGGGCCGGGTGATGAGGGTTACGGGGGCGAGAAACGCAAAAGTAACGCAATAGTTACTTTTACTAGTAACTAGTTACTATTGTTGTGGAGTAAAACTCAGTAACTGAGTTACTTCTTGGGAGAAGTAACTAGTAACTATAACTAATTACTTTTTTAAAGTAACGTGCCCAACACTGAGAATAACATAAATCAAAGTGGAACTAAAAACTTTGAAAAGAAACTCAAACAGTAGTACAGAAGGGGAGAACCATAACAATTTTGTTAACAAAAAATATCTCTCACTTTTCTCCACCCATCCATCACACTGAAGCTATAGTTTAAGTTGAACTTCTAGTGATGTTACACATTTAGAGATTTTTTTTGTAAGGCTGGAACATTTTTGGGAGGAATGCAGGTGTCTTTTCTGCAGAGTCCAAAATAATGTAAAAACATCCGTCTTCCTGTCCGTTCTAAGATCTAAGCTCAAATCCAAGGTGCGGACAGGTACTGCTCTTGTGTGCACAAAAGTCTTTGCATATAGTGCTGTTATCGCCTGGCAACCCCCTCGAACACTGTCATTCATACAAACCACCTCCTAGATAAACCTGCAGAGGCATGAACACCAATCACTAACACCAAAAACACTCAGCTCGTAAAAGATTCTAACGGCACTTCAAATTGGAAGGTAGGTCTGGATAATAAGCGTCTCTGTGACAATGATGAAGATGAGGACATCGAGGAGGAATTTTCTCAATCTGATCCACAGGAATGACGTAACTCTGACTGCAAATTAAGTCAACCAGATGGCATGAACCTATACTGCGTGCCTTGTAAACTGCATAGACGGAATAGAGTGATGTCCGTTTCAACACATGCAGCTACTGTGGTTTTGTATGCATTAAAGAAGCCCTCAGTAATGTTAATAATCAATAAATGCTGTAATAAATGACGTCAAAACACTTGCAATCTTTATTTGTTCCTCCTAAAACCTCAGCTGCATGGCATGAAAGTTAAAAAAACGTACAGTTTTTTCAAGAATTTTACAAGCATGTCTTTTTCTCATTTTAACTATCTTACTGCATTTAAAGGAGGATCAAATATCAACTGAATGTCTTAAAAATGTATTTATTTTGCTTGAATTTTTTTATTTTATAATGCAAACCTGACAGATCCATTTGAAATTTGCTTTTGCAGATGTTGTAGATGAGAAGGCTCTGGTGTGTGAGACTGAATTAAATGTCTGCTTCCCTAACCTCACCTTTCATATTTAGTTTCATAGAAGTTCTATGCTAAACAAAAAGAAGGCCATTCTTTTATAAATGTGGATGCATATTTGGCTTTACGTTAAAGCTGAAAAATAAACCGTCTCTCTCTGTAATAAACGTTTCTCCATCATCAAAGGTTTGCTCAGTTAAACAGTGCAGCATGCACTGCAAAAAGGGTTTATCTCGCCAATTACTATTATCTTAAATTTGTCCAAAATCTTTTAGCTCTTAATTGGAAATTGATATCAAAGCAGATTTTATTAGATTGTTTGTCTTTGGAGACGATTCTACTAAAAAAGTGCAACAATCTGGCAGTGCAGTAAGACAATTATACTTGGTAAGACTTACTGAAATGATTAAAATCCTCCAAACAGGAAGTCTTACTGCACTGGTAGATTATTATATTTTGAGTAGAATTCTCTCTCTCAAAAAAAAAAAAATTAAAGGCACACTATGCAACATTTTTCAGTTAATTAATGTGTTCCATAACGTTTTGGATGATTAAATGAGTCATTTCAGGTTGAACAAAGGTATTCTCGGCCGCCCTGGTGGTCTGTGGGGGAAATACCGCAATTGCAATCGCAGGAGCACCGACCGGCACCCACAGGCTCAGAAGTCTCGCGAGAGTCGGTCTTGCTTTACGGCGAGAACTGCTACACCCCCCCAGTTAAAAGCATGCTCATTGCTAGCACAGTGGCGATCTTTGTGCAGTACTGCTTTCACACCGGATGCAGCAAAAGCAGCAAAATCGCGTCTGCTGCTTCATTTTTACTGCTTGTACCAGTTAGTTCTGACGCGTGGCTGAAGCAGCTTTGCTGCTCTGGCTGTGCGGTGCAAAAGTGTGTCTGACGCGCATTGGGCGGAGCTTCACTATCCTTTCTCTGCCTTGCAGCTATATTTGCTGTGATCAGTGGGAATAAAGTAGTTTTAATATGTTTTTAAGTGAGAAAATACACCTGAAAACGTAATCAGTGCAGTCAGTTCATTCAGATTATCATCCTGCCTTACAATATTTTTTCTGTCGGAGCCGCTCAGACCCCCACATACCAGCGGCCTCTGGCCGGGTTGCCTCCTCGTGGTTCACCGCGGCAGCTGGTAGGTGTTTTTCATCTAAATAATCCAAACTGCAGGCAGCAGGATAATAAAAGCGAACATATTCTGCCGGCAGATTTCTGCATTTTAAGTTAATTTAGGCGTCAATAAACTGTTTAAGAGGAGTGATCATAGCGCTCTGATCATCAGCGCTGTGTCTCTCTCCCTGCCAGCTCCCAGATCAGCTTCTCTGATTGGTTGACGCGGCGCGACGAGCAGCAAAAATTCAATTTTTCCATCTCGAGCAGCAGCGCGTTTGCGGCGCGTCACGCGCGTCAGATGCTTAAACGCGCCCGACGCGGTGCTTCAGCTGCTCAGACGCGCTGCGCCTGCTGCTCAAAACGTGCCGCGGGACCTTTTGCTGCGCCTTGACGCGCGTCAACCATTGACTTTGCATGTAAATTCGCTGCTTCTGTCGCGCCAGCTGCGTCCAGTGTGAACAGCATTAGCATTAGTCATTCGTTGCGTTCGCCTGTCTGCTAAGCTCAAAACAACCGCGCCTGGCTTGACGGAGAAACCAGGAGAACAGCTGTGCATATTTACGACAGTGCACTTTTACTTTCGCCCTCTGGGGGGAGCCTCGCTGGAAAATCCACACCGGTTGCATAGTTTAACTTTAAATAAAAAAAATCCAACAGAATCTGTTCTTGCTTCGTATAACAATCATAAATCAAGATTAAAAGGACTTTTAATATTAGTAAGATTTTCCTTCCAATTTACAATATGACCAACAATTTGTCTTCATCTGTCCGATAAAACCAGAAAAAATGCATCTAAGTGAAATGTGATAAAAAAAAAAGTATTCTTTTTTTCAAGAGCTTTAAAGAAGGGATTTAATTTAAGGAGAGCCTGATTTATAAAGCTTTTCATGCTTTGTTTGTTGTGTTTCATTTCTGGTAAACATTCCAACATGAGAAATCATGCCCAGAAAAAGAAAAACTGCTGAATTTGAACAAATCGTTCTGTTGTATAGATAAAGAGAGACATGAAATCCTCTTGTATTTTGAATATAATAAAAATGTTTCTCCTCTAAAAATATATATTTTTACTGCCCCTGAAAATGTCTGCCAGTGTGGGAAAGTAATTCTTAGATTTGTCCTTGAATCTCCGCAGTTTTTTTTTTTTCACATCAATTGTGATAACATCCAGTAAAACATCCCCCTTTGATTCCCACGCTTCTATATTCAACAAACACTGTCCAGGCTTTTAGATAATAGACACTTAATTTAAAGTTACGCTGAATATAAAGTGTCACTTATGGTCTGCAGAATCTTTAGCAGTAAGTTGAACACAATTAAAAACTGTTAGCATCATAATTTACTTGCATGTAAAGTACACAAGAAAAAATATTTCTTACATCCAAAAGTTCTTCTTTAAAGATAAAGTTCATTGTCTTATCTTAACTTATTTAATATATGAATCATGAATGCATTTGTTTATTGTTTTATTTATTAAGAAAATATTTTTTCTTAAACATTTTTATTTGTGTCTTTGCTTTTTATGCTCATCTATATTTTGGTGTTCCTCAGGGCTACATTCTTGTGCTTTTACTATTTTTCATTTAAATTCTAGTGTACAAATTGCCCAGGCATTCCAAATTATTATTATTATTTTTAGTGGATGAAACATATATGTATTTATCTCTTCAGCCATCAGAGTTCTCCTCTCACAGTACATGTAATCCAGTGTAATCAAATCAGTTTCTCGTACTCAATAATGGGAAGACAGAGGTATTAGGCCAAAAGAATACAATGTCTGAGAACTTAGAGACATCAGATCATACATTTCATTCTCATCTCAGGTGTCTTTCTTTCCTGAAACCTCAAGTACTGTATAATTAATAATAAGCTTAATTTGCAGAATCGTCAGCAGATTGATCTAATAATTTGCCACATGCCATTCCTGACTTTAAAGACTCCTTAAAATGTTAACTGTATTAACCTATTTTTATGAATCCGTTAATGTTTTTTTTTACATGCAAGACAAAAATGACCCGTTTTATACTTTGGTAAAGATTCCTTTTTTAGTTTATCGCCTAGTGATCTCTGCAGTCCTTCCAGTCTGACTTTTCTGTACTGTGGATGTTTTTTTGATTTCTTTTGCACATTTTAAGCTACAAGAATACATTTTGGCTTAAAGCAAAAATGTTGTGGATTCATATCTTAGCCAGTACTTAGACCTTGAAGGTTCTCCCCTTGTCTGAGTGAGCTCTGTCGACATACCAACCTCATGCCAAAGGTTAATTAATTGTCTTTAACTCTAAACTGGATGCTTGAAAGTGTCTTATTCTTTTTTGTCATCTTTAGATGGCCACATCCCATATGAGGTAAACAACAATCAAGAAACTTGTGGTTTAGAGAATGAAATAGGATTTAAAAAATGTTCCTAACATCCTTATAAGCTTAATTTAAATGCTATATTGTGGGTCCTTAAATAAATCCCAGCATCATGCTGTTATTTATCTGAATATATCTTCTGTAAGAAAATGTATGATAATTTAAAGGTGTTTTTAAACAAGCTTCCAGAAGGACACAATTGTCAAATTTAAAGTTGATTTATGTAAGTGATATGATGGCTTCCCAAATAAAAGTTTCATTAAATTTTGGAATATAAACCTTTCCATTTGTCTTTTTTGTTAAAACTATATCAGGTGTGACTTCCTTAAACTTTAAGGACACATATTTTGCTGACCTTATATTGAACATGACAGCAGTTCCTGGTTTTCATGTTTATTTCCGGTTACGATCATCTGGAAGCATCGTGCAAAGATAGCATTATTTTTTCTTTTTTTTTTTTTTTAGTGGGAGCACATGGTGATAAAATGTGCTCCTTGCCCTCTGCTGAAAGGAACAAAGGCGAGCTGAAGGCCTGCGTGTAAATCTGCGAGCTGAAGTCATGTTTAAGTTAACATCTGTTGATGGTTAGCATGCCGCTCCAGCTATCACACCCCTGCTGCTCCTGCAGATCCCAGCCTGCGGTGAGCTCATCGGCCGTGGACTTTCGTTCGATCAACAGTTAATCAGAGAGGAACCAAGTTCTGCGCTCCTCTTCTGACAATGATTTACAAGCTTTTTAGGAAATTCTAGAAGGAGGTCAGTCAGGCTTCTGGCTAGGAGAGGTCAAAATAAAAACAGGAGCAAGATTATAGGTAAGTGAATAAAGAGAAGCTTTTAAAGGAGGGAAAAATCCCAATAAATTAAACTGAAATAACAAAAGAGTGGGCTTTTAAGGTAAGTGTTGCTGTAAATCCTGTTTTTACTCAGCTTCTCTTAGCTCTGCTACCCATTTTAAACAAAGGTGATGAATATCCTCTACATTTTGACTTGGTGGACATTTTCTAGGAACCTCATCTTAGGAAGTCATGATTCTTTCTAAGAACCCTGACTGGCTGAAAGGTTTTTTTCATTGAAACTTTGTTTCAGCAGGATCATGTTTGTCGATAATTTTACTCAGTTTCATCATATTAACTACATCTTTACTAACTTAGCCCACACCTATTTCTAACTTTTTTTTCTCTCTTTTTTCAAATAATTCTCTGCTTCTGTCTCCTTGAACCCCAGTCGGCCTTGGCAGATGGCCGCTCACACTGAGCCTGGTTCTGCTGGAGGTTTCTTCCTGTTAAAAGGGAGTTTTTTCCTCTCCACTGTCGCCACAAGCATGCTTAGTGTGAGGGATTGCATTTGAGTCAATCAACTGGTTTTCCTTAGATAGAAAACTTTGAATCAATTTGACTGTGTGATCTGATCACTGTAGAGTGCCGTGAGATGAAATGTGTAGTAAACTGGCACAATATTAATAAACTGAATTGAAACTGAATTAATACTTTTTTTAATTCAGCTAAAGTTGATGCAAGCCTACCTCACATAATAAAGTCAAAGCTACTTAGAGCTAAACAAATCTCCCACAATTTGCTCACTTTAACATTTTTGCACAAAAACCCAAATATGGTCCAAATTGAACAACATATTCTCATTATCAGTTATCAGTTCGTATCAAATCGTACGAAAAGACACAACAGCAATAAGTTATGTAATGTTTAGTGTGATACCCTGTGCAACATCCTGTGCAATAACTATCATCCCCAGTGCAATAACTATATATATATATATATATATATATATATATATATATATATATATATATATATATATATATATATATATATATATATATATATATATATATATATATATATATATACCCATGTAAACACACTGTAATAATCCTACTATAAAAAGAAGAAAAAAAAACAGAGAAAACTGTCTTATGTGGACAATCTGTATATACTGTATATATCCCATGCAACCTTCTTCTCCATTGATTATTTGAGTCGATGTAATGAGTAAATTTCTCCACTGTGAGATCATTAAAGTCAATCAATCAATCAATGACATATCATAAAACCACAGTTTCCACAATTTCATTATTAAGTGTCCTTCACCCTGAGCTGTTGGTGCCTCTGGGGTTCACTGATGGCTTCCAGTTTTAATTTTCCACCAAATCTGGTAATTCAGTTTATATCCACAGTGCGACTATGAAACAGAGCTGGAAATGTAAAAAAAAATATTTGTTTATTCAAGTTTCAATCCAGAATTATCTGTCAAAAAATATGTAGCGTTCCAACCTCAAAGACTGGCTCATCTCCAATGACAACTTATGCTTTACTTTTACTCCATAAAAGGTGAAGGGCTGGCTCCCGATCATCAGAATGGGTAAAAATGGTTTTGAAAGCAGGACTTTCCCTTCTTTCCCCTCAAAAATTCCCCTGAATTGGTATGGATAGTAGAACTGGTCATAGATTGGGATTTCTTGAAACTGCAAGAGTTAGAAGGATTTAGATCATTTTTCATTAATGACAAATGAGGGGTAGAAATGCGTTGCAAAGACAAAAATATGCAGCAAATCCAAACACAAAAAAACCCCACTATTAAACACAAAAATTACCAAACACGCAAAATACACTTATATGAAAAATGGTGTAAACGCTAAAAATAGAAAGCACACAACCAGCTTCTAACACAAAAATGATGTTAACACACATAACACATGCAAAGGGAAAACAGTGCAAACACAACCAGCTTGAAAAAACAAAATGATTGAAAATGCACCAAGTAGCAAAAAAAACATTGCAATTTATGGCTCTGCATTATTGTTCCAGACCACTTGTTCCAGTCTCAAAAGCTTCTTTTTTTCATTAAAACATTTTTCAATGCTTCTTATCTGAAATGCAGCTTTTTAAAAATTTCCGCTTATAAAATTCTTTTTTTTTTTGTTTTTTTTTTATATTAATTCACAAAACATGTTATGGGTTGTAACAATAATAGAAAATAAATGCACTCCACAAAAAAATGTCTTTATATCATTTCACCTTCTCACACTCTCTTCACGTTTGGCCAATGCCGGAAATTTTCACAACATCCCTTCACCAAGATCATGAGCTGATATTGCTAAAAATAACATGTTGAAAGTCGTATAGTTAGTGTTGCTAAACCTAACATGCTACCTTGAAAGCTACAATACTAATATACATTATTTATAGCTGTGAACTGGGGGGACACTTTCACGTCTTTATAGCTCTCTGACATTAGCTCTAAGTGTTGGAAATATATGTATCTATTAGCAGTGCATTTTAACTTTACCAATCTATTTTCTGTGATTAGTTTGCAGTGGGTTTTATGTTAGCATAATTGATTGTGTTTGCAGTTATCTGTGTATTTGTTGTGCATTGATGCACTTCAGTGCGTTTGTACCTCTGAACCATCTCATCATGGAGAAAAGAGCGGAAGGTCACATCTCAAACTGCTTTAAAACAACATCAAATCTCTCATACAAAAGTAACCTTGAATCATGTCACAGATGACAGATATATGGCAGGAACAAGAATCAAGCTTCAACTATAATTGTGGCTACAGCTGGATGCTAAGCTGGAAGACTAAGTCCATACTTTGCATGGGTCAGCTTTTCATATTGCAACTGCCTTTGAAAATACTCCAGAGTTTCTCACTGACCTCTCCCGCTCCTGCTCGAGCAGGTTGGTGAACTCGTCGCTCTTCCTCATAAACTCTCCGTGGTTCCTCTTCTCATCCTCCAGCTTATACAGAGCCTGTTTGTGTGCCTGCTCCACCATTAGCAGCTGCTCAAGCATCCGCCTGTGGGTCTCCCTCTGTTTCTCCACTAACTTATCCAGCTGTTTCAAGAGCAAACAGAAAACATATTTTTCTTCAGTTATTTGACAGTTATTTAACGGCCAGTATTGTTAGAGTACTGTTTGGTGCATGGATTTTTTTTTTTGTGTTTGACTGAGACCTGCCATTACCTCTACCATTGGTTTCTCATAGATGTCTTCCTGGAAAACATCAGACTTTCCCTGGATGGCGTCTCTCTGCAGGGCCTGTAGAACCTTCTGTGGTGTTACAAACCCATATTTGGCTTCCAAAAGCGCCAAATCAATCTTCTCTGCCTTTAGCACTGTGATCACCTCATCCCTGGCCTGTGAACAGAGCAGAGAGTGATTGTGGTTGAACTGACCTTCGCCAAAACGGATGAAGAAGAAGATGTACAATTACTGATAAAAAGAGTCAGATATGCTCATTATTGGCATGAATCTTGGATTAAGTTGGGACTATTAATGATGCATTTGATGCGCTCTTTATCTAGGCTGACGTAGTTCTAAACAAATTGCTTTAATTATTTTGAACAGTTGCTGGTGCAGCTTGTAGCACTGTTGGCTGGGAGGTCTCTGGTTGATTCCTGGCCTAGAGCCTTTCTGCATGAAGTTTGGATGTTCTCCCTGTGCATCCTTGGATTTTCTGGGTTACTTCCACAGTCCAAAAATATGTCTGTTAGATAAATTGGTGTCTCTAAATTGTCCTTAGTGTTGTGTGCATATGGTTTTATGTCTCTGGAATGACCTGTGACAGACTACTAAACTCTCCAAGGGTGTATCCTGCCTTTTACCCATTGATAGCTTGAGATAGGCACTGACCCTACTGACCCTGATGGATAAGCGTAAGATGGATTGAAGGATCTGAACGGAGTCGCTATTAAACATTTATTCTCAATATTATTGAATAATATCGCAGTTTATCAATTTCTCTGCCATATACCAGTTTTTTGAATGATTGAAACTTAATATCTGACCCCTTTTCTAACCACAAAGATAGAGCTCAATCAAACAGACCAAAGAAAATGTCATTAAGTTTCAACACGTGCAGAGGACAGGCATGTGTACAGCTAGATCCCTGAAGGCTAGTCAGTTACCCACCTTTTTGATCTGGATGAGAAAAGTGCACCTTACAATTCATTTACCCATTGTTCAATCCTATATATGCGGTAATAGGGATACATTTGAAAGGTGATCTACAGTCTTTAAGAGTTGCCGTAAACAGAACATTAAGACAGCTTTATGGTCAAAGTACTGTACACCCACAAACGAACAAGGGGGTGTGACTGAGGGAAACCGCCACCCGGGTTTATGATGGGAATAACAACTTATCTCTGGAAAAACATCAAACCCTGACCAGACAGACAGGTAATGTCAGTGTTAAGAATAACAAACCTTTTTTGGGGGTGAAATTAACCACAGTAATTTACTCTGTGAAGTTTGACTTATTTAAATAATTTTATTATGAACAAAAACACAAAAAATCTAAATAAAAAATATTTACAGGAACATTTCAAGCTTGTGTGTCAGGTTCACTGTCCACCTCCAGCAGTCTATGGACCTGATCTTCAGAAGTAGGTGGAAACATGTTTGTTCATGCAAAGCTAACCTTTAAAGGAGGTGCAAAATTTATTTGGAATTAATTTTTCTTTTACAGCCAGTCGCAACTGCCAGTGTCACACGAAAACTGCTCATCTTAAAGAGCGAACCAAGTCTCTTTGCACTTCCTAACATTTAAACAATAACAAAATATTGAAAAGTTTGTTCATAGACGTAGATCAGCTAACATTTCAGATGTTAGATGTGTAAAGATCTAGGTACCCCCCCTAACCACCAGATGTCATTCAGACATTGGTTTTTAGGCTAAATCTGGTTCGTCATAGCCTTGATTTAGTCCAGATATAGGCCCCGTCCACACAAAGTCAAAACGAACACGAAACGCTAATATTTTCCAGAACGTTTGTTGTAAAGACGGAGACGTAAAATAAATGTGATCGACCACACGAATGCATGAAAACGCTGAAAAATGTATGCCAGGCCAGTAAGTGGCGCTGTGGTGCCAAAGCAAAAATAGGCGACGAAATGTTGGGCATGCGCACTAATATTTATACATGGTTGCCCTGCGGGTCCATTTTCGTGGCTAAGTCAAAATCAGGTGCTGAACTATGTCGTCGATATTGCTCTGTTCTTCCTGGAGATATTTCAGAAGAAGAAGATTCTGTTGTAAGCCCGACAGCAGGGTGAGTAGCATGAGCAGCAACCATTCAACACAGTACGGCTCCATTGTTGTTGTGATACTGTGTCGCGCATGCGTGTTTAGAGACGACGCTATGACGCATGCGTGTAAAAAAAAACGCCGTTAGAGCTTAAAGATGGAAACGCGAAAATGGCGTTTCAAAATCTTCCCACTCTGAAGGCTTAATAAAAAAAGATTGTTTACAGACCCCCGAAACGCAGGCTTCGTATGGATGAGAGGCTGGTTTGGTGAAAAATTTGTGCGTTTAGGCCAGGGTTCGGCTTCGTGTGGACAGGGCCATAGTCACTGAAAATTGGGCTGTGTTTGGTTGTTCTGATTTTGTAAGTTATTATATGACTTGTTAGTCCTATAATAGACATTGAACAGATGTAGCAAACCCAGTTTTCAACGTCTTTCAATGATCTAAAATTTACAGCTTTTCACCTTTCATTTTTCAACCAAATGTAGACATTGTTTGGATGTAAATCATGTCTTCTTTTCAACCAATTTTCGTTTGGTAGGCTCTTTAACTCTTAACTGGAACCCACCAGTCAATTCCTGGATCTGATGGAGGAATGACAGAAAGCAAGTTCAGCTGTTTGCTGTCTGTTGACATTGGCTGTCTGTAACCATTGCCCACTAAGCCAGCAAGTTTGGCTCTTGCATCCCGCTGTGTATATTGCTGTGGCTGCAGGACACTTGACTTAGAATGAACTGGCAGCATTACTGGCAATGTTTGGATTACCTGTAGCTCTCCTTCCAGCAAGCTTAGGAGAAAGACGAGGTCATCCCTGGAAAGGTCCCTGCCCTTCTCCCGTCGCCCTCCTTTTGCAGCACTGCTGACAGTGGTTCTTCCACCAGTGCTGCAGCTGTTTTTGGCCACTTTGTGGATCCGCTCAATGGTGCCAGTGTCGTCTGGTGAGACTCGGCGTCGACTGTGTCGTTCTGTTCTTCCCAAAGGTCCATCTCGCTCTGGAGATCGCTTGCGTGTGTCCATGTTGTGCTGCTGTGGCGATTTGGCTTTTGCTACATCCTCTAGACTGCTGCTGCGGGAGCGCATGTTCTTCCACCCTGTTGATCAATCCAGAGTACAAAGATTACATTTCTGGAATTGAAAATATATTGTGCAATTTTTTCCCCCAGCTTTTATTGTCATTACACTGCCACAAGTACCAAGCAACGAAACGACTCTCTGCAAGTAACGCATCCCCGAGGGATCTAATGGCTCCCGCCATTGTGTGGCGCCCAGGGAGCAGTGTGGGGTTAAGGGTCTTTGCTGTGGGAAACCAAAGTTGCAGTCTGTGGGAGTGGGGCTTGAACTCAGAACCTCTGGATTCCAAGCTCTATATCCTAACCAGCAATCCGCCCACATTTGAAACCATATATAAAACCATTGGCCAATCTGCATTTGAAAAAATAATACATTACATAAAAAATATTTTATTTCACAAGAGTAAAAATTTACGAAATATAAATATTTTAGTTTTCCTGACTGAAAAAAAAAAGATTCAAATGTAAAAGAAAAATATGCTGTAAGTGTCTTTTTAGTAAAGTTTATCTAAATGTTAGTTGTTGGGGTAATTTATTAAAAGTCATACCTATTGTCTGACTACAGTAATTATTATCTACAATTTCTTCATTGTTATTTTTTGATTTGGTTTGATATAACTCCGAAAAAAGGTGTTTAAAGCCCTCGTTTAAAGCAGGAAGATGGAGTTGGACTCTAATACGCCTTTTCAGTAAAAGGGTTAACATCAGTATAGATGTTTTATGGGCTATAAATAAAAAATCATTGGCTTGTTTTTTAGTTTGGAGAATACAAGAACAATGGACTACATTAAATCAGGCTGAGGCAAACAGATAAACTTCATAAGCTCTTCTCTCTCAGGGAAAGGAAACCATAAGCTGCTTTGCCAAGTCATTTATTACTTCACACTGAGCTAAGGTAAACATATCCAGGAGATAGAGTGAAAAGAAGGCATGCATAGACTCATTTCTGCATGGAATAATCTGCCTAAAAGCATTACATCATCATCATTGCTATCATCTATCAAGCAACATGAAAATGTTTTGCTAAATCATTTAGCTCAAAAGTAACTGTTTTATTTAAAGAGCAATCTATGATTAATATAACCATGAAAGATTTTCATGAAATAAAAAGGATGGACAAACTCTGTTTACTGAGGAACAGAACGGTGAGTGTCCAGCCTCTGTGTGAGGCCCTTTGACAGTTTATGAGTTAGAAAGATGGCTGGCTGATTGCTGTGTGCACACTCTCGGCAAGGCGCCACATGATTCTGGGCTGAGGTAATTCCCTGCTGTCTAAGACGGGCTCCGCTTTGGATTACTCAGAGATCTGGGCTGCAGACAATAGACAGAACTCCTCAACATGTGTAAGTCCTAAGAGTCATCAGAGTCAAACAAATGATGCAAAAAAACAAAAACAAGCAGATGTTCCCTCTGACACAACAACACCTTCAGTGCCATATGAAGCAAGAATGTGCAGAAATGCTGCAACAAATCCGGGGTCACAGATGTAGGCCCTCTGGGATCCCTACATGTGTAAGTCTCACATATCTGTAAAATTTCCAAGATGGATCAGAAATGTATCACATAGCTCATAAAGAAGGTTCACAGGACGGATGTGGAGATTGGTCCAGGTCAGTCCCCCTGCAGTGGTGGCAGGATCTTGAATAATTTCTTTTTGAGGTCAGGGCAGTATTTCTGCTGTCCTAGGGTCCTGATTTTGGCCAGCAATGTTATTATTATTATTACTTTAAGAGAATGTGAAAAGAACAATGACAGAAACTGGAATTCCAGCCAGCTGCACTGATTTCTGTTCCTGGAAAAGAAACCAAAAAAAGATGAGGAAATTATGTTTCACTTTGTCTGTATTTAGATTCTATATTTCATACAGACACTTTCCATTTAAAGCTTTGAATTAACTAGACATCTAAATTACACATAATACCCTAACAGTATTTGATAACTGTCATTAACATAAAACCCTTTCTTTTATTCTTAAGAAAATCTCCATTCTGATAGAATTTGATTCAACAGAGAAAAATTGGTTACCTTTTTTGAAATGTTATCATCTATTAGCAATCTGCTAAGTCACAATACCGCACAAAGAAATTTTAAATAAAAATATTCATGAGGTGAAAAAAACTGTTAAAGAAACGTAATGATAGCTGAGGTTTAGAAAGAACATCTTCATATTGAGATTGAAAACAATATATGTGTAGGGTGTGTTATGGCCATTTTCTTAGTGTTATGAGCTTAACCCTGAAATCAGGCGACATTTGCTAGCATCTGTGAAGACCTGTAAGTCTAACAAAATGACTTTAGAACTAGATTTAAAGATTTCCTCTTTCAAAGTAATATACAAATATTGACATAGAGGCCCATTCCTGTCAGTCCACGCTCAACATGGGAAAGGCAAGAGGGCATATTAATTGTAATTAAGGGTATATAATTTCTATTGGCCAATACATAGCTACAAACACATAGCTACTTGCATAAAGGCACATATTAAAAGTCAGACCAAAATGCAATTCTGAAAATAAGTGAATCTTAACCTTCTTTGGTCTGACACGTCTTCCTCACATGTTTTTCCAAATTTCTTGGTTCTCTTAAAAACTGACACAACCTGTGCAGTCAATGCAAGCCTTTAATCTCTGCTAATTAGTCCCCTTTGGAGCCGTGTTTATCAGAGGCTTAGATATTATCAGTTTTTCTCTATCAATGAGGTTTTATACAGTGTTTGCATTTGAGAAGCTGGTCTGAGAGCCTAGTTAAGGAAAAATAACCAGAGATTATCTTTTATCAGCTCAACCAGACGTCTTTCAGGCTCTGCTGCTCAGGATCTAAACATCAGCAAAAACTCCATTGGTGCATAAACGGGATTGCAGATCATGAGTAATCATCCCCAGCTGAAAAATAAATGTGTTTTGAAGCATGTTTCATCAAGCCCCCAATATTAATTGATAACAAAAATAGTTTCCAACACCTCACTTTATAGAGATCTTCAGTGATGTTCATTCAAAATGGCTACGTAAAAAGAGCTCTGTTGAGGATCTTATCAGCATACCAGGTCTTAGTGAAGCAGAGGCCTGCAGATCCATGGGAGTTAGTTTCTTGTGCTGAAATAAAGCCGCTGGTCTATCTTTTGACTGGGGAACGGACCTTTACCAGGTTAGATCCACTCTGGCCTTGCTTTAAGGCATGCCTGTACATATACAGGTGGGGATGTCTGATCCTGAATAGGATCTCTCAAAATGTCCTTAAAATTGATGGAAATTAAAAAAAAATGTTTTGATTGGCACTGATATTAAAGGTATAGTGGCGGATATTCTTTTACCCGTTCGATTATCAAAATAAGTGGTCCTCCTAATTCATCCTCCATCATTCTGGTGATATGTTTAGATAAGGCTGTCCTACGAGCTCGTCCCCATTTACACTTAGCAGTCTGACATAGTGGAAAAAATTGCAAATCTTCTTTTGGAAAGTAAGCTTGTATGAGTGATGCAAGCAGCAACTTTTGAACACAGGAAGAGAAAATTGGCTTGTGCATGCTCTCGCACCAGTTTAATAGGCATTCCGTCTCGGGAGCTGGTACAGGGTTGTGCATGTGCATTGTTTTTTTAGAGGGCGGATCTTTTTCAAAAATTTGCGAAAATCCTCCACTATACCTTTAAAACAGGTGAAGTTGTGTTTATATTAAATGTTAGGTTATTAAACAGTTTTCTCCAAGAATACGACACTATAACAAATGTTTACTTTTCTATCATGGGTTCCAATATTTATGATGTCCCTGTAAGGCGACTTTGAGCCGCAATGTGTATCATTATAACCGCTGTAAGGCGACTATAAGCTGCTATATGCAGCTGACTAAGAAATACAGGACCAAATAACTACTTCTTTGCCAAACAATGTTCTAATTTCTCTGGAAGGCTTTTCATCAAACCTTACTGCACAAACAAACACCTTATAAAACATTTTTTCCAGATGAAGTCACAGTGTTACACAGATGTCAACCTTTATCCATCCTGTTTGTACCTGCCGTTTTCCCTGCAATAATTATTTATCATGGGTTTTCATCTGCTTAGGACTTTACAATAACAGCATGAATTAGTGTGTGACGTGTAGAAAACTGTCCAAATATGACTTAACTGTGCTTTCAACTCTCACTTAATCCCCTCCAACCAGTTTCTGAGTACCTTGAATAAACTCTGATCGCATTTTATTGTGAGCAAGAATCCGTGCCAAGAGATGACGTTATAGAGAACAGGTACTCTGATCTTACACAACACATTTGGCTGCTCATTTCATGAAAACCCAACACCGAAAAGAGTCTGTCAAGCAAAACCAGGATTAAGCACAAAAGTAGAATTAATAATAATAGCTGATGGAGTTGCACAAGAGTTCAAGACCTGTACCAGCTGGTCATGTCTGAAAATAGTTTCAATTTGACTTGTCCTTTACATGATTTTCTTGCTGCTTTTATAACTTCTTTTTTGTGGCTTTGATTTTACAAACTACTCATTTTAAAGTCTAGCAATAAGAGCTATATGTTAACTTTAGAGACATATTGTGGCTTATGTTAAAACATAGACTCTAATGACAGCTTTAAGCAGTAATTTTTTTTCTGTGGACGCATAAACAACATGTCCTGCTGCTGTGCAGCACATACCGCTAACAGCTGCTATTTGTAGCAAAATATATCAAGATTTTGTCAGGATAAAATGCTGCTTTGTAATGCAGCAGCATTAAAGTCAGCATTGAAAGAAATGTATATTTTATAATAGTCACACATATACCACTGAATGTGTACAAACTATAGGCCAGGGAAACTTGTAGGTACAATGTTAGACTTTATTTTTTGTTTAATTCACATTAAATTACCATTTCCACCACCCATACTCCTGGGCGGGTTAGGTTGCTTTTTCATCCCAAGGTTGGGTCCTTTAACAGAGGCCTGGGATCATGTGCATTTCTAGATAGAGATGGAGATCTTTGATGTTTCTCCATGTATTTTCTCAGGTGTGCTCCAACGTCCACCAGCACTACTTTTGTCTTCAACTTCCAGGTTCTCTCTAGTTAGTCCCAGGGGCCTTGGTATTTCTTCAATTTCTCATGATCTTTTTTCATGAGGTTTCTATCATTGGGATGGCCACATCGATCACTACAGGCATCCTTTCCTGCTGATCAATCACAATGTCCTAGTGGAGTTTTCTCCAGAGAAGGCTATAACTTCAAAGTTGACATATACCAAAAACTAATCAAATTATTTAAAAAAAATCTGAAAAGTGCTTTAGTCATAATTGTCATAATCCATGCTGGGTCAGATCGTGATGTTTGAAAAAGGATGCAGGGAAAGCAGAATAAAGTGATAGCCTCGCTATATGCAGTTATCCAAGCATTGTTATTACAGAAATATATAAACCTGTCAATCAGCCACACTTTATAACAGATGACTGTGACGTCAGCGTTGTGGAGGGAGGTGGTGTGCAAATAAAGTTGCTTTAAGCCCCAGAAGAAAAAAGTGGTTCTCCTAACTGTCAATCATTCTGGTGATAAGTTTTTATATAAGGTCGTCCTATGTGCTCATCCAATTAGCTATGTTTTTGTGCGCATGCACACTTTCAGGCGTATATTTGTGGTCAGCTACGCTTTCAGTCATTGAATCTCACCTTTCTCACTGCAATTCTGTGAAAATGGCAGAGGTTAGTAAAAGAAAAAGTATCTACAAAGTGTACAAGAAGAAAAAGGCCTCAGAAGAGGCACATATATCCCGCTATGCTTTGCGCAGTGGTCCGCAGTTGTCATAGGCTGTCGCTACCCAACTGCGGTGGCTAATAAAAAAGATGCCGCAGGAACTGCGTGGTAGAGGATGAGTTACGTGACCAACAGGGAGCAAAAAGTAGTGATCATCTGTCTGAACGCTAATTTAACTGAGTTCACTATATAGTGATTGAGGAATATAGGTGTGAGGGCGGACGATCGGGCACAGTAAGCTTGTATGAGCTACAGTATGAGAACAGCAACTTTTAAAGGGGAACACCGTTTTTTTTTTTTTACATTGGACCCTTCATTTTACGTTATTACATCATGTTCTACTCACCCATATTAGTTTTGTGCCATATGGAGCCGTTCTGAAGATATCCGGTTTTGTAATATCCAAGTAACGTCTTCCTAGTTTTCCTATGGGCAACGAGTTGAAGGCACAAACTAAACTGTTCATAATTTATTTTTTATGGTACGCCAGGATTCATAACATGTAAGCGAATCACTGTCTCCCAGACATCCAGGGTTATATTTTTTATATATATATATATTTTTAAACGAAGCGGAGTGTGTATGATGTCATCCAGGTTACCATTCATTCATCCTTTCCAATAAACTGCTGCTAGTTTTACTCACATGCCTGGAAGATGTCTAGTGCTACTACCACAGATGATCTCGCTCTCAAAATGGAATTGAACAATTCAGATTAGCTAGCTAAATGAATAGAAGGGGTAGAGCGTAGCCGCCTGTGGCCCAGACGTCATAGACCTCTCAGCTCTCAAGACTTCCTGCCTACAAGCATGTCTTCCAGCTCCATGAAATCCACCTCAATGTTCTGTCAACCCATGGACCACAATTCATTTCTCAAGTATAGAAACACTTTAGATATTTCATGGCCTTCTTAACCAAGAAGGCCATGCTGGAAACAGTATTTGCCGTGAATTGTGTATGCTCACAATTCCCATGTTTATTCTGTAAGTGGTTTGTCCCTATTCGAGATCTTGCTAGGTTACAAATCTCCCATTTTCAGATGAGAAAGACATCAGAGTTATCTCTGTCCATCGCCATATCCGCCACTGTCATAGGTTCTGGACTAACACTGTTGCCACACTTCTTCGCACCGCTGCTCAAAACAAGAGGTTCGCTGACAGAAGACATATCCCTGCACCTCAGTACTGTATACCCTCGGATAACAGGTTTTGCTTTCCTCCAAAGATATTGCACTCAAATCCGTGTCTAAGAAACCAGATATATTGGTCCCTTCAGGGTACAAACTGTGATCAGCCCTACTACTGTTTGTCCTGAGTTACGATCTAGTCTGAGTCCACCCCACGTGTTATGTCTCCCAGATCAAGCTGGTCAAATTCAGCCCCTGGTAAAGGGTACAATATGAAATGACAATTGTCTCTCCCTCATGGTCAGAATAAAATTTGTTATCCAGAGTTAGTTTGCACCTTTTTCTCAATTTGCAGCTATTTTGGCTACTTATAGCACATTTTCCTTCATACATTTTTTGCGTTGTAGGTTGTAGGTTTTTTTGTATCTGCAGTGCATATGCACTTTGCTGCTCTCTATGGTATACTCTTCTTTTTGTAGCATTTCTCTTTTGCAATGTATGTCAATTACATATCTTTTGTGTATATATATTTATATATACATGCAGTAATCATCACACATGTTCCTGTCATTATATCGGTACATTATACAACCAATATAGCTGCTTAGGGTCTGTTTAGAGGCTCATTTGTTGTATTAACTGTTATTTATGAAATGAAATAGCTAAAGCAACATCCTGCAAAGAAAATTTCTATACACCAAGACAGAGTGGTAGTTATCATAAGTAATATTTTTCTGAAGAAAAACAAAGTATCATTTCCTTGTCTCCCTCTTCCCTGAGGTCCCTCCCTTATCTTGTCCTCACATTAAGCATTCAGTTAATTTCTGAAGCCAAAAGCAAAGCTGTTACTGGAAACATTTGGCATTTTGGCTCATCTAGCAGAGACCACCTAGGGTTCTCCTGCAAGCTACCAGGTCAAATAGCTCATTTCTTCAAATGGTTTTTATTCAGCAAGCTCGCCAAGCAAGTCCGCCAGACGACGTCTAGTGAAGCCCACGTAAACTCTGATTGTAATGACCATAATGCATTTTTTTTTTATCATGCACCTGAGCTCTTCAACAAGTTTAGTATTTTACCAATTCTTAGTTACTGCGGGGAGTCACAAATTTAACTTGCACCACATCATCACTTACAGAAAAGTCCACCAGATATCACCTAATCCATGTTAACATTCCTTCATGTAAACTAAAGCTTCACCGATTAGAGCTGATTAGATGTCCATTGCTTGCTATGGTTAAATGTTGTGCCACCCGTTCCTCTCCATATGCATAAAATGCACTCAGCAGCTTTGCAGGGCAAGCTAGTAGAAATACAAAGAACATATGCATGCATGTACAGCTCCACAGACGCAACTCAAATTAGAGTAAATTCCTGTGGTCTGACATCATACTGCTGTCAATATGATTGAGGGTACCAGAAACTCAGATCAAAGAGGGAATTGGGGAACGGGAGGAGAAGGGAGGAAGAGACTGAGGAGATGCTTTTTATGCTTAGGTGAATTTTCTGTCAATTTGCAGCTCAGTACACAAAGTTTCAACTAAATCTGCACTTTTAATAATTTAAAGAGGCAACTTTTTGTTGAGTTTCCATAAGAGTGAGATTTTTTGGGGTGGTTAGAGTGGTTTCTGTTTTTTTTTTTCTGTAACATATTTGGAATTCCATCGGGTCCCAGTCAGACTAACAAAAAATTTGAAAAACAAACTTTTGAGCATACGTCAACTGTCTCAAATTTATGTCTTAAGTTTATGTTTTTTGTGATTTTTGTACATTTTGAATTGTATTTGGAGGGTAGCGGGGGTTTTTTTATCATTTGATCTTAAGTGCCTGCATTCATTTAGTTTCAAATCCATTCATCAAAGACTTGTTTTCCAGACCATTCTTTTTTTTTTTGTTTAACAAAAAATGTTTATAAAACATCATTTGTTTCCGAAAGGTCAAGAAAACAAGTTTTTGTTGTAACAACCAGTTGCAACGTCAGCTGGGGTAAGATACACACGATGGAAAGAGTTCATGTAACACTAGTTCCGAGTGGGACCAAATGCACTCAGATTGGTCTTAATGTAACACTGTAAGGGCCGGATCTATCAAAGGTTTGCGTGTATAAAAACGTGAGCTATTTCACTGCGCACGCTAAAAAATGTACAAACTGATCTATCAACAGCGTGCTAAAAGGATTTGGTCTTTAAAACGCGCTAAATAGCGCCTCTTATCCATTTAGTACTTTTTCTGCAATGAATATGCAATATGGGGCGTTTACACGCAAAAGTGCGTCTTGTGGGAGGAGAACATGTAAATATATTAATTTAGAACTCGCAAAGTGATTTAGCAAACCTGAAAGCAATTTTGCTAACGGTATCTGACTCTATATTTAACACGTTTCAAAAGAAGGTGCAAATGGTCTGTATGCGTAATTGCGCACACATGGCAGCGGTTATTGTCGCAAGAAGGAGACATCGAAATGAAGCAAGGAGACGCAGAGAATGCATTTTTTCACTCCGTGTGAATATTTTTGGAATGAACGAGGAAACGATCATCAAAACATATCGTTTATCCAGCATTGCCATTTTGGAGCTGTTGGAGGAACTCCAAATTGATTTGGAGCCAGCCGCAAGGAGGACCCACGCAATACCAGATATCACAAAACTCCTTGCAACATTGCACTTTTTTGCATCTGGGATCTCCCAATCTCGTTTTTCAGAAGTGCTGTCCGACGTTCTAAATGCCATGTAGCCCTGACGCCCTACCGTAGAGAACCCCGACCTCCCAATTGCGCCTGTTGAGCAACATGCCAATGCTGCAGGGATGCGTACGCTCAGTCATCTTATCCACAGTCACTTCTTGTGAGCGATTTGGTATGTGCATTTTTCTACAGGCCAATACAAAACACCTGTTTGTTTTTTTTTACTGCAGTGAAGTACAAATTCAGCCACATACCACCTTAGGGAATAACGGTTGCCAAAGTTTATATATATATATATATATATATATATATATATATATATATATATATATAATTTTTTTTTTTTTTTTTTTTGGAGGGGATGGGGGTATCACTGTAAGATTAAAATTTCTTAATGCACTAGTTTGCACAAACTGCAAACTACTTTGCCGCAAACCACAAAACGCGCAAAACCATGATTTAAATAGGGCGTCTCCAACAGTTTTGCATCTGCCACCAGTTACGCAATCGCTCTTGTTAAATCACCCGCAAACCATGGTTCAGCTCCTCGCGCAAAATTCCAGTTTGCGAGCGCAAATTACTGCACGCAAAATTGGATCTTGATAAATCCGACCCTAAGAGTGTTACATTAAGTGTAACTTTAACACTAAAATAAATTTATAAATTTTTCTAGTTATTTTAAATTTTTCTACTCTTTTTTACATTTAGTTTTACTCACTTTCTTTAAATCTTTTGTTTTTCACTGATTAAATTTTTTACCAAATGTCTCTTTTTCAGATTGAGTTTTACTAATTGCGTTCTTTCAAACTGGGCTTTTAAAGATCACGTTGGGTTTAAAGTACAGAGAATCTTCACTTGCACAATAAAAACTGTTGTTGTAAACCAAACTTTCCAGCAACCAAAACAAATACATATCTACTTCTCCAGAGGAAAGTACGACACAGCAATTGAAGAGAATGTGATTTGAAAAAACGTGTTCTGAAAAAAAAAAAAGGTATTTCAAAAATAGAATTTGAAAACATAAAATCTGTTTTTAAAAAAACTACTGAAACTACTCTGTTTACATTCGATAAACATGGCACAAAACTGGTAAGAGGAATTCGGACAGATAAAAGAGCAAAACACTAAAGCAAAGTGACTACGCACTGGCTCTCTTCCACGGTGCTCTCCATTGTTTACTTTCCTGATTTTTGTCGTACTGGTGACAGCATCAACGCTAACCCAGCTTGATTAATGTCACCAGACACATAGCAGTGGGGGGATTAAGACCTGACTTTGTTTGCCAATAGGAGGGAGTCAAATGCTGATTCTTTGTGGATCGACCGGGTTTGAAAAATATGCGTTAACCCAGTATTTTTAGTATAGGCTATAGTCCACTTTTCAGGATAGGAATGCCTAGTTCATGCAGGTGGATAATTGTGTTCATTTTTTCCCTTCAAAGACACCAAATCTTATGAGGCAATCCAACTGTGTGTGGTGGGTTAAGATGTATCCTGTCTGTTTGGAAGGACATCAGAATGTTTTAGTGTTCCATGAGTGCACACAGGATGCAACCAGCTGACTAAGCTGTCTAACTAAAGGGGAGTGTTGGCCTAGTGGGTTAGAGCAGTGTGCCACCTCACAGCCTCCACTCTGAATTCCTGAGCAAACCCCTGATTGCTCCCCAAGCTTCACACAATTGCAGCCCACTGCTTTCCAAGTGGATGGGTCAAAATGCAGAAAACAAATTTCCCCGTTGTGGGACAATAAGGGATTTACATCTAATCAAAAAATCATAAGTACGTGTCTGGCCCTTTAACAGACACATTTTCTAAAAGCAATGTTTTTTTTCTCTGTTATAATTTGTCCACAGTGTCACCATGGCTTCTTCTTAGTCGGCCATTTTTATTCTCTCCCAATCACGTTTAAGGCTGTTTTGTGAGAATTTCAGTCTGTTTTCCAAATGTTCCTGAAACTATCCTATCATCTCAAGGCTCACACTTTCCCTTTTCTATTGAGCAGGCTTCAACACAACATTCCTCTTTTTTAGGGAAAGTGAATCATTTCATTTTCTTAAGCTGTAAGCCATAACCGTCAAAACTAAGAAATAATGAATGATTTAATGTGAGTTTAACTTTTTAAACTCGACTTTCTGACATGAAATAACTCTTTGACAACATAATTGAGATTCATTAAATACTTTGAAACTCCAATTTTGTTTTTGTTTTTTGTGAAAAAGGATGGTGAAAAACAGTTGTACGGAGTGATACACTTTTTTTCTGACAATATCTGATAAAAGCTGCAGAAAACACTTTATCTTCACAACAATATTTTTTGTTTTACAGTGTAGAATGGTTTGCAAGGATTCCAAGAATGACTGTAGACAGCAGCACCCTGTGCCAGAGGGGTTTCCGCCATCCAGCCAAAAGAAACCAGTGCAATGTTTACAAACACACTTCTGGTTGCCCTAGCAACAAGTAAAGCTCAGGTCTCAGGGCTTAAGGGGGTGAACGAGTTGCCATAAATCGGTCGGAGATGTTTCCTGTAAGCATTAGTGCTGCCGGATCGTAAAGCAACAGGAGAAGCAATTTTGGGATCCCTTTAGTGCAAAGGGTCGCCCGCAGCTTGGATTTAACCTCCTGTTTGACTAAATGTTCACTCAAACTGTGGTATTCCTAATAATATGGAGGAATGCAGGCTTTTAAAGCCTAGGGATATGGGATAAAATGCTCTGTTGAAGTTAAAATCTCACTAATGCCTTTCTTTTCTCTGCACAATGAAGCAATAAAATAAATAAATGAAAAAGCAGCAATTACAATTTAAGCTTTACTTTACATCCAGTGGATTTAAAAGAAGCAAATCAGCCTGATAAAACATCAAAAAGTCGATCAACTGGAAACAGAGATCAGATGCTGGTAGATAACATCAACTGGGACCATCTGTGCAGCCGCTTTCAGCAGCTGCAGTCTCCTAGTCATCTGGTTTCAGTTCGGACCTTTCATCACCTATATTGAGTAATAGAAACCAGCAGGAGAGCTGATTTCCTCACCAGGGGGCGCCATGTCTCCAAAAATGTTGATTACATTAAAGCAACAGTAAGGTTAAAAAAAAAAAAAAAAAAAAAGACTGGTTATCTATTTAGTTCTTTATCATAAATGCTCATTCTTTTAATGAAAGTTTAATTTAATCTAAGAGTCCATTAAACCAATAATTCAGTGAATAAAATGTATAGAATAAAAATTAATTTCTTGGCTTAATACCTGACAATGTCATGATTTGTATGGAGGTTGGTTGAGGACCCAAATGCAGAGAATGAAAGGCAGAGGTGAATCTTGCAAATTTAATGGACTAACTGATGAAAAATTCAAACATACAAAAAATACAATGAACCCCAAAAAAACAAAACGTCAGGGAAAACCCACATGGGAAGCCAGAGACGAGAAACAACAATAAGGAACCAGCACTGAGTGACTGCAGAGGTGGAGTATATAAGGGGAACAGAACAAAGGATGGACTAAGTGGCTGAATAAGGAGCAGGTATGAGTGGAACTAACTAGAAGGAAGCCAAAGGGAAAGGAAACAAGCACAAAGGGGCAACAGAGAGTAACTAAAGACTGCTTTAATATAATGGAACAACAACATAACTGAAAACTAAAAACTCAGATTCACAAAAGGGGATAACCATGACAGATAGCTAGTTTAACCCACTTTGGATTAAACACTGCAATAATAAAAGTAACTTAGATCTGCCAGTCCTTTATGTATTAACACGGACATATGCATTCAAAATATTACGATTATATTTTTTTATATTTTTTAAAAATAAAGCAGAGAGTTGTACATTGTAAACCAAGCAGAGATTTCTCTGCAGGTGTAAAACAGATTCCCTCATATCCCTCCTTCTTTTGCACCACTACTGAGGGGACCCATGTGTCCAGCATTACAGAGCAGCTCCAGGTTAATCTGGTGAGAGGGAGGTGTGAATAGCTGAAATGGTATGTCACTACTAGGGCAACGAAGACGGATCACCGACAGAACTGCACATGATAAGCCTCTCTTCTCTCTGCCAAATATACAGCACACAGGACCCACATCCAAATTATGTTAACCTGTAAAGGAAATAATTGAAGAGAAATTATATTTTTTTGTTGTCTTATTTTCAACCACCAATGCCACTAGGAAGACTAAGCTTACTGATTTATAATGCTTCTTATTAACGTTTTATTCAGTGCTTTAAGTTATTAGAAAAAAATAAACATTTCTACTGCTTCAAACCAGAAGAGGGCAGCACATTATATCTGTAGTAATGGGTTTTTCTAAAGCTATATCCTTTCCAAAGTTATCTATTAATTTTATGCTGTCTGTAGCTGACCTGGTTCTTGGAAACGACCTGGTTGATCCAAAAAATAAAATGGTAAATTGTGATAATTTCCAAAGATTCAAGTTAATAACTTACTTTAATTGTCATTGCATTTGTAAACTTCACCTAATTTTAAGCAAGTTTTGAAATTAATTAACGTTTAAACAAACAAAAAGAAAGATATGATTCATTTTTATTATTATTTTTATTACTGTATTAAAATTTAATTTAAACCTACTTTAGATTTTAATTTGATACCTGATTTTGAAACAAATATGTCATCCGTTCTTTCCCTACTTCTTAGGCCCTAGGCCGGTGAACCCAACAAAAAAAATGAGAACAGATTATGCATGCTTTACTCAGTCGACAAACAAGATTGATCTTACACAATGTGCTATTCCCAGGTCAAAGGTGAAAAACAATATTTTCTAAGTAAAACAGTTATCAAATGGTAACTCAATAAAACTGAGAATGTATTGAAAAATATAATTTTGAAGTTGTAAGGTAGAGAGGTCCATTTTCATGCCGAACTGCTGCAAAATCATTTAATTTATATATATATATATATATATATATATATATATATATATATATATATATAGTTATATATATATATATATATATATATATATATATATATATATATATATATATATATATATATATATATATATATATATATATATAGTTATATTGTATCCATTTTTTGCAAGTCTTCTGACGCAGAAGAACAAAGGTTTGCTGTGGGTTTGTGTCTCACTGAATGAACAGATAGGAACATGATTAAAATGTACATTAACATGCATGGATTCTACATCGTGAATCTTGTTCCAAAATTGTTGCCTGCAAACAACACATTTTTTGTTTTGTTTTTTTATTGAACAGAAAAGCATGAATTTACATTTTCAAGTAGGAATCTCCACTTTTCATTCTTACAAAAGAATGAAAAGTGAAAAAAAGAAAAGTAACAGTTATATACAGGAGATCAACTTAAATTGTGCAAGGCAACAGAAATAAATTAATAATCAGATAGTATTATTACAATCAATCCAAACATACATTTTTTTTTAAAGAGACGGACTCATTCTACAACAAGACAGTTCCTTTCATCATGTCAGCTTTAGCATTTTATTGAGTCAAAACACCAGAAATTGTGACATGTCACTACAAAGTTTTTGTATATTTTCATATTTGTAGGCCAACAGAGATAAGGAAGAATAGAAGATTTTGAGTTCCTTTTTGAAACCTATTAATTAAGTTGTTTTTTTTTTCCATTTACACACAATGTATATATCTTCCCATTCTCATGACAATATTGATCATGTCAAATAATTCCTTCGCTATATCATTCTTGTATGTTAATATTTGATTTATCTCAAAAGGTGCTGTATTATCTATTTTGTTACTTAACTAAATATGCAGGTTCTGCCAAAAGTGACCTTAAAATCCAAATCTTTTCTTAAGAGTTTCTGCTGTTGGATAATAAATATTGATAATTATATACTGTACTTCTTTTACTTTTGGTGAAATCTGCAATTTTAAATATGTGAAATATTTTTCTATATTACCTGAATATTTGTCATTCCAGTAAAATTATGAAAGGTTTGACATTTAAAGGCCGCCCTGATAAATTGGTTGTTACATTATTTTTATATCTATTGTGCCGTTGCTCAATTTTGTAATTTTGGCAAGACTGCTTGCATATTTGACTGAGAGAGTTTGCTTCATATTAGATGCAGCAGAGCAGCAGGTATATTTTGCATACTTTGATAAATTCTCTATACAATTGATGTTAAAATGTAAGAAATTTCTATGCTTATCCATTAGCTCTGTAACAAAGCTCAATTTTTTTTTCAAACCAAACTTCTTTAAATATTGTTTTGCTGTTTAAAATTATAGTTCTGTTTTTCCACAATGTGGAGCTATGTGGAGTAAAATTATGCGGGGAAAAAAATCCTCTTTCAAAAGTGGAATATCTGTTTATGAAATTCAGATAATTTGACAGGCAGTTTCCTAATTTAATAATCACATTTCAGTACAAAATCCAACCCCCCGACATTCTTAAAAATATGTTTTGGGATATGGAGCCTAGGCGGAAGTTCAGCAGAAGAAACTCATTGCTTTCCTACATCCACCTGCAACACAGCCAATCAGCTTTGAACCACACCTCCAGGAAAGCCAATCAGCATCCAAAGCTCATCTTAAAAGGCCTCCGATTCACACTTGTCTGCTCCTGTGAGCAGTCGGCGGATGCGCTGTGACTTCATTTAGCTGACGTTTCAACCCACCTCCAGCCCCTCCTCCATCTTCGTAGCTAAAGCTTCATCAGAGTCCTATCAGAGTCCTTCTGGACTTTTGCTGTGTCTCCTATCTCATCTTAACTGGCACAAGACTGCCATGTTGAGCCTCTTCTGCAGATTTCTTCCCAACGGGGAGTTTTTCCTCTCCACTGCTTCATGCTTGCTCATCATGGACAGGTTCTCTCAAACTGTGTTATCCAACTGGACTTCCATTTTCCAGGTCCCTGAGTGAAGCTCTAGTATCAGCTCATGCAGTCCACTGTTTCTCCCCATAAAGCTCAGCATACCGTCTCGCTAACCAGCAGTCTACAGACTGACCAACTTCATCTATCTCCACTCCACCACCAGTTTCAGGCCTGGGGGGAAACAGCCCTATTCTTTGCTCCTCTTCATGCATATCTATCATAATTAGGGCTATGTTTCCTGCTGAGGTCTGAGCGCTAAAGACAAGTAATTGTATCAATACATTTCCCCTAATTGTCTTTTCTCTTTGTGTGAGTTTTTTAGATTGGTTCAGATGGATTCTGTCTGTGACATAAAAGCTTTTATCCAATTTATTTTTAAAACTGATTCAAAATCTAGTGTTTTCAAACCTCCTTGTTCATAGTCTTTAACCAGTTTTGATTTTTTAACATAACGCGTTTTGTTTCTCCCTATAAAGTTCTATGTTATAGTATGTTAATTTGCTTTTATGTTGTTTTTTTTTTTTTGGAGACATACATTGAGCTACATGGATTTTATATCCACCCAGATTCTGATAACAGGTTTCGACCAAAAATGGATCAAACAACGCGTTTTGTATATTGAGCTTTGCAAAAAAATGCAATTTGGAAAGAAAACTTACGCTGAAAATACGCTGTCTATTATTTATTATTTAGCTGTGTTAAGTGCTGTTTAAGTTATTTTTTATTAGTTGACCTATAGTTGAGTTAACAGTAATCAGAGATTGGATCCATCATGGAGCGGCCTAGTGATTAGCCGAAAGGTTGGAGGTTTGAAGATTAAAGGGGAACGCCATTTTTTTTTTTACATTGGGCCCTTGATTTTACGAGTGTGTATGATGTCATCCACGCGAGCCGGCTACCATTCGTTCATCCTGTCCGCTAAACTGCTAGTTTTATTTACATGCCTGGAAGATGTCTAGTGCTGCTACCACAGATGATCTCGCTCTCGAAATGGAATTGAACGATTCAGATTAGCTAGCCGAATGAATAGAAGGGGTAGAGCGTAGCCGCCTGTGGCTGCCTGTCACAACTCCAGTCCGCCGCACACGGATGATGTCATACACACTCTGTTTTGTTTTTAAAAAATATAAATATAAAAAATATAACTGCGGATGTCTGGGGGACAGTTATTCGCCTACATTTTATGAATGCTGGCGTACCATAAATGATAAATTGTGAACAGTTTAGTTTGTGCCTTCAAGTCGTTGCCCATAGGAAAACGTTACTTGGATATAACCTAACCAAATATCTTCAGAACAGCTCCAAATGACACAAAACACATATGGGTGAGTAGAACATGATGTAATAATGTAAAATCAAGGGCCCAATATAAAAAAAAAAGAAAACGGCGTTCCCCTTTAAACTATTCCTGACAAAAGGGTTCGGTAATAATGTGGATTACAGGTTTCCTCACTAATGTACATTAGACTCTAAATGTAAAGTATAATTTTTTTAAGTTATATGTTTTGTGTTTAACCACTACTTTTACATACAGTAAAAGTTACTACATTCATAATTTGGGAAAAAATCTTAATTTCAAATTACAATAATTCAGCATTTAGTAAAACTTAAAAGCAAGACTAAAATGATTGAGTTAAAGCCCTAAGCTTTCTCAGTTTTTTGTGTTAATATTATAAGTTCTGCAAACTTTTATTTTTTTAAGTGTAACTTAAAACTTGTTGTTTTTTAATTCTTTTTTAGGTTTTCTCCATATTCTATTTCTTTTAAGATCTTATTTTTTCTATTTCCCTTTTTCAGAGTAAGTTTTATGAATTGCATTTTTTTTAAACTCTTTGTAAAAATAAAGTTTGAAAATATTAAATCTAGAAAAAAAGTCTAAAAAAATCAATTAAGACTGCTCTAAAACGTATTTTCATTAACAATATGTTCCAGGTTCCTCTAGGATAGCATTTTCTCAAATTTCCATTTAATAAACGCATTCCTTACTTGTAATGATAATGGAACAAACTGCAATCTGTACAATTCTTCCATCCATCCATCCATCCATCCATCCATCCATCCATCCATCCATCCATCCATCCATCCATCCATCCATCCATCCATCCATCCATCCATCCATCCATCCATCCATCCCTGTTATGACTGAGGTTGAACAGCAGAGGATTACAGGCTATGAGCATCAGTCATTCGGTTTGCATGCTGAAGCTGGCTGTACATATGGCACAGCAGCTTAGATCCAAGACAAGAATTTTAAATATTTTAAGTAAATTCATAAAAAGAGAATTTTACTTATGTTTTAGAGCTGATAAATAATCTGATGCTTTATCTCTTAAAAAGACAACCATAATCTTTGGTCCTTCACACTGATTTGCTTGAATGCAGACAACATATCTGGCATAGTGCTTTAAATGAAACAAATCATCATAAATTAAAATTGTTTCTGTTTTTACTTAGATTAAGGTTATGCTTTTTTATGTGGCTGCATTTCTCCACCGTGTTCTTTCATCTTAGGGTGCAAATAATCATTAGAGGCAGCTCTTTAAGACAAACAGAAATCCTTTTTGGTCTGATCTTCCCTCAAATTATCACTTTGTTGTACAGTATTCTTTTTGCCTGTGACTCTGCAGGAGTTTAGAAATGTGTGGCTAAAAGTATCCAATGTAGTGATGAGAAAGCTGGACTTTACTGCAGATTAGCTGGGCAGATTTTCCCTTTAATTGCCAAGGTTTCATTTTCCTTCTAGTTTCAAGTGTTTTCCAATGCAGACTAGTCTGCATTGGAAAACACTTAATGATTTTGACTGCTCAACACTGTCGTTACTCTCTTACCAGGTTATCAACTATGATTCTGTATACTTAGCAGTAAATCAATAAAAATTTGTTTGGTGGTTTTTCTTACTTTTTTTTGATACAACCATTTTTTGGGTATGATTATGATCACATTAAAATATCTGTTCATTTTCCCCTTAAAAATTCCTTCTTTTGACAGAAAGATAATGAAGGACGGATATGCTTGATTCACATACTCTTTGGTCCTTCTGAATGCAGACAAAACAGAAGTTATAGTCTTTGGACCAGAGTCTTTGAAAAATAAGCTGATCAGCCAGTCACTTCATTTGAATGGGATTAAACTGATTTCAGATAATAAAGTAAAAAATCTTGGTGTTGTTTTTGCTCAGGACCTGTCATTTAAATCCCATATCAAAGAGGCTTCTAGAATTTCCTTCTTTCATCTGAGGAATATTGCAAAAATTAGAAATATCCTGTCCAGGGGTGATGCTGAGAAACTAGTCCATGCATTTGTTACTTCAAGGCTGGACTATAGTAATTCTTTACTATCAGGAAGTCCACAAACTGTTGTTCCTTATGTTCCTAACAGAGCACTTTGCTCTCAATCCGCAGGTTTACTATTGGTTCCTAGAATTTCTCAAAATAGAATGGGAGGCAGATCTTTTAGTTATCAGGCTCCTCTCCTGTGGAACCAACTACCAGTTTTAGTCCGTGAGGCAGACACCCTGTCTACTTTTAAGGCTAGGCTTAAAACTTTCCTTTTTGATAAAGCTTATAGTTAGGGTGGCTCAGGTTATCCTGAGCTATCTCTATAGTTATGCTGCTATAGGCTTAGACTGCTGGAGGACATTGGGACCCCTTTTTCATCATTCTGCTTCATTCTATCTCTATTCTGCAGAATCTGTTAGTTCAATCTCTAACGTTATGCTCTCCCTGCTTTTTCTCAGAGCAGCTTCATCTCATCTGTTCCTGTTTGACTGTGATGCCATCCTGGAGATAAATATTAGCTGTGCTGCTTCCATCAACACCCTTGTTCATAGATGCTGAAGATCTGCCCGTATTTCCAGTGTAGTGCTGTTTCTCTGACTGTGACTGGCTGGATGTGCTCTCTTCATCCTCTGGCATGGGGGCCGCTTTTTACAGTTGCTTTTTGTGTCTCTGCTTCTGTCTCCTTGAACCCCAGTCCGCCTAGGCAGATGGCCGCTCACACTGAGCCTGGTTCTGCTTGAGGTTTCTTCCTGTTAAAAGGGAGTTTTTCCTCTCCACTGTCGCTACAAGCATGCTTAGTGTAAGGGATTGTATTTGAGTCCATGAGTCGATGCAATCAACTGGTTTTCCTTAGATAGAAAACTTTGAATCAGCAGCAGTTGAGACCAAAAAGCATAAACAACTTAATGCTTTTATTGTCAATTAAGTGAATTTTATTCATTTTGGTTAATAATCTTGGCTGCTCAGTGACTCAGTGGGTAGCCCTGCTGCTTTGCAGCAGGAAGGTTCAGATTCCACTCCTGGCCCAGGATGTTTCTGCATGGAGTTTGCATGTTCTCCCTGAGCATGTGTGGGTTCTCTTCTTCTTCCTCCCATAATCCAAAATCATGAAAGTTAGGTTAATTAGCTTCTCTAAATTCTCCCTAGGTGTGAGTGTGTGCGTGAATGTTGTTCGTCTTTGTGTGGCCCTGCCATGGACTGGCGACCTGTCGAGGGTTTACCCCGCCTCTCGCCCGTTGACAGCTGGAGATAGGCACCAGCATCCCTCACTAGGGATAAGTGTGATGGAAAATGGATGGATGGATGGTAAAACAACTTCAGGGGTGTGACCCCAAAAAGACCAATGCAACAACACAGAGCCCCCCAAATATACATATATTTACAGCTATATCTAGAAATATAGTGAAGTTCATATGTTTATACAAAACAATATGCAGTTATTTCACTTTTCATAGCCGTTAAAATCTCAGCACTTTCTAAAGAAAGCTGCAGTTCTTTAAACATCTACCTGATGACTCATAGACAAAAAAGGTGAAAAGAAAATGTTCTTTTGAAAGTCATGTAGAACATTCAAAGGGAAATTACAAGGAGAAACTTTACAAGGTAAGCTTATCCTTAACAATTTAGACGTGAAAGCACTAGTGTGACCCTGGCCCTCTGTGTTGTTATGAGTCATCCTGGCAGATGGAAGCATTGCACCCTTCCTTACCTTGTCTAACTCATTTTGCTCTCACTCTGACGTACAACTCTTCACACACTGACATCACTGGCCCAAAGGCAATCCTTCTCTTTACAAATCAAACCATTCGTAGAGTTTTTCTAGATCTTCCAGGCTAGAGTTGGTAGATAAACTATTGAAGGATGTGACAGCGACATTTCTCAACCCTGTCCTTTACTCTCCTGTCCTTGTTTGCTCTCAACAAGCCTAACTTCTCCTAAATGAGAATTACAAGGGAAAATGTCAGTGGGTCATCAGAAATAGCCTGATAATTGACCCTGTCGTTTAGTGAATGCCGAAGCCATGCAGGGTCCCAGATCCACACTAAGCCCTCTCTTTCAGCCATGTCGACACCTATAGCAACGGTACACACAATGACCGACAACAGTTGGAGAGTTCAATTTGAAGCAGATGGTTTATTTATTCCTCTGATGCATATTAAGCATCCTGCCACCACCTGTGTATCTTTATAACCTCAATGGTAAAAATTTCACAGCCAGATCGCTGCCCCCCCCAATGGGAAAACGTCCCAGAAATAGCAACGTGACGGAGGTCATAAAATAAGCTAGGCCCACAAGCTATGCTTTCCTGGGTTGCTAAATTAATTCTCTAATAATTCCTTACATGATGTTGGGGACCAAAAATGTGTCTGTAATGCATATTAGCTTTAAAGTGACAAAGCATTATTTGCTAAGCTATTTACACCTAAGCCTGTATGAAAATATAAAGAGGAACACTTTAGTTAAATGTTAGTAGATAACAAAATTTAGTATCATCAAAAATAGGATTCTAAAAATCGCTAATGTACTTTAAAGCAGATATTTTATTAGCCTAAATATGAAGTATTTTCTTCCTCATACATTTCTTTATTTCTCATGATTTTTTATATTTAGTTTTATTTCATAGAAGCTGAAAAGGATATATGCAACATTGAGTAGAGAGCAATGGCTAAAGAAAATAAGGAACATGGACGTAATCTGTTTTATTTTTTCTACATAAGGTCAAGTTGGTTCTGTCCTATTAATTGCATAGAAAACAATCCCAGTCAGAAAGCTATTTTTTAAAACCTATGTTTATTCTTTGGCTTTCAACACAGCAGAGACTCTCTCTATTTTTGCATTTGTGGTTTGTTTTATTGTTCGTTTTTTTATATGGTTTTATTTGTTTTAATTAATTTGTTTCATTATATTTGTTTTATTTGTTTTAATTAATTTGTTTCATTATATTTGTTTTATTCCTTTATACTTCGATGTTTTTCTTTTTCAATTTTAACTTTACCTAATATATACATCACTTTGTGGCAGCTGTGGGTTTTTTTTTAAAACGGCTTTATAAGTAAAGTTCAGTTAGTTGAGTTAGAATACTATTGGGTCCACCATTTTTGTTGGTTTCTGTAGGGTGACCAGACGTCCTCTTTTCCCAGACATGTCCTATTTTTCATACATAAAAAATGTTCGGGGGGAATTTCAAAATCGTCTGGGCTACAGTGCAGCAGAACAGAAGAAAAAACTGATATAGAATCATGCCAATAGATAATATATGTAAGGCACTCTTGCTTTTGTGTAATTTTAAGCTATTTTCAATTTTTAAGATTTTTTTAAAGACAAAAGTTGGGACATTTTTTCAATAGCTTCCAGGTCATGTGACCTATCAGCTCAAAATCTTTGTGAAATAGTTTTATTACATTAGCCTGATGAAGCACACTCATTTTTATTCCATTTTAAGCCTTTTTATATTTTTAAACATTTTTATAACAAAAATAATTGATATTTCTTCAATAGCTTCCAGGTCATGTGACCCACTGACTCCAAATCTATGTCAAATTGTTCTACTACTTTAGCCCGATGGGGCACATTCGTTTTTATTCAATTTCAAGCCTTTCTGTATTTTCAGGCTGGTGGGGGGAAGCATACCATCACCGGGTCGGGTTCGGTCGCTCCGTCCCCAGCTGGCTCGGTTCGAATGCCCCGTCCGGTCCAGTCACCGGATCCCCCCACCCCCTAAAAAAAAAGTGTCTTCTTCCTTTTCAGAAACACAAATCTGGTCACCCTAGTTTTTGCGCAGACCTTCGAGGAATGTCTTGCAGAGCACCCACTGCTGAACAGAGGGAAGAATTGGTTTGTAGCCTGAGTTGCAGGACAAAATGTGTAACGGTGTGAGCTGCCTCCAATGCCACATACAGCTCAGTGAAAATAATGTGGCCAGCTTTAGGTGCCATCCCAGAGTCTTCCCTGCAGAAGCAGCATGTGTCATAATGAGAAAATTAACCAGATCCAGCACCTCTCTGTCTCCAGTTAGCTTAAACGTACTTTAAAGGGCTTAATTGGCCTGTTTGGTTGACGTCTCTGAGTCATGTAAGAAAACACCAGCGGCCGAGTGGACCTGTGGACCTCTGGCATGTTTGGGCCCCTCTATGTATCTTTAAGTGTGCCTATGTCTACAAGAATGATAAGAAAGAGAAAAGAGGGATTGTCTGCGTGAATGATCGTACATCTCTACCTCTCCATCCTCTGTAATCATCAGCCCAGTATTATGAATCATTCAGACACTGGCTTGGTTTAACATTTGCCTTTATCTTCACCAAAGTGCCGTTTTTGTGTATCAGCACATAGCTGATTTAGTTGCCATGTAAGTAATAATAAGGTTTCAAGGTTGTTCAGGGCGTCCTTGTTTTGATGGTTCTAACATTGGTCCCTTTCCTCTTATTAGTGTCCAAAGTTAGCATTGTATCAGGGTGGAAAATTAATAAACCACCTTATTTAATGAGAAATAAATGTGAATGGATCTATTTCAGTGGCATCCGAATAAATGTAAATAAACACTGACCTTATTCATCTAGAAATAAGGAATGCTCTTGGAACTCAAAGACATCCTGAGAGTTTAAATACTCATCATTTTTTAATATAATAGACATTTATTTATGCAAAGTGATCAATATTTGTTTCATCAAACCAGAGAACCTTGCTCGTCTTGGTCGGGAATCCCTTTAGGAGCATTTTGTCAAACTCCAGATTGGCTGTGATGTGAATTACTTTCTTTTTGCAATAAAATTTCCTCAAAAATGTCAAGCCTTGTTTTTCCAGTAAGAGAGATCCAGGTGCAATTGTAGGTTGGTAGACATTATTGTAACCCCTTTTTCATGAAAACAACCCATATGCTCAATGTCACTGCTATACCAGCAAATGCTTTTTTTCTCACAAATGCTGGAAATAAACAAGCTTACCAAAAATATAAGATTAATAAACAAGCAATATTGCTACAGAAAAATGACAATCAACCGAACATATTTATTAGACAAGTTTAAACATTTTTAGGATGTAAGCTGGCCACAAAGTGGTGTAGATTTTCAATTATGCTTTTAGGTAAGTCATTGTATCCTGTTTTGATCAAATGGAGCCAGCGTTTTATGATTTGAATTTCTAATCTAAAAAAAGACCATGTAATACAACATCATAATACCAATGCAACACGTTTGTCACCATGTTTTTTCAGAGTCGGAGGGCACTGAAGTTATCTCTAGCTGTCATTGACTAACAGCTTCTTAAACCCTTCTACAAACACTTTAAAAACCTCGCCAACTGAAGTTTTTCCTATTATTTAGCCTATTTAGACATTTAAGCCTAAAAAAAACAACAACCTGATTTTTACTATGCCCCTAGAGCAGAGCTCATGGATTAGAAGGCCGCTTTCCGGATCCTGATCTGGACCCAACCTGATTTCAAACACTTATAAATGACCGCATGTTTCCCGACAGCAGTGTCCTCCAGGACCTGGTTGTACATGATGCAAATTAGCCAATGAGCTGTTTTGTCAGGGCTGCTGCCGCTAGCTTATTTTAGACACAGCAGGCAAACCTGTGGCAAGCCAGGCGATTGGAAAGAAGTAGAAAATGGGAAAAAGTGAAAGAAACTGTGGACTGCTGCAAGAACTGCAGCGAACTGGTGACAGAAAAGTGCAATGGTGTGCTCAAAGATATATATATATATGTATATATATATATATATATATATATATATATATATATATATATATATATATATATATATATATATACATATATATATATACATATATATGTAATATCAAAATATTATATATATATATATATATATATATATATATATATATATATATATATATATATATATATATATATATATTCAAGTAATGCAGAGCTTCACGCTGACATCTAGCACATTTTCTTTTAATAGCACTCTCACTTATAGATTAAAAGAGAGCTGAAGTATTGGATTTCAGATCATTTATAGTATGTAATGCACTGCATGGGAGCAGAGAAGGACAAACATCTTGTTCAATCCCTGCTGCTGCACTAAACATTTTATCTCACTGAAACAAATGACAAAACTATAAAATGTATGGCTTAGATTTGAGATTTAGTCATTTCATATTTTTGCCTAAGTGATTTAGAAAATACTGAGTTAAAAACACGGAGTTATTTAGTTTGTTCAGGTTTGTCTTTTCCTCATGTTGCTTTTCTGCACAATCAGCTTCTATTTGAAGGCAGCACACGCAGTCATCTGTCAGTCTGTCACTTATCAGCCATTTCTCACTCACTACCACAGATATAGTGAGTTTTTCCACTATAATACAAATATGGCACTCTTATAAGCTAATAGTCAATAAATCAGAAAATGCATTCTGATAGTACACATTTGTCATATTCAAAGTACCTTTAAAGATAACAACATTTGCCCAGATATTAAACTTACTTTTCATTTATCCCAGAAATCTGACTGTTCCTTGGCAAAAACTGTTTGTTGATGCTCGGCTTCAGTTAAACAAGAAGTCATATTCGGTCATATTCAGAATTCAAACTTCTTAAAGTACTTTAAATATGAAATTATTACATAATGTTCAATTAACTAATTTTCTAACTGAGGGTAATTTTCATTTGAATGTGCTTTATTGGAGTGTTTGTCAAAGAACACTACTGCCACCTACAGGTTTGTGAAGTCACAATCCGTTATCAGCTGTTGAGCAAGTTGCAGTGCTCTCTCTGGTGTTTGATTATTCCTTGCTGACCGGACTTCTCCTTCAAAACCAGCTGTTATATCCAGAGTGTGAAAGTAGCTTTTTTTTTTTTTTTGTGTGTCAGCTCATTTTTCAAACCAGAAAAGAAGACAATCATGTGATTTTACCCTCTACTGTAATGATGTCAATCCTAGAAGGGTGCTAACATTAGCCCTCCTTCCTACCATCTTGTCATCTCATCAGGGACTAACCTCTATTAACAAGCCATATGCATGGTATGGTTGTTACATGTCAGTAACAAGGTCAATGACCTTTGTCAAGGTCAAGGTCATCAACCTACACTAAGGTCATTGACCTTGACCAAGGCACCTTACAGTAGCATTGCAGTCAGTCCCAGGACTGGTATGGGTATCACTGTCCCTACATAGTTATGGACAAATGCAGATGACAAATTTCCCACTGGGAAATTTCTCTTAAAAACAATGTTTTTAAAAACAATGTTTAAAAACAATGTTTTTAAGAGAAAGAGCAACAGAGCTGGAAAGGAGAGGGAGTTGGTTAGGGAGAAGATTGCTGATCCAGTTAAGGCATAAGTTTATATGAAGCGTTGTATGGCAGGCCTTTTTGACCTTTATTCACAGTGCTCTCCTCTTTCTTTTTTCATTTGAAGATCAACAAAATAGGATTCTCCTTGGTCAAAATCAAATTCCTAGGGAGAATTTTAATAATTGATTTTCCTAAATTACACTCTTTTAAACAGAAATTGAATTTCAGAAAGTCAAAAAACTAAATTTTAGCAGTAAGAATTACATTTTATGTACCTAGACAAGTATTTTTGATTGAATATGTATTTTTGATATGATGAACTACATATTCAGTCAAACCAATAAATGTCATAGCAGCCTATTATAACATTAACGTGACGGGGGAAACTATTTTTTTTGCTCAAATTGTACTGGATATTATATTTAGGTGCAATGAACTGGCAGCAGAAGATGAAGTATAAAAATGTTCAAACAGATAGAACCTCTTCATCATCTGTATTACCTTACACAGTAAATAATTAGTGGCTGTTTGACTGCAGTTGTTTTCTAGATTGCTGTTATCACACACATCAATGTTCTCTCATTCATTTGAAGTTCTGTTAAATACCCGTTAAAGAAGTCTGTGTAATGCTGCAAATCGTAGGACAGATACAGTAAGGTTGTGGATGTATGTGATGGATTTTGAAGTGAAACAGCAGGGCTTATAAGGATAACTTTCTAAATATTAAAGGACATCTTTACTGGTTTGAAAACCCTCTCTCTATAGATATTTAATTCTGTGCTAATTAATGCTGTTCCTTCATTGATGGGATCCTTGTCAAAGGGACATGCTATGTTTGTTTTTAACACCTAATGCATATAACGGACCTAGTGAGGAATTTCTTTATTACCACAACATTATAACAGAACTCTACTGATTAAATGAGGAAACAATTGGCTTTAAGGAGGGTGGAAAAAGAGACACTCTAAATTTATAAACGGAAACCTGCTCCTAAAGGTTTAGCTCTTGGAAGAATGTTAGTATGGAAACAGACACAGACGTAGCGTAAACTCTCTTCGTTAAACGGAAACCTGTGAGTTCCCTGATTTCATGGGTCACAAACTTGGAGTTTTCAGCAGTGGCAGATCTAGGGGGCGGATACTGGGGCCACAGCCCCGAATGTTTCCCCGCTATCCCTGGATCTTGCTTCTGAGCTGATCTGAATATAATATGCAGTACTGGAATTCACCAGAGAGTGGCAGCATGTGCAGGAAAGCAGCCTGTACCTGTAGCATTCCGGTGAAAAAGAAGTGTTTCCCTTTCGTCGCTGCCAGCTTTTAGGAGTAAAGTACCTTGCGGTAAATTTCAAACGGATAGGCCAGTGGCAGATATCAATGGATATCAAAAGCTTTTTCAAAAAGCTGACACATGCACCACAACCGGCAGCAACAACAGCTGTTGCTACACAGACGGATGTCCCAGGCATGTGAAGCTTTGACTGATTTTGAAATGTTTGTCCCGGTCTTGTGTGAAATTCTTTTCCCCTGTGAAGAACTGTTCCCCCTGTGTCGGGAGCTCCTCTGATCAATTTCTCTTTAAAAACAACTCACATAATCATGTCAAGATTGTAACATCTAGTCTCAATGCCAACTGTAAAGCATCCTGAAACCATTTATGTGTGAGGTTGCTTCTCAGCCAAGGCAGCCAACCTAAAAACACAGCCATGGATAAAGAATGGTTCCAGAATGTCCTCCGAGAGCAACTTCTTCCAACCGTCCAAGAGCAGTTTGGTGATGAAAAATGCCTTTTCCAGCATGATAGAGCACCTGGCCATAGAGCAAAGGTGATATCTAACTGGCTCAGGGAACAAAACATAGAGATTTTGGGTCTATGGCCTGGAAACTCCCCTGATCTTAATCCCATTGAAAACTTGTGGTCAATCATCAAGAGTCGGGTGGACAAACGAAAACCTAGGAATTCTGACAAAATGCAAGCATAGATTGTGCAAGAATGGAAGCTATCAGTCAGAATTTGGTCCAGAAGTTGATTGAGAGCATGCCAGGGAGAATTGCAGAGGTGCTGAAGAAGATGGGTCAAAACTGCAAATATTGACTTGCTGCATTAACTCATTCTAACCGTCAATAAAAGCTTTAGTTAATATGATTGGAATTGTATTTCTGTATGTGATGACAACATCTGACACACACACATGAGAAGCAGATCATGTGAAAATATAATATTTGTGTCATTCTCAATACTTTTGGCCATGACTGTAGACTTTCTGGTAAATCCCGTTCTAATGTGAAATATAACAGATTACTGGATTAAGGCAATTTCTAGTTAAAATACATGCTATTACACATAACATTTTTTTTTTTACAAATTTGGAAACCGTTGTTTATTTCCCAAAGGTATGGAGGGAGGAGAGGAGAGAATGGATATTTTAGCTGCCTGAAATAATCAGTTCCCCCTCCAAAACATGGGAAGAAATAAATTTACCTGCAAGCCCTTAACTGTGTTCATTCTTCATCAACAACAAATCTTGTGATTTTGGTAGCTTTTGTTCCTTACTTACCAGAGGGAATATACTTTAGCTGAAATAATCTTTTCCTCCCCATAACTCCATAATTTTGTTTCTGTTTCACCTTTTTTTAATCTTTATTAATCCTTTGCCTAAACACTTGAATTCCCTCTCAGTAGGATAGTTTATTTATTTCTGTCCCAGTAAGTTCTAGAGCCTTTGATATTTTCTGTCCCCTCTTTCTCTCATAGGGACAGCTTCTGCGAAAGCATGCTACAACTGATATATTAGTGGATATCCTGCTGGCAAAGCTGATCTCAGTCGACTTTTTTGGCTTCGCTTGACAGCGCAAGGCTGCAGGCCAAGCTCTGAGAAATAGAGACTGTCTATCGTCTAACGCTGCTGTGTTTCTCTGTCTGTATATAGAAAGCTTTTCCCTGAGCAGTTTGGAGTTCTGTGAGGGAAACAGGATCCTTTGTCACCAGTCATGAAGCCAAAAGCCTGTTGTGTTTTCCAATGACCTGGCTCTATTTGGACTGGTTGACCCCACTGAAGGGGCATTTTCTTGACTCTGCAAAGATAGAACAAACTGCAAATATGTCTTCCCCTCTACATGAAGTAGAAGAGACTTCTAATGAGCATACTCTGAGCATACTCTCATTTCCTGGTGAACTCCATCTTTCTCCTTTCCAGTAAAGAAATCAAGGACCAGTAAAGCCTTTTAAGCCAAGTCCTCTAATCCATCCCCCACCTGGTAACGCTCAGGGTGTCAGAAGGTTTGTGTTAGAGCACTAGTTGTTTAAAGACTCTTGCCCCACTACCCTCAATCTGTCAGTCTTAGCCAGTACCACATGATGTCTAACAGGTTTGCTACAGAAAAAGCTTTTTTAAAAACATCTTTATAATGTGTTTTTAACAAAAAATTTATTCATTATCAAAGACACGTACAGAACCATGCAGAAAACACTTTGTAGGAAAGGAGTTTCTGCACAATATTCTACTCAAACTTCCAGCAGGTTGTCCCTCAACAGCATTTATTAAATAGATTTATTTAAATAGGAATAAAAGGAATCAATAGAATGACTGGTTGATTTATAAGCAGCCACTTTCTTTAATATCAGAGTTTTCTTTTGTAAGAAATAATCTTTTCATTACACAAAGGCTAAATAATTACAATAATACTCGTACTTGTCGCCTTCTACTTTATTGGGGACCTGGTCCTAGCAGCAGGCTCAGTAGAGTCTCCCAGACTTCCCTCTTCCCATATCTTTATAATCTGCTGAGTCACAAAAATAATAAATCATTAAATTTCAATAATCTATTGGACCAGCTGTATTAAATACTGAACTAACACACCAAATAAAATGTTATCTCACCCATTATTAAACTTATTTCTGTATAAATAGTACAGCCATCTATTTTAGAGAGGCCAGCAGTCGGTGCATTGGTGATGTTTCAGAAATGTCTCCTTTGGACTCTGATTAGAGTCTGATTATTCAACAGATCACATGTATTCTGAGTTTTACCTAATATTTACCGAACATTCTGACACTGTTAGCTGTACATTTTCTAATCAACCTGCCAAGCAGACGCCTGGTGTCGTCTTGGGGCAGATTACACCACAAGCCGCAGAAGGTTTCGAGCCTCTTCATCATTGTATGAGCTTAAAGTGATTAACCCGTCAGTTCATGTCACGCAACAAAACCCTACCTAATCCCTTTCAACCTCCATCCACAGGGAGCATTCAGGGGTCCCCTTATGTTAACTAACACATTTGGAAGCCTGTTGGGTTTACAGCATCCAATGGTTCATTTTATCATTATACAGACATCTGACGATAAAATTCACTTTGAAGGATTGGAAATGTTAAGTAAATTCTTAAAAAAAACAAGGCAATTATCTAGATCAAGTATTACCTTAGCCTAAGCCTTGGGAGCCACTACTTTGTAGCTTTTAATGCATTCTTAACACACTAGTGAGAGAATTCATCGTTCCAACTATCCAGGATAGTTGCAAAAAATTTATTTCAGCTACAAAACCAAGCACATCTACACAGCAACAACTAATTAAGTATTACATGTCTCTGGAGGGTTGACCTTCCTTCCACACAAAGGTCAGTGGTCAGGAAAGGGACAGCTAATATCTCTGCAGATCACACACATCCTGGACATAAAGTGTTTAGACTTTTATCTTCAGGCCTTTGCCAGAGCACTTTCTGCCTAATCCAGCTGCTATGTACAGTAGACAGTTTCCTCCCTCGGGCTGTCTGTGCAGGCTTACAGACAAGGCAGAAACCGAATAACTGGGCAAAATGTAAAGCATTTTTATGAAAATAGGAGTTAGATATTCAAGCATTTCTTATCCAAGTGTTTCGGGAGACTACTGAATTTCATGCTTAATGAAGGCCTGTCATCTTGTATCTTTCTCTCTGCGGTTCTTCCCTGAGAAGAAAATCTTTAAATAACGCTTCATTAAATAACCATAAGACATGACAACAGATTTTGACAGAAATTGTAATATTACTCTGACCAGAGAAGTTGCTTAGGGTTACAGAAGGCAGGTTTACCAGCCAGGCTCACATCTTGTTGAAGTGGCCCCGAATCACAGTTAGCATTTTATAAAACTCAAGTATACAAAATCACCCAATGAGTTACCCACTCATTACTCCATCCAGACAGTGTCTTGCCCACGACAAAACCAAATAAATTAGACAAGACTTCCAAAGCAGTAAATCATGATAATCTTATTAAAATAAAAATAACTCCAATTGAGAAAAAAGTTAAAATGAATAAATGTGATTTATTTAATCTTTACATAAGATCTCTTTCTTCAAAAAGTCTGCTAGTTAATGACTTGATTTGTGATATTGATTTACTAACATTGATTTATGTTGCCTTACAGAAACTTGGCTGCAGCAAGAGGATTATGTGAGCATAAATGAGGCAACTCTAGTTATTTCCATTTTCACATACTCAGAAATTCTAGGCGAGGAGGAGGAGTAGTAACAATTATTCATTCTAATTTACTGATTACTACAAAGATAGTTAACAATTACAACTCTTTCGAACATTTAACCTTTAGTTTGCCACATCCAAACTGCAAAGCCAGAGAACCTCTTCTTTTTGAAACTTTGTACCGTCCACCAGGTCCTTACTCTGAATTTTTAGATGTGTTTTCAGAGTCCCTATCTGATTTGGTGATGAATACTGACATGGTTATCTTAGTGTGGGATTTTAACATACATGCTGACATTGAAAGTGATAGCTTAAGTGCAGCCTTTAATGCTATCTTAGACACTATTGGTTTTGTTTAAAATGTGAATAGTTCCACACATTCTCATCATCATACTTTGGACCTTGTGCTGACATATGGCATAGAATGTGAATAAATAACAGAATTTCGTCACAACCCTTTCCTCTCTGACGACTTTATAATGACCTTCAGGGTTACTTTAACACAGTTCTCCTCCTCCAAAAGAACATCCTTATCTGATATTGCAGTTATAAAGTTTTAAGAATCTGTTTCACTTTCTCTCTCCTCTGTGTCGCTAAGCAGTGCTGCAGAGGGCAAAGCTTTAGTTCATTCCCCTTCACAGGTTAATGATTTTGTTGATAGGGTTGCTAGTTGTCTGTGTACTGCCTTAGAAAACATAACCCCTTGGAAAACGAAAAACATTAAAAATAAAAAGCTGGCTCCTTGGTTTAATGCAGAGCTGCACACTCTAAAGTAAAGTGTTAAAAAACTGTAGAGAGTATGGAGCTCCATATGCCTACTGGAATCCTACCTAGTCTAGAAAAATAGTTTACTACTCTATAAGAGGACCCTTCATAAAGCAAGAGCAGCCTATTCCTCTTCATTACTGCAGGAGAAAAAGAATAATCCTGGATGTCTTTTTAATACAGTTACCAAACTCACTCAGAGCTATAGCTCATTTGATCCTGCCATTCCCCCAGCAGTAATTAGTTTATGGGATTCTTTATAAATAAGATTGATATTATCAGAAATAAGATCATTAACATGATTGGTTTTTCTAACTATGATTGGTTTATCTCTGGAAGATGAGGTAGCACCTGAGGTAGCCATAGAATCTGAATGGGGTTTAGACTGCTTTGATCTAGTTGAACTTTCAGAGTTCTCATCATCTAAGCCTTCAAACTTGTATGCTAGATGCAGCTCCAACCAGGTTATTTAAAGGAGCATTCCCTTTGATTTCAACCTCCATTTTGGATGTGATTAATCTCTACCTGTTACAGAGATATGTACCAAAGGCTGTAATTAAACCTTTACTTAAGAAACCATCTCTTGACCCAGATGACTTGGTCAATTATAGACCTATCTCAAGTCTTCCTTTCTTATCAAGAATTCTTGAGAAAGTAGTTGCCAAACAAGTGTGTGACCAATTACAAAATAATGAACTTTTTGAAGAGTTTCAGTCTGGCCTCAGATCTCATCAGAGCACTGAAACGGCTCTAGTGAAAGTTGCTAAAGATATTGTCATTACCTCAAATAGTGGTACATTAACAAAACAGTTGATCATAATATTCTTTTAAGAAGACTTGAATATTTTGTAGGAATTAAAACAACAGAACTAAAGTGGTTTAAATCTTATCTATCTGACCAATTTCATTATTGACAAATGTTCCTCATGCTCCAGGGTTACCTGTGGAAAACCACAGGGATCAATGCTAGGACCAATTCTCCTTACTATTTAAATGCCTCCAATCGGTAGAATTATTAGACATCATGGGATTAAGTTCCACTGTTATGCTGATGATACTCAGCTGTAACTGTCTATAAATCCAGATGAAGATTACACATTACATAGATTACAGGCATGTCTTGAATACATAAAAACCTGGATGACTCTTAATTTTCTGCTCCTGAATGCAGAGAAAACGGAAGTTGTAGTCTTTGGACAGGATTCTTTGAAAAAGAAGCTGTTTAGTCAGTCACTTCATTAGATGTGGATTAAACTGATCTCAGATAATAAAGTGAAAAATCTTGGTGTTGTTTTTGATCAGGACCTGTCATTTAAATCCCATATTAAAGAGCTGTCTAGAATTTCCTTCTTTCATCTGTGGAACATTTCCAAAATTAGAAATATCCTGTACAGGGTTGAGTCTGAGAAACTATTCCATGCGTTTGATACTTCAAGACTGAACTAGTATAATTATTTACTATCAGGAAGTACACAAACTTTAGTTAAAAGCTTTTACCTGATCCAAAAAGCTGCAGCCAGAGTTCTGAAGAAAATGAAAAATAGTGGTTATATCTCTCCTCTCCTAGCTTCTCTTCACTAGCTTCCTATTAAATTCAGAGTAGATTTTAAAATCCTCCTTCTCACATATAAAGCCTTAAATGGCAAGTTCCATCATATATCACAGATATGGTTATTCCTTATATTCCTAACAGAGCACTTCGCTCTCAATTTGCAAGTTTACTATTGATTCCTAGAATTTCAAAAAGTAGAATGGGATGCAGATCTTTTAGTTATGAGGCTCCTCTCCTGTGGAACCAACTACCAGTTTTAGTCTGTGTCTACTTTTAAGGGTAAGCTTAAAACTTTCCTTTTTGATAAAGTTTATAATTAGAGTGGCTGCTGCCTGCTGGAGGACATAGGGAACCATTTTTGATAATTATTCTGCTTATTTCTGTCTCTATTCTCCCACTCTGCAGCATTTGATAGTTCAATCTCTAACATTATGCTTTCTCTGCTATTTCCCATAGTAGCTTCATCTCGTCTGTTCCTGTTTGGCTGTGAGACCATCCTGAAGAGAAATATTAGCTGTGCTGCTGCCATCAACACCTTTATTTATTAATGTGGGAGATCGGCCTATTTTTCAGTCTAGTCCTGTTTCTCTGGCTGTGACTGGCTGGATGTGCTCTCTTCATCCTCTGACATTGGAGTTGGCTCAGAGCTCGACTGCCTGGCTGATTTTTGCCGCCTGTGGAGCTGGTTGACAGTTACTTTTTGTATTGCTTCTTTTTCTATATCTGCTTCTGTATGTTTGAACCTCAGTCGGCCTCGGCAGATGGCCGTTCACACTGAGTCTGGTTCTGCGGGAGGTTGCTTCCTGTTAAAAGGGAGTTTTTCTTCTCTACTCTCGCTAAAGGCATGCTTGTGGGGATTGCCTTCGGGTCAATGAGTCGATGCAATCAACTGGTTTTCCTTAGAAAACTTTGAATCAATTTGACTGTATGATCTGGTGAACTGTAAAGTGCCTTAAGATTACATGTGTTGTGAATTGGTGCTTTATAAATAAACTGTGTTGATTTGGAATTAATCATTACATTGTACATCTTTGGCACGTACATAATGAAGATGATAACTGTATGTCTGGACAGGGGAGCTGTCCTATTTGGATAAACTATTTGGAAAAACATCATTTTAGACATGCAACAGGCAGGTATTATTAGGGTTTCACAGACTCCACATCATCAATAAAAATTATCCTATAAGGAGTAAAGACTGGTGGGAAAGAAAGGTGCCGAATGAATTTCCAGATATAAAGTAGAAAGAAAATTCAAGATGTCTCAAAGGACATTCATGGAACATTGCCAGGTGACAGAAAATCCTCATCAAGACCGGTGTCATTAATATAAGAGAGAAAAGGAGATTCTGAACCCAGCCTGGAAGCAGGAACAGCCCTCACAGACTACAAAGCAAGCAACTTTATAATCCAATGTGAAAATAACAGCTGTAAATCAAGCTTCTATGTTTTGTCAGCTGTTAATTTTTTTTCTTGGAAATTTTAAAGGAGTCATAACCTTGTATTTTTCCTATAAAATCCTTCTGATATTGTATTTTAGTTCATTCTAAATCATTATGGATTATCATAATCATCATCACTATCAAATAAATAAAGCTCATAGCTACTGACATCTTTTACATACCTTTTTCTTCTCACGGGGTTTTGCACAGAATTTGACTTGTGTGTATGCGTGTTTATGTGGATGTAGCATCCGCAACATTAGCTTATCACCATCACTTAGTCATCTCTTTCACCAAGTGTTCATTTCCGGGAAAATGTGTGTGTTTTGTTATATTTGTGTGTCGTGTTAAAGATAGAAAGATAAAAATGATCAGTTTATTCTTGCAACTGCCTAAGGGACTTTGCACTGCATGGAACTTTCTTCAGGAGGGAAAACAATATAAAACTTGATAAAACATGATTTATGATTTAAAAAAAATGTGTTTCCCTTGACATAAACATAATAAAAATAAACATACTACAAATCTCTACATTTGGCTGCAAAGGTTTCAAAAATCAAAGATTTCACACATTGTGCTGCCATTTTTCATCATGGCCATAGTGTCTCCAAGGCAGTGAGTCATCATTGTTTTGTATCACACCCATTATTTAGTGAGTTGTGATACAAGCCGTATGCTCTCTCTGCTTTTTCTCATCATAGCAGCTTCATTTGGTTTGTTCCTGTTAAGCTGTGCCTTCATCCTGGAAAGATATATCAGCTGTGCTGCTGCCATTGACACCTCTGTTTATAGAAGATAAAGTTAGAGCTGTTTTTTTTTGGGTTTAGTCCTGTTTCCTTCCTAGACATAGCTTTGGGCTCAGCTTTTTCTATGACGAACTGTATGTTCTGTCTTTCACCCTTGATATGAAAACTTAGTCAGAGTTCACCTGCTTAACTGTTTTGTTTTTCAAGACAGAGCCTCTAGTGGTGCTAGTTTACTGTTAGCCTTTGTATCTCTACTTCTTTTTCTATGTTTGCTTCTGTCTCCTTGAGTCCCATCCTCAGCAGATGGCCTCTCACACTGAGCCTGGTTTTGGTTTTTCTGCTGGATCCTGTTCCAATCAAGATTTTCATTAAAAGTTCCCCAAAAAAATCAAGAAAATATCGTCATCACATGCTCATCCAGCAAGAACATTTCCTGAAAGACTATTGGCAATCAGCTCTTTTTCCTTGATAGAAACTTTGAACCAATCTGACTGTATGATCTGGTTTAACTGTCTGTGGCAAGTGTCTTGAGATGACATGTCTCTTGAACTTTAGAAAAAAAACATTTTAATTGTAGATTTATTTAAAAATTGGTTGAGCATTTAGCAGTTATGAGTAATGGCTATTCCAGTGTACAGTTAGTCTGAGCATGTGCTAATTATCTTGGTATTTTTAATGCAAAGAAGAAATTCATAATCAGGCTCCATCGTGTTGAAAGATACTCCCTTGGCCTGACATTTGACTTTAGTCTATTGCTCCCACTGGCCTTAGTGTGTTTCCAAACTGAGATCCCAGTGCAAGTCTGGTAACTTGACCTCCTCCCTCCCTCCCTCTGTCGCCCTCAGTGCACCCAGATTACGGTATGCTGCCCTTTGGAAATTCCCTGGCTGCAACCAGCATAATTCTGTGGAAAACACTGAAAGGTACCCATCAGCTTGGTAATATTTTTTTTTTATCTCCTCTCATCAGCAATTATTTTGGAGGAAAAATGTAAATTTGTAACAATTTCTCAAATATAATCAGTCATTTAATGCTATTAGTTTAAGATAAGACCACCTCCTTAATCTAATCTCTGTATCTGTTCATTTAGTAAGAACTGCACACAAATCTGCCAAATAAAGCATATGCACCTCACAGAGGCTACTTCTATAGTCCGCTGAACTTCAAAGAATATGTTTATGTAGGCAAAAAAAAACAGACTGATTTAAATCCGTGGCAAAAAAAGAATAAAATGTAGGCTGGACTCATTTGACCTCCCATCCTCACTGTCATGCAGAGATGAATTATTTTCAGTTGGCATTACTGCCTTTATAGAAAAGCAAAGGAAAAGGGTTGGAGCCTGAGCACACACTTATCTCTTGATGAACACAAACACACCCACTCTGCATCTCCAAGCAAAGCTCTAGCCTTACCTCTCACAGCAAAGCCTTAGCTCCGGGTGCCGCTTTTCCTCTGCAGTGAAGCCCTGCAGCCTGCCAGCTCAGACCTCCTCAGCGTGTTATCCTCAGCGTGAAGGCAGCGAGGCGTCCCTCCTTTATCCTCTTATAGAGTCTAGGTTGATGAGATGCTCCGTCTCCTGACAGACCAAAGCTGCTGCTTCTGTCACTGCTGTGAGCGTGTTTCTGAAGCTAATGGCTGTGAGGACAGGCTGTGTATTCGTGGGAGAGGAGGGTAAACACTGAGAGTGGGTAGTGGCAGGGGACCTGCCTTGCAGATATTTGCCTTGTTGCGGTTAAATTTAAACCACCCTTCCCTCTGACACCTTGAGACACGGCTGCCTTTCCCCTCAAACCCACTCAGAGCTCTAACGCTGACATATATACCCTGACATCAAAGCTATGAAGTCTGTGACAAACTCAGAGAGAGGGAGATCTGAATGAAAGGCATTAATGGGAGAAAAATTGGCCTCCATTTTTATTCATATATATATATTATTTTGTCTATACTCACTCATGGCAGGAGACTAGTGCCTAACAGTCATTAAGCTGGGTACAGCCTGGATAGTTTCTTGCTCCGAACACACAGGAGAAAGAAATAAATATGCATACACACTCTCATCGATCTGGACAGACCAACTAACCTAACAGCCCTTTTTTTCATAAAAGACATAGAACAAACTTGCATTTACAGTGTACACAGCTCCATTGAAGATGCTGTAGTACATATGCCAGGGGCTTTGGTGGTGCTGTGACACTGCCACAGAATAAAACCAAAAGCACTGACAAAAACACTGGGCATGCGTAGACAGCTCAGGCTCGATTTGAAAATCTCAAATTGGTAAGGACACTTAAGCCAAGGTGAATGTGTGTCAGCGGTCTAATAGTGCTGGCAGTAAGAAAGAAACTAGGATGAGGAGGAGGCAGGATGCTTTCTAGGGACAATTAGTTTAGCCACCACCAGGAGATTTATGGTTACCCAAAATCCCTTGCGTGACAGGACACATAGGTACAACCTATCCTCATGAAGTTTTACAAAAATACGTTATTTTTTTCACATTTATTTTGTGTGACACATGCTAATGCCCTCACATTCACATTCTGTAGATTTTGTTCTTTGTAGATCTTTTTCAGAAGGCTTTAGTCCTACTTTGACCAACATCATTTATGTGCGTCTCTGTTGTATAATGATATATGTAACACTGAAGGCAGTCTGGATACAGCACAGCATTTCATTTATTACCCTGGATAGAGCTTTTACTGTTGACCTTGGAAAAGGTGAAGGAACTGGAGCTACCAACCAGAGGTATGTGCTACAGTTTTAGGCATTCAGATCAAGCCAGGGCAACATGGTGGTAAAGAGGCACATGGAGGTTACAGAGGTAGGTTGAGCTACATAAAGAAGTGGCTTGTATGTTCACGCTGAAACATGAAATTGACTTTCTCAGATCTTTCTACTTTAAGACCCAGTTTTAAAAATTAGCATTTATGCTCCCTAAACACATCAGCAACGTTCACACTTCATCTTGTTTTTTTTAGGAATCCAGTTTGTGTGGGTTGTTTTGTGTTGTGTTTTTGTGTGTTTTCCCTCCACCACCAGGTGGCGCCTGGTTGTCGTTGGCCCTCTTGCACACCTGCGGATGGTTGCCTCATTACTTGAGGACTCTTAAGCTGCTACCGGCAACCTGAGTCCTAATCTTGTTTTTTTTATCTTTGCCTCTCGGCAGGAAGTCCTTCTACAAACTGGATGTTTTGGACCTTCTCCCCCTGGAAGGATCATTTGAGCTTCAAACTGAGCTGGGGATTCAAACTGGAGGTTCGGATCTACTTTTCCCCAAAGGATTGTTTTAGCTTACACACTGAGCAGGGGATTCATCTCCACAAGAACTGTTCAAATACCAAAGGAAATCTAAGTGGCAGTCAGCTCCTTCGCTCCTCAAGGAAACACCTTAACCTGGGTAAACCCTGTCTGCCCTCCAACGAGCAAGACGATTATTGGAACAACCCACACCGACTGGATTCAGAGAAAGACACCTTTACCTGAAACGTGAGTCCTGTTGCCTTTATTCCCTTTTGCGAATCGAAGCTCAAATTTCCCACTGAGCCTGAACTAACCACAGGAACTTCCCCTTCACTTTTCAGTCCCGTTTCGCTAGTGTTCAGACAAGCACTGGGCCCATCTGTACCAGTTCTCAATAAACCTGTTAAACCTTCCCTTGGTCTCTTTGTTTGGTTTTCTGCATGTGGGTCAGATCTTAGAATAAAATCATGACCGTTTTCATGTTTAAAGAGCCTTAGAGGAAGCTGGACCAGAAAGAACACACGCATGCACAAGTAGATCATCCAGAAACACTTTCAGGCAGAAACCAGAAAGCAAGATTTGAACCCAGGACCTATATCAAAGCAAATATGATTGTTTGTAAGAGAAGTGATTATGTACTAGAAATATGTATCTGCTTTTTTGATCAGCTTATTTTTGAGTCACAGTGTTGTGTATTAATCTGCACTAATCATAAGAATAAAATAAAGCTAATGTTTTTATAAGTTTAAAGTTGTTTTCACAAATACTGTTATAAGAGCCATTCAAGGCCAAGAGGAGAAAAACAGAGCAATGAGTGTGTGTAACTGTTGCACCTGGCTCTAGAGGAGTGGAATCTGCAGGAAAACGCAGGGTTGAGGCCCCTTAGTGATAGGAAAAGTACACTCATAAAAAATGAAATATTTGACATGTCAAGGTTGCCCAGCTCAGCAAAATTTGGCCATACAACTTGTGATAAATAGAGTTGTTATTTTCAAGGCACACTGTGCAGTACTGGTCCCAGAAAGGGTGATGCTTTGACTGGGACACAAGGGGGAAACACTAGGCCAGACTGACATGGCTTGAAGGAGGGAAAGGATTAGTTTCAACATGTTTGTGATTGAACTGTCATAAGTTTCTGATTTAAGTGCACCAGATGTCCTCATGGCCTGAGAGACTGCTCTCACAAGAATGTGATGTGGCTACGAATGTCATTGTGATTTGCAGATAAATGATAATGTGACCTTTACCAAAGACTGTCGTTTAAATATATAAAAAATATGTTCTGAAGGGGGTTTTCCATTGATAAGAAATGTATAAAAGGGAGCTGGTTTCATCATTTGTTAGCTGATGCTCACCGGTGACCAGCTCAGTGTGAATGTGCTGTTTTTGGCAATAAAGACCCTGGACCTGGACTCAGCTGCCTCTGCCTGAATTTTTGGATCTTTGTTTGAGACTTTTTCTGCTTTTTAAGAACTTTGAATTTTACAAAACTTAGCTTCAATTTTAAGTCGTCAAGAAGACAATAATAGACGACAAATTGGTGAGCCAGCCAGGAGAAAAGCAAAAAGGGGACGTCGGACGATCTGCAGGCACCAGCTGGAAGGCGTGGAACCCCAAGGGCCCATAAATTCACCATTGAAGGTGAGTCAATTCGTTGTAATATTCTAAATTAGTGGGGAACCAGCCTCCGGCGACTGCTTGTGGGTGTCAGGCGTCACAAAGCTCTTCTAAAAGAACCTAGTTTTCCAATTTTAATAAAGTAATTTCCAAATTTGATAAGAATTTATATAAGAATATGCCAAAGGCAGACTAAGCTGAGGAAGGGTCCAGGTACGTATGAATGTATGTATGAATGTATGTTTTAGGTGTTATTAATGTTTGTGTTAAACTGTTCTGTGTTTGAATTATCTTGTAAATAAGTTAAGCTTAACACGTGTTGTTCTGAGCGGATGATTGGTAAAGGGACAGATTGGTCAAAGCGTTTTGACATAGTCTGTGGAAGCCATAAATCCGGAACCAATAGTGTGCGCGTGTTACGTGAGGGTATCGGTGACTAAGGTAGTCAGCGTGCTCCACGAGACGGCTTAAGTAGTATTAAGGTATTGGAATAAAGGTATTGAGAGGCTAAGTGATAGCCAGGCTAAGGGATAGCCAGAATATTACCGATTAAGCGATAATCGGAGAATAGTACCGCTCGACCATCCGGAGGACGTCTATGCATTTCCAGTTATCTGGGTGCAGCCGGGGCAGCAGGGAAAAACGTATATGCCACTGTAGGAAACAGTGAGGAAAAGGAAGAAGTGCACTGTAAATATATATAATCATTTGTCTTGTGTGTCTTTGTTAGTGTGTCGAGTGAAAGAGTTGAGTAACTGAGGGGAAGTAAGGGGTGGGTGATATTAATAAATAAAGATTATAATATTGATAAAGCTTAAAGATATAATAATAAATCAATAGAAGTAATTAGTACAGAATATAGTTAAAAAGAATAACCTGAAAATTAATAAGGATTGGAAAACAAAATTGATAACTGAAGGAAAAAAAACAAAAAAAAAAAAAAAAAACACAAGAGTTATGAGAATGAAATAAATTAAAAAAATTCCTAAATAAGATTGGAAAAAATTGTAAGCTTTATAAGATAAAGATATTATAAGTATATATTATTACAAACTATAGTCTACATAAAGTAAAATATATAAGGTATAAAATTAGTGAAAGTGCAAAATAAAATTACAAATTTGTTTTATTAAAGATTTTATCTCAAAATTGAAGAGATCTAAATTTAGGAAGTAAATTAACTAGAAAGAAACTAAAAGACAAATAAACACGATCTGTATTGAAGAGAGCAGAACCAGTTAAGATAAAAATTAACTGAGGATTACAAAGACTGGTGAATAAGCACGGACCTGACGGTTGAGTGACTGCTAGTAGCCATGGGAACCAATATGAGCAAACAACAGTCTGACGGGCTGACGCCAGCCAAATTGGTAATAATGACACACCCATCCAATAAACGCAAAATTCAAAAATGCATGACCAAATGGCATAAGATGACATCTGGAAAAAATCGTTGGCCTAAAGAAGGCAGCTTTGATCCTTCATGCTGTGAGGAAGTTGAAGAAAGATTGAGAAATAAAGATAAAAAACGGGACCGAATGCTTTTGCATAAAAAACAGAGGCATGCTGAACAGAGAGACATCCTGCAATATTTCAAAGTAGAACACCAAAAGAGCCCAACAGCCCCTGAGTACATTGATCATAAGCCACCACCTTATCACCCTAGCGCAGCAGGTCAGTACCCAGTTGTGATAAAGTCAGGTAGCAAGGGAAAGATTACAGGACAACTTAAATTAGTTTTAGAAGAAGAAGAGGATGAAACAGAAAAAGAAATGAGTAGCACACGGCAGGGAGAGTATGATTACAGCGGTGACTATGACGGATGGGATAAAACCCCAGAAGTAAGGAGGAAATCTACCCTTAGCCGTTCCCTACCCCCAGTACGTCGCAGACATTTACCATACCCAAGAGGCCCCACCTGCCGCTCAGAGCCTAGGACCAAGTCAACACACAAAGGCCACACAGATCCCAAGATAGAGTTATTTTTGGAAGAAACTGAATCACTGGCAAAAGAGATAAACCAGGACTTGGTGCAACTAACGGAAACATTTGTACGACTCAAGGAGCAAGAGTTGGAAGAGAAAGCACAAAATAGACGATTAAAAAATTTAAAAGAGACAATAGAAAAACAAAAAGAGAAGAAAAGACGAGATGGAGAATTAGAAAAATTGAAGAGAATGGAAGCGGAGCAGCTTATAATAGAGGCCAAAACTGATTACCCAGACCTGCCAAGCCCACGGACTTTGTCTCTGATCGAAGAGGCAGGAAGGAGAGGGGGAAAAGACATGGAATATGAGGAAGAGGGAGGTGATGTGTCCGAATGGGAGGACATTGAAGGCTCAGACATACTGCCAACTACAAACCCATTCCATGAGGGGTTCAAGGAGGAAAGCAGGCCAGCAGCAAAAGAAAGGAAGCCACTCACAGCTGAGTGTGACGTGGGGCTACAAATAGTAAAAAGCGGCCCTAGCCCAATGGTGACCAGGTCCAAAACGCGACAGCAGAAGACAGGACAAGATCAAGGAGGGACCTATATGGCTCCCTTGCTGTCTAAAGGACCTCATGAAGACAGATACGTGCCATGGTCATTTATGGACATGATAACACTGGCTGGAAGGCTGACCCCATTGGCAGATGGTGCTGACAGATGGATAGAAAAGCTGGAAGAAATCACTGGAGGCATCAATCTGGCAGCTGGAGACATCAAGGCGCTGCTAATTAAAACAGCAGGACACTCAGCAGCCAGAGAAGTGTTTGACGAAGCCCAGCTTCCAAGGGTCATGACCTCACACCAGTATGACAAGATACCATTCAACCAAATAAGACCCAAGGTGTGGGCAGCCTTAAGGAACAAATACCCCACCTGCAGTGATCCAACTAAGCTGAGACAAGAATGCCTAAAGGATGATGAAAGCCCCGCCCAGTTTCTGCATAGGTTCCAACAGAAACGGAAAACAGAGACTGGAAGTGATGGGAATGAACTGAAAACATCTGGCCCCCTGTTCAGAACCTACATCAGGGAGGCCATGCCCAAAGAAGTGCAAGCCAAACTGGACGGAGTTGTGGGGCTCATGAAGATGGACTGGCCTCTGTTCTCTGAGCATGTTATTCACTATGTAAACATGCATCGGGCCGAGAAACGGGCCTTTGAGGATCAAAGCAAGATGCTGGCCACCAAGTTAACCCAACTGCAGATTGGGGAGTTGTCCAAAGCAAAGAAAGAGAAAGAGAAGCCCAAGCATCAAGCTGCACTGACTGTGGTGGCCACACCCCCAACCAAGGGAGCACCAACAGGGGAGGCAGTGGTACAAGCACCAGTAGTGTCTCCTGTTATTCGTCCACCCACACAGCAGATAAAGTATCCAGCAGTGCCACTCGTGGGAGGAGCCCTGCCACAGCAGACCCAACCCCAACCAGTCCCTCCTATTCATGTGCATCTAAACCAAGGAGGAGGTCTCCAACAAGCAACGTTCAGAAGGGGACGAGGGGGGCCACCCATGCGGGGAAGATGGAGAGGCCCACAAGGAGCCCCAAGAAGGCCCCCTCAAGGCCAATACCAGCAGATGCCACAAGCAGGTCCAGACATGGGACAACAGCGAGTGAGAATGCAATGCTGGGGATGTGGACAAATTGGACACATGCAAAGAGACTGCCCCACTAACCCATGGATGGGACCCCAGCCCCCTACTGCTGGACCAGCCATCTATGGAACGGGACAAGACACGTACTGGCTATAGGGGTGCCCAGAGAAACCTGATGGAGAGGCCATTCTACCTGTATTAACCCAACGTCCACAAACAGAACCCACCATTGATGTCACAATATATGACAGCCATCATCGCTTCATGATTGATACAGGAGCGGCCTACTCCTGTATAGGAAAAAGTGGAATTGGCCTGCCTCTCTCAGCATCAAAGATTCGAACAGTAGGTTTCTCTGGGAAGACCCAAATAATACCCATGACTAAGCCAGTTTCCATGATCATAGGTGAAAAGACTGTGTATGCACCACTACTTTACTCAGAAGATACGCCCATAAATCTGCTGGGTAGAGATGTGCTGTGCCAGCTCAATGCAAAAATTAAATGTACCCCTAATGGAATTTCTTTTGAAGCAACAGACAAGAATGAAGCCTACATGATGCCACTGGGCCTGCAAACAACCCCCCAGATAACAAGTCATGAGCCAGGAGACCAAGTATTTTGGCTGAAACTCACATCACCAACCTCTTTCCTCCAACTGGAGTGGGATACATGGAGACCCCTGATAATGAATCACTAGGAGAAACCTAAAGAACCTTTTCTTCCTCTCCATTGTACCATGTTGTATGACAAAGGCAAAACACATGAAGACTACGAGAAAAGCTGGGATGAAGACATAAACAACAAAACAACTGTCATCCAGTATGCTGACATAGTGGTTGGACCACAAGGAGCTGCAGCTGTTGTCACATTTCCTGATAAAGATGTAGCAGAATGGTTCCAGGTAACCAACTCAGCACCACATGTCACATTACTGATTGCAGACGAGTATGAGTCACATGATCTAGGACCCATGGTTCAAGAAGCCAAGCAAGTCACCGAATGGATTGCTACAGCATGGGACTGCATTAGCATGTCAAAAGATGGACTGTTTTTCAAGATCTCATATTCACAAGCTGATGAAGTAATTGCAGAACACATTAAAGTTCCTGGGAAAAGACAAATGGCAGTGGCGGCAGAACATGAATCCCTATTAGGACAAGTCCCAGAGCAGGTATGGTCTAAAAGTAAGACAGATGTAGGATTAGTGAAATCAGCAGACCCTATCAAATTCACCATTAAACCAAATGCTAAATTGCCCTTCCAAAGACAGTACCCACTTAAACGAGAGGCAGTAGAAGGAATACAGCCTATCATTACAGGATTAGAAACAGCAGGAGTTCTTAAACCAACAATAAGCCCCTGTAACACCCCAATTTTTCCCATTACAAAGCCCAACAGTAATGACTATAGATTAGTCCATGATCTAAGATTGATTAATGCTATTGTAGCAGAAGAGATACCAGTAGTGCCCGACCCACACACACTGCTGAGTAATATACCCCCAGGTACCAAATGGTTTACTGTGATTGATCTGTGTTCAGCATTTTTCAGTGTACCGGTCCATCCAGATTCCCAGTATTTGTTTGCATTTACGTACAAAGGCCAACAATATACATATTCGCGATTACCACAGGGTTTCGTACACTCACCATCAATTTTCAATCGTGTACTGGCAAATGACTTAAATCACCTTGACATACCATCTACAATGTTGATGTATGTTGATGATATTCTGATTTGTTCTGTTTCTAAAGAGCAGTGTGAGAGTGACACCATTACAGTGTTGACTGCTTTGGCAGAAGGAGGACACAAAGTAAGTAAACAAAAATTGCAATTCTGCCAGCAAACAGTGGAGTATCTCGGCAGGCAACTTAGTGGGGACAAGAGGTGTATTGCACCGTCCCAACTAGAAGCCATAACCCAAATGCCCAAACCTCAGACTGTTGGTCACATGTTGTCTTTCCTTGGCATGGCAGGTTACAGCAGACCGTGGGTGTGTGATTATGCAATCAAAACGGCTCCACTGAGAGCAATGATTAAAGCCGCAGGTCAAGGACACCAGTCGGCCAAACTGCTCCTGCTCTGGCCAATCCAGATTATGGCAAACCATTCCATCTCTATGTGGCTGAGCGACAAGGGTATGCATGTGCAGTATTGATGCAAGACACCCCAACAGGTAAACAGCCAATTTCTTATTACAGCACAAAATTAGATGGTGTCGAAGAAGGTCTGCCTCCCTGCTACCAGGGTTTGGCAGCAGCAGCCTTCGCCTACAAAAAGGCCTCAGTTATTACTATGGGCCACTCTGTTATTCTGTACACATCACATCAATTACATGCACTGCTCACCAGTCCACGCTTTGTGATAACCCAAGCTCGTCGAACAGGTTATGAAGTTCTGCTTTCAGGAGCTGATTTAACAATACAACGTTGTACCACCATTAACCCAGCCACAAGAATGGTATTGCCCACTGAAGGTGAGCCCCATGATTGTCTCCAGGAGACTGACACCTTCATGAAGGTAAGGGAGGACTTATACAATCATCCAATCCCATCTGATCTGACTCTGTTCGTAGACGGATCATGCGTCAGAGGTGAAACAGGGAATAGAGCTGGATATGGAATAGTCCAACTTAACCCCGATGGGACCTTTACCAGGGTACAATCAATGAGCCTAGATCAACCTTGCTCTGCCCAATTGGCAGAGATAAAAGCATTAACAGCTGCATGTAAATTGACTACTGGTAAAAGAGTGACAATCTATACTGACAGTGCTTATGGGTACGGGGTATGCCATATAAACGCTAGCATCTGGAAACAACGAGGGTTTGTTAGAACAGATGGCACCCCAGTGACACATGGGCAAGCAGTAGTAGAGTTAATAAAAGCTATGCAACTTCCATCTGCGTTAGCTATTGTAAAATGTGCAGCTCATCAGACAGCAAAAACACCTATTGCCATGGGAAATAACTTAGCAGATGAGGCAGCTAAAGAAGCCCTAGGTTTAGCAGTGCAGGGACCAATGGTCCACGTAGCTGAGTGCGAACCCATTACTAATTTGGCCTCCTTAATAGAAGCCCAAAATAACGTATCTGAAGCAGAGAAACGCCTATGGGTACAAAGGGGGGCGGCTCGGTTAACACACCCCCACGTTGGATTGTGGCGTAGTTCTCGAGGACATTTTGTACTACCTTTGTCCTTATTACCGACAGCCATTAAAATAATGCATGGACCTGATCATTGATCACGAGCCCAAGTTGTTCAAAAGTTACAGGCAGTTTGGTGGTCACCTTATATGACACCTATGGTAGACAGAGAACTGGCCTTATGTCCACATTGCCCTAAGTACAATGTGCGTAAAATGTTTAATCAACCCTTAGCACATATCCCTATGCCAGACGGTCCGTTCCGCCATCTGATGATGGATTACGTAGACATGATAACTCGGGTTCAGGGAAAGAGGTACATGTTGGTGGTTGTTTGTAGGTTTAGCAGATGGGTAGAAGCATGTCCCACTGCTCATAATGACCACAAAGCAGCAGCACGGTTTTTGTGTAAAGAAGTTTTTCCCAGATTTGGCATGCCTGACACAATATCATCTGATAACGGACCACATTTTGTTTCACAGGTGATCCAGCAAATGTTTAAACTGTTGTGCATAAAACAAAAGTTTGGTTGTGTGTATCATCCCCAGTCACAGGGATCCGTGGAACGAGCTAACGGGATCCTGAAATCGAAGATTGCTAAGATAATAGCTGACAGCAACAACCATTTGACTTGGGTGGACGCCTTGCCTGTTGCATTAATGGCAATGCGTTCTCAAACTAACCGCATAACCCATCTTACTCCTCATGAAATGCTTACAGGTCGACCAATGCCTCTCCCACAGGTTCGAGGACCCCAGCTGGTGGAGATTTCCCTAGCACAGCTTGAGCGTGAAATGGGGGACTACCTCAGGTCCTTAACCCGCATTCACAGGCTTATATTTCAACAGGTGACAGCAGCTCACAGCCGAGACGAGACACACATTCCAGTGGACGTCAGGGACGTTCAAGTTGTTGACAGTGTGTTCATACGAGTCTTTAGACGTCAGTGGAACGATCCTCGTAGGGAAGGCCCTTTTAAAGTTGTGCTTACCACTCCCACTGCCCTGAAAGTCGAAGGTAAGCCCTTCTGGTTTCACAAAAACCACTGCACCAGGCATCGGCCTCCAGACCCACCTGGACTCGATCCAGGACCGACGGGCTCTGCGCATGCTGACAGGGCAGCATGCGCAGCACCCCTCCGCAGCACCCCTCCACTAGCTCACAAACTTTAGATGTTGCACCGGTGTCGGGCACTGATGCATGCGCAGCACCCCTCCGCAGCACCCCTCCACTAGCTCACAAACTTTAGATGTTGCACCGGTGTCGGGCACTGATGCATCCCCACTCCCCTCAACGTCAGGCGTCCAAAGACGTTCGGCCCGCTTGGCAGCTCGCCAATCGCCAAGGTCAGGGGACTCTGAGGATGACAGTGTTAATTCTTATGCTTCCCATCCACCTTCTGATTCTGGTGGCAATGATGATGATCCTTCTGCCGCTGAGACTTCTTCTGGGTCTCACCCAGATCCATCCGTCGCTTAGGCACTGGACGAACTTCTTTCTTCTGACCTACCAGATGTTGGTGGAGTCCTGTCCCCTTCATATCCCACACCTGCACCTTCCCCTTTCTTCCCCTCCCTTTCCCCTTCCTCCTCCGAAGCAAGTGGGCCGCCGATCCACTCGGTCCCGCCCACCCCATCGCCGTCTGGGCATCTCCCGTATGCGCCTTCTTCAGACTTTGATTAACTTTCTTGTTGTGTTAACCCTTTGTGGGCTAACAAGGGGGGATCTTATGAAAATTAATACTAACAGTTCACACACACAGTTAATGCGTCACACACAAACATGTGCACTAGCAATGGTAACACTAGCTACTAACCAAGGGGTAATCAATAATAATGATGGAGAAAATTTATCACTAATGCATGTGCAAATCAAAGGATATGATTATGTAATGTCTGAAGAAATTTTAGGTAACTCAATGGGGAAACATTGGCTTGGAGTTCCACAAAGCATGGACTGCCGTGAGGATGGGATGGTGATCATTGAGGTAAGATGCAAAATGAACATATGCCAAAACACATTAACAGAGCAGGTAATGACGGTAGGGAAAGCGCATAGAATGGTAAAATTGGTAAACAAAAGGCAGAAAAGAGATCTAGACAAATTAAAGACTGCACACTGGGAAACCAATATGTTCCAACAATGGATTCAGTACTCTGTCCAGGCAATGTTCAAAGCCAAAAAGCGCCCTAAAGATGATTGTATAGCCTGCTATAATGCTAAAAAATTACCAGCCCTTCAGATTATTCCTGGAAGTAAAATAGGCGACTGCCCAGATGTAACGGAGTGCTTTGCTCATTGCGCCATGCAGATGGCCGGAGGTCTTGCATCATTATCAAAAGACCACACAATATGCCCCAGAGCGCTGAACTCCTCAATAAATGATGTAATGAGCACTTTCTCCCTTCCACCAGTAGTACAAAAACTGGCTGAACTGATTTTTCCGTTTTGTATAGCCCGAGGGAAAGAACTGGAAACAGTGACTAATAGATCCTCTAGACAGATGTGGACAACGGATAGACTGGTTACATGTAGTAATGGGACATGGTACCCACCAACAGCAGAAGGGAACCTCACCTACCACATTAAGTTTTGTCAAACGAGTCCCAATGCCACCATACGCTGTGAACAAGTAGTACCAGATGGGGGACATGTCATCTATGAGTTCCGACCTTCAAGTGTATCTCAGTATCGAATACTGAGCCTGGCAAGGGGATCTGTCCCCTTAGGTGACATTTTTTGGATGTGCCATAATGAGACACAAATGTTGGCCACATTACCCCCACAGTGGGAAGGCATCTGTGCACCAGTAATGCTGACAGGACAACTAAAGTTAATAGCAAATGACCCAATAGGTATCAATGTAACATCTAACAAAATAACCAATCCCGTTAAGAGAAGTACCCCCGCTAAACACGAGTGGAAAACATCAGATGAGGTATATATCACATGGGATCAGATCCCATATGGAGTACCTGAAGAACAGGTTGCCATAGGGAGTGATTGGATAAAAAGCGGAAGAGGGGCTGGTTCAGTACCAATCTACGGATCAATTGTTAATGCACAGTATATAGCTCGCAATAGCAGGTGGGTAAATCTCTTATGGTATAATCAACAAAGATTTATAAACTTTACAATAAAGGGCCTGGATTTGGTAAAGGAACAATTGCATGCAACTTCACTAATGGTTCTACAACATAGGTTCGTGCTAGAATCCTGCATGGCTGGAGACCAAGGAATATGTGATTATATAGGGGAAGATTGTTGTACTTTAATCCCCATGCACACAGATGTAAATGGTAGCCTCACAGGAGTCCTACAGGAAATGAAACGAATGAGGGATGAACATGTGCTGCAGTCTAATTGGAACACTCAGCTGAAGGGATTCTGGGATTGGTTTCACAAGCTTGGAAGGGGAAAATATCTTGAGGCAGCAGGAATGAGTCTAGGGGCAGTAATATTGATTATATTGATAGTTATGTGTTGGATCATACCCCTTGTTCGGGGACTGGTCTCAAGACTTGTTGTAAGTGTAACTGGTCAGTTCCCAGTTGTAGAGATACAATTGGACCAACCGATATAAAACATAACCATGATCACCTTCCACCCTCACCAGGTACGTGCATTTCTTTAATAACAACAGTGTATATATGTAAATATTTTGTATTACAAGGACTTATATACTTACTCACGTAGACATAGCAACTTGCATGCTGAATAGTCCATAGATATAAGAGATATTACAGGCGTACTGGCTATGTTCATGATCGTAGCAGATGACATAAAGCTTGATCTTGCCGAAGCTCATCATGTTGCAAAGTTCTTGGCTCATCCGCTGGAGTCGTACGACACCAACAATGACCTCAAGCCTGAAATCACCTCTATGACCACAGCAGTTTATGCCCAATTCATGAAGGGTCTGGTGCACCCCGAGCCACGTCGGTCCTTTGAACGGATGCGCCGCACCATGTACAAACGCAAAGTAAAGGCTGGGAATCGGCAGTTGACCCGAGACAATCTGGAACTGAGGCAGCAACTTCGGGATGCACAGCAGACCATTATCAACCTACAAGAGCAGGTGATGCAGCTGACCGCTGATCTGCAGCGTATGGCTCCGTATACCCAGGGGGGCCCGAACGGAGGGCAGAATTATGGACAGAATTATGAAGGCCATTATTATTATTAATATCAACTTCAACGCCATACTGGATATAAGGATAATGCTGATTATTGATGATTATGCATACCTATGTTAAAAATATTGGTAGAATTGTATACTTTATGTGACAGTACAAGTACTGTGCAGGAGAGTGCCACATGGTTACTCCTATGTTGGTTGTAATGACGGTCCTTTGACCACTAGAAGATGTGTTTGCCTGGCATAGTCCGGGCCTGATGAAGCTTTTTGTTTGTGTGTGTGTATTTATGGGTGTGAAAGACCACCTATGTAGGGGATAAATGCAGTGACCTCGTAACACAAGATGCTGCTTGGGCATTGGTATTTGCCTCTGCTGAGAAAACAGAATTAGAAAATTAGAAAAGTAAGCAACGAGGACGGGTCCTCTTAAGGGAGCCAAGAGGGGGATCCCTCTTTGTTTTTGTATATTCCATTTTCTGCATTCTATCAGTTTAACATTTACACATTCTCCACCATGTTTTATATTACTCACTTCAACTATATGGTGTGTGTTTAATCTCACGTTTGGTTTGGTGTGCACAATATATATATATATATATATATATATATATATATATATATATACTGTATATATATATAAACTTTTGTCACTTGTGTGAGTTCACATTTAAGGTGTTTTAGATTAGTCATCACCTGCACAATCACTTAGTTGATCCATTTAGGATCAAAGGGGGGAAATGTTGTGTATTAATCTGCACTAATCATAAGAATAAAATAAAGCTAATGTTTTATAAGTTTAAAGTTGTTTTCACAAATACTGTTATAAGAGCCATTCAAGGCCAAGAGGAGAAAAACAGAGCAATGAGTGTGTGTAACTGTTGCACCTGGCTCTAGAGGAGTGGAATCTGCAGGAAAACGCAGGGTTGAGGCCCCTTAGTGATAGGAAAAGTACACTCATAAAAAATGAAATATTTGACATGTCAAGGTTGCCCAGCTCAGCAAAATTTGGCCATACAACTTGTGATAAATAGAGTTGTTATTTTCAAGGCACACTGTGCAGTACTGGTCCCAGAAAGGGTGATGCTTTGACTGGGACACAAGGGGGAACACTAGGCCAGACTGACATGGCTTGAAGGAGGGAAAGGATTAGTTTCAACATGTTTGTGATTGAACTGTCATAAGTTTCTGATTTAAGTGCAGCAGATGTCCTCATGGCCTGAGTGACTGCTCTCACAAGAATGTGATGTGGCTACGAATGTCATCGTGATTTGCAGATAAATGATAATGTGACCTTTACCAAAGACTGTCGTTTAAATATATAAAAAATATGTTCTGACGGGGGTTTTCCATTGATAAGAAATGTATAAAATGGAGCTGTTTTCATCATTTGTTAGCTGATGCTCACCGGTGACCAGCTCAGTGTGAATGTGCTGTTTTTGGAAATAAAGACCCTGGACCTGGACTCAGCTGCCTCTGCCTGAATTTTTGGATCTTTGTTTGAGACTTTTTCTGCTTTTTAAGAACTTTGAATTTTACAAAACTTAGCTTCAATTTTAAGTCGTCAAGAAGACAATAATAGACGACAACAGCCAATACTTTTCCTTTGCAGACAATAGATATCATTTAACGAAATGATATGTATTGTTGAGTTTTATATTGCATTACAAAGCATGAATGCTACTGATATCTACTTGAAGTTAGCATTTTATTAGATATTACATCAGAGTAAAAAAACATGTTCTGACATGTGATCATTTTTGGGAACATGTAGGTCCTAATCTGTTTTTATTGTCGTCAGGGGCGGATCTAGAAAAATATTTATGGGGTGGCAAGAGGGGGGCAGGAATTTTTTAGGGGTGGCAACATATGGCATTTGTTTACACTGAATTTAATCACAGTTATCACAGTTTGGTGAGAATAGTATGTACAGTACTAGTGTTTCATGTGAAACAGTTCATATTAATAATACATTGTACAATGTGATCTCACTTAATAGGAGATAGAAGAATGATAACACTACTTCTAGAGGGGCCTTATGACAGGAAAGGTATTAAGGTAAGACACAGGTGCTGAGTCGCAGATGTGTGAGATTGACTGTCAGAGAGGCAGCTTTGCAGCATTTGCACAAGAAGAAACTATAGAAAGAAAAATTTACTGATCAGAGATCTATGGACTGAGCTGCACTAAAGTGAGCATAACTACACAGTAGAAATAAATGGGTCAAGGCACCCAAACAAGGTACTGGACATCTATGTAATGTTTACTCTGAACACACATTTACCCCATTTGTTCCTCAGTAACTTGACATACAGCAGTTACGGCAACATGAAAGGGACATTTCATGCATGTAAATATGCTGTAGATAGAGCTGTATATGAAGGACCAACTCATATACCGATTGTATTTTTGGTGGCAATTAATTGTATGCTTATTTATTTTTTGAGCATTTATTTATTTCTGTATTTATTTTTAAATATGGCAGAGTTGGTCCTCCATACTGCTGTATCAACAAATCAACAAAAAGGCGGGTTCTGTATGTTACATCAAAATCTCCAAAAATCTGAAAAGAAGCAACATAAAAAATACATTTTGCTTGTGAGTAGGTTCATACAGGTAATTTCTGGATAATTTCATACTATATATACAAAAAAGAAACAACAACACTGCTTCATATGAAGCAGGATTTACACCAGTATCACATTTTTAACTTTTAACACTTTTGGTTTTATTAAAGGAAATATCAGATTTTCTCAGGTGCCAAAACAAAATGTAACAGCTCTGTAAAGGTTCACCAGAGAGCATAACATAAAGTTAACATGCCTATAATAGCTGAATGCATGATTTCCACGTTGCTCAGCAAAACGCTTCACAAATTTATTTAGATCCAATGCCTTTGTGCGTTTTGATTTGAGTACAACCAAACTTGATAGTCTCTTTTCTGTCATAGTTGACCGGAAATATGTCTTTATGAGCCTGAGACGTCAGGCCTAACTAACATCATAGAGAAATAACGTTCTGCAATCTGATTTTTATCAACTCAAAATCAACATTGCAGCTATGCTAGCAACATTGTGCTTTCATTATGATTTCATTTCTCGATAGATAGTTAATCAGTTTTTACCTGTTTCATCCCGTTTCTCCTCTCCCCATGACCCCTGGCTCCCTCGCTTTGCCCCATTCGGTTTTCAAAACAATCAGTCTCAGTCGCTCTCGCGTAATCTCGTGCTGCATTCACTGCAGTCGGACATTAGAAATTAGCGGTCGTAATTCTCCAATTATCCATAATTTATAAGCCTCGCCCCCCCTACCGCCAAGGGGCAGCAGGCATTTGCCACCCTATGCCACCCCAGTAGATCCGCCTATGATTGTCGTGATTCTCCTCATCCGCTTTTTTCTTTCAAACTTTTTTACTCAAAAAGGGAATAAATAGAACACATTTTTATCAAAGAGAAACAGCTTTATCTCTTGGCTCAGAAATAGTTTGCATTTAGGGATTAGGAAGCTCAAGCATCTTCCAGCCCTGCCCTAAACAAATCCTTGACCTTTAACCACCTGCTTCCCATTCAACTGATACACTGATTGTGATTCTGTAATCTACTACAACTGATTTTGTTTCAGATTCTTGACAGAAAGAACAGATGGTTTGAAAGAGAGGTAAAAGCCATCCTTGAACAGAGGGGGTGGATTGCAGGTTTAGCTTACAAACAGCTGCAATTCAATACTGGAACTCAGACTAAAAAAGTTACACAAGCACAGTTGTCATAATTGAAATGGCCAAACAGAACAACCAAACAAAACATTCCAACAACTCAGGTCAGATTTGCATCTGACTTTAATGTGCTTAGGAAGATAGGCATCCATGTTTCCTAAAATCATAAGTGCTACAACAACAGATTGCTCTACTGTGACCCGACAGATTTGACAAACTCTGGAATAGGTGTTGAAACGTCTTCTGAAAAACAGTGATGCCTCTGGTTGAATTCCAATTTAAGCCTTCTTTGAAGATGCAATTTCCAGTAGGAGTGAGAATTTGCACAGGCATTAACTTAAAACCCTATTTTTTCTCTTCTGCACAGACCACTTTGACAAATGTGAGGGACCATACTTGCAACTGTTCTTTGGCTTTGACAGCAAACATTGATGTTCTCCTACAGCTAGATTGCTGGGTGACTTGGGGTCTGGACCGGTGTACGCCCGGCTGTCCGGCCCTGCCGGTGCCTCTGGTGTGCTGGGGGCCCTCGCGGCCTGTTGAGCTAGGGGGGCATGGACATTAACGCCTTATGGCAGATGCTTACCCAATGCTTTGCACTCTGCTAGCGGGGGAAGGGGAGGAAGGCAGAGTCGGAATGATGTAGGCCTGGATGTCTTTTGTCGCTTGTGTGATGGGTGGGTTGGATGTTAATGTAGGGGAGGGATCGGGTTGGTGACGAGATGGGTTCGTGTGGCTGGGTTGGGTTGGTGTGGCTGTGTCACTGCTCCTCTCCCCGCAATCCTGATTTTAGGTTTACTTTTTGGGTCATCTGATAATTCCAGGACCAATCATCGGTGGATGTAAGTGTTATGTGTGAATGTGCGTCCATGTTTTTTTTTTGTGTGGCGTGAGTGGGGGCACAAGGGTGGAAAGGCGTGATTGAGACTGAGTTTCTTTTTTTTTTCTCTCCCAGGTTGGGATCTGAACTGCTCCCCCTCCCAAGCACATCTCAAGTCTCCGCCAAGTGCGGAGCCCATTCCCCCTTTCCTGTTCTCCCTCCGCTAGCTGGCACCTGGGCTCGCCGGTGCACTGGTGGAGCTCGGGGTATGGGCGTGGATGCCCGGATGGCTATTGGCTCATTCCTGGCGGCTTAGGGTTATCTCTCTAAGATATAGAATTATTGTCTATATCTTAGCTCTGTTGTCATGGAGAGGGAGGGCTTTATCCAGACTGTGGACAAGCTAACATCAGAGATAAAGCTTGTAGAGGTCTGCACTGATGCTCATGCCCAGATTGGGGCCCTTATGAGTAAGGCTTTATCTGATAAAGTGTATGAATTCCTTTGTTTGAAACATTACTAGAATACTGTAGTGATATTGAATGTTTCCCTTCTATGCAGACCCAGATAAAGGCAAATACAAGGCACTTAGAATTCATCACAGTCTGGACATGTGGCATGGTGCCAAAAACCTGGCTAAAAAAATAGCAATTGTAAGTTAAAAAATGGCTCAAATTTTATCATTTACATTAATCATAAAGTGATGACTGTATAGGCATCTACAGTATGACTGAAGTTAGCTAATCAATCAGGTGTAGTCTTCAACATTAAAATGTGTCTACTTTTACCCTTACATGTAATATGGTTGAATACCTTATGTCATTTGCCTTTTATATATGTTTTTTTTCTCCTAAAGGCAGCAAAAATCAAAGGACAATCAACCCTCTTTGTCTGGCTGAAAGACATTGTGAACCATTTTTGGTGGTGTTGTAAGATGGCTGACACAACTGAGCAGTTTCTTGTAAGTGCGTATGTGTATGAAAATTTGCACACATATTTAATGTATTTCAGGATACAGTTTGTCTATGAAAAAGACAGTACTTTTCTACTTTCTACACAGACACTATGGATTGGCATCACCCACCATGTGTGCAACATTCACACATGGAAAACAGGAAAATGCGAACATGGACATCTGGAAGAACTGCATGGAAAGGAGTGGATCCAGAGAGACTCCAAATGCCACAACGCTTTAATAGACATTATTCTCAATAAGCGTTGGCAGAAGAATGTTCATAAATACCTGCGTTTCAGGTAAAGTGCATCTAAATGCTTCACACAAAATCACATTGTGTACATTATACTATTCTGTGGTTGTTTTTGCAAAGACTGAAGTTTACAATTACTGTTCAATCAGATCAACTGCTGACCTAGAAGCATTCCAGAACCATATTCTGATGTATGCCAGCAAGCGTCATGCTTTCAGTCCCCCGGATTATCAGGCAAGAGTTCTGCTGGCTGCACTTGACTACAACTTCCATCGGAACTGACCAACAATGAAAACAGCCGAAGGCAAAGAGATGTAAGTCTAATAAACTTACAACTAAATACTCCCAGTAACTACAGCACATACTGACACTCTTAATCTATGTTTTGTGTAAAAGAGCTTATTTATTTTTTTCTTTTGTGGGGAAAAAAAAAACTGACTCTGAAGTGTTGTAATCTGTCTAATTAGTTTCAGAAGGCTGTACAACAAAAACGCCAGAAGATACAGTGTATATGCCCTGAAATCTGAAAAAAACTACAGCTATATCCCGGAGCTGCAGGAACGAATTCTTAAAAGAAGACTTGTGACTGAGGTGGGGATGCCGCGAAGCCTTCGACCAGATGACCCCAGGAGGCTCGGTTTGGTGGCCCCCATACCTGCACCTGCCACATCAGAACTTGTGCCAACACAAGTCAGGAGAGGTCTAGGTAAGTCACACACATTTATTTGCCTCAATTGTGGCATATTAGGGTATAGCTTGCATGACGAGTGAAGTAAGATGTTGACCACAAACAGAAATCAGTGCAATACTATACTAACTACTTGTATCATGACACTGTCTCCAACAGGACCAGCCTTCAGTCCACCTGATGATATGTGATTCAGACATCCTGCTTCATACAAAATGAAAAAAAGTTGTAATGAACAAGTTCAGATGTGTACAGATATTGCCGGGAAATATATTCCCCTTTTGCACAAGTGAAAATATTTATGTCACTGCAGTAAATAAATGATGCATAGCTGGTGATCCGCTGTTTTTTCTTATAGCTATTGTATTTTTTATACAAATTTCAGTTGAAGGCAGAACTACAGAATGATAGGTAGCGAAAGTACTTTTTCTATGGGTCCATGCTTATATGTATATACTGACAAATACAACAGGTATATGTAATTTTGATATTTTATTTACAATTGCAAAAACAAATAACTTTTACAAATAAATAATGTAATACAGAATAATTCCTGGACAAAGTTGCAGTGAAAAAAATAGAACATACTTTGAAAGATAATAAAAAATAGTAAAGTCTAACCACAAAAAAAGGAAAAATAGTTTTGATGCCCTGATGATGTTCACACAGGTTTGTAAGCACTTGTGGTCCTGTATTGACATACTCAGATGCCTGGTATGAATCCTGTGTAATGTCCAGTGGGGTCAGGAAACTTGTCCCTGATGCTCCAAACACAGCAGCTGGGGATGACAACACGGTTTCCCTGGCCTAAAGAGCCATGTTGCCAGAAAATAAAATGCCTATATGCTGCTTAATGGTACTCCCGGTTGTCATCCCCAGGCCCCCTAACTTGCCCAAATACTGTCAGTTCTTCCCGGTACTGCCTATGAATACGTAAAAAACCTTCTTCCAAGCAGTACTGGGAGAAGTGAGGTAGCCGGCTTACACAGTGAGCTGGATCCTGGCCACAGCATATCCTCTCCCGGTCCGTAGGCATGTCCCTGCAGTTACCACAAGTAAACCATGGTACTCCCTGTACACCAGTAAATGGTGGGGCACCATGCCTGAGCTGATGCATCATCAGGGCATCAAAAAGTAGTCCTGGCTGCCTCTCCAGGAGCTGGGTGGTGAGCTCCCTGTGCTCCTCCAGGGTCATCTCCCCAATAAGTGTCTGAGAAAATTAAACACAGGACAAATACATGTGATGTTTTAATATATTTTAAAATGCTAATATCACTGCAGTTTTTGGAGTACAGGATGCTCAGACCTGTCTAAAACTATAACATGCTGCGTGATGATGCTGTTACTCTCCAGTATACTTATTCAGCAACGTCCCTGACGTTTCACAGGTAATGATTCAGTAATTTTCTGTAGAATAATTTTCTGGATATATACTTTGGTTACTTCCCACGGCTCCTTTGGAGATCTTCAAGCCTTTCCTCCTCTGCTCTAGTCACCCCGCTGGCACCTCTCCCTCGCCTGGCCCTGGCTGCATGCCCACCCCAGCCTCTCTGCCCTCTTCCTCGCCCTCTTCCTCTCCCTCGCCTTGTAACCCCCGTGCCACAAACAAGACTTGGACTCTGTAAACGGGGAATATATATTCTTCCAGCGAACACAATCTCGCTGTTAAACTAATGACTACAATTACTTCATCTGTTTAAATCACCATGCAAAGCAGCTCACCAAAACGTCACAACGATGTAGAAAAAATAACGGGTATATTTATTATCTTAAGTCTACATGAAATCTATACCCTACACAGACTAATGAAATACTATCTGTAAAATGATCTATGTAAACAAACCTCATCACTTGAGAAGGTAGGTGATGCGGACGTCGTGGAAGACATTTTGTCCCGTAACGCTCGCCGTACTGTTGGGGGGGAGAAGCGGTGGGGGGGAGATGTTCATGTTGCTGCAGTCTGCAGTCTGGACGTTAGATGTCGCTGAAAATTACACACTGTAGCTTTAACTCTTCTTACATTTTGAAATCAAAATCAAACGGTATTTGTCATGAAATGGAAAGAGATTTGTTATAATTTAGCTGTGATGTTGTAAAATGAAAGTAATTTTTCAGTTAAATAAAATGAGGAATTGAGAGACGCTCTGGCTGGTAAGTAGCTTTGTGTATAACAGGAGACGACACAGAGCAGTCACTCTCACATCAGTATGTGAAAAGCATGACAGTGAGCTTAAGGTAATTATTAGCTGAAAGAAAGTTATCACAACCTGAAGAAGTGTCTCTCTGTTGGATTGGTTAAATGAGAAAGAGAGAGAGGGTGAGGGTTAGGGAGTGGGATAAATATCACAGAGTCCTTCTTTAAGTACTCAGTTATTCATCCTCAGAAGAAAAAAATAGACTGGCATTGGAACCGGTAGCAAGAAAGAAGACATTCTCATAGATGAGAGAGAGTTGCAGTTAAAATTCCAGTTCTTCTTGCTAATTAGAATATAAGCCAACATCTGATGAAATCAAGGGTTTTTGTTTTGTATTTTGTAATTTTAAAATTGTTCAGTGGTTCTGAAGATATAAGAGGAAGACGTAAGATGGATGGGAAAGAAGTTTCCTAAACTTTACAAGAAAATTTCAAAAAGAATTATAGAGGATTCGAAGAAGATTCAAAGCAGTTTCACCAATCGATTTGTTTTTTAGCATTAGTACAGGGACCCAAGTCCAGCACTTTTCAGAAGAAGATTTAGAGAACTAGATTTGCCCACACACGGTGTTAGTTATTTGAACGAAAGGCTATGGTTTCTTTTAAAAGAAAATAAACGATGGAGAAAAAAAGCCTGGGTGTGTGCAGTAGACAGGGTTTGACTCTGGGAAGTTCTTATTAAAAGTCAGTCTTTACAAAGCAAAAGGTTTTAAAAAGGGGATTCTGCTTTACTCCCGATTTTAAACACACTTAGCAGATCCATCTTAGCAGAAGTAAAAATAGTTTACTCCTCAATTTGAACATCTGTGGATCAATGCAGCTTACTCTAGTGTAGTTTAACTTGGCCAGTGGATATAAAGACTGAAAATAAACACTGAAGAACAACTTGGGTCTGGATATAGTCCTGTGGGGAACTAGGGAATGGTGGGAATCAGAACTACTTACTTTATTAGTTTATGAAGACCGCTTTTCAAGAATATTTGCTGTCCCAGGGCATAAAAAATACTTTATAGGGTTCTGAGTAAAAAGTGCTTTACTTTTTTTTTTTTGTTTGTTTTGTTGTTTTTTTTACAAGCGTAGGGAGAACAAGGTTGAAAACCTGGGCAAGATTACTAGCGTTAGAGCCGGGCAAATATCGGCATATATAAAAATAGCTTTGAGTTTACCTCATGATATAAAAAAATAATCAAGCACACTTTTATTATTTAAAGTTTTATATGCTTAAATTGAATGCAGTTTGAGAGACAAAGAGGTACTTTTTAATGCTCTCAATATTGCTTTCCTCTCCCCAGATTTAAGACAAAATTTAGAATTTGCTATCAATGTTGGGATCTGGAGATTACCAACCTTCTCCAGCAGAGTGCACTGTGGATCCTCCTGGGCTGGATCCCCCCAGCTCAGCTGACGCTCATCAGCTCATCAGGAGACCGGCCTTCATAAGCAGCTGCCAGACCTCGCTTCGACGCCGCAGTGTTAGCCAAGTTTGGTTGGCGAACCTGAGCCTCTGAATTTACTGATAGTTATCTTCCTAGAGAAACCTTATACTAATTGCCTCTGTCTTCTCGCTCCTAGGAAACCAGTCTCTCGAGAGAAGCTCTGGATGAGCTTAATCTGAATCTGCCTGCCTGCCCTAGAGAACCAAACCTGAAGACCTCACTCTGGAATCCACCTGCTGCTCTTGGGAAAGAGCTTATCACTTCAACCAAGGTCTGTTCACTGGAAGTCATAAGTAAGACGCTGCTTCTGCCTAAGCACTCTGCTGAACCAACAGTCTCTGGTCCCAACCGGTTCCCTCTCTCTGAACAATCCTGGACCTCTTCAAGGTATCCACTGAAATATCTGAAAACCCATTTAACTTATCTGCATACCCAGCTAACCAACTATCCGTCTCTGCAGACGCCAGAGAATCCTGCCCGGACCAGAACCTGAATCTTGTCTTGTTTGTGTGAAAACTTTAATAAACTCTGTTAAACCTTTTACCAAGTCTCAGTGGTGTTCTGCATGTGGGTTTATCTCTAAACTGATCATGACAATCAATTTTAAAGCCGTTATATTAACAGTGCGCTCAGGGAAATCACAATGGCTTCATGGGCTCTCAGCAAGTTTCTTCAAAACATATTTAAACGACTTTCCATTTTTCACATTTAGTTTGAATGATTGAATTCTGATGCTCTTCCTAAAATATGTTATCAGCCCTGTAGTCCCCTGATATTGAGATAGGATAAGTTCCCAAAATACACCCAAAAGTCTGTACTTCTTATAGATCTACACATTTGTTAAACACGTAAGATCGTGGCTAATTTGTTGGCTCATCGACTGGAAAATTAGAGTCAATGGGAAGTATAAAATTTTCTCCCTCAAAAAGTTTGACTATGGCCTTTTACTTTGGTCTTGGATATAAATATATGTGTAGAAACCAAAGTCTTTTACTATGAATTCTGAATGCTGTGTTTCTCCAACCAGCTAAAATGCTTACCTTCAATATTCCAGGTGATGGATTACTATGGAACATGTCTGGGTGTAGGGTGTGAAGTATAATATTGAGCTAATATATTACTAAACTACTGTAGTTTCCCCCCTCACCCGAATGAGTATTTAAAGACCTCTTCATAAGTATGGTTTACTCCAATCAAGACCCCATTGTCCTGTTAATACAGAGGTCTACCTACACATACAAACTAATATCTGCCTTTTGAGTGACATCACCCACTGGAGCACAAGCTTTCTGTTTTCAGGACTCCGAGTTACTGGGCTGACAACCTTCCTTCAACTGCAGAGGAGAAACTAAAAGAAAATGACATCACCATTAATGTTGTATTGGCTCCACTTTAGAGCTCTGCCCATGTCAACATCAGGTCCAACCAGACATTCACCTAGACTGGCCTGGATTAGCTGAGAGGCTCTGACTGACCTTTGTCTTCCTCTAATTCTACTAAAGCCGGGCATACACTGTGCGATTTTTTTTCGATCGTTGCACACATGTTTCATTCACCTCATGGGTTTGCATTGTTAATTGGTCTGAAAACATTCCAATTTCTCTAAATTAGTGAGAACCCCATTTGATCATATTACAAATTCTTCCAGATAAACTTAGGTTTTTCAACCACAAAATCCATCTTAAACTGTAATATGCTTTTCAACCATGTTCCCCCTTCCTCTTTGTACATAGTAGTTTAGTTTAATTGAGTTTCACTCATCTTAGTTGAGAGTGTTAAACTGATATGTTTAACTTGGAGCTGAATGATTTTTGTTAATAAACTCTTATATTTTGCACAGAAGTTATGGTGATTTTATTCCATGTATGTGCAGAGTTAACTGATTGACCATGATTAGTGCTTGAATCACTCTTTCACTTATAGCTAGTAGGGTGTGTGTTCTTAAACAGTATATAACAGCCGAAATAATGATGATTGAAATAATAATTAATGATTAAAAAATATATTTTACCAACCCTACCGGGGAGGGCAATAAACATCTTAAAGAATCAGAAATATAAACTCCCAGCTGACTGGGAATTGAAAAGAACATAAAATCACAACACTATCATCAGAAGTACTTTTCAGCTCTATATATCCTGCCTGGATCTGAGCAGCAAAGAAAATTGTATTAATTCATGTTAAAAAACTCCCTTGTGATCTCTCATGGTTGAAAATGAATTCATATCAATCAATAAGCAATCAAAATAAACAGTTATCACTAATCTACATTTCTTATCGATGTATGTTTAATAATGTAACTAATAATATTTATTACATGCATGTCATACACATGCAGTAATACTGAGTTAAAAACTTCCATATACACATATTTTAGGCAAAACACTGTAGTAATGATTTACCTGGTTGTAAGACATTTTTGAGCATTTTGGACAACTTGCACAGCAGTTTGAGACGTGACATCTGCAGTTATTTGGCACTACAGCTGAATTAAATCTATACTCAAGTGGTCAGAGTTTATTTCTATCTTTTAACCTTCATCCTTACTCATTACTTCATCATTACTTACTCTGCTTTTCTATGCTTTTACAGTCCATAACCTTCATCCACACTATTCACAGCAGTAGGTTTGTGATTTCAGCCCCTGCTCCGACCAAACATTATTTCCCTGAAGTTGTTCTGTTTCAGCAGAGAAGTCGTGTTTATGGTTAGGATGGGTCCATTGAAGCATAAAGGCTGCAAACTGCCGCGACCCATTAGAAATAAACATAAAGGGTGAAGACCATGCAATATAAAGTGTAGGTTATATATTCCTAACCCAGAGAAAATGTGCAGCCCTTAAAGCTCTGGGCTTCATAGATTTCCATGGATGAACAAAAAATACATTGGGGGTGTCAAATCTCCACCTTCATTCATACTAAATGAAACCAGATTGGGTTCACTCTGCAGATGTGTGTGGAATATCTGTTTTACTTTAGTTCTGTGTCCAAATAAGGGATGGACATAAGGGGGACATGCATGTACAGTTTAAAGCCTCTTTAGGGCACTTTTAAATGAAGGACTGAGGAAAAAGCAGATTTGGAAATTTGTTCCATTTAAAAACTTAACCTCGACAGTAAAGAGCACACAGAATTAAATGTCAAAGACTTAAACAGGGTAAACCTCCTTAAAATATTAAAGATCATCTTATCATATGGATTGATATTATTGCCAAGCTAACATTGTATGTCCAAATAATTTTCTTTCAAAATGCTATTGATAGCATTGATACATTTTTAATGTTCAAGGGGTTTTATTTATAAAGTAAAAATTTCCCAAAAATTTTTCATGATACACACATTTAATTTCGAGTTACTACAGAATGCAATTTGCTCAGGATTCAAATCAGTCTAATTCATTTAATTACACAATATTATCTTGCAGACATATTTAGTACAAAAACCTCTATTTAATGAAAATGTAATACATTGCCGTGAAATTCAAATGAACTTCTGAGGACAGTGGAGGGTAAGGACTATATCCATTATGGAGGATAAGGCTCTACAGTATATGAGTGACCATCTTCCTTTAATGTCTGAGAGCTAAGAGGATAGAAAGAAGCACCATAATGCCAGGGGTGCTTTTAAAATAAAAAGTTAATGGATGTAGTGAAGTCCAGTTTTACTGGCAGCAATAGCTCCTTAAATGGATGTGTTCAGAAAACGGACATGGGTAAACACCAAGACACTGAACAATGAGTATTTTCTACTACAAAGAAAACTTAAGGGACACACAGAGAATAAAAATGAAAAACAATGACATTTAGAATGTCTCTGCTGAAAAAAGTACAGTTCTTAAATAAGGAAAGAGCTCCAGTTAAGAGACTAAAGTAAACAGAAGGTTAAAAGATTGAACCCTTCATTGAGTAGTAGCAGAACAATTATCTTTTATTTTCAATTAAAGCGGAAATTCAACACATATTGGTTCCCAAAAAAAATTTACTTTTCAAACAAATGCATAACTTCAAAACAATATTTAAGAGTCCATAGTCAGATATTAACAAAACAACACACAGTGTGCGATATACCTTGATATGGGCTTAGTGACTTGCATGGGATTATGATCAACAGTACGCATCTTCTTCAGAGATCCTGTACAAACAGAATGCTTCAGAATATCTTTTCTGCCTTTAGGTATCACGATATACAGTCTTAAGGAAGGCTTATTTGTATCAACATTTAAATTTCCTTAAGGATTGATAAAGTATTTTTGATTTTAATTTAGCTGCTTGCACTGAGGTGCCGTTTGTAAATTTGTTGCCTTGTAGCAAGAAGGTGCTGGATTGGACACATTCAAATATACTAACATTTATATGTTTGGGGTTTTGTAATGTTTTGTGGCTTTCGTTTAATTGTAGTTCTTTTCTGTAGTCCTTATTTGACTAGCTTCATTCATGTGCCTGTCTGGATTCAGCCCAGCAGTCTAAGGCCCCGTCCACAAGAAGTCAAAACGAACACGAAACGCTAATATTTTCCAGAACGTCTGTCGTAAAGACGGAGACGTAAAATAAATGTGATCGTCCTCACGAATGCATGAAAACGCTGCAAAATGTATGCCAGGCCTGTAAGTGGCGCTGTGGTGCCAAAGCAAAAATAGGCGACGAAATGGTGGGCATGCGCACTAATATTTATACATGGTTGCCCTGCGGGTCCATTTTCGTGGTTCAGTCAAATTCAGGTGCTGAACTATGTCGTCGATATTGCTCTGTTCTTCCTGGAGATATTCCAGAAGAAGAAGTTTCTGTTGTAAGCCCGACAGCAGGGTGAGTAGCATGAGCAGCAACCATTCAACACAGTACGGTGCCATTGTTGTTGTGATACTGTGTCGCGCATGCGTGTTTAGAGGCGACGCTATGACTCATGCGTGTAAGAAAAAAAATGCTGTTAGAGCTTAAAGATGGAAACGCGAAAACGGCGTTTCAAAATCTTCCCACTCTGAAGGCTTAATAAAAAAAAGATTGTTTACAGACCCCCGAAACGCCGGCTTAGTATGGATGAGAGGCTGGTTTGGTGAAAAATTTGTGCGTTTAGGCCAGGGTTTGACTTCGTGTGGACGGGGCCTAATGCTCCTATGTTAATGTTGATTGAGTTCTTACTGCTGACCCTGTAAAGTTTGAAGGGATAGAAGGTGGGAACAGGAGGTAGGAGCAACAATTTCAGGTATTCTCATCAAGATCAAGGCTTTAGTCCTCAACACGGTTGTCACAGGTGTGAATCCCCTACCCTTTGAACTTTGCCGGACGTTTTCCCCCGTCTCGTCATGTGTGCTGTTAACCAATTTCGTAGGCAGATTTCCCAAGTTTGTGTAATTGACAACTTTTTCTGCCCTAAATGTCGGGAAAATAGTCAGCTGAAGGGCAAAATACCCTGAATAAAATTCATGCAATTGTCAAGAAATAGCAATAGCAATATGACCTTTTCACTAGTAAGGGGACCTCCATACCACATGCTGCTTTTATCTACAAGAGGATGGAGCTAAAGGGGAACTTGAGCAGCAATGCTTTTAAAATTGCAAACCCTAGAGTTAGTCTTATGCTGGTGAAGGTTCTCAGTCATCCAGGTCATAGTAATTCCGAAAATTAAAAAAAAAACAATCCTCTGGACTTTGTTTCCAAGTTTAAAGACATTTCGATTCCCATCCAGGAAGCTTTTTCAATTCAAAATGTCAGAAATAGCATTGATTTCAAGACTTTATAGAGTAGACTAAAGCAAAGCCATCTTTTGGCTTAGAAAGTTTGCTGTCAAGTTTGGTTGTGGCTGGTGTCTCGGAAGCATCTTGCTAACCAGTTAGCAACTTAGTACAAGTAGCACTAAATTGGTGACTTACAAACGACACTGTCGGGGAACGCTATGGACAGCAGAAACATTAAAGAGGAGGAGAGTTTTGTGTCAAAAGTAGGACTTAAGTGTCCTTCATCATAGATGTATTATTTAGAGGAGGAAAGTGATGACGAAAATGTTGTGGAAGAGGACACCAGGGCTCCAAAATCTTCATTTGGTGTAGAAGGCTTGCAGCCGTACATGTTTGAGCCCCTGCCTCACAATGCTGCCAGTTCTGTTAGCCCTACGCCTGCTGTAGACACATACGTCCATTCCCTTGAACACTGGGACGTAACTAAATGATGATTCTTATTTATTTCAACCATTTCATTTATTAGCTTTGACATATGAATCAAGATGCTATGATCAACAAAATTTGATTGACGGATGACCATTAATATAAAAAAAACAATCCTCTGTACAACACTGCTTCATATAAAGCAGGATTTACACCAGTATCACATTTTTAACTTTACTTTTAACTCTTTTGGTTTTATTAAAGGAAATTTCAGATTTTCTTAGGTGCCAAAACAGCTCTGTAAAGGCTCACCAGAGACCATAACATAAAGTTTACATGACTAGAACAGCTGAATCCGGCGATTTCCATGTTGCTCAGCAAAACGTGTCACAGTTTCATTTAGATCCAATGCATTTGTGCGTTTTGATTTGAGTACAACACAACTTGATCGTCTCTTTTCCGTCATATTTGACTGCAAATATGTCTTTATGAGCCTGAGACGTCAGGCCTAACTAACATCATAGTTAGAGAAATAACGTTCTGCAACCTGATTTTTATCATCTCAAAATAAGCATTGCAGCTATGCTAGCAACATTGTGCCTTCATTATGATTTAATTTTTCAATAGATGGTTAATCAGTTTTTACCCATTTCATCCCGTGTCTCCTCTCCCCATGACCCCTGCCTCCCTCGCTTTGCCCCGTTCGGTTTTCAAAACAAATCAGTCTCAGTTGCTCTTGCATCATCTTGTGCTGCATTCACTGCAGTCCGACATTAGAAATTAGCGGTCGTAATTCTCAAATGATCCAAAATTTATAAGCCTCGCCACCCCTACCGCCAACTGGGGTGGCAGCAGGGGTGGCAAGGCTGTCATTTTTATGCCACCCCAGTAGATCCGACTATGGTCTGTCTGTCTGTCTGTCTGTCTATCTGTTTGTCGTTCCGTCTGTCAGTCCGTCCGTCCATCCGTCCATCCATCCGTCAATCTGTTTGTCTATTTCCTAATGAGGTGGAGAAATCTTAGATTTGGACCAAATAAAAAATAAAACTAAAACAGGCTATTGCCTTTTTTTTCATTTAATACCCTTTACAACACCCTTTATCCTCCTGTGAAATAATTTTAGTGGGACACTTTTCTGCAGGATGAATAAAAGAGAATTTTCCTTTTTTTTTTCTATTGTGCCAATTCACAACACAAGTCATCTCAAGGCACTTTACAGAGAAAATTTAACCAGATCATTCAGTCAAAGTGGCTAAAAGTTTCTATCTTTTATTTTTATTTTTTTTTTTTTATTTTTTTATTAGTTTCTGTCTAAGGAAAACCAGCTCATTGCATTGACTTATTGACTCGACAGCAGTCCCTCACACCAACCATGCTTGTAGCGATAGTGGAGAGATAAACTCCCTTTTAACAGGAAGAAACCTCCAGCAGAACCACAACCAGGCTCATGGTGAGCAGCCATCTGCCAAGGCTGCCTGGTGTTCAAGTAGACAGAAGTGGACAACGTAAAAGAAGCATAAAACGTAACTGTCAACCATCTCCACAGGCATTTGCAACCAGGAAACACAAAGCCAGGCAAACCAGGTCAGAGCCAGCATCCATGCCAAAGGATGAAAGGCAGCACATACAATTATTCGAAGTCAGAGAAACAGGACTGAAAAACAGGCCAACCTCCAGCATCTATAAACAAAGGTGTTGATGGCAGCAGCACAGCTGATGATATTTCTCTCCAGGATGATGTCAAAGCCAAACAGGGATAGACCAGCAGCCCATTTTAAAAAGCAGATTTAACAAACTCAGAGTCAAATCCTCAACTCTGAAATTATCTCGCCTAAGGTTGGAAACTCAAAGTTTTCAGTTTCACAACTGCTACTGTGAATTAGTTTACTTAACTAATTTGAACAATTGCATAACAAGTTTGACAAGCCATTATTAGTGGAGCCCCGATTCAATGAGCTACCATGACAACAGGCAATAGGATGCGCCTATTTCACCCCACTGGAACAACAACCTCCTAAACAATTCCTCCACAGCACATCCCATAAACCAAACACCCACCCTGACAGACCAATTAATTAATCTTGCTTGTAAGGAACCTGTTTTTAAGCCACTCTTAAGCTTGAAGACATAAGTCTGAACAACAAGCGAAGATAACTGCTGATGTTTGGCCGGATTGCTAATTTCATTTACCTGCCTAGCTCCATCCAGTTCTCATAACCATTCAGATCCACCTGCTTAAGCCTCTAATTCACCAGCTTTCAACAGTCAACAGTGCCAGATTATTTAAGCATTTGGTGAGAGTTCTCTAGCGCACCTAAGTGTTTGTGATTGTCTGATCCGGACTCGTTCTGCCTCTGGATCTCTGAGCCTGCCTGTCCCCATTCTGATTCGTTCACCTGACCTGTTTTCGGACTCCTGCTAGATTTCTACCTGTCAGTGATGCAAACTTGGAACTGTTTCTCATTACTGGCTTTCGTTTTGCACTCTGGATAATCCTGCCATCCTTAAGGGCAGGTTATACTCCCGCAGCAGTGTGTAGGAATAAGCCTGTTTCAGATATATTTGATTTATGTCTAATTTTAAAGCGTGGTCTGCACTATGTTATTCGAAGCCACAATGCTAAAGGGATAATCACGAACTAGCTGTAGGTCTAGATACGGCCGAGGCGGTGAGGCAATGGAAAAACGCAAGGGGCAAGTATGTGCGACAACGGAGGGACATGAGGGCAAAAAAGAGCGAGGATCCAGGTGGAGAAAGGGTCACAGTGTTGTCATGCACCTCGCTCTTCTACCTGGTCCAACTTCACAAGTCGTTTTTCACAATGGCAGTCATACAAACAAAACAAGCCGGTAAGGTACCAAACTGAAAATTCGGATAGTGTTGAGTGGATGTAGATTCGACCAATCAGAGGCCTCCTGTCTGCGGCACTGTCACCTACAATTTTGGACAGGTGCACGAGAGTGTCTGCGGAAGGGGCGGGGGAGTATTTGCGTTCACTGCAACACACAAGAAAATGACCTGGTTTGTGAGTATAAGCCTGCCTTTAGTCTGCTCAGCTCTGACCTCCTTCCTGTTCTCCACCCTCCGGGACATCAGCGTCTGGAAGTCTCTGGGCAGTTCCCACCACACGACTTTGGCAGCCAACTGGGTGTAACCAACCTCACCCTCTGGGCATGGACTAAATTATAAGACCAGGTTAGTGACTCACACATTCATTACCATCCTCCGCCAGATAGATGTGGTCACTAACCTGTGTTCTCTCCCTGCAGAGGTTCCTGCCTTAGATGGCCATGTTGTTATGCAGATCCTTTTCACATAATTGTTTTGAGAAATATAACACTCTGTCTGCCTCGAATACTGGGTCCTACTGCTGTGATCGTAAAAGAGGGAGCAGTATTAAGAGCAATTTTAGAGTCGGACAATATTCATAACGAAATCGATTCTATCCAAATGCCAATGTTCCATTGCAAAAGAATTTAAATATTTGCACATTTTACTGAATGAGGCTGAAATTTAAGTTAAGATTTAAATCGTTTAAAGTCACAAAACTTTCAGGTATACAGTATCGGCCAGAAAATGGGTTGACAACTGGCTCCTCGATAAGATATAGTCAGAGGTGTCAAGTGACGACGTACGAATACAACGTTACTGTACTTAAGTACATTTTTTAGATGTCTATACTTTACTCCATTACTTATTTTTCCTCCTACGTCTGACTTCTACTTATTACATTTTAGTGTATCTGTACATACACAGTGAAGTATCTGTACTTTCTATTCCCTACATTTTTAAAACAAACATTACTAGTCACTCTTGGCTTCGGTTTTATGTTTATAAATATTTATTTCACGTCATGTGCGCCATCCAATGCAGATCATTGGCGAGATCCATGTCTAGTGTAATTGGATGAGTCATATAATACAAACAATCATTGGTTAAGTATTCGTCAAAGTTGTGTTTATGCCAGGTTACAATTCTGATTCAGAAAATGATTCCCATCTCAAAGAATTTTTCGAAATTGTTGAAAAATTGAGCTTTTAATTCATAACGTGGCATCTGGCTGTTTTTTTTAAAGGTTACTTTTATAACTACTTTTATACTTCATGTAGTTTTTGGAGCACATACTTTTTCGGTTCTACTTGAGTAAAGAGTTAAAGATGATACCTAAAATTTTACTGAGTGTTTATAAACTGCAGTATTCATAATTCTACTTAAGTAACAAATGTCTGTACTTTTAACACCACTGGATATAATCCTCAAAGAATTGCAGAATTAAAACAAAAATCATTAATCTTCCTTTGGAACCTTAGTTTCCATATTGTAATCCTTTAGAAATCCTGCTGGGTTAGCTGAAATGAAGAAGGCATAAAAGGAGACTCAGGAGTCTATATGAATAATGAAAATTTTGCAAATAAATGCAAAAAATTACCCCAATTTATACTCAAAACTTGTGGAAGTTACAGAAAATTATGTTCCACAGCATAAGTGTAAAAAGGTGTAAAACACCCAATTTTGTATATTTTAGAGAAAAATCTCACACAAGACAGGAATGATTGAAGAACATTTATTTTCAATTTGTTTTTTAATGTGATAAATTAGCTGTTATTGTTAAAACAATACAAATGTTTTCCAATTAACGTTGCCTGAGCTGTGTCATAAAAGCGGCAGTTTATCCAGCCATATACACTCCCTGACCCTCCTTAGCATGGTAGGAGCGCGCAGTTTAAAAGCAGAGGTATTTACGACTCAGCAATCTACGCCAGAGTTCCTGGAGCTCCACTGAACACGAGGGAGCATGGCAGGCTGTGTGACACCGGCAGCTCAGTTTAAAGATAGATAGGGCATCAGTTCAGCCGGGCTCTCATCAGGGTCTGAACACCTGCTCCTCTGCCTGTCTTGAAGAGTTAAAGTAAAGCAAGTTATTTTTCTCAGATCACATACTCAGCATAAATTGAAACAAAACACCACATATCAGGAATTCAAAACTATTCTGGTTATATGTATGCGGTATTTAAACGGGTCATAGAATGAAAAACTGAGTTTACCTTGTCATAGATAAATAATGATAGTTCAGTGGGTGAAATGGACGTACAGAGAGGTTCAAACCCCCTGTACTTTCGTCATGCCCTGAAATTTACATACAGACAAGCCCACTGGTTCACTGGCCCTGAAAATGAAAAGATGTCATGAAGACGTACTGTAAGACAGTAGTTTAGCTGTTTAGCTACAATTGGGTTTACTTCTACAAGAATTACAAAACAGGCTGTTTCTCTATTGAAAATGTGCCAGGGCGACGGGTGTAAATGCAGTGTTCCAGGCTGCACAGAGGAAGGGGACATTTTTCACTGTCTTCTCTAGCATGTGAAGACTCGACAGGCATTGATTATTTTTGTCTATAAGAAGATCCCTGCAAAGTTTGATGCTCAGCTGTTCATTTGCTCTAAGCATTTTACCGAGACAGCTTTCGAAATCTTGGACAGTTCAAAGCAGGATTTGCTAAACTTCTTTAACTGAAACGAGGAGCTGTTCCGACCGTATGGCCATCACAACCGCAAGCTGTAAGTATTATTCTGTTGCTAAGCTATTGATACGAAGGGTATGAAGAGTCACATGCTGGGCCGCTGACTGGACCGGACCTCAGTAGAGAGCCTTGAGCCACCCGTCCTTAACTGGAGGAGGGTGGCTGGGGGTCGGTAAGGCGGGGGGAGCACGGGTCGGTCATCGGGTCGGATTCGGTCACTCCCACCCCCGCTGGCTCCCTGCCCCCTTCCGCCGGGGTTCCTGGACCAGCCCTAGAGCTGATGGCTCGGGTTCGTGCTGCAATGTAGTCGACAAAAAAATCCCAGACAATTTTGAAATTCCCCCCTGACATTTTTTTAGGTATGAAAAGAAGGAGATGTCTGGAAAAGAGAGGACATCCGGTCACCCTACCATATCAACAATTTTGATGTTTCAGTGAGTGAGTGCTTGATGCTATGATGCGTCTTTGCTCAGCAGCTTCGCTCATTGTAAACCAACCAATCAGTGCACAGCTCATTTAAATGTTCATGAACATACCATAACAGGAAGAAAACCTGTTCTTTCATTCTAGGGCTTTTAACCAAGCTTGCATTAGGGTGCATAGAATATCAAATATGCCCTTTGCAGCCCAACAAATGTTATACACCCTATGGGAATCCAACCTACTCTGGAAAAATAGTTTACTGCTGTATAAGAGGACCCTTTGTTAAGCAAGGGCAGTATGTTTCTTCTCATTAATAGAGGAGAATAAGAATAATCGTAGATATCTTTTTAATACAGTTGCCGAACTCACCCAGAGCCATAGCTCTGTTGAACCGTCCATCCCACCTGCACTTAGAAGTAATGATTTTATGGGATTCTTTATAATTAAGATTGATCTTATTAAAAATAAGATCATTAGCACTCCTCTAACAGTGATTGTTTTATCTCTGAAAGGTGAGGCAAGCATCTGAGGTAGCCATAAAATCTGAAACAGGCTTAGACTGCTTTGATCCAGTTGAACTTTAAAGGCACACTATGCAACATTTTTCAGTTAATTAATGTGTTCCATAACGTTTTGGATGATGAAATGAGTCATTTCAGGTTGAACAAAGGTATTCTCGGCCGCCCTGGTGGTCTGTGAGGGAAATACCGCACTTGCAATTGCAGGAGCACCGACCCGCACCCACAGGCTCAGAAGTCTCGCGAGAGTCGGTCTTGCTTTACGGCGAGAACTGCTACACCCCACAGTTAAAAGCATGCTCATTGCTAGCACAGTGGCGATCTTTGTGCAGTGCTGCTTTCACACCGGACGCAGCAAAAGCAGCAAAATCGCGTCTGCTGCTTCATTTTTACTGCTTGTACCAGTTAGTTCTGACGCGCAGCTGAAGCAGCTTTGCTGCTCTGCCTGCGCGGTGCAAAAGTGTGTCTGACGCGCGTTGGGCGGAGCTTCACTATCCTTTCTCTGCCTTGCAGCTATATTTGCTGTGATCAGTGGGAATAAAGTAGTTTAAGTGAGAAAATACACCTGAAAACGTAATCAGTGCAGTCAGTTCATTCAGATTATCATCCTGCCTTACAATATTTTTTCTGTCGGAGCCGCTCAGACCCCCACATACCAGCGGTGCGCCGACAGTAGGAATCCCTTCATCAGCAGCCTCTGGCCGGGTCGCCTCCTCGCGGTTCACCGCGGCAGCTGGTAGGTGTTTTTCATCTAAATAATCCAAACTGCAGGCAGCAGGATAATAAAAGCGAACATATTCTGCCGGCAGATTTCTGCATTTTAAGTTAATTTAGGCGTCAATAAACTGTTTAACAGGAGTGATCATAGCGCTGTGTCTCTCTCCCTGCGCGCTCCCAGATCAGCTTCTCTGATTGGTTGACGCGGCGCGTTGAGCAGCAAAAATTTAATTTTTCTATCTCGAGCAGCAGTGGGTTTGCGTCAGATGCTAAGTCATTCGTTGCGTTCGCCTGTCTGCTAAGCTCAAAACAACTGCGCCTGGCTTGACGGAGAAACTAGGAGAACAGCTGTGCATATTTACGACAGTGCACTTTTACTTTCGCCCGCTGGGGGGAGCCTCGCTGGAAAATCAACACCGGTTGCATAGTGTACCTTTATGAGTTAGCAAAGCTATTGTCTTCATGTAAGCCTTCAACTTGTATTTTATATTCAGTTCCAACCAGGTTATTCAGGAAGTATTCCCTTAGATCTTGTCCCCCATTTTAGATGTGATTAATATATCTCTATTACAGGGAAATGTACCAAAGGATTTTAAGGTTGATGTAATTAAACTTTTACTTAAGAAATCGTCTCTTGACCCAGATGACTTGGTCAATCATCAACCTGTATGCAATCTTCCTTTCTTATCTAAAATTCTTGAGAAAGTAGTTGCCAAACAAGTTTGGAACCACTTACACCATAATGAACATTTTGAAGAGTTTCAGTCTGGCTTTAGAGCTTCTCATAAAACTTAAACAGCTCTGGAGAAAGTCGCTAGTAATATACTAATGGCCTAAGATAATGGATTTGTATCTGTTCTTGTCCTGTTAGATCTCAGTGCTGCAGATTGGTTTAAATGTTATCTATCTGATCAATTTCACTTTTTTCACATTAATGACAAATCTTCCTCTTTCTCAAGGGTTACCTGTGGAGTACGACAGGGATCAGTGCTAGGACCAATTCTCTTTACTATATAGATGCTCCCAATCGGTAGAATTATTAGACAGCATGGGTATAACTTCCAAAATGTTGGAGCCAGAGTTCTGATGAAAATTCAAAAGAGAGACCATATCTCTCCTATCCTAGCTTCTCTTCATTGGTGTCCTGTTAAATCAAGAATAGAATTTAAAATCCTCCTTCTCTCATATCAAGCCTTATATGGCCAAGCTCCATCCTATATCAGAGATATGATTGTTCCTTATGTCCCTAACAGAGCACCTAGCTCTCAATCTGCAGCTTTAATAGTGGTTCCTAGAATTTCTAAAAGTAGAATGGGAGGCAGATCTTTTCAGGGTCCTCTCCTGTGGAACCAACTACCAGTTTTAGTCCTGTCTACTTTTAAGGGTAGGCTTAAAAGTTCCTTTTTGATTAAGCTTATAGTTAGGGGCTCTCAGGTTATCCTGAACTATCTATAATTATGCTGCCTTAGGCTTAGGCTGCTTGAGGACATATTGCAGGGACCCCTTTTTATCATTCTACTTCATTCTATCACTTTTTTTCCCATTCTGCAGTATTTTCTATTTTAATTTCTAACTTTATGCTCTTTCTACTTATTCTCATGGTATCTTCAACTGGTCTATTCCTGTTTAACTGTGTGTGATTAGATGTTGGAGCTCTGGCTGTTTTTCAGTGTGGTCCTGTTTCTCTCACTGTGACTAACTAATTGTATGTGCTCTCTTTCATCCTATATGGCCTATATATATATATATATATATATATATATATATATATATATATATATATATATATATATATATATATATATATATATATATATATATATATTTGTGTGTGTGTATAAATATAAAAAAAAAACTGAGAAAAAACAAGGGTTATTTTCAGTCTAACTTTTTAGTCACTGTAATACTTTTTCCATGAGTCTCTGCCTCCATCTAGTGGTCAAAAACTGAAAAGAAGGCAGCTCTAAATCAGCTGAAACTAATTAGAAGGTGATAACTAACTGACAGAGGAACACAAGTTGTTCTTGAAAGTGGCTTCTGAAATCTCTAAACAAAGGAAACAGTATGTATTTGTCTTAACTATGGCTTAGATGGGAAGCTTTGGTCACTTCTGTCAGCTTGACTGGGATATTTTGTTATACTTGTACTTGTACAATTTTTTTTCTTCTTTTTTTTTGGTCTCTCCAAAACAGATAAAATGGAAGACCGACTTTCTGAATTTCTGACACACATTGCAAATTACATCCCATCAGGTCGACAGCTTCCACGTTCTCCTCCTATGACTAGTGTAAAGCGATACCTGGATTTTGATAATGCGGAATCTGTCATGCCAACCAGCAAGGCAGAGGTATTGTCCTTGTTCTACAGAGATAAATGTATTACTGGATCCCTGACTGACGTGTATTGTTTTTATCACAGGCCGATGGAGCTGTTGGGGTGCTTGGATGTAGCAGTCCTAAAATTGGTAACTTAATTTTTGAATCTCAACCGTTGTAATAAAAATACTAAACTGATTTCTCCTCCACTTTCTTGCCTTGTTTAAACATAGACAACCCTTACTCTATGCTGAAGGGCATGAAGGGGTATCACCCCACTCCTGATGACTTAAATTTCATCAAGAAGAAGACTGAAGATGAACTTCTTAAAAAGCTTCAGGTATATTTTGGTTTCTTGCTAATGTTTTGCAGGTAAAATATCCTTGCCAACAGTGTAACACTGATTTTAGGGAGAACTGGCAGAGACTCGGACCATGCAGGAAAAAGAACTAAAAGCCTTGGAGCTTGCAATTGTATCCAGGGAATTGACGCTGGCCAGTTTCAACAAAGTAAGTTTCTCTAGATTACAGTAAACAAGAGATTCTCCATTCTAGGAATCGAAGCTAAAACAGAAAATGCAAAACAATTATTGGTATTTCAATATAACATGCCATTGAATTATCTTTGGCATTTAAAATGTATGCTGTATGAAGGAGCCCCCCACCCCAGCAAGTGTTCCTAAGATGACTAGTTAAGAGCATTTAGCCAAAGTAAATGTCTCTACAAATAGTTTTCAAGGATTATTGACTTCTTGATATGGCTTCTCGTGTTGGTTTAATTTCTTTGAGGCTGCTGCTCTATATCCAACATAAAATACTAAATGATTTTTAGTTTTTGTAACCCTGGAAACTCTTATTTTTAGGCTCAGTAACCCAAAGGTAAACTGAACCAAGTAGTTCCACTCTGTTATTCTAGGTTTTAAAGTTGTAGGGAAGTCGTATTTAAATGTCAAATCATTCTGGCTTAAACATGCATATGAATGTACTCTTTATCAGATGATATTGTCCAAAAATGTAGAAAATTTCTAATCTTAAAATCAGTTTTTTGTTATTATGTTATCAAGGCCAGTTAGTTATACATCAGCTTGTGCATCTACATTAAGCCAATCATATATCGACGGTCAATCAAATTTGTTTTGGTCATATCAACTTGATTTATATGTTACAGCTAATGGCACCAAAGTCACAACACAAGTTATCTCATTGCTGACACATTCCAGAGACATTTTAATTGTTTTACAGACTGTTTGGTTAAAAGTTTTCATGGAGACATTGATTTTGCAGGATTCACTTATCACGGAGCAGCGCAACTTCCATTTTAAAGATTTTCAGAGGTGGAGTTGATTTTTATGGTATATCGGTGCTGCATAAAGTGTAAGGTCATGAACTGATGGATTCATTGTATACCACTCATCTTCTGGCACATTACAGAGACGATTCAATAAGATTATTCAGTTGGACTGTTTTTAAAGTTTTCTATCTAAGGAAAGCCAGCAGATTGCATTCTGGATTGCATCCAGCCATTGAGTCATGATTCTCTCCTCCTTGCTAAGCATGAAGCGACAGGAGATATTCTCCTTACACTGAGTATGCCAGCAATAGTGCAGATAGAAGCCTTCTGCTGAGGCTGGTTGGGGTTCAAGGACACATTAACAGATGCATAAAACAAACACAAAAGCACTTAAGCCAAAGAGACTTTATTTTTTAGAAAAGGTTATGGTAAATTAGCTCTAAAGGTGACTGTCTAGGAGAGCAACAGAAAGACAAGCTCTGAGCCTGTTTTCATGTCCACAGGAATGAAAGAGAGCACATACAGTTAATCACAGGTAAAGCTGAGCCCATAGCTATATCTAGGAGAGAAATGTCCAACTATTTTATCGAAAACCAGAGGTATTGATGGCAGCAGTCAAATCCTCAATGGTCCACATCGAAATGGGACCAGGCTAGATGACGCTATTATCATTTGAAAAAGCAGAATATATAATGTTACTAGTTGAACTAAAAATCAAAATTGGAGAATATTAGTATAATGATGAAAAGTGGTCTCTATGTCCTCCAGCAGCATAAAAATAGAAATGGATTAGGATAACCAGAGCAACTCAAACTGAAAAACTAAATACTAAACTATCATGCTTTTTATCTTTCAGTTCCCTTCAATTGACCAGTTTTCCAACTTGGTCCAACTGGTCCTTGGAGAGACGTCACCTGTAGACTTGACGGATGTTGATACAAAGTCAATTTTGATCATGGTCACATTGGAGAAAATCCAGAGATTAAATGACGAGAAGAGGAATACCATTGCTCAAAGGGAGGAGTTCATTGCAGAAAAGTAACATTCAACAGAATGTTTCTCATGTTCTGTATGATAAAACTCAAGCTGAAATTACCTGATTTTGTTTTAAGGCACAAAAAAGAAGCTGAAGATGAAGAGCAGCTTAAAATGCAAGTTGCCAATGAAAAGGTAAGAAATTGTTTTCAATTAACTTGTTGCATCCATGGGCCCCAAGTTCACGCAGCAGTAAATGGCAATCCAGAGTAAACTCTAGGTTATATTCCCGAATACTTCCGTCTCCTTGAACCCCAGTTGGCCTCGGCAGATGGCCGCTCACACTGAGCCTGGTTCTGCTGGAGGTTTCTTCCTGTTAAAAGGGAGTTTTTCCTCTCCACTGTCGCTACAAGCATGCTTAGTGTGAGGGATTGTATTTGAGTCAATGCAATCAACTGGTTTTCCTTACATAGAAAACTTTGTATCAATTTGACTGTATGATCTGGTTGAACTGTAAAGTGCCTTGAGATGACATGTGTTGTGAATTTGGAGCTATATAAATAAATTGAATTGAATTGAATACCCTGGCTTTTCCGGTTTGCAAAGCCATGAGTACTGTAAAATCATGCCAGTAAAGTTCTGCATTAACATTTTTTTGTTTTTTTGAAATAATGAGTATTTCCTACTTTTATGCTGAGGAGGTGTCGGGACATGACCTGTCCTTTTCTGGAAGAGCCTAATTAGGTTATAGTGAAAATACTCTGAAAATATCTCTTTCAGGAGAGGGTGATTACAGTGCAATGCATTGTTTTCATCCTTTTAAAAGGAAGATCTCTTAAAATTTGCTTCAATAAAGACGTCAGATTTTAATATTTTCAACTAAATAGGATCCATGTTTTGATACTTTTTACTATTGCTAGCACAACATAAAACACTGAAGTGTGAAAATGACCTGCTGCACATGAATCTTTTTGAGAAATTGCATCATTAATGCTGCTTTTTGTGTTGCACTTGCACACTTAATAAACGCAAACTGAGGGATAAGCAAAGAAAGGTTTTTAGCAAAGTTAACATGAGCTCAGCAGGTAATTTTTTTATGTTTTTAATTAATGGGATTGGGTCCAAAGTGAGTCTTCCATTTATCCTGGTGCTGACCCTGCAGCTGTAGTTACCTGCTTTGTCTCTAGCTGAAGATCCAGGAGCTGATGAAACAATTAACCGAACTGAAATCTGACCTCTTTCATCTAGAGGTAAGTCCTTTTGGGCTTTTTTTTCCCCAGATAAAGTTGTATTAATTGCATTTTTTTACTGAGTTTTACAAATTGCATTCTCTTCATTCTGGGGATGGTAATGATCTGGATGAGGAGCAAACAGACATTTCTATTTGTCTCTATGGATGATAACATTTTTATTGGTCAATGTGAGTGTTAAGAGCGAGCTGGCTTGAAATGAAGAGAATGTGATTTGTGAAAGTCAATTTGAAGATTACAATTCTTAAAAACTTAACCTGAAAAAACTAAAATTTGACTAGCAAAAAGACCCATCTAATTTGAAAATATAAAAAAAATATATAAAATTTGTAAAATTTTGTAAAGGACAACATTTGTAATAAAAAGGAAGGAAAAGAATACTTATACAAATCTATACTAAGAAAACAACAAGGTTACTCTTAAGACATTGTTTAGATAAAAATTTTTATTTTTTTTTTGGATTACGTTATTTATAGATGGATATTGATCGGTACATTTTATTTGTATGACACTTGCCTCACACACGGATTACAAATATGGAGGACTAGCTCTACCATATTTAAAAATAAATATAGATATAAATAAATGCTCAATAAAGAAAAAAGCATACAATTATTTGCCCCCAAAAAATACAATAAAAAATTAATTCCTTTGTAATAATTACCTTAGTTATTGTCTGTTATAATCTTCAACTTTATTTATTAATTGTAGATATCTGAATGTAGTTCTTACTAGTACAATTTTAAAATTTTATTTCTACTGGTAGAAAAATAATTAGTGATATCTTAAATACAATTCTGACATAGTATTGTATTTTGACCAGGTAGAATGCTATATTAGAAATGTGACTTATCAGACTGTATATTTTATGTTAAAACTGAGCCTCATTATTCTTCTGAAGGATCTAAAACAAAATTTTAGATTATTAAATTTGAGATATTTGGAATTCTAATTTAACTAGTCATAAAATAAGAAGTTATCTGTAATTATATTTACTAGCAAAAATATATTTAGATATCAAGAATTGTGTTTCTGAATATCTGTAATGTTCATTTTTGATATCCGAAATGGTAATTATGACAAGCAGTAACTCTATTATTGAGATCTAAAATTAGAATTCATCCTAGTCAGAATTCATTTTAGATGGGAAGAATGGTTTTTTTTTTTTTTTTTTTTTTTTTTTTTAGAAATCTGGAAGTAAAAGCCCAAGGCACATAACTGGGTGAAATGTGGCGTCATTCGTACTAGTAAGAATTACATTTCAGATATGTGCAATGTTTATTTTAGGTAAGAGGAATGCTATTTTAGATATCTGAAATGTAAATTTTGACTAGGAAGAAATGCATTTCATTCATCTGGAATGTATCTTCAGTCAAGCTAATAAATGTCAAAATGGCCTCCCACAGTAGCAGCCCTCTCTCGACATAGCTGTGTGTGAAGGACAGCTGGCTATGGTGGCGATTTATTTTTATAAGTTTATTTTATAAGTTCTTTCTGTTCCCTTGCATTATAACATCTACCTGTGTACTTAAACATTGAATTTGTGTTATCTGACTGTGTTATTACCCTACTAAATTAAAAAGTAAGAATTTACTATCGAGACTATTAATAACACAAGGAGAAATTCAGCTTTAGACGAGCCGAGCGTACTTCCGTTCTCTTCACATCTATACTTTCCTGTGTTCTTAAGAACATACTTGGCGAGGACACGAGGCCATACTCGCGTTCTTATGAATTGAGAAACTGTAAATTACTTCAGACTCTCCACTCTTTCTGTAGATTTGACCGAGGCAGTAAAATGCAAAAAAACAATCCAATGGGCAGAAGTTGACCGTCTGAGACACAGCCCTTCCTCATTTGTTTAATGAGGCAGAAATACATACAGAAATGTTAAAAAAACAACATGCAGAAATGAATAGCATTGAAGAAATAAATAGGATAAAAAAAATACAAAGAATGAATAAAACAGACAAATATTATTATATGCACATAAATACTTAAAAAAATTAATAAAATTGAAGATTATAACTGACAGTAAATAAGGTAATTATTACAAAGGTAAATGTATAAAGAAGCTAATTAACCTCTTAAAACCCACCGGGTTACCGGCGACCAGGTGGTTTTAAGTGGGGGTAATAACTCAGAATACATACAATTCCACCAGTTAAATTTTTAGTTCTGTTTCAGTGGAGTGCTGTTTCAGTGGAGAAATTTGTCATACATACTGTATGGTTGAATAGCTACCACTCTTTACAGAATTTACCCACAAAAGATATTGGCAGAGAATTTTTAAGTCCTGTCTGGTCCAGACTAGGCTTTGTTCTATTGTGGCATGCTTAGAGGACCTTGAAAGCACACCACAGGACAGGGACATGTTAAACAATGTCATAATCCATGGTCAGAAAAGCTGGAAGGGGAGGACATCAGCCAAAAACATATATGTTCTCATTTACAAAACATGTTCTTTGTAACAATTATGGAATGAAATTCACTGCTAATTTTTTTCTCTTTTTTTTTTTTTTAATACTCAAATCTATGTTTTGTGGTCCAGACAAATACAGGTAAAGAACACAGGGATGATTCGGAGAAGAAACTGCCAACTGCTAAGGGTAAACAAAGATGTCACCAAACCCAAAGAAAGGATGTTAATCTGGGTGAGAATGTTGAAAAAAACAAATCTAAATCAAGGCAGAACCATGCCATCAAAGAGATGAATGTGGACCGTGGTCAGACAGTAAAGGAAATATCCAGACAAAAATTTGAAGCAGCAAAAGAAGGGTCACTGGAACAAGTAAAGGTAACCAGACGGGGAAAGGGACGAACTGAGCCACTGGAAACGCAGTTGCCTTTGCCTGGACCAAGACGATCTAAAAGGATTGCAAACCAATGTAAGATGCAAGACTGAATGTTTTCTTGAACTAACTGCAGTTCTACTTTCATTATGAAGAAAGTGGACAATGTGTCTGTAAAGAAAACAGTTTCTTCAGGCATTTCCTGTTTGAACCATCAAACTGTTGTTGAATGTTGGGGGGAATGTGTGAAATATAAGTAAGCTTTTTGACTTTTTATGAAGTTTCACATTGATTTATTTGATTTTAATTAGTGGTTGTATTAAAATTCTCAAATCTTTATTTGGAATAAAGCCATCATTAGAAAGTTATTTCTGTTCCCTTGCATTATAACCTCTACCTGTGTACTTAAACATCTCTTTCATTAACTTCTCTAACTCCAAACTTTCACATCCTCTTTAACTTCTCTCCATCCCAGAGCACCTCCGCTTTAGCGGTTCCTCCTGTTTTGCTATGCTCCGAGTTTCTTGAATTTGAAAGAGAGCATGCACAATATTATGTTTATTCATAGAAGTACAATAGAAGTACATTGTTTGTTGTTATGTGTCTTTATAAGTGTTAGGGTTCTTTGGGCTGCGCCCGTTTAGGGTGCAATCCTTTTCCTTCCTCTCTCCTCACAGGTGACCTTTGATGGCAGGTGTTTGGCGTTAAACAGCTTCAGTGGGAGTATCTAAGTGGATTGCTGCCAGCACAACGCTGCCAGAGTGTTAACCTAGTGTGGTACCCCTCAGTTGGCTACTGTCAGATGACAGCTCTCTCTCTTCTTGCTAACGCTGTGTCCTCTGTGTCCCAGGTTGCCTCAAGTTCGGATCCCGTTCCGCACAACTTCCCGTGTTCAAGCTCTTGACGAATTGTCCTGCCCATTCTTCCCCTACAATCCCCAGCTGGCAACTGGCCCAGGACCCCCCCCAAGCCTTCATCAGCTGGACCCCAACCACCCCCCACCCATCAGCCTTCCTGCCTTAAGATCACCTGTGCTCTCAGCGCAAAAAGAAGCCATAAGCTGCCATCCCTATGGCTTACTTGGTAAGAACGCACTGCTGGGTTCGCTTCTTAAACCCACTTTTGAAATCTAACCGTGTCCTTTGATTCTAGAACCTGATGCTCCTTCTCCTCCCAAGATAACCCAACGCCCCATCATCTCCTGTCATTCTCCGAGCCTTCAGCCTTGCTGACCTTTTCATCTACTTCTCCAAATACAATTGCTGAAACTGATTTGTTCTCCTGAGTGTATCTTCACCTGAAAATCATGACCATAAGGATGCCTAGGTCCATCAAAAGTGGTCTGTCCTCCTTCTAAGAACAGTTTTTCTACTCATGTCTGCTATAAGAAGTTGATCTTGAAGTTGTGAGATGCGCTCTTGAATGTTGTTGATGTGTATTTAGTTGACAAGCGGGCTTCTTTCAGTGCTGAAGTACCAGTAGTTTGCTTCAATAATTAAACTGTCTTCTTTATTGGGAATACATGTACTGTTGCACCGATAACAGTATCCAGCGGGGCCCCAATCCAGCACTAGAATGGTGGTATCGGTATTGGCGAGTATCAACAAATAGGGCACCCATACCATTTTGAGAGCCAAAAGTTTATTCAAAGTTTATTCTGTCACCCATTCCAGGTAGGCAATAAAAAGTTACTGGATTCTCTTTGTATTAGTCTTTTTCCTGCTTCACAAAGGTAGGTAGCAGCTTGACAAGCCATGATGACGAATATTTTACATCCAAGTAGTATGCATTTTTTCATACACACACACACACACACCAATTTCAAACATATTTTATCAATATGGTATCTGTATTGGCCAATACTGCACAGTTATCGGTATCGGGGCCAAAAAATTGTATCGGCGCAACACTAAATACATGTATTGGAGAGATTCTAAATCATCCAGGTCATGGTCAAGCTTGAAAGATTCAATTTAGGCAACTGGGAGTACATGAAAATGATGTTCTAAATTTTTGTCAAAGTTACATGGGTTGACAAAGTGGAACTTCTCAACATTCCTTTTCCTGTTTGATATTGCAGTTGCAGATCTTGACGTGACCGGATTCTTTTGGAATGGGGCCAAAAAAAATGCATATATTTTTAATGAGAGACTGAGAATATGTACGTGAACAGTGATGTTCGAAAGATTCACTGTGAAATGTGGATTTTTTTTTTCTCAGCGATAAGCATGACTGCATAATTGCCACACTGCACCTATGTGAGTGGATTAGTTAAGGAGGATGTGGAATTTCGGGGCAACTCTTTTGGAAATGTAGGAGCTGTCTAACTAAACTGCAGCTCTGGGACGTCAAGTGTTCCATTATGTTCCACCAAGAGGTTTTTATGTGTTGACACTTGGCTCCGAGAAGCTCAGCTTTACAACTAAGTTTGTGAAGGCGGCTCTCATCCTCAGACACTACTCGTGGGGCAAATGGTGAAAGTAAAAATCTGAATGCCTCTGAATTATCTGCTGAATATAGGTGTAAAAGAGATTATTTTGCTATAAAATGAAGCCAAGCAACGCTTTTGAATGCATCTGCCATTGTACACAAGAGCCTGGCAAAAGGGAAAAACACCAAAAGATAGATCCTCCTAACACATATGTCAAAAATGTATTCAAGTGCCCGGCTAGAGCTCTTTTGATGCCTCTTATGAAGAATCTGACATCCAGGCACACAGTTGTCCAAGGTAAACTGTCAGAGGTGTAAAACTCATCTGTTCTCTATCTAGACCATGCAGACACCTGTTTTGATAAGTTGTACCAGAAATGGATACAACTGTTTCTTGCATAGTCTAAATAACCAAACTCTCACTTCTCTTAAACCATTAAAGTTGCTAGTTTGTCTACATTATGGCATACAATGGTCTTTCTCTACAGTCAGTGAATCTTTGTCTTGGATGACCTTAACACTTTCTACTAAAGGTTTAAAATCTTCCATTTATACAGTACTTTCTACCAACTGATTCACAATGTAGGGTTATTGTGACACAGAAGCATCCCAGGTACCAACCACCCTCCCACTCTACCTACTTTGATTTATGCTGGCTCCATCTTCACTAATAACTTCTCCAAGGGCCTGGAACCGAGTTAGGTCTAGCTGAGCTTCAAAGCTGGCCCACCAGAAGTTCACCCAGCTCAAAGGGTCAGCCACCCATTCTCAGGGGATTGTCACCTTCCTGACTGACTGCAGCAGTTTCCACTGGGAAGCATCTTTCCCTAGACAAGGACCATCAACACAACTTGAGAATAAAATGTCATTTCAACATCCTCCACAATACTACCTTTAGATCTGAATACTGCAAATTGTTGTTCCTAACTCCTCTATCTTCCCCTTTCACAAGGTCATCAAAAACTGCTATATCACGGGTGAGAAAAGAACTCTGGAGTTCTGCATTGAATCCAGACAGCCCTTTGCCTTTTACAGTGGATGTCATTATGCAACAGAAAAACACACAAATGATACTTGTAAATTTCCAAAAAACAAAGCTTTGCACAACTTTAGTGAATGACTGAAGCTAACCATTATAAAACCCAAAACGTATGTAGAATTATTATGCTTCTTTTTCCTACCTTCTGCCTTACTGCTAGCACTATTTTGACAGCACTTATCTGGTGTCTACTGACACATCAGCTTTGGCATTGTGACAAACTTAATGAATTTTTGTCTGCTCTGAGTCCCTTACAGTTCCTAGGAACCTCCCTTTGTTTGGACCAGAGATCATCCTTTCACATAAAAAAAGAGGGGGTTGGCAGTACTACCTGCAGCAACTAAAGAAATACAATCTTCCCTAAGAACCACAGTCATGTTAACCCGTTACTGATTGGTTTGGCTTCACTGCACAGCGGGATGCTTTTTTTTTTCATACCACTCTAAACACAGCCCCTGTTGCAGATTTTGGATACTCCTCTTTCCATTGTATAAAAAGGCCACAGATGGTTAATCAGCCCAATTAGCTTTGTCAAAATTGTGAGGGCAAAACGCTACTTTGCCTTAAGTCCAGCAGGTGGCAGTCAGAGAAAGTCAAAGAAACAGGAAAACTAACTTAGAAATTTACCTGAAACCAAAAGGTGGTAAAAGCAATGAGGCCACTTTGCCCTTGATTATTTAATAGTTTGGTGACTAAAACGGCAACCTTAAACAAACCTTATTTGTTTCTGTTTCCATGTAATACAGCTTTGCAAAAGAAAGCAGTTTTTCTGATTTCTTTTGCCAAGCCTTAAGCCTGGGAAACTTCTCTAAGTACAGTATGTCAGTTTCAGAAATGGGAGACTTTTTACAGGCAAGGTCCAAGCAGACAGTTGGGATAGAAGCCCAACATAATGGTTGGTCATGCAGTACAAAGAAAAAAGTCTGACTACTCAGTGAAATGCACTTGTGTGTACCCGCTTGAAATAATTTTATATTTTCAAAAGCGGTTATTAAAAATTCCTGTGTTTGACAATCGGCCTGGGCTCTGTCTATATAAAGTTTGCATTTGTTCCCAATGCAAGGCTTTTCTCTGAGTACACGGAATTCCTCTAAAAGTCCAAATGTTTACATTTACTGTAAGACTGTTTTGGCCTGTGATTGCTGGCTAGTGTACATACTGAATTTGAACTGCTGAGTTTTGTAGGGTTTTTTTTTTTACAGGGCATAGTTTCCTTTATAAGACTTTTAAAATTAATAAGTTAAATTGAATTCAGTTTATTTATACATTGCCAGTTCACAACACATGTAATCTCAAGGCACTTTATAGAGACAACTCAACCACATCATACAGTCAAACTGACTCGAAGGCAATCCCTCACACTAAGCAGGCTTATAGCGACAGAGGAGAGGAAATCAGGAAGAAACATCCAGCAGAACCAGGCTGACTGGGGTTCAGAGACACAGAACCAGACATACAGAAAGAAGCAGAGATACAAAAGGCAACTGTCAGTCCGCTATAAAGAGGATGAGGAGAGCACATACAGTTAGTCACATTCACAGAAACAGGATTACACTGAAAAACAGGCCAAGCTCCAACAGTAGCTGACTCTGTAGCCAACTCAGGTGACATACACAGTTCTTTTAATGCTGGTATTTTATTTTTGTTAGTGTAGTTAATTCCCTATCCAAATGGAGACAAGATAGGTGTAACTACAACTATATGTTGTTGTTTAAGCTGGGTATTCAAGCAAAGCTGACCTTTTGGGAGATCATAAATAAGTTTTTAAACTGGGTTGAAGAGTAACCTCAAGTTTCATGTATCGTTGGATATGCAAACCACATCCTTTTTTTGTGATGCTTGTGTAGCTCTACCTAGCTTTACAATAATATTTACAATAATGTACCTGAGGTACAATATTTCGCATATGCACAATTGGGAAAAACCGGAAATAATGGTCCTTACTCATACTAATACTAATGACAGAAATGCTATTTTTAGTGTCTAGTGTTATAAATAGATTGGCTGACTGAAATAAACCAAGCAGGCAGGGGACTTTCAGTTTTCTGTCAAAGATTCCAAAAATAGCTAAGCTACTTAAAAATAAATGTAATTTATGGTTTAACGATTGTTAATGAGTTAAGTATTATAATGTTTTTTTAATCTAAATTAATTCTGATTACAAGGTTTTAGTCTATGACCTTTTTGTTTTATTTAACTGAAATTTTACTTACCTCTAAGATGTTGCATTAGTTAGAAAGGATCATTTTTGTATTTCCTTGAGTAGGATTCACTAGGTCTTAGAGTTGTTATATTTATTGGTCTTCAAGCAAGCTGAGCTACAGTTTTACCACAAGGCATTGCAAGATGGCCAGGCTCTATAAATTAGCTATTACAATCTAGCTTTCTGATTGCTCTGTGGTACTTCAAGCAGTTGGCGACACTTCTGTTTATGTCTGCTTATGGAGCTGGATGCCGGAAATTTAATTAGGCTCAAAACAGACCAGGACAGAAGCTCTGTGGATATAGCTCTATTTTATCATGATTAATGATTTTTAATCTGCTTCTGTCTCCTCGAACCCCAGTCGGCCTCGGCAGATGGCCGCTCACACTGAGCCTGGTTTTGCTGGAGGTTTCTTCCTGTTAAAAGTGAGTTTTTCCTCCCCACTGTCGCTACAAGCACGCTTATTGTGAGGGATTGCATTCGAGTCAATGAGTCAATGCAATCAACTGGTTTTCCTAAGATAGAAAACTTTGAATCAATTTGATTGTATGATCTGGTTGAACTCTAAAGTGCCTTGAGATGACATATGTTGTGAATTGGCGCTATATCAATAAACTGAATTGAATTGAACTATGCCCTTTTACTAAAGGTTTGAATGTCTTCATTGATTTTAGCAGAGTGATCCATTATGTGTGAGTTTTGTAATAACTGATGTCAAACACAGGACATCCTGTTTAACTAAATAATCCTTACCATCAGACATCCTGAAAGTCGGTCCCTGCTGGGGCAGGGAAACCTTTAAGACCTGCAGGACAGCGGCCCTCGAGGACCGACTTTGGGGATGCTTGCTTTATATGTTGAACATTTGTATTAATTTAGATTTTATAGGCAAATAGTGTGATGCATTGGTTTTGAAATACAGATTTTATATCCTTAGTCATCAAACTGCCTGACAAATATTTGGCACCAAGTTCTTCAGACTGTTTGTGCTTTTCTCAATCATCTGACTCCCCTGTAGAGTTTCTATATTGTTTTGTTTGGAGTTCAAGGCAGGATGAAACACTCCCTTTCCCTGCCAAAGAAAGCTGAAAACGAGACCCAAGACTCAAGGAGGTAAAACCCGCGACACATGTTTGAGTGGCCATGCCAAGTCTATAACAGTTAGAACAAGCCTCCAACTCTCGGCATGAAAGCAAAGTGTGAATCCCTCGACCCTGATGCCAGATGCTATGAAATTCCAAATTCTGATTGAGAGGGAGCTCTTCGCAGGACTGGGTCTCTCTATTGTGGTTTCTAAAATGCCATCCATGACTTCAAACATTTAAACAGATCTGAATAGAATTATTTTCAAAGTGTTAGCCTTGAGGAATTTATAGAAACTGCTGGTAGAAAATCATAAAAACAAATATATGGACATCTTGGATACACATTTTTCTACTCTAGGTGGATGGATGGACTGACGGATGGACGGAGACAGATGGATGGAGACAGCCAGAATGAACACCTAAGAAAAGTCAATTAGCCTAACAGTAATATTGTACAAAAGTAGACATGATGAAGGCACGGTGGTGTTTTGACTTCTTGTGGTCCCCAGGAAACACAAAATAGACTCGGATCATCTGCTGACCCTCTATGGCTATTCCTTTTGAAAATCTTTCTATGGCTATTCCTTTTGAAAATCTTTCTATGGCTATTCCTTTGAGTATCTTCAGAATGTTCTCAAAGAGACAAGTATTACAGTATGAAATACTTAAGAGAGTTGTTGGACATCATAGAAGATCCTCAGCTGCCTCTTCCTCTATGATGGACATTTTTTTCTACCTTTCTCTGCCTCAGTTGACCTGAAAACCACCATGGTTTTGAACTATTTACTTGTTGTCTTTGTTAAGGCACAATAGGTGAATTGGGAAAAAAAGACTATTGGATTACAAAATATGTTTTGATAGAATAGAATAATAAAAATGATAAACTCCTACATGCACTCATAGTTGTGAAAGTACGAGCATGTGTGAATTTGCTTGCACAGGACAGTGAGTGAATACTTTTGGAATTCTTATTTCAAAACTAATCTTAACACAACATAGAGAGACAGAGAAATATGTCGTTACTCTGGGTAAGGCTTCTTCATCATTCAAATCCAAAGCAGTCTTTTTTCATTATTCTGAGCTGAATTATGAAAACACTTCTTTTGGCTTCTGAAGAAAGCCATTCCAAGCTGGACAAACAGGATCCAGACAGACCAGCGGTGGTCAGGAAGTGAAGTGTAAGAAGACTAAAAGCTGCTACCATTTCTTTCCTTTTCTGGTCTGACTGAAGTCCTCCAATTATTCTGTCACTGTTTTGAATGGCCAACTAGTAATTAATTGTCCAATGTCAGCTCTGGCACTGAGATCAGCATTTTATGAGGTATGTCAATAAAGCTAGCAAAGTTCAGTTCAGGCAACTGGATGTGGCTTTCTAGAAGACATTTCACCTCTCATCCAAGAGGCTTTTATTCATTGCCGTAGGTCCATGACTAATATTTGGATTAAAGCAACAAATCCAGTACCATTTAACGTCCATACTTGTTGTTTTTTTTGGCTCCATTCCCTGCTTAAACAAGGAAAAAAACAGCAGCAGATATCTTGTTCTTTTGTTTATGATCAATCACTTAGAATAACTAGGTAATTGAGTGTTGTTGTTTTTTTCAAGCTCAGCTCTTCCTTCACTACAAAAGACTGAAGCAGAAGCCACATTGCAGTAGACAAGGCCCTACCCACTACACTTTTTTGACTCCATCCTAAATAACTTCTAAACAAGAAACCAAAGATATGAAATCCGCCAACGAAGCAATTTTCCTATTTCTTTTTGCTTTTATCATGACCTGCAACTAAGAAACTAAAAGCACATTCAGACCAAATGCTCCAGAATGAATATATGTTTTTCAGATGTAGAGAGGCATTAAGGAATAAAGACTTAGACATAGACTTAGACAGATTTTATTTTGTCATTTTGTACACACAAGTGTATACAAAAAGAAATGTTAAGTACAGCTCTTTAGACTTTTTCATTTTTTAAAGTGCAGCCTTTATAAAGGTAAGCAGCAGTCATAAAAACATTGTAATGAAAAAAAAACACTGTGGAGAAAAAAAAGTGATGTAAACATATGACTGTATAGTTACAGTTCCAACATTTAGGTGTTTTTTTTTTAATAACCCATTTTACATAACATTTAGCAGTCTAATGGCAGTGGTAAAATAAACTGTCCTGGAATCTGCTGGACCTGGATGCTTCAAAGTCTCTTTCCAGAGGGTTGCAGGGAGAAAAGTGCATGTTGGTGGTGTGAGGGGTCATTTATAATGTTAGGGTCTCGGGACACACAGCGGTGAGATGAAATGTCTTTGAGGGAAGAGGAGCCCCAATTATCCTCTCTGCTGTTCTCACCACTCTTCTCACCTTCTGCCAGTCTGAGACGCTGCAGCCTCCTCACCACACAGTGAGACAGATGGTCAGAACGCTCTAAACTGTGCTTCTGTAGAAGGTGGTGAGGATGGGTGGTGCAGGTGGGCTCTTCTCATCCTCCGCAAGAAGTACACATGCTTTTATGCCCTTTTGATCAGTGAGGTGGTGTTTACATTCCAGTTGAGTGTGTCTGTGATGTGCACACCAAGGAATGTGGTGCTGTGCAATGCCTTAACCCCAAGACCGCCACTCCCCAAACAACAAAGCCATCACTTCCCCAAAAATTTGAGTGGGCTAATAGAGTCCAGCATTGCTGTTGGAAACTTCCTAGATCCTGAACCAACACTAATTTTAGTGCTGTCCAATTAGCATTACTGATTGCCAACGTATGGCTATGCTAGCTGGTGTCTCTATTACCAAGTTTCTGACTATGCAGTTGCTAGTTACCAAAGCCAGCTTCTGAAAAAGTGTGTCGATTAGTAGGTAAAATACTTTTTTACTCTTAGAGTCACAAACAAGTAAGTTGCAACCTTTGCCTGGAATCTAGGACTATGCTTCTTATGTACTGTCACCCAGCTAGCTGAAGGCTGCTACATGTGGTGCTTTTTCAGAAGATGCATGACTTCTGAATCTTCAGCTTGACAAATTTTAGAGAAACTGCGTCACAGGACTAACCAATTAGAAGGAATGGCTGGTGGGGGTACTTCCCAATACTGCAGTGAATAATCAACTGCATATATTTGTGGTAAAAGATGTAGGTGGCTGATCCAGGCCCCCCCCCTTTACCCTGGGCCCGGTACAACTGGCCCTCTTGTCCCCCCCTCGGCGGGCATGCCTGTCTTAGTAAAATCCTTATAGTATTTGTATACTACTAACAGTGTTGGGAAAGTTCTCTTTCTACGTGAACTAGTTCAAAGTTCATTTCACACATTTTAAAATGAACTAGTTAAGTTCATAGTTCATAATTCAAAATTTTGAACTAAGTTCACAGTTCCAAAAAATGAACTAGTTCATATTTCTTTTTTTTTTTTTTCATATATTGCTCAATTACACCATAGCGTACTGTAGAACCACAGACAGCAATTATTTTATCAGTTGTAACACTGAAACTGTGCGTCAGATTTCATCTTTAAATCCAGTTTTGAAGCCTTATCCAACCAGGGTTTACATTAGCATTGAGGGGACAGCATTTCCCCATTGTTGCTTTAACACGTTGTTGCTGTCCATTCACTTCACACTAGAAGCAGCTGCAGCTTTCACCCCTACAGTATATTCTCAAAAACATCAGGAAAAATGTGCTGCTTGAATGGTCTTTTTTATAAGGAATTATTAAAAGAAAAACAGGAAAGTAGTCTTTAAGGTGCAAATGTTTTTTTAATTTTAATAATTTTTTCAATTTGAAATTCCATTTCAGTACATACTAAAAAGGCATCCTGGAAAATTATACCAGGCAGGTTTAACAAACAAGTTACATGAATAGTAAAAAAATTAAGAACATTTTACAAACAGAAACTGAGGGACCAGGCTGAGGTAGGAATTTAAGGTTACTGAAGTGCGGATTTTTTTACTGAAAGCCGGCGGGCAAAGTTTGCAGAGAAATGTAAGATTTCCATCATCCTCACTGACCACCTGGTCATAAAACTGTTTTAAGTGATCATACTCCTGCTTTGTCGCCTCCACGGTCGCCTCCATGCTGCTGTGGCTTCCACGCTGCATTTTGTTTTGATGACGCACGCGGCTGTAGGCTACGACGCTGGTAGCTGGTGTTGCCAGATTGGGTGTTTTTCCCGCTACATATTAAGGCTTGTTTACAGTGTGATTTAGCCGGGGTTTCGCCTGGACGGCTCTATAGAAATCTGGCAACCTATTGAACGGAGTTGAACTGAGAGAGCAGACACCAGAATGAACGAGTTCACAATAACGTTCATCAGGCAGTAATACAGTACGTTCAGTTCAAGTTCGCCCAAAATATGAACGAGTTCATGAACTTTCGTTCAATGAACGCGTTCTACATACTAATATGTCTCGTCTTCAACAACCTTCTTCAGTATGAGGAGTGAGAGGAATAGCATCTGTTGCACAGTGGATCAACTGTATGGTGACAACTGAAATGCTTTACTCACATGTGTTAAATGAAGAAGTTATGTCCCCTTGAAGAAAGGCCAACTTCTCTCTAATCTGGCTAACAAAGTAACAATGCACATGATGTATAAAGAATAAACCTAACATATGCAAATGAAGAAAAACAACAGGTTGCTGATGACTGCTTGTTCTTTCTAGTGAACCGAGTCATGCTCAAAATAATAGCATTGTAAAAGGGGGACAGATAGACTCTAAGGCCTCCATCTCCGTTTAAAGATGGGTGGTTTCCCTTTACAAAATGAAAAGGCTTTACTCCCCTCCCAAGACAATGTTTCTCCAGTGGAGCAATCTTTGCCTGAATATGCTGTTCTTCTTTGCTGGGGCATCCTTTTGACTAGTGTCAACTCTGTTTCCCTGATGTATAATAAGTCACAGTCCTTTGGGAAACATAACAGTATCCATTTTCTGTCACGCTTTATCCCAGCTGGGGTCACGAAGGGGTACGCTGCCTATCTCCAGCTGTCTACGGGCGAGAGGCCGGTCTATCGCAGGGTAACACAGAGACAGACAGGAAAAACCACCATTCTTGCAGACACTCACACCTAAGCCAATAAACCTAACAGTCTACTCTCTGGTCTGGTTCTGGGTTTGAATTCCTTCCTTTCACCTTATGACTGTCTGGGGTCCTTTTAGGGTTTCTTGTTTGCTTTGAGAAAAGTCAAGTAGGATAACCACATTGCTCTAGGGCCCATCTTGGCTGTGGTTTCTACTTCTCCCTGGCTCCTGTGGGGAGTTTGTTTGCTCTGTGGTACACAGATTTCATGACTCCTAACTGCCTCAGCAGGTGATGGGAGTCAAACCGCAAGTACTGGTCTGTGTGGATAGGTTTGCGGTACATGTCTATTTTTTTGCAGTGTTGTATAAAATACTGCAATCTAGATTAAGATTCTCAGTCATCCAGGTCATATTCATTCTGTAAAAGTTTAAAAAACAATCCACTGGACTCGGTTTCCAAGGTTTGAACCATGTCCAGTGGATTGTTTTTTAAACTTTTACGGAAAAACTATAGTTACCTTTCCGAAAGAGGACTTTGGTAAAAGTCCAAGTCACTAACTGAACTGAACTGCTAGAATTAAAGTCTATACTGTAAGTATCTGAAATGTCTTGTACTTAAGTACTGAAATTACTGTAAAAATAGAGAATAATAATAATTAAACTCGATTGATCTCTCATTGGAGAAATTTACCTCTGCATTTAACCCATCACCTTGGGGAGCAGTATGCTGCCATTGTGGGTCGCCCAGGTAGCAATTGGGGGTTAAGGGTCTTGCTCAGAGACCCAGAGAGGCAGTCTGTGTTAGTAGGTTTCAAACTCACAACCTAAGGTTTTAAAGCTCTATGCCGTAACCACTAGGCCGTCCTCCCCCCAAATTTACTATGTACTGTATAAGTATATGTATAAGTAAAAAGTAAAACAAGCAAATGCAGTTTGAATAAAGTTTTTTTTTTATATTTTGGTAAACTTTGAAGGTCAAATTTACTTAAAATAATATATACTACTCAAAACAATTAAAGGAACACTTTGTAATCAGAGTATAGCATCAAGTTAATTAAAATTCTGGGATATTAATTTGGTCAGGTAAGTAGCAGAGGGGGCTGTTAATCGGTTTCAGCTGCTTTGGAAAGTTTTCAAGTACTCCAAAATATACTTAAGTAGAGTAGTGAAGAATTTTTACTTCATTACTGTACAAAACAGATTTTTTTAACTATCATTTACTGGTTAATCCATGGAAATAATACTGCTTATAATGCTAACTTAACCTGTAGCTCCTCAAACTGAAGAAGTTTGTTTGAGAAGAGACGAAACATTTCAGTAAAGAACAAATTCAACAAACTAGCAAAGCTTTTCTAATATTTTTTATGGTTGATCATTTTCAGAAGGTAAATATCCTTTTAGATTTGTTATAACCACCATAATGTTAAAAACCTGTGCAAAATCTGTCATAGTGAGTTATTAGGTGGAGAGAATCAGAGCATCCATTTTGAATGTGGAGACTTTTTCAATTACATTTTTAAATCTATGAAGAATGTCTTCTAATGAAAACCACTCTTATAGAGCAGAGGCGGTCTAACGGCAAAGCTAAGAATGAATTACCATAGAACACCAATCCCATCAATCCTTGCCCTCCAACGTCTGCTCACTGTATAACAAAATGGATCATCTCCGACTTGAACTCGCTTAAAAAAAAGGATATTTGGAACTGCGGCGCACTCATTCTTACTGAATCATGGCTTCATTCTTCGATACCAGAAAATGCTATTAGCCTTTAGGACCTAACGCTATTCCACGGCAAAAAAACAAAGAACTAATTGGTAAGACTAGAGGTGGTGGGCTTTGTGTTTACATCAACAACAGCTGGTTTGAAAATGCTACATTGGTCGCCAGCTTCTGCTCTTCAGACATCGAATTTCTGACTGTAGACCATTCTATCTGCCCTGTGTGATTGGCATTACTGCTGTTTATGTGCCTCCCAGTAGCATTACTGCTGTTTATATGCCTCCTCATTACAAAAAAGAGGCCATGAAAACTCTATATCAGGCCATCTCTGAGCTTCAATCTGCACACAAAGTGGGCGTTTTCATCTTCGCTGGGTGACTATTTTGAAGAATAATATAACCCTCACCTCTATTCCTTATTGTGCTTTCAAACCAAACTTGAAACCTGTGAAAATTTAACCAATTTTGCCTACTTTTCCTTGCCTGACATTGCGGCAGAAATTTACCTCGCCAGAAATATGTGCACCTCTGTTCACGTTGTTGTTGGCTTCTAAATCAAATTGCGGCTTTTATTAATGCTGTAATCAACCAAATGGCAAAAATAAAAATTTGGCTGATTTTCAAGAAATAGATCAAAATAATTTTCCCAATGCAGACCTAAAACACCCCTTTGTTCTCCAATTGCCACATAGAGGCGAAGGCTTTTAGCTTTTTATTTTCGTATTCAAAAGAAGTAGTGTTTCTGTTCTATATTATTTACTCTCACTTCACACATATCTTTCTTGAACATATCCCATTACAAACCTTTATAATAGTTCTGTTGGAAGATGTTGCCAAAATACCTGTGGTTTGGTTCTATTCTGTTTCAACCTGGGGTTTGTGGTCTCACCACAAACCCTAGCAGCTTCTACATCCGTGTCTGCAACAATCCATTAATACTGGATGTCTGAACACCTCATGGCAAGAGTTTATTTTATTAGAAAAACAAAATGGCTTTGCTCTCTGCTTTGTTTTTGTGTTTCATATATTTAGCTGTAATGATTTCACTGTTTCATATGTCTCTTGTTCGGTCCTTACACCAAAATGAATCTATTTGCATTGAAAAAAACTTGAAAGGGGAAAAAAAGAAACAAGGTAAGGAACGAACAAAGGAGGAGCGAAGGAACAAACGAACAAAAGAACGAAGGAAGGAAGGAGGGAAGGAAGAAAGGAACTAACAAACTAATTAATAAACTAATTAGCAAACAAAGGAACAAATGAATAAACAAAAGAACAAGAGATTTCAAACCTCCAGACTTAACAAAAATTCAACAATACGTTCAAAAAGAAACTTAATATGGTCTAAAAAAATTATTGCCAACTCCAAGCATGTCGTCTCTTTTAGGCCGATAATTGTTTGATTCTGTCTTCCATATTTTTTTACAGTCAGCTTTAGTTTAATGTCTGCAGCTATTGTGAAACACACTCAACAAGAACCCTCTGAGAAAACAAGTAATTTTCAGTCAGCCAAATTATTATGGGTATTGTGGGTATCAGGCTTTCAGTGAAAATCTCCTTTGTTATTTATCTGTGTGTTGGTGTAATTGCCTGATCTTAAAAGATAAAAACAGTCTGAAGTGGGTCATTAAAATCAGTTCTAAAAATCGTAGGAGGAACCAGAGGGACTTGCAGTCTTTTTGTAATGCACAGATTGTAAAAAAAGGACAAAACTAAAGTGATCCTCTCTTTATCAGAACATGCCCTCAAAAATGCCAGTGCTGTCGTTGTTCTTCAGTTACACAGTTGTCATGCTTCACTGTAAAACAAACCTGTATGCAAATTCTTTTATGCAACAGCCATCTTATTTTATGATATTACATGCTGTTGGTGAAGATTGTCAGTCATCCAGGTCATAGTAATTCCAAAAGAGGTTAAAAAACAATACATTGGACTTTGTTTCCAAGTTTCAAAATGTTTCGCTTCCCATCGAGGAAGCTTTTTCAATTCAAATGTCAGAAATGGGATTGATTTTGAGGCTTTATAGTGTGGACCAAAATGAAACATGCCAATCGAACTGGACGAACAGATTTGCCCCTAAGGAATGAGGGTCATTTGGGTTCTTTGTTATCCTGCAATATCCAATACCTGTCTATGTCTTTGAAAGGGGGTTCATTATAGGGAATTGTTGGCCCGGCTGAACAGACAAGGTGTTCTGTTCCCCTGTAAGAGGACATAACCTATTGCAATTTCAGGGATAATTTTTACAGACAACGCTAACATCTGTATTGAAAAATGATCCTGGATGGGAAGCGAAACATCTTCAAATTTGCAAACAAAGTCCAGTTGATTGTTTTTTAACCTTTTTTGGAATGGTTATTACATGTTTGTCTTTTGTTTTTGTTTTAGTTCCTGTACGACTTAAACAAATTGCTCCTGGTGGGATCAATAAAGTGGTGTAAATCTAAATTAATAAAAAACTGTCTGCGTTTATAAGATTAGGCAAAGCCGGCCGATAATTTTGGCCAATAATTGTGTTTTTGTATTTCATTAGAAGCTGATTTACACATGTAAATCATTATTGCCGTCGGCAGCCATGCCTGAAAATCAAGTGAAGTGCATGTATCGCCAACCCCTCTATCTGCCATCATCAATGGGGCAAACCAGCAGCAAAAACAAGTTTGATGTAAACTGCAAAACAGGCAAGCACAAAAAACTAATTTGACATAAAAATGCTGCAACAAAAGAATTATTTTATGGCCAATAAAACAAATGCTAACAAAAACTTTAGCTAGTAAGAACAAAATGTAACTATCAGAGACAGAAAACAGTAAAACTGTACACACTAAAAACTTAAAAAAAACTGCAAACAGTAAAAACAGCAGTAATCTTACTCCAGAAAGTGCTCCATACCATTACAGGGAGTAAAACAAAGGACAAAGAATATCAGACCAGAGTGGTGTTACCTAAAAATATCTTTATAATCAATCATAACATGTGTTTGCTGTTTTCACTGTTTGCTTCACGTTTACAACTATTTGCTGTTGTTGTTTACTGTGTGTATGCCATGCTTCTTTCTGTTTAAATTGATAACATTTGTTATCACTGTGTCGTTTTTATCGAGTAAAGGGGAGATAAGAAAACACTATCGTCCAAAAAAAAAAAAATCAGCCCTGAAATTGGCTTAAGAAAACTTGCATTGGACTATCTCTCTTTTTTTGAGGGGGATATGCAACTGAGGTGCAGCAACTGCAAAGGCACACTGATTGATTGAATGTTTGAATCAATAGAGGAATTGTGCAACATTCTCTTTCCCTGGGTTCTAGCCAGAAAGCAACATGCCTACCTACGACAACCTAACCCTAATTTCACTTTAGAAAACCATTAAATTGATCCACAACTATTTACTCTTTCTGCAGTCTGTCAGTCATCAGCTCATACACTCTTCCAGGCTGCTGAATCTGTGCTCTGAACATACATACCTGCATTCATAAAAAATCTGCTCAAACTTTCAAGAGTCGCTGCCTGCAAGAAGCCAAAAGGAACAACAGCTGTAGGTTTAGGAGGTCAACTTTAAATAAAGCACTCTACGCTATTTTCTCATTTCTAATGATCTGATTTTCCTTGCATTTACATACTTAAGGCCTACAAATCAGCTCCATACCTTAATGTTCTCTCTCATTGATCATTTAGATGCACTTTGCCAGCAGGTTATTTTTTTCCAGGTGCTCTTCGTCAACCTTGAACATTTTTTTTTCTATTAAGCATCTGCAACATATTTGTTTGGCCAACAGCTTGAATCAATGCTTTGCTTTAAAGGTATATCCTGCTGCCCTTGAAACAGAGGCTGGATGTGTGCCTACTGTAAATCTCCAGAGAAAGATTTATTTTTAAGATGGAAAAGAAGAAAATCTTTCTTATAGCCTCAAAAGCTGTTGAGTGTCTTGATAGAGTCTTGGCCTGGTAGTTTAATCTGCCCCACTTTTAGTATTTCCACTGTCCTTCATTTAGCAACACCTGCTACATCTGGTTAGTAAGCAAAGCTAAGTAAAGTGCCCTCTAGCAATCATCTTAAAACTTTGTTATAGCGAATACAAGGAGTAAATGACCTCTTAGGGGCCTGGCCTAGAAGACAAGAACAAAACTATGACACCTATAGTGACACATGGGGCAGTGCAGTTTTGGAGCAAAGTAAAAGTTAATTAATTTTTATTTATTTGCTACTGTAGCTACCCATATAATCTCAATACCATACCTAGATTTAATTTTTTATGTTAAAACATTAATACGAGGAGCTTATGTTGACATATTCTAGCTGTGACCATAGCAGTATTATCATTGTTTTGCTAAAATGAGAACGTCAAACACTCATCAGTTGATATGTAGTTATGTTTCATTCAACACAGGCAGGAATTGGCAATTAGCTCAACATCGAAATAACTGACCACGCTCTAGCCTGATTCAAAGTGAATAATGAAAAAGACTGACAGAGTTGAAAGAAATTCAGCAGAAAACTTTGACAGAGGTTTAATCTTTAACGCATGTTCATTTATTTGTTTTTTAAGTCGTTTTTCTCACTTGTACAGTTTTTTAAGGGTGGGTCAGTATTTTTTTGTTTAATAATCTCTTAAACTAGAGACCATTTATTTAAACAAATGTTGCCAATTTTTTTCCTTCTAGATATACTTTTGTATGTTTGAAGATTGTGAGGATATAAAGAATCAGAAACCCTACAAATTGGTGACTACATAAATAGCCTTTGGAGTTGGGACAGTCTTTTAAATTTTTCTATCAGTATGCACTGTGCCGTATTGTGTATGGACTCTGCTAATTCAGATTTAAACATCCTGAAAACTGATTTTCTGAATCTGACTTTCTTGATTTAAGGAATGTCATGTGAAAATGAAAAAAGAAACAATGTTCAACAATTACTGAGCTTTTTTTCTTAACAACAATACACATACTGAAGCTTGAAGGTTTTTTAAGTACTTTTAAGTTAGGTTTCCATTACAAAGAATTATCCTCTTGGAGAAATCTGGAACATAAGCACCCAATTAGAATGATGGATGGACTGATACAAAATAATCGCACTACATTTTGGTTAATTTGTTTCAAAAATGATCATATCTAACAGTGTTCCATTATATTAAGCTGGAATCCCTTTCTCTGAGAATGAAAGCTGTTCCTCTTGTCTGTAACACACAGTAAGATTGTATAAAATCTGCAATTATACCCCTGGTCTGCTGAAGCTAGACGATTGCATCATCCTTGCAAAAACATTCATGCAGAAAAGGGCCAACAGGATGGCAGTCATCCACACCGTCACACGTCTGCATTCCACATGTTAACATGTTAACAACGCAGCGGGTGCAGGCAGAGAAAGAAATGAGCTCTTATAAAGAGGAGGCATTCTGCTCCTGCCGTTTCTGCTTTCAGTGCATACTGGACAACCACAGGAAATGTTAGTGAAGATGGTTATCGTTTAACAAGCATTTTCCTGGGAAATTATATTGGAATGGTGTGCTCTCAGATTGTCCAGTGATGGGTGTGACATCACCAAAGAAAAACACATGATGGTAAATGAATAACCTGTGCTCTAATTGTGCTCTGAACTAAAGAGCCTCAACGCATATTATCTTTTCACAAGATGTCCTTCACACCCTGCTATGCTTTCCGGCTTGCCTACAGTGATAAATAAATACAAATTAAACTCAAAGACTGTTGCTTGTAAGAACTCTGTGTAGGCCTACAATTCAAAGTTCAAAATGGGCTGTTAATACAAAACAGTTGGTTAAAAACACAAAGCCTTTTTAAAAACACTGTTGTGGTATATTGTGCAGCATAAGCCACACGAAAAAATGAGCCAAAAGTAAGCTAAAACAAATGAAGCTGCCTTAAGCCCATTTTTCTCCTCAGCTTGACCAATTTCTTCAATGCTTTTGTAGATATGTGTCTGTATTTCTCAGTACTTCATTTGATACAGAAGATTGCAGTTTTCTCTTGGAAAGTTTGAACCAGCTGTAGATGCCTAGATTTGAACTACGCTGGTTTAGATATAATTTTTCCAGATCAATCTTCTCTTGCCAAATCTAGTCAGCTATGGTCATTAAGGTTCAGTACCCTCCAGTCTAAAACAAACCAAACCAATCACAGCACAGGAGGTGATGATGCCATTCTGTAACGTTAACAGTCCAAATTGTGGCTGCAGTGGAGCAATGTTTGAATGATTCTATCGATTATGTCAAAAAAGATGTGTTTATGTTGTTACAATTTCAACAACTGGATGCTGTAAGAGCTTTTATTGAAATAAAACAGTTATCTGATCGGTTCTATATTTTTTTCTGTGGACTTTGTTAGTACTGACTTTGAAATCAGGCTCCATCCACTGATTTTCTGATTTAAATGATGTGTAAGACAATCTCTCATTTATATTTTTGCTTCCATTAGATATAATTTTCAGACAGCTTGGCAACAAACAAAAAAAAATCAACTGATACACAATTTGTCCATTCATCCTGATGAATCTAATCAAATAGATAGGCTGGAATAACACCTGAATACATTTTTTTTCTTTTAAATGAGTACAAGACAGAAGTTGTGTACTTCAAACTATAGTCTTTAAAAAAATACACTTTTTATCAATTTACCAGCTAGTTGGATTCCTGAAATAGTTTAAGTTGAAAAAAACATGTTCCTATGACTTTCTTTTTTCTCCTTTGGATTACATCCACCATTAAACATGTCCTGTTGTGAAATCATGTAAAAAAAAATCTGGTCCATACTTTTGTTCATGCAGTTTTGTATTAAAACATTACAAGTAGAAAAACATCCAATCAGCCCACTGGTTGCTTCTGTAAGCTCAGGGATACTAGTGAAAAAAAGTTTCTGATAAAGTACCTGAAACATGTAAATGTTACTGTAAGAACAGAGGGACCCAGTATTCAGACAAGAGAGACAGCGTCATTACTCAAAAAAAGGATTTATTAAAATAAACAGGTCCGTGATAACAGCTGTTAGGACGTCAGAAGCAGGAAACTCTGGTTTCTGGTTTCAGTCCATAGCAAGTGAATGGGTTATGGATCCAGCTGGTGGGCTGCCAATAAGATGCGGCGGGTGCCGCACAGAGTGTCCCCCACGCTGCAGCCCCACAGAATGGAGAACAAAAATGAGTCTGAAGACAGATCAGGCAAACAGATCAGAATGGGAACAGGCAGGCTCAGTGGTCCAGGAGTCTGAAGCATAAAGGAGGCAACTCCTTCCAGTTATTTAAATTTTCACATACCCAGAAGTTCTGGGCAAGAAGGAGGATAGATAACAATCTTTCAGTCTGACTTACTGATCACTCCAAAGGCAGTTCATAATTACAACTCTTTTGAACATTTACCCTTAGTTTTCCTCATTCAAATTGCAAAGCCAGAAAACCTCTTCTTTTTGTAACCTTGTATTATCCACCAGGTCCTTACTCTGAATCTTTAGATGAGTTTTTAGAGTTCCTCTCTGATTTGGTGTTCAATACTGACAGGGTCATCATAGTGGAGATTTTAACATCCATGCTGACATTGAAGGCGATAGCTTAAGAGCAGCTTTTAATGCTATCTTAGATACTATTGGCTTTGTTCAAAATGTGAATTGTCCAAAACATTCTCATCTTAATATTTTGGATCTTGTCCTAACATATGGCATAAAATGTGAAGAAATAACAATAGTTCCTCATAACCCTGTCCTCTCTGACCACTTTTCAATAACCTTCAGGATTACTCTAACAGAGTTCTCCTCCCCCAAAAGAAGGTTTCACTTTAGCAGAGCATTATCAGATAGTGGAGTTATAAATTTTAAGGAATATGTTTCACTTTTTCTCTCCTCTGTTTTGCTGAGCAGTGCTGCAGAGTACAAAATCTTATTTTATTCCCCTTCACTGGTTGATGATTTTGTTTATGGGGTTGCTAGTTTTCTGCGTACTGCCTTAAGGCCAATTTATGCTTCTGATGCAGAGCCTCTACAACCGTCAAATCATTCTCTTTGCGTGACCACGTCCCCCATGGAGAGGTTCTTCAGCCATTGTTGCGCATCTCAAAAAAATCCTGACTACGTCACAACGGACAGTCACAAACCCGTGTAGACATCAGAGATGGGGACTCGAGTTTGTGACTTGTACTCGAGTCGCACTTAAGTCGCATATTTAATGACTTCAGACTCGACTTAGACTTGTGATTTCCGACTTGTGAACAATATTTTATTCCAGTTTAAAAACACTTATTCAAAATATTTTATTCCAGTGTAAAAACACTTATTCAAGTGTTTTTTGTTAACTTGACTGATCGCCGCTCGCCTTACCCGCACACAGAAGAGGTGTAAAAAAAAAAAAAAAAAAAAAAAAAAAAGGAGCACTTCTGGCCAGTATGGCCCCACACTCAGTCGTTGACACAAGGGGGAGCAAACAACTCAAAGACCCAAACCGTGAAGCACTCAAGTTCAAGTGTTTTATTTATACAAAAAGCCACAGCAGAAGTGGCATAATAAAACAGTCCTTTTCTTCTCCTGATAAAACCTAAAATTCAAGAGTTTTCCTTAAAAATCAGAGGCTGGAAGTTGGGCTCCGCTTGTTATGCTGCTTCTGGTGCGAGTGATCGGCCTGGAGCACCCACTGGCTGATCCACAGCTGACTCAGCGGCCCTCCGGCACAGTTCCACTCCCTGGCTTGCCACACCCCTTTCCAGACTGATCCAGCTAAAAAGAGAAGCAAAGAGAACGCCAGCATCCACGCGCGAAAACCCCGTCGGAAGATATATTCCTGTTTATGCTTTAAGCGAGGGGGAGCGCTACTTATAGGCGAGGTTCCTCCTCTGCCCTAATACTCCTTACTGGGCCATCTGTGCACCCTCCTGGCGCACGGATCCCGCCTGCATCTCCCCCGGCAGCGCGTCCGTCTCTGTCACCTGCAGATTCCGTTCTCCTTCTCCTTTCCTTCAGACTCCTTTTATGTCGGCTTTAATCAGCCCTTGCTCACACCTGAGCGCAGCAATTACGCAGCGCAATTACTGCACTTCGCCTCCTCAGACAACTGCTTCAGTCCAGTGCGCATGGATTGTCACAAGGGAAAAACAAACCAAAACAACCCAACATGCAGGAAAAATTCAAAAGTCTAAAATAAAGGAAAACAATCATATAAAAAAGAAACATCAAAACATGCAAATCTCAAGAAGAAAATACAAAGAAAAACAAATCACATCTTCCTCTCCAAACATGCAAAGCATAAAACTAACATTTAAATTAAAGAAAAACATAAATCATATTTTTCCCTATGCAACACACTGACGTCACTGACGCAACAGTACGTGACATATATGCCCGTGCGCATGCATGCATGCAACCCATACAGATATGGAAGCGATGATTACCCCCCCTGTTTCGGTGCCACCGTTCATAATAACCTTTGGCTACAAAAACTTTACATAAGGCGGGAATAAAAGAGCAGCAAACTGCAGCTTCTTTAGAAAAAAATACACGATGCTTGGTCCACCACATCTAATTTTATCAGCCACAGTGCAGTGCAGGTGTACAGCCAGGGACATCACAGACATAAGGTAATAATTCAGGACCTTATTATTTCATGCAACCTCCCCTTGTCTTTGATCGACAAGCCCAGCTTTAAAAGCTTCATGGCAGTGGTAGAGGAGAAATATGTTGTGAATAATGTTGTAAATTGGCACTAAATAAGTAAACTGAATTGAATTGAAAACACTGCCGGCCAAGTCATTGAGTTACAAAAAGTTATTGCCACAATCTTTCTTTTATGAAAGTATTGTTATTGTCCTGCTATTTGTTTAGGGTTTTTCTTTATCTCTTGTAGTTGCTAACCTCATATGTATTAATAAAAGGCAGTATTGTGATTGTTTTTTTTTTCCACAGTCCTCATTTTCACTTAAAAATAAAAGAGCAGACATTTACTGCTAAAACTAGAAAAAGTTGTAACCACAAATGTCAGGTAAATACTGTAAGAAAATAGTTTTTTTTAAAGAAAAAAAACTAAAAATGCAAAATTTATCTGGAAAAATCTTTTGCGTGTGTGCTTTTTTTAATTGTATTTTTCATTTAGCAGTTCAAGATAATGATAATTCCATAGATATAATAGCGACCTTTAAGCTATACCGTCTCAGTGAAGGAGATGAAAACACAAGGAGAAACAAGCAAGCACGAAAATTATTGCACTTTTTTTAATTAATCAAGTGATTAGAATTTTTTGTGCAATTAATTGATTATTGCGACAGGCCTTCTCAAGACTTGAGACTTGACTTGGACTTGAGGTCTCAAGACTTGAGACTTGACTTGGACTTGAGCTCTCAAGACTTGAGACTTGACTTGGACTTGCAAAAAATGACTTGTGAACATGTCTGATAGACATCAAGCGGAAGTACGCAGACCAAAAGCAGCTGTGATTGGTCCTTTCTGGCTGTTATTGTGGTTGTCCTTCTCGATTTAGTGCCAGGGCACGCTATTTTTAAAAACCAAGGAACAACTACAATGGACCACTACGACAAAAGGTTAATCAGTCTTTTTGCCAACTCTATTAACAGAACCTGCTCCTCTTCGATGTCTAGCAACTCTAGATCCATCTCCGTGACCGTGATATCTTGCAGACGCACCATTGTTGTTTTGGAAGTTAAAAACTCCTGCCGGCGCGAGTTCTCGAATAGGCTCCCCCTTGCGCTTTGGCGGGAAACTGCTTTGCATCCCTAGAAATTCCAGACCAACTGTGCAGAAGCATACAAGCAAAACTGGTCTGCAGCCTTACCCAAGCGACAGTTGATGTGTGCGTTTGCAGAAATATATTCTCCCCTTTAGACAACGTAGCCCCTTTGAAGAGGAAAAACGAGATATCCTTTTATTACAGTTGCCAGACTCACTCAGAGCCATATCTCTGTTGAACTGCCCATCCCACCTGCTCTTAGCAGTAATGATTTTATGGGATTCTTTATAAAGAAGATTGATCTTATCAGAAAACAGATCATTAGCACTCCTCTAACTATGATTGGTTTATCTCTGGAAGGTGAGGCAGCATCTGAGGTAGCCATATAATCTGAACCGGGTCTAGACTGCTTTGATCCAGTTGAACTTTCAGAGTTAGCAAAACTATTGTCTTCATCTAAGCCTTCAACTTGTATGTTAGATCCAGTTCCAACCAGGTTGGGATGCCTCCCAACCCAAATCAAGAGCCTTCTCCCAGGAATAAGCCAGCGGAACCCAGCTGTGAACCTGGAAAACGCAAGTGAAACACATCCAGGAAAAACTTAGGGCCTTAAGGCACGACGACAACACTTTGTAACTTTCAGGTGAATTTACCTGTAAAGTGCGAGTATTATGGATAAACGCAGATATGGGAACAGTAAAGCTTTCTCCAAGGGCATTGCCATGATGGACGAGAGATGAGGGGCAGCACCACAAGGAGCCCCCTAGGATTCTAGGGATTCTAGGGACTCTCCTCAGTGCTCTGAAAGAGGGCTGCCATTCAGATAACTTTTGAATGGCAGCCCTCTTTCAGAGCACTGAGGAGAGTCCCCACTTCCCTACGACTTCCAGCAAAATCCCCTCTGACTCCACCCTTTCACTGAATTACAGGGTCTGACGAGGAGATGACACTTCTCTTTAGATTATAATGTCCACAAATCAGAGAGAATATTTTGTATAAAGATTGATGTTTAAAAAGGAATTGTAGGGGACCAGCTAAGGGCCCATCAAGGAAAGTGGAGAAATTTTAAATGGCTACCTCTGTGCTTCACTTTTTCAAGTCATGTATGTTGTGTTATGTGTTGATTTGTTGTCTTGCAGACCCCTCCTTGTTCAGCAGATAATCTGGAACACAATAAGTATTCCTTGTTTGTATATTCATGACAGAAATGTCTTAATATTAAGGCCTTAAATAAGCCAATTAAAAGAGGCAAAGCTCTTGCAAAGATGAAACAAGAAAAGCAAGGTATAATTCTTTGGCAAGAAACACATCTTTCTATTGCTGAATATATAAAATTGTGGAAAATGGGATTTAAAAATGTGTAATTATCTTCATATACAAAATAAGCTCCAGAGAAACAGTGATTTTATTGTCTAATAGGTTGAATTTTCAGTTCTCCTCACAAAAAGACAAAGTTGGACAGTATATACTTGTCAATGGATACATAGATCATAAAGAAGTCACCTTACTGCATGCATATAGACCACCCAGAAATAATAAACAGCTTATTAGGAAAATGTTTGACATGATTGCAATAGAAGTATCTGGGATATTGATATGCGGGGGAGATTGGAACATTCACTTAAACCCTTTTCTGGACTCATACAGCAAAACTACATAGGCTCAAGCATAAGCAACATACATAAAAAAAATTCTTAAAGAATTAGGGTTGGTGGATGTATGGAGGAACTTACACCTGCAAGATAAAAGATACCCCTTTTTTATTCTCATCAGATGTCTTAAAGATTTGACTTTCTTTATATAAAATAAACATAGAATAAACCATGACATATAAGGATGAGAGATATATCTGATCATGCATATGATCAGTGTATATGACACTCCATCTGCATAATCAACGCAAAGTAACCCTGTGTAGGGTCATGATAGTTTATTAAATGATAGTAAATTTGAAAGCTTGGTAGAAAAAAATTTAAAGACTATATGGACAACAATAAAACAGAGGATATTTCTCCCTGCATTTTATGGGACGCAGCAAAAACAGTTCTGAGAGGGAAGTTAATTATGTGGGTCTCCCATGAGAAAAAAGAAAAAGAGAAATGTCTAAAAGATATTACTATCAAATGAAAAAACTTTAGAAATACAGCACATGAAGCACATCCTACTTCAGATAGGAGATACACAACAAGCTCTAAAGTGTTTATATGAAGATCCATCCATCCATCCATCCATCCATCCGTCCGTCTTCTTCCGCTTATCCTGGGTCGGGTCGCGGGGGCAGCAGCTTAAGAAGGGAGGCCCAGACTTCCCTCTCCCCAGCCACTTCTTCCAGCTCTTCAGGAGGAACCCCAAGGCGTTCCCAGGCCAGCTGAGAAACATAGTCTCTCCAGCATGTCCTGGGTCTTCCCTTGGGCCTCCCCCCGGTGGGACGTGCCCGGAACACCTCACCAGGGAGGCGTCCAGGAGGCATCCTAACCAGATGCCCGAGCCACCTCAACTGGCTCCTCTCGATGTGGAGGAGCAGTGGCTCTACTCCGAGTCCCTCCCGGATGACCGAGCTTCTCACCCTATCTCTAAGGGAGAGCCCAGCCACCCTACGGAGGAAACCCATTTCGGCCGCTTGTATCCGCAATCTCGTTCTTTCGGTCATGACCCAGAGTTCATGACCATAGATGAGGGTAGGAACGTAGATCGACCGGTAAATCGAGAGCTTCGCTTTTTGACTCAGCTCTCTCTTCACCACGACGGACCGGTACAGCACCCGCTTCACGGCAGACGCTGCACCAATCCTCCTGTCGATCTCCCGCTCCCTTCTTCCCTCATATAAGGATCACATTGAAAAAAAAGCTAGATTTATTAAGCAGAATTATTACGGAAATGCACTCAAATCAAAGAAATTTCTTGCCTGGAGAATAAGCAAACAACCAACTGATAGATTTATACAGAAAAGGGGACCCGTCCTTTCCTGCTGGCACTTACTTTGTGGGATACAGCATGGATCCTGGAAAGCGTGGAGGATGGTGTGTTACAACGCTTTTATTGGAGGATATTGGAGATGTTTGGAATTTGGGATTTATGTTTGGATTTGGGGGATACCAGATGTGTCTTCAATTACAGGATTTTGGCAGCAATTTGGGCATTGATCAAGCTTCCGGCAGCGGTTGACGCCCTCACAAAGGCTGTGAACGAGCAAGATCGGGGGCTGAGCCGTATGCTGCGTGCGATTGAACGCAGGCTGGCTGCGGAGGTTGAACTCAAAGGTGAGATGGGATAAGATCTTTGATGTGCACACTCGCTCCAAGGCGGAAAAGCCCAACACATTTGGAATATTGGATTTCGCTATTAAAGAGCCAGCAAGACAAAACTCAAGGCTGAAGGAAATTCTTTTGCAGCTTGCTTCCAAAACAATAAGTGTTATTCTGGATTCGACCTACCCCCTTCATCTAATCTCCCCTGGATGTTACGGTGAAAGGGCACAGAGGACTGCTCGCCCCTATCCCTACCTGAGAAACATCTGTGGATGCACTCAGTGACTGTTGATAAACTTCCATCTTATCAAGGACATTGGCTGTGGTCAGCGTTCATGGACAAATTGAATGCACTCATCATACACACACAACTAATCAATATGTCTGATTGACTCCATGTGACTAAACCTCTGATGATACCCTCTGCTTAAATGTCTGCCTTGTGTTTACATGAGCTTTATTGTGCGAGGCGTATTGATATCTCAAACTGTATACTGTCAAGGATAAAGTGAGAAATATGTTTTTTCCTCTCTCTTCCCCAATGTGGCTCCAATCTTTTCACAGAGACAATGGCAGTGCCAGGTAACCGCCTGGACCTGGGCAGCCAGGTAATTGGTGGGAACGCAGAAGCTGGGTCTCAGTTAATCCCCCCCCTTTCAGACCCCGGCCCTAATTTATGTGATGTACGGTTGTACTGAAACTGTAATTTCCCTCTAGGATTATTAAAGTATGTCTGATTCTGATTCTGAGAAAATTTAAAATCCAATAGTATACTACATTTAATTACACACACAGCTTTGCACAGTAGACCCGTTCTTAGTGAGAGCATTTCTTGCCTCTCTGGATTTGCCATTGATAGAAACAGATCAAAATAATAGACTAGCACAACAAATAACTCAGGAAGAGATTAACAACATAGTTTCAAAAATGAAAGGGAATATGATGGCGGGTGAGGAAAGCTACCTATTGGGAGTGGTATAGACATTTCAGAAAATTACTCACTCCACTGCTTAAGGATTACTTTAATCATGTACTCTCTGGAGGGTACAGGTGCAGAAAAGGCTTTTGTGTGTTGGAACCTCTTTATTTGGCTTTGGAAGGATTTGGCTTTAATAATCAAATTATAGGTTGTTTTCTGTATACATAACCCTCAGCCAGTATTAAAATTTATGGGGATCAGACAAGATAGAACTTGGAAGAGGCTGTCGGCATGGCTGCCCCCTCAGCCCCACATTGTTTGCACCTTTTATTGAACCTCTAGCACAGGCCATCAAAGAAGACAAGAACATTATGGGTTTAATTAAAACCACAATGCACAAGATATGACTCTACATTGATGATGTTCTCTTAACACTAACCAACCCATAAGGCAACCTAGCTAATCTTCTTTACTGAAGACATTCGGTACTTACTCAGGGTACAAATTAAATGTACAGAAAACACAAGTTATCTCATTTAACTATCAGCTGTCACGAAGAATTAAGGAAATTTCCAGGTTCAACTGGGAGAATAAATTTATAAAATATATGGGAGTTATATTTCCTGTAGTGTAATCAAATCTTTTGATTGCAGTTTCATTCCATTGACTATAGAGATTAAGGTTGATCTACATCGTTGGTCTTTTTTACCCACATAATCAAATAGATATAATAAAGATGAACTTTTTACCAATGCTTCTTTATCTGTTTCAGGCTCTACCTATAAAGATACCTGAAAAAAAATTCCACGATTGGGATATACATTTTATTTAGGCTAAAATTACAGACACTAAAACTGTTAAAAGAAAGGGGTGGATGGGCTTTACCACACCTAAAGTACAATTACAGAGAGGCGCAGATGAGATTGTTAGTTGATTGTAGTAATTAGTAGACCAGTCATTGAGGACAATATCCAAATTATACTCATGTCTACAAGCGGGATGAAAATGTAATAGAATATATAAGGTTAAACGGGAAAAGAAGCCAAAATGACAATAATTGATGATGTTTGGTAAAATATATGCAATTTTGTGATTCCTACATCATTTCTGGCCTGTAGAAGGAGTTCTCCTTGAAATGCATTCATTTGGTGAATTTTTTTATTACACCTAACATTGAAAGTAAACATTGTAACGACACTGAAAAGGCAAAAATGCTGGAGCAATTAGGGGAATGTGTCTACAGGACATTTTCATATCTTCTGGGAATGTATTAAGATCGCACCTTCTTTGTCAGAAGTGATTAAAAAAATAAATACTAAAATAGACTTAAATTTACCCTGTGATTTTACTGTGGTTTTCCTGTGGTAATTTATGTCAGGAAGTGAAGAAGGCTGACAGGTACTCCTGTTGTTATTATTATTAGCAGGTGCAAAGATAGTCATGTCCTGCAGGTGGCTTGAGGTGGAACCACCATCATGTTTGGACTGGTAGGACATACTTGAATAACTTCACGCAATGGAGAGACTGGCTTTTTTTATTAAGACTTGCCACTCGAAAATACAATAAATAATAGAAGAAATGAAACATTCACCAGAGCACGACACCAACTGTATGATAAATGTAATTGCCTTTTTCTTGTTGTTGAATATTACTCAACTGCTCTTGTCAAACTAGTTGCTCTGTATTTTTTGTTCCAGGTGTTCAAAGTATGTATGTGTGTTTCTAGAATTATTAAAATTACAAAAATAAAGTATTGAAAAACACAAAATTGATTCATGTAAATTAAGGTTGTTCCAACCTTAACAGAAATGTGGACTATAACGACGTCAGCAGTGGTTCTCCAAAACCCCAAGACATAGAGAGAAGAAACATTGCTTGATAAAAAAAATAAATAAATAAACTGCAGGGAAAGAGGATACCAAGTCGGGTATTAAACTGATGAAAAAGTAGCAGTGAAGTTAGCATTTTGTCAAACTTAGAAGTGAAGTCATTTCCTTTCCAGCTGGTTCTTGAGAAAACCGCTGGCTAATGGGTTTGTTATAAATCAAATGAAATGCTGTAAACTTAGCTAGATTGTTTTCTTGTTGTGTGGATGGATTTAAGATTGCCTCTTAGGACTTCATTTCTGTTTTGAAAAAGTGAAAATATCTTGCATATGGAAGAAATATTTTTGATTTCAATACTTGATATATGTTTCTGTAAAGATACCTTAAATAACTTAATTCTTTAAAAATAATTTCTCAGATTCAGTCACAGTAAATTCACTTCAGCTCAGATAATTTTTTCTCATTACAGACACCTTTATTGAAAAAATAATGCAACGTTTTTGGCATTTACCTCATACACTATATTGCCAAAAGTATTTGCTCACCTGCCTTGACTCACATATGAGCTTAAGTGACATCCCGTTCCTAATCCATAGGGTTCAATATGACGTCGGTCCACCCTTTGCAGCTAGAACAGCTTCAACTCTTCTGGGAAGGCTGTCCACAAGGTTTAGGAGTGTGTTTATGGGAATTTTTGACCATTCTTCCAGAAGCGCATTTGTGAGGTCGCACACTGATGTTGGACGAGAAGGCCTGGCTCTCAGTCTCCGCTCTAATTCATCCCAAAGGTGTTCTATCGGGTTGAGGTCAGGACTCTGTGCAGGCCAGTCAAGTTCATCCACACCAGACTCTGTCATCCATGTCTTTATGGACCTTGCTTTGTGCACTGGTGCACAGTCATGTTGGAAGAGGAAGGGGCCAGCTCCAAACTGTTCCCACAAAGTTGGGAGCATGGAATTGTCCAAAATGTCTTGGTATGCTGAAGCATTCAGAGTTCCTTTCACTGGAACTAAGGGGCCAAGCCCAGCTCCTGAAAAACAACCCCACACCATAATCCCCCCTCCACCAAACTTTACACTTGGCACAATGCAGTCAGACAAGTACCGTTCTCCTGGCAACCGCCAAACCCAGACCCGTCCATCAGATTGCCAGATGGAGAAGCGCGATTCGTCACTCCAGAGAACGCGTCTCCACTGCTCTAGAGTCCAGTGGCGGCGTGCTTTACACCACCGCATCCGACGCTTTGCATTGCACTTGGTTATGTATGGCTTGGATGCAGCTGCTCGACCATGGAAACCCATTCCATGAAGCTCTCTGCGCACTGTTCTTGAGCTAATCTGAAGGCCACATGAAGTTTGGAGGTCTGTAGTGATTGACTCTGCAGAAAGTTGGCGACCTCTTCGCACTATGCGCTTCAGCATCCGCTGACCCCGCTCCGTCAGTTTACGTGGCCTACCACTTCGTGGCTGAGTTGCTGTCGTTCCCAAACACTTCCATTTTCTTATAATACAGCTGACAGTTGACTGTGGAATATTTAGGAGCGAGGAAATTTCACGACTGGATTTGTTGCACAGGTGGCATCCTATCACAGTTCCACGCTGGAATTCACTGAGCTCCTGAGAGCGACCCATTCTTTCACAAATGTTTGTAAAAACAGTCTGCATGCCTAGGTGCTTGAATTTATACACCTGTGGCCATGGAAGTGATTGGAACACCTGATTCCAATAATTTGGATGGGTGAGCAAATACTTTTGGCAATATAGTGTATTTAGTTACTTTAATACATTTTTAGGAGACATAAAACAATATGTGGGACATAAAACAATTGTGTTAAGGTAACTAAATATGATTAAGTAGATGCAAAAAAAGTTGCATTATTTTTTTGTGTGGCAATCTAGTTGGTAAGCTGTAAATGGAGAAAACAGCTAAAAGATAAGTGATTTGCAAAGCTTTAAATACTCGATGTTGAGGAGTACCTGTTCCCCTCATTGCTATTTACATTATAGGACCTTGTCCTTTCAAGGCTTGGTACGATCCCTGAATATAAAGAGTGTCCTGAAAAATGCAGCCTATACATTACTTTTCTTTTTAAATAATATCTATCTTTCTCTGGTTGTTTTAAGGTGTTCTGCTAATAGTGAAAGTTCACAGCCTGGGAAATCCTGGAGCAATTTGGTTTTTGGTTTTGATTTTCTATATTTTTATTGTCTATATTTCATAATCGTACCAGTAACACATCTCTTATGTGATCTCAGTGATTAAGTCACCTTCAGAACATTTTCAGATCATAAAAAAACAATCTTAATCAAAATCCTACTCACAATGGAAAAAAGCATATTGTAGACCAGGAAACATGTAATTAAAATAGTAACTGAGCTTTTCATGCTGCTCACCCAAAAATATAAATGGAAAGCTGTATGTTAACTTTTCTGAACAGGGATTCAGTATGTGGACAAGTATGAGGTCAGCATTTCCAAGCAGCTAACTGTTTGCTCTATGTTGGAAAAACAGATTTGTGCTCACAGGATCTAAAGTCAAAGTAAGAGCAACAAACATGACTAGTAACATATTTTGAGGCATTAAAATCTGAGGTCTAAATGTCTCTTTCTGTCTCTTCCACCTAATATTGGCTAAAATGTAGGATTATTTGCTTTAGAAATTGCTTTAGCAAGTGCTGGTTTACATTGTGCAACTAACTGATTGCAATCCCTGAAATCAGCCAAAAGAGAAAAAAAACGAACTGTTTTCTCTGAAAGCAACTCGTGCATTAGAAGGCCTGCTTGAATCAAAAATAGCAGCCTAATCAAACGAACAGGGATTTTTTTTTTCCTTTAATGGGAACCAGCTGTTTGTAGTATAGATGTTCTGTTTAACGGGTCTGGTTGTTATTTCAATGCAGAAAAGAAGTGAAAATAGTAGAGAATGTTTTTCTAAAGATACAAATGTTTAGCTCTTCCTAACTTTCTTTCCTCCAAAGAAGGAAAGTCTGAAGAGCAGTAAAAACAATCATTTTGGCCTGCAAAGTCCTTCCATGCACTATTAATAATATTTTGTCCTTTTGTCCTTATATATTAAAAATCAAGAAGAAAAAACTAAATAAAACATATAATTACTTTCTGCATAGAAAGTTGAATTGGACAGACCGGACAGGGATACAGGACAGACACAACATCTGCTTCCTGAGCCACCATTGTTAGAGGGAAACATATTTTGTAATATGAGGGCAATGAGTTTTAAACAGAATTTTTTTCATGTTTTCTGTATTCTGCAGGAAAAAAAGTCAAAACACTGGTTTTAGATGATAAATAAGTTAAGCCACTCTACCTTCTTATAGCTGCTTTTATGTTTGCTTTGCATGCAATAAAAGTCATTAAAACAACGTAACACACTTTTAAAAATGATGGAAACTACAATGAGCTGTGGAAGTCTAATATTCCTCAGTGTTTTCCACTTTATTCTATATAGCATGATTTCACAACACATGTCTTCTTATGGGTCTTTACATATATATAGTCAGTCTCATTTTGTTATTGACTTTGCAGGATTCACTTGTTTCTTTGACTATGTAGCAATCCCTCACACAAAGCATGCATGCAGTGTGGCTGAGTGTGAGTCGGATCTGCCAAGGGCTGCTAAGGTTCAAAAAGATAAAAGCAAATATCCAAAAGGAACATAAAGCACTGATTTATAAATACTCTATGTTACTATAGATAAAGTAAAAATGCTCCATTAATGGCTCTGCCTAGGAAAGAAACATTTAAGCAGATGAGCACTGAGCCAGTTTTAATGACAAATAGAACATACCTTAGCACATAGATAGTTGACAGTAAAATTTAGGAGAGGAAGACGACTAAAACACTAAAACACCCGTCTTGTTGACGGTAGCAGCCCAGTTTCTGGGTTTCTACAAGGTGATGAAAAGGGTTCCCGATGTCCTCCAGCAGTGTAAGTCTATAGCAGCGTAACTATAGACATAGCTTAGCAAAACCTGAACATTATTTCGCCCCCTCAGGGACTGGGCCCCTTTGAGGTTTGGCCACTCGGGGGGCATGCTCTGGGTCTTCTCGTCCTATTCTGATGTCTGCTTTCCTTCTATCCCTAAATATTTTTTAATTAAGTTTCATATACAGCGCAAATATCAAACAGATCTTTATGGCAACAATCATAATAGTCTGCTTGAGAAAGCAAAGCTGTTGGACTATCAGCTAGCTCTGGGCCACCTATTCCCAGAGCTGTATTGGCAAAAAAGGACACAAAAAAGAAAGAAATAATAATCCAGATTAGCCTGACCAAGCTGAAAGGTTTGTTCAAGCCATTTTCACCTTGTGTAAAAGTAGGTCAATCATGTTCATATTTTCTCCTAAATCCTTTGAGGGAGGAGGCTTTAATTCTTAAAAAAAAAAAAAACTTGCTGAAATAAGTGTTTTTCTCAAATGCTTTTGGTTTTACAGAGCTTTGTTTCTATCACACATGGCAACATCTGGTGGAAAAAAGCTTCAGGAAACATATAAGTTCTTCCTCCACCCCTAATATCCTTGGAAAATAAGAAAGTCCTTTTCCAGCACCCTTTTGCATGTCCTTCACAATTACAAAAGTAGTCGTCACCTCCATAACCTCTGTACCTTATGCATAGTTTGCTTTACTCATTGTTGATTATACTCAGTGTTGATGTTAATGATCCAAAACTCTTTATAGGCTGAAGGCAAACTATAGTAGTTATCAGCGCTTTGTTTACCAAATTTTCTTTTATGAGGTGATAAATCTAGTTTTGCAGAATTTTGGCACATGACGTAAGACAGCCCCACCTGGCACAATGGTTCACTAGAACAACTGCAGATTGGTTGTGCCTCATGCCCCTGTCACACCTTGACTATTTAGACCAGCCTATGCCTGACATACGGAAAAACTGAAAAATACATAAAACGTTAAGCATATACCAGCGTTATAAGAGATTCTGGGACGTCAGGCATACACTGTCTAAATCGGCAAGGTATGACAGGGCCCTCAGCTGATTTTTGTCCTAATTAGCAGCGGTTATAGTAAAAACATTGATAAATACAATCAAAGTCGTTCCCTCGGTGTTAAACAAAGATTTTCACAATTCAAGGAGGAATTTTAACCACACTTGGTTATTTCTTTGTATTGAGAAAAGTGGTCATTTGACCTATGTAACAGTTTGGTATAGGGCCCTCTGGTGAGATAATTTTATGAACTCTTGCGAATGTACTGTAACAACCACAAAACCCCCCTTCTCAGCTTGAATATGACCTTAGCAAATGCTGGCTAACCAAAGTCAGACCCTGCCTTTAAATCTTTCTGCATGTGAAGAATGCACACAGAGGTCCAAGTTAAACGAGTATCTTCCTTTTCATCGAGTTATATAGTTGATGCAGCTGGTTGGGTTTCCTTTTTTTCCCCCCACTTTCCTTTTGCTCAGCCCCTAATGCTGCAAACACAACGTTCCACTGGTGGTTTTCTCTTGTTTTCCCCTTCTTTTGCTCTCACATGTACAGAGCCAGGGCTTCTCGTCTGGCTGCCTGTTGTGCTCCACCCACCTTGTGATAAAAGCCGAAAACTTTCACTGGAGCTGCTGGAAAAGCATACTCTTTCGAACTCTGTGATTCTCAAAATCAGCAACCACTGGAACTTTTAAAGGTATGTCATGACTTTTATAGATGGATTACTTTTGCTTATGTAGAGTTTTTCAGGATGCATTAAGGGAGGGCATTCTTTGTTAGATGTATGATTCCAAGAAACAAAGTCCTTTTATAGATTTTACGTAACTAGAAAGCAGCAGGTAAACCGAAGTGCATCTTATATCAGCAGCACTGACATCATCCACAATGAGAAGGATACGCTTTGCTGATGTAAAGCCCTGCCTATCAAACCTGGCCTATTGTCTCATGGAAAAAGAAAGTCCAGAAGACTCACCTGGCGAGAACAGCTATGTGCTTGTTAAAATAAATGTACTGTGAGGCATCCTGTCAGGACTTGGCTGTCGGCAGCACTGCTTGAAAAATATTGGCTGCTTTCTGAGTTTGAAGTAGAATAGGTATAACTTTCCAAGCAGACATAAGGTGACACATTAGAATAGTTAAGCCATCAATGTTCTATGAAGATGTCCTCAAGCAGCTAGACTTTGACTCGTTTGCTCCTGTTTTTAAAAAATGTCTACAGAGTTTTGCAGACTTTCATATATTAGCAGTTTCTCGACAGTTTTGTAGTGAAACCTTAGATGAAACTGAAATGCAGAATTTTCAGAAATTTCTGTAACATGTTAAAAAATCAGCTTCAGGTTTCCTTGCTGAAGATGAAAATCAAAATCATCATAAGAGAAAAAATCTTTGATGTACTTTTTTAAGTGTATCTATCATTGTTTTCAATAGCTGCTAAAAAAAAACTATACTTGGGATACACATAAAAAAAAATAATTAGAAGAAGTTGTTCTTTCATTATTGTTTTATTTTATTTTATCTGAGGCTAAAAGGAATATATTAGTTTCATAACTCTGAGGCTAAAGAAAGAATCTAAATCCCTCATAATCTTCAGAGAAAGTTTTAGATCTGTTCATTCATCCTGACATGAACCCACATTCTCTCTCAAGCAAAATAACCCCACAGCATGCTTCATTACCATATTTTTATGAGGTTGTTTTGTTGGGGTTGGTTTTAGATGTTTATTGTTGCTAACATTGGACGTGACCAAAATCCATTACCCCTGATTAATCAAAAATATTCTTTTTGGAAAATAAAAGCAAAACCTGGTAAATTTCTTGGAAAATGTTTCAGTCTTGTTATATAGTCAGTCATTCAAATTCTATCTAAGTTTGTGTAAGTTTTGCTATGAATCCATAATTTATCCAGATAATAGCTGCATTTCCATTATAAATAAGAACAAAACTTGGGTTCTGCTAATGTTGAAAAAACAAAATCATGCAGTTTAGGTGTTTTTATTACATATTAAAGACCTTAAAACAACAGGTAAATACATTTGTTCATGAGATAAATATGAAAAACATACTGCCCCATTATCCCCCTACAACCTCATGTTGTCCTCTTTGTCTTTTTACCAATAGTAATTAAAAAAATCTTCTCATTCTAGTTAATTGAAGAGAGAAAGCAAAACAACAAATAGAAAACATAAAAAGCTAGATATCAGTAGGTGCACACAGGGACACAGACCTTAATAATTGTAGGCATGTCCGTTTAAGAGAGAAAGACTTAAGTATTGAACTTATGGTGAAAGGGAAAGATTTAATTCTTAAAACTATGCTTTAACTGCACATTATATGGGCTGCAACATATGGTTGTGGGGGCTTATCACTGCAGAAAGCAGATATGTACCTCAGAAAGTAGATGGGGATCCAAAAGTGGCACCCACTGCACCAATTGGACATTTATGTACTCTTTTTTTGATTCATACCTTTGAGGCCTTTAAAAAGATCCTTTCATCCCTTTTTTGGATTAACCATATCTCACAACAAAAGATTGACCTTTAGCTTTTCATATATGTGATATAAGGAGCATATTCAGAAAGAAACAGTTTGTTTTGTCACATGTCAACAAGTAACTGGCAAAAAGTGGGGGAAAAGCTGGCCACTCTCATGCAGAGGAAACATTTTTCAGCACTCAAAAAAGGACTTTTGTTCTGCAGCTCTAAACTCAGTACTTACATCCCCCTGCAGAGTCCATGTGGATCAGGGAAAGAATCAGTTCAAACATTGTGATTGGTTCAGTGCATGTCTGAAGGTGCATCAAATTGCCTGAACGTTGACGGGTCCTGTCTGTTCTGTTCTGTTCTACTCTTTTTCAGATTCAAATAGGGCTTTTCCGGTTTATTTTCCTACGTTGCTGTGGTGAAGAACATAATATTGTAGATTTCCTTCTAAACAATCATCACAATACCAATCGGGTACATTCTTCAACTATTTTAAAGAGATCATGACAAATAATAGGTTTTGTAAGATCTATCAGTGGTACTAAGAAAACATGTATTTTAGTATTTGAGGTACGAATTTTGTGATTCCTTTTTTTGCAGTTGTAGTATCAACATTAACATATTTAACTCCTGTTAAAAGGCCAGGTTTAATTTATTTTAAGAATATGCTACCTATATCCCCTTTGGAATGGGGATTGTTTGGCTTCTTTTGTTACCCTGCAATGCCCCATACCTGTCTAAGTCCCTGAAAAGGGGGGTCGTTAAAGGGATTTGTTGGCCTGGCGAGGTCTTCTGCTCTCCTGTACAGTGGTTGGGGTTGCGATGATAGTGGGAAGGGAATAACTTAACTGCTGCTTTGTAGGTTTTTAAAAGCTGAAATCTTAGTCAACTCCCTCTTTTTAAAGTTGGTATTTCTTTCTTAACATAGGTGGCTTCCTTCACGCCACTCTCAAACCATCTACTGTATTTTCTTTGTGCAAAATGTGAACAGTCCGGTCCTCAAAAGAATGTCCTTCCTCCATAAGGTGTAGATGTACCGCAGAGCCTTGTCCTGAGAAGGTTGTTTTCTGTTTCCCCTTCAGTTTGAAATCTCCCTAACATTAAGTGCATAATCTGCAGCTTCAGCTACTGTGATTCAAAGCAGTGTATTGCTAACATGCAGACCACTTTATCCTGTATAGATCTCCCAATACATAAACAATAACTGCAGATTTTGGTAACCAAAAGCCAAACTACCCTTTCTTTGTGGTCCACTTATTAATTTCTGACTAGTTACTCAAATAATTTCTGAGTTATGACGAGGTATACTTTTTTCCATAACCCTAAGTAGACAGACATACATCTTATGATTACCATTCAGTATTCAACTCCAAAACAATGTTGAAAGCAGGAAAAGGAGAATAAGTTTTTGGCTGTATGTGACAGCTTTTATGGTTGTCCAAGAAAGCTGTTGTAACCCTTACTTTCAGATGGTTTTTCAATTATTCATATTCACAGTTTTATGATATCTATAAACTAACCCAAAATCATGTTACTTTGTACTGAACTGTTAATTTAAATAGATGCATGTAACTGAGTTGTAGCATCAAATTATCCTATCTGAAATATGTTACTGTAAAACAGCTGTTAGTTTCCTTACCCTTGTATTCACATAACTTCATTTTTCTCTTTCTCTCTTACAATTAATTTTTGTTTTATTATGTTTTTTTTTAAATGTTACCTAAATTCAAAATTTTGGCAACCTGCCATACATTCAGAGCAGAGCTACATATTCATTCTCAAAAGAGGAGATTAGTAACTGCAGTACCATCATTTTGACTGAATGTTGGCTTCACTCAGCAATTCCGCTGAGTGAAGCTATGAGCCTGGAGGGGCTAACGTTGCAGCGGTAAGACTCGTGGTGGCAGGCTTTGCGTGTACATCAACAACAGCTAGGGTAAAAATGCTAGATCTGTCACCAGCTTGAAGCTTCACACCTCCAGATTTTCTAACTAACTGCAGACCATTCTATCTGCCCAGAGGCTTAAGTGTCGTTAGCATTACTGCTGTTTATGTGCCCCCCAGCGCTAATACAAAAGAGTCCATGAAGATTCTAAATCAGGCTATCTCTGAGTTTCATTCTGCACAAACAGAGGGTCTTTTCATCACTGCTGGGAATTTTAACCAGGCTAACTTAAAGACTGTGCTCCCTCGTTTCTACTGTACCAACATCTGGATTTTGCAACTCGGGATGATAATACTTTAGACCTGGTTTACTCTACCATAAAAGATGCATTCAGAGTAGCTCACTGCCCCGACTTTGAGTCATCAGATCACCTTTCTGTCATAATAAGTCCTTTATACAAGTCCAAGCTAATCAGGGCTAAAGCGACAGTTAAAGAGGTCAGAGGGTGTTCTGAGGGTGGCATTGAGAAACTCCAGGACTGTTTTGAATGCTCTGACTGGAATATCTTTAAGGCTGCAGCAACCTATGACAACAAAATAAGTATAGGTGAGTATGCCATGACTGTGTCATCAACAAATGCACTGAGAATGTCAGCATCACAAAGAACATCAGCATCCGAGCAAACCAACGACCCGGGATGAATAGGGATGTTCGGAGATTGCTAAAAGCACGGAACTCAGCTTTCAAGTCTGGTGATAAAGAGGCAGTGAGGACAGCGCGTGCCAAACTAACCCTGCCATCAGATCAGCGAAGCAAAACCACTGACAGAAAATCCAGAATCTTTGCCACATTGCCAGCAACACCAGGAGGATATAACAAAGCATACAGGCTATCACAGACTACTGTACAACACACCCTCCCCTCTGGTACGTGCACCTGAAGCTGACTTCCTAAATGAACTAAGCAACTTCTTTGGAAGGTTTGAGGCACTAAACAGCACTCCAGCGGTGAAAGCCGTTCCACACCCGGGGGAGGAGGCACTCAACCGTGACATAGCTGAAGTGAGGAAAACTCTGAGGAGAGTCAACCCAAGAAAGGCCCTGGGCGGGAATACAAGGAGTGTGCAGATCAGCTGGCCGGTGTCCTTACAACCATTTTTAACACCTCGATGGACCAATCCATAGAGCCAGCATGCTTCAAGCTTGATCCCATGACTTTTAATGATTTTAATGGCCCACGGAAACCCTGTGACATAGGAAAACATGAGACCTTTCGTTGATTTGATGAAATATAGTTGTTTACTAGCATAGTAAACTAGCCCCACCTGCCAGCGGCCAAAATAATTTTTGCCTGTGAGTTTGGCCTAGCCTCAATCAATGCCCCAGGCCCTAGAACCAGCGGGTGTATCGAATTTTTGGATGCAAAGCAGGCGGGGTTTTGAGGGCGTGACAACAAAGCTGCACAACGCTGGAGAAAGCATACTGTAACAGTATCATGCACTGCGACAGCAGCAGCTTTCAATGGAGCGCTCCATTAAAAGTTAAAAGTTCTCTCTTCTGTTGCTGTTGTTCAATAAAAGTATTTTTTATGATAATTTGAGGGGAGAATATTATACTTTAAAGTGTCACTATATTGTCCAGTTACCGATTTAACAGGTAATTAAAAAACTGTTTCCAAAGTTGAGAGGACTGTGGCAACCAGCGGACCTCCAAGCTAACGGAAGCCAGGGCTAATTGCAGCCAGTGTGCAGTGACCCTCTCTCGGGATAGTCGTGTATGAAGGACTGCTGGCTCTGATGGCGATTTTTGACTCAGCTTTGGAATCAGTTTTGGAAGGATTAGACTTCGGGTTTTCGTTGAAACATGAGCAGGAAGAGGCTCTACGCTCATTCATTTTGAAGTAGGACGTATTCGCTGTTTTACCTAAAGACTGTTTACACTCCCGCACAAGCTTTCTGTTTGCGCTTTGTCCCAGTCAGTTGCACTCATTGAGCGTTGGCCAATAGGCACAGACAAGGTTTGAAAGAGTACGGGTTGTTCTTATCAACAATCTTCTGGTGTCTCATTCATTGGGGCCAGACTAAATTACACATTTAATCTCTCATTTAGTCTGGTTTATCAGGCTAGTTGTTTACTTTTAACAACAAAGAAAAACATTTGTATTTAAAGCAAAGCCTCCTCTTTCTTTCAGAGTTCCTTCTATTTCATATCATTGCCATATCACATCATTTTTTAAGGCTGATCAAAGTCCAAAACCTATCACAGCCAAAGAGCTGATTTTCAAAACTTAGTCATTAACACAAACAGAGACTTTCTTGCATAGATTTGTGTTGACTTTCAGCCAAAATTCACGTGCTCTGCTTTGTTTATTTACAGTGCTTCCTGAAGGGGTCATTCTTATGTAGATATTCTTCAGTCTGTCATACAGAGGTCAGGGAGGAATGTCTGCTCAGACAGCACAACTCGTAAGAATTACTTAAAGAAGCATGGATCAATTACTAATATATTTGCCTTATTCTGATAAAGGAAGAGCAATACAACATATGTTTAACAAAGTTGGGCTCTTCAAATTAACAGCCCAACCCCCTTCTCTTACCTTTTTAATGTAATACTGAACTTGTTGGTTTTAATTTATTGCCTGACTTGATAATTTAAAAGAACCTCGTCTTCAGCTTATTGTTTTACAGATGTGAAGTTTCTGGCTCAAACAGTATCTTATTTGGCTGTAAAAAAAAACAAAAAAACAACAACAACAATTTCAACAACATAATACCTTTTCTGAAAGGATTATGTTTATTTGGTGTTGTTCTTTTTTTTTCATACAAACCTTTTGGATTTGTGGTTAAAACGTTCCTGTTAGGTTTCATCAGACCCTAACACATTCTCCCACAAGGCAACTAGTGCTCATTGGAATTTCCTGCCATGGAGAAGCTGCACACACAACCCAAGCTGTGCCAAAAACCACCAATCCACACAAGGAAATCCAACTTACACAGGCGTCACCATCAGAGAGACACCCATTTCTGTTCGTCTGGAGAGCTTTATGCATCCACTGTTATTGCTGAATTTTTATGCCTTTTGTGTTTGAGTTTGTTTTAAACACTGGGAGCTTTGCACTAATAGTTTTTTGTTCAAATAAGATTGAAAAGGGTTGACTTTGTGCAACATTTCAGATGAAAAGTTTTTTGTGTCAAACATTTTTTTTAAGCTGTCTACTTTCAACAGCCCAAATTAAATGTTAAATTTAAAAAGGATGGCGGAGGATGATGATTGGTGCTCTTATTTTTACCATAGAAAGTATTAGAGCAAAAGGGCAAAAAGGACTAAAAACAAATTAACAGCAGATCATAGAAGTTGTCAAAGGCCTAGTAGAGTTTCCGACCACATACAAAAAAGTTTATTGAACTGATGAATGTACTGCTACAGTAAGTAAATTGCTGTCATTTCAAAGTTTGAGGTTATCACAACGATTTTCCTTGGACCATCATAGTATTTCTGTATTTACACAGAATATTTTAAACAACAATGTAGAACATGATCTAATGGTTCTTTAAAACTCTTGTTTACAAAAAGGAAACTATCATTTCCATCACTGCTAAAATTATAAATACAGTTACAATGATGATGCCCGATGATGTCGGGTAGTGAAAGAACCAAACAGAGGTCAGCAAGAGGGAATAGTTTGATTTTAATGGTTATCATGATTGGAGTACTTCATTTTCTGCGAAGCAAGTACACTCCGTCAATCCAAACCAGCGCCGCCCAACAGAGAATTATCTGCCTCCTTGTTTGAATTTATGAAATAAAAGTAGCTTAAAATAAAAAAAACAGTAGTAAAAAATATTTATATGTAAAACAGTTTTACAAAATAAAAGTTTCACAAAATAACACTATATTTTAAAATAAGTAAGTAAGTAATAAATTAAATAAAGGAATTGATAAATCTTTTGATAAATAAAAAATATTGGAAAAGAATAAAATAGAATAAGATAAAGATATTTAACTTTTTTTTCATGGGTATATTTATTTATTTAATGGAATATTTACTGACAATCTATGAACAGCAGTGTTTATTTATTTAATTTTAAATGAAACAGATCTCACATTTGATCTTCTTGTTCATCCTAAAAGTATAACAGATAGAAAGAAAACTGATATAATTTGTATGAGCCCTGTGTAAATGAAGGAGAGCCCTATATCTGAGTCATGTTCTATAGGCATGTTACAATATGATCCCAAATAGGTTAAACCAGTTTTTTTTTCTTTTTTGCAAACAAACCAAGCTCAGCGACTCTTCAAATTCTTATGGAGAATAAAATGTTCGCACTGATTGCAAAAACCGATATTTTTTTAAACTGTTAGATAAATTGACATATGGAAATTATTTCCAAGGGGCAAAAAACTCAACATTTTTTTTCTTTTTTTTTTTGCAAACAGAGTGAAATTTTTCTCTCAAAAACTTTGCTTTTCTTCTCTCTCTCTCAAATCTTAGTCTTTGCTCTCTATTCAGGATTTTTCTCTCGATGTGTCTGTATATGCAGCAAGTCGTCAATTCAGTAGGCTCGCTCTTAGTACTCTGCAGTTTGAGCGCTGATGCTTTTAAACCCCTTGGAGGCCTGACTCTGTGGATAGGTGTGGGAAGAAAGAAACTGGAAGAAAGTCTGGTTGCTTCCAATTTAACCCTGTTTAATGGCAAGCTACAAAAAAAATGTATGAAGTAAATAAAAATTTGAGCTTTGATTGCAGTTGTTAACCCCTCTAGCTGAATAAATCCATACTCCTTTTGTCTTTAATGTCTATTTCAATCCTTCCATTTTCCATCAAACTTACCCCAAGTAGGGTGAAGAGAAGCCACTTAACCTAAAAGTCATGTTAGGTTAATTGGCTTCTTTTTCAAGCAAAAATTGGTTGAAAGGACGACATGAATTTCACCCAGCCATCTAGCCTAGTAAACTAGCCACAACCGGCCAAAATCATTTTTGCCTGCAAGTGGGTCTAGCCTCGATCAATGCCCCAGGCACTAGAACTGGTGGGCCAATCAAAACGCAGAGAAGGATGTATTCACCATTTTTTCCACAGGCTGTTTGTTTACACTCCCCCACCAGCTTTCTGTCACGCTTACTTACTTACAGTCAGTTGCGCTCAGTGGTCAGAGCGTTGGCCAATAGACACAGATATGGTTTGAAAGACAACGGGTTGTTCTCACCAACAATATTCCGATGTCTCATTCATCGGGGCAAGACTAAATTACACATTTAATCTAACATTTAGTCTGGTTTATCAGGCTAATTTTGTTGAAAAGTGAAAGGTGAAAAACTGTTATCAAAACCCCATTTTTAATGTCTAATTCGTCTAATAACTGATACCTAAAGGGCTAATGTTCCATTATAGTTCAGGAAAAGAACATGTTCTGTAAATTGAAATTAGAGCTTTTTAAAGATTTTATACTTTTATTATTTTCCTTAATGTCTGTATATCAGATTAGATTTTATAAGTTGCATTACTTTCAGATTGCATTTAACAGATAACATTCTCTTCACTTCGAGACAGGCTTCCCTGAAGACCTCCTCGTTGGAGAAAATGCAATTCATGAACTCAGTCTGAAATAGAGAAAAATGAAAAAGTTAGAGATGAAAAACTTACATTTGAAAAAATTGTTTGAACATCACCTAAAAAAGAAAACATAAAAAACATATAGAATAATAAAGTGTTTTTTTTTTTTATTTATAAACAGAGAAAACAGCCACATTGCTCTCAAAACCGGAGTTTGAGCCCTACTCCCACAGTTTGACAGTCTGAGTCTGTAAGCAAGACCCTTAAACCCACACTGCTCCACAGGTGCCCCACAATGGCAGCCCACTGCTGCTGGGTTGGTAAATGGCATGTACTTATTTATTCAAGTTAGGAGATTTGACCAAGGCGCTTTACTCTACATTCATTCACCCATTCACACACACACTGATAGTGGTAAGCCACATTGTAGCCACAGCTGCCCTGGGGCTCACTGACAGAAGCGAGGCTGCCATACACTGGCGCCACCGGGCCCTCTGACCACCATCGGTAGACAATGCAGGTGAAGTGTCTTGCCCAAGGACACAACGACACTGAAAGTCGGAGTCGGGGCTTGAACCGTCAACCCTTCGATTTCAGGGCAAACTCCTACATCCAACGCCACTGTCGCCTGACAGTGGGTTATATGCAGAGGGACATTTCTCCAATGTGAAATCAAAAAAGGTCAATTATTATTATGTTTTTCAAAGAGCATAATAGTCAAGCTGAATTTTGATCAAGGAATTATCAAGATACAGAACCATTTGACAACATTGAGAAGTCAAAAATATATCAAAAAGGGAAACATCATCAAAAGATCTAAAAGAAAAATAAGAGGATTGACCCAGGAAAACGTAACAGAGCAAGCAGCACTTGTCATATTTAATACATATGTATAACATATTTAACACATACGTTTAACCTTCTCTAGAAAATCAGGCTAACTACAAAAAAAAGATAAAAAGGAGAAAATTATTTAGAGTTTTCAAATTGCCCAGTCAAAGTCTGGACTCAAATTGCTTTTCATTTGTTGTGGTATCCGCAAATACAGGCCGTTAAAATAAAACAGCTTATCGAAATAAAAAGAGGAATGAGCAAAACTTTATTAACAGCAATCTAAAAGATTCATTATAGATTACTGTAAAAATACTTGAAAGATGCTGTAGCTTTGTCTGATAATCAAAATTTGGTGACAATGAAATGGAAAAAAAACTTGTTAGTAACGGTAACAAACAAAATAGAGTAAAAAGACAGAGAGCAAACTTAGTCTACTTCTGTGTACAAAAGCTTAACAGGGATAATAGAATGATATAGATATTTTAAGCATTGTTTTTTTTCATTATTAAACCTTTATCGATCATGTCATCATTGAGATAAGAATGTGCTTTTTCAAAGGAAACCAGTCAAATAAATATTTAAAAAATAAATAAATAAAGCAAAGAAATAAAGATAGATTTCTATTATTTATGAGTGTTAGGCAGATAAATGATAAGAAAACATCAGGAGGTATGACTGCTTGAGCAACATAATTACTTTGTCTTTCATTCAAATAGCTAAGAGAGTTTAAAAGTACCTGATTGAAAAATTGAAATAAAAAACAAGAGAAAACAAAAATAAAAAGTAGTTTAAAATCTGGCGCTTAAAATAAAAACTTTGGGAATACATTGAAATTTTATCTTCTGGTTGTGTGAAAGAAAAAAAAAGGGGGGGAACATCTACAAAATAAACTCTGAAGTTCAAAATGGACTGTCCAAGAATCAAAGCTACTATTAACTGTTATTCATGGACATTAGATCCTCTGTTTTGACAGAACTCAAGAGTGAAAAGGAAAATCATTTTCCAAACAATTGAGGTTTAGGGTTTTTCTTCTCCGCCTGAGATGAAAATTGTAGCCAGACATTTGGTGACTTGTGGTTTCTAGAGTATGACTTTTAAAGCAGAAGAGAAATTGCCATAAAGTTAGACCAAGAGGCAGAAAAGCTGTGACTCTATGTATCTGGATGCTGTTTTCCTCTCTAATCTCTTTTTTTTTATAATCACCAATGGTTTAAATGGATTACATTCTTGAAATGAATCTTATGTCCAAGAGTCTCAGCTCTCCGGATCCAAAGAAGCTGAAAACAGCAATGAAAAAAGAGAACATGGAACGTAATTGAACTGGGAAAAGTCCAACTGCAGAGAGTGAGAAGGGATAAAAGAAAAGCACATGATGAATACAGCAGATAAATAACTTAGAAAGCTGGCTTCAGTTTTTTGGAATAATCAGAGTTTTATATTATTACTATTCCTCCTCTGACCAAATAAGGTGAACAAAGCAGAAGCTGTAGTAAATAGAAACTAAGTCAGATTCTAAAATGGGCTTTAGTGCCCTCTACTGGGCAATCTGTGTTGTTACCTTATCAGCTTTTATGTGCATAATCAGAGGAAAGTATATCTCTTTTACATTTCAATTCAGTTCCAATCACTTTCTTTATATAGTGCCAATTCACAACACGTTACCTCAAAGCATTTTACAGAGATTATTCAACCAGACCATACAGTCATACTTGAACATTATTATTATTCTATATTTTCTTTTTCCATTTTAAAATCCAAAGTGTTTTTTGAAGTTGAGAACATAATTTCCTGATATACATATTTTATTAAATACTTAAACTGACTGTTTAAAATGTGCAGGGTTATCTTTGAGCACACCATTTTACTTTTCTTTCACCAGTTCACCGCGGTTCTTTCAGCAGTTCACCCTTTGCTTTCTTTTTCTCATCATCTTCTCTTTCTTTCCCACCACCCAGCTTGCCAAAGGTTTGTGTCTAAAAGTGGCTCGCCGCAGCGACCCTGACTGACACAGCTCATTGGCGAATTTGTATTACATGCAGCCTGCTGCTGTACGCTCCAGAGAGCTTTACCATATAATTTATAAATGTTTAAAATCAGGTTGGGTCCTGATTAGCCAGCATGTGAGTCCGGATCTGGACCGCGCTCTGCTAATCCGTGACCTGTGCTCTATACCTTTAAAAAGCCTAGTCATTAAAACTGCAGTAACTGAAAACCACCACAAGGGTAACTAATACAAACTGAGAGGAGTCATAACAATTAATTAAAGCTAATTACAAACATTATCTCTCCCCCTATGTGCAATCAATCTTCACCAGAGCCTTTTTGAACTGCAGGCCATTAAGGCTGGCACCCGACACTGAGATTCATATCTTTTTTTATGGAATTAGTACAGAAGAGAACAAAAAGGGGGAATGGAAGACTCATTATTCCCAAGACTGTGTGGCAGAAACAGCATTGCCAGATAGAGTCAAGGTTTTCCAGCCCAAACATCTGTTAAGAACCGCCACGTCATACAAAAACCTGCCCAATTAATATACGTATTGAAATATTTACTATGTGAACATGAACACATTTCGGTACAACATAATTCAACACTACAACTTTATAAAACAAAGGACTATCACCTCCAACGTTTCAGGAGTTATTTGTCATCACAAAACATGTTTGTAAGCCAAAAATGAAAAAGCTGGGACTCTTGGTGTCCAATTTAGACAGGGGGGACAAATTAAAGCAGGGACAGACAGCCTGATAAAATCTACAGCAAACACTATGGTTGATGAACCTATTGTTTAATCATAATCTTAAGAATGTGTATATTGCTATGATGCATGTGTAAAGTTGATGGGGATACCAATTCTGGCAATATGGGATGAAAAAAAATGCCTGATGTTAGAACAAAGACTGTTTGTTAAGGACAGTACAACATAGAGAAATTGTAATTTAATATAAAACACAAATATAGATTTAAGAACTAAATTTCACTTAGGAAAAAGTAATTTTCCTACTGGATATACCTTTTAATGATTACACATACATTCCATTTCCTATTTCATTTTTATTACAAGTACATGGTTGACAACAGTTTTCAATGGGATGAGAACATTTAGACACTCTGAAACAACGAAAGATTTTTTTTAAGGAACGTGTTGAAATGAACAAGGAGCTGTTCGCTTTCAGAGAAAGGAGTAGACACTGCTGTCAGGGACCTGTTTTGAAGCAAATGCTCATGTTTTTTTCATCAGTATCACTGGCGATATTCTTCTATAACATGTGAAAGGAAGAAAAAAACTGAAAACTCATCTTTCATGAAAATAACACCTTTCAAATTTCACGTTCAGTATGTTGGAAATGAGGCGGAGTGAACTCGGTCAGCTCTTCAAATACACGTGCGCTCACGACATGGGGATACAAATTTGTGCAGGGATAACTACTTTGATACATACGTCAGAGTATAAGTGCCAGACTAGAGATTTTTCTTTTCTTCTATTTTGAGAATAAAGTCGTAACAGTACGAGAATAAATTTGTAAAATTATGACTTTATTCTTGTGACGAGAATTACGAGAATGAAGTCGCAAAGAGATTAGTCATAAAATTACGAGAACAACGTCGTAACATTACGAGAATAAAGTCATAACATTACAAGAATAAAATCGTAAAATTACAAATAAAGTCGTAACATTACCAGAATACGATTTTTTCTGGTAATGTTACGACTTTATTCTGGTAATGTTATGACTTTATTCTTGTAATTTTACTACTTTATTCTCGAAATAGAAGAAAACAAATCTGTAGCCTGGCCCTAATATTCCATCGTAGGCACAACACCTCTACTAACATGTTTGCAGATGGATTCATTAACAAAGTAGACTACTCCTCTTTTTACATTTAAAAGACAAACTATGATCAGTGCACACACACAGATATGCTAAGCTAATTTTTATATAACTGAAATAATTACATTTATTATGGTTGATTTTGAATTCTTACCTTTAATGGTTACAAGATTGTTGGCTGGAACTTTTAATATCTGAATGCTGAACTTTTATTGCGATAAACTATAATATAATCCATTTTGATTTGTGATCAGTACATGGTTGAATGAAATCTCCCCAATAACTGACGAAACTTGAAACTTGTGAAAAAGCTCTTTCAACTGGTGCAGCTGTACAGAGCCCGTTAGGGGACATGGGGAATTTTTTTTTCTTTTGCGTTCCCTCGCAAAATTTTGTTTTACCTCGCAATACTTTTTGCGTTACCTCGCAAAACCTTTTGAGAAAGTTTTGCATTCCCACGCAAAACCTTTTGCGTGAGAACGCAAAACCTTACTCCGGTAAAGTTAGAAAGATATTCACAGATTCGGACTTCGGGGATCAATAACTCTCGTTGTTGAAACACAAATGGTACGTCTTTCATGCCCTGATAGCACAGACTATGTATTACAAGAATAAAAAAGCATTATTTTCGTGAAAAACGAGCTGTTCTCCAAGCTGGATGTATTACATTGATCTCTATGCACAGGCAGCGGTCAGGCGAGTGGTTAGGGACCGTCTGCAAATGGTAAAACAACAGCAAAACGTTGCAAATAAAAATCAATAACTCCACTGCCATAAAGTGAGACTCTAAAATCACCACACAGACCAAGGGGCTCTTGGTGATCTCACTACAACAGCTGGTCTGGAAAAATACACCTTTACTTTTTTTTTTTAGATTTTTTTGTTATTATTAACCATTAATATCATCCTATTTTAATCAATAGCTCTGTGATTATACAGTGCAGACACTCAAAAATTCTCAAACCGTCTTTTTCAAAAACAGCCATTGTAGTATGATCACCAGAAGTCCCTTGGTTTGTGTGGTGATTTTTGAGTGTCTGCACTGTATAACCACAGAGCTATTGATTGAAATAGGATGATAGGTCTTCCAGGTAACGCAAAAGATCTTGCGAGGTATCGCAACATTTTGCGAGGTAACGCAATACTTTTGCAAAAGAAAAAAAAATTCCCCATGTCCCCTAGGGGGCTCCGTACAGCTGATATAGGGAGGGTAAGGAGTTTAATTGCACCAAGTGCTAAATCCAGATAGCAGAGTTACATCATCTAATTTTTCTTTGTCAGTTACTTTTAGAGGAACTCACCCAATGACCCCCCTGCTAATCCTTTTGTTCTCCACCAAACTGCACTGAACTCTTTTCTCCTCAGTCTTGTTAATCCTTATGGCTTTGCCTTGTTAAGCGCTGTCTCTGCATTTGATTAACAGGTCTCCACTACACAGTGTTTTGGCCTTTTGGGCTTTCCACAAGTTTGTTTATCATTTTTGTTAACTGAACCCGGATTCCAATCTGCAAACGAGTCTCCCTGATTAACTAGTTTGAATATGACTTTGTGATCACGTAGGTTTTTCCATGGATTTTCTAGATTGTTCATCACTTGATTGCTCTGAACTGGACTCTCCTTCAATTGATCTATGTTTTCTCCACTTTTTCAAATTTATTGACTCTACTTTCTTCTAATCTTCTTTATTTTCACTATTTCCTTCTTCCATTCCACAAGAATCGCTTCCTGTTTCCTCACTACCCTTGACTCAAGATATTTCTCCTCAAGCGACTTAGAAACACATGCCATGCTAAAACTATCTCCACCCGCCCAAAGCAAGTTTTACCCTCCAAATCAAAATGAAAATTTTGATTTGGAGGGTAAACCGCACAAACTGGCGACACTGGGCAGAAAACCTACTTTAAGTGTATTACCGCCACCTGAGGCACTGAAGGGAGAAAGTCAGTGTCTTTCTCTTGTTAGATATAATATGACTGGAGTTAAGAACCTCTGAGATTAAAAAATTGTACTTTTTCTAAACTGTGATTACATTTCAAATGTAAATAATTGTCCAGCCCTATTCTGCATACAGGGATGTTGTGGTGTAGAATGTGATCAGTAAAAACTTCCTTGGCATTTACCTTATCTTTTGACATTCCCTGCTCTTAGGGCATCTAGCACCTGGTGAAGAAGACCCAGCAACACCTTCCTCTTTCTCAAGAAACTGAAACAGACTTTCTTCTTGTCTGCTCACAAAGTTTTTTTAGGCGTACAACTAATCATAAACTTAATAGATTAATTATAGTATACACATATTACAATCATTTCAAATGATAGATTTATTTCTCATCTGATTTTTTTGGCCTTTTCTGAAGGTGTAGAAGGCTTTAAGGGTAATAAATTAATGTTTACTGGATTCTGTTTAAGCCAAACAAAAGGTCTCAGTTATTTATGTTGACTGATCCTAAAGCCAGCAGGACCAATGTTTAAACAGATATAAGACCTGTAAAGCAGGTGAACATAACACCTTTGATACTGCTGCTCAGGTGAAGCAAAATCCAAAACAAAGATGGCTGCCCTTGAAGGCAGCAGCTTGCTACAGCTCCAGACAAATACACAATATAATGGAAATAGAAATGTTCATTTAATGTCCCAAAAGCTTTACTAAACGAAATTTTGTTTTGTATGCACTCTTTGTTTACAAAATAACAATCAAAGTTCTCTAAGTCTTAATCTAAAAAAAGAACTTGATTTGTTGACAAGAAAAGAGTACACTGATGAGTCACAGTGAATCTGAGGGGTTGACAGTGTTAACCACCATACTATCTGTTATTTAACTAGAAATAATATATATGCGTGTTATTCTTTTTGCATATATCAAGCTAGTTGTATTCTTCCTTAAAGGTAAAGTGGAGGATGTTCTTTTTCCGGAATGGATCATCAAAATAAGTGGTCCTCCTAATTGTCAATCATTCTGGTGAAAAGTTTACATAAGGCCATCCTAAATGTTCGTCCCCATTTTCACTTACCGGTGGTGAATCTGATATAGTGAAAAAATTGCAAATTTTCTTTTGTAACGTAAGCTTGTATGAGAGCTGCAATCAGCAACTTTTAAACAAAATATGCATGCTATAATAGGCGTTCCCTCTTGGGAGCTGGTTGTGCATGTGCATTTTTTTTAAGTTGAAAGAGCAGGTCTTTTCAGAAATTTGCAAAAATCCTCAACTATATACCTTTAAGTATAATATTTGACTACCTTTGCTAGGAATTAATAATCATGGTTCCAAATTCCTACTTTTCAACTTTTTTCAAAAATAATCATTTTCTTCAATATTTTTCATAATTTTTTTTTAAATCCAGGGAGGGAGATATAAGTTTTTAGCATTTCCAAAACACATCCACATATTACTGACATAGTGGGAATAAACCTACCAGAAGCTCACAATGCCATGATTTATTTCTCTTTGATGTCCCTTCTTCTTTTCAGTTTGTTCTGATGACAAAAATCAATCTATCAAAAATCAAAATCAAGATAGAAATAGTTTAATCTGGAATATGCTCACATATAAACACCCCAATAATCAAATACAGTAGAGGAACCGTCAAGAACAGAGATGTGTGGAATCAGATTTAAAATAGGTCAAAAGATGTAGGAGTCAGCAAGTGAAACATAAAATAACTTGAAAATTTTGACTGTGTGATTCAGTTTTTAGAGATGTTGGTTCTGATTTCATGAAATGGGTAGAAGGGAGACAGAATTAGGCGAAGGAAGGTTGTTTAGTAAAGACCTAACTGAAACAATGTTGCAGTCTAATCTTGCAACATCAAGACTAGAAAATATTGTCCAGATTCGATGGCGAATCAAGCAAGGAGAGATCAGAACCACAGTTGTAAATTATGAAATCATACATTTTTGTGTCTTAAACAAGGAAGCTAACTTTGTTTACTGTGATGACAAAGTCTAATTAAAAAAGAATATAGCATAATCTTACATTATATTAAAGGTCATGCACATATTAAAATCACAAACAACTTAAAAAACATTACTGAGACAATTATACAGGCACACACTCAGATAAAAAAAATATATATCCAAAAACAAACCCATTAAAGTGCATTGAGTCATTGACAGTACAGAAGCCATTGCATTTTGTTGTTGGCTTTGAAGCAATCCCCCATACAGTTCATACATTGTAGTGATATTGGGGAGGAATAGTCCATCAACTTGGGGTTTGACAATACAAAGATGGACTTTGACAAAGAGAACATTGAAACACTGATGCAGGAACATTTTCTGTGTTACAGAGGTCACTATTAGACGAATAGATTTGGTCTGGGAGAGTTTTCAGGCCAAGACGATGAAAGAGAAGACAGTTAATTAGATGCAGTAGAAGTCGATTCAACAGCTATGTCTATGAGAGAAACAATACTAAGGTCTCAAAAATCAGACCAAATGGATAAAGTTTCATAAAATCTCCAATCTATGCAGTCAAAACAGGTCAGTAACATGGAAGCATCTGGCCTCAGGGCTTTCTAGTTTAGCCCTACATAGAATATTGTGTGCTATTCATCAGTTAAACAAGTATCTGGTGTGAAAACATCTGTAGTGTATAGTCCAAGATAAGATAATGAGCAGTTGCTCTACAGAAGTCCCAGATTTTAGAGATGTTGAAAAGCATAACATCTACTAATTATTAACCAGAAGGCAGCGCTGTCCCATCTCAACGGTAGAAACTTCCAGAAATTTGCCTTGTGTTTTACCTCGTATTTATATTCAGTAAATCCTTTAGAGAGCTTCTTCCTCTTCAGCCATAATCTCAGTTAAAGATCATAAAATATTGACAACATGCCCAGACAGGAATGTATAATGTTAAGGTATTCCCTCTCTAATGAAAGTCCCAAGGCTTCCATTTGCATTGCCATATTCAAAACCAGCTACATCTATTACATAACAAACACTCAGAAGTTATTAGATCAAAGTAGGTTTTTTTTTGAGTGTTGAAATATAAAATAGACTTCGGTGAGATTCTTTTATCACAGAGTTGAATTTTATTTGTAAATAATTTTATTCTGAAGTAGATTAAAAAAAATTATGTTTCCTTTAATTGACTTCTCTAACTTAAAAATATGTTCCGGTATCCGTAAAAAACGTCTCCCTGGATCACCACGTCCTCAGTCATTTTCCTCTATCACATTTCCTAAACCAGATTGCACCAATATGTTGCTCAGAAATGTAAGCAAGCCTCACTAAACTTATTCCAAATATTCAAATGCTTTCACGTCCGTAACCCAGCTTTATTATATATAAACACAAGAGGTTAAAAAAAAAACATACCTTCATCTATTCATGTTTATTTCACTTAGCACTCCTGGCACCACTTAGCAGATTCTTCAAACGGAAACATGTTCAAGTGATTTAGGAACGTAATTTTACAGCGGGTCACTTGATTAAATGATTTCATGTGTGTATACAATATCTAAATTGCTTTGAAGTACAGAATAGACAAATAGAGTACAGAAGATAAAAATAAATAAACCAACCAAAAATGTTTTTTTCTCTTTCTCCACAGAAAAGGATGGCTATTCCTCTCCTCTTAAGCCATCTCATTGTTCTATTCCAGCCATATCTAATTAACATGGCTAATGGTGGAGTATATTATGGACCAAAGCAGCCACCCCAGACCCAGCCCATCCCACAGTACAGTGATGACTTTCCTCAGCAGCAGTTTCTGGGAAATGAGATGCCACATTCACCTTTCAGGGAAGAAATCCCATTACTGCCACAATATGGGAAAGATGTTCCTCAGCTTCCATTGCCATTGGAAATTGCAAAAGTGAGACAACTGACAAAAGGAAAAGGTGATGTTTTACATGTAGGCAACCAAAACATCATAATGAACCTATTAAAAATTAAACATCATACATTTGTCTGTTTTCACAGGACAAACCTTTCCAATGGGTTCAAAAGGTCCTATTCCTGTTCCTGAGGGAAATGGTTTCAGAGAAGGACCACATGGCATTGAAGGCCCCCCAGGACCAATGGGCCCACCGGGTCCTCAAGGCCCCCCGGGGCTTCCAGGACAGGGAATGCCTGGGTCACCAGGAAAGCCAGGGCCTCCAGGTCCCCAGGGATACAGGGGAAATGGAAAACCTGGAATGCCAGGATTACCTGGAAAACCTGGAGGCCCTGGATTACCAGGTGCAAAAGGGGATCTTGGGCCGATCGGTGGTCAAGGGCCAACAGGTCTTCCTGGCCCTCCAGGACTTCCAGGTCCAACAGGACTCCCTGGGATTTCAAAACCAGGAGGCCAGGGTTTACCAGGACTGCCTGGGCAACCAGGAGAACCTGGCCAAAATGGTCTACCTGGCTTTCCTGGCCCTCAAGGTCCAAAAGGAGAAAAGGGGCTTGGTCTGCCTGGTTTTCCAGGTCAGAATGGACCTGGTGGACCACCTGGTCCACCTGGACAAGTTGGCTTCCCTGGCAATGGCAAACCTGGTCCGAATGGTGTGCCAGGACAGCCAGGATTTCCTGGAAAACCAGGTCCTCCGGGAGAAACAGGGCTTGTGGGAGTTCCGGGTGAAAGAGGGCAACCAGGACCTCCGGGAATGCCAGGAATAGGAAAACAAGGAAAAGATGGTTTTAACGGGCAACCAGGACTCTCTGGAGGAAAGGGTGAACCAGGGCCTCCTGGTTTAATTGGACCCCCTGGCTTGCCAGGTTATGGTAAAGCAGGATATCCAGGGCCTAAGGGTCACAAGGGGCATGCCGGTCTTCCAGGACAACCAGGCTTAAAAGGTGATAAAGGTCATGTAGGTCTTCCTGGAGTTATTGGACAAACTGGTTTGAGTGGATTACCTGGTGCACCAGGACCAACAGGGCCTCCTGGTAGTATTGGCTTCCCAGGACAAAAAGGAGAAGATGGTACATTTGGCCCTAGAGGAAATCCTGGAATGAAGGGTGAGATTGGGCCTCCAGGTCTTTCAGGAGAGCCTGGCAGGCAAGGAGAAGATGGGGAACCTGGAGCAAGAGGATTTCAAGGGCCAACAGGACCAAAAGGAGAAGTTGGGATGAGAGGTTTACCTGGTGCCCCTGGTGTGGCAGGATTACCAGGACAAAAAGGAGAGGGTGGAGAGCCTGGAAACAAAGGTCAACCTGGTTCACAAGGTATCCCTGGACTTACAGGACCAGGGGGTCCAATTGGCCCCCCTGGTCTTCCAGGACAGAAAGGTGAAACTGGACCAGCCGGTAGCCCTGGTTTTCATGGTAATGGAAACCCTGGACCCCCTGGTCAAATTGGGCCTCAGGGAAACCCTGGTGCCAGTGGCCCTCCTGGACTTCCTGGTCAACCAGGACCTCAAGGTCCCCCTGGTCCTCCAGGACCGGATGCTATATCTCCGGACATTGTACAAATCCTTCCTCACACAGGCACATACAAAGGACAAGGTTACAAAAAGGCAGCCAATGGGGCAGAGATTAGTGGAACCAGTCTGGAGATTCCTGCATTCACCGCAAAGCTTACAAATCCTTTTCCTCTAGTAGGTTCACCTATCCTATTCGACAAACTTCTGCACAATGGAAATCAGGTTTACAACCCTCAAAATGGTATTTTCACATGTAATTTACCAGGAGTTTATTATTTTGCTTACCATGTCCACTGCAAGGGAAGCAACATTTGGGTGGCACTGATGAAAAACAATGAGCCAATAATGTACACTTATGATGAGTATAAAAAGGGTTCACTTGATCAAGCTTCAGGAAGTGCTGTACTCCCTTTGCGAAAAGGAGACACTGTTCATGTAGAGTTACCGTCAGACCAGGCAGCAGGACTTTATGCTAGCCAGTATATCCATTCCACATTTTCTGGATATTTACTGTACCTAATGCAATAAATGGAGATAATTCTAAAATCTTAAACATTAGAAATACTCCAGGCCCAAAGTGTTTATAGGAAAAGTGAAGGGAACAAATGATGGCAAATAACTCTTTGTGTTTGCTGATGTCTAGATTGAAATTTCAACCGTTTTGCTTATTGTTGAACTTTATTTCAAAATGATCTGGTGCAGTTTAAACAGCACTGTGTTAGTCATGTTTTAGCTTGATTTCAGATTCTTTTCAGGTCAATATAGAGCAATCTGCACATATTAATGCTCTGTGGGAGCTGCCCTTCTCAAATTCCTGCCTATGTAACTTCAGTTGGTCAGTTACAGCAATATGTGTTCCCCTTAAATATGAGAGCCTACTAAGCTAAAACTTGCTTAGAGGCAATGAAACAGATATTACACTTACCTGATCAGAAACAGTTTAAGTTCTCTGCTGTGGGATTTAATACAGTCGGGTGAATGATTTCTTCTTTTCACAAACAAACCTAGAATGTACAGGTTGTAGCATCCATAAGAGCAACACAGAGTTGCTCTAAATGTTTTCACTTTTAAATGTTTAAACTGTTTACATAAAGTGGTTAAAGTAACCTGTTTTCCATAATGACTAGTTTGCCACAACTTGATATAAATGTGCTCACCTTCATTTTTTTAACTGTATCCTTTTTACATTAAGAACACTACAGATTCATTAATCCATTCATTTGTTCACAGTTACTCTTTCAGCATATGTATTCTCGGGTGTGTTTTTTTCTGTTCTTTGTATTACTGTTTTTTTTTTACTCTGAACATACAGTTAATGAAATATTAGTTTGGTTCAGTACCAGATAATGATGTCAAACAGAACATCCCTCCACATTTTGTAAAACTTTTCTATATGTTAATCATTGACTTATTTTTCATTAAATTAAAGGAAATTAATTTTCTTTCATTTATTTTTTAAACTACTGATTACTTGAATCTGTTTTACTTGTTGAGTGATACATTAATAATTTACTTTCAAATGATCACAAAAAGTAATAGAGGGAATTCCATCCATTCAAACAAGATGACACATTTACAAGCAGAATCTACCCATTTTTTTTATTTTGTGTCTTTTTAAAGTAAAAGTCTTTGTAAATTTTTGTACACCAAAAGTGTGTTCAAAATGTGCGAGTTTTTATGTAAATTGTCAATAGAAAAATAAAAAATTGTTTGTTTTAACTTATTTTCAATCTTCTTCATGTTAATGTACTTTGGGGGTTATTTAAATTAAAAGTTTTGACCAGTGGCACTGGTTGCTTAATATAAGTAAGTAAGTAAATTTTTTGTTTTTGTAGAATCTTGCACAGACGGGAGGATCACAACTGCCACAATTCTCAAGTCTGAGGTGCAAAAGAACTACGTAGGACAATGTTGTGTGAAAAAATATTAAACTATTCACTCCAGTTAAATAAACGGAGATTGATGGATTTCACTCAGTCGGCATTTTATTACATCTTTGCAAAGAAACATCAAGACATCATACAGACCTTATTGCATGGTAATCAACCGTGTTCTGATCTGGACAGAGTTTGCGTCACTTACTTAAAGTAGTCAGAGTCAAAACAAATTACAGACACTTTGGTTTAACAGTAACATGTAATGAATAAACCTTGAAAAAAGAATCTGGCGTGTGATGGGAATAAGTTGTCCTTGCTTGCAAAACACTGCCCACTCATTGTGTAGCCTTGCAGGTGAAACAGAACAGACAGAAACATTTTTGAGTGAATAATTTACATAACTCAATATATGAAATAAGAAAAATATAGATTTTAAAACCACAGACACTTATAAATGTTGGTCAGAGTGATTACCGTAAATCCTCTAATATAGGACGGGGCTTTTATTTTACTCAGGTGCATTTTGGTTTACGCCATTATTGGAAGGAGGCCAGAATTGGAGGCATGCCTCTATTTCTATTTGATCAAAACAGACTACCAGTGGAATGAATAAAAACAAGATTTTGTGTCTATTTGAACCTATAAAATACTAGGTTCATTTATTGAAAAAGTACAGTTACCATGCCGATATACAGAACATTATCAACAAATACTGGTAATTCAGACATCATACAGCAGCTTCCAGGCAATTTTTCGGCATGGCAATACGGGAAAAAAAAAGGGGGGGGGGGGGGGGGGGGGGAGCATACACAGACTGGTATCTTTGCCAAACCGACTTTCGAAACAAAGTTTTAAAAAAATGGGGCAAAAACTGTTCTGCCATCAGAGCAACATTTTATTTGTTTTAGGCTCATTGGAAGTAGGCTACAGGTATCATATATCATAAGGGTAATTCAGAACAATGAGGGCCAACTAAATTCTGTAATTTTAACGCTGTTCACCACAAAGCAAAATTATTGCATTCTAAACATTTTCCATGGTGATAATTATCCATAACAAAAGGCAACTTACAGGTTTAATTAACTCACGACTCACTCAAATTGTCTTGTTTAGTTTGAAGTAAAACAAAACAAAAAAAATTCTCCAATTTTGTTTAATCCTCCACAATTTCCTCCTCCTCTTCATCTCTCCCCAGAATCTCCTTATCACTTGCGGAGCAGGAAGATTGGGGCGACTACGTTCTATGTGTAAGCATGGGACTTCCAATGCTAATGGCTTGGATTTTTTAGCAAACATTTCCCCCCTGTGGTACTTGTATGTTACTATCACAAGTTTTTGAGGACTGCCCAGGAACATTGTTGATTCTAATTATATCCCCGGCCTGTATAAGAGTCCGGCAAGTATTTATTTACCTCCGCCGACAGCGACACAGGCCATTATTAGAGACCCGGCCGCTAATGGAATACAGGCCAATATTAGAGGATTTACGGTATGTTAAATGGCAAGCAAACTAATATTAACTTATTCTGGACTTAATCTGAAGTTATGGATATAACAATGTGTCTAATAAGTTCCAAGATTTCTTTAACTAATGTTGGCTTACCTGACCAGTTTTCTTCCTTTTAAAGCAACACACTGACTCAATTAACCAAAGAGACATTATAAACTGTGGTGGTTTGAGTAGCCCAGAATCTTTCTCAAATAAAAGTGTCACACTACTTTAACATATTTGAGTAAAATTTAAATGTGGGCCATCAAAAATATTTCCCAAGAAACAGTAAAAGGAATTTAAAAACAACATTACTAAAGTATGAAAGAACTAATCAGAGCATTAAATTTGAATGATAAAAAATTTATTATGAAAGACAAAATATGTTTGCATGTGGACTACGAATGTAAATGAGCTTCCAGAGGTAAAAGTACGAGACGTGTTTGAACTGTTAGATCCGTAGATCTAACATCAAATCCAGTGCTTAGCTGGAAAGCATAATTTTAAGCATCTTCTTGTTTCATCATTTTAGAGAAGGGGTTGTAGCCAAAATAGTGCTCTGGTCCGAACCAAAGGTCCATGGTACGGACCAGTAGTCCGGACAACAGTCTAAATTTGTGGTCCGGACCACTAGGGGGCATCTAGCTCAATGGTCAGTGTGGTCACCTTAAGGCTGATTTATACTGCGAAACTATGTCGTCTGCGTAGATGTCTCAGTGAATGCAGAAACGTCCCCATCCCCTCCGCAGACACTCTGCTGAACCTCTCCCAAATTGTAGGTGACCGCAGACACTGCTGCAGACAGAAGGCCTCTGATTGATCAAATGAATATTTCTTGTTAGGTACCTACAGGCTTGTTTTGTTTGCATGACCACCATTGTGGAAAACGACTCGTGAAGATTGACCAGCTAGAAGAACGAGGAGTGCGAGAACCCTGCGACCCTTTTTCAACCTGGATCCCGGCTCTTTTTTGCCCTCATGTCCCTCCGTTGCGGGATAAACTTGCCCCCATTTCTTCACCGCGTCGGCCGTATCTAGACCCAGGGTTAGTTCGTGATTGTCCCTCTTGCATTATGGCTTGGAATAAGATAACCACGCTTCAAAATTGAGCATAAATAAAAAATGCCTGCATTATACCGGCGACAAGCTCACTGCTGCGGGAGTATTACCAGCCCTTTACTAATGAACAGAGAGTGGAAAACCAATTTCCAAACCAATTTTTTCAACTAAGTTTAATATTTCTGATACCCCCTTTTTTTTGCTCTCTGTTTATTCATTCTGATTGTATTTTCTATTTTGGTTTATCCATCTGGTTACCTCTTGTTCTTGTAATTAATGAATAAATTGACATAATGTGTGTGATAACTTTCCATTATCAGTGGACTTAATCTTATTTGATGTATTTTGTACCATGCTGAATGCTTTGAATGAATTAGTAAAGCAAAGACAAAGATCAATTTGTCTCTGTTGGTGTTGGTCTCTTCCTCTTTGATAAATGAAAATCTGAAATTAACATCCAGCTTGATGTTTTCTCAGGAAACAGTCAGATTGGCATGTGGACCCGCGAATGATACCAGCTAAAATCTTTTAAGGAATGGAAGATGGTTTCAAGGAGAGTTTAAAATAGAATCGGTTCGAATCTGTGAGTCTCAGACATGTAGAGACTGAACTGTCCATTTAACAGTAAAAGCGTTTCTGTGACAGGGACACTCAACATAGAATGACTGAGGATCCAAGAGGGATGTGGAATCCAGGATATAGAGGTTCGCTGAACGAGGTGTGGAAGTTGTGAAATTTGATCGGTGAGTCAGGGGTGACTTCGTAGAAGGACAAAATGCCAGCAGGAAAGTCCACATACACTGCTACTCTGTTAGAGATGGAAGAGGAGGAGGAGGAGGTAGGTTTTCCACTATCATTATGCCAGATAAAGTAACCACTATCAGAGCACCTAAGAATCCAGGAATGATCATTTAATCCGAATAAACAATCCTTATGATCTTCTCGCATACTGATTCTTCTGTAACTCACTGATATATCAACTCCTCCTCTCCACTCAACCTCCCAGTAACAGCGACCAGTAACACCAGTTCTACACAGCAGCTGAGGATCTTTAAATCTGTCTGGATGATTAGGATATGACTGAAGCTCCTTCACATGTGTCACTTTCCTGTTGTCTTCAGACAGTTTCAGATTTCTGCTCACTGGGGGTGACAGTGGCGTTGGATGTAGGAGTTTGCCCTGAAATCAAAGGGTTGACGGTTCAAGCCCCGACTCTGACTTTCAGTGTTGTTGTGTCCTTGGGCAAGACACTTCACCTGCATTGTCTACTGATGGTGGTCAGAGGGCCCGGTGGCGCCAGTGTACGGCAGCCTCGCTTCTGTCAGTGAGCCCCAGGGCAGCTGTGGCTACAATGTGGCTTGCCACTATGAGTGTGTGTGTGAATGGGTGAATGAATGTAGTGTAAAGCGCCTTGGTCAAGTCTCCTAACTTGAATAAAGGCGCTATATAAGTACATGCCATTTACCATTTCACTGTGTTTGTGTTGATTATGAGCTGACAGGAATCTAATGGAGAGAAGAAACATGAACCAGCTGTAATTGTTTCTCATTTATTGACAATTTGATAATGACTCCTAATTGGGTGAGAAGATGGTTTGAAGATGATGATGTCATTGAATCCAATAAGAAAATACACTTACACCTCCATGGCCCTTGTGTCAACTATCTAATTGCAGCAGGCTTCACCCTAAATGGAGAAAACGTTTCAGACCATCACTCGCTGTTAACATGCAAAATATACTGCCTTACACTTACAAAGCAGCTGTTCAACATTTGGAAAGATCCTCTAATAAAATAATAAAGAAATTAAGAAGAGTGGACTGCAGACAGACAATTTCACTGTGATAAGTGAAAATGGAAGCATTGCAAATGGCAGTGGATGTACTATGAACAGTTGGTTTTGCTGTTAGTGATGTGTGAATAGATATTAAATTATCCATACCTCCAAAAAACACAGCTTCAGGCTCTAAAGTTGATCCTGATATCAAAGCATTTGATATTAAATAATTTAAAGGGGAACTTTGTTTTTTTTACATTGTGCCCTTGATTTTACGTTAATACATCATTATATACTCACCCATATAGGTTTTGTGTCATTTGGAGCCGTTCCGCAGATATTCCGTTAGGTTATATCCAAATAACGTCTTCCTATGGGCAAACGACTTGAAGGCACAAACTGAACTGTTCATAATTTATTCTTTATGGTACGCCAGCATTCATAACATGTTGGCGAATCACTGTCCCCCAGACATCCGCGGTTATATTTTTTATATTTATATATTTTAAAAAAAAATTGGCGCATGTATGACGTCATCCACGCGCGCCAGCTACCATTCCTTCATCCTTTCTCCTGGCTTCTGCTTCTCCATTGTATCTCTTTAAGCAGGTGGCCAAGGCAGTGAGTCTTTGTTTGGCAGTTTCTAGAGCAGGGGTGTCAAACCGGTTCCAGAAAGGGCCTTGTGGCTGCAGGTTTTCTTTCCAACCAAACAATAGCACACCTGGCTCCAGTCATCTCATCAAGTCATCATGTTCAGATTGGACTCACTTGATGAGATGACTGGAGTCTGGTGTGCCATAGCTTGGTAGGAAAGAAAACCTGCAGCCACACGGCCCTTTCTGGAACCGGTTTGACACCCCTGTTCTAGAGCCTCAGGAATCGACAGCTTGTTGTACTTAGGTAACCTCTTCCCTACACCTTTCTGTAGGTCTGACAGCTAATTAACATCTCTTCGTGTTGCCTTGATCTTGGCCTCCAGCCTTCTCCTCCATGGGGGGTAATGCTCTTTGTGGCCTGTAGTGTTTATCTTATAGCCAAGCATCTCTAGGATAACTGTATCTGTGGCATAGATCAGCTCGTTGGTCTCAGTTATATCTTTAGTAGGGATATATATTCCTATATATATATATATATACATATAATGTCGGGAGATCCATGTGCTAAAGACACTATGACAAGAAGCACTAAGGCTCCTAATTCTTTTCCCTTCCTTACTGCCAGCACTTATCATGGTGACCCCTTGGACGCTTCTCTTTGATTTAGGTGTAAAAAGGATCTAAAAATTACAGGACATCTGACCTTGAGGACTATAGCGAAAGACCCCTGTCCTATGGGCTGTACAGATGCACAGTGCTACAAGCATACATCTTTGACACTGATTTAGACAAAAGGGCATAAAAAGTAGAGCCTATGGCAAATCAATGAAGTATTTATAAAGTGGTTCCTGAATAGTAAGACACAGTTATATCAGTAGCCTGTTGTTGGTGTTAGCCTGTGCTATATTATGTATAACCATCTTTGTGACAAACAAGCAATACAAGACACAAAATCTACTACTCATAACTCTCTATCTGCTTTTTTTAAATAACTAATAAAAACTATAAATTCCTTTTCAATGTGGCTGGGACATTCATCTTAATTCAATTCAATTCAGTTTATTTCTAAAGGACCAATTCACATCATCCAAGGCACTCTCATGGGACTTTACAGACAATTCAACCAGATCATATGTCAGATAGGTTTAAAGTTTTCTATCTAAGGAAAACCAGGTGATTGCTTTGACTCACTGACTCTTCCGCAATCCCTCACCACAAGCATGCTTGTAGCGACAGTAGAAAATAAATCTCCCTTTTAACAGACAATCTATATTGTCTTAAAAAAGTTAAAGAAGCTAAAGGGTCTCTGACTTATGAATCATTACTTTAGGAAGGATCACAAAACAAAAAGGTTAAGAATCTGTCATCTCTCTTCGTCCTCTGACGTGGGGGCTGACCCGGAGCTTACCCGTATCTGCCTGGCTGTGTGTTTCCTGGACGGGACCGTTTGTGGAGTTGGTAGACAGTTGCCTTCTGTATCTCTACTTCTTTCTGAATGTCTGCTTCTGTGTTATTGAACCCCAGTCAGCCTTGACAGATAGCCACTCTTGCTGAGCCTGGATCTGGTGGAGGTTTCTTCCTGTGTAAAAAGGAGTTTTCCTCTCCACTGTCGCTATAAGCATGCTTGGCGTGAGGGTGCCTTTGAGTCAATGAGTCGATGACATCAACTGGTTTTCCTCAAATAGAAAACTTTGAATCTGAATTTATCCTATAACTAACTCTGGATTGCCACTAACCATGCCACTAACAATACAATCTGGTTGAATTGTAAAGTGCCTTGAAATGATGTGTTGGGAATTGGCGTTATAAAATAATAAACTGAATTTCTTTCTGAACTATTAATTTCTTATTAATCATATATGTTAATAAAACACTGTCTTACGAAGGAATATTGTACTTCCTCTCTTGGATTTCCATTGTGAATTGGTTTGAGAGCATTCCGATTGTTCTAAACTAGTTAAAAACAAATTTAACTTCATTCCAAACTTTTGAAGAAATACTCAACTCAATGTTCTCAAATCTAAAATCCAAGCCATATTTTGATAACATGTATAATTTGATTGATTTTGGTTTTCAGCCAATTCATGTCTTTCTTTAGGTCCCCATACTTTGTCTTCCCCTGCAGTAGATTCTTTCATACCTGAGATCTTCCAATCTCCAGTGTGGATTCTTTTGTCCGACCAAAAGCAGTTCCACTCCAGAGTCTCCTGGATAATTGTAGCTCAGGTCCAACTCTTTGAGATGGTTGGGATTGTGGTGTAGAGCAGATTCCTATCGGGATCCAGAGGTTTGCCCTCCAGAGGGCGATGTGGATCCCTTCCTGTGGGCTTCTGTTTCTGTTGGGATCCAGGGGTTTGCTCTCCAGAGGGCGATGTGGATCCTTCTCTGGGAGCTGCTGCTCAGCGCTCACACCTGATCCCCATGAGCTCTGTTGATTAAGCTCTCCCTACTTAAGCTGAGGGTGAGCTTCCCTCTGAGCCGGATTGTTGTCCTTGCCATGGAAGCAAACCTGAGCCACCCTGCCTGTTTGACCCTGCCGGTCTGAATCTGCAAACCTGTGAGTTTGTTCCTGAGAACCTGTACCTGAACCTAACCTGCTCTGTCCTCTCTGCCTCCCAGGAGGGAGACCTGTGTTTCCAATAAATATTGGACTTTAATCCTGCCTGTCTCTCTGTGAGTTCTGCATTTGGGCTAGTAAACCTGCTACATCATGACAGAACAATCCGGCCAACAGACTAGCCCAGCAGACTCACTGGTGAAATTCCTGAGGCTGATTCACCTGATTTGGAGACCCACTGAGCCCGCTCTGTGCCGTCTGGAGACCCCTGGGCCTGCTCTGGACCGTCCGGAGACCCCTGAGCCCGCTCTGAGCCGTCTAGAGACCCCTGAGCCCGCTCTGAGCCGTCTGGAGACCCCTGAGCCCGCTCGGAGTCGTCCGCCATCATCCTGGTGGGTGGAGTGGCGCCGGCGTAATGAGGAGTTGGATCGCAAATGGGAGGTGGCGTGTCGTCGACGAGAAGAGGAGGGGGATCGCGGAAGGCAGGAGATTTGGAGCCGTCTGAAGACCCCTGAGCCTGCTCTGTGTCCTCCAGAGACTCCGGAATTGGCGGCCTCCTGTGTTCCTGTGGAGCCACAGTCGGTGGTTTCCTCTGTTCCTGGTGAGGAGCCACAGTCGGTGGTTTCCTCTGTTCCTGGTGTGGAGCCACAGTCGGTGGTTTCCTCTGCTCCTGATGTGGAGCCACAATCGGTGGTTTCCTCTGCTCCTGATGTGGAGCCACAGTCGGTGGTCTCCTCAGTTCCTGATGTGGAGCCACAATCGGTGGCCTCCTCTGTTCCTGATCCGGAGCCGCAATCGGCAGCCTCCTGTGTTCCTGTGGAGCCACAGTCGGTGGCCTCCTCTGCTCCTGATGTGGAGCCGCAATCGGCGGCCTCTTCAGTTCCTGAATCGGAGCCACAGTGGGTGGCCCAGTCTGAGCCTGTTGCAGAGCAGCAGAAGCGGAGGCGGCGCCCTCCTTGGAGCTTCCTGCAGAAGCGGAGGCGGCGCCCTCCTCGGAGCTTCCTGCAGAAGCAGAGACGGCGTCCTCCTCGGAGCTTCCTGCAGAAGCAGAGACTGCGTCCTCCTCGGAGCTTCCTGCAGGAACGGAGACGGCGTCCTCCTCGGAGCTTCCTGCTGGAGCGGAGGCGACGTCCTCCTCGGAGCTTCCTGCTGGAGCGGAGGCGGCGTCCTCCTCGGAGCTTCCTGCTGGAGCGGAGGCGGCGTCCTCCTGGGAGCTTCCTGCTGGAGCGGAGGCGGCGTCCTCCTCCAAGGCCCCTGAAGCTTCTGAGACTCCGGTCCCGAATCTGGCCTCCGGAGCGTCTGCTTCAGCTCCGTTTCCACGGCCGGCCACCTGAGACTCAGCCTTGCTGCCGGTCCCACGGCCGGCCACCTGAGACTTTCCCTGTCCTCGCCCACCCTGGGTGGGTTGTTTTGAGTTCTGGACCCTGTTTCTGTGCCTGGCCCTCCTTGCCTGTTTCCCCCTCCGCTCGCCCTGGTTGGGTTGTTTTTGTTTTTGGGTTTTTTGTTTTTGGGCGTCTGGTATCCGCCCTTGAGGGGGGGGTACTGTTGGGATCCAGAGGTTTGCCCTCCAGAGGGCGATGTGGATCCCTTCCTGTGGGCTTCTGTTTCTGTTGGGATCCAGGGGTTTGCCCTCCAGAGGGCGATGTGGATCCTTCTCTGGGAGCTGCTGCTTAGCGCTCACACCTGATCCCCATCAGCTCTGTTGATTAAGCTCTCCCTACTTAAGCTGAGGGTGAGCTTCCCTCTGAGCCGGATTGTTGTCCTTGCCATGGAAGCAAACCTGAGCCACCCTGCCTGTTTGACCCTGCCTGTCTGAATCTGCAAACCCGTGAGTTTGTTCCTGAGAACCTGTACCTGAACCTAACCTGCTCTGTCCTCTCTGCCTCTCAGGAGGGAGACCTGTGTTTCCACTAAATATTGGACTTTAATCCTGCCTGTCTCTCTGTGAGTTCCACATTTGGGCTAGTAAACCTGCTACATCATGACAATTCCAGAGAAGCACACCCTTCCTCTGAGATTAGACAGCCTGACAATCTGTGGACGTAGAGTTCAGCACACATGATGTGAGCGCCAGAAGGTTGAGTTAGAACCTGAATTCTATAATATTAATTTTAGGGGGAAACTGAAAAAAAATAAGTCATACACATGTACAGAAAAATATGAAGAAAACTGTATTTTGTTCCATAGATAAATGTAACATTCGACACAACTAAATTGAAAACTAGCTTACTAGAGCTCCCCTGATAAGGAAACTGGAAACTGACATGTACTGAAATAAAATCTTCCTTCATCAAAAAACTTCAAACCAAAATCTATAAAATAACATTTATTTATTTTACAGCAGATAATGAACACCATTGATGTTTAAACAAGACTAAGTACATTGTACCTGAGGGTTTCAAGTTTGCAGTTTGGATTCTTCAGTCCAGCTGATAGAAACCTTACTCCTAAATCTCCCAGGTTATTGTTACTCAGATCTAGTTCTCGGAGTCTGGAGGACTTGAGGCTAAGAACTGAACGCAGAGCCTCACAACAGCTCTCTGAGACATTACAGTATTTCAGTCTGAGGGGACGATAAAAGAAAATGTTTAAAACATCCATCCATCCATCCATCCATCCATCCATCAACCATCCATCCATCCATCCATCCATCCATCCATCCATCCATCTATCCATATACATTCATAGCAGCGTAAATTAAATGCTAGTTTTTGTATATGTTTCTCTACCTCTTTAGCAGTCTCTACTACTTCATGACTGATGTTCAGGTAAGAGTGGTATTACTGTTTGAGGTCCACAAAGTACCTTTAATGTGATGGATTTGTGTCACGATATCCTACAGGCCATATCTGCCCCGCAAGGAAACTTTTCTGGTCCTTGTGACATATTCATTTCCATTGAGTTTTAGAGGTATTTATGCTATTTCACATGCATATTTAAGAGTATAGATCCAAGACGTAGATTTAAAATGTATTTAAATATAATAATTACTGTAGACACAGAATTAACATTTATTTTTAGCTTTTGCCTCTAAATACGAGAACAAATAACGTAAATTAGATAAGTGTTGTGAGAAGAGAAAAGTGGCAGTAGACTTTTATTATCTAGATTCTGTGTAGCATAATTTGTTTGTTTTTTTACATGAAATGTGTAAAAATAACATTAAAATTTTTGTTTTTACACATTACATTACACAGATCAAATTTTGGATAGGAGAAAAATGGGCAGATTGAAAAAACAGAAATTTGGAAAAACAGAAAATATCAAGGGAGTAAAATCTAAGTTATAAAATAAGACTTACTGACCGAAGTTTAAGATTACATAATGTTTAATCTCACAAATAGATGCTCTAGACTCCAAACTACAGATTCCATCCTCACCTTTTGTAAAACAAGTGTGCAGGTGCAAAATTCATTTTTAAGATGAAAGTGAACATGCATGGATGTTCTGTGCTGCTGTAAGTAAGTCCTGAGACCTTTTTTTAATCAATTGTCAATAGGCGCATTATTTTAAAAAGGAGCAGAATTGAAAACCTTGTACCTGATGGTTTCTAGTTTGCAGTTTTTATTTTCCAGTCCAGCAGAAAGAAGCTTCACTCCTGAATCCTGCAGGTTGTTGTTACTCAGGTCGAGTTCTTTCAGACTGGTGGCCTGACATTTTAAAACCGAAGACAGAGCATCACAACTTCTTTGTGACAGGTTACAATCTCTCAGCCTTGGGAGACAGACAAATCTGGAATTAAACAATTAATCAAAACATTTCTATTTATTTAAATCGGTAGTCAGCACTTTTCCAAAGACGGATGACCTTTTTAACCTGTCATGACACAAGTTGAATCTTTATACTATACTTTGGAGATTTGTCACTAGCAGAAAAATGCCATATGTGTCCTTACAGAGCTTTAATGGATGCTTTAACCACTGGTAGCAGTCTCAGAAGAACCTCCTCTGAAGCAGAGAATTTCTTGAGATCAAATACATCCAGATCTTCCCCTGAGGACACTAAGACAAAAGCCAGAGCTGACCACTGTGCTGGAGACAGTTTATCTGTGGAGAGCCTCCCTGAACTCAGAAACTGATGGATCTCCTGAACCAGAGAATGATCCTTTAGTTCATTCAAACAATGGAATAGCTTAATGTTGTTCTCTGCAGACACATTCTCATTGATCTTCTCCTTGATGTACCGGACTGTTTCATAGTGGGTCTCTCAACCCCCTCCTGTCTGTTTCAGCAGACCTTTTAGAAGTCGCTGATTGGTCTGTAGTGAAAGTCCCAAGAGGAAGCGTACTAACAGGTCCAGGTGTCCATTTGGACTCTGTAAGGCTTCATCTACAGCCCTCTGGTGGAGAAGCTTTAGTTTAGGCTTGAAGGGTGGATTCCTTTTAGGTATGTTCTGCTTTACTTTCATCAGATTGACACCAGTGCAAACGAAGGTCCTATGGACATGAAGAGCAGCCAGAAACTCCTGAACAGTCAAATGGACGAAACAGAACACCTTGTCCAGGTACAGTCCTCTCTCCTCTTTAAAGATCTGTGTTAACACTCCAGAGTAAGCTGAGGCTGATCTGATATCGATGCCACACTCTGTCAGGTCTGATTCATAGAAGATCAGGTTTCCTTTCTGCAGCTGATCAAAAGCCAGTTTTTCCAGAGACTCAATCATCTTCCTGCTCTTTGGTAAATCTGTCTCAGCTCCTCCATCATACTTGACCCTCTTCACCAGGAAGTGGATGTACATCTCAGTCAGGGTGTTGGGCAGGTTTTCTTCCTCTCTGGTCTCCAGAATATCCTCTAGAACTATGGCTGTGATCCAGCAGAAGACTGGGATATGGCACATTATATGGATGCTCCGTGATGCCTTCATGTGGGATATGATTTTCTTGGCCTGGTCTTCATTTTTGAATCTCTTACTGAAGTACTCCTCCTTTTGTAGGTCATTGAACCCTCTAACCTCTGTTACCATGCAAACACACTCAGGAGGGATCTGATTGGCTGCTGCAGGTCGTGTGGTTATCTAGAGGAGAGCAGAGGGAAGCACGTAACCCAAGATGAGGTTTTTTAACAGAACATCCACTGAGGTGGACTTTGTAACATCAGTCAGGATCTCCTTGTCGTTGAAGTCCAGAGGAAGTCGACTCTCATCCAGACCATCAAAGAACAGAACCTGAAAATCTTCAAAGTTGCAGATTCCTTTGGTTTCACTAAAAAAGTGATGAACAAGTTCCACTAAGCTGAACTTTATTTTCTTCAGTACATTCAGCTCTCTGAAGGTGAAAGGAAATATGAACTGAAAGTTCTGGTGGGCTTTGCCTTCAGCCCAGTCCAGTGTTACTTTCTGGGTTAAGAACGTTTTCCCAATGCCAGCCACTCCCTTTGTCATCATTGTTCTTCCAGGAGGGACTTTAAACATGTCTTCTTGTCTGATTATTGCTTCGGGTCTGTGTGGTTTCTCAGATGCTGTTTCAATCTGTGTGACCTCATGTTCAACATTGACCTCTTCTGTGTCCCCCTCAGTGATGTAGAGCTCTGTGTAGATCTGGTTCAGAAGGGTTGAGTTTTTACTTTATCTATCCCCTCAGGGATACCTGGAACCTCTCCTTGAGTTGAGCTTGCAGTTTGTTTTTAACAGGCTGCAAAGTTTCTAAAATAAAATAGAAACAAAGTCAGTTTCTAGTTAGAATAGATAGTATATTTATCCATCAGGTTAAGTCTTTGTAGAAATTATCTTACTGTTCTGCAGATTATCAGCAGGCAGCTGAAACAGGATAATACATATTGGACACATCAGACTGAAATCATGGAGCTAAACATCAGATAAATTTTGACAAATTGACAGCCAACTGGTCTACAATGTGCAGAATAAAGATGTTTTACATTTACAGACCGTAAATGTGTGGTGCGGTAGTCTTTGATGTTTCTCGGCAGACAAACCACAAGATATCTTTGAGATCTCCCGATCCACTCTGTGGAGGAAGTATTAGTAAGGACATTTTAAAGCATTTTTCCAAGACAAAGTTTCCAACAGTGTCACAATAAAAGTCCTCAAAAAAGAAAGATGAGATAAAAGGATGACAAACATATTCTGAGTTGGACTGAAAGGTACTCCTGTCCACAATGTCAGCATATTTTAGGAAGGTGGAGACTGTGACTCAGAGCTGGGGGACAGTGAAATTGTAAGCTCTGTTAGGAATCCAGTTTGTGTGGGTTGTTTTGTGTTTGTCTGTCCCTCCACCACCAGGTGGTGCCCTGTCCTCGTTGGCCCTCCTTCACACCTGTGGCTCGTTGGTCCATCACTGAGGAGTATTTGAGCTGTTGACTGCCACTACCTCGGCGCCAGAGTGTTTGCCAGTTTAGGGTACTCTAGCCAAGCTGAGATTAGCTGAGTCTAACCTAGCTTGTTTCTCTGAGTTTTTACATTGTTTTTTTTTTGTCTTTGCCTTTCGGCAGGAAGCCTTCCTGGAAACAGGATGTTTGGCCTTCTCCCCCTGGAAGGATCGTTTTGTGTTCACACTGAGCAGGGAAAAAAACCTTCTCACAACCCGTTCAAGTTGCTTAGGATATCCAAGTGGCAGTCCGCTCATTTGCTTCTCAGGGTCAAACTAAAACCAACCTGTCCACCCTCCAATGAGTTGCCCTTCCTCTGGATAAACCCACACTTTCTGGATTCAAGGGAAAGACTGAAATCCCCTCCAACGTGAGTCCCGTTACCACTGTATTCATGAACTCTATCCAGTTTCCTACGGCCCCTGAACTAACCGCTCCGGTTCACCAGCTCTCTGAGTTCCAGATTCTACTCCCTGTGGTTCTCCTCAATAAACCTGTTTAACTTTCCTCTGGTTCTCTAAGTGATTTACTGCTTGTGGGTCAGATCACTTAAAAGCATCATGACAAGCTCTGTATACACCCCGGCGAGCAAAAAATTGGTTGTAAAGATGCTCAAAAGACAACAGGATTTACATCCAAACTAGTCTACATTTGGTTGAAAAGTGAAAGGTGAAAAGCCCTAACTTTGATAAAATTACCTTTACATTAGATTAGACATATTTATTCAGATTTAAAACTAAACTAAACTCAAACTGTTAAATGAGTTTAAATTTAAATGTTTTTAAAAATGTTTGTTTTAAAAATGTTTTAAAAATGTAAGGAATAGAAAGTACAGATACTTGTCTGAAAATGTCATGAGTAAAAGTCAGAAGTAGGAAGAAAAATAAGTAATGGTGTAAAGTATAGATACCTAAAAAGTGTACTTAAGTACAGTAATGAAGTATTTATACTTCGTTACTTGACACCTCTGGTAGTGAGGGTATGCTGGGAACATCTGGTGGAGCCCTAGGTCAGGGACGTGTTCTAGTCCTACCTCAGTGAAGTAATCAGAAATCTGAGTGGGCCATGTTCTGTGCATCTATTGTTGATACGGCCACCGGTAGCTTTGACCATAAGGTCTGTGGTGACAATCCCCAAACTAGGTTAGTTGACTACTGTCCACTAATAGGACTCCTTCCTCAGCCTGACAGCATACTTGCTGTCAGGCTGAGGAAGGAGTCCTATTGCAGCTGGTTGGGATTCCTGAGGCAGCAAGCAGGTATCAGTTAAGCGTGCTGCTGCCCAGGGGGATGCAGAGGCAAAATCTCTGGCCATGGAGTGGTGAGCTTCTGACCCTGAAAGAGCACATCTTTGGACAGTGGATAGAATACTTTAAGGATCTCCTCAATTTGGCTGACATGTCTTCCGTGGTAGAAGAAGAGGAAGGGTGCTCAGGGCAGGATTCATTTATCACTCAGGCTGAAGTCACAGAGGTGGTCAAAATACTCCACTGTGGCAAGACTTCTAGGGTGGGTGAGATCCGCCCAAAGTACCTTAGAGCTCAAGATGTTGTCAGGCTGTCTTGGCTGACATGCCTTTTTTACCTGGATTAGCAGACTCGGGTGCTGACATTAGGGTGTGTATTAGCTCTAGGGGAATCACACTCATCAGTTTTTACAACCAGTCCATGTGTGTTTTGTGGACGTGGAAAAGGCATTTGACACGGTGTCTTGTGGTCCCTTGCAGAGTTAAGAGTCAGGGGCACTTTCTTGGGTTCCATCCTGTCTTTGTACAAGTGGAGCCTGGTCCACATTGCCAGCCCTAAGTTGTATCTGTTCCTGGTGCATGTTGGAATCAAGCAGGGCTGCCCTTCTTCACCAGTCGTTTTCAAAACTTTTATGCACAGGATTTCTAGCCGCAGCTGACGTGGTGTGGTTTGGTAACCAGTGGATCTCGCCCCTGCTTTTTGTGGATGGCATGGTTCTGCTGGATCCCTCCTGTCAAAACCTACAGCATACACTTGGGCTGCTCACAGCTGGGTGGGAAGCATCTGGAATGAGAATCAGCTCCATGGTTCTAAAGCAGAAAAAAGGTGGCCTGTCCCCTTTAGGTTAGAGGAGTTTATGTATCTTGGTATCTGTTTACGAGGGAGGTGAGATTGATGGACGGATTGTGCAGATGCCGAGGTGTTCGAGGCACATCCAATCAGGAAGAGGCCCAAGGGACAGCCCAGGACACACTGGAGGGACTATTTCTCTCATGGCACCTTGGGCTTCCCCCAGCAGAGATTTAGGAGGTATCTCTAGACAGGGATGTCTGGGAGTCTCAACTGAGACTTCTGCCCCCGCAACCCAGTCCTAGATGAAGCTGGAGACCACAAGTTGTATTGGTGATCAAGATCCAGGAAATGTATTGGAAGTGAGTGAGTTCTTTCTGATGTATCCTGCCTTAGCTTAGAGCTCTAACAAGCAGTTTGGTGTGACTCAGTTGGTTGGTTCTGCAACATTTACCTGCTTTTTGTAAGAACCTACTGATGAAAAGCTGAGCAGTCATTGTTAAGTGTGGGTGTAGCGCCAAAGTGGAACAGCAACATTTTAATGATTATGTCTTTCTTGGCCTACAATAGTGTGAATAGTGTGAGATAATGGCAGAGGGCATGTAGTTTTGATGATCTCACCTCTGGCTGTTGCTCTGGCTTTCATGTTCTCCACACAAACTGGTTTTAGAGGGAGGGGCTCCCTCCCCTCTATCGTCAAACTCATCCATGCTGCTGAAGGAGAAATATAAGAACATTCTGAATTGATGAAGGCAAAAATGAAACAGAATCATAAAATATTAAAGTTAGGAATAATCATAGTGGATCAGATAGGAAGAACAGTATGACCTTTGATTTAATTTAATACTAAATTCAAAAACACTTTATTGGTTCCTAAGACAATTACATATTTTTCAATAATCTTTCTGCTGTGTTTGGAGGTATTTTTAATCCAAAATTTCAACAAAGCTTAAATGTACAGGGTAGAAGCCAACCACAAATAGCATACACAAGCATAACGATACTGGTGAGTCTCTGTGGACGGTGCTTTGTCTTTTTTTAAAAGCTTAAACATAAGATAAAAACAACTTTTTGAAATACGTTTTAAAAAGAGGCTTTAAAGTTTCTGAATCAAGTCCCCAGTTTTTTTTTTTTGTCATACATCATTATAGTTTTACAGCACTTCAGACACAGAATGCCATTTCGATGTCAATTACAAATTTCTCAAGAAATTCTTCACTGTGTTGACATTCTCTTCCCCAAACCCTAATGTCTGGTATCATTGAAAAATAGACATTAGTGTCCTGATCAGTGGTGTCAAGTAACAAATACTTTGTTACTGTACTTACGTACACTTTTTAGGTATCTATACTTTACTCCACTACTTATTTTTCTTCCTGCTTCTGACTTCTACTCATTACATTTTCACACAAGTATCTGTATTTTCTGTTCCTTACATTTTTAAAACAAATGTTACTCGTTATTCTTGGCTTCGTTTTTATGTTTATAAATATTTTATGTTTATAAATATTTCACCTCATGTGCGCCATCCAGTGCATATCAGTGGCGCAATCCACATCTAGTGAAAACAAGTGTAATTAGATGAGTAATATAAAGCAAACACTCTTTGCTTAGTTAAAGGGAATCATCAGAAACAAGCAGGTGTTCTTCAAACTGCAAATGCGAATTGTCTATGCCATGTTACAAAGTCGGATTCAGAAAAAGATGTTGAAATGTCTGAAAGGTAGGACACAGGTGAGAGTAGCGTGGTTAACCAGACTAAATGGGAGATGAAAGGTGTTACTTAGTCTGGCCCCGATGAATAAGACAGCGGAAGATTGTTGGTGAGAACAACCCGTTGTTTTTCAAACCGCTGTCTGTGCCTATTGGCCAACGCTCTGACCAACTGACTGTGACATAGGAAGCGCGACAGGAAGCTGGTGGGGGAGAAACAAACAGCATGTCGGTAAAACAGCGAATACGTCCTTCTCAAAAATGAATGAGCGTAGAGCTTCTCCCTGCTAACGTTTCAACGAAACCCCAAGTCTAATCATTCCAAAACCGATTGCCGAAAGAGGGCCGCTGCAGACGGGCTGAAGTTAGCCCTGGCTGCTGTTAGTTTCAGAGCTCTGATGGTTGCTGTGGTCCTTGTTTTTTTATTACGCATTAAATAGGTAACTGGACCATATAGTGACGCTTTACAGTATAATGTCCTCGCCTCAAATTATCTTAAAATGTACTTTTATTGAAAAACCGCAACAGAAACAGAACTTTTAGCTTTCAATGGACTGCTCTATTGAAAGCTACTGCTGCCACAGTGCATGCTACTGTGTCATGCAGCTTTGTTGTCCTGCCCTCAAAACAGTCAAAAGTAACAGCTGATCGTAGGATCTAAGGGCAAAAGAAGCCATGCTTTTCTGTGTAAGTAAGGAACAAATGTAAAAAGGCATTAATCCAACAAGAGCCTTGTAAGTAAACGTGTACCAATGACACATCCTTCTCGTAGAGAGGGAAGGCCATCCCACCTGAGAGTACAGGTCACAGTGATGTGTAATGGCTCTACAGCTTGTGATGAACCTTAATGAAGCATGGTAAACAGAGCCCAACATTTGAAGACATAAAGAAGTAGCATTCTTTTAAAAAAAAGGTCACCATAATCTAAGACAGATAAAAACATGACAGAGACACGGTGCTTTTTTACTCCACGGAACGTCTTGGGAACGCCTTGGGATTCTCCCAGAGGTGCTGGCCCAAGTGGTTGGGGAGGTCTGGGTCCTACTGAAGCTGCTATCCCCGTGACTCTGGTTTCTGTCAAGTCAATGAGTCATAAATACAATCTTTTTTTTTTTCACTGTTAAAAAAATACACCATAGAAAAGAGAGATCATATTGTTTTCTATTTCAATCCCCCTATATTTACGTCCTGGCAAATCCATAATAGATTTCAAAATTCTCCTTTTTTTGGGAGGGCTACTAAGTCCTAAATAACCAACATGTTTCTTAAATCAGAAATATCATTCTTCCTTATGTAACATATAGCCCCCCTGCTTTTAACAGTAGGTTTAAAAGCATGTTCATTTTCTTTCTTGCACATCAGATATCCAGCACAAGAGAGACACATGGGTCCATCTGCAGAAATACTATGATAACTTTGCAGTCAAGCAAGCAGCTGAGCAGACAAAGCTAAGTGATTTTTTTGTGGGATGGTATGGAAGTAATCTAAATGGATTCACCTAAATGTGAATAAAGCAAGCAACATGATTGTGGATTTATTGAGATTCATTAACCTACCTTTTTTAATACATTTTAATCTAAAATGTTGAGTATAAATTTGTTTAAATTTGCGAAAATTTTACCTCATTCAACACACCTTTATTCATTTAGCTAATATTTCAATCCCTTCTCTCAACAACAGTTATTTTACAGCTGCCATAATGAGTAGGCTGGAGAGAGAGGGACCTCTGAAAGGGTAGGGTATGATAAATGTTTAACATTTGGGTTAAACATTTGTTAAACCGACAAACATTCTTAAACAGACAGGTACACGCTTTAAGATTATTTATAAGATTAACTTGATGCATAACTTCTACAAGGATGGTTAAAATGTCAAGTTGTAGATTTCAAGTATAGCTCCCGTGCTTTTCTTCATATTCTAATAAGTACACAGAATAGAACAGCAGAGATATTAAACTTTGTGTTGAAATAAGAGTAAATATTTGTTGCAAACATCAAAACCCAGTAAACAAACAGAAAATTGAAACTAAGCTAACTTACATTACAAAAAAGAAAGTCCAAAGTTTTGAAGAAAAGGATGAGGCCGTCTTCCACATATATTTGAGACTATGAAACAGGTAGACCGTTTCTGGATAAAGGTGGAGTTTCACCTTTTGGAATCGTGACAGTTAGGCAGGGTAGTAAAAGAGCAACAGTTGAAGCATTAGGGTTCAAAGTTTCTTTATTATCCCTCATGAGTAGTTTGGTCTACAGCTGTCAGTAGTACATCAGAACAGAGCACAATACACATAAAAAGCTATGTTTATCGTTTTGATATAAAAAGTTGTCAACTACTTCTATCAGTTCCCATCATGGCAGTGTGTATCCAGTACTCCGGTGGAGGGAGGATGGCATCCCCCTTTTTAAAAATCATCCCCCTTCTTAAATGACCATCCCCCCATACCATGTTCAATTTTATCACTGAATGTGTTAATTACTATTATATATTAACAGTAATGGCAGTAATATTGCCCTTTCAACATTTGGCAGGCTGTGCGCCTACGAGTAGCACAAAGCCTTGCGCTCTTCTGGACAGCATCAAAGCCAAGCAGCAAAGACTACGCAATTTGAGGGACTGTGATAATAAGAAGGGAATTTTCCGCAAGTTCCAGGTTCTAAGTTGCGGAGATCTCCCTCCACTGCTTAGTTTGAGAAATAAAGGTTTACCATTATGCAAGTTTCTCTACGTAATCATACCTGTTCTCTGTAATTGTGGTATGAATTTCTTAAGTCTGGGAATTAACTATTAATTTGAATTTATCTGTCCCCCAAAACTATCAAATTTAAGGCATTCATGTATAAGAAATGTGAAACATGAATATCTTAAAAATTTCGATTTCTAATTTATTTCCATTTACTCATTTAGCATTAGTTTACGGTGGTGCCCGTGAAAGGGGAGGGAATTCTCGGTACAACAGATGAAACCCGGAGGAGAGAATTGAAGCAGGGGTGGATTTAGAAAATATGGGGCCCTAGGCAAAAAAAGGCAAGGGGCCCTTTAAATTGAGAAGACAACTCATGATAATACAGATCTATTATAGAGATACAGAAATTTTAATAGAATAGACATTTACAAAATTTTTACTGCCCTTAATGTTTTATATATGTCTAGGGAAAAATAATTAAAGATATCTTTAATCACATTTTGGAGAGTCAAAATGCATTTTGAGATATCTCAAATTACATCATCTGACTTGTCATTTAAAGTTTCACACATCTAGAATTATAATCAAGATTTCAGTTAATACGAACTACTCAAAACTATTTTTAATATCCCAATTATGAAAAATCCCCCTAGTGCTATCACTGAGCTGTCCAAACAGTTGCTTGCAGAATTTTGCATGGCTGCAATGGCAGTTGTTGACAAAGTTGTTTCAAAATGCCACAATATAGAATTAACTCAGCATTATGGGATGGGCAGAGAACTACTTTGTGAACTCTAAGACCCATTTTATACCTATTATATACATATAATTTATTTATGTTTTTTCATATATTTATACAATATTTTTTGTCAAAATTTAGACTTTTGTCATAGAGCAGAACAGATGGACCCAGTATTCAAGACAAGACAGTAGTAGGAAAGTTCAAAACTTTTATTAATATAAAAAACAACTGTAACTAAATTGGAGCTGCTAAGATCTGCGGCTCGCGGATGCTGTAGGAGGGGGGTGGGGCGCCGCCCATTCTCTCACTCCGTGGGGGAAACACAGGTAAGTGACTACGATCATCTGACAGAAGATGATCAGCTCAATGAGTCACTTACCTGGTTTAACAGTTTAGTCCATCCCCCATGAAGGGGCTTGCGATCCAGCCGATGGGCTGACTGCTGACACAGCGTGCCTCACCCAGAGTGTCTCCAGTGCTGCAGATCCGGAGGATTTGCAGGAAGCTGATCCAGGCCAGGGATACAGAACAGGAACAGACAGAACAGGCAGGATCAGACAGATGAGACGGGATCCAGGATTCCAGGCATCCTAGAGCTCCCAGGCAGGTTCAGAGTCCAATGAGAGAAGCGTTACCAGGCGGACATGCACCGGAGCAGACAGGATCAGGTGCAGACGGGCAGGCTCAGGGGAAGAGGGTATCAGAGACAAGACGTGGAGCCAAAACTTGAGCAGGACCTTTAAACTGGTCTCCTACTTGGAGCCAGGCTTAATGGGATAAAAACTGAACCTCTCCACGTAAAGAGCCAAAAACCCAGAGGACTCAGCGAAGAGGATTAGTGGACCAGCAGGAGACGAGAGAGCAATGTTAGACAGAGTAAGAGGAGGAACCAGCAATGATCACAGCACTGGCCACCAGGATCCAGGACATGAACCTTGCAATCAGCAGAACTGAAAAGAAAAGAACATCTAACATCTGGCCCATATAGCTGGAACTGATCCCAATATACGGAAATCTGGCAGGTAAAACGAGATGAATGATAATGAGGAGATAGAAAGAGTGAAGCAGGTGAAAGGCATGAGTAATTAAGCCCAGCTACCACAGCAGATCATGACAATTTTTTCTTCAATAGCTTCTCTTCTCTGCTCCTCTTATCCCTTCACCAGTGTTGCCAACTCCACAGAAAGAAAGGACGCTATTAGCTGTCCTAAAGGCGCCATAAGGTGCTAGATAATGCCTGTGGTCCAGTCAATGGTAAATAGCGTAGTTTCACTGACCTGTTAGAATAGTTTTAACTCATGAATTGCCAGCATAGCCTAGCTTACTTAAAATTAGCCAATAGAAGCAATACTGATGTTCTGATAAAAAAGTCTATTTTATAAAATAAATAATCTAAATGCCTATTTGAAAGATGAGTAAAATTATTATACTTTATATAGGCTTATTTCATTTTCAGGCTAATTCTAATGTATTTGAACATTTTGAAAGATTTTGAAAATTATTTCAGATGTTTCAATTTAATTAATTGAGTGTGAATAAAAAAATACTTGACTTGAAAGGATTCAAATATTCATTTGCAATATTTTTAGAGGTTTTGTTCAAAATCTTAATAGATGAATTGCCAAAAGATTCTCCAAAGTATGATCAAAGAAGTGTCCTACCATGACTTTGAAGCTGATCCCATTGGGAAATGTGTCCCTAACTATGTAGGGGCAGTAAATAGCCATGCCAGTCTTCAGACTGAGTGCAGTTCTACTGTAAGGTGCCTTGGTCAAGGTCAATGACCGACATACTTGACATGTAACAACCATACCATGCATAGGGCTTTAGGTTAATAGAAAATATTAATTAGGCTATGTATATCAAAAAAAATAAAAAATCCACCATCCCCCTTTTTTTTTTTTTTTTTACAACTCAACTACTGTGTGTATCTATGTCATGAATGATTCAGTGGTTTAGATGTACTTCTTCATCTTCCAACTGAGTTAAGCTAAGCTAGTACTTCAAAGAATAACTTAGAACAGTAGTTTAATTAAGGGCTTGCTCACATTGAAACAAACAAATAAAGGTTATAGTCAGAGTATTGGATACACAGGACGGTTGGATTTTTGCTCAAGTCACATACCAAAATCAAACAAAATTACTATGATCTACATTTAGTTGCATCAGGCAACTAATGTCTATGCTCATGTCTATGTACTTCTACGTACATAGAAGTACATAGACATGAGCAAACTTGTCAAACTTCCCTAAATCAACCACAAATGAAGTTTTGTACTTCTGCCCATTTGAGAAAAAAAAACGGAACAAATGTAGAGGTGTTTTGGTTCTTACTATTTTAAGCACCCTGAATGGACCCATCCCAGGTTTCAAGAAATAATAGATTAGCAAGGTTGCCAAGCTTCATGCTTTAAGTGAGTCAGTCATGCAGTTTGACCCATTTTCTTGCACAACATTTCTCATGCACATTCCCACATTCAATACACATTAAATATAATATTTGCCAAAATTTGTGTAACTTTGACTGACCAGATAACCGATCCCAGTCCAGTCCATCACCTTTTGTGCCTAAATCTAACCACACACGCAAGGCACCATGCAATTTAAACTATTCGGAAGCAACCTAAGGTTGGTCTTGGCATCTAACTATCACACACAAAAGCTCCGACATTTAAAACCTAGTAGACTATGGGTTAAAGTTCTCAGTCAATTGGAAAATAAGAGCAAAACATAAATAAATCTTTGGTTCTGAAAAATATCAAACAGAAGCTGTTCTCAACCAATTAAAAATGGAAGGAAAATAGCTAATCAGAATAAGAGTGTACAGGTCTTTGCAAGCAGACAGTCGAAAAATGCTAGGAAACTGGAGAGAAAATATCGCTCCACAGGCCTGCGGGAATCCTACCTAGTCTGGAAAAATAGTTTACTGCTGTATAAGAGGACCCTTTGTAAAGCAAGAGCAGCATACTTCTCCTCATTAATAGAGGAGAATAAGAATAATCCTAGATTTCTTTTTAATACAGTTGCCAAACTCACCCAGAGCCATAGCTCTGTTGAACAGTCCAGTCCACCTGCTCTAAGCAGCAATGATTTTATGGGATTCTTTATAAATAAGATTGATCTTATTAGAAATAAGATCATAAGCACTCCTCTATCCACGATTGTATCTGAGATAGTCGTGGAGTCTGGGTTTAGACTGCTTTGATCCAGTTGAACTTTCTGAGTTAGCAAAATTATTGTCTTCATCTAACTTGTATGTTAGATCCAGTTCCAACCAGGTTTTTTAAGGAGGTATTCCCTTTGATCTCCTCCCCCATTTTAGATGTGATTAATCTATCTGTGTTACAGGGATATGTACCTAAAGCTTTTAAGGTTGCTGTAATTAAACCTCTGCTTAAGAAACCGTCTCTTGACCCAGATGACTTGGTCAATTATAGACCTATATCCAATCTTCCTTTCTTATCTAAAATTCTTGAGAAAGTAGTTGCCAAACAAGTTTGCGATCACTTACACCATAATGAACTTTTTGAAGAGTTTCAGTCTGGCTTTAGAGCTCCTCATAGCACTGAAACAGCTCTGGTAAAGTCACTAATGATATTCTCATGGCCTCAGATAAGCGACTTGTATCTGTGCTGGAATTGAAGGAACAGCACCAGACTGGTTTAAATCTTATCTATCTGATCGAATTCAGTTTGTTCATGTTAATGACAGATTATCAACATGCTCAAAGGTTACCTGTGGAGTACCACAGGGATCAGTGCTAGGACCAATTCTCTTTACTTTATACATGCTCTCAATCGGTAGAATTATTAGACAGAATGGGATTAAATTTTACTGTTATGCTGATGATACTCAGCTATATCTGTCTATAAATCCAGATGAAGCTAACCCATTACATAAATTACAGGCATGTCTTGAAGACATAAAAACCTGGATGTCTCTTAACTTTCTCCTTCTGAATGCAGACAAAACAGAAGTTATAGTCTTTGGACCAGTGTCTTTGAAAAAGAAGCTGATTAGCCAGTCACTTCATTTGGATGGGATTAAACTGATTTCAGATAATAAAGTAAAAAAATTTTTGTGTTGTTTTTGATCAGGACCTCTCATTTAAATCCCATATCAAAGAGGTTTCTAGAATTTCCTTCTTTCATCTGAGGAATATTGCTGAAATGAGAAATCTCCTGTCCAGGGGTGATGCTGAGAAACTAGTCCATGCATTTGTTACTTCAAGGCTGGACTATTGTAATTCTTTACTATCAGGAAGTCCACAAACTGTAGTTAAAAGCCTTCAGCTGATCCAAAATGCTGCAGCCAGAGTTCTGATGAAAATTAAAAAGAGAGATCACATCTCTCCTATCCTGGCTTCTATTCATTGGCTTCCTGTTAAATCCAGAATAGAATTTAAAATCCTCCTTCTCCATTATAAAGCCTTAAATGGCCAAGCTCCATCTTATATCAGAGATCTGATTGTTCCTTATGTTCCTAACAGAGCACTTCGCTCTCAATCTGCAGGTTTACTAATTGTTCCTAGAATTTCTAAAAGTAGAATGGGAGGCAGATCTTTTAGTTATCAGGCTCCTCTCCTGTGGAACCAACTACCAGTTTTAGTCCGTGAGGCAGACACCCTGTCTACTTTTAAGGATAGACTTAAAACTTTCCTTCTTGATAAAGATTATAGTTAGAGTGGCTCAGGTTATCCTGAGCTATCTCTTTAGTTATGCTGCTATAGGCTTAGCCTGGTGGAGGACATAGCGACCCCCATTTCATCATTCTGCTTCATTCTCTCTCTATTCTCCTATTCTGCAGAATCTGTTTGTTCAATCTCTAACGTTTGGCTCTCTCTGCTTTTCCTCAGAGTAGCTTTGACCCGTCTGTTCCATTTTGGCTGTGACGCCATCCTGGAGAGAGACATCAGCTGTGCTGCTTCCATCAACACCCTTGTTTATAGATGCTGGAGATCGGGCTCCTCTATAGTCTGGTGCAGGGGATGAGAGGTGTTGTCCAAGATGGATGTGAGTTTGGACAGCATCCTCCTTTCAGCCACTTCGTCCACCGAGTCCAGAGGGCAGGCCAGGACAGAAGTGGCCTTCCTCATCAACTTATTCAGTCTCTTTCAGTCTCACTCTGAGCTGCCAGGAGCCCAGTAGAAGACACTACGATGTGTATTACTAAAACAGGAGATGTTTTCACCACATCCAAGTTCTCCAGCTGTATGCTAGAAAATCGGCAACAAAAAGAAAAATTATCACTAGAGATTTATAAATTAATATGAAGTTTTTACTTTGTTTTCCTAAATATTTCACATATTTTGTGACAGTTTGGAACAATCAGACTCTTGTAAATAAGGAGTAAGAATAATTAATCCAGGTTTAGTTTTCTTTACAGCTTGTGCAATTGTTAGTTAAGGTAAGTTGAGGTATCAGACTTCTTTTATTGCATTTGAACATAAATGACAATTGAAAATTACAAAAAATGTGTTTATGGCTTTTCCAGGATTGTCTAAACATCTCATTGATTCTCAGCATATATATGTTTCATACACATATCAGGTTTAATAAGTTCTTGTGATGATTTTACTGACCCTTATATTATAAATGGAAAATTTACAATGGAGTGAGCTGATTGTGTGCTCTGATATTTGCTCCTAATTTGGTACAAAGGCAGAATCCAGCAGAAGTCAGAGGGCAGGTCAGGCAAACAGATCAGAACGGGGACAGGAAGGCAGAACGGATCAGGATCAGGCAATCAGAAACACTCAGGTACGCTAGAGAACTCTCTCCAAAGGCTCGGAAATAATCTCGACCTGATGACTGATTGAAGGCTGGTTAAAAAGAGGCTGAATTAGATGGATCAGATGAATGGTAATGAGAACTGGGCGGAGGCAGGTAAATGAAATTAGTAATCAGGCCAGACATCAGCGCCAAGATCATGATATAAGTGCTCACTATCCAAAAAGAAAAACAATAAAACTTTTATTAAAGTCTGTGTATTAATACAGAAATCCAATGGAAACATAAAACAGATTCAAATGTTGAACTAAACCAATGAAACCATTATTAACTATGGAAAAATAAACAATGAACACTAAACAAAAACATCTATAGAAGGTGGAGTAAGAGCCATTTTCTTTGGCAAGGAACCTTCTCCCTCCCTCACAATCTGCAGCGAGCTGAAGCCACCTTTTCAAACTCCCCTCGACTCTCAGCAACTACACCAACAATAGGGTTTCTGTGTACTGCACCTATGAAAATCAGAATGTAACTAAATAAAACATTAATAATTATTACCTCCACAAAGGAGGTAATATAATGACAGTGTTATTTCCTTATAACCATTTGCGTCCTAGCAGAATAACTCAAAAAGCAGATGTGGCTTACATTTTTAGGGAATGTTAATAAATGAATTAATAAATAGGTGGATGTTGCTAACAATAAGAACAAGTTTAATTTTTACTACTGATCTGAATAAGCCTTTGGATCCAGTAAGAATTTTAAGGATTCTGTGTCATTGCTTTGATAAAACAGATCAAGTAAGAGTACCAGCCTCTCCAGTGGATTGAGCCTGCTGCCATTTAAATTCTGTTCAGATTAGGAGAAAAAAAACACATCCCTAAGTATTCTTTGGGCCCTCCGACTGGCACCTGTGAAAATCAAAAATTGATGCAACTCTGTTGCTTTCCACTTCAGTGTTAGGGGATAAGACTATTGTTCCTTAACAGTTAGAACTGTTCTAGTACTCACTCACTCAGTTTGGCACGCAAGAAGGAGCCTTTCAGGAAAACTGGTTTAAAAGCTTTAAATGGTTGTGATAAACTTCTAAAAACAATTTCGCTTTTTGCTTTGTTTGTCTGGTATTTGGCAAATTTCCCAGATATGACACATTATTGAATAATGGAGTCAGTAATTGGTACTGATCACGTTTTCAAACATGTAGAAAGTGTAAGTAGAAAACTGAAATTCATCATGCCTGGCCAATAGGTTTCTGGGTGCTCAGCACCCCTAAACCTCTGATCCTGGAATCGCTCCTGCCTACAAATGTGAGTTAACCCATGAGCTACTGCAGCACCTAATTTCCCTTTGGGATTAATTAGCTATTTCTGAATATATATATATAAAAAAAAAAAAAAAAAAAACTGTTTTCTCACCCCTCGTGGGGTGGTATGTGTCATCCTCAAGCTCGGGTCCTCTACCAGAGGCCTGGGAGTTTGAGGGTTCTGCGCAGTATCTTAGCTGTTCCTAGGACTGCGCTCTTCTGGACAGAGACCTCTGATGTTTTACATATATATATATATATATATATATATATATATATATATATGTATATACATATATAGTTTTTATAATATATTCGTTTTACGTAGATTAAATGTTGTGTTTCAGAATCCAAGGTGATCCAGGAGATCCAAAGATTTTAGATGATCGAATCTTCATAGTGTGGTCTTATTACCTATATTTCAAAATAAAGGTATGAAACCCACGCTTAAAAGTATAGCTTTCTTCCGGAGCTTCTCTAGTTTGATCATTTGAGACAGAACCTATGATAATAGCAACATTTCCGAAGCACGTGAATGCAGCACATGGAAGACCGTATTGCGGCAGTTCGCTGTTACTAGGCAACGGCTTGTTTGTAGCTGGTTTAGTCCGTCCTGTTTTGGAAATATAACTTTGGCCTGAAACTTTTAGGATATTAACTATTAATTACTTTTCTCTGAACTTTTCGTGAGTGGGTGTTAGTTATTTCTGGTTGTTAGGAGTTAGTTGTTAACTTTTTTACCCATGGATGATGAATCGCAAAACATTCCTCAGCTGAAGCTGGAAGCTGTTATCGGGTTCAACGGTACGTTTTCCTAAATAACGAAAACATGAAGATGAAATATTGTTATTAATTATTTATTAGATGAATATATATAATTAATGAAGTGCCTATACTGATTTTTATTTCTATAAAAAGTGTGTAGATCTGAACAAAATTCTCATTTATTCTGTTTAATTCAGAGAAACTCAATGTGTAGAAAAATTCCTAAACTTTGAATGATTGAAAGAAAAAAATTGGAAAAAAGCACAATAAATAAGTAAAAGAACATTTATTTGCTTATAAATATCTAAACAAAACAGAATATATATATTACATATGTTTAAACGCTATATCTTGATAAAAAGTATCTTGGACTGTTGTATAGTTGTAGTATTTATAGTAAGTATTTACATATATATATATATGTTTATTTATATATATGTATATATATTTTTATAACTTTTATTATTTTTCATACGTATATATGATTTAATTTAACCAAGGGATAGCAGAGTAACACCAGGTGAGGTTGTTTGAAGGTGTGACAGTGTAATGGCGTCAGTGAAAAGAAAGCTTTAAAGACAGTAAACTGCAAAAAAAAAAAAAAAAAAAAAAAAACTCAAAAACCCACTAGAATCATCGCTAGGTACTTTTGGAGAAAGTACCTAGCGATGATTCTAGTGATAAAGCGATGATTCTAGATGATAAAGATAAAGTGATGATTCTAGATGATAAAGAAGTAACTAAAACAGTCTGAAAAGTCATTAATTCTAGTGACAAAGTTGCTACATTTACAGCAGTGTTGATGATAGTAAAGACTGATTTAGCAGCAGAACAGCAATACAATGTTGTCTGGGTGTCTGTGAGAAGTGAAATGATACCAAGGGAGGATAAGGCAGAAGCTTCTTTGCCCCTGAACCATTATGGTGCCCATCCCTACCTGTGACACTACTGTATCTTGGAGGGAGGCAGCTTGGCTGGTGCCATCAAAAACTTAGGTGTTAAAGTTGGACCTGTTTTCAGTGTTTAGTCCTGTTTCTTTTCAAGACATAGCTATGGATTCAGCTTTTACTGTGATCTACTGTATGTTTCCCTTTTCCTCCCCTTTGACATGGAAACTGGCTCAGAGCTTATCTGCTCAGCCGGTTCATTCCTAGACAGAGCTACTGTGGATCTATTTCACCGTTTCCTTTTTTTTTTATCAAAGTATTTATGGTCTCTCTTGAGATTACATATGGTGTGAATTGGCACAATATTAATAAATTAAGTAAAATTCTAATCTGAAAAATTATGGACTCTTAACCAACCTGGCATCCCAAAAAATACTTTTGATAAATGCAGAAATAAGACACAATAAATGGTGCACTTAATTATCGGTCAGGAATATGTACAGTGTAAGTTTGAAAAAAAAAATTAAGAATCTTCCATTTTTTTATTCATAGTTCGAAAGAGAAAAGTCTTCCTCCTGCTAAATGATTGAAGACATATTTTGGATTTACAGGCCGACGCTTAAACTTGAAGCCGAGCCTGATTTTGATGCTTCATTATTTAGATAAATTGGTTGGGGCAGCAAGACCAGGGCTAGAAGGAAGTTGTCTTAAATGTCATCCTCATGTAAAATGTTTTTTGTATAGTGAGGGGGACACACAGTGCAAAGTGGAATTGCAGCTTTTTTGAGACCTCTCACTGCACTGCATAAACTCTTGTCTCATTTCTAAGGGGATCTCAGTTACTGTGTCTCAACAGGAGGATTATCTCTTCCTTTAACAGTCAGGAGCACCAAAATACACTATAAAACTATTCATGTGATATAGTGACGGACAATAATGTGCACCTGGTGGGAGACATATGCCATTTTCAGTAGAGATTAGGGTTGCAACTAATGATTATTTTTTTGGTTGATTAATCTTTCAGTTTTTTTATTAATCCTTGGATGGCACAAGGTTTTTTAAAGAAGGTTTTTTACAGAATTGAAACCAGGTTAAACTAAAACTGTGCCACTTGAAGAGTTCTGGGTAGAACATATTGAAGGACAGACAAAAAAAAAGGTTTTCATCTTGAATGTAAAATATTTGCTTTTTTAGAAATAATTTAGTTTTAATACTTCTCTGAGTGGGTTGCTCTTTCAGCTAATGTTATGTTTGCTAAATTAGTGGAAAATAATTTCAATATATCACTATGAATTGTTGTAGACCTACTGATATAAGTGGACGCAACCTAATTAAAGTCTCAACAGAAAGTTCTCCTTTTATATCAAAGATTTTAAAGAAATTTTCTTTTATATTATATTATTAATTATAAATACATTCTAGTAGTTGAATATTTTAGCTTATTTTAATTAATTATAAAACACTTCGGACATTCGGGTCTATAACCTGCAAAGAGACCTGATGTAAAATATTAATATGTTAAAATAAGTTAGAAAATATGTTATAGTTTCAAGAATGTATATGTAATGTGAATGTAATGATGCCTAACTTTCATGGTAGTTGTCCTTCTGTCATGCATTTCTCGTCAGGATGTGTTCCCTCTGGCTTGAGACTTCATCCAGACAAGAAGCATCTGATCTATCCTCTTGGAAATATTGTAATGCTGAAGGGAATTGAGGATGGCAAACAGGAGTTTCTGCGACACTCCGACAACGTCTCCTGCGTTTCCGTCTCCAAAAGTGGATCCTACATTGCCTCTGGCCACATCAGCCTTAGAGGCTTTAAGGTAGCCATATTAACAACACATTTTCTTTGTTGAGTGTTTAATAGTCTCCAATTACAGATCCACCTGTTTCTAGGCACCAGTGATTATCTGGAATTTTGCAGAGAGAACAATCTATGCCAAGCTGTTTTTCCACACAGCTAAGGTGGAAGGGGTTGCCTTCTCTCCCAGTGACAAGTACCTGGTTTCTCTTGGGGGCATTGATAATAACAGGTAAACTGCAAAGCTTTAAAATATACAGAGCCCTGTAAAATCAGGCACTCAAAGGGACAGAACATGTGATCAACAGTACATATCCAGTGTTGACTATGCCTTGTCTTAGCATCGTCGTATGGAACCTTGAGACCAAAGAGTTCATCTGTGGAAGCCCAGCCTCAGCCTGTAGTGCCGGTTTCTGCCTCACCGTTAGATACTCCAACTCCGATGATAACATCTTCACTTCGGCCGGCAGGTTTGTTCAAGATGTTTATCTCTATTTCTGTAAAATGATTCGTAAAAATAAGGGTTTCTGTCAGCAATTGTAACAACATTTGGACTTTCTAGTCTGTTTCAGTGTGCCATTAAAAGAAACAAAATTCTCATTAATTCGGTCTTTATGTTTGGTGCATCCAAAAGTTGGGATCGGAGCTGGAGCCCTCTTTACCTGAAAATTCAATATAGCTGCGTTAGGGTTAGTGTTAGCATGTAAAGTCTCGTAAAATCATAGAAGTAAGAGAATATAATGTTCATCTTCTTTTAGTAAATCTGTTCTTTGTATGTTTTGAAGTACAATCAGCAAAAAACCCAATGTTATTTCCTTATTATGCAAGCAGCAGTTAGCCTGCTCTGACTAGTTTAGAACAGAAACAAGGTCAGTCTAGGTTCAAAGTCATTCCCAAGTCCATGTTTGAGATACATCATGGTATCTTAAGATACCTTGAGATAAAGGAAAGACTATGGTGGCTACAGGTGCACACATCCTTCAAATATATGTACATGCTGAAAACACAAAAATAATGCTAACATTTGGGATGTTCATTGCCCAGAGGACATTTGTAGGAAAGAAAGAGAAGGTATGTTCTTCTTATTTTAACATCCTATTTATATCTCTGCTAGAGGTCTGGTCCAGTGCCGGCTACTGCTCTCTGAAACAGGGGAGGCTCAATAGTGTTAATTAAATTCAAACATAACATATTACATCAACAATGTAGAAAAGCATAAAGCTCATCACTACAATGAAAATAGCTGCTGTGAACCTCTCTGAAATGTTAAACTCCAGAAACCACTGCAACAGTTCAGCACTAGATGACTGTTTTGACTGAATCTTCACTTTTACGTCTGGACTCATAAGGAAACCCTCCTCGTTGTCGCGCGACTGTCAGTCAGAAATTCTGAAGTATTTTGGCCATTCAGCATCAGGCAGCCAGCTTCATGACCAATCCCTGCTCTATAGACTCCTGAGATGTTAGCCTCACAGGAAGGGACGTATTTTGGCGTGTTATCCAATCAGGGCTCAATTTTCTCCCTGCTCAATAGACAGAGGCTCAAACCTCAAGAAAGATTTCTCATAGAGACTGACAGACAGTGTCCTGCTGCTCCAAAGGAGAGGGAAGATTGCATCTGAGAAAGGCATAAAAAGCTGATTAATGCAGTTTAATGAATACATTGATGAAGTTTGAGAATGCATATTTAACAATGAGTTTACAAAATCTACAGGGGTGGTTTAGCCTCTATAGTATTCAATGAGAAATGATCTGGTCCTATATTAAGTGATGGTCTGCTCTCCCTAGTGGTCTGTGGAACTTTTGTTATTGGGTAGCTACGTAGTTTGTAATTTTATTTAAAGAGGCTTTACAAAGTTTTCTAATGATACTGCTACCTGTGGCTAAAAATCAGAACTGCAGCACTCTTCAGCTTGTTCTTGTAGCTGGGGCTGGTACTTGATGAGTTTGTTTTTTTCTGTATTTTTACTTTTTTTCACCTTATGTGAAGGTGTCTGAATTGAGCTGGATTCTGAGTATCCTCAGAATCAATCTTTAATATAGCACTTCGATTGTTCGCTTGAACCCATTTAACAAGGCCACACTTGACGTCGCATCCACAGAACAGAGCAGGATCCTCCGACCCAAAGTATATTCGGGAAAATGCATCTGTGCTTAACTACTGAGGTGTCCGTCTGCTCATCAAACTATGTTTTAGTCGTAAAGGGTCAAATAAAAAGGCTATTTTAAAGATATTCTAAAACGTACCTAAAAAAAAAAACTTACCGATGTTTTTTGTTTGTTTGTTTTAGCATTAGTTATGACTTTGTAGCACATTTCCACTTTGCTGCTCTTTTTTTCTATAACTGCAGCATTTCTCTTTTGCAACTTGACATGAGTGATGCCAGTGAGTCAGGCGTTGGCAACAAGTACCGATGACAAGGATTATATAGTAAAAGTATCTCCGTGACTAGTGGCTGGGAGCCGCATTTGGGCCCATTGGATGATGAAATGACATGGGGAACAACAGCAGCATTTGACCAGATGTCAAATGGTGTTAGGTTGATGCTCTGGAGGAGGTCAAAAAGAATGAAGACAAACAGAATGAAAGGGAACTTTAGGTTATTCAGTTGGCTGAGAAGAGGGAGCTCTGGAAAATCTGTTTATTCCTTTCACTAAGTCAGTCATCTAGATGGATGGAAACGTTAACCAGCTCTTCTAAAGGCTCATCATTGCAATTCATGCCACCCTGAGTCCAATGACAAGGTTCTACGCTCCAAAGTGTCTTTCCATCTTCTTCCTCACTAATACTTGGATGGAATGTTTGTTTAGACAGTTCGAGGAATTCAGAGCAGAATACATGGTTAATTATTTTTTTATCCAAAGGTCTTTCTGTCCAGCGCAGAGCCTTATCTCTAGAAAGTCCTATGATGTAGGAAATGTTACGGGGATAATCAGTGAAAGACAGAGGGAAGTGACCAAAAGCAAATCCTTTATGCTTACCCAACTCTCCAGGAATCCGAAAGTGTTCTATTGAGGATGCAGACGGTGCCAGGGGCTGAGCCAACAGCCAAAGCTGATCTGCAGATTTTGATTAAATCTGATGCAGATTAGAGCCTGACTGATGGAATTCAGTTACCACGAGAAGTATTTAGCCATTCCGCATCTGTCGCTGAAGATCTGCTCCTCTACATACTGCTTCTTGATGAGGGTAATGATCACCACCTGGGAGCTGTCCCTGCTAATCAAACCCTGGAGAGAGAGGAAGAAGAAAGCAGGGACCGACTGAGCATCACACAAGTCTCAGGATACAATACGATGTTTCTTTGCATGTGGTGGGTTTGGGCATCAAGATTATTGCCCATTTTTGTCAGCTTGTTTGCGCTCTAGCAAGTTTATGCATTTGCACCTCTTAGCCACCATGGAAAGTAGCTATTCTCCTTGTTTGTTGACATGTCTAAGATCACATTTGATATGTTTCAATCACGATTAATAGAAACATTATCGCATTAGCACTACTCAAGACAAATACATTTTGAAAATATTAGCTCACAGAGGTGTAATGTGGTCAAATAGAACAATTAGCAATTATTTTCTGCTCTACATAAACCTAAAAATGTAGTTTTTACTAAATTTAATGGTACTTTTCAAGTTTAGATCTATTGGCAACAGCGTATTGCAAAGCGATATTAGTTTGTTCACTGGGTAAATTGTCCGTCACATAAAAAAAAATAAGAATCTTTTTTTTTACACTATCCAAAATATCTTTCTTAAAAGCAAAGGAACCCAATTTCATTCACTAGCCTCCAGTTTGTAGCAACAGGTAGCGGAAGTCCTCGCTCTACTACACAGAGCTCCCAACGGTCAGACGTAACTGTAGTCACTCCAGAAGAAATAAAACTATGGTGCACACATGTTAGCAAACCCATATAGGGTTATGAAATACCTTGTCTTTTCACCCAACAAAGTTTGACTTATTGCTATCTTTTGGCAGTGGAACACTGCGAGTCTGGCAGTTGGACGTTGCCAGGAGAAAGATAATACCCACTGAGTGCAAAACAGGCAAGCTGACCAGGACTGTGAAATGTATAGAGGTGTGTTTAAATTCTTTGTTAATCATGCCTCTATAAGGATTCCTTCACCTCCGTTTGTCTTAGATGTGCAATACACCTTGTATTGTAAGTTCAGAGGCTGCTCTGTTACAGATTTCAGAAGACGACCATTATATGTTCTGTGGCACTACAAGTGGAGACATATTGAAAATCAACATGGCGACGAAGATCCTGAATCAACATGGTCCACTTAAAGCAAAGTACAGCATGGTAAGTCATCACAACCAGAGTCCCTTCATATTATGCTACCAATCAGATGCTTAAATGATGCGTGCCCACCATAGATCTAGCATGGAAACGGGCCGCTCCATTCACTCTAAACTCTTTTGGTATGAATGCAGCATCACTGGGTGTAGTCTCTTTCATCCTGTTCATTACTGGATGAACTGATTAATCCAGGCATGTCTGGCCATGGTTACTGAGGTCGGGCACACCTGGATTAATCAGTTCATCCAGTAGAAAAGTACAGGAAACAAAACAGCTGCCTTAAGTTTGTGAAGTAGTGGAGTTGTGCTTAGAGCCAATTGTCTCTGTAAAGAGCTTAGAGATAGAAGATGAGATGTGATGTAAAATGGCTATATATATATACAAACTGCTTTGATATTAAATTGAAATCTCTGGCTAATTCTCCTTCCCTGTCCTTTGGGAAATGATTTTAACATATGTATTTTTGCTTTATAACAACAGTTTAAAGTTTTAAAATGTTCTCCCTGACCTGTCCCCTCTGCATGATGCTTTTTGTTCTTTTTTGTTTTCTTTCACATTATACATTGTGTTTTCTTTTTAGGGTGTCAATGTTCTCAAGATGGAATCCGGAAAACTGCTTGTGGGTTCCGGTTCTGGTATCTTGGCTCTGTGCTCCAGTGATGACTTAAAAACCATCAGGTTAGTTTTATGTGACATTTCTTGGATCATCCTATTGTCAGTAGAGGGACATTTTACCATGAATTCTGCTAATTTCACATTCCGTTCAGATGACTTTCCTTTCCTACCTCCCTCTCTTCTGATAGGCAAGTCCAGCTGGAGAAGGGGGTGACCTCAATCGATGGCAGCAAAGAGGGGAAACTGCTCTTTGTTGGCACAGAGGGGGCTCAGATGTACCGCCTCAATTTTGATGATTTGGAGGCTGAGCTCATTTCCACCGGCCACGTGGGTGCCGTCAAGGACATAACCATTCCTCTGTAAGTTTTAATCATGCAGGAAATGAGAAAAACATCACTGATCACACCTTTGTTAACTCAAATGAATGTATTTATTGGAGACTTCATTCATGGGGTTTTGTTTTGGTTGTTTTCTTATTAAAAACTTTGTCGTAACAGTAAGGAAATGTTTCGTCTCATAAATATCAAGTTTTTCAATTTTATAACTTTGACTTACATGATTTACTGTAAAGTAATCAAAGACAAAGTTTTTACATGGAAGTTTAAAGAAAATGCAATTCAGAAATTAAATTTTAAGAAATATCTTATTAGAAAAAAGGCTTTGAGAGTAACTTTGCTGTTTTCTCAGATTAAGATTTTTTTAGGGAAATATAAAACTTTAAACTAAAACCGTTTAAAAAATAGAGTTTCGGAAAATAAAATCTCATTAAAAATTTCTGATGAAAAATAAGATCTGAGAAAGTTACTTTCAAAACATTTTTTAATAGGGAGATCTTCAAAGTTTCATTTCTGAATCACTGTTTTTATTTCCATTTACAAACCGTGTTCTTTCTCCATATAATGGGCAAATTTCTTCAGCAATACCTAAATCATTTAGTTTGCTCATTACAGGCTGACCTACTGATGCAACATCAATCATCAATGTTTGCTTTCTAGTGGCACCTCTGAGTTGTTTGCAACTTGTTCTGTGGAAGACATCAGAGTGTGGCGCGTAGGAATGCCGACAGAACTGCTGTGCATTAAGGTGCCCAACATGATCTGCAACTGCCTGGATTTCATGACTGATGGAAACAGCATCATCAGTGGTGAGCTTTATGTTGTCCATGTACAGTGTCTGCAAACTATTTTCTTTCCAGCATTTTATTTCATTACACTGTAACAAGCACAGAGCAACAAAATTAACTTCCTGCATTTCACCCCTGACCTCCGGGAGCAGTGGGCCATTGTGCAGAGCGCCGGGAGCAGTGTGGGGTTAGGTGTCTTGCTCAGGGACCCAGAGTGTAAGTCTGTGGGAATGGGGCTTGAACTCAGAACCTCAGGATTCCAAGCGCAAAGCCCTAAGCACTAGTCTGCCACTCCCTAAAGCAGGCATTAGTGTATCCACTGTCATGTTGGGGTCTAATCTTCTAACCCACATGCAGAAACACTCAAGAGACAGGAAAAAAGTTAAAAGATTTATTGACAATGTTTTCTGAGAAATGTGAACGGGGTCTTGGTTCGTCAGGCTGGTCACGGGAGGGAAGCAGCTAGAGGAGGACAGATCGGTCAGAGTGGATCCAGGACACTTGCTGTTTAACGGCGGTTTGGGTTAATACCTGCTCAGGAAGTATTCTGACCGGCAGGGGGGGGAACCTTGAGGGTCCAGAGGCTGATCGGCAGGCTGAGGGCAGAGGCGGAGACGGAGGTGGAGGGCAGACAGGCAGGTTCCAGGCAGCAAGAGTTTTCTCCAGGAGTAGACTGATCACCAGATATGTCAGGATCTGAGAGGCAGAAGAACAAAGAGTCAGAGAGGTTCTCAAAAAATCAGGAAAACTGATCAGAGTTAGCTGGCTCAGGTTTGCTGGTACCATTACTGACAAACACTCTGGCAGGGAAGTGTCAGCCCCCTCCTCCTTAAGAAGGCCTCCAGATGAGCAGATGGGAAACAGGTGTGCAGAAGTCAGCTCACGCTCTCAGGAGGAAGATCTCAGGCTCCCTCTGGTGGAGAAAGGTTGACAAGCCTCCAGATCCCAATATCCACATTTGCAGCTCCATCCCCCCAGCTGGGATACAAACCAAGGCTTCCTGTTTGCAGGATGGGTGACTCACCACCTGAGCTACCCAGCTGCAGTTTTGAGTCACATTAGAACCAGAAACTGTACCAGATGTTGCTGGCAACCACAGGTTTCTATATTATTGTGAAGGAAATGCAAGATTATCAATGCTTTTAACTTTTAGCCACTCATGATGTTCTACATGTACTGTAGGTCCTTGTATGTTGAGGTTTGAAACCAAACCTGAAAAACACTAAAGTATGGAATACAAATTGTTATTAAAAACATACAAATTATTTCTGACCCTTACAACATTGCAAGCACAGTTTTATTTAATTTTAGCATGGAATGATGGTAAGATCCGTGTCTTTGGACCAAAAAGTGGGAGGCTGATGCTCACCATTAACAACGCTCACAAAATGGGTGGAACGGCCATCGCTGGCACCAGAGACTGTAAGAAGATTGTCAGCGGAGGAGGAGATGGGGAGGTCAGTATATTCTAATGTTCATTTTCCAAGCTTCTTTACAGGAATCCATAAAGAGTTTAACCTTTTGGCCTAAATATGTTGTCATTTTCTTATTCATTTAAAATTTGCCATTCATAATATGTTAAAAATTCATAGTAACCTACAAAATTATTACTGGAAAATGTGTCTAGTATGGTTCCTCTATGTGAGCTTCTTACAAAATGCTAAAATAAGGAGTATATTTAATTTTTTTTTTTTTTTTTAAAGCCTTTACTAACATAAAAGATTAAGAATGGGGGAAGGTGATTAATTATCTTCCCATTTATAGGTGTGTGTTTGGGAACTTCTGCCTCACACCCACCGCCTTCTGGCGATCATGAAGAAGCACAAAGCCCTTGTGTCCTGCATCAAAATCAGGAGTGATGACAAAGAGTGCGTCACAGCCAGTGCTGGTGGCACCTGCATCATCTGGGACTTAGTGTGAGTAGCCCATCTGGATCAGACTTCCCAACTGGAAGGAATACAGACTAAAACACTTCATCTCTAAATATTTTTTTATTAGTATTGACAAGGAAACAGTCGCAAGTAGTATAAAAAAACTGAACATTTTACTTTCATTTGTGTTTGATAATCCAGTCTGGGACTAGATGTGTGTTTGTGTGACCTACTGTGAAGGAGACAGCGAGACAAGCTTTTCTTAATGGAAATTCTCCTAGCTGTTTTAACATCACACCTCCAGCACACACATCAGCAGGCCATAGCTGTAGCCATAGCACTAGTGCCATGCTCAACGCCTGACTTTTCTGATGTACTGCTGTCCTCCTTCGCTTTCCTTCTTAACTAGCATCGGCAAGCCACTGCCTCGTACCTGCTCTGGTGTTCTCTGTCCAGCAGCCTCCTGCAGGAGGTGGTGGTATTATCCATACTTGTTCAGTCTCTGGTGAACCTGTGGATGCTGTTGGCTTCTTTCTGCTTTTAAAATTGAAGAAAAGCACTGCAAGTCACTCAGTAGAATCCATGTCCACGTTGTTGATGTGAAACAACAACCAGCAATCATGATGAAGTAGTGGAGCCTTTAGCCTAGCATACAAATTGCTTTCTAGCCAGGTGAATTTCAAGATGAGCAATAGAATAAGAAATATTCAGTTTTCGTGTTGGGTGTGAAGGCACCATCACACAGAAGGTTTGATTCTGCTTAGATCAGGTGAGGAGTCATATTTCTGCTTCATTTGATCATGGAGTTTAATTCAAACACCTCTGCATTCTTTAGAGACAGACCTAAATAGAACACCACTCTCTATTTCATAATCTTATATCCATTATAAAGTATCCACTCCCCTGCCTTGACTCACATACAGTATGAGCTTCAGTGACATCTAATGAATCCATAGGGTGCAATATGACGCTGGTTCAACCTTTGAAGGGTAGAGCAGCTTCAACTCTTCTGGGAAGACTGTTCATAAGGTTTAGGAGTGTTTATGGGAAATTTAACCATTCCTCTATAAATGCATTTCTGTGGTCACACAGGGATGTTGGATGAGAAGGTCTGGCTCTCAATCTCTGCTCTAATCCATCCCAAATGTGTTCTATTGGGTCAAGGTCAAGACTCTGTTGCAGGCCAGTCAAATTCATGTACACCAGACTCTGCAGTGATGCACAGTCATTTTGGAATTGGGTGGGTTCAGCCCCAAACTGTTACTACATAGTAGGGAGCATTTAAACATCTAAAACTATCTATTTAAAGTTCCTTTCACTGGACCTGAGGGGCCAAGCATAGCTCCTGAAAAACAACCCCCAACCATACCGGTAATCCCCCCTCCACCAAACTTTACACTTCGCACAGACTTGTCCATCAAATTTCCAGATGGAGAAGCTGTGTTCATTCTTTAAACTCTTCAACTCTCTTCTGTGTCTCCTCATTCAGACGTTTTGATAGCCTTCAAAGTATGATTGCCAGCACTTTCTTCAAGACCGTGTGCTACCATCCAGATGAGCACCAGATTATCACCAGTGGAACTGACAAAAAGGTGTGTTCACAATCTCGTTATTAGCTCTTTTTAAATACCGCAGAGGTTTTCACATCACAGCTGCAATCTTGATATATATTCTCTATTGGGGTTTTATGTAATAACAAAAACCAGCATCTGAAGTGTATCACTTTAAATCTTGGTATGTCTCCATCACTTTTGACATGTAAAAACTGGACTTATCCTTCATTCTCCTCTACCAAACAGCCTGAGTTTGGTCAGATAAAGTAAAAAATATATGTGTGTATAATAATATTCACACATATATATATATATATATATATATATATATATATATATATATATATATATATATATATATATATATATATATATATAAATAACGTCAATTTGTCTCCAATTGTAGTCAAACATCAGACAATACTTTTAGTTCTGTAGTCCAAGCAGCTCTGCAGGAATGGTTATTTTCAGTACTGCCTTTTTACTGAACTTCCCCACGCATGATTCAATTCAATTTATTCAATTCAGTTATACCTTATCAATCTCAAAGGGCAATGCAATGTTGCAGTAACTCACAGGGTTTTAGGTTTTTTTCAAGGAATACTCTGACTGAATACAGTCTGATTAAGAGGATGCCCACTGTGAGCTTGGTTGTTTTTGGCTTTGTATGCAGAGATGTCAAGTAAAAAAGTACAAATACTTTGTTTACTTCCTTAAGTAGAAATCTTGGCTAGCCTTTACGGGAGTAATTATGGAGAAATTGTATTTTCCTTACACTTTGTTTGCAATTATCTCTACTTTCTACTCTTTGCATGTTATTTTAACTTTATTTAAGCTCTTTTTTTCATTATAGCCATTGATATTTTTTTTTAAATCAAAATAATTTATTTTATCCAGACAGTTAATTTCTTTGTGGTTGATCTCGGTGCTGCCCCAACTTGTTATTCGCCACATACCATAATAAATAATTTTTCAAGATGACGCAAAATAAAAATTGACACTATTGCCATTAGTTATAAAACTAAGAAAATGAAGTATAAGGAAGTTATTATCAAGAATTGTAGAAAAACCCTTTCTTTAATATGGTAGTGACTAAAGCATCTGTCCTTGACATTTTTCCTGCATTTCTTTTATACTAAGTAGTTTTAAGAGTTGTACTTTTACACTTTTACTTGGGTAAAGAGCTTAAGTTGATACTTAAAATTCTGCAAAGGTGTTTACTTCTACTTGAGTCCTAAACATTAATACTTTTATATGTGAAAAGGAGGATTTAAATTATTTCTCTGGATTTAACAGGGAACCATTGAAGGGAACCTAAGATAGAAGAAATATCATCTTTTTCATTTACAGATGTAATTATAGCTGACATGACAACTTAATTTTTTTCTGTTTATTTGATTCTCAGATCACTTACTGGCACGTGTATGATGGCTCCTCCATCAGGGAACGGGAGGGTTCCCAGTCAGGGGCCATCAACAGCTTGGACATCACAAAGGACGGCAGCCACTTTGTGACGGGTCTGTTTCTATCAGCGTTGCTCTAACATTGTGTCTGCAGTGATAGTTTGGGCTGTCTTAATAAGCCTTTTCTATTGGGTTTATATCCCAACATCAAACATAGTTCTGAGCAAACATTTTTTTTTATTATTATAGATTTCTTCTGGATAGTGAATTGTTTAAATTAGGTTGAATAAAAGAGGCTGATGATAGGCTTTTATGATTGACTCCCTATAAGAGAAGATATTCAAATTTTATTTTTTTGTTTTTAGAGTTTGAACAGTAAAAACTCAAATTTAAAACAATCCTAAAAATGCTCAAGATAAGTAGAAACTTCTAAGAGAAACTGAAGGTTGCTCTGAATATCATCCATCTGCTGATGATGCTCATTCTGATTAAAACAGGTTGTGTTTCTATAGCAACACAATCATAATTCCTTATTTATTAAAAAAATGATCAAGATTATTATAGTATGGTTGGTTTTTAATCCTGTATCTCATTCAGCCCATTTCATCTACTCAGAACCCATGTTTTCGCCTCCCTGCTGATCCTGGAAGGCAGTTTTTCAGCTTTTTTAACGCTTTTAAAACATTTCTATCCATCTCTACAACTAGGGGGAGATGACACGCTCTTGAGAGTGTGGGACTACTTGCAAGGAAGCATAACCCACACAAGTATGCCTCATGCTGCCAGTATTACCTGCACCAGGATCTGCTCGAGAAACTGCATCCTGATCAGTGGCAGCGCCGACGGAGGCATTTGGCTATGGAAGTTCCCTCACCATCTCGCTTTATCTTAAAATGGTCAACCAGCATTTTTTTTATCGTTATTCGGAAGGAAACTCTTGCAGAACAAATCTTACTGAGTAACAGCTGGATATACAGTATTACCTACTGTACATGTTATTGCGTTGAAATGTGTTAGCTTAGATGAATTTAATTGACCATCTCTGATCAACAGATCCAAATCTGTTCACATCTTAAGTGCAATTGTTTATTTTTAATCTACAATAAAGATGTTTCAAGAAGATGCAAACATTTTTTTTTCTTCAGTTTTACTCTCTAAAGGCTGTATCCATTCATCCTCTGGTTGCTCTAGGTTCCATTTAAAAGATTTATCACTATAGAAATATATACTTTCAACTTTACAGGAAACCTTTGTGTTTATCTCTAAAAAATAATCTCGAAAAGCACAGACTCCTGAATTGAACATATTTTGGAAACCAGGCAGTGAAATAGAAAAAAAAAGGTTTGATTTTAGATTCCACTCTTCCCATAAGCAAAGTTATGGTAAATTCTCAGAAAAGGTTGTTCACTAAAGCCAGTGTTTGTCAATTAGTTCAACTTTTGCAGAGTATTTTAAAGCTACAGTGTGTAATTTTCAGCGACATCTAACGTCAAGACTGCAGACCGCAGCAACATGAACATCCCCCCCCCCCCCCACCGCTTCTCCCCCCCAACAGTACGGCGAGCGTTACGGGACAAAATTTCTTCCACGCCGTCCGCATCACCTACCTTCTCAAGTGATGAGGTTTGTTTACATAGATAATTTTACAGATAGTATTTCATTAGTCTGTGCAGGGTATAGATTTCTTGCCGTAGTTACTTTCGAGCGTAATGGGCGATCTCGCAATCGCTAGTTTGTTGGCTCTGCGCTGCCGTAGCGCAAAGATGTCTGCCTCCATGGCTGCGAGACCCGCTCCTATGTAATTATAAATAACGAATTCTAAGGCAACGCAAATATTAAGGTTAAGAGGCTGAGCTCGTAGATGATGATAAATAACATAGTTATGTATAATATATTACATTTCTGACTGTATATCCCTGAAATTATTACACACTGTAGCTTTAAAGACTCACCCCCCAGTAGGATATAGGAAAGAGAAGGACTTAAAAAATCTCAGTGGAGCTGTGTGTTGTTTACAAAGTGTAATTTGGATACTTGTGCATTGTTCTTAATAAAATTAATTAAACTCATTTGGTTACGTATGTGGATTAATAGCAAGTCACAGAAGTGACTTTTAATGGATAAAATAAAAAATATATTTTTCATTCAAAACCAGGAACCATTCCTTGCCTTCCTCTTAGCCTTTTACTGATGATGAATTCAGAGACAGTCTCTATCATCTTCAGATATTTTGGAAAAGATACTCCTGAGTTTGTTGAGTTCCGGTGCGACATTTGTTTTTTCCACAACGGAGAAGACATTTGGGAAATGAGACAAAACCTGGATTAGGTACTGTAAACAGGCGACCTCTCGGCTGGATTTTCAGTGAGAAAATGAACTTGTCATGCAAAGTGAACTTGAAGTATCAGCAGGTTTATTCTGCTGCGCAGCATTCAGTTTTCATCAAACACACAATCACTGGCTTAAATAGACACAGCTGATGGGCTAAACAATTTACATGAAATGTAACTCCTCACTTCCATCTTCAAACACACATTTAAATTAAATAACTATGCACACACATTTAAGGTAATTTTTTTATAAACATTCCCTGATTTAACTTGCACCCAAACACTATAGAAATCCCATGTGCAGAAATGTCCTGGGCCCAGTGATGGGCAGTAGCGCCGCTACATGTAGCGAAGCTATTAGTTTAACTACATGTTCCAGTAGCTTGACCATAGCGTCGCTGCTTTATTTATCAAGTAACTTTCCTGAAGTGACTTTATTGCTTTGATCAAGTAGCGACGTAGTGTCCACAAACGCTACAAAATCCAGGGCAAAACTAAGTAATGAAACCAGGTTTTCTATTTTGAAACAACAATCAGCCACAAAAGTACTGTAAATAGCAGTTTCAGCTGACGCTCTTATAAGTGGCGTAGTAGCACAGGCACACTCAGTAGGGTTAAACAAGCGCACCCTTTCCAAGGCTGTCGATGATCCAACTGCAATCCGAGAGAGAGCAAAAAAAATCTTCAAGCAGAGCCTACGGGTTTGCGAGCGTATCTGAGACTCGAGCAGAGCGCGGTTTGTGCGCGAAGAGAAGGAGGCAAGCGAGAGGAGAAAATATCTGTGCGAGAAGCATTAAATCTGAGAGAAGAAACAAAGATTTGAGAGAGAAGAGAAAATATTTGAGAGAGAGTGCATGTTTTGAGTGTGAGCATTATAAGTTTTGAGTGAAAGAAGATGAAATTCTTTTCTCAAATTGAAATTATGTGCTCTTGCTTTATGGCAGGATAGTAGTAGTGAAACTTCAATATTATATTTTCATGGCCAGGTTTACCTGACAGGATGTTTACATAAATCTGTTTTTAGGCTTTGCACAGATAAGATTTTTTATTTATGGAGGAACAGCTCTATCGTATATAAAATAAATACATAAATAAATAAATGCTCAATAAATAAATAAATAAATAAGCATTCAATTAATTTCCACCAAAAATACAATGAATAACTATGTAGGTAGAAATTAAATTATATGGTGAGACATAAATATATGTATCACTTAATTAGCTTCTTTATTTTTTCACCTTGTTTTGTAAACAGTTTCATTTGTTACTTGAATCGACTGTTTAATTGAGGTCTGAAGAAGTTTTCTCTAAGGGAGACTCTAAAGAAATAAGATGCCTTTTGTAGGGTTTTGTTTTCCCTAGAGATATCCATTGAATGCAGACTCATAGCCATGTCTCCATGTGTAGAACACTACACAGTACCTTTAATTTGGTTCTAATAACAGCAGTTTGTTTACTAGTTTGTCTACTAGTTATTACTTCAGTTCTTATTTTAATATGCTGATCATAAAGCAATGTTTACACTGTGATATGTCATTGGCTGCTCTTTAATAAATGTTTTAACCAGTGTGTCAGACTCATTTTGAATTGACATTAGCTTGGTACAATGTTAAGTAGCTTCTGATGTAGTTAAGCTACTGTTAACACATTAGTGTAACTTAGCTTGCTATAATTCTTTAGGTGGTAGCTTTGGTGTAGTGAAGCTTAATTTATTGTTGAGTAACTGATAGCTTAGCTCACTACACTGGACAAGTAGCTTGCCCAACACTGCCTGGGCCGTGAGTAACGAGGAAACGGGAAGCGATTCTTGTGGAATGGAAGAGGAAAATGGTGACAACGAAGAAGATTGGAAGAGAGCTTTTTCTCAAAAAATGAGAAAAAGCGGAAAAGGCAGAGATCAATTTAAGGGGAGTCTAGTTCAGAACAGTCAAGTGAGGATCAACCTAGAAATTCAACAGGAAACAAACAAAATGAGTACAAAGTCATATTCAAGCTAGTTAATCAGAAAGATTCTTTTGCAGATTGGAATCCGGTTCAGTTAACAAAGTCCATAAATAAACTTGTACGAGAAGTCAGAAGTGCCAGAGTCCTCTATAGTAGAGACCTTTTAATAAACTGCAGAGACTTTAAGAGACTTTAAGAGAGGTTAAGAGTTCAGTGCAGCTTGGTGGAGAACAAAATGATTAGTAGGGGAGTCATTGGAGGAGTTCCTCTAAAAGTATCTGAAAAAGACATTAAAGAAAACAATAGTGGTGCAAAATTAAAAGAAGATAAAAGGTTAAAAACAACAAGAAGCGGAGAACGGTGTGACAGTCCCACAATGGGCAAATTTATTGCAACAGAAAGATTATTGAAAATGGGTACACAAATGAGGACCTTAGAAAAATGTATAAGAGTAACATCATAGGGAAGAGTTAAAATATAAACAATAAAATACTATAAAGTGTTTTAACAATATAAAACTGTGCAGCTGGAGAATAAATAACCAATATCCAGCTATGGACATTTTTACAGTAATGGATATTTGAAAATAGCATCAACATCAGAGATGATCAAAATGATAGCAGCATGTTATTTAACTGACTGAGTTTCTATCATTTCATTTTCTTTTATTTGTTCATGCTCCCGGTGGTTGGCACCTTTATTCCAATCTGGATTCACATGACTGTAGTCTTTGTTCACTTTACAATATGCCCAACCCCTTGAATTCGAACAGAGCCTTTGAGCACAAATCCCCCTATATTTTCCACGGTCTCTCCCAGAACCTATAAATGGTGTCTGGACTGCCAGGGAGGCATTTGATCCTAAAAAAGAAACACTATTTTCTTATTGCCCACCCCTACCACTTTTTCCCTCTATTACAGACAGTGGCAACAGTAGTACTCTCAAGTGGAATATTCAAACATTTTAATTTTTCATATCTTAACATTTACTTGACAACAAAGACACTGTTGTTAATTATACACATAAATATACTTAAATTAAAGATAAGTACATACGCACACACACACACACACACATATATATATATATATATATATATATATATATATATATATATATATAGTAGGTGGCGGTAATGCTAAGCTTACGTTTTTTGCCAAGAAGAAGAAGAACAACAACCAATCGTTATGTGAAGCGTCATTCTTTAACTCTAACCTTCTATTCGTTCCTAGCTGCAGTTAGTTGGCTTCACCATTGCTGATGTGTGTGGGTCTGATCCACATAGATATATATATGTATATATATTTCTGAAACACTGGGAGACTAATAGGTAAGAGCTTTAATCATCATTGAGAAGCGCTTTAAATGAGCTGCGTTGAAGAGAGGGGCTCGATGCTAGTGTCGGCTAGCACCGAAAAGTGAATGAAGCAGCTAGCTAGCATGTTAGCTGCACGGCTAACGTTTTTCAGCTGTACAGCAGCTGAAAAATGTCATTAATAATTGAATAAAGAAAGATTTCACAGCTGTCTATGTGAAATAAAATGACAGCAACATGTTGCAAGACTGGTTTAAAGATATCCAAGCAATTTAAAGCAAATAAAAATGCCATAATTTGCAGGTTTTATTTGATAATGGGAGAAATAATATCTCCTTCATCCTTGCTCTCAATGTTTAGCTTAATTTAGCTACTGGTCAGGTGGTTTGGTTTGATGTTTACTACCTGAAGGAAGCAGAGGTGGGTAGTTACAGTTACTGGAGTAACTTTTGTTTGGTTTGTTTTATAAAATCACTTAAGATACACTTAAGTAGATCCGTTGAATAATTTCTTTCGAAGGTTACCTTTACCTGATGAAGTAGTTCTACTCTTAAATTGAAGTTTTGGATACTCTGAAAGTTTCTAAAGATCCTCTGTCTTGCCTGCAGATATCTACTATGGCTTCTCGAGCAGGACCCAGAGCATCAGGGACAGATGGGAGCGACTTCCAGCACAGGGAGCGTGTTGCTTCCCACTACCAGATGAGGTCAGTATAGCCAAGCCCCCCCAATTCTTCATCACCTTCTTGGATTTATTGGCTGTTGACAAAAACATTTTAGTAGCATTACCGCTACTTACTGGTATGGAGTTTGATTCCTGATTGTCTGCTTATATACATTTAAATAAATTCTAAAAAAAAAAAAAAAATCCTATATATATATATATATATATATATATATATATATATATATATATATATATATATATATATATATATATATATATATATATATACATACATACACGCTAAGGTTGTCACGATACTAAAATGTTCAACTCGATACCGATACTCGATACCATTTTCGATACCACAAGGTAAAAAACAAAGACCTCAAAATTCAACAGAAATATTTTTATTAATAAATAAAATACAAAAAATAAATACAATAAACAATAAGAACAATATTTTGAGGTAGTCTTCTGTGCACAATATTAAGCAAGCTTGATAAAAAAAAATAACCAAATTAACTAAAGTGTTCCTTCCTTGGCTATGCTTTACAAACAGAACAATGACACTAGCCAAACCAGTTAAACAAAAATAAATGCTGTATTCTCAGCAGCTGCCCGTTACAAAAAAAAGTCTTCAGCGTGTTCTCTATCTATCTATCTATCTATCTATCTGTCTGTCTGTCTGTCTGTCTGTCTGTCTGTCTGTCTGTCTGTCTGTCTGTCTGTCTGTCTGTCTGTCTGTCTATCTAACTTCAGTCATGGAACTGTGCTTACAGCTCCTTATTTCATGTAAACTAATAACTTGTGTACATGTTACTTGTTGATGGCATTAAAATTATTTCTAATCGCATTACATTAGAGTTCCTTATTCCTGTATAAACCCTGTGAATGTTTAATTTAATATGACATATTTAAAAAAAATCCCCACCATCATCCAGCAGATGTTCAGTTTCTGCCTAAATATTTTCTTTCTGTTGTGGATTTTTGTAACAATAACTAGGATCAAACATAGTTTGTATGAACTATGTTTGTTCTCTGCTTCCAAACTCATCATCTCTTCATCCATTCCTGCAATAAGAATTTTCTTTTAAAGTTGTGAGATGCGCTCTAGAATCTCACAACTTCTTCCTGGTCTGTTGAAGCACCAATAGTCTGCATCCAATGATTTAATTAACTGCTCTTAGTTTTTTGGATTATATTTTCTAGCTACCGATCTGTTTTTACTACAATTTAATTTGACAAACCGGGTCTTCTGTACATTCTTTTTCCTGTTTGGTGCGATTGCAATTGCGGGTCTTGATTTGGGCTGAGCGGAGCGGAGCCAAAAAGAGCTCAGCTCCGTATTTTGACGGTGAGGGACGGAGAAGACGTACGTAGGCGGTGACGAGCGGAGGATGTGGAACAGCGCTCATTGATTTACATGAAAGACAAGTACTCCGTACGTGAGCGGAGTGGAGTGCTGGCGGGGTATGTGGAATCTAGGGATAAAGGAGGACAAATACACGTCCGGCTTCCACGTCAGGCTCGAAGGCAAAATACCTCCAAACAGCACTCTTGCCTCTATCATTTTCGACCAAAACTGGTTGTTTTGGCCCTCCTGCAGCTGCACTGGCCATGCTCTCTTCTGTTATTGTGCTGTCTCTCTGCCCTCACATACACACGGCAGCATGTAGCTTCTCGCTTCAGTCTGTAACTCCGCCCACATCAAAGTCGGCCATTTTGATTAGGTCACCAATAGGAAGATCCCACATCTGCTGACCGACGGCGTGTGGGAGGAGTTGGATATCCAACCGAGGTGTCCTGCAGACTGAAGCGAGAGGCTACATGCTGCCGTGTGTATGTGAAGGCAGCGAGAGAAGGCCGGTCAGCGTTGTGCGCGCGCGGCCGCGGCGGTAGTATCGATACTTTTAAAATTGAGTATCGTATCCGGATACATACTCCAAAGAGTATTGATACTTTTGACAACCCTAATACAGACATACATACTTGTACAGAGGTGTTAAGTAACAAAGTACAAATGCTTCATTACTGTACTTAAAGCTACAGTGTGTAATAATTACAGGGATATACAGCCAGAAATGTAATATATTATACATAACTATGTTATTTATCATCATCTACGAGCTCAGCCTCTTAACCTTAATATTTGCGTTGCCTTAGAATTCGTTATTTATAATTACATAGGAGCGGGTGCCATGGAGGCAGACATCTTTGCGCTACGGCAGCGCAGAGCCAACAAACTAGTGATTACGAGATCGCCAAAATGTCACAACGATGTAGAAAAAATAACGGGTATATTTATTATCTTAAGTCTACCTGAAATATATACCCTACACAGACTAATGAAATACTATCTGTAAAATTATCTATGTAAACAAACCTCATCACTTGAGAAGGTAGGTGATGCGGACGTCGTGGAAGACATTTTGTCCCGTAACGCTTGCCGTACTGTTGGGGGGGGGAGAAGCGGTGGGGGGGGAGATGTTCATGTTGCTAAAAGTTACACACTGTAGCTTTAAGTACACTTTTTAGCTATCTATATTTTACTCTACTCTAATTTTCTTCCTACTTCTATTTAACCGAACGTTACTCGTTACTCTTGGCTTCGGTTTGATGTTTATAAATATTAATGTCACATTATGTGCGCCATCCAATGCAGATCATTGGTGCCATCCACATCTAGTGAAAACTAGTGTCATTGGATGAGTCATATAACGCAAACACTCATTGGTTAGCTATTCATCAAATTTGTGCTGACGCCAATGGAAATCATCAGAAGCAAGCAGGTGTTCTTCAAACTGTAAATGTGAATTGTCTATGCCATGCTACAATGTGGGATTCAGAAAAATATGTAGAAATCTCTGAAGGTCGGACACAGGCGAGAGCGTATCGGGAGACGGAGACCGACAAGACTTCGTTCATCCTTGGCCCTATCTCAAAGAATTTTCGAAATTGTCGAAAAATTGAGCTTTCAATTCATATAGTGGCATCTGGCTGTTTCTTTTAAATGTTACTTTATACTTTTATACTTTGGGTAGTTTTTGGAGCACATACTTTCTCACTTGAGTTAAGAGGTCGAGTTGATACTTTAACTTTACCAGAGTGTGAACTTTCAACACCACTGCTTTTACATAACTTTGTTCTACCCATCTATATCATACACATATTCATATAAACACCTTCTATAATCAAATTCTGTGAAATAATTTAGTTGTCTTTAAAAATGTAATAACTATCTGGGTATGTTTACTTCCCAAATTCTTCCTCAAAATATCTAATAAATTAACCTTTTCCTTAATACATTTAAACTCTTTCCTCATATATCTTCTCTGTTTCATATTTCTGACATTCTAGAATAACACATTCTTTTATGATGTTACATATTTTTCACAGTAATCACATTTACCAGTAGAATGCTTTTGAATAAAAAAAGTGTATAATTAAGTCCTGTTTGCCCAAATCGTAACCGTGCTCTCACTCTCTCCTCCTTTCTATTTTGTCTTTCATTTCTTCTTTTGCCTACTATTTCTGATCACCTTCCCTCCTTGTTCTTTGTATTATAATGTGTGACCGATAATAAAGAGACCCATCCTAGCTAAACGTCTTTTTTTTTTTTTTTATATTCTCTGTATCTCCTACTGACAGGATGATGTAGGCTTCATGCTCCACCTAGCGGTCAGAATCATGTAGAACCAAAATATTTAAAATGCTCAAACTCATGTGTTTCATAAAGTTTTCAAATAGAATCCATGTCACTCAGTTTGTGCCATTAAAAAAAAAAAAAAGTAAAGATCATTTCTATGTTTGGGTTTCAGTTGGTGACTGATAATTTTTTTTTTCTTTTGGATTTAGTGTTGCTTTAAAGTCTGAAATCCGTAAACTCAACATAGTTCACCTGCTGATCTGGATCCTGATGGCTGCTCAGGTCAGAAAGCTTTTTCTCCTTTCTATTTTATAGCCAGCATAGATTTTCATTGTTTCCTGCTGTCTCCAGGTAACCGTCAGCCAGCTGAGTCTGGTATCCCACAAGGTGGTGGCCTCTCCGTACCAGTGGGAGTACCCCTATCTGCTGAGCATAGTCCCCACCGTCTTCAGCTTTCTGGCGTTGCCCCGTAACAACATCAGCTACCTGGTAATCTCCATGATCAGCAGCGGCCTCTTCTGCATAGCGCCGCTAATCTACGGCGGTATGGAGATGTTTCCCATGGCTCAGCAGCTGTATAGGCATGGAAAGGCATACCGCTTCATTTTTGGCTTCTCTGCTGTGTCTGTGATGTACTTGGTGGTCATCATCGCTGTACAGGTGCACGCCTGGCAGATCTACTATAGCAAGAAGCTCTTGGACCAGTGGTTCACCTCCACACAGGAGAAGAAGAAGAAATAACTTCTCCGGTTTAGAGACTTATGGATGCTCTCCCCTGGCATCATTTTCTATATTTATATTAACAGCAATGATTTCATTGTTCTTATCGAATCAATGATTGGACGGTTTGTGATTACTGCTTTCCTCCCCAGAAACCATTTTTTCCCAACATGCCAAATGTTAAATATGACTGTTTCCATTTCAGCCTCATGTTTTTCAATGTACACAATAAAACTTGAAACAACAAAGGGACTTTATTTCTTAACTTTGATTTAACAACAACAGTCACAGAAAAAACACCTTAACTTCACAACATAATTAAAATATATTCAGCGATTTCCTCGAAACACAAAATAAAACCTGGTTTTAGTTTGTGAAAACTGAAATCGGTTATTTTTAGTCTTAAAAAACAAAAGCATACACTGCTCAAAAAAAAAAATATTCTACCACAAACCTGTAAATAATTAATCACAGCAAATCTCAACATTTTAAACAATATTAGGTAAAGGGTCTATTTCAAGAAGTGAGTTAATTTAGTTGCCTTAACCTAAACAAATGCTCAAAACCATAATATCTGATAGTGGCTGAACAGGAATTTATTTAATGGATGAAAAAAATGAGAAAAAGAAAGTGGAACAAAAAGTGATGCATAGTTGCAGTAGAGGCACCAAGTGAATCTATTCAAATATGAAAGTCATTTGGAATAAAAAGTGGACTCTGAAGCAGCAAAGTATTTAAATATGTGGGACTTTATCTTAGCGCTAAGCATGAGATCAGAATCCCACCAAAAATTTTTTCTGTTCTTTCCTGTAAAGATAACTGATCTGAATGCAAGTTGTTTGATTTTTTTTTTTTTTCCCCGGATGCTTCTAGTCCTAGATTAAGTTTTAGACAATAAGAGATTAACTTAAAATATCCCACTTTATATCCCAGACCCCAAAATTTTCAAACAAAAAAAATGGAAAAAAAAAATGGTAACATTACATGGTAACGAACACATCTCAATGTTTCACTGAAACAACGATCATCTGCCATATTTGGGCAAATATCTAATATTAACCGGACTGTCTGACTGACAGTGTTCTGGAGTTTATTTTTTAGACCTGAATCTGTTTCCCCTTCAAGATCTGCCGTACCTAAAAGAAAAAACAGGACATGGGTTACTTCTTTTTTTTAACTCATGCAACACATTTAATCAAAATCATTGTAAAACTTTGTTTTTTCTATATTTGAATGACTTCTTATACAATAGATTATATAGCAAAACCCCTAAAGTGTGTAAAAAGGGTTTTAAATATAAGGGCAAACATGTCTTCAACCTGAAGGATTTCTGCTGTTTCTCAGTTCCTACCTTTTCACCAACAGGTCCTTCCGCCACCAGCTGGCATGGCAGCTCATTTTCAAAATTCCTTGCCCCTGGATCGCCACCTTTCCTCATCAGCAGATTCACAGCCTCCACCTGATTTTTGTTGTTTTGTAAAGAGCTGACGATGTGCAGGGCAGTGTTTCCACTGAACGTCTGAAAGGAAAAGGAACGTTTTCACCATTGCCACAAAGAAAAGGCCGTTCCTAGAACCTAGATTATTTGAAATCTTCCACCGTTGTTACTTACCTTGACATTAACCAAGGCCAGGGATGTCGGGTGTTCAAGGAAAAGTTTCAGCAGCTCAGTATTTGCCTCCTCTGAGGCCATGTGGATGCAGGTTCGGCCACTTTTCAGTTCCTTGAAACAGGAAAAATACAAGATTTCTCTTTATTTCATCGAAATTGCTGCAGATTTGTTTTCCTTTTCCATATCTTCTGCTTTTGGTTGTTACGTTTCATTACTACAAAAGCTCCAACCTATTTTTACTTAAGCAAACAATATGCAGGATTGTAATGATCCTATAACTGAAAAAAGCTCCATTCTAGTAACCAAACCTGTGCATTCTGATTGGCAGGATCAAAAGCCATTTAAAAAGTGCCAGTTTGACAACATGAAGAGGACTAGAGGATTAAAAAACAACAAAGGAAAATATTATTTACATCTATCAGTCTGGAAATGTTTACAAATCCATTCATAAGGTTTGTAGGCTCTGTTCAAATAGTGGAACCTTCCCAGAAGTGTCTTGTTCCACACTGACTCCAGAAATGAATCAGTTATTTGTGCAGGAGGCAACAAAACATCTGAAGCACTAAATTAATTTTTTCTATATATAAAGGCTACCACTACAGTTAAGTAGCATGTTGGTCTGGGGTTGCTCTACTGGTTTGAGACCTGGATGATTTCATAGAGCAATGAAATCTTGTGGCTAGGAAATAATCAAAGAGAATATCTTGCCAACAATTTTTAAACATTTGTAAGATTCTCAAAAGAGGGTTAGAATGACCTAGTCAGAGTCTCGACCAACCGAGAGTACACATACCCCTAGTGGTACACGAGTGCATTTTAGAGGGAACATGAAAATATTTTGTTTCTTTGGTAGTAAAATAAAATAGGTCTAGGATCTCTTTTACTTTGTCAGGACCCAATTCAAAAATTAAATTTATCAACCAAAAAGTAAGTTTTTTCTTCAAGCAGAGGAACAGACTGGATATAGAGAGCAGCCTGGGATCATCAGAACAGGTTAGGTGTCTTAATGAAAACAAAGTAAAACTAATTAAGTCAGTCTAACTGTAAATTTTGTTCTGTATTTTTTTTTTCAGATTCATCAAGCTTAAATCTGATTATAAGGGAGCTATCAGAGGAGCTCCAGTTTTATAAATACAGATTTATAATTGATATGATTTTATTCTTTATTTATCTCGATTCCTTACTAACTTCCAGGCAACATATTTATGTTATTTTTTATTTGAGATGGAAAGAATAAAATGCCTGAAGCGTGAAATGCTCAAATTAAAAGATTTATTTTACCATCTTGTTCCCCTTTTGGACAATCATCAATACTTTTGACTAAGATGGGTAATTATGGTAAGATAAAATGCCCAAAGAAATACAACAAGTATTAAAAGGTTGGGAAACACCGCCATACAGTCTAGTCACTGACTAGTGAAAATGTTGTTTCAACCAAAGAGAAAGGAAATATTTGGTATATTCACAGAGAGCACAGTTGGTTTGGATCCTCCTCCTCTAATCAATGTAATCATCAATGGAAAACAACTAATTACATTCTATTCATTGATCTTCTATATTAAATGAAGTAGAAAATCCTAAAGCTGTAATGCTCACCTTTGTCCCGTACGAGGCGCCCATGAACATCAGAATCCTGATGCACTCCACATAGCTGCGCTTCCTGAGCGCCAGTTTAGAGATCATGTATTTACAAGGGTTATCCATTTCCCTGAGCTCCCTCACGACGGCGTTATGAGACAAAACCGCCAAATGGAGAGGAGTCAAACCTTCAAAACACAGCAGACACAGTCATCAATTTAACAAGATCCCAGCCTGAACATCTCACTGGGTGATATACTCACCATCATAGTTAAACATTTCAACCTCCACGGATTGGCTGTTCCCGGTCACTGCGCTGCAGATGCTCTGTGGAAAGATGTTTTGCTTTTTTTAATCAGGACAGCAGCAGTTATGGGTCTTCACATCCTAACAGACATCTTTGCTTTTCCACTCAGGTTAGGTTTCTTCATCGCAGCTTCACATTTAATGCAAATCTAAGATTTGAAACTTTTCAGAAATATCTTTAAATCAGAGTAAAGATGATTCTTTAAAATAATAAATAGATAACAGCTGGAGAGAAGTTTTTCTTCCTCATTATTTGCATACTGTTGCCTCTAAACCATAAATACATGATTTCCTGCAAACTGGATCTTTATCAACAAACAGCTGCACCATGTCTGAGCATTACTATGCAGTGTGTCATCACAAATCTACTCACAACAACAGATGAGCTGTTTAGGGCATCCTTTCTACACACTCTGACCCATAACGGATGCTAGGACAAGATAATCTCCAATCTTAGTTTGGACTGTATGGGCGTGGCGGATGTGGTTATTTGTAAATCCACACATACGTGATCCATGTCCAGCCTTTAAACAGGTCAGTTTGATTCAATTGGAAGGTGAATTCATTTTTATTACAAACAGGATTCCCAGCCCCGTCACTTGAGATGACATTTTTAATGATGATTTAAATAAACAGAAGAGACTTTAACCAACTTTTTTCCTGAGACTAGTTTTATAACTTTCCAGATTACTTTGACTAATTATTTAGAAATAAATAAATGACTTTTAGCTTCAGCAGTGTAGATTAAGATTACAGAAGAAAAGTGAGATCCTCCCCATATCTGGTCTAGAACCTCCAATGTTCCTAATGTTTTAGAGCCACTCTAAAACTAATTCGCTTCCTCCGAATGTCCAACAAACTGATATGGCAAGTTGATGACATTGCAGGTTTCCGTGTGAATAACCCTAACAGCAGTGGAAGTTCTACTGGGGTTAGGGTCACCCCATGGCTTGTTTCAGTGTGGCACAGAACAAAACAGTAAAACTAAAGAAAAGTGCATCTTTACGGTATGTGAGCAACAAAGTCAAGGCTGCAAACCCTCATCTAACAGATGACACCTGTGATCCTACCTCATTGCACCTACAGCTGCAATTTCTAGATATTAGTTAAAGTAGATTGTAAAGGATAAATATCAGATTGATCAAAGCGATGACTCTTCTCATTGCAAAAAACTGAAGTATAATTAGGTTATGTATTAGTTTCTTAAAATAAGTGCATTTGTTCTTGAATTGAGGAGGTAAAAGAGAAACTTAAATAAAACTATTTACATTTAAAATAAATAGAATTGTCTTATTTGAAGTGCATATTATCTAATTATCTTATTTTGATAGTAGAAATTACTCATTCCTTTAGCAAATCATCTTATTTACCTACTCAAATTAAGAGTAAATACACTTAATTTAAGACATTTTTACTTATTTCATGGTTGTTTTTGCGGTGTCAGCATTTATCTCCATATAAAACTGATTTAGTATTATAGTGCAAACACGTTTTTTGAAATAAGTATATTTTCCCTTAATTACAGAAAGGTAATCAGCTGATCTGCCAAAGGAATGAGTATTTTTCCCATTATAAGACATTTTGAAATGATGCATTAATGAAAACAATGGAGATATTTGGTTTTTGTTGGTTGTTTTTTATTTAAACGTAAATCATCATATTCTTTTAGCAAGTATTCATACCTACCTCCTTAATTCAAGGAAAATTTCACTTTCAGTACAAGGGCCAGGATTAGCTGGCCCTTGTTGGCCCCTGTCTAGAACCGCTTGAATGCTTGGCAGTCCATAGAAGTTTAAAATTTTCTCCAAAGTGGGAGGATCATTTCAGTTATTATTTTCTTAATTCCTTACTGATCATCTGTATTAGATTTTAGCCGAACTTTGATAGTTTTTTCTGGATTCTAAACTGAGCCTAACTGAATGTAAAGTCAGGGCTTGTTTTAGGCCCCCTTGTGGGTAAGCAAGACATTGAAGGCAACTTTGATTGATCTTAATTCATTAACTTTTTAAAGTGTTGATTAAAATACCTTTTTTCATTAACTTTACTCTGGGAATCCTGTATTTCCTGTCTTTCAAAACAGTTATATAATGTCTGATTGTTTATCCAATTAAGAGAGCAAATAGGTTTTGTAGCCCAGAAAAGATTAAATTAAGAATATTGTGTCAAGTTCAAAGCTTTTTTGTCATTTAACTTCTTTCAACACTTACATAGAGTAATGGAAAAAAAAATGTTTATCAGCGGAAGACATCTCTTTAAAAAAGAGGTGTTGCCAGGGCTGAGCAGCTCATATTTGCATGATGGGACTGCAGCCAAAACAAGGCAGGGCTCTGTTTATTGTGCACTTATTTCCTGATGTGTTCATCCAGCATCATCAGCTTCTTCTTCGCACAAAGGTTCAATCAAAGTTAAACCGAGGTGCAGTAGGCGTAGACAACACGTTAGAACCTGATTCCTTTGGGTTTAAAGCATATTTCTAAAGCTCTTCCTCTTTACATAGATCTATTCGAATTGGCCAAAAACCTACAAAAAAGTTAAGTTTGCTCTGGTATGTTTTAGAAAAATAGCAGAATCTTGGCTCTTCTCTGTTAAACAGTGATCATTTTATTACCTTCATTACTTTTCTTCACTGATATCAACAAACTAAAGTAATGTTTTACCTGAAGACTGAGGGAGTGGCCTTTCTCAGCGCAGACATGCAGAGGAGAGCGTCCCCACAGGTCCCTGATGTTGAGATTTGCTCCATGAGTCAGAAGATCAGAGACGATCAAGTGTTGATTGGTGGCCACTGCAATCTGGAAAGGTGTCTGTTTGGAAGCATCGTGGGTTTAATGCTATTGTATGTGAGATAAACAGCGTAGTGTGACAGATGTCTTACCTGTTCGTTGCGTTCTTTTATATCTAGGGAGCCATATCTGGCCATTTTTGCAGCAAGCACATATGAGAGAGCTCGCTTGCCTTGAGCCACAGCAACATGAAGATATCTACAAAATAAAACACGTAACGTGAAGTTAAATACACCCCAGAATCACTCTTAGGTGGATAGTTAGAAAATCAACCTTGATAATAGTTTTGGAAATATATTTTATTTAAAGCTCAACTTGATTGTTAGTAATGAGATCTTGAGATCTTTGTCCAAAACAGGTTTTCAGCCTGTGAAATTGAAAGGGAAAATTCCAGCTACACGGAAGTTAGATTTTGCATTCCCCAAGGTAACCGCCAACGCCCAGCGATGTTGTCGGTCCTCCTTTTTTGTGTTATTGGTTTTAGACAGGTGAGGAAAAAACTAGAGTACTTTGTGCTTATCAGTGATGTGTTGATAACGGCTTTGAAAGTACCCCAGTCTTTAAGCCTTTGTCACATTGCTCTTGGTTACTAATAAAGGCATCCAAACCAAGCTTTGAAAAAAGATCATTGCAATAAAAGAATCTTTATGTTTTCTTTCACAATAACCCTGCCTTCAACTTAACAAAGTTTGCAAAATCTTACAGAGGAATACAATGTTTTTCATAAAGGATTGTTGCATTATTTAAAGAAGTTTCAAATAAATCTCTTTACGTGTTTATTTAAATTATATCTGTTGCTGTTCAGCCATGATTTTGAACTGCAAGTACACTTTTATCTCTTTGAAATATATTCTCCAATATGTCCTTCTTATATTACCTGTCTGTTAAGTATAGTAGAATTATTACATAGTTTTCCTATCCAAGGTTTAACACTATAAAGTATAGAGGTTAATTCACAGACAGATATTATAATCCTGATGGGATGATCATCCGTAGCTGGCAAAAGATCTTGTACTGTCCTTGATCTTAGACACTGTGTATTATCTCAATATGGCTGGAGTCAGTGGTGTCTCCTTAACTTGTGTGAAAATGTAATGATTTTGCAGGGTATGAGACTGCAGATGGATAAAAAAAAATGTCTTTATTATTATTTGGGGGCTCTCTTCCCAATGATTAAAGCCCAGTAGGCCTTGCTTGTATTAACTCCAAGCAACTTCCCTGGTCTGAGTAGGAGGAAATTCGGTTAAACCTAAAATTGTCTCATTTCAAGTTGTGTTGTGGACTCTGCTATTTGAATAGTTTTCCTTCATTTAGCTGTGTAATAATATATACATACGTGTCACCATCAGAATCCTGCGTGCACAGCAGCGATGCCGGCAGGCCTTCAACTTTCTTGGACTCTTGCTGTATTTGCCAGTGGAACAGAGTCATTTTGCCTTCGGGGGCTGGGAGCTCCTGTTCTGCAGGAAGCTGCTGTGTTTCCTGCGGTGCCATGACAGCGCTTTCTGGGAGAGCAGGAAGGAAGTTTGATGGAGGAATCAGGTTTACTGGTGTGTGAGAGGTTACTGTTTGGGAGCCCAGGTCTGGGGTGACTGATTCATATTTTGGAAACTTTGCCGTTGGCTCTGAAACACAGCTCGGCTCTGGATTCCACTGTGGAAACAGAATCAGTTATAATCCTGTAAATATTTAATGATAGGTGTTCAGAGACAAACCCTTTAAATCTGCATAGCAATCTGAAGAATCTTATTTGTTCTTCCTCATGCATTAGTAACTGAAATGTTTCCTTATAGCTACGACCAAGTCAAATTAGACAGCTGCCATAATAAAGTTATGCAACTAACCTGGCGCCTCCTCATCAGCAGTTCTTTCACTGTGGATGTCTTATGCAAAGGTTGGCTGGATACCTGTTGTTTGGCATCAAATGTCATCCATCCTGAAAAATAAATGAAGAAATATTGTCAGTTAAACAGTGGGTGCAGTTATTGATACGTTTTCATTTTAAATTTTTATATATGTTTATATAAAACAGAAGGAAATGTTGTGTTTAAATATCACTTTCTGATTTAATAAAATATTTCATAATAGATGTGTTTTTCTTCATATAGATAAACAATACTTTGGGAAAGTGCTCTACACTGTTTTGTTAAAGCTTTAAATATTAAACTAAACTACAATTATTATTATTTTTTATTGGAATGAATAGCCACACTTCTTTTCCAGCCATTTTCTCCTCTGCACTCTGTACGTTTGTTTGTTTGTAGATGTTGGAGATCGGCCTGTCTTCCAGTGTGGTCCTGTTTCTCTGGCCGTGGCTGGGTGGATGTGCTCTCTTCATCCTCTGGCATGGGAGCTGCCTTGGAGCTCGTCTGCCTGGCTGTGTGTTTCCTGGACGGGGCCGCCTTTTACAGCTGCTTTTTGTATCTCTGCTTCTGTCTCCTTGAACCCCAGTCGGCTTTGGCAGATGGCCGCTCACACTGAGCCTGGTTCTGCTGGAGGTTTCTTCCTGTTAAAAGGGAGTTTTTCCTCTCCACTGTCGCTACAAGCATGCTTAGTGTGAGGGATTGTATTTGAGTCAATGAGTCAATGCAATCAACTGGTTTTCCTTAGATAGAAAACTTTGTATCAATTTGACTGTATGATCTGGTTGAACTGTAAAGTGCCTTGAGATGACATGTGTTGTGAATTTGGCGCTATATAAATAAACTGAATTGAATTGAATTTAATTGAATTGTACGTGTTTCTTGACGTTTTATTTGTTTTCGAACTGCTACAGTTTTATCAGGTTGCTGACCTGATTGTTTTCATTCAGTATATTTGGATAGTAGGATCAATGAATTACTGATGTAAAATATAGGATCTTGTCATTCAGGTCTGTTCTGGTGAGGTGTGGGCTGTTTTTATTGAATCGTGTCAGATTCCAATGGCTTTTAAGACTCAATGTAGAAGTAGTGACATATTTTTTAATAATGAATGCTCCTGCCATTTCTTCTAGATCTCATAATGACCCAAATGAATCAATCTCTGAATGCAAATGACAGCACATCCTCCTTTTTATGCAACTTTTTGCCCCGCAACATTTTTAACCCTTTATAGGCCAAATGACCAATTATAAGTCACTTTCATAACGCTTAATTAAAAAATTGAGTCTCCTCCCCATCTGTCACCGAGATCTTAAAGCACAAGATTTATATCCAGCAATTAAGGAAAAATAATGCTGCGTGGCTGTACATGTTATTATGGCACTGACAAATTAGATGAGCCTTTGTATGATGTGTTACCTATGGTAAATTCAGTTAAAAAGAAAAAGTGAAATGTTAAAGAGTAAAGTTAACAAGTAAAATATGTAAGTGCCTGTTTCAGCATTAATGCTGTAAGGTTATTTAAAAAAAAATCTTCTTATCAAATCACGTTTGTTTTTGTTTTTTTTAATATTAGGGCAAGTGACTGTTTCTTATTATATTGACATCAATGTTTGCCATCCGAATATGAATGCTTTTTAAATGTCACCAAAGTTATAAGGTCTTTTCCTCCAATAACATTTAAATCAAAATGTAGATTTTTAAATTATTTTACTATAAAGGGTAAAGAATCATTATAGCAGTGACATTTATGCCTCTCCAATGTTGACTGTAAAGATTATCTTAGCTAACTGATCACTAGATTATAGTTTTTATGACATTAAGGAGACCAGACCGCTGCAGCTGACCGACCTTTATTTATCCTTTTTTTTTTTTCCTTTTTAATCAGCTACTATGTAGAAGATTGATTTCTTCTTGTTTTTGTAATATGTCTGTTTTGGATGATCCACTTCGATTAGAGTTTTTTTTTATGATGAGCAAAAAACGTTTTAAGGAGTCGTTCACTCCTTGATTTGGTCATCTTCTTCCCACAGGAGCGTGCAATCAAACGTTTCTCAATAATCATATTTTACTATAACTGAGAATAGAGCTAAGGCTCAATATATTGTTTCTGTATTTATAGATAGACCCGGCTGGTTGTCTTTTGACATGTTCAGCAAGGTTGTTAAGTTCAGCTGAAAGGTCAACCCCTCTGCCTCATTTTATGTCACATGAAACAAGAAATCATGGATAGCAAAGACTTCGGTGTAATAATTCAGCATTACATGAGACAATAAAGAAAAAGGGGATTTATTATGTAACATTCTCCAAAATCATGCCTACTTACCAACATCTCTTTTTCAGTGACAGAACATTTTTGGATTAGATTTTTTTTTTATTATTATTCACCTTGGCTGTTGGGGTTGATGCTGAAGTTGAAGTTGGCTGGCAACACCTGGCCAGCCCTCAGGTTATTTCCTCCATGATCCAACATGTTTACAGGCTGTACTATTAATGCTGCGACACAAAACCAAAAGGTAGCTCCACTTCCACTTGCTCCCCACCTGAAGGGCTGCAAAAAGCCAATCTGTCAACGACAACCCGTGATGATTCCATAAAGTATTCAGCTATCAATGCAAGATAAAAAAAAAAAGAGGAATAGCTCCCCCCCTCTTACACAAACAAGGACCAACTTCCTGGTTGGCAGATAGATCAGGTCAATTCAGGAAGATAAAACTTGTTGGTTGAACTCCATGTTGTAAAAGCAGATCCATAAAATCTTCATAAACCAAGCAATAAATCACATGATAACGCTATAAAAATAATTTTTTTTTTTTTAGGAAAATCATGCTGAATCATCTGCTCAAAACAGTTATTTATGGCTCTGGTTAATTTAAAGCACATAAAAAAGACTTTTTTTTCCTTTTGTTTATAAAACAGATTACTGTTCTGTGATGATCTTACCTGTCTTACTCGATCCCACAGCTGCACAGAGAGGCAACTGGGTAAAACATGAGAATGTGGAGCTGAAAAGAGTTGTTGGAACCAGCTCCTCCCCTCAACAGCTCCTATAACTGGGATTTCCCCCTCCTCCCTGCAGGAAAGACTCACCTGTAATTAAAAGGTTGCAACATGCGGTGCTGACGTGAGAAGAGGAACTAGCCCTGACCTGTTTTTCCAAACAAAGCTTTGGAAAATATTGAGATTCTAAGGCATAATTATGAAGTCAACATCATTTAAGCGTATCTCTTGGTCATATAGTTTTGAAAAAAAGAGCACTTTTTTTTATTTTCATTCTTTTTTTGAGCAAAGATTATTTACCTTATCAGAGCGACTTGCTTCCTTACCTCTCAGCTTGAACTTTTATGAGAACTGTATTTCTCTGATTATAGATACAAGTATAGTTTTGTCACAAAGAAAGATAAAAGTTTGTTTTCTCGTCTTTTCATTTTCAAATGATACTAAATCAAAGAGGGCTTCATTTGAGAAAAATGTAGGCCATGTATATATTATATTAACTGTTAGAATGAAGTCCATGTCACTTCTGAATATCATCTTTTTTTATCTGCATTAAATCAGCTTGTAGTCCAGCGACCTTTTGCCAATCAGCCTGTTGGCGACTAGAAGCTGATCTCCCTCAATAATAATGATTTTGCTTGTTTATCCAAACTGCTGTTAGTAACACCTTCACCTGTGAATAAGCTATAAAGTTCATAACCTCTCTGCTTAGGGCAGAACAGGGAGGCCGGGAATGGGGTTTGATTGTATTCTCTGCATCTTTCAATTCTTGCAAGAGTTAAAGAGTAACTAGGTTTGATTTTCACCCGTTGCCATTGTTAGATTAATTCATTGAGGTGATCCGTTATTTTACATTTACAGGCTACACTAAGTATTGACTGTAAAACTTGGTAACTTTGGATAGTTGATTCAAGTTGTTAGGTTCTTTATCTGGAAATAACAAAAAATGATTATTAAAAATATATTTTTTTAACTTTGATTTTCAGTTCTCATGAAGGAATGATGTTTTTTTTTTTGCTGTTGCCCTACAGAGACAGAGGGCCAGTAAAGCTGAATGTTTACTGGTGAAGTCAACAGTGTTTCAATGGTCTCGTTCCTCTCTTACAATGGTACGGTCCCCTGCCTTTATTAATGCTAATGCATATTTGGTTTGACTGTAAATAAGTAATGCCTTAGTTGAAAAGTTTATGAATATAAGACACATCTGCCAATATCTAAGTGGCAGATATTCCTCTGGATAAATAAAGCAGCCAATGATTAAATCTAAATATTTTATGTTGCGTAGATAGAAAGAGAAATGGCTTGTTGTGTCTTTTTGCGTCAAATACAGAGATTCTGGGTAAAACTATTGTTTATTTAAAAAAAAAAAAAAAAAAACATGCCAAGCAATTAACCAAAAGCAAACTTTCAGCTTTACATTTACAAGTCTTCTATAGTATGAATTGTTGCTTTTATTTTCCTTGTTAAAAAAAAGGTTTATACCACAACACACAATTCTTAAAAACTATTTTAGTTTTAATAAATTACAATGAATTTACAAAAAGCATTGTTTTAAAAAACACAAAAAGAGCATTTGTTCTGATTCTTTAAACTCCGAACTTTAAACTGGCCGAGTATATTCAAAAATACTGACTTAAAATGAAGGAAGGAAGAAGGTCCCTGTCTCCAGGCTGTAAAAGGTAAACACTAACACTTTACCTTTATTGTCTTACATGAGACTTTATTGGCTCTATTCAAATAAATGAATAAATACTTTCTAACAATATCTGCTTTAGTTTAAGTTGATCAACTTCTAAGTTTTAGCAGAATTTCATATGAATTCAGTGGGTTAATTTAGTTAATCTGAACTAAAAGGCTCCTATAACTCTGCATTAGGTTTTATTAAACATGTGCTGTTTTTCTTTACTTAAATGTTAAAAAATGATAGTCTTACTGCCCGTTTTTCCCTCAGGTTTGTGTTGCCCACAATGTTTTAATAATGAACATTTAAGCATACTGACCCTGCTGTCTAAAAGCCTAGAGTTTCTCACATCCTCCTGCTCCTAAATACACAAAAACTGTAATAACGCAGTCCAGCAATGACACTTAAAGTAAATCAGACCACATATTCAAAGCCAACAGTAGCTTTAGTGTGTTTCTGCATAAATAAATGGAAAATTCATATCTAGGCTGTAAAACAAATCCAAACAAACACAATTAGTCCGCTGTGTGCCGATATGGTCTAAGCTGCTGCAGAGCTGTCTGGATTCTTCATTCCTCTGGAATGGTGCAGAAAGGACACAAGCAGTGGGTGGTTGTTGTGTTTTTTGTTATTCTTCTCCTCTTTAGCTCCCAGATGGTATCAGAAAACTAGTCATGACCTGAAATCAAGTTGAGAAGCAACAGAACAAGTTTCAGAGTCAACAACAGGATCAGGTTACAATCTGATGAACATTTGACTTATAGCCAGATGAAAAAAAAAAAAAAAGAAGAGAAGAGATGTTGACAAATGTCTGTTTTTGCCAATTTTGGAAATATGTCAAGTAGATGGTAATGCTGGCTGTTGAAAACAAAAAATAAAAAGAAAGGAGATACTAAGCTAAGTAGTTTTTATTGCAAGAAAACTCTAAATCAAGTTTTTTTTTTAAAGGATGTAAATATTAAGTTAAAATATTAAAATATTAAATACTTTAAGAAATAACAAGAATGAAATGATTACCACGTAAAAAAAAAGTTAAAAAAAATCCTAATTTCTAACTTTTACTTTCTTAAGACATACTTCACTTAAAAAAAAGAACCCAATAAGATTTTTACCTAATATATTTCCTTAGCATTCATGTGAGCAAATATGTGAAAGAAAACGCCAACTAACCTGTGATATATTTCGCTCCAATTAGCATCAACATGCTGCCAATGATGTAAAACCCCAGAGGGACGCTGCTGAAGATGCTAGGTTCACCTGTTAGGTGTCAACACAGGGAAAGAAAATAGAGCAATGATTCCTACTGAGACATCAGTCAGTGGTTTATTTACTAATCTAATGATTCTTTACATGGGAAGCAATTAGCAGATGGGATCTACTTTAATTGATTTTGCCGAACAAGCTTTTTTTTTTTTTTCTCTCAGCACGTCCAGGTTCCAAAGTGTACCTCCACGCTGCAGTATACACATTAACCTGCTTTGACTGTGTGTTAATTATCAATCACTCAGTTATAAATCATTGGCAGGGATTCTAAAACAAGGTCTGGGTGTAATTTTCACATCTGAGATATGCTAACAGATTCCATCTTAAAGGTACATGTTAGCATGATTGATGGTAGCTAGTTTTGCTGGACTTATGCTGCTATTCTGCCAAAGAAATACAATTAAATGTATTTATTTATTTATTTATTTTTGTCGTCTTAAAAAATGAGATTGTGTTTGGTTCCTAATTATTTCTGCTCAAATCTAGCTAGTATAGGCAGATGTTTCCTCTTGCTCAATCTACACCTTGAGTGTACTGCTGCCACCTAAAGTGCTGGAGTTAGAAAGTTTTTAGTGGTTTTTTCCGTTTCAAAACCTAAATCAAAAAAATTAAAAATCGAATTAATAGAAAATCAACAGCGTTTGAGTTTTGTTTTGCCATCTAAATGAAAATAAAATACGGTTGTTGTTTTAATATGTAGCGGTACCAGAAATGAAGTAAGTCGCCAAAGAAAAATCATTTACAGTGGTTGAAGACGGCATCAAAACAAACCATTTCTAAACAAAAGGCAATGGCTGCACTTGAACCGTTTTCTGCATTGGTTATCAATTTTTTTGAGAGAGGGAACTTGTGGATTGTAATGGCGGTTGGCAAGAAATTGAAGGCGTACATTATCGCCACCTACTGGTAACTAAAAAAGTTATGTGTTGGGAGTTCAGGTCTTCATTTCCGGTCCTGCCATAAGAACCGTTGAATTAACAACAAAATAAAAGTTTTTCTTTGGTTTAACCATTGCAGTAAAAAAAAAAAAAAAAAATCCCAAAATGTATCCTTTTTGCATTTTTGCAAATGCCGTTTTTCTAATGTCGTTTTAAAAACGGAAAAACAATAAACCTCATGCTTGTTTTGTTTTTTTGTTTTAAAAAAAAAAAAAAAACAAAGAACGAACCATACAAGGATTACAGAAATTAGGAAATTTATCCTGATTATACTCCAGATGTAATTGTTCAGCCCTAAGCTGATCTGGAGGCGATGGCAAAGAAAGTTAAAGGGAATGATGATTATTCTCTGATCTCTACTTAGAGAACATGTTAGATTTGTTTAAATTTTTTACCTATGCATTTATGTTCTCCATGGTCGCCGTTACAAGCCATGAAAATGACAAGAACGCTGTTATCTGCGCCTTTAGACGGCATTGAAACATATGTTCCTCTAAACACAGTTGATATAATGCTACACGCAAAAATAAAGAATAGTCAAAGTAGGGAAGGTCTGTAAACTGTTGATGGGAGAAAGCAGGAACCATCCTTTCACTTCCCAATTTGGAATTTACAATTTTGGGAGCATTCTAGTTCAAATGTATGACTTTGAGGCTGGAAATTAAGATATCAAAGGACAAATGGAACGCACCTTAATTAAAGGCACACCGACTCAGTGCTTTTAATGTTCAGCCTAAAGTACGATGGAGGATCTATAATGCTGTGGGCCTGACTTGCTAAAATTTAGTGATTCATGACTATAAGGTAGAGATGTTAAATCGCAAATTTATCCATGACCCAGAGGGTAAAAGGCCCAGAGGACCAAAGCGGAGATAATTCAAATGATGTCAAAGACCGGCTGATGGTATCAGATTATTAAAACTGTGTAAATTATTTGTTACATAAATACTTTTACGCATATTCCAAATGTTAACATTACCGTTTCCATTAATTGCAGGTGTTGTCGTCTCCCAGTTTTTCGATTTCTCCACTGCTATTTTCCACCTCGCGTACCGAAACTCGCTCTCTACATGGTGTAACACAAACACAGCAAATTAAAAACCAAACAGTTGTTTGGAGCAGGGGTTGGTGAGGGCTCTCTGCACCTTCAGGGTTGATCTGAGGGTCGAACTTCTCCGATGTGACTTCGCTGAGGTCCTCTGGGTTCAGGCTCCACACGCTCACCCCCTCAGCCGCTCCTGCCGCCATTGCTGCTCCGAGAGCCGTGGTCTCAGGCATGGAAGGCTTCACTGCAAATACCAAGGCAGTCTGCAGTGCTTAGCCAGCATATGTTGACAGCAGTTTTAAATTTAAAAATGATTAATTTGTTTGTTATGGATATTGTAAATCCTGTTTTCATGTTTTTCCTATTTTTAATAAAGACAACAAAAAAAAAAAACAGGTCAGCAGTAGTTGGGTAGTACTTTCTGGCCCCTGGTAAAGAAGACGCAGGATTAAATCACATATTACAACTGTACACATTTCCACAGCAGCAGCTCAGTCTGGGTGAATACAGAAGGTCTTCATTTTGGTTTTGCTCGATTCATTAGTAAAAAAAACGCTTTGTGTAACAAGACCTTGTGACACAGAGGTACAATGATAACAGATGAACGACTGGTCAGGTCTGTTAAAACCAATCAAATGCCATTTATTAAGCATTCAGTTCTGATCCGGGAATAGAGATGTACTGATAAAGGCTATCTTAATGCTGATTATTATGACATTATTCCTGCCGATCTCAGATATGTGCAGCCAATTTATTTTTGGTTGATTTTTTTAAGCCACTATTTCTGTTTCTTCCTCAATTATATGATAAAAAGTCCAAAATGATTAAACCAACCAGCAGATTGCTCACACTGAGCCTGGTTCTGCAGGTTACTTCCTGTTCAAAGGGAGTTTTCTTTTCCACTGTAGGGGCATACAACTGTTATTGTGAGGGGCTGCTTTAGAGTCAATGACACAATGAAATGTGTTGCATGGAGCTATAGGATTAAACTAAATTAACAGAAAAAGAACAATCTACTAACAAAGCAAACATTAACAATGGATAGGAAGCTACATTGCACGGGCTTCACATGTCCAAAGGGATTGTTCTAATCTTTAAAATGTAAACAATCCAAAATGCAGTGGAAAAAAATCTTTCGTACAGAAAACAAAAATAAACTGCCTTTAAATTAGTTCAGTTTTAATATTCTGGACCTAAATGTCCAGAATTTGAGGACAAAGGATTCCAAAGTGTATCCCTTTAATCCTTATACTTGTCCTAATTAAAGATGACTGGTTGTAGAGCTATGACTGATTCCAGCCATCATACTTACTTAACTCAAAAAGCAGACTTTACCCTCTTCAACAATCATTAATCTGCACCGATCCACCTCCAAACACTATCAAAGTCTGAAAGCTTTGTTTCCTACACCACACATTCATTCCCTTTGGTGTAAACATGGACATGGACTGTTCTCCCTGCTGCCCTCTGGAAAGGGACTTTGAAGCATCCGATGCAGGTCCAGCAGATTCCACAACAGTTTCTTCTCCACTGCGATTAGATTGCTGAATGTTATGTAAAATGGGTTAAAAAATAAAAAAGTTGAAATGTTGGAACTGTAACTATACTACGGAAGAGGATTAGGGCCACTGAAAAAAAAAGTTCAGTTTAGTATGGGGAAAAAGTCGGAATTCTGAGATTAAAGTCAGAATTCTGAGATTAAAGTCAAAGTTCTGAGATTAAAGTCAGAATTCTGAGATTAAAGTCAGAATTCTGAGATTAAATTCAGAATTCTGAGATTTAAGTCAGAATTCTGAGATTAAAGTCAGAATTCTGAGATTAAAGTCAGAATTCTGAGATTAAATTCAGACTTCTGAGATTAAAGTCAGACTTCTGAGATTAAAGTCAGAATTCTGAGATCAAAGTCAGAATTGTGAGATCAAAGTCAGAGTTCTGAGATGTAAGTCAGACTTCTGAGAAAAAAAGGCAGAATTCTGAGAAAAAAGTCAAGAGTTCTGAGATTAAAGTCAGAATTCTGAGATTAAAGTCAGAATTCTGAGATCAAAGTCAGAATTCGGAGATCATAGTCAGAATTCTGAGATCAAAGTCAGAGTTCTAAGATTAAAGTCAGACTTTTGAGAAAAAAAGTCAGAATTCTTAGATTAAAGTCAGAATTCTGAGAAAAAAGTCAGAATTCTGAGAAAAAAGTCAGAATTCTGACTTTTTTCCCATACTAAACTGAAATAAAATTTAAAAATCAGTTAACTTTTTTTTCCCCAGTGGCCCTAATCCTCCTCCGTACTATACAGGCATATGTTTACATCACTTTTTTTCATCAAAATGTTTTTATCACTGCTGCTTACTTGCACTTAGAGCTGTAAGTAACGAAATTTCTTTTTGTTTACACTTGTTTGATCAAAATGACAAAATAAAATCTGTCTAAGTCTAAACATTTGGAAAAATCCCAGTGAAGCTCCTAGCTTTTGAACCTTCTGATAATTGAACCTGCTTGATCGGCCTCATCAGACTTCTCTCACCGACAGGGATGCAGAGGATGTCTGCCTGCAGCTGCATCAGCAGCTTGTTGGACGTCATTCCTCCATCAACCTGCAGCTGAGTCAGAGGGATGCCGCTGTCCTGATTCATGGCGTCCAGTATCTGCATTTAGACACAGATGAGTGCACCAATTCACCCGTGTTCCAACGTTTGAGATGTTCCTGATTAGACTGACCTCTCGGGTTTGGAAACAGACGGCTTCTAGTGCAGCAAACGCCAAGTGGCTCTTATTAGTAAACTGAGTTAATCCACAAATAATCCTGTAGCAAAGAAACAGAGATTGCAGTTATAAGGACAGCTTCAGCACCACGTTACTGCTGAAAGTAGCTGCTAGTAGTACCCTCTAGCACTGGGCTCCCAGTATGGAGCGTAGAGGCCAGAAAATGCAGGAACAAAGTAACAACCGTAGGACGTGCCAACGGATGCAGCCAACTTCTCTGCAAACAAGAGGCAAACAGCAGAAAAGGTCAAAGCATGGATCCACGTACTGCATACTACTGGACTAGATGGACGGATGACGTACCAAGCTCATCTGATGAGCCGATCAGTCCCAGATTGTCCTGAAGCCAGCGAACCACAGCTCCAGCAATGGCCACAGATCCCTGCAAGGAGAGACCAGAGAATCAGACCCCTTCATGTCAGCACAGCCGGTTTAAAAGCTGGAACTATGTTCCTGATGCGTTGTGTTTGGACTTGAACAAGCTACTTCTGGAAAGAATGGCGTCTGGTTTCAGTGTTTACCTCTTAGAGATAATCCCTCATCACATTAAAATGGTTTTGATGCAATCTTTCATGCAAGCTTCCTCAACTACAGGTTTAGAAACAAGTTTAGAGATCACATACCTCCAGGGCGTAACAGGCTGGTTTGTCTCGTCCCAGTTTGTAAGCGACAGTTGTCAGCAGGCCGTGATCGGACATAACAGGCTGGAAAACGTTACGCGTCACTGCAGGCTGATATATAATGTGCTGATGTAGATTTATCTTTTATTTGAGACACAAGTTAAATACCTTTGATCCAGTGTTTCTCAACAGAAAGCAGCCAGTCCCATACCTGAAAATGACATGTTCGTCAGGATTTCTAAAGAAAAGAAAAATCAAAACAGAACTGCTAATGAAACCTCGTACGTGTTCTTTGCTTGTCCGTCTTGAAAACACATCTGACCAACTAGAGCTGCCGACTGATCCCCGAGGCACTGTTAAATAAAACAAAAACATAAAACACAAACACTCCAACTGTTGTCTCTAATGTAGCATGAAAACAAATCTATCACAAAAAAAATGACTTACCCCTGAGATGGGAATACCTGACAAGGCCCCAGATTTCTGTAAGAAAAAATAAGCATCCATAAGATTTTAAATTTAGTTTTTTTCTTTTAAGCCAATTTAAGTTTTAATTCAAATATGTATTTAAATTTCAATGTAAAAAAATTTGTTTTTAAGCAAAATAAATTTTTCTTCTAAAAATATCCAAAACTTATCTGGTTTTAACAGATAATCTAAGAAAGTTGATAATAAAATTTTAACAGATTTAAAGCCCTCTCCTGATATTACAAAAAACCAAACACAAAACCAAATCTAAAACACCAGTAACAGTTTAGCTTGGGGTAACAGACGAAACCTCATTATTTGACTGAATGAAGCCAAATAATGAAAAAAGATAGAGGGGGTGAAACCTGTAGGATCTAGAGTCTTCACTCCAAAGTGCAATAAGGTTTAGATGTTTAAAGACAGAACGTGATGCGTGAAAAGAACACAGCGCCAAAAAGGGAGTGAAGAGATGGAGTCATGTTGACTGGGAAGCTTGGAGGTGAGAGAGACAACCAGCAGAGCAGCATGCCACCACAGAAGCAGAAACGGACAGCCGCCATCCACTGAATTTCCAATCCAATGCATCCCAAAGAGGCCCAGTAATGTGCTATGGCTTTATGAATTTCTATGCTAGGAGCTCATTGTGGCAGCAAACCAAAACTTTCTGATTAATTAGCTCACCTAGTTAGCTCCTCGTAATTTATTCCTCAGTTTAAAACTTTTTTTTAAATCCGCTTGTTAGTAAACCTGCGATGGACTGGCGAGCTGTCCAGGGAGTTCCCCACCTCTCGCCCGAGTATAGCTGAGTACAGCACCCCTCACGACCCAGCTTGGGATAAGCGGGACAGAAAATGGATGGATGGGTTAGTAAACTTGCATATCTACCATAACAAGAGGGCGTCACTATGTTGCACATATTCTCAATAAGTAGAAGAGGAAATAATTCCCCCAGCGGAGGTGAAAAACACAAACGGGGAGATAAGGATAGAGTAGCGCTCTGAATACGAAAAAGGCTGGCACGCTGAGAAATGAGGGATCACATACTGCCAGCAGATGGCGATGGCGCACATGTATGACTGCTGTAGAGATACTGGTTTTTAATGCTCTTTTAATGCTCTTAGAAATAATCTTAATGCCATCAACAAGTACCCATGACTTAAATATATATATATATATATATATATATATATATATATATATATATATATATATATATATATATATATATATATATATATATATACATACACATACATATAAACACGGCAAGATTTTTCCCACTCTCTAGCCTTTTCTCCGCCTCAAGCTTCTTTTCCAAAGCCATTTTAATGCGACGATTATCAAACTTTTAATGATTTTTAATGACCCGCTAAAACCCTGTGGTCATAGGCTGAATGAAATTCATGGGATGCGTCCTCCGAAGGCCAGATTAGTAGGCCGATTACGTCATAGCGCAGTGCCGATGCCTGTTCGGACTGGAAGACTTCTCGTTATGCGGCCGACAAATGCAGCCTTCTTTTCACCCGATTTGAAGGACGGGTCAGGTGTATCCTACATAGCCTTGGGTATCCCAGGATTCATTGCGAGTCCGAGCAAGCCGGCTGCTACATGCTCAAAGGAAAAGACAACACCAATTAACAAAACATAATGTAAATAAATAAAATATAAAAATAAGTTTTAAGAAGCGATTTAAAATGATCCAGGCTGTGGGCAGATTTAATTTCAAGAGGTAAATGGTTCCACAGAATTGGAGCAACAACAGAGAAAGCCCGATCTCCTTTCCTCTTAAGTCGAGTCCGAGGAACTGTCAGTAATAGTCGATTATTTGAACATAGACTTCTAGAAACAGACTGGAATTTTAAAAGGTCTCTAAGATAAGGAGGAGCTAATCCATCTAAGATTCTATAAGCTAATAAAAGAATCTTAAAATCTATTCGGTAAAAGACAGGCAGCCAATGTACAGAGGCCAGTATAGGCCTTATATGGTCACACTTCCTGGTTCCAGTAAGAAGCCGAGCTGCTGCGTTCTGGATCAATTGAAGTCGCTGTATCTTTGATCTATCCAGGCCTCTATATAATGAATTGCAATAAACCAACTGGGATGTAATGAAAGCACGGATAAGTCCTTCAAAGTCTTTAAAACAAAAATAGGATTGAATTTTTGCTAAAATCCGCAGGTGATAAAAACTTGATCTAACAACAGAGCTAACTTGTTTATCTAGCTTTAAACAGCTGTCAAAAGTAAAACCAAGATTCCTAGCAGAGGTCTGACAAAACCGAGCCAAAGAACAAATAATCAAATCTGGAATTGTGAGTAGATTGTCACAAAAGTTGTGAAAATAGCTGATCTAGTTCAACATATATTGGTAATCTTCATCATAATATAACAGACAGACAAGCTGAACATATTTAGGATAGAGGAATGGTTTCAAACATCCAAGGTTTCCATCCAAAGCAAACACTTTCAGATCTATGAATTATTTATTATGCACAGATCAATAAAATCTTCATTGCTCCAACAAAAGCAAAGAACAAACATTTTTTTCTTTCTACCTTGGAAATTTTGTCTTCATTTCTAAGAATTTGCCCCTTGGTCACTGCTGATCAGGGGTCAATGTAGAAAGTTGTGCACTTTTGTCCACAACTTTCTTTCCGCCGTCATCGTAGGTCAATCTAAATGCAAAGCGGTCCCATACAGCAGACCTATAAATTGCTGCAGGCGCGTCTTCCAACTCCTGTTCTTTCCCACTCGCCATACCCACACAATTCTCCACAACAACTGATTTTTTTCTGCTACAAGCTGCTTCGCTTCTTCTTCTTCTTGTTTACTCGTGGTGGTTGGCTTTGGTCGCAGTACCGCCACCTTCTGCTCTGGAGTGTAAACGCTTCGCCTATGAAAAAAAGGAGCCGCGCATGAACCGAACGCAACACACGCGAACCGAACCGAGACAGTCAAACCGAACGGTTCCATCCCTACTAGAAACTGCCAAAAAAATGCTCCAAGCCTTGGCCAGCTGCCCTAAGAGGTACACGAGAGACAACTCAACCAGCAAAAGTGTACGCTCATGGGGCAATAGTAGAACAACCCCACCAAGGCTAGAAACTGAACAGTACTGGAAAGGCATATGGGAGAAGGAGGCAGCACACAACAGTGATGCACAGTGGTGGCTCTGAACATAATCCAGTCACCATCACAGTGGCAGACATCCAAGGAAGAATCTCAGGTATTTACATAGCAATACCAAGTGACTGCAACATCAAGAAAAAGGAACATGAGAAACTAGAGGAATACCAGGGCTCAGAGAAGAGCTAGAAAAAACTGGAAGGTCAAGGTGCCCGGGTTAATTGGTGCACTCGGGGCAGTGACCCCCAAAACTTAAGGAGTGGTTACAGCAGATCCCTGGAAATAAATCAGACATCTCGATCCAGAAAAGTGCAGTTCTAGGAACAGCAAAGATACTGCGCAGAACCCTCAAGCTCCCAGGACTCTGGTAGAGGACCGAGCTATATATATATGTATGTATGTATATATATGTATATATATATATATATATATATATATATATATATATATATATATATATATATATATATATATGTGTGTGTGTGTGTGTGTGTGTGTATTGTTATAGATATTGCAACATCCGTCCATCCATCCATTTCCTTATATACAAAAAAGTTTGAGCATTCATGGTTCCAGTAGTTTCTCTCTGGTTTAAGCACAGGGCAGCCGTTACACTCCTTCAGTCAGCAGGCGCCACTCGGCATTACTTCTCTTACAGGTAGCAGCAAGGCATGTGGAACGATCATGCCACCTGCTGGACGGCGGGAACATTACATCACCAAAAAATAGGGATTTTAGGCTTAAGTTCTCAATTAATAAGATTCAACAAACTGAAATTAAATTATTAATTTTAAATCCATTCTTTTACATTCACTTTGATTCATTTCCATAATATAACAAGGTTATTAGGTTTCCATAATATAACAAGCAAACAAGACTTTTTTTTTTTATATCTTAGGACTTAGACTTGATTTAATTCAACAATTGTGGTTTACTGTGTTAAAGTAAAATGCAAGTTCAGAGCCAAACCAACTTGTAGCTAATATGGCTTCATTTCTTAATATAAATACAGGCTGACATAAAACAATGAATATGAAATATATTTATAGAAATTGGTATTTTGATTTTGTAAGACTTTTGTCTTATAAGTCTTTGGTAGGTTTTGGATGACATAGAACCTTTGATCCCACTTATGTTTAAGTTAAATTAATAATATCCTTTTCTAGGCTTGGAGATGCATTTATTTTGGGAACGTTGTATCTATATGCTGGTGATGGAATAGCAAAACCATTTACTTTATGGGGTGAGTAGAATAATGATGATGAGTTATAACTTACCCAGCAAGAACTTATTTTCTACCAGTGAGAAAAGAGAGAGACAATGGCACACAAAAATGCCTAAAGGAATTTCTGGGTCAACCTTCATGCACTTAAACAGCCTAAAAACACTCTACAATACATGTTAAAACAAAAGAAATGTTTTGTTATATTTTTTCACACTAGCATCAAAATTAGGATCAAATTATAGGAATAAAGTAGCGTCTCCAAGCTTACCATTAGACCATATATTTCTGAGGAGCTCCTCACTCTGGGCAAGATCTCCATGGGAATACCAAAATATCTAGAAAAGAGGTGAAGAAAGCAACATTGTTCAATCTATATTAGGACAAGGATTCTGAGGTACCCTTTTCCTGAAGCTAAAAAAGCTTAGCTCTAGTCAGCAGCTGCTCATTTCCCTCATAAAACGTGTCTTTGGTATTTTCCTAGGTGTCACATGTCTTTCATTTTCTCCTTGAAATATGTACAAGATGCCCCTGGTTTCTATGCTTTGTGCACATTTTCATGCCTTTTCTTAGATTTCCCTCTCTGTCTTTCCTCTCATCACCCATCTGGCAGCTAATGACTTTAAAAACAGTCAAACATTTTCAACATGTATACTAAAGAGTTGCTATTCCTTTTCTGCACATATTTTTTTTTTCTTTTTTACAATATGTCAAGACACATGCTTACAATGTAAAACAATCAGGTGTTTTATGTTCATTTCATGGTTTATCTACTTAACATGATGAAATCTCAAACCTTGTCTAAAAACATTTTTTTTTATAAATCTATAATCAAACTTAGTAAGAGCGAGTCTTAATATAATGAAAAAAAATGCATAGTAAGACAAAGTTAATCTAATAATGTAATGTCTACAGCAAAGGCGTCATATTCCAAAAATAATGTCAGGTAAATGAATTTAAACTAACTTTACAGGAATTAATTCATAATAGTAAGAGATTAACATTGTAACACTGTGAAAAAATAAAAGCATTAAAGCTGCAGTCTGTAACATTGAGAAGAGAGCAGACTTCGACTGAAAATTTGAAGAAAAACAGGTTTCACGCCACTCCCCCACCCTCTCTGCTTCACTCATGCCCCACCTCCAAGCTCCACCCATCTCACAGCATCTGTGCGGCTACCGCATGCGACCAGAAGCGTCCAAGAAGCGTACGGGGCATGGAGTGTGAACCGGTAAGAGCGAGAACACTCACCTCCAAGCAGCTAGATATAAGATGCTGGTTATACCGAAGTTTGCCGTGTAAGCAGTTGTCGGCAGGGGCAGTAAGGGCAGTTTCTCTTTCGCTGGTGGCTGTCGCTCCGCCATGACTTCCATGCCCGTCCTCCTGACTGCAGCAGCCGTGCGGCAGCGACAGGTTAAGCGGTGAGAGGGAGGGGGCGGGATTCAGCGTGTGTGAGCTGTGATTGACACTCCATCAGACGCTCCTCTGGCTGTGATTGGTTGTTTTGTCTCGTCCCGAAATATTCTTTCCAGATTGAAATACAGGCAGTATGCGGGACCAATTGAAGCAGTTTTTTTCACAGGTTACATATCACATGTACTGCTGTCTGGGCATAGGGACAGTTTTAGCCAATATGACAAAAAAGTGATTTTTAAAAACTTACAGACTTCAGCTTTAAGATAAAAAAATTGCTACAATAAAAAATGGTGTTGCAGTATAAGAATAAAGTCTTAATATTACAAAAAAGAAAAGTTGTAAAATAAGTACATCGTAGCAGTGAAAGATTAACCAGTGAAAGTCTTATGACAATAAAGTCCTAACTAGGGCTGCAAATCTATTATCAATTAATAACCGGATATCAAAAGGTTCCTTAAGGAGGACTTTTGAAGAAATTAAACCAGGAGAAACTGAAACTTTTCCAGTTGAGGGGTTCTAGATGGAGCATTTTGACACACATTTTTCCTTTTTTTTATCTTAAATGCAAAATGTTCATATATATTTTTTACAATCTTGGTATAATTACTGCTCTAAGTGGGTTGCTTTGTCAGATAAAGGCATGTTTTAGAGACTCTACATTCTAGTTGACGATTAATCGATTACTGGATTAATTGATGATTATTTCAATAATCGATTAGCCATGAATAACTCTTTCAGCCCTAGTCCTAACTCTATAGGATTCAAGCAGAGTCCTACTGTTATATAACCAACAAAGAGCATTCTTCCTCCTTCTGTGTTCAAATACTGGTTTCAGGCTTGGGCTGCAGTTTGGTTGAGCCACAAAACTTTTTTCCACTTAAAACAACTTTTGTCTCATAATACAGCAACTTTACTTTTATAATATTATCCAAGTAATCTTATCTTTTTTTTATATATATTGTGACTTTATTTCTTTTAATATTAAGAATTATTCTCAAAATAGAAAGAAAAAAAGGTCTTATTCTGGCCGTAATGCTACGTTCACACCAAACGCAACTGAAGCAGCTACTGATGCATCTGAACAGATGAAGCTTCTGAGCATCTGAGCTGCGTGACACAGTTCACAAGGAGCAGCTGTTTGTACTAAATAATGAAAAATAAAAAAAATCTACTTCCAGCACCACGAACAGTATTGGGAAACCCCCAAAAGGCGACCAGCTGAGAGGCAGCTGTTGCTGACAGCACACCGCTGATGCACGGGGGTTTGTGCTTCTCCGACAGCAAGATAATATTTGGCGGCGGGATCGTAATCTTGAATAACTGAAAGCACAGTTAATCAAGATGTGGACTCACTTAATATGTTAAAACTACTTTTTACCAGCTGATTACAGCAAATATAGCAGAGCCACTCTCTGCAATTGAAAACGGAAGCACCGGAAGCATTAGATGCATCTGGACACACTTTATTGGACGCGCTTCAGGAGCAACAAAGATGCTTTTAAGGTGCGTCTGACCTTTATGTGTACAAGCCTCAAAAATGAAGCAGCAGGCGCTTTTTGCTGCTCAAAGCCCGTTAGGTGTGAACATAGCATTATACTCCATAAAAGGTTAGTCATTTTCAACAGGAAGGTGTTAAAATGCTAAATGGGTCAAGGTCTTATCTAGGGCTGAACAATTAATCGCATTTTCAATATAATCGCAATTGAAAAAAATGCAATTTTTGGCTATGTAACAATTAGTGAATCAGACGCGTTTTTTAGGTGTCAGTAAAATGTTTAAAGTGGATTTGCCTCCACATGGAAGGGAAGACAGTTGCAGCAGTGAGATAATCTAATTTTATTACTTGTTTTAGAGTTTATATATTCATACATAGCACTAAGTACCAGTTAATCAGTTTAATACATAGACTGGTTTGTTGGTTGCACTTTGGACTTCATGTTCAACAAGGACTGATGTCCAAATCAGTTAAAAGCTGTTCTCTTGAATAATATTCTGATTAATAAAACATTAAAAGTTCTTGATTTAAATAGTCCTTGTTTACAATTGTCTTTATTTAGAGGCCATTTTGTTGCTTGTGGTTATGTAGAGAAAAGTTTAATTAAATAAATTTTGGTTGAAATATATCGTAGGCAGATCGCGACCATTAATTAGGACACAGCGTGTCTCTTAGCACCTAATCTGCACAGCGATGAAACAGATTGATTTGTTTTTTGTATATGTTTAAAAAAAGACATGATCAATTAAACTGGGGGAAAAAAAATGCATTAAATCGCAATATAAAGAAAAAAAATTGCAATTAGATTATTTTCCAAAATCGTTCAGCCCTAGTCTTATCATCTTCATTGTATCTTACCGTAAATTCTCTAATATTGGCCTGTATTCCATTAGCGGCCAGGTCTCTAATAATGGCCTGTCTGGCTGTCGGCGGAGGTAAATAGTGGCCAGACTCTTATAAAGGCCGGGGCTATAATTAGAACCAACGATGTTCCTGGGCAGTCCTCAACAACTTGTGATAGTAACATACAAGTACCACGGGGGGGCAAAGTTTGCTAACGAATCGAAGCCATTAACATGAGAAGTCCCATCCTTACACAGACATCATAGTTGTCTTATACAGTCGTTTTGATCTGAAAGACAAATGTGATTACCGGTAGGTCTGGTAACCAGGCAGCGTTAAAATTACAGATTTTCGTTGGTCTTCGTTGTTCTAAATTTACCTTGAAATATATATTACTGGTTGCCTACTTCTACTTAGCCTGCCTCAAATTAAATTTCGCTGTGATGGCAGAACAGTTTCCATTAATTTTTTTTAAAACTTTGTTTCGTAAGTCAGTTTGCCCAAGATTCCACTCTGTGTCTTTTTTTTTTTTTTGTATTGCCGTTCAGAAAAATTGCAGCTGCTGGAAGGTCTCTGATTAATGTTCTGTATACCATTATGGTAACTGTACTTTTTCAATAAATGAACCTAGTATTTTATAGATTCAAAGAGACACAAAATCTGTTTTTTATTCATTCCACTGGCAGTCTGTTTTGATCAAATAGAAATAGAGGCCTGCCTCTTATTCTGGCCTCCTTCCCATTATGGCCTGGACCAAGATGCACCTCAGTGAAATAAAAGCCCCGGCCTATATTAGAGGATTTACGGTATATCCACTATATGTAGATTTAAAATGACATTAACCCAAGATTATGACAGCTCAGCAAGCGACTAAGGGAATTTAAACTTTACAGGGTAAAAATAACTTATTTTGACATCAAAGTCTGCAGAAAATGTTCGTTTTTCACACCATAAATGTAAACAAATAAACCCTTCTTCAAAACAAATATCTAAACTGATAAATGAGTCCAGAAGCCATACTTGCAGAGCTCTGGGTCCCAGTCCATTGTGTGAATATTAAACAGCATGGTTCTGCTGGCATTAGTCACATCGGTGCAGTGGACGCCTCCTGACTTCCCCCCTGTCAGACACTAAGAGGAGGAAGACATCAAAAATCCATTTTATATTTTTCACTAAGATCTAGAGAAAAGCAACAATGCAGGAACTCTTGGTGCACCCAAATGAGCCAGGAGTCAACGGTGCCGAACATGGCGCGATGGGACACCACGGCCTGGTGGACCTGCTCCACGTTGTCCATCAGCCAGCGAAGCTTCACGGCGCTAAAATAAGTGCTGATTGGTAGACCCGTTTTATGCTGGAGAGGAGACAGTTCCCATCAGTTCATACCAAGGAAAAAAAAAACAAAACAAATGAAGGATTGAAAGAATTATGACTCAGTCTTACTCGTAAATGATTCTTATTTCTTCCAGGAGTTTTATTAATGAGACGCTCAACCGTTGACTGAGTTCGCAGGTCCAGCCACACTGAAGGACAGCAAAGCTATTGTTTGGAATATGAACTTAAAGATGAATTATATCATTAAAAGATATGAAGGTTACATTCTGCTGCAAAATGCTTTTTATGCAAACAGTGAAATCCAGGTCTGGCATCATGCTGCTGAAAGTTTTTTCTTCTAGAAGTTTATTTCATTCAAATAAACTTCTAGAAGAACGTATTTGAAATAAAGAATCTTAAAGGGATGAGAGCGACATATTAATTATTCTATCACTTCTATACATCTAAACAGATGAAGTTAACTGTCTTCCATTGGTTTAAATAGAATGCTGAACATCCTGCAGCCACAGAGTGAACATCTGTACCGATGGCGTTATAGAGAGGCTCTCCAGTCTCCTTATCCCATACCAGCGTGGTCTCCCTCTGGTTGGTCACTCCGATAGCTACAGGAAATGAAAACAGCTGCAATGATTTCCATGGTTAAAAAACAGATTCTGAAAGATATTTAGAAACAAGACTGAACCGTTCAACACAATTCAGATGTTTATGAGACATTGCCATAGAACATGGATCAGGAGATTCTAAATGACTCTTGGTTTCTAAAAAAAAAAAAAAATTTAGGAATTTATGTGTGTTTTACATTGTTGATTCTGTAAAATGTTCCTTCCCTTTTTATCTACAGCCCCTCTTCAACCTTCGCCTGACCCATGCAGTTCCAGTGATGTGGAAGACCTTCTGTCTCATTCCAATACCAAAGAAGACTCAGCCAACAGTCCTCTGTGACTATAGACCTGTTGCCATGACATCCCACATCATGAAGGTTCTAGACAGACTTCTGTTAGTTACGTATCACAACCCCCTGCAGTTTGATTTTCCCTTTGGAGTTGGAGCTGATGATGCCATCAAACACCTGCTTCAACCAACCCACTGTCATCCAGACAAGGCAGAAAACACTGTGAGGATCATGTTCTTTGATTTCACCAGAACATTTAATAACATTCAGCCTGACTTACTAAACTCCAGAAGACTTACTAAACTTCAGGGCTGAGATTAACACTCGCAAAATACGACTAAATGTTTTATTTGGTGCGTTAATCCCAGACAGCCAGTAAATGTTTGGAGCCTCTGTCAGATCCTTTTATCTTTTATTTTGAGAGTCTCTCCTCTGTCCCTTTGTTCATCTGCTGTCTGCTCCTCACGCTCCAACTACATCCAGAGAGAACAATCAGTGATTGAACAACTACTCCACGAAGCAGCCTGTGGCAGTATACAGTTGGAGCCACCAAGCCTTCTAACAGACAACGTGCCGATAAGGAGATGGACGAGCAAGGATCTAAAGCCCCCAGGAAGAAGAGAAAGTTTACTGGAAAATGACAAAATTGCAAAATAGCTATCCTCTTATCACTTTGCATAGGTCAGAGATAGAAAGGGTTCAATCTTTTAAATATTTAGGAACTTTAATTGATGAAAGTTTGAATTTTAAACCTCATGTTGAACAATTGATTAAAAAACTCAGACTGAAAATTGGCTTTGTTGTTTCTCTTTTAACTCGAAGAAGAGACTGGTAGCTGCAACGTTTTTACCCATTCTGGACTATGGTGACCCAATCTATATCAATGCATCAAGTTCTAAAAATTTTAGACTCAGTTTACCATGCCTCCCTACAATTTATCACAAATTGTAAGCCTCGCACACACCACTATGAACTTTACATACGTGTGGGCTGGCCAGCATTAGAGACTCGTAGACTCATTCACTGGTATATGATCATTTATAAGGGTATTCTGCGTCTGCTCCCCTCATACCTCTGTGAGTACATTCAAACAAGAGCGGCTGGACTGTATTCTCTACGTTCTCAAGGGTCTTTGCTTCTGTCTGTACCTAGTGTCCGCACTGAAGCTGGAAAGACAGCTTTTCAGTACTCTGCCCCCACAGCATGGAACAATCTTCAGAAAGACTGGAAGTTGAAGGATTTGATTCCAATCGGACATTTTAAACGATTGCTCAAAGGTTTGGAAATGAGATCTATGGTTTGTAACTGTTTTATGAATTTCTAATTATAGATAGATGTAATTGTAAACTGTAATGTAATTTTTGTAATGTAATCTTTTGCCGCTGTCTTGGCCAGGACTCCCTTGAAAAAGAGTTTGTTAATCTCAATGGGACTTTTCCTGGTTAAATAAAGGAATAATAATAATAAACAATTCAAAAACACAGCCTGGCTACATCAACACACACACACAAAGATGAACATACTGCTAGCATGTGGATGTTTCATGAATCAATGCATTTTTAAGAGCGTCCGCTGATCCCTGTGTTTATTGTTGTACCTTTAATGTTGGAGACATCAATGTTGAGCTGGGTCAGTTTTTCACATGTGCGCTCCATGCACTCGTAGACGGACTGGAGTATTTCTTTGGGGTCTTCCTCCACCCATCTAAACACCACATTAAAGGGTAGGAAGGAAAAATAGGTAATAAAGTCTAAACAAACAGTTTTTATGGATAACATCAAGAAGCAGGTGAAACAGATCTCTTACCCTTCCTTTGGGAAACTCTGTTTTATTTCCACCTGATGGTGACTGAGGAGCTCCGCAGTTTTGGAATTAAAAACCTAAAAATGAAATAGCAAAAGAGCCTCTTTATAATGAGTTGTGTTCCCTTTACAGCTGTTTTTTTTAATTACGGTGACCAGACGTCCCCGATTTCCAGGGACGGTCCCCATTTTAGACCACCTGTCCCCGGAAATGTCCCCGATTTTACTGCTTTATGATTGATGGGCGAAATGTTGCGTTGTAGACTGTTACAGCAGCTGATGGGAAGCTGCCCATGGTGTGTTATTTGGTTCATTTGATTTAGATTGAACTGATCATTGTGATAAATGTTTGGTTCGTCACAAGGTAATATAACAACACAACACCAGGGGCGTGTAGGTGGCGCAGTGGTTAGCCTGCACGACGCATGTATGGAGGGCTTAGTCCTTGATGCGGGTGAGCCGGGTTCGAATCTGGCTTGACGGTCCTTTCCCGCATGTCTCTTCCTCTCTCTCATACCGCCAACAAAGTTTTAGAAGGGACTGTTTAGAATAGTGGAAAACTGATAGAAGAGGAGAGAGGAAGAAGTTAGTTGGTAAAAATGATCGAAAAAAGATTGAATGAGAGCCGAGAAACATCAAGTTAAAAAAGTAAAGCAGAGAGCAAGAGTCAGAGGAGGGCTGGAAAGAAAATTACCTCAGTAACCAGCTGGACACCTAATTAGCTTGTCCAGAAATGAAATAAGTTAACAAATGCCTGAAGTTCTGAAAGTAGTGGAGCTTTACATACATCCCATTAGTGGGAAAAATGTATCTGCCTTTTTAAGATGCACAGGGCACTGATGTAGACAGTTTCTATTTTCCTCATGTCACTCTCGCCTTAGGGGGACGTCAGTGCTCTCTAGGCTCCACAAACTTGGAAAGCGACTTTAACAACCCTTGACCCCTCCAGTCCCACCCCCACATATTTGCCCCAATCCAAAGACACATCTATTCATTCTATTAATCTTATGAAATAGTAATAGTCTAGAGTGGCACATTCCTGGCTTTTACAATTGATTTCTGTTGCTTAAATAGTAATACATATGTAAATGAGAGACTTCAGGTCTCAGTTTCCTAAACTTAGCCTTAAAGAAATGTATCTCTATTTATCCACGAGTCGGAAATGTCCCCAGATTTGATTTCAGAAATCTGGTCACCTTATTTTTAATACATCTTTTTATATATATATATATATATATATATATATATATCAAATGTCATATGTTGATGCACTGTATACACTATATATCCCATGCACCTTTTTCTTCCTTTGGCACACTCTGCTCTTTGACTATTTCAGCTGATGTAACAAGTTTCTCCACTGTGAGATCAATAAAGTCATTCAATCAATGAAATAATAGAAAATATAGGTAATAATGACTTGAGAGTCCAGAAGACGTCATAAGGCGGCCGAGCAGATCTGATACCTACACTGGAGCAATAGCAGGCGGACAAGAGTGTGGCAAATTTAACAGAACCATTGAATTATAGCAGAAAATTCATTGTGCCAACACCCCCATGTTTTTTGTTTTGTTTTTTTTACGCTGGAATTTATACCCAGGAGTGGCATCATAAACAATGATGATTATACAAACAAGCAGAGTTATTATTACTTTACAATGTAAGTGGTGGCATGACATTAGTGGTAGAGGTTCTCCTACATATGAACCAATTTTAATTGGAAGAATTAGCCTCCAATCTTTGGGAGATTCTCATGAACCCTTTTAATAACAACTGTCCATGCTTCCTATACCGGATCATATGTCCAATCAGATCAAAGGATGTGTTGTAACCAGTTCCAGCTTTTTTTAAGTAAGCTGGTCTCGGATGGAGAAAGGGTGGATATTCAATAAATCTGTTTATAAAAATGGATTAAACCACTGTGATTATTAATAGATCATTATCAACCAAATCCTAGGCCCATTTCTCTAGATATTTTTACAATGGAAATGATTGTGCTCACCACATTGTGTGTTTTTATGTATGAGTAACTGAGATTAAAACTCTGTTTTAGCTTTGTTTTTTATTGTTCCTTTTATTTTTGTCCATTTCAGTTTTTATCAGACCTACTCTGGCTATCTCTGGCACAAAAAAATGAAACATAAACACCGAATGATGTATGAATCTGTTCAGTTTTTGTTCAGTCAAGGGCATCGCCAACACTCTGAGTAACTCCCCCTCGGAGCTACGTCTGTCGGTCTTACCAGAAACCGAGTAGAGCTTGTTCCCTGGTCGATGGCAGCAACCAACGGGCCAAGCGTTATGCGATGAGAGGACGCGGCCATGGAGCTGTTCATGGGGTGAAAACCCGATCAGGAGCACTGGTTCAGCTAAAGATGGGGCGTGACGGTCCAGCGAGCAATTAGCCGCAGTTTGATGACGCACGTGCCCAGCAGGCCCTCAGAAATGACGCAGTAATTACGCTGTTCACACTTTTTTTTCTATTTTATTAACAAAATAAAGTAAATACAGATATATTAAATAGACAAATATTATGTTTTATTTATATAATATAAATAAAATATAAGAACACAAGTGACTCAACAGACTAAGTCAGAAGGGAAGACAAAAATACAAAAATGGCGTTTACTCGACATGCGAGCACAAGTCCAAATTTTATTTATAAAGCGTTTTTAAACACATGGCTAAACGTTTTCTAGAAGATAAAAACTAAAACCATGTGAATTTTGAAAAAATTGAACAAAAGATTGATAGAAACTGATTTAAAAAAATGAAAGAAATCTCAAGATAGAAACGATAAAATGGAATTAACTTGTTTGCCTGCGGCCATTAAATATTTAAAAAAGAATCCCCATCAAGATGAAACATGGACACTGTTTCTAATGCTTCCATTTATGTGTTTACTACGGTGTTTTGAATTCATGTTAATCTGTGTCTAAAGACATTTAAATTAGTGGAAAAAATTGTAGGGGGGAATATATATAAAAAAATTAATTTTATCAACAAAAAGAAGCTTTCTCTCTCCGTTTTTTCCTAAGAAGAGATCGCAAACTCTTTTAATCACACTTCATAATGTATATGTATTAAATATGCATGAGACATGACAACAGATTTTGACAGAAATTGTAATCTTACTCAAATCAGAGATGTTGTTTAGGGTTACCATCCAGGTACATATCTCATTGGAATGGACCTGAATCACTGTTAAAGAAGTATTTTATACAACTCCAGTATCCCATATCGTCACATCATTGCATCGTACATGTGTGTAAATGAGGAAACACCACTCACTCCAGCCATATCAAAGTTTTACAGTGTCCCAGATAAAAGTACAGAGAACTCACTGTTAAGAAAGATCCACTATGGCTGTGGCCCAATTTTATTCCCAAATCTCTGTTATGTTCATAATAAACATACTTGCATATCTTGAAAGAAGAACTGTCCCTATCATATAAACTGCTTGGGAAAACATTTTAAACACAAAGACATCAGTTTAGACACAAATAACAAGTATAAGAATTTGCTAAAGGCAAAACGTAAAATGAAAGAAATTGCTATTACAAAATAAATATATCTAAAAAGAAACCCAAGCTATTATTTTATTATCATTGTTGTTATAAGAACTTCATTCAATTTAGAAATAGATGAAACACTAAGAAATGTGAACCAAAAACTTTCTTAAGAAAATTTTAATTGTGTTTCCTCTGTAAACGACACCCAATATATACAAATAAGCAAATTTGTAGACATCTGGATTTCTATCAGAGGTTAACATCTGCCCCCAAACCTTCAAAATCAATAAAATATTGAATTTTGGTGGCCAATTAGAACGGTGAACAGTGATCTTGAAAATGTTGCTATGTTATTTGCTCTGCTGTTAAGGCCAATGTTTTGCTGTATGGCCAAGTGTATCATCCTACTTTACGGAATAATCTAAACCAGGGGTCACCAAAATGGTACCCGCGGGCACCGAGGGGTCCTCAAGGACCACATGGAGTGCCCTTAGAGTCTTCTGAAAATAGAACGACTCAACAGTCAGCTATGTTTGCAATTTCACTGTATTCTGTTGCTCTTCTTTTTTTAATTGGGTTATAGAACATTTCATCATTTAATCATATATGGCATTTAAGCATGTATAGAGATTTCAAAATGAAAATGTCTAAAAGAAAGGGGAACGAGGGACCTACCCGCTCCAGCCGGTGAACAATACCTCCTTAACGACCGACCCTTAACAATCATAGACAGGTTTCAGGTATTACAGGCTAAAGATGGAACTAAACGACCCATTCATCGGTTACCATTTGCATGTTTCCAAGCAATACAAGGCCTTGTCCATATAAGACTCAAACTCACTGCGGATCCAGACATTTGAATTGAGAAAGCTTCCTGGAGAGGTTGCGAAACGTCTTAAAATCTTGAAAACCAAGTCCAGTGGATATTTTTTGAATTTTTAAGGAATGTCTAAAAGAAAATTATAAATTTAAGAAACTATAAAGATATGTTTATGATGTATGAATTTTAGGAGAACGCTGACCCTTGCAATTCATAGGTCAGTATTGGTAGCCCTTCCTGTGACTCAGTACCCCTGAAATAGCCCTCAACTGTAAAAAGGTTGGTGACCGCTGATCTAAACAATGATTTCATCTTCAACTGAAGATCAATGTGGTAAGATAAGCAAAAGAATATTCCCATACCGGGAGTCGAACCCGGGCCGCCTGGGTGAAAACCAGGAATCCTAACCGCTAGACCATATGGGAGATATAAACGTGCTTGATCACGTGGTGTTATCTAGTAACGTAGTATGGATCTATGTGTAACATATTAAAGGATTAAGGATTCAATGATAAAACTCACCTCATTTTTATACATTTATATTTTGTCTTCTTTAAAACTTTACGGAGTATTTATATTTTTATTTGTTTATTTTTTTATTTGCTTGAGCGAAATTCGGTTTGGCGACACTTGATGATGTAATCATTAGAGGACAGTGTTGTAGTTACAGTAATGTGAAAAGTAGTTGTCTGCATACGTTTTATGAATCGGTTTCTTTTTATTTTGACCAAGTGGATCTAACATGTACGTAACTAATACTCTCTTGGGTTTTAATTATGCGTTTTTGACGCCGGGAGCCAAGAAATATTAACGTGAAATAATGTATATCACGTTAGCAACGAAGGCTAAAGGTAAAATGTTTTCTTCTTTGAGTCATTTTATGTATTTTACAGGGCGGATTATTGGAAGTCACAACCAAGGAAATTTTGCCAGTATTGCAAGTGCTGGATTGCTGACAACAAACCTGTGAGTATTGCTGTATCCACCCATCATTACGTACTTTAAGGTTATGCAAGCTAACGTTTATAATATTTCAACTGCAGAGCATCGAGTTCCATGAAAGAGGGAAGAATCACAAAGAAAATGTGGCTGCTAAAATTTCAGAGGTATGTAGTCAGTAAACGATAAATTAACTAACACTAATCAAATGACCTAGAAGGCCACAGTTAGGAAAAAAGAAAGAAACTGGTGTGCATTTATGGTGAGCAGGTTGATCCAAAATATCAATGATATCGGTATAAAATAAGTATTAGATTAATACCTTCCTGGTGAGATCGATGCTTTAAATTCAGAATCACTTTTTAAAGCAGCACTGCTGTTTTGTCAAAAATACCACTCAGATTGTGGCTCTGTCTCAGTCTTGGGTGGGAAGAAGCACAATCCCCACTGTTCTTTCCATTTATGGTACTAAAGTTGTAATGTATTCTTTCCTGCACAGAAGAAAAAACAAACATTGGAATTTGAGAATTTGAATTCATAGTAGGGATGGACCGATACATCTGCCGACCCATATTTTTCAGCCTTATTAGCATTTTTTCTTGTGTTTGTATCGGATGATTAATCCACTGCATTGTAAATGATACTTTTATTTTTTATTCCTTTTAAAACCTTTATATTTTTTTCAAGTTTTATTTTAAAAAAATTTAACTTTTGATGTTTCGGTTTGCAATGGCATACATTATTTTGCACTTGAAGCCCACTCCAAAAACTCGCTCTTGATTCCTACTTTGACCAATCAAAATATTGTTGCAAACATCCATGCAGATCAGCTCCAGTAGAAAGCTCCCCCAGAAGGAAACAGAATGTGAAGTGGAAAATGCCAAATGAAAAGAGTGCAATTCCACGAAGTCCATCTGAAAAAGAAAAATTGCACAATACAAAATCTGATAAAAACAGAATTTATTTGAAGCTTCTATTTACAAAATGTTTTTTTCTTATATTTCCATGGACAAAATGTGTTTTTTGTTTGCAACAACAATGGAACAAAATTCACTCTCGTAGTTAAAAGCCTGTGTTTCAGGGATTCATTTTTTAATCTGCTGATGCTGCTGTGGCATTTGCAAATGAAATGAATATAAAGTCAACAGTAGATATTGTTACAGGAAGATCTTTACCTTGCTGAAACGCAAACACGTGACCTTCTCTAAGTAGGTTGCGTGTTTGCAACTTCATCGGTTGTGTTCTCTCTTTCTTCTCATTGGCTTTTTTTAACTAAAATGAACCAAAATCATGTATAGGCTTGATAGAGTGGGATTAATTTGCACCAAACATAAAAACAACAACATAACAGCTGATCTAAAGGAATTAGTGCCTCATTAGGACTGGTGTGAGAGATAAGCAGCAGGCTTCCACATCAAGACTCTAGAGCTCTGCTGCTATTGGCTGACCAGCTTCTGGCTCTCGTCATTTTGTAATTCTGTCTGCAGATTAAGAAAAAGAGCATTCAAAATGCTAAGAACGAGGAGCGGATGTGCAAACAGTTTGCAGCGATGGAGGAGGCAGCACTGAAGGCGTACGAGGAAGATCTGAAGCGGATGGAGAGGGAGTCGCAAGGTAATCCTGATGGCCTTTTAGCAGAAGCGCTGTCTGATTCTATTCATTCAAGCCACTTTTCTGTGTGTAGGGTTAAGTTCTCCGGTCCAAGCAGCCCCAAAGCCGCTGCCTAAACCTCAGGTGATATTTCAGCCCAAAAACAAACAAAAGAAAACGGGGAAGGCGAGCAGGAAATCTAAAGAGCCAACACAAGTGCAGGTCTGGGTGGAAGGCCAGACAGATGATGGACACACTTACTACTACAACACAGTAACAGGAGGTGAGGTCAGCTGATGCAACAGATCTAGAATGTAGAATCTGTTCCACCTCATTTCTGTGTTTTTGTTGTTTTGCAGAGTCTCAGTGGGAAAAACCAGGAGATGTTCAGGGGGAACGATCAGCTTCTGCACAGTTTCAGGAGTCTGGGGTAAATCTGTTCCTCGGGTTCTGTTTTCTGTCCTCACTTTAAAGTTCTAAAATCGTTTTTTTTCCTCCAGAGTTCCTCAGGTTCTCCTTGGATGGAAGCTGTAAGTCCCGAAGGTTACACGTACTACTATAACACCAGAACAGGAGGTGAGCTTCTTTCAGATTTGCTTCAGGGTTTTAATTATAGATATTGACCATGTCTGTAATGTGCTTCAACTCTTAGAATCCAGCTGGGAGAAACCAGCCGACTTTCCTTCCAGTGAGGAAGTGAAGATCAACCAACCGGAAAGCAAAGGAGAGGCTCCAGCTTCTCAGCCGGAGGCGTCGACTGCAGGAGAGGAGAGCTCCGATAAGGAGGCGCAACCTGGTGAATTGGAACAGAAGCCCCAAACCCCTAAAATCAACTTCAGAGTAAGACACTCCTGCAAGATGAACACAAAGGGATGTTCAAATCAATAAAAAAAAAAAAAGTTCCAACTTCTTTTTTGTCTTTAGAAAAGAAAACCAGAAGTCGAACCTTCGGAAACTGAAGAAAAAGTGACAGAAGTTCCAAAAGAGGAAAAGATGGAGACAAAAACGGAGGAGGCCAAGAGCTCAGAAACCAAACCAGAGGAAGTGGTGACAGCAGAAAGACCACAAATAAGGAGGCGAAAAGCAGCCAATCCGTACGGAGCTTGGGAAAAAATCAAGCAGGAAAAGGATCCATTGTAAGTTTTCCAAACTTTAATAAAGAATGGGGAAGCTGAAATGCTGCAGAGTACATCTGGCTTCTTTCTTCTCTTTCCCAGCGCCAACGTGGACTTACAGCTGCCCCAGACGGAGGAGAGCGCGGCCGCTGCTCTGCCCGAGCTCCCACCAGAGCCCAAGCCCAAGTTCAAGGAGCGAATCATCACCTCGCTAGGAGAAGAGGGCGGACCTGCATCATTCAGGAAGAACAAGACCCAGAACGGAAAATCTAGGAGCCTCCGGCAGAGGGAGGACGAAGACTGACAGAACATGTGGAAGCCTCCTGATGAACTATCTTTCCAAAATGTATCACGGATTTGGCCAAATTTAAAATGTTTTTTTCTTGTATTAAAATCATAATTTTCAGGTCTGGTTTGTTTGTAAAGGTCTACAACACTTTCAAATGTGTTCTTTTTTCTACTAATTTGAGTGAATTAATAAAAACACCAGCTGTTCATTTAAGGTTAGTTGGCTTCTTGGCACAAATCAGCAGGCGTGACGTGGAAAGCGTCTGTGTGAAGCAGATAGGGGTTTTTTTTCACCGCACCCTGCTCTGGTGTGGCGGCTTATGAGCCGTCCGTCCCGTTCAATCAAATTATTCATCTACAGTCAGGGTTAGAAAGCTCTGCTTTATTGAATAAATAAAAAAGACGATTGCACAACAATAGCAGCATGGATGTCATAATGGGATGGAGAGATGTTTCCATCAGTCTGCAGGCGGTCCTGAAGCACGCATGCTGGTCTCCACCAGCTCCAGGAGAGCCTCCTGCTCAGAGCGTTCCAGTAGGTCTGAGATCAACTCATCCAGTTCTTTGCCTCCTTTCATGAACTCCTGAGCACAACACACAATCAGAAGGTTTACTTCAACAAAATGCATAAAATAAAGAAACCTAAATACATATATAGGTGAGGTCTAGTAGAGATGGAGCAATCCATCAGCCAGCAGATATTAGCCTTTGTTTTCATGTTTTGGCATTGGCTGATTCACTAGTGCCCCCACTTGGTGGGACAGTGTAACTACAGGGCGGCGTGGGAGAGATGAAGTCAATAAATGACCCAGTCTGGAGTTCTGAAATAACTCGTAGAAGGAAAAAAAGTTTTTTTTTTTTGTTACTTAAATGCCAAATATTTGCATATATATTTTCCCAGGTTTGGTATAATTGCTGCTCTAAGTGGGTTGCTATGTCATCTAAAGGTATGTTTCAGTCTATACTCCAGTTGACGATAGATTACAAAATTAGTAGATCATTATTTCAATAACTGATTAATCTGATTAATTGTTTCAGCCCAAGTTCATAGTTTATTTACTTCAAAATTACAAAGTTAGTACTCTGAATGTGAATGGGGGTTTCCCAATCTTATATAAAGAAGAAAAGCAAACATGACAGGTTGAAGAATACTGGACTTTAAAACACAAACTTTTCATCTTTCAGGAAGAACAATACAAAAGGAATAGAAACACAGATTTTAAAGATATATGATTTTATCGTTCCTCCCCCCCCTTTTACTGATAAAGGGTGTTATGTTTTGGATAAAGGTTTTATCAACCCCAAAGAAGTCACAATATTAATTATTTACATTGATCATATTTACGAGCTACGTTCCCACCTTCAGCTATGATCATGAGATATGGGTAATGACCGAAAGAACAAAATCTTCAAGATTGGGTAAGGAGCTCAGAGTAGAGTCGTTTCTTTTCCATGTCGAAAGTAGCCAGCTGAGGTGGCTCGGGCTTCTGTACCGGATGTCTCCTGGTCGGTTCCAGGAGGTGTTCCAGGCAAGTTCGTTGAAAGGAGGCCGCGAGGAAAGGCCTAGGAGACGCTGGAGGGACTATGTCTCTGAGCTGGCCTGGTATCGCCTCAGGGTCCCCCCAAGAGTAGCTGGAGGAGATGTGTGTAGATCGGAAAGTCTGGGCATCTGTCTCCGTGACCAGGCCCCAGATAAAGGGGAAGAAAATGGAATGGAATCTTTACATCTCTTAAGAGCGCAGTGAGGTTAATATTTTGATATATCATCAAAATATCCCTCAATGATTTAGGCCAGACTGACATATGGATACATCTACCTCCAGTAATAAATAGTTGACCTTTTTTTGGGGTTTTCTATGTTAAATTCAGACAGACATTAGATTATAAAGCGTGATATTTTAGAAGGGATATTAGTGATAATGCAGGTGTAAACCAAACAATACGATAAGATAAAAACAAAAGAAGTCATTTTAGAATTACAAATATAAAGAGTATATAAAGAAGAAAACAGAGCTTTAATATTTATTTTTTTAGTTAATTCGGGCTTTTTGAGTATTTTCAATCACATCCTGCTGGGCTCAGTTTGACGAAGCAGGTTTACCAAAAACCCTTTTAAACCTGAAAAAAAGGAAACTCTTGACTTTTCTGGTTCAGGAAGAGAGTTTCCTCAACCTCTGTTTCATTCTCCCCAGAGCTAACCTGGTTACTAGCAGGTTTTCTTCAATAAACTCGGAGTGTCCTCTGTCTCCGCACTCCTTACAGCCAATCACATTGTTTTATTTCGATTTAGTCTGATTTTTGTCATAGTTTTGTGTGTAAAAAAAAAAAAATCATTCACTAGGTTCATTATACACATTAGGTTTAAAACATTTAGGTTTTGACGAAGATTTTATTAAACAATGATCAGCATTTTTCACAAAGAATTAAATATTTATAGAGAGGATTCTACAACTCAGTTGACAGATTACTTGTTTTTGGTTTGTTTAATATGAGCGAGATGCAGATAATTTTATTTTTATATAGTTATATTTACAGTACATGAAGAACTACTGAAATAATTTTCAGATTACACATAAATAGATTAATTAATTCCACGGGGGAAAGGAATTACTTTAGTGTAAGGATTAGGATTCACTCGATGATAACAACATAATGAGCCTACTGGCACAATCTGAAGCCATTCTATGGGGCTAATAGCCGCTAATAACAACCATTTATTGGGGTGATGATATCAGAAGCGTGGCACAAACAGACACTTAGTATTTATTGTGTAAAAGAAGACTTAATCAACATGAGGAGGGACCCTAGAACAACGTTTTAGACTTCATCTTCATTTGCTGCCAGAGGATTTCACCTAAAGAGATACATTGATCCACCATCCAAGAAATAATCCTGTATTATTACGCGGTCAGAATACTATGGCAAGCTGATTTCAGATGTTCTAGTAATTCTTACTAGTATAAATTTGTTTTTTACTTTGCTACAAAAAATGTGATTTAAAAAACATATTATTACAGTTCAGTCTAAGAGCGTGATTTTTATCAGGAAGAATCTTATTTTGGTTATCTACAAATGGAACGACAGAGAGGAGAGTGTTTTTAATAAACACTTGCCATAGACCACTTCATATAAGCTTAGAATCATATAAAATGTGCAACAATCTTCTCCTTCGCCATCTTCCTCTCCTTTGCAGCTGTAGCGGTGTTATTTCTTTTAAACATTCGCCGTTTTTTTTGGGGGTGGGGGGTGAAATAGGCACTTCCTGTTGTCTGTTGTCATGGTGACTCGTCGAATGAGTGCTCCACTGATAATGGCTTTTCATATTTGTTACACACATGCTAAACTGAATGGTTCTACTTGGAATTGATTGAACTATTTCATAGCAGCTGTCGTGAACTCAAAAATTCAGACTTCTAGATCAACTCAGAGTTGTGGCTTTGAATCTGAGTTTGTTAAACCTACTTTGTAAAACGGACCCCAGATGCGATCTCACCTTGATGTCTCTGGCAGTGTATCCTGTCCGGTGGTCGGTGACCCGATCCTGACTAAAGTTGTAGGTGCGAATTCTCTCTGCCTGGCTGCGAGTGCCCACCTTGTTCAAGGAGAGACAGTCCAAACATGAACATCTTAAATACTTTACTTTATGAAATATGTTCACATAATCAAGTCTGTCTCATCTACTCATTTATTTCACTGAAAATACACTTAATTACACTTAAGCAAAAATATATAACTTTTCACACATTAAATGTTTCAGTGTCCAGTTCTGTTTTATCATTTTAAAGTTTTTAAATTGTTTAAACAATGATGTTTCCAGCTTTGTGCTTCACCTGTCTCCATTTCTTTTCTTTACCACTGTATCTGGCTAATGCCAAACATGTTCTGATGTATTTAGTCTCATCTTTTCAATGAACAATGCTGATATTGTTCTATGCTTTGTATAAAAGAAATTAGCCTGGTCCTCGTGTTTTTTCTCAAATTTGATTAAAAGTTGACATTCAGTCTTTTTCTTTTTTTGTTTGTTTTTGTTTAAGGAGGTGGGGGGTGGGGGGCATCTTTCTTATTAGGAACACTATTGTACATTTGGAAACTATCAAAGTGCTGCACTTTTCCCATATGTAAGCAGCCTTACTTTTAACAGTAAAACATAAACTTTTACAGACCAAATAAACCATTCTGACTTAATGCAAAATAATAGAAATGAAAACACAGTAAATCACATTTAATTATTTGCCTTATTTGTGGCTTCAACTTCAGCAGCAATTCCAATTATTTCTAGAAAAATGTTTGAAGTCAGGATTCAGCCCAAAGTGCATGTGAATAATAAATATTTAAACAAGAATATTTTGAGTTTTTTACCTATGGAGATTTAATATCATGAGAGCCCAATAAGATAAGATAGGATAGACTTTATTGATCTCACAGCGGGAAAATTAACTTGTCAAATCAGCCCAACAGACAAAAGAGGGTGCCAAAAGAAGGAAAAGGTGCATGTGCTTTCAAATATATATATATATATTTCAAACAGCTGGGGGGTCTTATGTGTTATTCTCACAGGTTATTACACAGAGTATTGTATCACAGGTTATTTAACAGGGTATTAAATAGTAATTGCACATTAGTTATTGCACAATTTGTTGCGTTTATAGTGCCGCATTGTTGAGAAGTCTGATGGCAGCAGGGATGAATGACCTGCAGTAGTGCTCCTTTTTACAAACAGGGTGTATAAGTCTTTCACTAAAGGAGCTGGTGCAGAGGGTGAGAGGTGTTGTCCAGGGGAGTTGCTGCCTAGTGGTTTGGGCATTGCGCTTGTAATGCAGAGGTTCTAAGTTCAAGCGCCACTCTCACACACTGCCAATCTGTGTTTTTGAGCAAAGACTCTTAATCACACACTGCTCCTCGAGCGCCGCACCATGGCAGCCCACTGCTCCCCAAGGGGATGGGTTAAATGTAGAGAATTTATTTCATTGCTCTGTACTTGTGACAGTGTAATGACAATAAAAGCTGAAATAAAATAAAATAAATGATGGATTTAAACTTGGATATCACCCTCCTCTCAGTCACTTCCTCCACCGAGTCCGGAGTGCAGCCCATAAAAGGAAGGGAGGAGCATTTAGTCATGCTAGGGAAAAATTCAAGGTTTCCTGTATTAAATGTACATGCATTCATTTTTATTTATCTTTTTCTCTCTTTTTTTTTCTCTTTCATCTTTTGCACACTTGGACTCATTGTTAAGGAAGAGTCTCCATTTTCTAAAAGTCTCATAAAAGTCGGAATATGTTTACACCTGTTTTGGAGGGGGGTTCATGTTGACCGGTTATGTCATATTTGTTTATTTAAAAGTTAACGAAACTTTGAAATTACTTAAAATGGTACAACAGCTTTGAACATGGAACAATTTTATGAGGGTCAGACACATCACTACTACTTTTGTATGCCCAATATGTACTTTTTTTATTTTCATTATATTCTGAATGGCCAATAACTCTTTTGTTAAGGTTGTGTCCTGGATTAATGGATGTGGAAATCGTGTGAAACGGAAGAAGGTGCTTCCATATCTACAACTGCAACAAACAGACATAGTGTTGATCCAAGAAAAGTCATACACACTCCGTTTTAAAAAAATAAAAATATAAATGGGGATGTCTGGGGGACAGTGATTTGCCTACATGTTATGAATGCTGGCGAACCATAAATGATAAATAATGAACAGTTTAGTTTGTGCCTTCAACTCGTTTGCCCATAGGAAGACGTTACTTGGATATAACCTAACAGAATATCTTCGGAACTCCAAATGACACAAAACTCATATGGGTGAGTAGAAGAAGAAGAAGTTGACTCTCTAGGACACACCCCCTCCTCATTTGCATAACGAGGCAGAAATGCATACAGAAATGTAAAAAGGGCAGGCAGACAGACAAAAATATAATAATAAATTCAATTTATTGTCATTACACTGTCAGAATTGCAGAGCAGCAAAATGAGTTCTCTGCATTTAACCCATCCACTTGGGGAGCATTTGGCCGCAATTGTACGGCGCATGGTCTTGCTCAGGGAGCCAGAGTGGCCGTCTGTGGGAGTGGGGGATCGAGCTCACAACCTCAGGATTCAAAGCCCTGTACCCTAACCACTAGGCCACCACTCACCCTATAACATTCACATAAATAAATACTGAAAAATAGAAGTAATTAAAAAATAAAGTTGAAGATTATAAAGGACAAAAAATAAAGGTAAATATTACAAATCAAATAAAAAAAGAAGCTAATTAAAAGAGTTATAAACATTTATGTCTCACTGTATAATTTCATTTCTATTTACATTTATTTGTTTATTGTATTTTTGGTGGCAATTAATTGTATGCTTATTTATTTATTGAGCATTTATTTATTTCTGAATTAATTTTTTAAATATGGCAGAGTTGGTCCTCCATACATCCTGCCCAGGGACTATAGATAAAATTAGCCTCTTTGTTGTTTTTATGCTCTGTCAAAAAAATAAAAACGTAAACTTTTTTTATGTTAAACCTTACCTGCTGCTTCCGTGCGGAGAGTCTCTGCTCTGTCTCCTTACCGATCATGCTCTGGTAGAGCCTGGCCCTCAGTACTCGCATGGCTGTGTCTCTATTCTGCAACTGCGATCGAGTCTGCTGGCACTCAGATATTATTCCTGTGTGGACGAACATGTTTTTGTGTCATGAAAGTCTGAATGGAGTCTTAAAAACATCTCTGCTAGTCCGGACCTGTAGGAAGATGAACTATCCGCACGGCGCTGTCCGTGGTGTTAACACCCTGACCCCCAGGTCCTCGCGATCTGAATGTGTCAATTCGCAGATCCTTTGGGTCGATGTGGACGTCAAACTACAGAGAGACAATGAAGGTAATAACAAAAACCAGAAGAGAGAAAAACAAGGAAGTGAAAAGACCAGTTTACCTCGGCTGGCTGCGGCAAGATGATGACTGTCATTGTTCCTGTGTGGATGCGCTGCATCCTGGATGACAGGCCGACCTCAGGGATCCGCTGCACCCTGTGCGTTCCTCCTTCATGTTTCAGGTGTCTGTAGACTTTCTCCCCAGCTATCCTGATTGCTGCATGGTGCAGCCCTCCTAGAGGAATAAAGGTGTGTTACTATTGTGCATCTGAGCACAATCATTTATGAACTAGAGGAGTTTGAGAAGGTTTTTTTTATCCACATTCATGCATCTTAAAAGGCTTGAAGATGCATTTCAACAGCAAAAAGTTAATGATAAGAAAAACATAGTTAATGCATATATAAAATGCATTTTGATATTACCTGCAAAGCTGCAGCTCAGAAATATGAGTAGAACATGCTGGCCTGACAATGCACACTGACTGCTCCTTTTACTTCATATCATTTGCCCCGTTTTTACATTCAATCCATCAGTTTATCTGTTGCTAATCTACATACACAATCTGTAACCCTTAAATCGATTGACAGTGATTGATACACTGTCCAATCAGAAGGGAGCTTGCTGTATTGCGCTAAACTTCCCAGTTGCTGCTAATTGCATCAATGTCATATTGTCCGAGGCAGTTATATAGACCTGTAGGAAAACTGCAGCCGGTACAAATAATAACAAGATTGTTTTTCTAAACACATCCAGAGGGCAGCAGACTTCTGCTCTGCATTTATTTCTATATATATATTGACAAACTAAATCATGAATACAAATAATTTCTAGAGCTTCAAAACACAGGAACAAAATAACAAAGTGACTGGTGCAAAACGATTCTTTAAAAAAAATATATATATATTTTTGGTTGCAGAGCCTACCGTAGTCTGCAGCTGAATAGTTGAGAACCTCAAAGTCCCAGTTCTTGAAAAAGGCAAAGCCTCGGTACATGTCAAACATTTCCCTGGTGAACTGCTGGCAGATGTCACCTGAAACAGAGTCACACAGATTCATCTCCTGAAAGTCAAGTAATCACTTTTCATTTTCATATGTCTTTGTAATTTTAAATATTATGATTGGTATCGATGTCCCCCAGTTTGTTGCTAAAGAAAAAAAAATTTAAAAACTAAACTTAGCAGCTCAGAAGGAATCGGGATATAAACCAAGGCAAATAGTCTTGCTTTCTTTCCTACCTCCTGTCGTTCGTCCTGAAACGACCTCAAGCACAACATCACTTGAATCAAGAGGGTCAGCAGGCACCAGAGCTTCGATCAGCTGAAGAGGAAAATAGCATTAAGTACTTTTTGGTTATCTTTATAGAGCTTGAACAGTTGGTTAAAGTCAAAAGGCATTTTTGGAACTTGTAAGACTCGTCTTATTTAAGGATCTATTATGGGTATCCCACCCTTTATTCTAATGTTAGCTTTTGGTCCTATGCTTAAAAGAGACACAAGATCACATTCTGACTTAGGTACTGTTAATCAGACAGACTCCTTCAGTCTAAACAGGTGAAATCTGGTTAACTTGGTCTAAATGTTTAGTCTACAGTAATCCAGTTGAGATTTTCCTGTCACATTCTACTTACCTCCATGTGCTCTATAAAAGCAATGCATGGATAAGTGTGATCAGTGACGCCAGAGCTCTGTAGATGTTTACACGTCACTCACATGTTTTTTTAAGGCCACAATGTTGCTGCAGATCTGTGCCTCCTCCTCTTTGAGCAGCTGAATCAGGTGCTTATCTTCACATTTAGGATCAGCTGAGTAATAACAGGTTTATGATAAGCATACCACACGGCAACATCATGAATGCAAAATCTTTAAATCGCTACTCACTGTGTAGCAGGGAAAGGACTTCTTCCAGGTCTTTGTGGGCTTGTCCAATGCTCCCAAACAACTCAACAAGAGGCAGCAGCTCTGAGTGCTTCTTCTGCAGGGCCTTCCTGTCTGAATCACTCACATGTTCGTGGTGTAACTTTCTGCTAATTACTCCATGTTCCTCAATCATTTTCTGCAAATACATCTGAACCGAGATGTTGTTGTATAAATCAACTGGATCAGAATGGGATAGTCGTTTTGGAGCTATGATGTCCCAGTTGGAATATATTAGCCTGCTGCGTCCCTTCCTATGTCTCCACCCTAAGCCAGTGGGTAAAACTATCCGGCTACACTGGGAGCACAGTCCAAACCAGCGAGGAAAAAACATTTAGTACTTTTTTATATGGGCGAGTGAAGAATTAAAGTCAGTCGGAAAGGGAGAATGTTACCTTTGGTTGAGAAACCGGAAGTGGTTTTACGGTTAAAAAAAAGCAACACACAAAAGAGAACAGAACTCTGGGAAATGTAGTTTTACTTTTGGATGACGTCGGTGGATTTATTTATTAGGCCAGAGCAGCAAAGCGCTGCGAATGCCTATTGTATTTACGGTATTATTATTTTTTGTGCTAACAGCCTTTTTAACATAAATTCGGTTTCGTTTGACCATCCATAATTTCGTTCCAGATATCTTAAAATACATTTTGACTAGACAAAACCACATTTTGACTATCCGGAATGGTGATTTAAGATATCTGGCTTTACATTCTGATTAGGAATAATAATAATTCAAGATATCTTAAATTACATTTTGCCTATTAAAAATTCCTTTCAAGATATCTCAAATTACGACACCAGATTTGTCATTTAAAGCGTCACATGCAGATTTAACTTTTCCTCCTTTGGATTAAACTGACAGTAAGGAATTTTTTAGGAATGATCCTCCTGGAAGCCCATTAAAAAGATCATTACACATTTAGACTAGTCAGAATGTCAATTTAAGATATCTTTAATGGAAAAGCTGAATAATTCAAGATATCTTTAATTCATTTAGAGTTATCTTAAAAAGAATTTCGAATAGACGAAATTACAATTCAAGATATCTTTAAATTTGTTTTGTCTAGTCATTATTTGCTTTTAAGATATCTCTAATTGAGTTTTCACTTGTCAAAACTGCATATCTCCTATCCTAAAATACATTTAAGATATCATGAATTATGGTGGCATTTGAGATACCTTTAATTAAAATTATGAACAGCCAAAACTAAAATCCAGATATCTTGAAATTACTTTATGGCTAGTCGTAATTTAATCGTAGATATCTGAAATTTGTATTTCAGATAGTCAGTAATTCATTCTAGATATCTTAAATTGACGTCTCCATACAAACATAAAACGTCTAGTCATAAAACAATTTGAGATATCTTGAATGTAAAGGAGGTACCAACGAATTTATGTTTCAAACGGCTTACCATACTTTTTTAATGAATGAGCGAATGAAACGTGAATAGCGAGTATGGCAAGCCGTTTTAACATAAATAAAGAAGCTAACCAGGTGACATAAACACCTTGCAAGTCAACTTGCCTAAAATGTCCGAATTCGTTGACAACAAAGGTTAGGATTCACAAAACTACGAATGTAAACATAACAGAACTCAGAAACCTTTGTTATTAGAAGGTGAAAATCAAAATATTAAATACTACCTTTTGTCTCAATTATAGCTTAGCAAACTAGCTGGCTAATTCTTTCTGTGTTAGCTTAAAAATCAACAAGTTTCTAATGTGTATTTGTGGTAGACTTCAGACTAAGTGTGTAATTTTTAGGTTTAAAAGTTTTTCTGTCTGTCTACCTATCTATCTACTGAGACAGGTTAATTGATTAAATTGAAATTGCTAATGTAATTTAATTGAGTTGAAGCCTTAGGTGAATTTTTTGTGTGTTCCTGCGAGTTACCAAAATATAAACTGGCAATTGGTGAGGTTTCTTGCAAAAGCACAACTCAAATAATTTAAAATATTTATTAAGGACTCAAAGTTTGGGCCAGTTTTTAGGGAAAAGAAACATTGCAATTACAGTTAAGTATACTTACGCTTAGAAATAGACAAACATTATTTCCATGAAAAAAGAAATTTCCTTTTGTACAGCTCCGGTAACATTTCAGTTTCTTAAAGTGCAGCAGTGATCAAATGTAAACATTGTGGGAGAAAAAACACATGGTGTGAAAAAATCCCATTGATATGGTCAGTTTTACATTCAGCTGTCTGATGGCGGTGGGAAGAAGTTGTTTTGGAATCTGCTGCACCTACATTGAATTGAATGCTGAGAAGCCTCTTCCCAGAAGGCAGCAGGGCAGCTAGCCCCACTGGTATACTGGTTTGTATACCAGTTTGGTATACGAACATCAAAATCAAATTCTTGAGATGTTTATTAGATTAGATGTGTGTTAGACTGAATGACTGGAACTAGGCTACATAAGAAATTACAGTATGACATGACTTTGTCATGAAAAGAGGCGTTTTACACATGTGACTGCATCCTACATGGGAAATATAAATGAAAAAACATGAGATGTTGATCTATTAGAAAAAGTTCTATTGATTAATTGTTTTATGCATTTATATTATATCTGTTAAGTCTTTCAGGAGGCAGTGAAGGATGTCAGTCAGCAGAATTACACCAAGATACAAACCCTGAAAGAGAAACAGCTGGTAATAAAATCAGTACAGGTAAATTATTTACTTCACATATTTAAAAATATGTCCTAGTATTTTTATGAAATAAAACTTCACTATTTCTCAAGGATGCCAATAATGATATTTAGTAAAGATCTGAACGTTTTGGATTGATCAGGTGCATTTCTGTTAAAGGAAACTCTGGCAGATGTTAAGAAGAAATGTCAGCATGCAAAGCAGGAGGTAAAGTCTAAATCAAGAGAAATCCAGCTGTTGGAAGGTCAGATGGACCATTTGGAGAGGCAACGGAAGGCCCTACATGATCGCTGTGCTTCCATTAACAAGGGAAACATAGAGCTGCAGATGTATATACAAGAGGAGGTGGAGGATGCCCAATTAACACTTGGAAAATTCAGAATGTACAGGGAAAAGATGAAAGGTCACAGAAACGCCGTCTTGCAGGCTGCGTGCCAGACGGAGACCCACAGAGAACTGGAGGAGAAAAAGATGCTGGTCTGGAAACTGAAGCAGGAGAAAGAGCAGTTAAGGGAGGATTTGGAAAACCCAAATGGGAATATACTGCAGACTGCTAAGGTTTGAAAATACTAAGAATAACAATTAAACTGGGTTTGGTCTTGATCTTTTAAATGTTCTTATGTGCAGGGGGAAACTGATTCCCTGAAGAGGGAGATCTCTGAAAGAAATTTGGCTGTTGCTGCGATGACTCACCAACTGAAGAAAGAGCTTGAGACTAATGTCAAGTTAAAGAAAGACATAGAGGTATAGAAAAGTAATTAAATATTGCCCTAGATCTGCCATGTGTCCTACACGTATTGGTAGTAACAACATGACATTTACATTTTGTTTTTATTTCCGAATAATGCTAACCCTGTATGTCATTATAGGCTTAGACTGCTAGAGGATAGGGACCACTTTACATCATTATTCTTCATTCTATCTCTATCCTTCAATTGTGGAGTATTTGTTTGTTAACCTCCAAACTTTATGTTCTCTCTGCCATTTTCGTCTTAGTAGCTTCGTCTGTTTTTTTCCTGTTAGGGAGTGACAACATCTTGGGGTACAACTATCTTCTTTCTAATGGGTACGCAGAAACATTATAGGTGTGAGTGTGTGTTTGCTTGGTTGCATGTCGCTCTGACAGACTGGCAACCTGTCCCTGGTTTATCCCACCTTTTTCCCCATAAACTGCTGGAGATAGGTACCAGCCCCTCCATGACCCTAATAAATAAGCAGAAGATGGGTGAAAGGATGTTATCTTTGTTGGACATCAGTTACAAACTGTATGCCTCATCTAATCATAGTTATATGAGACACCACAGCCACACCTTAGTGTTATATCTGAGTGACAACAGTTAAATCCTGAATCCTAAGTTCAGTGATTCAACTGTTTTACTTTTTGATTCACCATAAATCACTGTACAAATAAAATAACCAAACAAAAGTCCCTTAATTTTTCATGTCAAAATCTGTTGCAAAATATAGATCCCTACCGGAGACCTGGAATAAAGCAACACTTTTTTTCATTATGTCAATCTTTTGCTTCTTGTCATAAGATGGCATGAGTTCCAAAAGCTTAATTCATTCCCCACTTCCCTTGCATTTACATAGAAACGCATTCTAGAGTGTGTGCATGGGAAGGGGAAGATAGGGGGAGAGTTGAAGGAGCAAAAGGCACATATTCAATGATGTGCCTCTGTTATTGACCATGTCATGTAGAAAAACAGCTGTAAGGTGCTGAAATGGCTGACTAGGGATGAATGTCCGACCAATACCTTTGCTCCCCATCTAGGGCCGGGCCCCTATGTACCCCTATGTTTGAGTTTTCGTCAACGAGACAAGACGAAATAAAAATTGGCAGGTAGTAAGTCAGGCGTTTAAACTGCATTATTGTGCTGTAATCAGCTATGTGCAGCTATGTCCTGTTTGATCCTGCTGCACACTGTTGCACATGCTGCAGGAGCACAGATGGATCATGGCAGCAGCGGCGGCAGGGTCTGAGAAAATAACCCGGAATGGCCCAGTACTGCTGGTTCAACTCTGTCGAACTCTGCTCTGATCTTCCATCTGTACTTGTGCAGAAATGCGTCTTTGTGCACGAAGCTCCGTGGCTGTGCATCACACACCACTCTAATGGTTCGCTCTCAGCAGTATGACTCTTCCATCGCTACTTAATAAACTATGTGGCTGATCATCCTCTACCAAGCGTAAAAAACCATTTTGTCTAACTCTCAAGATTTGATTTTATCCAGCTCACAAGACGGGTTACAATCCATCCATCCATTTTCTGTCATGCTTATCCCAAGTGAGGTCATGAGGGCTCTCCGACCCTCCAGATGTCTTCAGGTGAGTGGCGGGGTACACCCTGGACAGGTCAGCAGTCCATCGCAGGGCAACAAACAGACAAACAGAACAAACAACCATTCACACACACACTCACACCTAAGGAGAATTTTAGAGAAGCCAATTAACCTAACAGTCATGTTTTTGGACTGTGGGAGGAAACCAGAGTACCTGGAGAGAACCCACACATGCTATGGGAGAACATGCAAACTCCATTCAGAAAGACCCCGGGCTGGGAATCGAAGACGGAACCTTGTTGCTTCAAGGCATCAGTGTTATCCACAGCACCACTGAGCAGCTCAGGGGGATATTAAACATTCTTTAATTTCTACCTAAAGGAATCCCTAAGTTATATCCAAATACAATATTTCTTTGAATTCTGTTTATTTCTGAGCCCAATGAAAACGTAAATAGATCTTTGAATATTTCTCTCTCATTGTTCTCCTTTCTATCTGTTTAAATATGATGTAAATGTTTCGTTGTATTGCCATTGAAACATTTTTTCTGTTACGTTTAAATATTTCAACATCTTAGTTAACATATTCATTCAGTTTAGGTCTGGATTGCCATGGCATTACAAGGAAATTATGTACGTTCAAAACCCTGTCAATTTAAAATCTATTTTTGACCCCTGAGCAGATATAACCGAGGGGTAAATTATCAGAAATAAAGCCAAAATTTCCAAAGTAGAAAGCATAATGCTTTTGTTATTTGTTTTTTTAGGAGCAATGAAGATTTTACTGATCTGTGGAATGCATAATTGATAGTAGATCAGGATCTTGTGTCTAAAACCATTCCTTTATTGTACTGTCTGTCTGCTATACTAACCAGTGTGATGTGTTGAACTAGATCTGCTATTTTCACAACTTTTCTGAGACTCACAGGAAACTTGCTCAGAGCTCACCTGCTTAGCTGATTCTTTTCTGGACGGAGCGACTTTAGATCTATTTTACTGTTACCTTTTCTAATATAGAAAGTATTTGTTGATCCATGCTTCAATGTTGCTTTGTCTTCTCAAACCCCCAGTCAGCCTCCGTAGAAGTTCACCCACACTGAACCTAGTTCCCTGGAGGTTTCTTTTTATCGAAAGGGAGGTTTTCCCTCTCCATTGTAGAATCAACATCACAATGTAACAAGCTGGTTTTCCTTAGATAGAAAACATTTGAGGGGACGTGTTTTGGGAATTGGCACAATATAAATAAACTGAATTGAATTAAATCATTTTTGTCAAAGAGAAAACTCATCCAAGTTTGATATTTGTTTTCTTTTTTTTCTCTCCATCAGATCCAAAACAGGCGCCATGAAGCCATTGTGAAGCGTCTCCGCTGTCAACTCAGTAGAACTCAGGCTGTTCACAGGTAAAACAAATCGATCTATTCTTATTCATCTAGGTGAATTCCCACTGCTTTCAATAACATGCTATGAATTTGCCTCTTTTCACAGGCAAACACTGGATGAAATCCTCCAACTGCAGCAGCAGCTAGCTGAGCTCAAGGGCCAGCAGCATTCATCTGAGGATTGGTGATGGCTTAAATGTTGAATTATGCTTATCCAGTCTGTTATTTTTATGTTAAAGAATATTAAGTTGACTTACTGTTTACATATAGGTTTGGCTTTATCTCAGTTGATGAACAGCAGGGGGCAACACCCTCCAGTCAATACCTAGCTGGCTCTTTTTTTTTATCTTTTTGACTGACGTTTTTTAGGATATATTAATGACTTCAATAAAATGTAGCTAAATACAACCCAAAATGTTAAATTATTTCCTTAGCTTTGTCAACATGTTTCAACAAAGAACTTATTAGGTAAACATTTTTTCATTTTCAATGTGGATTAGTTGACATGTGCAGAGTGCTGGATTAACTGATCTCAGTTTAAGTGATGACAGAAAATCTGTTCATCCTGAATGGAGTTTGATGCACAGCAGAAGGCATGCGTCTACCGTGACTGACGAGACATTGAAGAGGTTTGTTTTGGAACACGATGTTTCGCCTTCTGCCTCACTGGGTGGCTTGATGAGTGCGAAGTGACAGCTCTACTGTCCCTCCAACCCAAGAAGAACAAAGAGACTGTTGAATCCAATTACTGTGCTTGTTCATTGTTAATTCAACTACTTCTTGACATTTTCAAGGAATGAGTTCACAGTGTTTTGGATTCAATAGGCTAGTCTGGAAAAAAAGTTAACTAAATATTGAATCAAACATGAACAGAAACCTTAAAAAAAAATATTTGAAACACATTTTTCTGGTCTGGAATCCTTCTAAGTAGACATAGTAATAAGTTTGGACTTACATCAACCCAGCAACATGTCTTTCAATATTCGCCAAACTTCTACTGTATTCAAAAATAAAATGCTATAAAAACTAATTTATTCCATCAGCCTTTGATTGAACAAGCATGAGATGACTGGACAATGAACTACAGAAAGCTAAAACTGAATTAAATGATTACAAATCTGCTAGGATTATATAGCATTAGATTAATAAATGGTCCAAATAGAAAACATATTATATATATATATATATACACATATATATTTAAACACTGCTTATTTTCAGCATTGATTTACTTAAAGATACATTTGTTAATTTAATTTAAGATTTATTGATGTATTTCAATACTTATTTAAATATATTGTTACCTACAGTCTCATTTTTACATATATGAGCCATGCAGGAATAATTTAATCACCATTAGCAGAACTTTAGGGTTTTACACATGAGTCAAAATGAACTAACTGTTAAAAATGTCATATGTAATGAGAAGCAGAAGCTTTATTGGATGGAAATTTCATTATTTAACTCAGTGAACGTGCCTCTAATTCTACATTATCTCTAAGTATTTGTCAGACAATATTAGACATTTCAATTTGTATAACATCTTGGTTTGGGCCAAAATATAATGTGCTCAGATATAAGAACCATTTATGTAAAAAACAAACAAAAAAAAAAGGTGCAGTGTAAAAAATTAGAAAAACATCATGTGACATCAGCCATCTACTGCTACTACAGAAATATGCGATGCATGTGTTCGCTCTGATGGGTTTTACCACTGTAAATGATGTCAATGATTCTCCCTGGAACTCTTGTTATGAAATTTTCTTGGGTTTTGTTCTTAAGAGAAATCCAAACAATGCTCGTAACTTTCCTCCTAGAAACGAATGGGTGTGGAAAGGAATAAACCAACCTTTCTTTGCGACTTCATTTTATCTTGCATTTCCAGGAACTCGTGTTGTAATAGAGTGGTAACAGAGGTTTCAGGAAGAGAGTCTTTGGCTTACTTTTGAAGCCATAAAACGGTATAGCAACTTCTAAAAACTGCAGAAACGAAGTGAACAAAATGGTAAGGAGGAAGAGGTGGCCTAGTGGTTAGAGCACGGGAGTTGTGCTCTGAGGTTGGAAGGACCCGTTTCAATCCACACAGCCTTCACTCTGGGTCCTTGAGCAAGACCCTTAACCCATGATTGCTCTCCAGGCACTGCACAGTGGCAGCCCACTGCTCCCCAAGGGGATGGGTTAAGATGCAGAATTGAATATCTCCATTGTGAGATCAATTATGTTCAATTACTATTATTTTGTCTCAACCTACAAAACAATGGCAAAAGACTAAAACAGTGAGAAGTGGATACCAGGTTTGCCTGGACGGCTCTAGTCTCAGAGTGGGGGCATAAACATATAGGCAGAAACAGGAGTGTTCTTATAAAATTATAATTTATTTGATAACAAGAGGTCCAAGCAATAAACAAACAAGGGATGAGGGTGATGTGTAAAAAAAATAAATAAAAGAGATCCTCAAAAGGAGGATCGTGCCTAACACGGTGTTCAAGGTGGACGACGAGAGTTCCGGTGGTGCAGAGGAGTGTCTTACCTGAATCTGTAAGGTGTGCTACCACTATGGTTGAGATTGAGAAGGAAGTCAGACAGACCCTCTTCAACCAACCTTCTCCAAATTATTGTCCCAATGATTGTTTGTTTGTTCCAGATGTTCTGAGAGGAAAGATCTTGGAATTCTGTCATGGTTCTCGTCTATTTTGTCATCCTGGTGTTATTAAGACCATCAACATTGTTCAGACTAAGTTTTGGTGGCCTTCTCTGTCTGTAGATGTATGGGAGTTTGTGGCAGCTTGTGCCCTTTGCAATCATTCCAAGACATCTAATAGACCTCCATCTTGTTTTCTCCGTTCGCTAGCTATTCCTCTTGTCCTTGATCCAACATAGCCGCGGACTTCCTTACCGGGTCACCTTGCTTTGAAGCTAATACTGTCATTCTCACCATCATTGAAGGGCTCTCTAAAATGGTCCATTTGGTTCTACTTTAATTGCTTTAACTCTGCCCGGTCGCTCATTACTGCTTATTTAATCCACCTGTTTCAAGCTCCTATTTATGCTGCCAGTTTCCAGCCCCCAGTGCAAGATTATAAGAGCTTAGGGTGAGAGGTATTTGGCGTATCTGTATTGTTGTTTGACTACATGATCCTGACTTGTTTTGCCCCTGTGGTTTTGGTCTGCCCCTATTTCGGTCTGTTTCTCCCTGTTTGTACTCTGCCTGTTAATGACCTTGCATCTTACCCTGACCATGGCTTGGATTATCCCCTTGGTACCTCTGCATCTCTTTGATCTTCTGGTCTGGACCCGTTACCTGCTCTGGATTCTGCCTCTGGATCATCGTGCTCTTCAATTCAATTCAATTCAGTTTATTTATATAGCGCCAAATTCACAACACATGTCATCTCAAGGCACTTTACAGTTCAACCAGATCATACAGTCAAATTATTACAAAGTTTTCTATCTAAGGAAAACCAGTTGATTGCATTGACTCATTGACTCAAATACAATCCCTCACACTAAGCATGCTTGTAGCGACAGTGGAGAGGAAAAACTCCCTTTTAAAACCTCCAGCAGAACCAGGCTCAGTGCGAGCGGCCATCTGCCGAGGCCGACTGGGGTTCAAGGAGACAGAAGCAGAGATACAAAAGCAGCTGTAAAAGGCGGCCCCGTCCAGGAAACACACAGCCAGGCAGACGAGCTCCAAGGCAGCTCCCATGCCAGAGGATGAAGGGAGCACATCCACCCAGCCACGGCCAGAGAAACAGGACCACACCTGAAGACAGGCCGATCTCCAACATCTACAAACAAGGGTGTTGATGGAAGCAGCACAGCTGATGTTTCTTTCCTGGATGACGTCACAGCCAAACAGGAACAGATGAGGCAAAGCTACTCTGAGGAAAAGCAGAGAGAGCAGAAGGTTAGAGATTGAACTAACAGATTCTGCAGAATAGGAGAATAGAGATAGAATGAAGCAGAATGATGAAATGGGGGTCCCTATGTCCTCCAAAAGTCTAAGCCTATAGCAGCATAACTTTAAAGACAGCTCAGGATAACCTGAGCCACCCTAACTATAAGCTTTATCAAAAAGGAAAGTTTTAAGGCTAGCCTTAAAAGTAGACAGGGTGTCTGCCTCACGGACTAAAACTGGTAGTTGGTTCCACAGGAGAGGAGCCTGATAACTAAATGATCTGCCTCCCATTCTACTTTTAGAAATTCTAGGAACCACTAGTAAACCTGCAGATTGAGAACGAAGTGCTCTGTTAGGAACATAAGGAACAATCAGATCTCTGATATAAGATGGAGCTTGGCCATTTAAGGCTTTATATGTGAGAAGGAGGATTTTAAATTCTATTCTTGATTTAACAGGAAGCCAATGAAGAGAAGCCAGGATAGGAGAGATATGATCTCTCTTTTTAATTTTCATCAGAACTCTGGCTGCAGCATTTTGGATCAGCTGAAGGCTTTTAACTACAGTTTGTGGACTTCCTGATAGTAAAGAATTACAATAGTCCAGCCTTGAAGTAACAAATGCATGGACTAGTTTCTCAGCATCACCCCTGGACAGGAGATTTCTAATTTTTGCAATGTTCCTCAGATGAAAGAAGGAAATTCTAGAAACCTCTTTGATCTGGGATTTAAATGACAGGTCCTGATCAAAAATAACACCAAGATTTTTTACTTTATTATCTGAAATCAGTTTAATCCCATCCAAATGAAGTGACTGGCTAATCAGCTTCTTTTTCAGAGACTCTGGTCCAAAGACTATAACTTCTGTTTTGTCTGCATTCAGAAGCAGAAAGTTAAGAGTCATCCAGGTTTTTATGTCTTCAAGACATGCCTGTAATCTATGTAATGGGTTAGCTTCATCTGGATTTATAGATAGATATAGCAGGGTATCATCACCATAACAGTGGAAATAATCCCATGCTGTCTAATAACTCTACCAATTGGGAGCATGTATAAAGTAAAGAGAATTGGTCCTAGCACTGATCCCTGTGGTACTCCACAGGTAACCTTTGAGCGTGTTGAAGATCTATCATTAACATGAACAAACTGAATTCGATCAGATAGATAAGATTTAAACCAGTCTAGTGCTGTTCCTTTAATTCCAACAAAATATTCAAGTCTTTCTAAAAGAATATTATGGTCAACTGTATCAAATGCAGCACTAAGATCCAACAGGACGAGCACAGATACAAGTCCATTATCTGAGGCCAATAGCCAGTGTCTGCTAGCTGGTTTGCTCCGCTCCTGGAACTCTCTGGGTGGCTCCCACGGCATATTGTGGATAAGTCACCGGTCTGGCTCTCACTAATTCCTCTGGACAAGGACTGCACATATTTCCAGGTTCACACGCTTATTATAGTTCCCCGTCTGAGCCTAGTGATCACTAACTTGAGTGTCCGTCTCTACAGAGAATCCAGCAAGCCGATCCCAGTCGACGCCTTGTAACTACGCTGAGCTTTCATTGAAGCACTTTTCTTTTCAACTGACCTGCTCTTTCTGCCTGAATTCTGGGTCCAATTGTCTGAGCCCTGACATCCTCTCTTGAATGTGGTGCATTCACCCTTTCCCATGTGCAGAAAAACAACCCCAAAGCATGATGCAAAAACAAAAGCCTCTAGTCGCTTCCTGCAGCTTTTTATTCCTAGATCCTGGATGAAGGGATTTTTGACCATTCTTCTTTGCAAAAAAATTCCAGGTTAAGTTTGATGGTCGCCGAACATGGACAGCCTGCTTCAAATCATCCCACGAATTTTCAATGATATTAAGTTCTTGGGATTTGCATGGCCATTCCAGAACATTGTAATTGTTCCTCTGCACGAATACCTGAGTAGATTTGGGGAGGTGTTTTGGGTCATTGACTTGCTGAAATATCCATCCCCAGCGTAACTTCAACTGCATAACTGATTCTTCTACATTATTCTCAATCTGCTGATATTGAGTGGAATCCATGCAACCCTCAACTTTAACAAGATTCCCAGCGCCAGCATTGGCAACGCAGCCCCAAAGCATGATGGAACCACCATAAATTTTACATTGGATAGCAAGTGTTTTTCTTAGAACGAGGTGTTTTTTTGCCTGCCAAGGACAATGATGGTGAACTTCATCTCCTCCATCACCATCTAGTACACTGATGCCATCGCCAAGGACAAGGGCAGACTGAATTGTGTCATCTGGTCTGCAGAGAAGGTGATTGGCTGCAACCAGGGGTGTAGTCTATGTGGTATGCGGGTATACGCCGTATACCCTCTAGAAAAGCTTGTGAATTTCTGTATAACCACTTAAAAGTGCCCAATAATGCTCCGTTCACACCGGACGCAGCAGGCGCAGCGAGTTTACATGCAAAGTTAATAGTTGACACGCGCGACGCGCCGCAAACGTGCTGCCGCTCGAGATGAAAAAATTGAACTTTTTCTGCTGGACGCTCCGCATCAACCAATCAGAGAAGCTGATCTGGGAGCTGGCAGGGTGACAGACAGATCGCTGATGACACAGAGCGCTATGATCACTCATCTGAAACAGTTTATTAATGCCTAAATTAACTGAAAATGCTGAAATCTGCCGACAAAGCGTGTTTGCTTTTATTATCCTGGTGCCTGCAGTCTGGATTACGTTCATGAAAACCGCTTCCAGCCACTGCAGCGAACCGCGAGGTGGCGACCGGGCCAGAGGCTGCTGTTGAATGGGATTCCTACTGACAGCGCACCGCTGGTATATGGGGGTCTGAGCTAGCCTCGTGAGACCATCCTGATCTCGCGAGGAAGTATGTGACAACATGGTTAAGAAACCACCGCTTTGCAACAGAAACAAGAAGACAAGTGAAACATAAGGAGCCTCAAAACAAACATGTCTGGAATATTTTATAGACACAGTTTTAACATGCATAGTACTTCTGTACTTACATGTAGTACTTAATACTTAAGCATGTTTTGTTGTACTGTTTTATAGATTCTACGTCTTTTCAATACAAAGCCAACTGTAGTACAGTTTGTTGTTCATTGATTCAAATGTAAGCAACAGAGAAATTAAGCAATGTTAAATATGCTTAAAAATAATTTAAAAAAAAAAGGTCAATTACATTGCACTTACTGGCGTGCTTATTTCTAAGCACAGTATACCCACTACAATAATGTGGACTACACCACTGGTTGCAACTCTTCCATCTCTCCAGGATCTGCATTCCTTCAGGACTTGGAGGTGTGCAGGAAAGATTGTGGATGATCCCTTGCACCCCAGCCACTATTTCATTCACTTCCTTCTGGCAGGAGGCTGCGGTCCATCAGGATCTCACACCACAAGAACAGTTTCTTCCTATCTGCTACTAGCCTTATCAACAAGGCCCAGAGACTCCTCTGACACTGTCACTGCCTATCCCTCTCCCCTGTTCATTGATGTAGAAGCTAAACCAACGTAGCATCTCCAGACCATTAATTTAATGCACGGTCTACTGTATATATAGTATATTGTTGGTTTAAATTGTATAAACCTAAAGATTCTGTATATAATTTGTCTTCAACATCAATACCAAAGTAAATGTTTATTTTAGTAATGCTAATGCTAATCTTTCTGTATTTTTTCTCATAGTTTTCATGGAAAAGAACATGTTGATCCACATTTGATCTAATTAAACATGCCTGATTGAGACGTTAAACAATGTGTCCTGTCTAAAACTGAAAAATTGTCAGAAACTCTTTGAAGCTGCTATTTAAATTAAAATATGAACCATTTAAAAATATATTCCTTATTGTAAATAAATGGTTTGTTGTGAGGTAAAGTACAGGCAGGACCATAAAAATCTTCATCAACGGTTATCTGGTGGCAGATTATTTCTTCTTGACAGAAAGAAAGTAGGACAACCAAAGGGGAGTAGTGGGGGAGTCCCAGGCTGTGCATTACAGCAGGAGAAAAAAAAAGGCTTGCCTTTGCTGGTCCCTTCTTCTGTGGACTTAAGGGAAGCAGCACAGTGGTAAATTATGAATGCAATCAAGAGGGAGAAGTAGTCTCAAGGGCTGTAACTTGGTCTCCTCCTCGTCCACAAGACAAAATAGAACGTCTGTGCCTCCTCTGCTGAAACTTAGCAATTTTATTCCCCAACACCTGTAAGTTTTATCACTATGTAGTAATATGTACCCCCTGAACATTAAAGCAAAAAAACAAAAACAAAAAAACAGAGCTTGAACAAGATCTGATCAAGAATGCTTCAACAGATTTAAGCAATGTCTGCATGGATTGAAAACCTATTTCTGTCAGTGATCATGCTCCTGTTAATTTAACCTTGATAAATAAAGAATAGGCCCAAAAAACAAGAGCTACAGATTTAATATATCACTGCTTAAAGATCAAAAATTTTTTACAAAATTTCAAGGAAAAATGGCCATGTCGCAGTATCTATACTATAGTAACAAGTCCTAAAGGGTTAAGGTTATTGGTTCCTGATTAAGCATATCATTTAATAAAAGATATTTTGCCAAATTTTTTATTCACCTAATGTATTTGCATTGTGAATTGGTTTGAGAATATTGAAGTTGACTGCATAAGTTAAAAGCACATCCCAAACTCTTCAAGATAAACTTTGGTTCATGTCGTGAATGGCTATCTTTTGAGAAGCACTTCCAGAGGACAACTCGTTCAGCTCGTCAAAATCAGCTTTATTAATCAGTGTGTAACTCCACGGCAACTGGATGTACAGCGCATGCATCAGTCTGCTCTGAACTACGGGAGCCCAACAGTGACTTATCACTACGGTTCCCAAACATAAAATCCATGCTAAACGGTAATAACATTGCAACATCTCATTTATAATGCTTTTCAGCAATGTTTTTAATTTTAAGAAACTTTTTTGTTTGTAGTAGTTCAGTTTAGTTGGGTTTCAACGATTTTAGTCCAGAGTTTTTAAATGAAATATGTTTGATTTGGAGCTGCATGATTTTTGTTAATAAATGTTAATAAATTTTGAATGCAAAGTGGAGGTGACTTTATTCCATGTATGTGCAGACTTATCTTTTTGACCATGATTTTAGCTCGATTCACACTTTCATTTGGTGTTCTAACACACAGCCAGTAGGTCATATAGTCATAAACGGTATATGAAAGTCTTTGTATTTTCTGAATAAATAACACATTTACCACCCCTACTGGGGTGGGCAATAGATATATTAAATTTGCACAACAGTATAAAACAGATGTTGGACAACTTTGGTGTTGATTCCAAAAGGAAATGACAAGATCACATCAAGCACCAGCAACCCCCAACAACCCCAGCAGGGATAAGTGTGTTGGGAAATAGAGAGTAGAGAGCAAAATAGAGAGCATACATCAAAAGTGTAAAAATGTCCTGCATTTTGTTGTTTATAGCATAAAATAATTCACTAAGATAGCAGCCAACCCATAACTTCATATGAGGCCCACGCAGATAATGTTGCTTACGGGCCTATCGTTGTGTCGTTACGCCATTGACATTGCCCTTAGGTGGTTTTTACCCAGCTCATAGCATACGGTAAAATTCTCTCAATTTTTATTACATTTTTTGCTCGATTTAGACCAGCCATATAGAGAAAAGAAATGATAATCTACCATCACACACGATAAAACTGCTCTAGATGCACTCCATTCTATTTGACCTTTCATTTTACATATCTCTTATCTGTCAGGATTCTGAGTCATCCAGGTAGTGGTCAAGCAACCTGGTGGATGTATCTTCAGTTCGACTGACACCACAAAATGTCCAACATTTGATTTTATTTTAAGGCCTAAACTTAAAAACATTTCATATTAATTTACAGCGCAACTAATAAAATATTAGGAGGAACCCGTTTTACTTCAATTAAGAGAAACCTAGAATAGAAAGATATTCTCGTTTGCAATATCTGATCTCTCCCAGAAAACAATGGATATTAAGAAATCCAATAAAAAAGCAAGAATATTATCAGATTTTAAACAAGCAAATGAAAGAGGACCTTTTTGTTGCGCTTTAGTGCAGACAGCAGCTAGCTCAACATATGCCATCACTTCATCTGCAATGATGTTGTAATGCTTAGAAAAAGTCAAGTCCTTATACAACGCACTAAAGCAACAGTTTAATATATCTCCATTATTCCTGGAGATAAAGCTTGATCCTAACAGTTCTTTGCATCTTACCTGAAAGTAAAAAAAATAAATATGCAGGTACATCCATATGCAAGCTCAAGATATGGGGATTTTCTTTAAATTCTCTTTAAACAATTGGCCTAAATTTCACTTAATATTAACACAATGTTAAATTATTTATGAAGAAAACAAATATCCATAGTTTTTCGACCAATATTTTTGTACGACAAAAAATGATTTGCTTCAACTTTTTAAGCTTGGTTATTGTCAAAACTATTATGCTTAAGAATTCAGAGGGAAGTGAAATTATATTAACGTGTATGAACTGTAATGGGATTTTTTTTTCTCCTCTTGGACTGTCCTCCCCTCAGCTATTATCCCAAAACAAACATACGACTCAGAGTGACAGCTACTCTGGGAGCAACCTCGCTTCAGGAATGTCCACACACACTTAGAGAGTTTGTCGTGTCGGCCTCACATGCTGCATCAGATGACTCCCTCTGCAGTGGCACCCTGATTGACTGCATGTGTGCTTGCATTTGCAGCAGGAAACAAGGCTCCACTGATAAAGAATTTGACTAATCAGATCGACTTAGTTAGAAAAATAAGCAGTGCTTTTATTGGAGTTGGTCATTAGATTAAGATATAAATCAAAAAGGGGCTTGTAATGAGTTATATATCCATGTGGAGCATCCGACAGTGGGTCGATGCCCGCTTGATGACAGTCTGGGTTTTAACCAGCATGTGGCCTGCATTCTCAGCAGCAAGGAACACATCCACATCACCATGGGAGGTCCACTACTGTGGCTGTAAAGAGGATTTTAGGGTCAGTTTTGGGGCAGAATGGTTTTAAATGTCTGGTAATTCTAGTATGAAAATACACACGATTGTCCACTGCACTGATTCAAAATACCTATTTGATAGGTCTTCTAAACAAGAATACCATGCCACTGGCTCCAGACAAGACCAGTGACACAAATAGATTCAGTTAATTGATTGGTGACTACCCAACACCCCATCCTGGAACTGCCTGTCCCAGCCTTAGCCTGCTTGAGGAAACACCTTTTGTCAATGAAATTAGATTTGTGAAAGTGCCATCTGGACACAAGCTGGAGCAGAGTCTGATCCTCCCTGAGGTCACCTAGCAAGTTACAATGGGTCACTTTCAGGATCTTGATTGACTTACTGGAGAAATTCATAGTAGAGCTACATAGACCAAGAAAATTTGCTGTTAGAATTTTGGGACTCCTTGAAATGACACGTAATGTTCTTTCTACAGCTGGGAACAGGAGGACGTGTTTAACCTAGAAGAGCTTCTAAAATTATCCCAGCTGCTGTACCTTCAGGTTACTATTTAGCCTTTCAATTAAAAATCCCCTATGGTGGTGGTATTGCTGCAATGGCTCATAGCTTCCTGACACATAATTTTCTGTCTTGAAATGAATAAATATATAATTACCAAAGAAACACAATCAATCAATAAATCAATCGAACAATTTATTATTTAGGCACAACTAAATTAAGTAGTTATTGATACTCTTCCTTTTTTGTCATACTGCTTTTTATCAGTATTACAAACCCACATTTACAAACCCACAGAATGGTGTGTGTAATTTTAAAGTGGAAGGAGAACGAGACATAGTTCTCTGTTTTCATTTGCATCTAAAACGTTTATATTCTCTGAAATTTATGATTTAAGGCACATTTCTTCTTAGAAGTCTAAAGAAAATCTGAAGGTTACTTAATTATGAAGTCCAATGTGAGACCCTCAGGTTAGAAAGAGACACCTGTGTTTTCAAGCAAAAGTCTGACTTTTATGGAAGTGCAGCTTCAAAAAAGCTACGACAATTATTGTTTGCTGCTTTCAAGAAACACAGATAGGAGTACAGACAATGCTTTGGTCAGATGAGATCAAGATTAAGTTTTCTGTCTCTTATGGAAAGCACTAAAATGACAAGGCAAGATTTTACTGGGCACCATTCATACAGAGGGTAATTCAAATGGCTTTACAGTGCAGAAGAGCTTTATATATCAGTTGAGAAATGTTGACTGAATGGTTTTTGAAGTCAATCAGCACCTTCACTACTACTTTGTAACTGTGTTGGTGAAATTCGCTTTTATGGCATTGATGCCAATATCTGTTGAGGGGAGCTGTTCAGTTTCAAACCATAATCTATGAAAAAAAAAAAGATTTCAGTTTTACACCGTATTTATTTATTTATTTATTTATTTATTTATTTATTTATTTATTTATTTATTTATTTATTTATTTATTTCAGACATACAAGTTTATAATACAGACATGTGTCCATATAACATAAATTAAAGAACAGTCTGAAAACGGATGTATTGGCAGAAGCAAGAAGCTTATAATGCCCACCCTCCAAAGAGAATTTATTGTACAATAATGAAATAATAAAAAAAGAAAAAGGAAGAAAGAAAGAAAAAAAAAAGGTAACGTACCCAATATCTTACTGCTCTTAATTGCATTCACATGTTTCATAATTTTTTATCGTATTATTCTTAAACATGCTTTAAAACCATGTTACTGTTGTACAATCTTTTAGCTCCTGATCTAATTTGGTCCATACATCAACCCAACAAAATAAATACATGTTGTTTTACATATGTTCTTGCTTTTGTTTTTCTGAACGTTTTATACCCTCTTAGATAATAAGCACTGTCCCTGATCAAAAACAGACCCTAAATATGTACCTGCAACAAACTATTTTTTACAACTGTTATAAGCAGGAGACTTTAGTTGATGAGTTCACATCCATCAATCCATCCATCATCGATGCATCCATCCATCCATCCATCCATCCATCATTCCTCCATCCATCCATCCATCCATCCATCCATCCATCCATCCATCCATCCATCCATCCATCCATCCATCATTCCTCCATCCATCCATCCATCCATCCATCCTCCATCCATCCATCCATCCATCCATCCATCCATCATCGATGCATCCATCATCCATCCATCCATCATCCATCATTCCTCCATCCATCCATCCATCCATCCATCCATCCATCCATCCATCCATCCATCATTCCTCCATCCATCCATCCATCCATCCATCCATCCATCAAAACATTTGCCCATCCATATGTCCGTCCATCCATCCATCCATCCATCCATCCATCCATACATCCATCCATCCATCCATCCATCCATCCATCCATCCATCCATCCATCCATCCATCCATCCATCCATCCATCTATATAGATCCACTCTAACTCTAAGCTTTATCAAAAAGGAAAGTTTTAAGCCTACCCTTAAAAGTAGACATGGTGTCTGCCTCAGGGACTAAAACTGGGAGTTGGTTCCACAGGAGAGGAGCCTGATAACTAAAACATCTGCCTCCCAATCATACTTTAGAAATTCTAGGAACAACTAGTAAACCTGCAGATTTAGAGCAAAGTGCTCTGTTAGGAACATAAGGAACAATCAGATCTCTGATATAAGATGGAGCTTGGCCATTTAAGGCTTTATATGTGAGAAGGAGGATTTTAAATTCTATTCTAGATTTAACAGGAAACCAATGAAGATAAGCCAGGATATGAGAGATATCTCTCTTTTAATTATCATAAAAACTTGCTGCAGCATTTTGGATCAGCTGAAGGCTTTTAACTACAGTTTGTAATATAACAACCAGCTGTGTCAACAGCAGCACTAAGGTCCAACAGGATAAGTAGATACAAGTCCAATATCTGAGTCCTTGAGAAGTAGTCACTTTCACCAGAGCTGTTTCATAACTATGGTCGCTAAAACCAGATTGAAACTCTTCATAAAGCTCATTATGTTGTAAGCTGTCAGACACTTGTTTGACAACTACTTTCTCAACAACTTTTTAAAAGAAGGGAAGATTGGATATGGGTTCACAATTGACTAAGTTATCTGGGACAAGAGACTGCTTCTTAAATAAAGATTTGATTACAGCCACCTTAAAATCACATTTAAAATGGAGGAGGAGATCAAAGGCAATACCTCCTTAACTAACATGGTTGGACCTGGATCTAACATACAAGTTAAAGGCTAAGATGAAGATAACAGTTTTGCTAACTCTGAAAGTTCAACTGGATGGACAGTCCAATGGTGCAACAGAGTTATGGCTCTGGATGAGTTTTGCAAAAAGAAATCTATGAATATTCTGATTCTCCTTAAATAATTTGGAGAAATATTCTGCTCATGCTTTAAGGATCATCTTATACAGCAGTAAACTATTTTTCAGGCTAGGTAGGATTCCCGTAGGCATCTAGACTGCCATTTTCTTTCCTGTTTCCTAGCATTTTGCTTCAAAGTGCGCAGCTCTGCATTAAAAACCAGGGAGCTAGCTTTCTATTTTTAAAGAACAAGCAACCCCATCAACAAAATCATCAATCTGTGAAGGGGAATAAACTAACTTAGACAAGTATAGCACTGATTCTAACTCAAATTTTAGAAACCTGGTGTTGATTTAAATTATTTCAAGTGACAAAAAACAAACAAAAAAAAACAACTGATAAATCTCCAGTCCATGCCCACTTCTCCCTAAACAATCTATATGAACAACAATTTCACTTCAACTCAGTTTATTTTCACCCCATTCATCTTTTTCATCTTTCTTCTGGTCAGGGGTTGATCTGGATGACATTTTTTAGATTGTGGTCAGAGTTTTTTCATTAAAGTAAAGAACAAAATAATAAAAAATACATTATCAAATAATAATAATAAGATATAAAATCTAGGACACTCATATAACAAATGAAAACTGTGGTGCTATATGGCTGAGGTTTAAAGCTGGCTGTGACTTCTAAAACACTTTTAAAGTAAATTATTTAAATGGTTTCAGAGACAAATCACTTTTGGTCTGTTCTGTTAGCACATATCATAAGATATTGATTTTGTGTTATACTGTAAACACTTATTTAAAAGAGTTAGATATTTATTAAACCAGTGTAATTTCAACAGGTAAATTTAGATTATCTGCAAATGAAATCAGTATTTTTGCTCTTAAAGTAATACATAGTAAGATGTATATTGATGAAATAATCAATTGTTTTTTGTTTAATGTTAAACAAAAATAATTTAATTGATCTGAACATTACATGAAATTATTATTACACCAACTTCAAGAACTATTGGCACACTTACATTAAAATGTTTGAAATGTATATTTTTTCAGAAAAGGAGCCATAAAAGAAGGGGGCAACAGGGGCCCTCGTATCAATTGGCTCCTTTCTAGAGGCCCTGCCTTAGGTGAACCTCAAGGTTCTATACTTGAACAAATTCTTTTTTTCTTCAACCTCTTCTTTCTTGGCAATATTTTCCAAATATAATTGTTTCCATTTTATTTAGATAGAACCACACTTATTTCCCCTATTGACTGTCTGTGTGAAGCGAAGGTCCTTCTCATTTACGCCGCCTCTTCTTCAAGATAATCAAACGCCACAGTTCCCACTTTTTATAGCTGAAGTGTGGTTAGGACAATTAAACATGGTGTTTGGTCAATGTCGAAAGCAGTTACTTTTTTTTTATTGGTATAGAAGATCTAAAGACCAAAGGTTATTTCCTTTATTGCAGCTTTAAGGGGTATTGCACCAGGGCTTCATCTACATTGGATTTTCAATTCATCAGAATTAATCGATTTCCAGTGTTATACTGGAAAAACACAACACAAAACAAATGTTGCTTTTAGATTGAATATTAAAAAAATGTGAAGAAAGGATGAAAAACAATTTTGCTTACAATAGAAACACTTTATTTTCCTACAAAAGGGAAATTCAGGCATGATGATAACAGAAACACGAAGGCGAAGGACCATAGACGAATGCAATAGTCTGTAATCATAAAGTAAATCTGCAAAGTACAATACAAAGAATTTAGAGTGGAAAAACACATTTCAGACAAATATTTATAAATAAATAGAAGAGAGACAGCATTATTTTAACAGAAAAAAAGTAGAAAGACAAAAAGCACTGTCCTATACGTAAGATTGTACAAATAAACCCACAGAAGCTATAAAAAAAAGTCTGCAAATGGACATTAACATCTGAGAGTTATTCTAGAACAAGAACCATAAGCATGTTGGGAAACATTTTGTCTTTTAGTCAGTAGCAGCAGCGATTATAAAGTCTAATAGCATCTGGGAGAAGGGATCTGCAGAAGTGTTCGTTTGGGCATGAGGAGCAGCTGTTTGTCGCTGAAAAAGCTCTCCAGCACTACAACATCTGCATTGGGTGAAACACATTGGGCCGGATTTATCAAGATCCAATTTTGCGTGCAGTAATTTGCGCTCGCAAACTGGAATTTTGCGCGAGGGGCTGAACCATGGTTTGCGGGTGATTTAACAAGAGCGATTGCGTAACTGCTGGCAGGTGCAATACTGTTGGAGACGCCCTATTTAAATGATGGTTTTGCGCGTTTTGTGGTTTGCGGCAAAGTACAGGTGCTGGTCATAAAATTAGAATATCATGAAAAAGTAGATTGATTTCAGTAATTCCATTTAAAAAGTGAAACTTGTATATTATATTCATACATTACATACAAACTCATATATTTCAGATGTTTATTTTGTTTAATTTTGATGATTACAAATGACAACAAATGAAAATCTCAAATTCATCATATCAGAAAATTAGAATATTACTGAAGACCAATAAAAACAAAGGATTTATAGAAATGTTGGCCAACTGAAAAGTATGAACATGAAAAGTATGAGCATGTACAGCACTCAGTATTTAGTTGGGCCTCCTTTGGCCTGTATTACTGCAGCAATGCGGCGTGGCATGGAGTCGATCAGTCTGTGGCACTGCTCAGGTGTTATGATAGCCCAGGTTGCTCTAATAGTGGCTTTTAGCTCTTCTGAATTGTTGGGTCTGGTGTATTGCATCTTCTTCTTCACAATACCCCATAGATTTTCTATGGGGTTAAGGTCAGGAGAGTTTGCTGGCCAATTAAGAACAGGGATACCATGGTCCTTCAACCAGGTACTGGTAGCTTTGGCACTGTGTGCAGGTGCCAAGTCCTGTTGGAAAATGAAATCTGCATCTCCAAAAAGTTGGTCAGCTGCAGGAAGCATGAAGTGCTCTAAAACTTCCTGGTATGTGGCTGCGTTGACCCTGGACCTCAGAAAACACAATGGACCAACACCAGCAGATGACATGGCACCCCAAACCATCACTGACTGTGGAAACTTTACACTGGACTTCAAGCAACGTGGATGAAGTGCCTCTCTTCTTTTCCTCCAGACTCTGGGACCTTGATTTCCAAAGGAAATGCAAAATTTACTTTCATCAGAGAACATGACTTTGGACCACTCACCAGCAGTCCAGTCCTGTTTCTCTTTAGCCCAGGCAAGACGCTTCTGACGCTGTCTGTGGTTCAAGAGTGGCTTGACACAAGGAATGCGACAGCAGAAACCCATGTCCTTCATACGTCTGTGTGTGGTGGTTCTTGAAGCACTCACTCCAGCTGCAGTCCACTCTTTGTGAATCTCCCCCACATTTTTGAATGGGTTTTGTTTCACAATCCTCTCCAGGGTGCGGTTATCTCTCTTGCTTGTACACTTTTTTCGACCACATCTTTTCCTTCCCTTCGCCTCTCTATTAATGTGCTTGGACACTGAGCTCTGTGAACAGCCAGCCTCTTTAGCGATGACCTTTTGTGTCTTGCCCTCCTTGTGCAAGGTGTCGATGGTCGTCTTTTGGACAACTGTCAAGTCAGCAGTCTTCCCCATGATTGTGTAGCCTATAGAACTAGACTGAAAGACCATTTAAAGGCTTTTGCAGGTGGTTTGAGTTAATTAGCTGATTAGAGTGTGGCACCAGGGGCCATCAATTTTGAACCTTTTCACAATATTCTAATTTTCTGATATGATGAATTTGAGATTTTCATTTGTTGTCATTTGTAATCATCAAAATTAAACAAAATAAACATCTGAAATATATGAGTTTGTATGTAATGTATGAATATAATATACAAGTTTCACTTTTTAAATGGAATTACTGAAATCAATCTACTTTTTCATGATATTCTAATTTTATGACCAGCACCTGTAGTTTGTGCAAACTAGTGCAATAAGAAATTTTAATCTTACAGTGACACCCCCACCCCTCCAAATATATATATATATATATATATATATATATATATATATATATATATATATATATAAACTTTGGCAACCTTTATTCCCTAAGGTGGTATGTGGCTGAATTTCTACTTCACTGCAGTAAAAAAAAACAAAAAAAAAAAAAACAAACTGGTGTTTTATATTGGCCTGTAGAAAAATGCACATACCAAATGGCTCACAATGGGACTGTGGAGGAGATGACTGCGCGTACGCATACCCGCAGCATTGGCATGTTGCTCCACAGGCGCAGGGGTCGGGGTTCTCCGGTAGGGCGTCAGGGCGACATGGCATTTAGAACGTCGGACAGCACTTCTGAAAAACGAGATTGGGAGATCCCAGATGCAGAAAAGTGCAATGTTGCAAGGAGTTTTGTGATATCTGGTATTGCGTGGGTCCTCCTTGTGGCTGGCTCCAAATCCATTCGGAGTTCCCCCAAAAGCTCCAAAATGGCAATGCTGAATAAACTATATGTTTTGATGATCGTTTCCTCGTTCATTCCAAAAATATTCACACGAAGTGAAACAATGCGTTCTCTGCGTCTCCTTGCTTCATTTCGATGTCTCCTTCTTGCGACAATAACCGCTGCCATGTGTGCGCAATTACGCATACAGACCATTTGCACCTTCTTTTGAAACGTGTTAAATATAGAGTCAGATACCGTTAGCAAAATTGCTGTCAGGTTTGATAAATCACTTTGCGAGTGCTAAATTAATATATTTACATGTTCTCCTCCCACAGGACGCACTTTTGCGTGTAAACGCCCCATATTGCATATTCATTGCAGAAAAAGTACTAAATGGATAAGAGGCGCTATTTAGCACGTTTTAAAGAGCAAATCCTTTTAGCACGCTGTTGATAGATCAGTTTGTACATTTTTTAGCGTGCGCAATGAAATAGCTCACGTTTTAATACACGCAAACCTTTGATAAATCCGGCCCATTGTGCAACACGGATGTTCTTCTCCTTTGAGTCCTTCTGCTTCCCACCACCTGCTCTGCGTTAATGGGGCATCCAAGGACAGAACTGGTCTTCCTAATGAGTTAATCCAGCTTCTTCCTCTTAGCCTCAGTATAGACGGTGGCTGAAGTCATGATAGTCTTCAATAGCTTGCCTGCACGCCAAAACTTCTCAGCCTCCTCAGTAGGTAGAATCTTCTCGTAAAAATCATCAGTGCTGCTATTCCAGTCATGTTTTTTGTATTATATAGTACATATATATATATATTATTTCAATTCCTTTTATGTTTACTAGTCCCAGTATGATGGTTCTGAGGCTGCAAACATCCTATATTTAGCATAGGATGGTTCTGCTGGCACCAGGCTGCAACTCTCTGTAATTATTGATAAAGGCCACATTTTTGAATCAGAATTTGCTATTAAAGTTACTATTAAGCTTTAATGATCACTCAGGGTCTGAGTGATCATTAAGAGAAGGTGGTCTTTCTAATTGATATTAACATTTTTAAATATTTAAGTTAAACAAAAATATTTAAGATTTCTACTTCCGGTGCTTTGTTTGTAGTTTTCAAAAAAGGTGACATTATCAAACCAATTTTCCTTAATTTTTGTTCAAATTGAGATCCTAAAAATACAAAATTCTTTATTTATCCATACAAACAATTATGCCAGCTATTTAAACCTGCGAAAACAATGCGGTCCCTTTGAAAATGAAAACCGTTAAAAACAGAAAGCTGGCTCCTTGGTTTAATGCAGAGCTGCGCACTTTAAAGCAAAATGCTAGCAAACTGGAGAGAAAATATCGCTCCACAGGCCTACAGGAATCCTACCGAATTTGGAAAAATAGTTTACTGCTTTATAAGAGGACCGTTTGTAAAGTAAGAGCAGCATATTTCTCATTAATAGAGGGGAACAAGAATAATCCAAATATCTTTTTAATACCGTTGCCGAACTCACCCAGATTTTATGGGAATCTTTATTGATAAGATTGATCTTATTAAAAATAAGATCATAAGCACTCCTCTATCCGTGATTGGTTTGTCTCTGGAGCTTGAGGCAGCATCTGAGGTTGTCATGGAATCTGAACCGGGTTTAGACTGCTTTGATCCAGTTGAACTTTCAGAGTTAGCAAAATTATTGTCTTCATCTAAGCCTTCAACTTGTATGTTAGATCCAGTTGCAAACAGGTTATTTAAGGAGGTATTCCCTTTGATCTCCCGCTCCATTTTAGATGTGATTAATCTATCTCTGTTACAGGGATATGTACCTAAAGCTTTTAAGGTTGCTGTAATTAAACCTCTGCTTAAGAAACTGTCACTTGACTCAGATGACTTGGTCAATTATAGACCTATATCCAATCTTCCTTTTTTATCTAAAATTCTTGAGAAAGTAGTTGCCAAACAAGTGTGCGATCACTTACAACATAATGAACTTTTTGAAGAGTTTCAGTCTGGCTTTAGAGCTCATCATAGCACTGAAACAGCTCTGGTGAAAGTCACTAATGATATTCTCATGGCCTCAGATAATGGACTTGTATCTGTGCTCGTCCTGTTGTATCTCAGTGCTGCATTTGATACAGTTGACCATAATATTCTTTTAGAAAGACTTGAATATTTTGTTGGAATTAAAGGTACAGCACTAGACTGGTTTAAATCTTATCTATCTGATTGATTTCAGTTTGTTCACGTTAATGACAAATCTTCCTCATGCTCAAAGGTTACCTGTGGAGCACCACAGGGATCAGTGCTAGGACCAATTCTCTTTACTATTTATATGCTCCCAATCGGTAGAATTATTAGACAGCATGGGATTCATTTTCACTGTTATGCTGATGATACTCAGCTTTATCTGTCTATAAATCCAGATGAAGCTAACCCATTACATAGATTACAGGCATGTATTGAAGACATAAAAACCTGGATGATTCTTAACTTTCTCCTTCTGTATGCAGACAAAACAGAAGTTCTGCAGAATCTGTTAGTTCAATCTCTAACAATGTGCTCCCACTGCTTTTTCTCATAGTAGCTTTGCCTCGTCAATTCCTGTTTGGCTGTGACACTCTCCTGTTGAGAAATATCAGATTTTGTATCTCTGTCTCCTTGAACCCCAGTCGGCATCGGCAGATGGCCGCTCACACTGAGCCTGGTTCTGTTGGAAGTTTCTCCTGTTAAAGGGAGTTTTTTTCTCTCCACTGTAGCTACAAGCATGCTTAGTGTTAGGGATTGCTGAAGAGTAAATGCGTTGATGCAATTAACTGGTTTTCCTTTGATAAAAAACTTTGAATCAATTCGACTGTATGATCTGTTGACAGGTAAAGTGCCTTGAGATGATGTGTTGTGAATTGGCGCTATGTAAATAAACTGAATTGAATAGAACTTTTCGAGTCGTTGAATTCCAACTCCTTTAATCAGAATGTTCACGGCTTTGGCTGCTTTGCTCATGACTACCATGACCTTGGTCTTGTCTTTCTTGATCTCGATTGACCACTCCCTACCTTCCGCAGTTATTTGGTGTGACCATCGACTCGAGGTTCTAGGTGCTTTCAGCAATCAACAGTGTCAACCACATAAATTACTTTGTTCATCTCTATATACTATTACCCCTTGATCCAGGTACGCCCTCTTCACCATTTCGTCGGCATATGTGTTGAAAAGCACAGGAGAGAGGATACAGCCCTGACACACACCTCTTCTCACTCATATTGGATACTTCTGTATTTCGTCCACAGCAATGAACGCCTTCTGGCGACTGTATAATAATTAGAGACTATTATGAGAAATATAGCCTTTGTGGCTGTGGAAGATGTAGGCATAGTGAATTATGTTATGACTGAGCCTATGAATCAGGATATATATGCAGTCCCCTCACTCAGATGTTGGACAAGGAAGAAGATGGCCTGATGAAAATTAAGATTATAGTGGGGATGAGGTGGAAGGTGCCAGCTTGATGGAGTGGATATGCTATTGGCAGAACAACTGATGGCCATGGCAGAGACGTGCACAGATCTTAAAGGATTGCAGCAGCAGAGCATCAGAAGGCAACTGGAAGAGTTTAATATGAATTTCTACTTAAGCCTTCTTTGAAGAAAAAATATTTTCCAAATATTTATCTGTTTGCTGCCAGATGATTTTTTTTCCTTCTTGTTCCCTTCCAGTTTTTCACATCAAACACCTAATTATTTAAGCAATTTTTATTTATTTTTTTCATCTCTATTTTCACTAACTGTACGTGAAACCTTTTGGTTTTTTTGGAAACCCTGTTGAAAGTAATGGATGAAAAACCTGTCAACATCTACAGAACAGTCTTTACTTATTACTTATAACTGAGGAAATAGAAACCAAAACTAGTTAGAGATGTATAAAATTAGATTATTTATTGAAAGTTTTTTGTTTTTCAATTTTGTTGTTATGGCTGAGAAGTTATAAGTAAACCCATAGAAATGAGTTAATATAAATCCATCTAATTTAGTAAAGAAAGGCGGTCAGCTGTACAGTTAAAACAGGTAGGATTGATCTTTATTACACTCAATAATGCTCTGTTGATTTGGTGGAGAAAATAAAAGTTCTATGTAATTACAGAATTAGGATGACTAGAACATAGACTGGTGAAATGTATGCTACTGATAGCTGCAAAGTCTAGTAAAACTTCTAGAATTGCCCTTCTTTTGAGCAGGTGAGTGACATTGTCAGTGATATCTGTATTTTTGCACCTGAACGTCCAGGGAACGGATATTGAGATAGTAGACTCTTATAAGTACCTAGGTGCTCATCTTAACAAACTTGACTGGACTCACAACACTGAAGCTCTGTATAAAAAGGTCAGAGCAAACTCTTCCTGCTGAGGAGACTGAGGTCTTTTCGAGTGAAGGGTGCATTCATAAAGACCCACTATGACTGTTGTGGCATCAGCCATCTTCATTGAAGCTGTCTGATGGAGCAGTGGCTTATCTGTAGCTGAGAGAAAGCAGCTGGATAAGCTGATCAGGAAGGCCAACTCTGTGATTGGATGCCATCAAGACTGAATGCAGGAATGGGTAAACAAAGGACCCTGACTGAATTAACGGCTCTGTTCGAATTCATGGGCTGCGTTTTCCAAGGACGCGGTCTACCAGGGCTGGGTCCCTCAAAGTCTGTGAAAATAAGGAGACCGGAAGAGTTTTGGCTGTGAATTCAAACAGGTCTATTCTTCGCTGGGTTTTTCTGTCGTAGGCAATGTTGCTTAGGAACCGTGACAGTTGAGAGCATATATTTGAGGACAAAAACTTCACTGTCTTGAATTTTTATTCTCATGAATATCCTTAAGAGAAGGTTTCTGCACTGCTTTTTTGTCTATTTTACTGCTACTTTCTGCATTGCCAGATCTGCCTGTTTCCAGCCCACGCTCTTCAATAAAACCAAAGCCAAATCTCAACCCCTTTTTACTTTTAAAATGTTCACTGTTATAACGGAAGGTTAAAGACCTTCCGTTATAACAGTGAACATTTTAAAAGTAATTTTAAAGAACAAGTAGCAACCTTTTTTTTTTTTAAACATAAGTTTGTGCTTAGACTTCTGTTACAGTACTTTCCATAAGCTTTGGGTCATTTTCTGGGACAAGCTGATCAGCCTATTGCTTTCTGCATGTTTGGAACACACACGCCAGATGCTGCGCTTAAACATCATGTCTAACAGAAAAGGCCTAAAGCCATCAAAGCCAAATGGAGAGACCCATTGCCCAACTTGTTCAAAAGAAGCCCACTTGGACCGAAACCAGTCCGATCTGGCAACATTGCTTCCATTTAAGAAGAAACTATTTTAACTTGCCAAAAAAAAAACAGGAAAATTATTCAATTAAAATCACAATCATCTACTGAATATGTTTAAAATAAGATGGAACTTCTTGAATAAACAGGGAAAAAAAATAATTGGCTTGGATTATATCCACAAGTTGGAGTGAAACTCAATGCTACTAATTTACACGAGGTAGCGGTTAATAGCTCATTACAATCTACAGGTTTCCTTTAAGTTAAAACTTTTTAGTCCATACTTGGCCTTTAAAAAACAATGCTCGTTATCGTCTTAAAAAATAGGGGTATAACTTGGCAAGGAGATTTATCTTGATACATTAATAAAGACGTATGTTGCATTGCTATGATAGGGCTCTGCTGGTGCAGAGCAGCTGAATAATCAATTCTTAAGGTACTACGCAGCTAACAAGCAGCCCGAAGTTTAGAGAGTCAATTTTAAATCAATACCAATATGAAATATTGCAATGATGGTGTTATGGATACAAAAATTGACTAATGAAATGCCTTGATATTTGACAGAACCAATTTTTTTTTTTTTTTTTTTTTACACGCCTCAAAGAAATACAAAGTAGCAATGTTATAAAACATTTCAAAAGAAAAGTCAACAGTCCAGCTTTAGTTTTTTGTTTTTATTTGAGGTGCAACTGTCTAGTGCAATTGAGAACGCCACATTTGTGATGGATTTGTAGGAACATGCACAACACATGAATACGATTCTGCTAGCGCATTTTTCCTCATCTTGTGACAAGTGTCCCGATTAGTGTTCAGCGCTCCAGATGCACTATGAGCAACTTACACACTTGGCTTACAAGAAGACAAAAAAGAAAAAAGTTAACACAAAAAACAAAGACATATCCCCAAATGAAATCTAGCAGAGTCATGATCGTTTAAAGTAAGTGGGTTTTTGAAGCAACAGCAAAGAGGAGAGCTCACAGGTGTCGCTGCAGGAGAGACAGCATCTTTGTGTGCAGGTAAAAATAGAATAAAATCCTCTTAAGTTCCCACCCTGAGTTTGGACATCACAGGTAGATTAAAACCTGGCGAAACCATAGATAGATATATACACTAACAGATAAAACAAGATATAAAAAGGCTGGATATATTTATCTATGGTTAGGAACCAGGCACTTGGCAGAGCTGAACTGGAAATCTTTAGAATGTACAAAGTTCACTACATACAGTCTTGTCTTATTTATTCACCTTTCCGTTATTCTCTTGACATTATTTACATCGAACACGAGAAAAAACACAGACAAGAAGCACATCTTCACCACCCGTTTCTCTTAAACGCTGAGTCCTCTATTTAGGAAAGTAGAGGAGGAAGGTGAACGGGAAGAAATCTCCAGTTCCACGTATCCATCCAAAGTCTGTTCATGTCATCTGAGCGATACACGGACCAAAACGAAGCAGGGAGATGCGGCTCTACGAACTGTGTGTGGGTGGAAACCTTTAGGCGGCATGGCTGATGTCCATGTAGATGACGGCACTTTCCACAGATCAACAAATGTAGGGGAAAGGCTCCGTTCTCCCAAAAGACGTTCGTCTGAAGCAGGCAGTAAAAGATTAAGTCGGGACACACACACACACACACCCATTCAGACACACACACTCTGGTGCAATACCAAATGTTTTCAGTTAAATTAAATGTGCAACAAAGCAAGTGGTTTTCAGCTTAAGCCTTCATATGGTGACAGGCCAGTCAACTTAATGCAAATGCTGATTCACAGTATAACTTCTCTCCTCCTAATCTTCTGATCATCCTTTGAGGGGTTTTTCTTCCTGCGTCACGTGGCTGCGCCAGAGTTCTGTGTGGAGGAGACGACCTGTGTGGGTCCAGGTGGGACTGGAGGCTGGGCAGCACCGGTAGGGGATCCACTGGTCTGGACCTGTGCCTGGAACTGAGCCATCTGCTCGGGGCTAGCAAGGGTCTTCAGCAGGTTGTTCTCCTGCTCCAGTTGGTTGTTGCGCTCCATCAGCTCTTTGATCTGCTCCTTTAGCACCTCAACCTCCTCACGAACAGCGTACATCAGGTGGCTCTTTACCAAGTCCTGAGAACAGAGAAAGAAGAGGAATGAGGAAATAGTTAAATTTAAGACTTCTGTGGATTTTTTATAACAGGCAAACGAAAAGTAGTCAAAAATGGGACAAACAAAAAACAGAATTATGTCCATATGTATAAGCATCACCCTTTACTTTTTTGTACAAATTCCTCTTTATGAGTTTATTAAATATATATTAGAGAAAATAGTATTTACCCTTAAACTAGATACAGTGGTGCAAGTGGACAAACACAAAGCTACCAGTCCATCTAAAGGAAAAGACCAGGAAAGCACAAACTGCTGAAGCAGCCAGAAGGTTCCTACATCTCTAATGCTATGTTCAGACGGCAAACAGCAGAGGCAGCAGAAGCAGCTAGTTTACATGCAAAGTCAATGGTTGACGCGCATCTTGACACAGCAAAAGGTGCTGTAGCAGCAGCAGCAGCAGCACATCATGAGCTTCTGAGCATCGGACACGTGCAAAGAGATTCAGAAACAGCGGCTGCTGGAGTGAAAAAGTTGACACAGACAGACACAGCACTGCTGATGCAGAGCATAATGACCACTCCCCTGAAACAGTTTAACGCATAAACATGTATATGTTTATAAATATGTTCTATTTTATTATTCTGGTGCCTGCAGTTTGGATTATCAGGGATTAAGCAAGAAAACGATCATGAGCCTGAAGTTTGTCGACACACATATATTAGGGATGGAACGGTTTATGAAAACCGTCCGAACCGTTTGGTTCGACTGTCTCGGTTCGGTTCGCGTGTGTTGCGTTTGGTTCACACCACGGCTCCTTTTTCTCATAGGCGAAGCGTGTACACTCCAGAGCAGAAGGTGGCGGTACTGCGACCAAAGCCAACCACCAGTAGTAAACAAGAAGAAGAAGCGAAGCAGCTTAGTAGCAGAAAAAAATCAGTTGTTGTGGAGAATTGTGTGGGTATGGCGAGTGGGAAAGAACAGGAGTTGGAAGACATGCCAGCAGCAATTTATAGGTCTGCTGTATGGGACCACTTTGCATTTAGAGTGACTTACGATTACGGCGGAAAGAAAGTTGTGGATAAAAGTGCGCAAGCATTGTGCAACACTTTTTGTTTATGCTAACAGCAACACGACCAACATGTCAGGCTAACAATCATCATATACCAAACCGAAATTTTCGAGTAATTTTTACACACTTGATTTTTGTTACCCACGGTAAGGTGACCAGATTTCTGCAATCTATTCTGGGGACATTTCGAGCTCATGGTGAAAAATACATTTTATGGAAATTAAATTGGAAATGGGGACAGTGATATTTTCATCCATTTTTACATATTTTTCAATATTTAAACAAAAATCAAGTGTGAAATCCAGGAATGTGCCTCTTCCATTGCCTAAAATAAATAATAATCATTTGATAGTGTTTATTCATTCTACTCGCTACTCGAGTAATTTAACATTGTGTTCAGGGACAGGATAGTTTGCATCAATCTGTGGGAATTTCCCTCTTTTTTCCATTCCAAAAAATTTTAATGAAACCTTTTTATAAATATAAAAATTTAAAACAACTTTTTTTTCCTAAACAATGATCACTATAAAATGAAATGGCGTCCAGTTGTTTATACTGTATCGTGGACAGCTGCAGTGCATTGGGTCGCCTCCGGCAGCCTGGATTAAAATCTGTCACTAATAAAAAAGTAACGTCAGATTTTCATATTCAGATTAACTTTCAACCATTAAAACACATCTATAAACCTGGATAATTCTCATGAGCAGCTTGAACCAGCCACAACAAAAATACATGTTTTGTCAGTACACGTATAAATGAATGAAAAATAAACTCTCAGGTTTCACCATAACTTTGTTAAAGGACAATTAATTTTTATGCTGGCCCTAACAGGAGTATATTTTTCACAATCATAAACCTATTTTATATTCATGTGTACATAGATACAGCTTTGCATTTAGTTTTAAATAAACTGTTATTTTGATAGGATGTAAAAATTAAATGATCCTAGTTATCCCCGTTACAAAAAATCACAACAAAAAGAAAATATTTTGGCGTTCATTTCTGCTTTTTTTGCTCCTGCGAATCTAAAAGCAATAGCGCACATACTCTCCTCGAACTCCGAAGAAGTCAGAGCATATATTCAGGTACATTCAAAACATTTTATCTCACAAATAGGCCAAGGAAAAATATGCCTCCACACAGCGAACCGCTCGTGTACGGGGGTCTGAGCAGCTCCGAAAGCGAAATAATATTTAGGCAGGATCATAAATCTGGATGAACTGACTGCACAGAAGAAGTAATCAGGAGGATTTTCTAACTTAAAAACACATCAAAACTACTGCTTACCCACTGATCACAGAAAATATAGCCGCCATTGTTACAAGCAAAGAAGGATAGGGTAGCTCCGCCCAACGTGCATCAGACCCACTTTGACTGCGCAGCTAGAGCAACAAAGATGCGCCAGCTGCGCGTCAGAACTAAACTTGTACAAGCATCAAAAATGAAGAAGCACGTCTTTTTGCTGGTCCTGCTGTGTGAAAGTAGCAGAAGAGTCCTATAATATATGACATGTAAAACATATGTATTTGTCCTCATGTAATAAACAGAAACGGAAAAGAGCATATCGGTGTGTTAGAATGGTCCAGTCAGAATCTCAATCAAAAATCTGTGGCCAGACCAGAAAATTTCAGTAGATGTTTCCCATCTAATGTGGAAAACAAAGAACAAGCAAAAACTACAGTCTCCAGATCGGACAGATGGCACACAGAGCCTCGTTCTGCTGGAGGTTAATGGTCGGTGTGAGGAATTGCTTCAAAAGTCAGCATTAGAATGCAAAATACTACCAGCTGTCACTACATGTCCATCAAGGAGGAGATAATCCCGTCAATAAGTCAATAACCCAATGCAATCAGCTGGGTTTCATTTTGATAGAAAACTGAACAAATCTGACTGGTTAATTGGATTGATATTAGTTCAATCTAAAAAAAAAAATAGTAATTGCAAACTAATTGTGATAGTTGACCATCATAATTGTCAAGTTGGTTCTGCAAGGGTGGAAGCACTAACAATATTCAACCATTATGCTAATAGTAGAATAAGGTTTGTCAGTTTAGGAGGTACGGATACTTTCACATGGCACCATACTTCATTAGAGACTTAGACAACCTTTATTGTCATTTTGTATACAAAGACTGTATACAAAACAAAATTTCAATGCATACAGCTTTTTCAACAGTGAATGAAGCGCTTAGCAGTGAAATGAACATTTCCATTTATAAAGGCAATATAAATGTATCGCGTCCAAATTAAAGGGATTCAGGGTTTTTCAGCTGCTTCCATCATCTTATCCTCATATTAAGCTTTGTAGTTCCAGCATATTCCATTATCAATATTGATTTGCAATTTCTTTAGCTATGATATGAAATTCCAAAAGTTTTAAATTTATCAAAACACTTCAAATATGACTTATCACAACGGTTCTTTGACTTTATAATTCTAGACTTACAAATTTTGTTAAGTACATCTTTCCAGACAGTAAATAGACATATTGATTCCATAAAGTGCAGCAGTGATCAAATTTAAACACAGAGAAAAAAAAGGTGCAAAAAAACGCACTAATATGGAGGTTCAGAGGTTTAATATATATGGTACAAATATGCAATGTTTTGGTTTGGTGTTCTCAGTGGGATGCAGAGTCTAACAGTTCAGCAGTCTGTGGTGGGGAAGAAACTGCTGTAAATTCTGCTAGACCTGTATCAAATGCTGCAAATAGTCCATGGTTGGGGTGTGAGGGGTCATTTATAATGTTACGGGATCAGGACATGCAGTGCTGGGATGAAATGTCTTTTAGGGAGGGAAGAGGAGGCCTGATTATCCTCTCTACTGTTCTTACCACTCTTCTCACTTTCTTCCTCTTCTTGCAGCCTCTGCCCCAGTGAGACAGCTGGTCAGAATTTTCTCTATGGTTTTTCTGTAGAAGTCCTGAGGATGGGTGGGGGGGTAGGTCAGCTCTGCTCATCCTCCACAGGAAGTACAGGCGCTTTGTGCCCTTTTGATCAGTGAGGTGGTATTAAAGTCCAGGTGAGGTTGTCTGTGATGTGTCTACAGCTGAGCTGTTGATGAGCAGTGGAGCGTGGTTACACCGATTCTTCCTGAAGTAAACTATGATCTCTTTGGTCTTCTCCACATTCAGGATCAGGCTGTTATCTCTACACCAGTTGCTCCACATCCTCTCTGCAGTCCTGGTCATTATCGTCTCTGAGGCCCATCAGCGCGGTGTCGTCTGCAAACTTCATGATGTGATTGGTGGTGAACGTGGGGACGCAGTCATGTGTCATCAGAGTGAACAGCAGGGGGCTCAGGAAGCAGCCCTGAGGGGAGCCTGTGCTCAGGGTGATAACATCAGAGGTGTTCTGTTCGACCCGGACTGACTGAGGTCTATTTGTGGGGAAGTCTAGCAGCCAATTGCAGAGGGGTGTATTGAATCCCAGCTGTTCCAGTTTGCCTATCAGATGCTGTGGGATGATGGAGTTGAAAGGTGAGCTGAAGTCCAGGAACAGCATCCGCATATAGGTGTTCTTCTCCTCCAGATGTGCCAGGCCCTGGTGAAGATCAGTGGAGATGGCATCTTCAGTGGAGCGGTTCCGTCGGTAGGCACACTGGAACGGGTCGAATGTTGGATGGAGACTGAAAACGACGTGTTCTTTAACCAGCCTTTCGAAGCACATCATAATTTTTTTTATCTCTTTGCTCATGAAACTCAACTTTTCAGTTGATCCTTTCTCCATGCGGAATTGATAGCTCCAATTAATATGTAATGTGATCAGATCGACCCAGAGAATTTCTCTAATCCACCGGCAGCGGGGTAGGGCAGCTAGCACCTATGTAGCAATTTCTTAAAAATAAAATAAAAAATGTTTTGGGGGGTAGGAAAAAAACAGCAGAAAAATAAACAAAACTTTGACCAATCGGTCATTTTGGTTTGACAGACGGGAAACCTTCCAAATCTGCTATTTCACCTGCTTTCAAAGTTGGCTCTCTATCTGCTGGCGGGGCAGTAGTGCAGGTGTTCACCTGCCTGCAAGCTCTCAGCATGAGTCAATGATGGGCGCATCATGCTTTCAAAGTGGAAATAATGAGTTAAATACGTTGAAGTAATGAGATTAAAAAAAGTTTCCACTAGGGCTCAACAACTTGGCTAAAAATGTACGTTTTTTTAACAACCAATACTGCAATTTTATTTAGATTTCATTCTGCACCTCCTCTTCCCTTCTGTCTGCTGGCAAAGTTAATGTTAAACCCATTACTGCTATCTGGAGGAAGAAAACGGGTGTCTTATTTTTGTTAAATGTATGTAAATGAAGTTCCTCTTCCATGTTAAATATGATTTTATTGCAATTGGAACAAATTGCCTAGCTCTAGTTTCCACAATTGTTAGGCTAATTAAAATCGGTTTATTAACCTAATGTCAGTGTCTCTTTGCCAACTTTCAGTGTAACCAGCATTTGTGCTGAAACACTCGAGTCCGATGTCAGTCAAAGAGCCAATACGCTGAAAAACGCTGTGAAGAACCCTGTATGTTTTCAGAAGAAGAAACACAAAAAAGGATTCCAGAATCTCAAATGGAAAGGGTCAGGTGGACGCATTTGTTCAAGGATTGACAAAACTGTAGACAGAGCTGCAGAAAACTAGCATATTTAGAGAGAATAATATAAAACCCTCACCTAAAGTAAAGGATCTCTGCTCTGTTTTCATTATTATTATTTACAATGCCAGGTATTTTTGTTTCAGACTCCTGAACAGAGCAGTTTTTGTAAATGGTAAACTAAAAGTGTTCGCCATAGCACTCATATATTCTGAATCGTGGCTTGGATCACATACTGGGCCCTTCTGTAAGGAGGCCAAGAAGAATCATGCATGACCAGGAAAGGTAAACATCACTACAGCAAAAACCCAGCTCTATTATTCATACCCAAAGTTGGATTTTGTATTATTATTTAACCCATCATCAATGAATTGTACAGTTGTAGAGGCATTTTAGCTGAATTTAACCATCTGCGGTATAAGTACTGGCACATGGGGAAGAGGATTAGGGCCACTGAAAAAATAAGTTAACTGATTTTTACATTTTATTTCAGTGTAATTTGAGAAGTCTGACTTTTTTCCCATATTAAACTGAAATAATATTTAAAAATCAGTTAACTTTTTTTTTTTCCAGTGGCCCTAATCCTTTTGTAGGCATACACATGTGAATTTCTAACTCCTTTGATCACTAAAGCAATGAGCAAAAAGAAACCACTACCTCTAATTCTGATGAAATAAAGAGCTTCACAAAACCAATGTTCTAGATTATTCTTTTGACATCAAGTAGAGGAAGTCTACACTGTTGGGATTTGTTGAATAATCTCAGCATCCCCTCCTCTGTGGAGCCACCCGTCCTGCCTCCTCCTTTCTGCTTGGCCAGGGAACAAAATGTTCCTGCATCAGGATGGGCGGAGCCAATAGCCAGCAGAGTTATTTAAACAGCATGGAGGGGAGGCAGCAGCTTGCCTGGCAACACGAAGAGACGAATGGAGCGGGGTTGACTGTGCATGAGAAATTGGATGGGACACAAGTTGCATGTCAACCCTTTAGCCTGGCCTACATTCAGATTTACGCAAAGAAAGTCCAAACAAGCAGTTGCAGAAACAGGTCCCATATTTCTAGGAAATCCTACAGAAGAACATTGTTTAGTAGCCGTCCTGAAAGAGGCCCAGCAGAACAGTCCCACAGCCTCTCTCTGCATCACTGCTGAGGTTACATAATATCCATGTTAGCAGCTCAAGCACACTGCGGATCTTACAGAACACAGGGAAAAAAAGGAAAGCTCACCATTGCCTGCTCGATCTTGTTGTCAATGGCCACCACACTGGCACCTGAAGAGCTGCAAGACACAGACAAAATAAAATGTTTGTGTGGAAATGATGCAATAGTCTGAGCACTGCGGCTAAATCTCACTTTAAAGAAATCAGTATGATTGTAAAAGAAAAAAATCTATAAATAAAAATATTAGGAACCTGACATCAGCAATGAACAAAATGCTATTCAGGTCAGAAAGACTTATCAACACCCTCATGCAGAATATGCAATAAGTGAGAGACATCACCTATTATCAACTGTGACTGACGCGCTTTCTTTTCCAAGCACCGAGGAAAGAAACGAGATCGAGAAATTTCTCAGTTGACAAACACCAAGGTCCACAGCCACAGCGTAACATTGGGAATCCATGCTATCCCGCCCATTTAAAAACCCCGGAGGCGATCGAGCAGCTGGAGGAAAGGGGAATCCAGCGGTAGGAAAGTAGAAACGCGGCGCATTATTATTATTATCAGTCCTTCCAGCTTCACTTCTATGGGACGGATGGCTCAGCTGCAGCTGGGACAGCACACAATAGACTGAGTCGCTGCTCCTGGCTTATCGCTTCCCTTTCTCTCCGGGTAATTCATGCGGCAAAAACAGCACATGCAGCCTCCTGATTGGCTGAGGGAGCTCATTCACATAATATATGCGCAGGGATGGCGATCCTACAGATCAGACCGGGGAGAAAGTTGCTACTTAAAATAAAGTCTGAGCCACCTCTCCCTCTACTCCTGATTCAATGAAAAAAAAGCTCTACATATTTAGTCTCCATTCTCTCTGCGGAGCCTGGCTCTTTATTTTCCAGTTCGAAAACAAACTTTAATCCGCATGAAATCCTAAAGGCCGCGCAATGTCTCCCCCTAGGGGCGTAAAGTGGTAATGAGTGAGAGGCCGGATTATGAAGCCTGACTTGATTAAAAGATTTTTGTTTTTCTTATTTTCCTGCTCTCAGCTTGTTCGAAAAAAAAGGAAGGGAAGGGGAACATGAGGATGGCTGGAAAAGCAAGGTAAAGAAACGGACTGATAGACAAGCAGCTGGATAAACAAGAAAACATCTGCATCGATTAACGACTTAAAAGTATAATATTCTCGCCAAAAATGAAATATTAAATGTGTTAAATAGACGAATAAAAGGTAGATAAAAAGGTTGGAATATTTGCATGATTACAGATCATCGACTTTATATATTATAGTATTGTAGGAGTAGTAGAAGTATTTCTTTTTTTTTTTTTTTTTTTTAGAAAAATACAGCACTTTAAAAGCAACCCCACTTTGAAATACCATCTGGATTTTAGGCCATACCAGAACTTTTTTGTAAATCTGTGAAAGTTTTAAAGAAAGGATATTTCCCATATTGATTGTTTTTAATTTACTTTTATAATATTAGCAAGAAAATAAAGGGCAAAAAATAAACAAATGAGAAAGAAGAACTGTTAATCTCATCAGCGCATATACACATACATATATATACACATAGATACATACAGTATATATGATGAAATTAGGAAGTACAGAGATATTGCATCTCTGAGCCTGGGTGGTACGGTGTTAGAAGAGTGGAAATCTCACCAGGCCGAGTTTCCTCTCCTGGCCGACCTGGCCAAGACCTACTTATGTATACCTGGTACAAGTGTACCATCACAACTCGTGTTTAGCACAGTAGGGGACATTGTGCGTTCAGAATGTAGTGTTTTGTCCTCTGAGCATGTGGACCAGGTTATTTTCTAAAAGAAAAATCTGTCAAGAAGCACAATTGAAAGTATTGAACTGTAACAATGTTGTAGTTTAATGTTACAGCTTTACTAACTTTTCTCTTTTTCACACCCCCTCAGTATCGAACAGAAGCATTATTCCTTTAAAGTGAATTAAGTACATGCCTACTTTTCTGTTGCTAGTGCACATTTTGACTCATTTAGCGGACTTTGTGAAGTATGGCCTATGTTTTTGTTACTTGTTGCTAATGCACTTTGATGAGTATTGTTGTTTCATAGTGAATGAAGTACAGGGGTATTTTTTGTTAACATTTACTACTAGGGCACATTTGCACTCATTGCACTGATTTTGTTTATTATTGTTATTCTATAGTGAATGTAGTATGGGGCTATTTGTGTTACTTAATCTGCTAGTGCAGTTATGCACTCATTGCTCTGTTTTTGTGGAGTATTGCCATTTTATAGTGAATGAAGTACAGCCCTATTTTTTGTTACCATTTGCTGCTAGTGTGCTTTGGCACTCATTGCAGTATTTTCTGATGATTCTTATTTTTTAGTTCACTTAATTAGGTTTTCATAGGCCTTGAGTACAATTTTGCTACTTCCGTTGTTTGCATTGTTTCTCAAATAAAATGCGTAACGATATTACAGCTTCTATTGATTCATTTTGAATCAAATTTGAAACATTGTCTAACCTGTAAAGTAAAAAAAAATGTAACCAATTAATCAAATTTAATCGTGGTGTATTCTTGAGTATCGAAAATAATTGAATCTATGGGTCAGGAAGTTGCTACTGAATTGAAGTACCATGATGGGTGTAATTTACACCCTCCCCAAATTATCTACACTACCAACACTGTGTCCATTGGCCCGACCCCCGCTGCTCCTAAAAGCTGAAGAGCTTTCACTTACAGGAACTTGAGAAACAATAAGATGAATGCAGATGGGAGAGAGAGTCTGTTTGTCTAAGGAGAACCTAGACTCGACATTTATGGGCTGTAAGCTGATTGGATTAAAAGAGAGACGACGTAGAAAAGTAAGCCAGTGATGTCAGCCCTTTTCCTTCTGTTACGTAAACTGTCAGTAGAGATTAGATGGATCCATCCAATAGGATAATCCATCTTTAACTACGTGCTCTCTAAATCTGCTTATGGCAGCCTCCACCCTACTCCATCTACTGACAGGCTGTTTGTTGCAGGCTACAAACTGCATTCATGCATCCTGCACACACATCACACTAAGACCTCAAAAAGATAAGCATCCCGCCAGCATTTCTGTAGATAATAAGCAGAGAGGAAAAGAAAAGTAGGGCAGGCAGCAGCGTTTCAAAATGGTGATACAGCTTAATATGCAACAAAATGGTGGCAAGAGTGGGTAATGTTAGTCGGTGAGCAGCATTAAATATGTCTTATTTCTAGATTCTCCAAAGTAGCCACCTTTTGCTTAATTACTGCTTATCAAGAGAATGCCAAGAGTGTGCGAAGCAGTTATCAAAGCGAAAGGAGGCGACTTTAAAGAACCTAGAATATAATACATATTTTCAATTGTTTTAAACTTTTTTTGTTAAGTATATAATTCCAGATGTGTCAATTCATAGTTTTGGAGGGAAGATAATTATTGTCAAATCCTAACTATATTATAATGAATCGTGCTAATAAATTATGGCAAAAAATATACTTTGAAGTGTAAAATTTTGGTCAGACAGAATAAAATATCATGGCAAAATAATTTAGTATTACCTCTCTCAAAGAAAAAAAAACGTATTTCTTGAAGGCTCATAGAATGCCAAAAATACATCAAAATAGCTTGCCCTTTAATCAATTTTGGGGTACTGAAATATTTTAAAAGTCAACATACAGCACGCAAAATAACGATTGAACACAACACAATTTTATAAATATTTCTAGAGGTACATGACATTTTCACCTGATGTCCATAACAATCCATTCAATCTATACATACAAAGAAATCAAACCATAGATGTCAAGAAATTGAGTTATGTGTAATATGTGGAATGGAACAGGAAAAAGTATTAAACACGAGAAGAAAGGAAGGTGCAAAAAGGCATGGAAAGCCAATACACCAGCTGAAATCTCTTAGTAATTAGAGAGTAATCCTGCCCCTTATCAGTGTAAATTAATATAAGCTGCTTTTTAAAATAAAAGCCATTCTTTCAGAAATCTGTTTTACATTTTTTCAAAACAGATATTTTTTTTCTCCCCTCACATTGTCTGTCACCTAAAATCTGCTTAACATCCATCCTTATGTAAGCTCAGCAGGGTGTATCACAGGTGTGCTTAACCACTTTCTCAGCAGGTTAGTTAGCTGGAGACAAAAATCATTCAAATTAACAAAAATATTTTTTTTTTAAAAAGTTCCACACATGTAGGCAACAAACAACAATTATTAGTTTCCTTAAAGTTATAATTCTATTTTTTTTGCCTCCTTTCTCTTTTAAGCACCATCCGTTTCAATGCTGTGATTTGATTTACTAGTTTTCTTTCACATCACATCTTCTTTAACAGTCGAGGCAAGGCCTTGTGCATCCTGTTTTTCTGCTTTTTGCCTCACCAGTATATGCGCATCTGTAGGCCAGAATAATCCGGTTTGGAAGGCTTGAAATCAATTAAAATGAGTATAAGGTTTGTTTTAGGCTTTCCAAATGTGAACAATCCCTGAGCAGTGGCAAAAACACTTATTTTAGGACATTCTGAAGTTCTGGTTCCTGAGACACAGTTTACATTTTTTTAAACTACCAACACTTAAGAGATAATACCTCCTAATCTTAAACTGAATTCAGAAAAGGAAGGAACATGCTAAAACTCAGCCAGGTTTCATATCGTCACAGCCCGCTAGGACCAGAGTTCTTGGAAGTGTGATTAATTCACTCTGCGTTGCACGCAAGGCATTATGTAATCGACTTCTGGGCCACATGAAGCATGAAGAGGGAAAGGCAGGAGGGAATAAAACACAAATTCAGATCAAATATCTCTGAAATCACAGTGTTCACAGTGTTGTTTTTTTGATAGCCATCTTAGATCTAGTCTTAGTCTTCAGGACGAAAACTATAATTAGTCTTAGTCGCATTTTAGAGTTTTTTGTAAGGTATTTAATTGCTGCCAAAAATTAGAAGAGTGTATTAAGCAATCACAATAATATATGTATTTAATTAATAATTGCACTAAATTATTAATCACAACCATGCATTTAATAACCAAAAGAGTGCATGGCAGTGATCACGGGTGTGTATGGTTATTCGAGCGCCCTACAACGCAGCACCGTGTGCAGAAACCCCCCCCCCTCCCCATCTGTCTGCTCTTGTAGAAAAATTATGCTCCCTCTCTCTTTTTGAGGGGCATTTCTGTCAATCAGGGGGAGTTTCTATTCTACTAGATCCGACTGGCCAGATTTTCACTCCAAATCGGTTGAAGCTAGCAGATAGCTTGGTGTCTCTGATTATTTTCTATGGCAAGTTGATGATAATACTACATATTTTGACATTGTGAAGCCATGACTGACTGTCTCGTACCAAAATAGGTCAGCAGTTATATTTGATGCAGTTAAATTAATTAAATTAATCGCGTTAACCAGCTAGTTGGAATGCAACTGTAGCTAGCTAATTGTTAGTTTGGTAGGTGTTATCCGGTTTAATTTAGCTTATAAAATATCTCAGCTCACCTTTATAAATGATAGTTTGATATAAATATTAAATCAATAAACCAACCAATACTGAGAAAATTATTAATGAAATATAATATGTGAAGAATTGAAGTTTTAACTCTCATAAGATTAAATGGGTCTTCAGAGGAAAAGCTTTCACTTCCTGTGGAGTCTAAAAGCTTTGACTGGTTTTAAATCCAGTTTCTAAACTATTATAAACTAGTAGAGATTGTGTTTAGCTTTAAACTGACAATGAAAATGACGTGGGTATATAGATTATAGATATGGGTATATAGTATATAGATAGTTATAGATTTGATAGACAACACATCAGAATAATGTTAACATTAAAGAGAATAAGATTGTGAAGATGAATATTCATTTATTATTTTTAGTTTAATTTACCAGACTGACCTCAATAAACTACTGAAGCATGTTATATACAAAGGATCATCAAAATATATATGTCTATTTTGTATTCACCATCATTATGTTAAAGCACTTTTGTTCAAATAAAAGTGCCTCTCCAACAAACTGCTCCATTCAAAACTCTTAAATTGATTTAGAATTACCTTTATTTAATTCATGTTTGTTAACAAATTAATAAACCATTAATCAAAGTAGTAGTTAAGAAATTAATCAACTGGCAAAATAATTCAAATTCTCTTCATTACTCTCTCTCTCTCTCTCTCTCTCTCTCTCTCTCTATATATATATATATATATATATATATATATATATATATATATATATATATATATATATATATATATATAAATCTGTGGGCATTATATTGAGGGTTTTTTTGGTATTAAAAAAGTATTCAAAATTCAAAATGTTTATTTACTATCAAATAATAATTTACTAATCTATTTCCAGAACATTCCTAAAGACCTTCATAGATCAATCAATCAGAGAAATGATCAAGGAGAGCAGCCCTAAAGCTCAATGACTGTCTTTTATGTAGAGGGCGTTTAATTACCTCATTAGTTCATCATAAATAGATTGCGTGAGAGGCAAACACTTCCACTTTGCAACCAGGCTTATTTAAGGTCAGTGATTTCATAATGCATCATGCTTAGACTAACATCTGATGTCTCCATCCATGACTTCAGGTGGCCCTCTTGTGGTAAAAAGAAAGTATGACAGCATGACATTAGGAGAGGACTGACATATAAAAATGGAACAGAATGGCTCTGCTCTAATTCATGGGATGTGTCTTCAGAAGGCCAGATTCGAAGAACAATTACATCATAGCGTGGCGCCGAGTTCTGGTCGGATTCCAAGACTCCTCGTTAAGTGGCCTTAAAATGCATCCAAATCATTCAGATTTAAAATATATATATATATATAATGTTAATTGTTCTCTAAGAGCATATAACAAACTGTGTAAATCGATTCCACTGCCTTTAATTCAGTTGACTAGGTTGCATAATAATTACCCACCAATATTGCCCAGTTTGTTGATTTCACAATGCAATTTGCTTGATAAAAAAATGCAATAATAAATTTATTAACAGTTTTTGAAAGCCAGAAAATTTCATGATTATTATATATTTACTTGGAAGAGAGATAATCCTGTTAATTCAGATACAGTTGCTAAGGCATTCTCAAAATTTGTTAAATGGCCTATTCTACCTAAAGTCAAAGAAACACATTTTAAAGTTATAAACAAAATTTATTCTGCGGCAGAAGTTTTAAGAAAAAGATTTGGTTTTGAGGTGAATCAATGTTCCTTTTTTAATAATAGTGAAACCGTTAAACATACGTTTTACCTCTGTCCACATTGGTTCTGGAAAGAGTTGAAAGACTGGATTTCTTTAAAAATTAATGATGTCATTTTTTATATGGACCATCTTCCCCAGCCTGTTTCTGATACTATTAATATACTCCTGCTGTTAGGTTAATATATCCAATGTGCCAAATGGAAAAATGCTATACCTTCCTTACAGTGGTTTATTAACGACTTTAAAATGTGTTTTTCTCCTCTTAAAAAGATTTAAAAACAGACAAATATGCCAAAACAATTGAGACTTGATTTCTCCAAACATCTGTTATTCTAAGTGCATTCACCTTTTTGTTTTTCTATTATTTCTATGGCTCTGTCTATGTTTGTTTTAAATGTTTGCTAATATAAATCCCCTGTTAGTTGTCTGTTTTGTTTTTCTTTTATTGTAATTGATCTTTATCTGTTCATGTAAACCTTTGCTATCCTCTCTGAGATTATTGTTTCATGTAAATGTTTTTGACTTAAAAAAATAAATAAATATTTAAGATTAAAAAAATGCATCCTTTTTAACCGATTTGAAGGACGGGTCCGATGTATCCTTGGTATCCTTGGTTTTCCCAGGATTCATTGCGACTCCATGATCAGAGGAAAGGTTACTTGGCGCCGACCAGTGGTGAATATTGGAAGTGCAGTTTAATAAAATACAAGTATGTAAATAATCTGAGATTAATGAAAATAGTTTTTTTAATTGTTATTGAGTCAGATATGTGGCGGTAATGTTTGATTTATCTCAACGTTTTTTTATCTGTTATTGTGTAAATAGGTTTGGCTGTAATTTAAGGACAGATTCTAATATATCTGCAGGGTGGGGACTATAAATCTGATAGGATTTTTATTTTTTATTTTTTTATTGCTGTTTTGCTGTTGAATATTAGAGATTTTGCAGATATATTTTTTAATACATACACTGTTTAGATTTACTTATATTGTTCTACCCATTTTATAGAATAGAAAATCCCTTTATTGTCCAACAATGGGCAAATTTACAGCAGCAGAAAGATTATGGAAAATGGTCACACAAATGAGGACCTTAAAAATTTTTTTAAGAATAACATAATAGGGAATAGTTAAAATATAAACAATAAAATATTTTAAAGAATTATAATATAAAACTGTGCACCTGGAGAATAAATAAGCAATATCCAGCATGGACATTTGAACAGTAATGGATATTTGAAAATAGCAGCAACATCAGAGATGTGCAACATGACAGCAGCATGTTATTTAACTGACTAAAGTTTATATCATTACATTTGCTTTTATTTGTTTCTGCTCCTGGTGATTGGCACCTTTATTCCACTCTGGATTCTTTTGAGTGTATTTGTTCACTTTACAATAAAAAAGAAAAACAGTTTTGAAAACTTAGGTACTAATTCTTTTCCTGCTTTGTGTGTCAACTGTCAAGGTTGCTAAGCAACATAGCCTACGGCCGTAAAACCCACCGAAGGGTAGACCTGTTTGAATTAAAGCCAAAACTCTTCTGGTCTCCTTATTACATTCCTTATTACAGACTTTGAAGGATCCAGTCTAATTAGACAGCATCCTTGGAGGATGCAGCCCATGAATTCGAACAGAGCTAATGCCTCAAATCTTTGGGATATTTTCTTAATGGGAGACTCTATGCTGTTGACAGACAGTACCTGCCTCCAACTACATGACAGCGAGAGAAAAGGGATGCGCTAAAAGCTGTTGGATTTTGAAGACACACGAATTAAAATAAAAACAACTTAAGACTAAAGTTTCAAGATTAGGAAAGACGCTTTTAGATAAAACATTATGATCTAAATGTAAATAGTATAAAATATTATTTAAAAGCTCAATTTGAGATTATTGTTGTCATATCAAAAAAAGAAGATTAGATTCTTTCTAAAAAATACAGCAAACTTTCATTTCAGGCAACGTCAAATATATCTTTAAACATTCAGTACTACTTTCTAATGCTCTTTCAGAAAACCATGATGAAGTCATGACCTCTGAGAAAAAAGCTTTTTTTATTATCTGTCAAAAATTATTCCCTCCAATCTAAATTATCAACCCAAGAAGAAAAAAACAACAAACAAACTAGGCACATCTTTGCTTAAGAGGCCTAACTCGTGAGCCAGTCTAACAACATTAAGTCAGATGAAAAAGTTTGGGCACTCCTAATAATCTTAATTATTTTTATTTCTAAATGTTTGGGTGTTTGCAACAGCTATTTCAGTTTGATATATCTAATAACTGGACAGTACTGAATTGAGGTTAATTGGACAAACAGAAAATGTGCAGTACGCATTAAAACAAAATAGTCGCTTCCTGTAGCTTTTAATGACTTCCTGGATCCTGGATGAAGGATTTTTGACCATTCAAAACAATTCCAGTTCAGTTAAGTTTGATGGTTGCCGAGCATCGACAGACGTTCAATGATATTCAGGTCTGGGGATTGGATGGCCATTCCAGAACACTGATCGTTCCTCTGCATGAATGCCTGAGTAGATTTGGAGCAGTGTTTTGGATAATTGTCTTGCATAAATATCCATCCCTGACGTAACTTCAACTTCATAACTAATTCTTGAACATTATTCTCAAGAATCTGCTGATATTGAGTGGAATCCATGCGAGCCTCAACTTTAAAGAGTTTCCTGGTGCAAACATTGGCAAGACAGCTGCAAAGCATGATGGAACCACCAGCAAATTTTACAGTGGGTAGCAGGTGTTTTTCTTGGAACTTTTTTTTTTTTTTTTGCCACAGTGCATAATTATGACAAAAAACTGAATTTTTATTTCATCAGTCCACAGAACCTTACAGTATGCCAAAATGAAGCTGGCTTGTCCAAATGTGCTTTTCTGTCACATTATTCTTCCATACAGCTTCTCCTGGTGGAAAGTGCGCTGAATTGTTGAACGATTCACAGTGACACCATCTGCAGCAAGATCATGCTGCAGGTCTTTGGAGGTGGGCTGTACTTGAACATTCTCACTATTCTTCTTCTCTGCCTCTGATATTTTCTTGGCCTGCCACTTCTAGGCTTATCAAGTGTGTTCTTCCATTTGTTCTTCCATTTCATTCCTATGTTCCTCACAGTGGAAACTGACAGTTTAAATCTCCGAGACAACTTTTTGTATCTTTCCCCTGAACGACTATGTTGAACAATCTTTGTTTTCAGATTACTGAGAGTTGTTTTGAGGTGCCCATGATGAATCTTTAGAGGAGATTCATACAGGAGAACAACTTTAAACTGCCACCTTAAATACATTTTCTCATGATTGGATACACCTGGCTATGAAGTTCAAATCTTAATGAAGTTACCAAACCAATTTTGTTTTTCAGTAAGTCAGTTAAAAGTAGTTAAAGGTATGAAAATCAAAATGATTAAGGTACCCAGTCACCCAGTGCACCAGTCAAGGTTTGTTTTAATGCATATTGCACATTTTCTGTAAGTCCAATAAACCTAAATTCAATTACTGTGTCCATCAGTTATTTGATATATCCAGTGGTGTCAAAAGTACACACATTTGTTACTTAAGTAGAAGTATAGATACTGCAGTTTAAAAACACTCTGGTAAAAGTTGAAATATCAACTTGACCTCTTTACTCAAGTAAAAGTGAAAAAGTATGTGCTCCAGAAACTACTTAAAGTATAAAAGTATAAAGTAACCTTTAAGAAAAAGGCCAGATGCCACTATATGAATTAAAAGCTCAATTTTTCATCTATTTCAAAAAATTCTTTGAGATAGGGCCAAGGATGAGGGAGGATTTGTTGGTCTCTGTCTCCATCTCCTGATACGCTCTCGCCTGTGTCCGACCTTTCAGACATTTAGACATGTTTTTCTGAATCCGACATTTTAGCATGGCATAGACAATTCACGTTTACAGTTTGAAGAACACCTGCTTGCTTCTGATGATTTCCTTTAACTAACCAATGAGTGTTTGCGTTATACGACTCCTCCAATTACACTAGTTTTCACTAGATGTGGATGGCACCAATGATCTGCATTAGATGGCGCACATGACGTGAAATATATATTTAGAAACATTAAACCACGGGTAACTAATAAAAAATCAGTGGGGTACGATTAAAGAAAATCAACCAGTAAATGTCAGGAGACATTTTTAATGATCCGTTACTTTAAACAGAATTTAACACTCAAATAAAATGAAGTATTTATGCATTCATGTTACACTGAATTAAAAAAAAAAAGATGAAAAAATATAAATAGAAATTGCCAAATATTGCATCCTGTTCTATCTGAGAGGAGTTTACACTTGTATGACTGTATTCCTGTATATCCATCACTAGTTATAAGACACGATTCAGCAAATGCAAATTCTGCCCTGTAAAACAATGACAGCGCAATTGTCGCTGTACGATCCGAAGCCTCATTTGGAGCTTTTAAACAGGCTTTTGAAAAACTTTGATAATTTGCTGCTGTAATATTATAGATTTTTTAGAATAAAAAGCTAGCAGATGTGAATAATCAAAAAATAACAGAAACACAATTATAGAGCATTCAGTATTATAAGAAAGCCCACACTGTTTCTGAATAAATACATTATTTTATGAGTTCTGTTCCGTTTTTGTCTCTTTCCTTGTAAGTATGAAATGTCCCATGCTCCTGAATGCACCATAGCTGTCTGACACGCGTTTGATTTTCAGCTGAAGACAAAGCTTTGCAGTTTTAAAACCCACGTCGGCTAATCGCTGTTTATTGTTGTGTGTGAATAACAAGAGACTACAACAAATAAATCAGCTTTACCTCGGACAAAATCTTTGGATTTAATGTTGTTCACAACATCGCAGTCCGCTAATCCGTGACCTGTGCTTTAAACCGAAGCCAAGCGTAACGAGTAATGTTTGTTTTAAAAATGTAAGGAATAGAAAGTAAAGATACTTGTGTGAAAATGTAATGAGTAGAAGTCAAAAGTAGGAGGAAAAATAAGTAATGGAGTAAAGTATAGATACCTAAAAAGTGTACTTAAGTACAGTAACGAAGTATTTGTACTTCGTTACTTGACACCTGTGGATATATCAAACTGAAATAGCTGTTGCAAAACCCCAAATATTTAGAAATAAAAATGATTAAGATTAATAGGGGTGCCCAAACTTTTTCATACGAATACACTGAGGAACATTGTCCATGTTACATAAATCATGTAATAAAAACAGGGCAACAAAAAGCCCGTTGGAAGGAGTTGAAAGGCTGAATTGTATAATGATGCGTTCTGAGGGATTTCTACAAAGATTAGATAGATGGATTTAAATGTTTTAAGTAATTATTTTACTTTAATCACAAACAATCAGTATGAGCGATCTGGAGAGTCTGACAACCACAGATTTTTTCAGACCTAGTAAATCGATAGTTATTTTTATAGTCACCCCACAAAATAACCTGGTGTAAGATGGATTAATACCATGTAGAATTCAAATTGAACTACATGTATTGATTTAGAAAGGCTCCTGGAGAAAGTGATCGCTGCAGGGAGAGACATTCAATACAACTCTTCAAGTCGATGGGGTACCTGCCTCCCATGTCGAGTTTTTTACTGAAACTTAAATCTAGATTACAATGCCAATTGTAGCAAGATGGAAGATGTACATCCAGGAGTTGGAGAATTCTCGTGAAAATTCATTTTGCTTGAAAGGTAATACTTAAAACGCTTTACACTAAACACAAAGTCAACCAATCCTCTCCACTACATTATACAGGGCTGAATTAATTGTAGTAGTAGTGGATTTAAACAATCACGATTAATTGATTAATGAAATCTCATCAACTAATTTAGTAATCAATTAATCGTTAGACTGTAAAACATACTTTTTGGTGAAAAAGCGACCCACTTAGAGCAGTAATAACACCAATATTGTCAAGTGTATATATATATATATATATATATATATATATATATATATATATATATTAGGGCTGTCAGTTTTAAAGCGTTATTAACGCGTTAATTGCTTTAGACTATAACGCCGACATTTTTTTTAACGCACGTTAATCGCGCATCAAAACAAACGCACCGTTCGGTTGTGTTCTTTATTTTTCCGCAGCGCTCTCTGTACTGTTTGTTTTACCCTCGGCGCTTTCCGTAGTTTCAGGAATGCTAAGTTTGCGGGAGAGTCCGCAGCATAACAGACCCGTGCTTTGAATGGGCAAAAATGGCCAGCAGACAAGGTATCCTGAATGATACGTTTCTTTTTTAAGTTATGCCAGAAGGTTCTCTTGACAAAACCCAAGTCGTCTGTCTATGTTGTCCAGAAGAAACAAGCGTCTCACTGGCTTAGTGCCAACAAGACAACAAATGAACTAAGTCATGTGGACTGCGCTGCTGCTGCACTTCCTGTTCAGACCAAAGGAATATTAAAGCATTTTGAAAATGTTCTACATGTAAAATGTTATGTTGCTGAGATGACTGCAAAGCCCAGTTATTGTAATTTCGTCTGATTTATTTATTATTTTTGTGAGTAAATTCATTTCATTTTAATTAAGTCTGTATTTCATAACGGAATGTGCACTTTATTTTAACATCTTTATTTTTGTCCTATGTTTGAGAAAAAACTTAAGCTTACGGAGTACTTTGAAGTACTGTTTACTGTTCTGTAGTTTTGTAAAGTTTTGATGGAAGCATAACACCTAATTTAGAATTTAAACCAGGATATTTTTATTCTAGTTTCTTAAAAGTGCTTGAAAAATTATGCAAATAAAAAAAAAAATTTTTTATAAGCATGTGTTTTTTACATTATTGCACAATATATATATATATATATATATATATATATATATATATATATATATATATATATATATATATTATTAACATTTTAGGATGAAAAAAATAAATAAATATGTAAATATGCTTTCTCCAGAACTCCTCAAGTGGAATGGTTTTAGTTTAACCTGGTTTAATTTTGTGAGAAATCTTTTTAAGGAACCTTTGGCTATCCGATTATTAACCGCAAAAAATAATCAACAGATTAATCGATTTGCAAAATAATCGGAAGTTGCAGCCCAACATTATACACAGCCAGGGGGTAGGGTGGGGGGGTCACATGGACTCATGACAAGTAGAAACCAGAATAAAACCAACACGTTCTGAATTCAATGCTTCAAATCTTTAAAAAAACAATGAGGGGAAAAGTTTAAACTCTGGAACAAAATATTGCTTTTGTTTTATTTTTGAAGAAAAATTAATTTCTTGTTTAATTTTTGCTGTATAATCAGAGGAGAGAACCTTGGTTCTACTGAGAAAAAAAAAAGCGTTGACGTTAATTTGTGAGATACAAGTCTTCTAAGCTGGAGCTTCTGCCAAGCTACCCTTATAGTTCAGCATCTGGATAGGCTGCAATGGAGCTCAACAGTTCAAGTAAAGCTCACCCTAATCTACGTCGGAGACCCGAAGGGGTTTAGGCAAATAAAAAAAAATGGATTGCTGAGTTTGGATTGGACATAAATTGAGCACCAAAAAATATATATTAAAAAGAAGAATGGGAATCTTTCTCACCTGTCATTCTCTCCGTCATAGTGCTGACCCCTGAAGCCTGCAGCAGCCATGAAAGCCCTCGCTTCAACTGACATGCCAATGTGGCCCTCCACAGCCCCCTCTCCAACCCTGGCACTTCCCAACCTTGGCAGGCCCAACAGGTCCTGGTGCTGGATCAAGAACTTCTTGGCATTCTCCAACTCTGCGTTTTTTACAAAGCTTCCCCCTGCAGGAATATTTGCACGATTAGCTCCCAGGTTGAGCAGGGGCTGAAGGTCGGCTTGCAGGGTGTTCAAGGGATTACAGGGGGCCCCTGCTGTTGGAGTTGCTGCTGCTGCAGAGGGGTGCTGGAGTTTTGCTTTTTGGGGAGGCTGGGTTACCATAGTCTGAGCTGGCTGCTGTGGACAAATGCTAGTGGGATGCTGTAATGGGAACCCTGGAACTGCTGCAGAAATCCCAGAATTAGCATGTGGGAGTGGAGGCTGAACTTGTGTCTGAAAGGGAGCAGTTGGCTGGATGAAGTCTGGCTGCCTGACACCTCTTTGGGATGTCAACATGCCTGCATGTAGCTGAGTGGTAGGATAACCTACCCTGGCTTGTGGATCCAAATTATAGGCCACTGGTTGGGGTAACACAGGAGGAGGCTGTGATGTTGCTGCAGGGATACTGACAGGAGGAGCCACAGGTTGCTGAGCATTAACTGCTCCAACAACCTCTTGAGGGGGGACATAGTTCTGGGTTGTGGAGTGCATTGCTATCTGTGGACTAGTGAAGTCCTGAGGAGGAGGATGATACAGCTGCAGTTTGGGAGGCAGCTGCACAGGAGGAATAGGTGCATTTATCCCTGCATCAGCCTCTGCTGCCACATCCATAGCTTTGGCTGGCTCAGAGGGAGACGGCTGAAGAACCTCCTTCTCGTAATACTCTGTGCATGTCCATCGCCCTTTGCGGAAGGGCTCAAGGTTTGAATCCAGTTTGACAACCCTGAAGCGAGAGCCAGGGTTTGCCTGAATATGGGGGGTCTGGGTAGAATGCAAACCTGCATTAGTGTTGTCAGAACCAGAAGGAGAAACACTTGCAGCCTTTGCAGCACTTTGCATGTGAATAGCAGCAGGTTTGGGGTTATCCTGCATCACCGGCCTGTGGGACATAGCTGGACTGGAGCTGGCTATGGGTTCCATGGAAAGAGACGATGTTGGGTCAGAGCGAAGACGGTGAGCTGTTTGGGGGTAATGTTGTTGATGCACAGACCCATTTACGAAGGAGGATCCCTGTGCAACGTGATGAAGCTGCAGAGGCTCATTTGGGGACACCAGTCCGGGGGTGTCCACCCCAGGGAGATTGTTCAAAGTCTCATCTGAAGAGCTTCGTTCCGGGACTCCTGTGTCTGCAGCCCTGGATGCAGATATATCCAGCAGCTCTGAGGATGAGAGGTCCTCCGTGTGGGACTCGTCCATGTCATCGTAACTCTCCGTGTCATCCGCCATGCTGTTATTGCCGCTGACGTTGTTGGTCTGGGCCAGGGTGACACTGGTGATCTGGAAGCCACTCTTCTTCTTCACCTGCGCAGATCCAGCCTGGGCCGGAGTCTGGCTCTCCTCAAAGGGGACACCTCTAACGGAGGAGGAGGGAGAACCGGGTGCGCTGCCGCTGCTGCCTCTTCGGTGGTGGAAAGCAGTTTTACGGATTGAAGCCCCCGGAGAATCACCAATGTAGTCCTGGTGGTGCATGTTTACTCCGAGCTCCGATCTTAAGCAGCCGTAAAAAAAATGAATCCTATGATGTTCGCACTATTAAAATACATTTAAAAACGGGCTTAGACAACGTTCTCAGGTTTTATCAAGACAAATGTTTCCACTTATGCGTATCTTCCGCTTTTTAAAACGAGCAAAAGTTAATCATTTTGTTTCAATTCAGTATTTAAACGCAGCCGACAATATAAGGTGACAGCTGCAGCTAGTTGTGGCTAACGAACAGCTATTGGCTCCACCTGAACTTTGTGTCCTCTTTTCTCTCCTTGGAAACACTTAGCTAACAAATATGGGGCGGCGTAGCAAATTTAAAACGACATTAATCTTGGTCTTAAATTGCAAGTGAAAGATGGTTGCATTGGGAAAGTATTTCGCAGGAAAACATTCGCATATATCCCCTTCCTTCGGAAGCCGCCTTATTCTCGTCAAAGCCTAAAAATAATCTTTCTGAGACAGAAAAAGACGCTGTCAATGGTGAAATGAAGCTGTTGTCTGTGTAATTTACGTCTTCGTAAAGGTAGAAAGCTCCGGGTGAGTCCATGTCAGTGCAGCTTTCAGCGTCCGTCCATGTTTGCTTTATCATTACCGGTGAGCTCCGACAGAAGAAGGCAGTGGCAGCAACAGTAGCAATGACAGGGCTCGCACAGCTGGTGCGCATGCGCATGAAACGTTCAAGTTCCAAAATTTGGTGGTATTTTTAAAAATTCAGCCATAAGGTGACGATGTCTTAAAAAGTAAAATAAACGAAATGGGTATGAATGGAAGCGAATCGTTACCAGATTTCAAATGAAAAAGCATTTTCAGAAATGCTTTTCATTTTAAGAATGTTCCTGCATTCTGTTTATGAACACACGCCCTACAAGCTGTGTGTTAGAACAATAAATGAAAAAATGATTTGAGCACTAATCATGGTCAAACAGTTAATTCTGCACATACATGGATAAAAATTCACCACAATTTCTGTTCAAAATATAAGAGTTTATTAATAAATATCATTCAGCTCCAAGTCAAAAATATTTCAGTTTAAAACTCTCAACTAAACTGAAACTCAACTAAACTAAACTAAACTACTATGTACAAAGAGGAAGGGAAACATGGTTAAAAAACATATTACAGTTTAAGATGGAACTTGTGTTTGAAACCAAAGTTTATCTCGAAGAATTTGGGATATGATCAAATTAGCTTTTCACCAATTGAAAGAAATTGGAATGTTTTCAGACCAATTCACAATGCAAATCCACAAGGTGAATGAAACATTATTTGGTCTCCCAGCTGTTATTCACCCAAGCTGCGTGTTCTCCTCGGGTCATCATATCAAGATCTTTGATATGATCTGGTTCCCAATGTCCAAAAACCATGATCATGGCATATAGCACAACACCTCCTTCTCTCTCGAACCGTTTAGAACCAGAACCTACTCCTCCCTGGGTCCATTCAGAACCAGAAACTCTTCCTCTCTGTGTCCATTCAAAACCAGAACCTCCTCCTCTCTGTGTCCATTCAAAACCAGAACCTCCTCCTCTCTGTGTCCATTCAAAACCAGAACCTCCTCCTCTCTGGGTCCGCTCTGAACCAGAACCTTCTCCCCTTTGGGTCCATTCAGAACCACAACCTTTTTCTCTATGGGTCCGTTCAAAACCAGCACCTGTTCCTCTCTGGATCCGTTCAGAACCAGAACCTCTTCCTCTCTGGGTCCATTCAGAACCAGAACATCTTCCTCTCTGGGTCCATTCAGAACCAGAACATCTTCCTCTCTGGGTCCGTTCAGAAACAGAACCTCCTCCTCTCTCGGTCCATTTAGAACAAACTCCCTCTCTCTTGGTCCCCTTCAGAACTACCGCCTGCTCTCTGGGTGCATTCAGAACCAGAACATCTTTCTCTCTGGGTCAATTCAGAACAATCTCCTCCTCTCTGGTTCCACTCAGAACCAGAACCTCCTCATCTCTGGGAGTTTCTGGTTCTGAATGGACCAGGGGAGGAGGAGGTGGTTCTGAATGGACCCGGAGGGGATGAGGTTCTGATTCTGAACAGACAAAGCGAGGAACAGGTTCTGCTTCTGAACAGACAAAGAGAGGAGGATGTGCTGGTTCTGAAAGGACCCAGAGAGGAGGTGGTGGTTCTGTACTGTCCAAGAAAGAAGGAGAATCTGGTTCTGAATGGACCCAGAGAGAAGGTGGTGGTTCTGTACTGTCCAAGAAAGAAGGAGAGTCTGGTTCTGAACAAACCTAGAGAGGAAGAGTTTCTGGTTCTGAATGGACCCAGAGAGGAAGAGATTCTTATTCTGAATGGACCCAGGAGGAGGATGTTCTGGTTCTGAAGGGACCCATGAAGGAAGAGGTTCTTTTTTTTTTCTGAACATACCAGATAGGAACAGGTTCAGGTTCTGAACGGACCCCGAGAAGAGGTGCTTCTGAAGGGACCCAGAGAGAAAGAGATTCTGGTTCTAAATGGACCGAGAGAGGAGGACATTCTGCTTCTGAACGGACCCAGAGAGAAGGATGTTTTGGGTCTGAACTTACCCAGAGAGGATTAGGGTCTGGTTCTGAACGGACCGAGAGAGGAAGAGACTCTGGTTCTGAATAGACCAAGAGAGGAGGAGGTGGTACTCAATTGACCCAGAGAGGAAGAGGTTCAGGTTCTGAAAGGTCCCAGAGAGAAGAAGATTCTGGTTCTAAATGGATCAGGAGGAGGAGGTTGTTCTGAATGGCCTCAGAGAGGAAGATGTTCTGGTTCTTAACAGACCCAGAGAGAAAGAAGTTCTGGTTCTGAATACACCCAGAGAGGAGGCGGTGGTTCTGAACAGACCCAGAGCGAAGGAGTTGGTTCTGAAGGAGGAGGGTCTGGTTCTGAACGGACCCAGAGAGGAGGAGGTTGTGTTTCTGAACCGACCCAGAGAGGTGAGGTTCTGGTTTTGAATATACCAAGAGAAGAGGAGGTGGTTGTGAATGGAGCCACACAGGAGGATTTTTTGGTTCTAACCAGAACCAGAGAGGAGATTCTGGTTCCAAATGGACCAGAAGAGGAGGAGGTGGTTCTGAAAAAAAAAAAAAACACAGAAGAGAGGGTTCTGGTTCTGCATGGACACTGAGAAGAGGAGGTAGTTCTGAATGGACACAGAAAGGAAGAGATTCTTGTTCGGGATGGACCCAGAGAGGAAGTGTCATGATTGGTTCAGGAAGACCCAATATGCAGAACACCACGGAGACAGAAACTGGAGTAAAAGTTTAACAATGTTTATTGAACAATGGTAAAATGAAAGAGTCAAGTACTGGTTCACTTCTGGGGATCTGGTTCACAGGCAACTGGAAGGGAGACAGTTCAGTTAGCCACGTAGCTGGTGAATGTGGAAATGTTATCTTCAGAGATCTACCTTGAAGAATCCGGGTTTGGCTTTGAGAGAGGCACTGTTGGTTCCAGAGACTGTTTGATTCAGCAGAGTTCAGTTTCAGCTTCAGCGTCTTGCATCTAACGATAGGACAGACCTTGGTTTTCCAGCTCTTAGTCCAGAGCAGCATGGGAAATCCAGAGAAAGGTTCTTCAGGTTTGGCTCTGAGGGCAGGTTCGACAGGTTAAGCTCATCCAGAGTTTACAGGACAAAAACAGGTTTCCTTTAGGCAGAGACAAAAGGTAATTAGTTTCCAGCTAGGAGACTAGAGGCAACAAAGATTTCACAGAGGAAGCGAGGCTCAGGTGCTAACCAAACTGGATAAACACTGCGGCGTTGATGCGAGGTCTGAGGGCTGCTTATATGGTGGAGGATCCTCCTGATGATGAGATGGGTTTCAGGTGTGTCGAAGGCTCAGCTCAGGAGGATCCACAGTGAACTCTGCTGGAGACAGGTGGTACAGCTCCAGATCCCAACAGGAAGAGCTTCTGGTTCTGAACGACCCAGAAAGATGGAGATTGTGGTTCTAAATTGACCCAGAAAGGAGGATGTTCTGGTTCTGAATGGAACCAGAGGGGAAGAGGTTCTGGTTCTGAACTGACCATGAGAGGAGGCGGTGGTTCTGAATTGACCCAGGAGGAGGATGTTCTGGATCCTGAACGGACCCAGGAAGGAAGAGGTTTTCGTTCTGAACAGACCAAGAGAGGAAAAGGTTCTGGTTCTGAACAGACCCAGTGAGGAACAGGTGCAGGTTCTCACCGGACCCCGAGAGGAGGAGGTGCTTTTGTATGGACCCAGAGAGGAAGAGATTTGGGTTCTTAATGGACCCCAAAAAAAAGAGCTTTGGGTTCTGAAGGGACCAAGAGAGAAAGAGATTCTGGTTCTAAACGGACCGAGAGAGGAGGACATTCTGCTTCTGAACGGACCCAGAAAGGAGGAGGTTCTGGTTCTGAAATGACCTAGGGAGGAAGAGTTTCTGGTTCTGAACGGACCCATAGATGAGGGGGTTCTGGTTCTGAACCGACCCAACGAGGATGAGATTTTGGTTCTGAATGGACCCAGAGGGGTGAGGCTCTGGTTCTGAAAAGACCCTGAGAGGATAAAGTTCTGGTTCTGCACAGATCCAGAGAACAGGAGGTTCTGGTTCTGACAGGACACAGAGAGGAGGAGGTGTTTCTGAAGGGACCCAAAGAGGAAGAGGTTTGGGTTCTGAACAGACCCAAAGAGAAGGAGATTCTGGTTCTAAATGGACCAGGAGAGGAGGAGGTGGTTCTGGAAAAAAAAGAAGAGAGGGTTCTGGTTCTGAATGGATGCAAAGAGGATGAGGTTCTGATTCTGAACGGACCAAGACAGGAACAGGATCCAGAGAGGAGGATGTTCTGGTTCTAAAAGGACCCAGAGAGAAGGAGGTGGTTCTGATTAGACCCAGAAAGAAGGAGATTCTGGTTCTGAACAAACCTAGAGAGGAAGAGTTTCTGGTTCTGAATGGATCCAGAGAAGAGGAGGTGGTTCTGAATGGACGCAGAAAGCAAGAGATTCTTTTTCGGGATGGACCCAGAGAGGAAGAGCCTCTGGTTCTGAACAGACCCAGAAAGAAGGAGATTGTGGTTCTAAATGGACCCAGACAGGAGGATGTTCTGGTTCTGAACTGACCCAGAGAGAAGAAGATTCTGCTTCTAAATGGACCCAGAGGGGAGAACGTTCTGGTTCTGAATGGAACCAGAGGGTAGGAGGTTTGGGTTCTAAATGGACCCAGAGAGGAGGATGTTGTGGTTCTGAACAGACCCAGGAAGGAAGAGGTTTTGGTTTCTGAACATACCAAGAGAGGAACAGGTTCTGGTTCTGAACAGACCTAGAGAGGAAGGGGTGCTTCTGAATGGACCCAGAGAGGAAGAGGTTCCGGTTCTGAACGGACCCAGAGAGGAACAGGGTCTGGTTCTGAACAGACCCAGAGAGGAGGATGTTGTGGTTCTGAACCAACCTAGAGAGGAGGAGATTCTTGTTCTGAATGGACCCAGAGAGGTGATGTTCTGGTTCTGCACGGATCGAGAGGTGAGGAGTTTCTGGTTCTGAATGGACCCAGAGAGGAAGAGGTTTGGATTTTGAACGGACCCAGAGAGAAGGAGATTCTGGTTCTAAATGGACCCAGAGAGGAGGACATTCTGGTCCTGAATGAATCCAGGGAGGACGAGGTTCTGGTTCTGAACGGACACAGAGAGGAGGTTCACATTCTGAACTGACCCAGAAAGGAGGAGGTTCTGGTTCTGAACCAACACAGAGAGGAAGAGGTTCTGGTTCTGAACGGACCCAGATATGAGTAGGTGGTTTTGAATTGACCCAGAGAGGAAGAGGTTCGGATTCTGAACGGACCTAGAGAGCAGGAAATTCTGGTTCTAAATGGACCCAGAGATGAGGACATCCTGGATATGAACGGAGTTTCTGGTTTTGAATGGACCCAGGGAGGAAGATTTTCTGGTTTTGAACAGAGCCATAGAGTAAGAGGTTCTAGGTCTGAATGGACCCAGAGAGGAAGAAGTTCTAGTTTTGGAAGGACCTTGAGAGGAGGAGGTGGTTATTAATGGAGCCAGAGAGGAAGAGGTACGGGTTCTGAATGGACCCACAGAGAAAGAGGTTCTGGTTCTGAACGGACCCAGAGATGAGGAGTTTTAGGTCATGACTGGACCAAGAGAGGAGGACTTTCTGGTTCTGAATGGACCCAGAGAGGAAGAGGTTCTGGTTCTGAACGGACCCAGAGATGAGGGGGTTCTGGTTCTCAATCGACCCAGCAAGGAAGAGGACGTTCTGGTTCTGAATGGATCCAGGGAGGACGAGGTTCTGGTTCTGAACGGACACTGAGAGGAGGTTCACGTTCTGAGCTGACCCAGAGAGGATGAGGTTCTGGATCTGAACGGACCAAGAGAGAAACAGGTTCTGGTTCTGAACAGACCCAGAGAGGAGGCAGTGGTTCTGAACTAACCCAGAAAGAAGGTTATTCTGGTTCTGAACAGACCTAGAGAGGAAGAGTCTCTATTTCTAAATGCATCCAGAGAGAAGGACGTTCTTATTCTGAACGGACCCAGAGATGAGGAGGTGTTTCTGAATGGACCAAGAGAGGAAGAGGTCCTGCTTCTGAACAGACCCAGAGAAGAGGATGTAGTGGTTCTGAACCGACCTAGAAAGGAGGAGATTCTTTTTCTGAATGGACCCAGAGAGGTGATGTTCTGGTTCTGAATAGACCAAGAAAGGAGGATGTTCTGGTTCTGCACGGATCCGGAGAAGGGGAGTTTCTGGTTCTCAAGGGACTCAGAGCGGAGGAAGTGGTTCTGAATGGACCCAGAGAGGAAGAGGTTTGGAATCCGAATGGACCCAGAGAGAAGGAGATTTTGGTTCTAAATGGACCCAGAGAGCAGGACGTTTTGGTTCTGAACGGACCCAGAGATATGGAGGTTCTGGTTCTGAAATGACCCAAAGAGGAGGAGTTTCACATTCTGAACTGACCCGGAGAGGAAGAGGTTCTGAATCTAAACGAACCCAGAGATGAGGAGGTTCAGGTTCTGACTGGACCGAGAGAGGAAGAGGTTCTGGTTCTGAACGGACCCAGAGAGGAGGAAGTTCACGTTCTGAACTGGCCCAGAGAGTGGGAGGTTATGGATCTGAACGGACTCATAGAGGAAAAGGTTCTGATTCTCAACGGACCCAGAGGGGAGGAGGTCCTGGTTCCGAATGGACCCGACATTGAAGAGGTTCTGGTTCTGAACGGACCAGGGGGGAGGATGTTCTTGTTCTGAACCGACACAGAACGGAAGAGGTTCTGGTTCTGAATGGACCCAGAGAGGAAGGGCTTCTGGATCTGAACGGACCCAGAAATGAGGAGGTTCTGGTTCTGAACCGACACAGAGAGGAAGAGGTTCTGGTTCTGAATGGACCCAGGGAGGAAGAGGTTCTGGTTCTCAACGGACCAATAGAGGAGAAAGTGGTTCTGATTGAACCCAGAGAGGAAGAGGTTCTGGTTCTCAACGGACCAATAGAGGAGAAAGTGGTTCTGAATGATCCCAGAGAGGAAGAGGTTCGGATTCTGAACGGACCTAGAGAGCAGGAAATTGTGGTTCTAAATGGACCCAGAGATGAGGATGCCATGGTTCTGAAGGACCCAGAGAGGAAGAGTTGCTGGTTCTGAATTGACCCAGGGAGGAAGAGGTTCTGGTTATGAATGAACCCCGAAAGGAGGAGGTGGTTATTAATAGACCCACAGAGGAAGAGGTTCTGTTTCTGAACTGACCCAGAGATGAGGAGCTTTAGGTTATGACTGGACCAAGAGAGGAGGAGTTTGTGGTTCTGAATTGACCTAGAGAGGAAGACTTTCTGGTTCTGAATGGACCCAGAGAGGAAGAGGTTCTGGTTCTGAACGGACCCAGAGACGAGGGGATTCCGGTTCTCAATCGACCCAGCAAGGAAGAGGACGTTCTGGTTCTGAATGCATCCAGGGAGGGCGAGGTTCTGGTTCTGAACGGACACTGAAAGGAGGTTCACATTCTGAGCTGACCCAGAGAGGATGAGGTTCTGGATCTGAACGGACCAAGAGAGAAACAGGTTCTGGTTCTGAACAGACCCAGAGAGGAGACAGTGGTTCTGAACTAACCCAGAAAGAAGGTTATTCTGGTTCTGAACAGACCTAGAGAGGAAGAGTTTCTGAATGCACCCAGAGAGAAGAACGTTCTTATTCTGAACGGACCCAGAGATGAGGAGTTGGTTCTGAATGGACCAAGAGAGGAAGAGGTTCTGGTTCTGAACGGACCCAGAGATGAGGACGTGGTTTTGAATGGACCAAGAGAGGAAGAGGTTCTGGTTCTGAACGGACCCAGAGAGAAGGAGATTTTGGTTCTAAATCGACCCAGAGATTAGGACATTCTGGTTCTGAACTGACCCGGAAAGAAAGAGGTTCTGGATCTGAACGGACCCAGCGATGAGGAGGTTCAGGTTCTGACTGGACCAAGAGAGGAGGAGTTTGTGGTTCTGAATTGACCTAGAGAGGAATAGTTTCTGGTTCTGAATGGATCCAGAGAGTGGGAGGTTATAGATCTGAACGGACCCATAGAGTAAAAGGTTCTGATTCTCAACGGACCCAGAGTGGAGGAGGTCCTAGTTCTGAACGGACCGACAGAGAAGAGGTTCTGGTTCTGAATGGACCAAGAGAGGAGGATGTTCTTGTTCTCAACCGACACAGATAGGAAGAGGTTCTGGTTCTGAATGGACCCAGAGAGGAAGAGGTTTGGGTTCTAAATGGATGCAGGGAGGACGACTTTCTGGTTCTGAACGAACCCAGATATGAGTAGGTGGTTCTGAATGGACCCAGAGAGAAGGAGATTCTACTTCTGAATGGACCCAGAGAGGAAGAGGTTCTTGTTCTGAACGGACCCAGAGATGAGGGGGTTCTGGTTCTGTATTGACCCAGCAAGGAAGAGGACGTTCTGGTTCTGAATGCATCCAGGGAGGACGAGGTTCTGGTTGTGAACGGACCAAGAGAGAAACAGGTTCTGGTTCTGAACAGACCCAGAGAGGAGGCAGTGGTTTTGAACTAACCCAGAAAGAAGGTTATTCTGGTTCTGAACAGACCTAGAGAGGAAGAGTTTCTATTTCTAAATGCATCGAGAGAGAAGGACGTTCTTATTCTGAACGGACCCAGAGATGAGGAGGTGTTTCTGAATGGACCAAGAGAGGAAGAGGTTCTCGTTCTGAACTAACCCTAAGAAGTGATGTTCTGGTTCTGAATAGACCAAGAAAGGAGGAGGTTCTGGTTCAGCACAGATCCAGAGAGGGGGAGTTTCTGGTTCTCAAGGGACTCAGAGAGGAGGAAGTGGTTCTGAATGGACCCAGAGAGGAAAAGGTTTGGAATCCGAATGGACCCAGAGAGAAGGAGATTTTAGTTCTAAATGGACCCTGAGATTAGGACATTCTGGTTCTGAACGGACCCAGAGAGGAAGAGTTTCTGGTGCTGAATGGCCTCAAAGAGGAGGAGTTTCACATTCTGAACTGACTGGTTGGTGTTGGTAATGCACCAAAATGTTGTTTGCCAACCACCATTAAAAATTAATTGAAGAAGAAGTTATTACAATTGTATTATAGTTATTTAAACATTTACACAAATGGTTCAAAAATGCAAAGGGGAATGTGGGAGTAGGGATATTCATTCCACAGTTTAATGTATGTATATGTAAAAGATTAACAGACCTTTCATCTATATGCACAGCAGAAATGGTAGCAATTATTATTAGTTTACAGTGGATGGAGGAGGTTAGACTGGATTGGGAGGTGATTTGCACAGATTCTAAAGCTGCAATACAAATTATTCATTCAGGAGGAAATAATAGGAAAGACCTTGCAGTAGAAATTCATCAGAGTTTGTTTAGATTATTTAGGTATGGAATAGATGTTCAGTTCTTTTGGGTTCCAGCACATGAACGGGTAAGAGGAAATGAAATAGCAGACAAGATAGATAAAAAGGCTTTAGGAGAGCAGAATATAGATCAGATCCCGTTTGGGAAAAGGGGAAGGTAAATCAATCATTAAAAAGAAAGATACAATGTGCCCGAATATAGTCTGGTATTACTGGGCAGCCCAGCTTAGGACCATTCAATGTTATTTTAGTACTAAAGATGTCCCCCAGTGGACAGAAATGGAATCTAATTCTGTAAGTCCACCTCTTCCTTTGTTTATTTTGTCCGATACAGTAGCTAAATTAATGAAGAAAACAGTTAACCCAATGGTTAGAAATATGGTTAAAGTTTGGTACAATGTAAAGAAATTTACAAAAGAGCCAGTCACATTGTCACAGTTCACTCCAATATGGGGAAACCGTGATGTCAGTCCAGGTAGATCTGATGCCGTGTTTAAACAATGGGCTCTTAATGGAATAGCCAAAGTCCAGGATTTGTATCCAGCAGGTTCATTTTATATGATGTCATTTGAAGCACTCAGGCAAAAATTTAACATACATAGAAAATACTTTTTTAAATATCTTCAACTTAGAAGTTATATCAGGACAAAATGAAGCAACGATATAACCAAACCACCAAAATCCAATTTAGAAGAAATGGCCTGCAAAGATAGCTCAAGCAAAGGTGCAATTTCAGAATTTTATAAATTAATAAGTTCAAATTCATCAGAAAATTCAGTTCTAGAATTAGATGCATGGAAGAAGGATTTAGGGATAAATTTGTCAGTGGAGGAGTGGCAGTCTGTCTGCACTAAGGCTCATAAACAAACAATTAATTCACGCTTAAGGCTTCTACAGTATAAGTGGTTAATGCGAGTTTATGTTACACCAGTTAAATTAAACAGGTATAATTTTATTATACCAGACACATGCACAAAATGCTCTGACTTCTGGGAATGCAGGGCAATTAGGATTTTTTGGAGAGAAGTAAAGCAAACTATAGTACAACTTGTTTCAAAAGAAATTCCTCTGGATCCTGTTTTTTTCATTCTGGGTTTATATCCCAAAATATTAAATATACCAAATGTGAACAGTTATTGATCGATATATGTCTGTTACAATCTAAACGTCTAATTGCACTTTTCTGGAAGAAATCGGCAGCACCAACTATCAGGCACTGTGTCAGACAAATGTTTACAACTTTACCCCTGGAACGTATAACCCATCTCCTAAAAGGAAAAGGTGATCTATTTGAAAATATATGGGGACCCTTTATGACTTTTGTGGAAGGTATGGACTTATCTGAAGACGACAAGGACAATTAAGTAACACCAGCTTGGAAATCTGGTTGATATCGGAGCCTTTGTAACCAGTTTGTGTCTTTTGCTGAAAAAAGTGTAAAGGTATTCAAATGCAGATGTGTATCTGAGAGGGTATTTGTTTGTTTTTGTTTTTTGTTTTTTTTTGGTACGGTTCTTGTATTTATTTATACTGTATGTATAATGGTTGAAAATAATATAAACATTGATGGAAAAAAAAAAGAAAGAAACAGAATTTTGGCAAAAGATATGGGATGAAGATAAGAAAGGGAGAAGATTATATAGGGTTCAAAAATCTGTAATTGTTAAAAATTATGGAGAAAGAGGCAGAATGGAAGAGATAATTTATCTCTTCTGGATACTGGATTACTGGATTGAGAACTGGACATACCTACTTGAATGAGTTTTTGTTTGTACTAGGGAAGATAAATAATAATTTATGTGAGGGTTGTGAAAGAAAAGAAAATGTTGATCATGTTTTGATGGATTGCATTAAATATGCACCTGAAAGAGAGAGGATGAGGAAAGTAATTATGGAAAAAGGGAGAGAATGGAGTATTAAAGGAATTTTAGGGACAGATGGAGATTTGGTTATTCATAAAGCATTGCTTTTATTTTTACATAACACAAAAATTAAAAATAGAATATAATAGGTGGAACTTGAGAGCTACACACTTATGTACAGTAGGGGGCGGTATGCACTTATAAGCTGTTTGCAATCCGCCATTCAACATAGAAGAAGAAGAAGTTGTTGTTGCTTTTGTCCACGCTCCTAAAAACAGAGAAGAAGTCCGAGAGTGAATTGCGCAGCGTCGCTTATGATGAGCTGAATATTGAGTCAAATAAAATTAGCCTTTTCACTATTAAGCCATGGATATTGTAATATATGTTCTGGCTGCTGTGCTCCTCCTCGTCCTCATTGTGTTTGCGCTGAAGGTTCAGACGAAAACAAGGGACGGTAGGTTAGCAATTAGCTTCGATGCTAAGGATAGGAAGCTACATTACCATGAAACACTGAAGTAATTTACTTTCAAACATGATTCACTGGGAATCAGACTTGTTTCCTATGTAAATATTGAAATTGTCATCAAGTCTGTAGAGATGAAAACTGCATGTTTCACCGTCTGCTATAATGCTACGTCAGCTTTTAACTTAGCCTAGTACGGAGCCCCAAATGGGACTCCATATGACATTTCCGTTTTGTTGCTTTTAATAAATATTGTTATTTCTTCATATTTTATGAATATAGTTGTTAAAATCCGTGGTATCAGGCCTAATTAAATCCACCTATAAAATCCATCACTATTGTAAAGTAATCACTAACAGCAATGAGTCAGAGCTTAAACATAAGTGTTTGTGTATACAGCCGATCGGGAGCAAAGGAGGGATGTTGTCCGGGGGGCAGCAGTCCCTGTGCAGGCTTTGGGAGAGCGGGGAGCTGGTATGCCCCGCAGGAGAAGGAACCTTGCTGCTGTAATAGCCAACAGACGTCCACAGAGAGAAGAGCAGGGTAACCTACACCAGCTTTACGTTATTTAAATAATCTAAGAAGTCTATGACATTAAGATATGACTAGCTGTATTTTGGGATCCTACAGGAAATGAAACTTTACCCTGAAGGTTAAAATATATTTAACTGGATCTGTAAGACATGTAAGTTTCTGTTGATTTCAGAGGAGGATCCTGCGGAAGACGAGGAAGGAGACCTACAGAGCACCCAAACAACAGCTAAAATTGGAGCCAAGAAGCAGAAGAAGTTGGAGGAGAAGCAGGCCAAGAAAGCCCAACGAGAGGTTCTACTCAGTTTATTTATGTAGTATTCACAACATACCATCTGAACGCACTTTACTGCTACAATACAATCATATTGGTCATTAAGTTTCTATCCAGGAAAACTAGCTGATTGCATCAAGTCATTGTCGTCCTAGAGGAGGTTGTGGTGTGTGGTTGTGGTTCACTTGCATTTTGTTTATGACACTCCAGCAATTCCTCACACCCAGCATGCAGTAGGAAAACTCCACTTCAACAGGAAGAAACCTCCAGCAGAAGCAGGCTCAGTGTGAGCAGCCATCTGCTGAGGTTGAGTGGAGTTCAGGGAGACAGAAGCAGACATACAGAAATAAGCATAGATACAAAAGGAACTTGTTAACCAGCTCCACAGGCAGCCCCGTCTAGGAAAGACACAGCCAGGCAGACGAGCTCTGAGCCAGCTCCCATGTTGAAATTCAAGGAACCACTAATCCTAATAAACCTGCAGATTGAGAGTGAAGTGCTCTGTTAGGAACATAAGGAACAATCAGATCTCTGATATAAGATGGAGCTTGGCCATTTAAGGCTTTATATGTGAGAAGGAGGATTTTAAATTCTATTCTGGATTTAACAGGAAGCCAATGAAGAGAAGCCAGGATAGGAGAGATATGATCTCTCTTTTTAATTTTCATCAGAACTCTGGCTGCAGCATTTTGGATCAACTGAAGGCTTTTAACTACAGCTTGTGGACTTCCTGATAGTAAAGAATTGTAATAGTCCAGCCTTGAAGTAACAAATGAATGGACTAGTTTCTCAGCATCACCCCTGGACAATATATTTCAAATTTTTGCAATGTTGCACAGATGAAAGAAGAAAAGTCTTTCATTAATATGACAGGTCCTGGTCAAAAACAACACCAAGATTGTTAACTTTACAAGACATGAATTTGATTCCATTCCGATGAGGTGACTGACTAACCGCTTAGCTCCCACCCCCCTATTTACAGGATACAGTGCGAGCATTTTTCTCACAATTGTGGCTACAAATATATTGGAGCCAAAATACATGCTGAAGTTAGAGTGAAAATGTGCTTTATACTGGTGCTCCCTTGGCAGCTGGACTGCATGCTTAAATGCCCTCTCAGGAGCCAAAGCAAGTTTCATGGGCCCCCTTGAAAGCCTGTGGTGAGGACGTGCTATTTGGTGTCCCTTTTTATATGTCTTTTTACCCCTGACATTAAAAATGTCTGTGTATGCCACTGTGTGCAAGTACATCTTTCACCCCTTTCATTCGCATTTTGCTCGTAAAATAAGCAGGCTTCATTTAAGTAAGTAACTGTTAAGCTTTCATCAAAAAAATAAAAGAGAGAAGAAATTTCCAAAAAAGTCATAATTTGTGTGGGTGAAATACTTAGGGAACCAGTTACGAAGTGTTACTGTTGCATTACAGATTTCAAACAATGACACCTAATGGGCATAATAATGTTGCCAAAGAAGCACTTTTGTCGCTATATTTAGCAACTTTTCCGACCTCTCTAGTCCCTTTATCTAGTGTCTTTTTTCTGTGTTGAGACTTGGTGAAAAAGCACCGAAATCTGTCCTCCTGAGCGAGTGGATCCGTAAGTCCGTCAACCAATGTCTCTCTTTCATGCTCCGCTTTTGTCATGCAGGACAGTCGTGGCGATATATAGCTAAGAGAACTACATTTGAGCTGGCATCCAAGTGTCCGCAATATTTGTTACTGAACTCCTGTTACATAACAACTGTATTTATAATGATTGAAGAAGATGTATGTATATTTTTAATTCCTGACTTGTAAAATTTGTTTATGATTAACATCCCTTCTGGTGTATTCCAGCTTGGGTGGGTTTTTTTGAATTAGCAGGATGTTGTGTAATTACACCTTATAAAATCAGACTTTAGGCAGTTTTTGACAAAATGTTAACAAGAATGTGGGAAGAGGTTTGTGGTTCTGCAACTGGGATGATGCTTGCTGCTTCAAAAAGGTCGAGGCTGTTTCGATCAGACTGATTGGAGCCTAAATTCACTAATTCATGTGTATTTTAGAGAATTTGAATACTTTATTGTTTGAAATGTTACACCAACAATTTGAATTACTGCACATTTTCGCACAACTTGTTATGTATATACATACCAATTTGTGTTACAAAGTTGTTTGCACGTACAGCAAGGTCAATTTTGATTATTTTTTGTTTTATTTATTTTAGGCAGAGATGGAGGAGCGGGCGGAGAGGAGGAAGATGCAAGAACTCCGAGAGCAGGAGAAACGGCAAGAAGAGGAGAGGGAGCGAATGCAGGAAAAGAAACAGGTTGATTCCAGTGAAGATGTGTCCGGCTGCATTCCATGGGATGACGTGCTGAGACTATGTGATGCTTCTTTCTGTAGGAAGAGGAGGAGAAGCGGGCTAAAGAAGAACAAGAGCAACGAGAGGAGGAGGAGTACTTGAAGCTCAAAGCCTCGTTTATTGTTGAGGACCAGGGAGAGCAAGAACAGCTGTCAGAGGACCAGGTTTAGATTTCAGACCCGTTTTATCTTGATTTATTTTTAAAAGGCTTTGGTTTTAAACTGTTTTCACTTTTTTGTTTTTAGTCACTCAATCTGCTGCAGGACTTCATCAACTACATCAAGGTGAGCGGGACCCCCAGTGTCCATATTTAGCCTGCTGGTGTTTTTGAGTTGCGGATTTACTGATCTCTGTTTGCAGACATTTAAAGTTGTTCTCCTGGAGGACTTGGCATCTCATTTTGGGATGAGGACACAGGATGCAATCGCCAGACTGCAAGACCTTTTGTCTGAGGGAACACTCACAGGTTAGGACCAGGTTTCTGTTTATCTGGGAATTTCTTGTGCTGGCTTTGGAGATTCCAAAAATAGGAACACGAGAGATCCTCCAAGAGGTTCAGATTAGACCAGTGGAACTATGAGATACAAACCTTCAGTCACATTTCATTGATGAATTGGTGTAGCCCGACCACATCCCCAGACAAGAGAAAATGTATCTGATGAGGTCAGATTTCTGAATACTTTAAAAAAAATTTAATTAATGAAAAAAATCAAAAAAATGAATTGTAATTATTTTTAATGATCCGCGGAAACCCTGGATCATTTCCGCATGTTTTGCTGCTTTGAATTTAATCATATCGCGCATGCCCTCTACGATCTCCAAGGGACTCAGAGCAGAGCGGACGGGAGCCACAGCGGAGGCTGTAGGCTTTGCTTTGTGCAGGCGGTCTGGAGCGCAGCGGGGCGGAGCAGAGCGCTGACGGAGTATGAGGGATTTCGGGGTTAGCATGACATGTTGGTCATGTTGCTGTTAGCATAAACAAAACGTGTTGTTAAATGCTTGCACACTGTTGCACTTTTATCCACAACTTCTTTCCGCCGTCATCGTAGGTCACTCTAAATGTAAAGCGGTCCCATACAGCAGACCTATAAAGTGCTGCTGGCGCGTCTTCCAACTCCTGTTCTTTCCCACTCGCCATACCCACACAATTCTTTACAACAATTGATTTTTTTCTGCTACACTATGCTGCTACGCTTCTTCTTCTCTACTGGTGGTTGGCTTTGGTCGCAGTACCGCCACCTTCTGCTCTGGAGTGTAAACGCTTCGCCTGTGAGAAAAAGGAGCAGCGCATGAACCGAACGCAACACACGCGAACCAAACCGAGACAGTTGAACCGAACGGTTCGGTCGGTTTTCATAAACCGTTCCATCCCTAGTCTACATCTATTTCTTCAGAAAGACTTGCTCTTTAAACTGGGAAACTCGGGTGTATTGGCAAGGTTTTGATTCATTCGTCTTGACACAGCTATGTGGGCCACGATGGGTAGGACGGCTTCAGATTTAGCTGCACAAGGTCTTATGTATCGATCTGGAGTTGATACAGACATTGTAAACCAGAACCTGCCTCCTTCCTGATCGGTGTAACAGCTGTACATTCCTGGTCTTTCCATACTTGCATTTAACCCTCTCAGGCTCAAATTAAGTTTTAGTTGCAGGAAAAAATCTGATATTACGAGAAAATGATCATATGGAGTAATAATATACAATTCAGACTTCTTTTGGAGAGAGACCTTCACAAATTAACTCTGAAGACTGAATCTGATAACTTTTTTGGATGTCACAAACAAAATATTTATAAAACAAAAATTGAACAAAAAATGTTCTACAAATTAGAGACAACTTTTTCTCCACTGACATCTCAAAACCTCTCGAGAAGGCTGTTTCTGTTAAACTGTTGCTCAAAATATAGGCAAACTAGTAGATGAAGCATGTAGCATCCATTGGTACCTGTTTGGGCACACGTTGCAGATCCACAACATTGAAATCGAGATGCCTCTGGCGAAAAACCCACAGGAGATAAAATCTACTAATTGGCATGTGTCATAGCTATACATATTCATGATTCATCTTATGTAGTATTGATTTCAAAATAATGGAAATTGGTAGTGAAATACATTAAATTGGTGCTCAGAAAATCTGTTTTAGTGACACCAAGGACTCGGCTATGTTGAAAGTTAGTCAGCAGTGCTATCTGGTGAGCTGGAGAGAAACTGTTTGTTGCAAATGCACAACTAAGTCCTTCTGTTTTACTTCTGAGTAACAAAAGCTCTTAAAATATGGATGTGGAGTAATTAGCTAAGTGGCATTTAGCTGTTGCAATTCTGCAACATCTGCCTGGAGAGGGTTAATCGTTTAATAGTATGAATGTGGAACACTCCGTGGGTTAGATTGGATCCAAGCATAAAAAGCATAAACTAGCACAAACTTTCTAATAACTTGGAATGTTGAGGCATAAATCAAATACATTTAACTCAGACATTTTGAACTAATGATCATAAACTTAAGAGTTGCGTGGACACCTTAAGGGGTTTCCTGTTTTTTTTTTTAAGTCATAAGTTAAAGTTTGTGTTTTTGACATTTAAAAACAAATGTTTATTTACTTTGTCTGCGGTGGATTTAAAACATTGTTGTAATTTTATCAAATGTTTACTCAAATAATTTATGAGCTCCCAATGATATTCTGGAAGAAACAGTTTTGGTTTTCAGCAACCTGAAAAACTGACTGCTTGGATGGAAACTTTTTTTTTTTTTTAAATATGGCAATGGCTTGCTCCGTGTTGCTGCAGGTGTGATCGACGACAGAGGGAAGTTCATTTTCATCACCCCAGAGGAGCTGGACTCCGTGGCTCGGTTCATCAGACAGAGAGGCAGAGTCTCCATCACAGAGCTAGCTCAGGCCAGCAACTCCCTCATTAACCTGATGCCTGAGAGCTGCAGCTCTGCCTGAAAATAAAGGGAATGTTTACCGTTTGATCGCAACGTTGGGTCATCATGGAAGCGAATACTACAGCACTGTATTTTGCAGAGGAATTAAAATGTTTCTGACATCTTTTGGTCTTATCTTTCATCTTAATGCTGTGCATCAACCAAAGTATTATCGGTTTCTGCAGAGGAGTATTGATGGGTTCATGAGGTGTCATGAAGCGTTTCGACACATTGGGAAACTGTACTGATGCTATGTAACTGACTCCTGGAAATCATTTGAAGGCAGCCCCTTTGTCAGGCTAAACTGCCACAGATTTGATGACCTATATGATTTAAGCCATCGTTTACTATAATGTGCTATTTCAGATCTTAGTTTAAATTGAAAATATGTTTGAGATGTTATATGCAATGCATAAATATAAACATAAAATGAGAAAATTTAAATGAACATGTTAATATGGACTTTTGTGGACTAGGATTTATTTAAAAGAACTACGGTAAACAGCAAACCAAGTCAATTTTAAATCAGTTTCAATTTAGATAACTCACTAGGAGGAACAGGATGATACAATTAAAACAAATGGATCCAAATGGTCCCATATGGCTGAAATCTTTCTTTTGCCTTGAGGTTGCTCCATATCTCTTGGTTCATTTGATGATAAACTCAGTTTAGTGCGTCAGCCAGTCTGAAACAGCTCCTACATTGGTCATGTGACTTTCTGATGTGGCTGTTTGAGCTCGACAAATGCGCCGGCGCATCGGTGTTGCTGGGCCCATCACTACACTAAGCTCCAGTGGAGCAGCAAATAATGTTTGAATTTTCAAAATACATAAAAGTTCCTGTTTAACAGCAGGGATATATATCTCCCCCTGCTGCTGGTAATAGTTGCTACATCCTCCTTTTGCCAGAAGGACAGCTGTTAGATCTTAGTAATAGTGTCACCTGTGAGAAATCACACCGATTTTTACATTTATTAAAAGCACTCTGTGGTGTTCTTCTTGTAGATCACTAAAATAAGATTCTTCCTGATCAAAATCACACATAGACTGAACTATATATTCTAAAGTACTTTTTCCAGTAGAAACTTAATTCTTTGTTATAGTAAGCATAGTATTTTACCTAGTATTTATTCCCTGAAATTAAGTTTTAAATACCTAGAAAGGTTAACACATTTTTAGTGGCCCTTCTGACATTTATCAGCTTGACTCAATATCTATGACATTTACCATCGACAGGCTGCAGACATGTCCCGAATTTCTCGTTTTCCAGCCACTTATGTTAAAATTTGCATTTTCCCCATTCTCTTTTTCTGTGCCTCGAGCTTCTGTTCCGAACATACGGCCTTAGGATGAACCAGGAGCAGTTCCACGCAAACACATGGAACCAGTTAAATCTGATATATTTGACAAAGTTTTTTTATTTTTTTACAAAGCATTTTAAATGCCATGATAATCCCATTTAATAAATTTTAATGCCAATTAAGGCCTTAATTAAAAATATAATTAAATGACTTAATGACCCACAGAAACACTGTATGATATCTAAAATAGGAATATGGAGATCTGAAATTAATTTCTAGATGCAAAGAATGTCTATTCTAGATATGAAGAATGTCATTTTGGATGAAATGGTAATTTTGACAAGAAAAAAAAAGTTTATATCAGATATAAGGAACTCAGGTTTGGTCAAACTAATATCAAAACAGCTTACCATAGCCTGTTGTGACCACGATAAGATTGAAGTGAAGTAGATCAGTGTATCTATTTAGGGGTAATCCTTTGGCAGAAGGTAAAGATGAATAAAAACATTCTAATAGATGGAACCAGGTCATCGTGTCATGGTTCTCAGTTTGATTCTGTCTTCCATTACACAGTAAATACTAACTGGCTGTTTGCAGCCGCTTTGGATATTATCCCAATAAATGGTCGTTATTAGTGGTCATCAGTCCCATAGGCTCAGTAGCTTGTTATCAGCAAGTGAATCCACCATTTAAAATCCCCTTTTTTTAATATCGAACAAGGTTTTCATTAATCCTTTACTATCAAACGGGAAGTAATAACTTCCATCACTTGGCCTGAACCAAGGATGACAGCCATGGAAATTAAATCTTTATTTGATCACAAATAAATGAAAGACTATAACATTTCTAACAGTTTCCTTTAATCCATCATTTGTCCTCATGTTTGCTAGTCATTGTCGTTCTCCGTCTCGGTTTTATTTCCCATGTGGACGCCTCTCCTCTGTCCTGAAAACAAAGAACACATCAGGTAAAGATCACAGATAAACAGTAACACTTCAGTGGTAGCCTACCTTTATCACCACCCCTAAGGGGACCAAATCTTTTCTGAGGGTATCACAAGCTTCCAATAGGGGGACTCTTTCAGGGTACAGGGCTGGTTTGTTATTTGCATCGTTATGGCGGGTGAGAGCAAATGCTCGAACTTCGCTTCTGAAACGAGTTAGGTGCTCTACCACTGACTGGAAGTTTCCATCACTGCTCAGCACCTTCGCCTCCTTCAAAGAAACAACCAGATGTGAGGCTAAAAGGGAATTCGGAGGAAAGACAACTGCTGGTCTGCATGCAAATCCTGACCTTACTACGTAGCAGCTCGATTCCAAACATATCTAGGACATCCTGGATGTAGGTAACCATTGCACCAAATACTGCAGGGCTCTGTGCAATTCCCCTTGACTGAAAAACACAAAAATGACACTTCTTACTTAAAGGCTTAATAATAAGCTGGATCTGCAGAGTCAGACACCCTGAGTTACCGTAGTGGGCTGTAGCTGGCAGTTTCCATGATAAATGAGATTCATCAGCGCACCGATGGCTTTGGATGTGTCAAAGTCATCCGCTAAGGCCGTCCCGATGGTAGACTTGGCTTCAGCAAGCCTGAAGAACCAGGCAAGCAGAGTGAAACCCAGCAAAAGGAGGATGGATTCATGAAACCTTCAAAATGAGTTTCTACCTTTGCCACAGGATATCCTCCTGCACAGGAGAACAGGGTAACTGACCCCTAATATATGCCTGAGCAGCACTGATGAAGGTGCGGATGGTTTCCAGAGAGGTGCGAGCTTCCAACATACTGCCGTCACTGTAATCTATAGCTGTGGGGAGAACAGGCAAAGTGTGCTTCAGGGTTACTAGGGTTCAATATGTTCTGTCTTCTTACCGTTACCACAACTTCACTTGCAGGACTTTTACGCTTTTACCTTTTTAATTTACCTCCTAAAAGGACTAAAACAGAAATATTTGGTGTAATGCAGTATCAGACATAAAAAAAATATATATTTCAACTGTTTTCTTACAAAGAAGCAATACATAGATGTAAAAGTCTATGTGCTGCTTCTTAGAAAATATAGAACCACAATTGCAAAAGTGCACCTAGCTTTTTTCCCAGATCCCCACAGCCAAGCTGGACCGTGACCAAAAACTGGCCCTGTCCTTTCCGTTCCTGGTGGTCCACCATGATCAGTGATATATGTGGAGACACAGCCTATCACATTATATATATATATATATATATATATATATATATATATATATATATTGTTTTTATTTGTTCAAAAACTATTTGGAAATAAGATAGTAAATACTTAATAATAATTCTATTACTTTCTCAACAACAAAAAAAAAACAAAGATTAATCCAAATCAAATCTGTCAGAAATAAAGCAATATATACATTACCGTTCAAAAGTTTAGGGTCACATTGAAATGTCCTTATTTTTGAAGGAAAAGCACTGTAATTTTCAATAAAGATAACTTTAAACTAGTCTACTATACATTGCTAATGTGGTAAATGACTATTCTAGCTGCAAATGTCTGATTTTTGGTGCAATATCTACATAGGTGTATAGAGGCTTATTTCCAGCAACTATCACTCCAGTGTTCTAATGGTACAATGTGTTTGCTCATTGTCTCAGAAGGCTAATTGATTATTAGCAAACCATTGTGCAATCATGTTCACACATCTGAAAACAGTTTAGCTCGTTACAGAAGCAACAAAACTGACCTTCCTTTGAGCAGATTGAGTTGCTGGAGCATCACATTTGTGGGGTCAATTAAATGTTAAAATGGCCAGAAAAATAGAACTTTCATCTGAAACTCAACAGTCTATTCTTGTTCTTAGAAATGAAGGCTATTCCATGCGATAAATTGCTAAGAAATTGAAGATTTTCTGCAACGGTGTGTACTATTCCCTTCAGACGACAGCAAAAACAGGTTCTAACCAGAGCAGAAAAATAAATGGGAGGCCGTGTTGCACAACTGAGCAAGAAGATAAGTATATTAGAGTCTCTAGTTTGAGAAACAGACGCCTCACAGGTGCCCAACTGGCATCTTCATTAAACAGTACCCGCAGTAGCCTGTCTGTGCTGTCCTGTGAAGGGAGTAGTACACACCGTTGTAGAAAATCTTCAATTTCTTAGCAACTTCTCGTTTAAAGTTATCTTCATTGAAAAGTACAGTGCTTTTCCTTCAAAAATAAGGACATTTCAATGTGACCCCAAACTTTTGAACGGTAGTGTGTATATATATATATATATATATATATATATATATATTTATTATTTTTTTTAATACATAGAAATGTAGAAATTTGTGACATTCCCAAAGGTCATGCTAACACACACTGTTAGGGACCAGCTGTAATGGAAACAAAAGCTTGCCAAATGTTCCTAGGTCCACATGTAATGTACAATGCCTGGCACTGGGGGAATGTACATCCCGTCTCGGTTGTGTATGTAATATAAAGAGTTTGCTGCATATTTGCAATAATGGGTGTCAAGGAGTTAACGGAGACAAAGAGAAAGACAGGTTCTACAGTCGTTTTTCAGGTTACCCACCAGATCTATATTTGGTCATGAGACAAAACATCCGAAATTCTTCAGCAGAGTAAGATTGTAGGAAATCCTGATGTAGAAAGCAAAAACAAAAAAAAATCAAATAGTCACATAAAGCTTTACAAGCACAAGAGAAAACACAACTAGACATTGTTCCATGTATATGAATCACACAGAGGGCCACAAACTCCTAGACAGGAGTAATTTATAAAACCAACTGATTGTAGTTCTGAGATGTACATTTAAAACCAGCCCACTGTAATTACAAGGTGATACAATAGGGCCTTAGCAAAGCTAATCAGATGCTGATGGAACTAACCTGCTACATAGATAAGTGAATGTCTTCAGGATATGAAAACCTGGATGATTTTACATTTTTCCGGACATTATTATGTGAAAAGGAAAAGCAACAAAAAATCATTCTTGATAGTCGAAGTCAAAATGAACGAGTAAACATGTTTTAAATAAGTTTAGTTTGTGTAGCATGGATGTTTTTTTTCTTCCCCAAAACCAAAGAGCACTAAGGAGTACTGTACATCTCCAGAACATGTCTGTCATCCCTTCATCCACTCTCCATCTCTCTCAGACAGAAAAAAAACAAATGTTAACAGTGAGACTGATCTGAACAACGATCCACTTTCTGTTCCACAATGTAATTTCAATGGTAGCTCGATCTCATATAGAGTCACCAATTGTGATTGCTTTGGTCGAAATGACAACAAATTTACCCAGAGTGCCTTTGGTACCGACATTCCAGCTGCAGGTGTAGTGACCCATAATTCTCTCAGTAAAAGTTTCATTTATATCAGCAGAGCTGCATAATATATAATGATTCAGCCTAATATAATTGCTTCTTAGTAACAACAAATGTGGTCACCAAGTAAAAAAACTGGGTTTGGATAACAGCTGACTGATTGAACAAGACTCTTATCTCAGTCTGGAGCACTCGGAAAATTGGTTTGTACCCGTCTCCTAAATCAAAAGTACAAAGAATTTAAAAATTCATTTTTTGTCTAGTATGACACCCACTGTTTCTATATTTAGAAATTGTATTTTGAGGGAAACAAATCCAGGAGGAAATCTGCTCTAATACAGAAAGTCTTTACCTTGATCGAAATATAATTTTTCAGAGATTTGGACATTTTCTCTGCACTGCCCTTCAAGTGTAAGTGACCTAAAAGAATAAGAACACCCAATCAGTCAAATGCACATCAAAGAAGAAGATATCTGCCATAGTATTACTTCTCTACTTATGTAGTATTCTAATTCAAAGATGTCAATAGTAATGGAGAGATGAAGAATCAAGATGCCTCATAAGCTCCATGATGCCATCTGGTGGATAATAAATGTAAAAGGTTTGGTAACGATGATGATGCGATTTCTTTTGGCCTAAAGGCTAGTTTATCCTCAGAAACCACGTCACCAGTTTGTGTGTCGCAGTTAACGCAGATATGCCCCCCCCCCCTTTTGCGGACAGTCTGGTGGACCTCTCCAAAATTGTAAGACAGGAGGCCTCTGATTGGTCAAATCTACATCCGCTCTACACTATACCCATTTCCTGTTTGGTACCTTACCGGCTTGTTTTGTTTGTATGACCGGCACGGTGGAAAACGACTCGTGAAGATGGTACAACCTAGAAGAGCGAGGTGAGCAAGAACGCTAGGACCCTTTTTCTATCTGATTCCTGCTCTTTTTCGTCCTCATCTACCTCTGTTGTCGCACAAACTTGCCCCTTGGGTTTTTCCACTTCGGCCGTATCTAGACACACAGCTAGTTTGTAATCGTCCCTCTTGCTTTGTGGCGTGAAATTACATAGCGCACCTTGAACATGGTCTGTATATGGTCTTTTATCTCTTTTTATGCACCTTTGTTACTAGTAACATGCCTCGAGGCATCCCAGACACCGAAGTCCTCACCCGTGCTGACCTGCCCAGCATCAACACCATCCGGATGCAGTCCCAGCTTCGATGGGCAGGACACGTAGTTCGCATGTCTGATGACCGTATCCCAAAGAAACTGCTGTTTGGCGAGCTACAGCGAGGAAAGGCCCCCAAGGTGGACAAAAGAAGCGTTTCAAGGACACGCTCAAAGCCTCGTTGAAGGCCTTCAACATCGACAACAACACATGGGAGCACAGCGCAGCGCAAGACAGAGGAATGTGGCGATCCGCTGTCCAAAAAGGTGCCAAAGCTTGCGAGGCAAACCGGATCGCTCTGGCTGTAGAGCGTAGGCAAGCCAGGAAGATCAGAGCTGCCAATCCTGCACCAGACGCCACCATTCATTGTCCGCATTGCCCAAGACTTTTCCGAGCACAGATTGGCCTGACCAGCCACCTGCGTACTCATAGACTCTAACTTCCCCAACCATAGGATGAATAGATGGTCCTCGTCATATCGACGGACGAACAGGAGTGCCCCTTAAACATGGTCTGTATATGGTCTTTTATCTCCCTTTATGCACTTAGCAAAAAGTCCACCTTTATTACAAGAAACATGCCTCGAGGCATTGACAAGCTGGACACTTTAAGTCTGGCTTTTGGAAAGTATCAAACTCCATTAATTAGAAGTGCCAGCGTTGTGCATTTAGACGTTGTTATACGTGTCAGTGATCTGTAATGCAGGCTGCCCACTGAAGACACCTTTACCTCTAGCGTTATTGCCAAATCTTTTTTCATGGAACTATCACTGTTTAAATAAAACTTTGAGAAATCATAAAAGAGAATAAGTAATCATTTACTCATGTTCAATGGTTTTGTCTTAGTTATGTTAACCACCTTAGAATCTCGAAGAATGAGAGTGTGAATGCTTGCAATTTATCAAAACGGCTAAATTAGCTTGAAAAAAAAAGGGCAGAAATTCCAATGGATATTATGAAGTCTTTGAAGAACAAAGAGTGCTTAAACATTTAATGTAAGCAAGTTTGAGGGATCTTAGAACCTGTTAGGGTCATGTATAAAGGATTCACCTGAATGAAGGAAGTAGTTTGCCCATTGTCCACACCGATGAAAGGCTTCACTCTGAGCGATCTCATTCTCATGGTGAGGAAAGGCCAGATCAATCCCGCCAGAGTGAATATCTAGCTGACTCCCAAACACGTGGCTGAAACCAGTAAAACATAACCTCTATTGGAATTGCTAACAATTGGATCACGGTTTCCATCATGTCTGTATTTTAGTCCGTTACAAAGTACACACATCTACTTCAGTTTCAGACAAATGAAGACTCAGAATTGCAATCTACAGCTAAAAGCAGTGGATGTATATGCCATACATAGGCTGTGTAAAAACATCTCGTTTCTTACTGTGTGAAATTAACTCAGATTAAGGTCCAATCCAACACACCCCTAGGGATATGAATCTAGCCCTTTAAAATGAGAAATTTTATATTCTGACATGCTGGGAAAGGTCCGGAAGAGGATTAGGGCCACTGGAAAAAAAAAAAAAGTTAACTGATTTTTAATTTTTATTTCAGTTTAACATAGGAAAAAAGTCAGAATTCTGACTTTTTTCTCAGAATTCTGACTTTAATCTCAAAATTCTGAATTTTTGCTCAGAATTCTGACTTTAATCTCAGAATTCTGACTTTAATCTCAGAATTCAGACTTTTTTCCCTAGAATTCTGACTTTTTTCCCCAGAATTCTGACTTTTTCCCCCAGAATTCTGACTTTAATCTCAGAAATGTGGATCTTAATGTAGATGGGCACCATGAAGGAAGAGATGTGAGAGCATTCAGCTTCACTGACAAAGATGTGAGTTGTTTGAGAGGGCCAGTGACACATTGGTGGAAAATGACAGAATTAGGCAACTTTTTACATACCCGAGGGGTCCCCTCATTAAAGCTACAGTGTGTAATTCTTAGCGACATCTAACGTCCAGACTGCAGACCGCAGCAACATGAACATCTCCCCCCACCGCTTCTCCCCCCCAACAGTACGGCGAGCGTTACGGGACAAAATGTCTTCCACGACGTCTGCATCACCTACCTTCTCAAGTGATGAGGTTTGTTTACATAGATAATTTTACAGATAGTATTCTCAGGCATAATACTGCCATCTATTGTTCAGTACCGTCCCAGTTCATCTCTCTCAACTTGCCGTAGTTACTTTCGAGCGTAATGGGCGATCTCGAAATCGCTAGTTTTTTGGCTCTGCGCTGCCGTAGCGCAAAGATGTCTGCCTCCATGGCTGCGAGACCCGCTCCTATGTAATTATAAATAACGAATTCTAAGGCAACGCAAATATTAAGGTTAAGAGGCTGAGCTCGTAGATGATGATAAATAACATAGTTATGTATAATATATTACATTTCTGACTGTATATCCCTGTAATTATTACACACTGTAGCTTTAATGGAGGAGCAGAAGGTCTTTAAAACAAGAGAGCTAGTCTCTAAAACAGACATGGCTATGGCTTAATGCTAACATGGTTGTTATCTGTCAGAATTCTGAGAAAAAAGTCAGAATTCTGAGATTAAAGTCAGAATTCTGAGAAAAAAGTCAGAATTCTGACTTTTTTCTCATGTTAAACTGAAATAAAACATAAAAATCTGTTAACTTTTTGATTTTTTTCAGTGGCCCTAATCCTCTTTTGTATAAAGGGCCAGAGACAATAAAAAAAAAACAACAACAAAAAAAAACATAGAAGACAGGGATTTTATGGAATGACTTGCAATTTTTTTGTTGTTCTTCTGGATTAAGCTCATTCTATGAGCAATAGAGGTTAGGAAAGACAGTGTTTTGGGGCTCAGATAGGAGCAGCAGGGAATCAGTACGTGAACACAGGCAGAGAGAACACCAGAAATGGAAAGAGACTGCCATCCTTTAGAGCTAAGGAAACACAGCAGGAGATCAGAGGAGCCCGCTGAGGAAACCGGGATCCAGAGAGAGGAGAGAAAGCAGCAGCTTGCCAATAAGTTGCATTAGATCTGAGAATGGGAGAGGCTACAGCGGGCTGAGGCTATAGCTGACCGGCGCTAACAATAGTCCCGAGGTAGATTGGATAAGTTCGACGAGGGTTACAGATGGGCAAGATAGGACGGCAGGCCGGAGCTACCCACTAGATCAGTGATCGACAACCCGTGGCTCTTTAATGACCCTCTTGCGGCTCCCTGGAGCTTTTTCAGTTATGTATGAAAATAGAAAAAGATGGATTCTTTTTGTTTGTTTGTTTTAATATGTAATGCAAGAGGGCAAACAAACATTCATTATGTTTTCTAATCAGTGATGGGACTAACGGCGTTGAAAGTAACGGCGTTACTAACGCCGTTACCTTGTATTAGTAACGAGTAATCTAACTAATTACTTTGACTATAACTATAACGCAGTTACCATAGCAGACACCCCGTTACTGCGCGTTACTCAGGTCGCACAATGAACCTTTTTTCATGATAGGACTGTGCGCAGCTGCGTGAAGCTGACACCCCACCCACGTCAAAAAAACTCTGCAAATAGACTGAATGGTTAGTGCAACGTTAGTGCAGATTTGTGCAGAAAAAAATATTGTTTGTGCTACTTTTGTTTAAGAGATATTAAAGATTATTTTTTAGGTCATCCAGGGTGCGCGCCTTGTCATGAGAGAGGGGAGGATGAGAATGGCTGATGTATAGTGAGATTCCGTCTGTCAGTTGGGTAGGTGGGTGTTTCCGCTGGTGGGTGTTAACGTACAGCACACACAGAGAGATGGAGAGTGAGGATGACTCCAGCAGCAAACGGTTTCCTCTGCATCTCCGCACAGCACAGGCGGCACGAGTCACCGCGCAAGCGACAGGAAACGCGCATGCTCGCTAAAGGCGCGCACCAGTCGCCCTGTGCTTGCGCCACAGGAGAACTATGGAGAGCGTGAACGATCAAATGATAGCCTATATGAAGAAAGGGAGAAATCTGGATGGATGTATGTATGGATGGATGGAAGGATACTCTGCCTTTTCAACCTACTGTATTTTTTATTTTAAACATTATTTAATGGCCTTTGTGGCAGGGATGGAGATCCATATTTTATGTCCCACGCAGAGTATACATCTAGATAGATAGATGCATAGATAGATGTTGCAGTATCTATAACAACCCAAACACACAGGATTTCAGAATTAGACATCCCCAGTTATTAATTTCATATACTCACCAGATCTGAATGCCCTGTTAAAAAACTTCACATCGCGTTCCCCCCTGATGTCATTTACGTTGAGTTACAAGAAATGCAAAAATCTCTGCAGGTTTTTGTCTTTGTCGTCCTCTCTATTCAGCTGGCTTTGGAAACACACGGCGAAAAGGTGTGGGCTGGGTGGTGAGGTTTACGGGGGCGAGAAACGCAAAAGTAACGCAATAGTTACTTTTACTAGTAACTAGTTACTTTTATTGTGGAGTAACTCAGTAACTCAGTTACTTTTTGGGAGAAGTAACTAGTAACTATAACTAATTACTTTTTCAAAGTAACGTGCCCAACACTGTTTCTAATGCTGTAAAAATGTGTATAATAAATAAATTTAAACAATATAAATATTTCTGTTAAGGAGGATTTGCATTACAGCCTGCAACACGCGTTTCAGTGTGGAGCGATGGCAGCCAGGCAGGCGGCTGTTTTATACAAAGCGGTGGGTGTGTCTCAGGGGAAAAAAAAGGAAGATAGCTGATGAGACCAGCGGATTCAAAGAAGAATGGACCGAATCATTTGCTTCCATTACCAATGCGGAAGGATTGCCTGCATGTTTGCTTTGTAATGAGAAGTTGTCAAATAATAAAAAGAGTAATTTGGAAAGAAATCCTAAATTCGCACCCGACCACCAAGTTAGGAGTGAGAGAAAAAGTGCAATTCCAGAATTTCTGGATAAATAACAGGAGCACAAAGACAGATTTAAGAATTGGATTGCATCTCCAAACTCCACTACTGCTGCTTACCGCAAGTTTCGGACTATTAGCCGCATATGAATATAAGCCGCAGAAGCTAAATTGCATGATTTGTACCTATACAAGCCGCACCGGACTATAAGCCGCAGGTTATTTATGTTTAACACAAACTGTCTTGCGCTCGCAATGTCCGTCTTTCTCACTGTCGTTCTATCTCGTACCACTTGCGCGCGGCTACTGTACTTGTGTGTATTACCCTAGTGGCCGTTAGCTTTAAAAGTCCCCAGATAAGCCGCATTATTATATAAGCCACATGGTCGAAAAATGGGGAAAAAGTCGCTGCTTATAGTCAGAAAATTATGGTACTTTTTTTGCAAGCATGGAAAACCTTCCACAGATCGAACAGGTAGCGCTCCTATGCAGGTATGTGAACTTTCTTCCATTTTGTCCCCTAAAACAAAAATAACAATAAAATCTGATTTCTTTATTGTGTTTCTATAATTTCATCAATGCAACAAAACCTAAAACATTAATATCGTAATGGAACTTAATCTAAAAGCACCAACAATTGTACAGCAGAGTAGTCACAGGATGTGACATTTGCTTAAGGATAAACATTTAATCATGCGTGCTATATATTTAAAGGCACGGTTTACGAATACGAGTTATTTTAAATGATTCATCAGGCCAATATACAGCGATGACACCATCATTGCTACAAAAGCTTTTCTCCTCTGTTATGGTGCTAGGTATCTTATCTATGTGCATACACAGTTGTTTACGTACCAGAGTGTTATATATGCAGCGAGGGGTGTTCCAATTAATAGGGAAGACTACAAAGCCCAGTGGTAGAGTGCTTGTGGTAGCAAGTAGGGGGTATATTGAGATTAGGCCTAAATATTCACCTTTCTAGCTCAGTTACATAGAGGAAAAGATCCTGAACAGGATTTGAACTCAGGAACATTATTTGAGAATAAGTATTTATTACCAATATAGAAGTATCTTTAGCTGAAATATTCAAAGCAATAGCAAAACTGTTCAGTTTCTAAACAGCGCAGTAGAGAAGAAATAAAACGGAGGGAATTTCAACCTGGCAATAGTCGAACATTCAATATGCCAGCCAGGTCTTCCTTGGCCCCATGGAGATTCCCAGTGCGGCTCGTGAGGTTTGGACGTCTTCCACAGGGCAAAATCCCTGGAGTCCCGTTTATTTGAGGTGCCTAGGGTAACAGACAGAATAAAGAAATTTATTATTTGTTATTTTGGACAACTGTGAGAATAAGAGTTCAGGTACGTTCACACAATAAAAGTCACCTCGCTGGTGACTTTCTACATTATGCAGTCTGCTGGTCATTGGTTTCACCACAGCATGGCAGACATTTCTTTTTTTTTTTTATCTTCCAAATCGAACAAAGCTGCATGCATTCACTGGATTCCCAGAGATGGAACTAGCATTGGAAAATCCACCACCTCCTCCAGAGGCTACGTCTGGACAAGGGTCGCTTTCAGCTTTACTTCCGCATACCCATAACCCAGTTCAGGGACCTCCTGTTCCACTTTGGGAAAAAAAGGGAAAATAATGGGAGAAGCTAACTGCTGAGGATCAGGGGAGCACAGTGGCAGATAGGATAAGTCCACCCGGAGACCAAAAACTGAAGGGGTGAGACCACGGCTGCTCAGGAGTAGGATATGGGTAAATCAGAGAAACCCAGCAGGGAAACAGAGCTAGAAGAAACTAGGGCTGGCTGGAGTTAGCCTCTAGACGCTAACTGCTGGAGTTGAGAGTATAACTGAGGATCAGCAAAGCTTGCCCATGCAAACAGCGACAGAGTGGGGAAAAGAAGGAATTGGCTGATTTGTGTCTGCACTCGAGGTATGGCGGAGAAACAGTCCTTCTAAGGCTAAATCAAAACAGCTTCTTCAGAAGTCACCTTAAATATTCTTAAGAACGATTCACTGCCTCCTTCGCTGTAGCTCACAGCCATAAATATGTAAACAAAAGTTCAGATTTTTCAACTCCTGCAAATTTATTTTGGCTTTTTGCCGCTTTGTTGCACTGAATGTTTCAGAACATTTAACAAATTTACATGTTAGACAAAGGTAACAGTGGTTTACACCAAATTCAGTTAATAAATTATGGGTGTTAAGGAAAATAAATCCAACCTGCATATGGCCCTCATTTGTCCATTTCAAAGTTGAGCTTTTATTTTACACTTGAAGCAATATTCAATATAATATCATAATATTCATCCAGTATTCATCTGGAAAGTCTGCTGTAGAAAGTGTTTGAAAAAAGAGAGGGACACTACACTACAATTCTTCAAGCTGATTGGGTAAATCACCTTCTGTCTCCTATGTCAAGCTTTTAGCCCAGCTGGGAAGTTTCACATTCTTGATCTGTTTCAAAACCAATGAAACAAAACTAAATAAATCAAACTCTCACCAAATCTGGTCATAAGGAATCTGCAGACATCATTCCCATCCACAAAAGACAAATCACTTCCTTTTGCTCTTTTGGCTTAATACGAAGGAGCTGTCTTTTTTTTTTTTGCTTCAGCATTTAGTATAATTGTAACTAATTGACGAGTTACAATTATACATGCGACTAAATCTTTTTGGTATGAAACATTTCATACAGAAATGGTTTCTTGCGAGATGCATTTTTTGAATTACAAAAATCCCGCAGCAAATCATCTTGCAAGTAGGGTCACGACCCCATGTTTGGAAAACAATGATTTAGAGGACAGTTTTACAAAGAGGTTTTATATAATTTCAAAGGATCATTAACTTTTCGTTAGGTTCTTACAAAAAACATTCAAAACATTTGGGAAAACAAAAAACATTATCTTCTTAACACCACAGTTATACCTACCCGGCTCTACCTGAGAACTTGCAGCTCCAACAAACTTCCCATAACGTTCACCTATGGACTGAACGTCAAAATATACGTTGCCTGCAAACAAAGAAAACTGGTCATATACCTCAGACACAGGGGCTATACAAGTTTTATTTTTTCTCAAAGCAACCATTATTCATACCCACCTTCGGGTGTGGCATAAGCATGCCCATTTCTGATAATTCCTTGAATAAATGCAACAATATGATGAACATTCTCTGTGACTCTTAGATACACAGCAGGAGGAACCACCTGAAAGAAAGCCACAGTTTTTTTTTACGTTAACAGTTATCAAAATCCTTTAAGAAAAAACGTTGCGGAGCCGACATGATGATAGCTGAAAAGTTATGCACAACCTACCTTTAATGACAGCATGTCCCTCTTAAACTCATCCTCATACATCCTAGCAATCACAGCTGGAGACACATTTTCCTGAACCATGAGGAAACACTTTTAGAATCACTCACAGGACTCCATATGTTGAGCATATTATTGTGATGCTTACCTCCCAACTTCTTTTTATAATCTTGTCATCAATGTCAGTAATGACCATGGCATGGATAACAGTGATACCAAAAAACCTGCTCAGGATCCTCTGCAGGATATCAAACCTGACATAAGAACTAGGAGGAAGCAGAGGTTGGAGCACGTTTTTTTTTTTTCAGACTTTCCTGCAAACCTACGGAAGAGGATTAGGGCCACTGGAAAAAAAAAAAAAAGGTGAACTGATTTTTGCATTTTATTTCAGTTTAATATGGGAAAACCTCTTAAAACCCACCTGGTGGAACTTAAGTGTGGGTAATAATTCAGAATGCATAAAATTTCACTGGTAAACTTTTTACCAGCAGGTGGAGCCATTGTGACCAGCTCCAAGCTGATACCAGAAGTTCCATTCTCCACAGCTCTGGAACTGTTATAGCTAGAGGTCCCAAATTTTCTGCATTTGTGGTTGACATGATGTAGAAATAATATAATAATTTTTTTTCAAGAATATTTTTATTACTGCTGTTCAAAAAAGACCTATCATTCCCGAGAATAAAAAAAAACCAACAACTTTGAGTCATGTTTGAACTGATGCAGGTTGGTCTGTGTTCTACTCACCCAAACTAGAGGGTGTTAGCTTTCAAATAATGTATTGCACATGTAATTTGGGTTTACAGTTCCTAAATAATATTTGCTTTTCCATTTGGGTATGCAAAATAGGCGAGGATTACCCAAAATGAGGTGGATGTTAAGAGGTTAATATCAGAATTCTGACTTTTTTTTCTCAGAATTCTGACTTTAATCTCAGAATTCTGGGTTTAATCTCAGAATCCTGACTGTTTTCCTCAGAATTCTGACTTTTTTTACTCAGAATTCTGACTTTTTCCCTCAGAATTCTGACTTCTTCGCTCAGAATTCTGACTTTTTTCCTCAGATTTCGGACTTTAATCTCAGAATTCTGGGTTTAATCTCAGAATCCTGAATTTTTCCTCAGAATTCGGACTATAAAATTTTAAAAATCAGTTAACTTTTTTTTTTTCAGTGGCCCTAATCCTCTTCCGTATAAACCTGCATATCAAATACAATATAAATACATCAGTGTAGAATATAATGTACCATGCATGCCCCAGGTGAGCATGGTCATACACTGTGGGTCCACAGCTGTACCTAGGATAAGAGAAGACATCCTTTAGGGTCATTGGAAGACGTAAGAACAGAGTGATGGTCAATATGTTCCCTACCATGTTGCTGTTCCTTCTCTAGCCAAGATCAGAGCTTCTTTCTTTTTGGTCAGGCTGTTAAACGTATTTATTCCCGTGTCGAAGCCTGTGGGGGTGAGCCATGCCTTCCCTGAAGCACTGTACCTCACAGAGGTAGAGTAGCTTGAGCTGAGGATCCGGAAAAGGACCTTTCCACTCCGGAGCATTGTTAATCAGGGACCCCTATTAGGGTCGGTTAGCGTTTGGACCGACAGCTACCTCATTAAGGGTCCGTCCTGGAATCGACCGTGTGCTGTACTTCCTACCTCTAGCTGTTATTATTGTTTTTAAGCATACAGTATGGGTAAGACGGCAAAGCATATCAGAACCCTTGACGTTCGGAATGTCTTTTTCGTTGTTTTAATTAGCAACTCTTTGGTGTGTTACCGCCATCTATTGGCTAGGAGTGACCATGAAAAGCAAGCTCCGCAAAAAAAAAAAAAAAAAAAGATTCCTCTTCTTCTACTGATTTTTAAATGGCGGTTGGCAAACAACATTTCGTGCATTACCGTCACCAACCAGTAAGGAGTGTGGACCAAGACTAACAAGCTTAAAAAAAAAAAAAAAAGTAATTTCCTTTTCTATATTCTTCTTAATTAATTTTCTTCCTGATTATGTTCTTAATTTCTGGTTTACTAATTGCAACTCTTATATCAATTTCACTCCTGTTTGTAGATTCTTTTGCTTTTTGATCAGCCATTTCATTTCCCTTTAGCCCTATATGTGCAGGAACCCAAAGAAAAACTACCATTAATCTCATCATCTGAATGTGATAAAGTATTTGTTGAATTTCTAATAATATATCAGGACAACTTTCTGAATGGTTTCTTTGCAAACTGATTAATGATGAACTAGAATCTGAGCAAATCACAGCTCTTAATGGTTTGATCTCCTCCATCCATTCTACTGCCAGCATCAGTGCTATCATTTCTGCAGTATATATAGAGAAACCTTTATTTATCTTTCTCCCTATTTTGATTTTGAATTCTGGAACTACCACTGCTACCCCTGTATGACCAGATGAATTATGGGATGCATCTGTATAAATTTTAACATAGTTGTAAAAATGATCTATATATTCCTGTACTGTTATTGCATTGCATTTAAACGTTTTATATTTATGTTTTCTTTCTATTATAGTTAGATCAATAGAAGCGTCAGGTAAAATCCAGGGTGGTGATCTAGCTAATGGAACAGACTCACGTTTAACTGATTTAATTCTAACTCTCTGGCTGTTTGTAAAATTGGCCAATGGAATTATTTATTATTTGCTCTTTTCTTCTCCCAGCAGGGCCGTAAAATTGACTGCGTTGGATGGTTCTGACTGTGTCCCTGTATATTCACCCAGTAGTTTAAAAGCTGAGTTACAGTAATGCCAATGGCATTTCCTCAACCTCTACCTGTAAAGCAGAGGTTGGAGTCATCCTAATTGCTCCTGTAATTAATCGTAAAGCCTGATATTGAATAGTATCTAATTTTTTGAAGAACTGTTTCAGATGCTGATCCATAAACTATGCAACTATATTATTGTAGATCTAATAAGACTGACATAAATAGTTTTCAGTGCTTGTCTATTTGCCCCCAATTCATACCCAACTATCTCATTATATTCAATATTTTTTTTTACATTTTTCAATAACCTTTTCGATATGTATTTTCAAGATTCATTTTTTATCAAACCGAATCCCTAAAAAATTAAATTGTTTTACTCTTTTAAGTTCCTGATAATGTATCTTTAATTTTATCTCCTAGTTAATTTTACTTGTAAATAATATTACTTTTGTTTTATCAGCTGAGAATTTAAAACCTTATTTATAAGACCAATTTTCTATTTTGTAAATTGCTTGTTGTACTTTTACAACAATATATTTAATATTCTTTCCACTTTTCCAAATAGCTTCATCGTCTGCAAAAAGTGAACACCCCATATCACTTTCTATTTCTTTAAATACATCATTTATCATAATAGAAAATAATAAAGCACTAATTATGTTGCCTTGCGGAGTACCATTTTCTATCCAACACTTCCCTGAATATTTCATACCAACGCTTACTTTTATTGCCCTGTCTGTTAAAAAGTTATTTAACCACTTATACATTTTCCCACATATTCCCATTTAATCATTAATCCTTCTCTCCACATAATATCATACGCCTTTTCTATGTCTAAAAACACTGCCAACACACTTTATTAATTTTTGCTTTCATTATCTTATGCTGTAAACACACAGCGGGATCCATAGTGTTCCTCCCTTTCCTAAAACCACTTTGATACTTAGCAATATATCCATTATATTCAACAAAATAATTCAGTCTTTCATTGACCATTTTCTCCTTAACTTTACACAAACATGATGCTAGGGCAACTGGTCTTTAATTTTCAGGTCTTGAGCAATCTTTTCCAGGTTTAGGCATTGGAACAACTATAGCCTTTCCAAGTTTTAGGTAATTTACCACTATCCAATATTCTATAATATAATTCTAATAATACAGTTTTTGAATACCCAATAAGTTTGTTAATCATTAAAAAACTTATTTGATTGTTTCCTGGAGTTTTTATCTTAACTCTCCTCAGGGCTCATTTTAACTTCACTATTGTAAAAGGTAAATTAATTGCATTATTGTCTTCCTCTTGATTCATCTCCTCTTTCTCTAATAAGTTTTTTTTTTCTCTCCCCTTCCTCCACTCTTCACCAATATTATTTGAACTATGTATTTTAGTAAATGTTTGTGCCAACATCATTGCTTTTTCTTCACCGGTGACTGCTGTGGCTTCATCATTAACTGAAACAGGGTAGCCATAATCTCTTCTTGTGCCATTCATTCGTTTGATCATTTTCCAGACTTTCCCTATTTCCGTTTCTCTTCCTACTGAATTGCAATGTTTTCTCCAATAGTCTCTTTTTGTATTTCTTATGACCTTTCTTACCAAAGCTTGTTTTTTTTTAAATAAACAATAAGCTTCAGGAAATTATGGTTTCTTTTCAAAATTTTAAAAGCTTTATTTCTAAATTTGATAACCTGATCACCATGGTACAATCTTCTTCTTGTTTTTCCCGACTTTTTTCGGAATTGAATGTTGAACAGCTTCTAGAACAGAATTACATAAATGTACATTTAGTAAGTTATTGCTCATATTCATTCCTTTAATTCTGTCTTCACCTATTATCATATATGTATCCCAATCAGCTCTATTAAAAGACCAAGGAAATAACCCTCCAGAATTATCCTCTTGATAATTTAACCTGACTTCAATCATAATAGGGGAATGATCACTTCCAATACTTGTTGATTTAATCACGTTTCAAGAACATAACATGTTAAATATATAGCAGACTCTACACCTGTTCTTACTTTAGATCGTGTTCCATCTCCATTATTAATGCACACAAGATTATTAGTCTCCATTACCTCCTCAATAAACAGTCCATTTCCATCTGTCCTATTATGCCATATTGAGTTGTGAGCATTGAAGTCACCACACCATATCACCCTTTTATTTAAATGTAATATTATTTCACCCAGTAAATATACAGATAATTTCTTACATGGGTTGTAAAAATTTATCAGCTTAAATTTACCTTCTTTTGTCCATAATTCAATAGTAATATATTCAAGTGTTTTCCCTTTGCTAGTAGTTTATACTGCAACCCTCTCTTTAAAAGAATTATACATCTACCTCCATTACCCTCCTCTCTATCCCTTTGAATACTATGATAACCATTAAAAAGTCTAATGTACTGTAGGTTTTAGCCAGGTTTCCTGAATACATATAAGTTCAGATTTTATTTTTAACTTTTATCTGAATCCTTTTAACTCTTGACTATTTCCTATTAAACTTCTAAAGTTCCATTGTAATATTAACATACTGTTCAGTCACCTGAACCTGGATGTTTGCCATCTGCTTCAAGTTTTTGTTTGATCTGTTCCCAAGAAATATTCCTCAACCCCTGAATATTTTCACCTCCTTTTACAATGATCTTGATTTTTTCAGTTTCCTGTTTGACCTGGTCCGTACAATTAATTACATATGTAATGAATAAAATCAGTTTATCAAAATCTATAGAGTTACTTATTAGTGTTGCTCTGGTTCTTTCCTCTGGATTTGAATGTCACCCACGTTTTTTTATGTAGTTCCTGAACCTTCTTTACTGCTTCAGCATAGCTTAAGTTGTTTGTTGATTTAACCTATTGAACCTCAACTGCTCTTTTCCTGACCTAACTATGGAAGCAAATCGTTACCATATTTCAAATGAAAAAGCATTTTCAGAAATGCTTTTTCATTTTAAGAATGTAGCTGCATTTTTTGACTTATAAATGAACTTATTAATCAATCATCCGATTTGCATTTTAATTTTCTTCTTCAACACTGCTCATCCTTTTACCTAATTAAAATGAAAAAGAAATGTAACGATCTTGGTTCTGTTGTTTTTCTCTAAGTTTTCAGTTTCAAGTTTATCCAGGTTTTTCCTTGTTTTCTAGCTTTATTGGTGTGTCTGGATTCATTTAAGTTGCTTAGGTTTTTCTGTCTGTCCTCTATTGCCCCCTTGTGTTCTTTTCCCTTGGCTTCCTCATCAGCTCTAGTCACACCTGCTCCTTAACAGCTCATTAGTCCTACCTTTGTTCAGTCAGCCATAAATTCAGTCCCTCTGCAGTCCCTGTTTGCTGGTTCCTCGTCTTACTTTTTCCTCACCCTGGCTCCTTGATGGTTTTCCCCTGATGTCTCCATGGTTCTGGTTTGTGTTTGATTTTTATGTTGGATTTTTAGATTCGTTTTTTGCTGCCTGTTCTACCATTAAACCTTTTAAGAACTCACCCCTCCCTGTTAGCCTCTGCATTTGGTTCCTCACAAAAAATACATTTGAGATTTATTTTTCAAAATGTGCCCCAGCAAACACATACCAAAATTCAATTTGAAATGTAAAATTTGAAAATGAAAAAGCATTTCCAGAAAGAATTAGGCTGCATTACTTGACAAAAAAATTAGTAATCAATCATCCTATTTTCATTTTCTTCAAGACTGCTCATCCTTTTACTTAAAATGAAAAAGGAAAATACATTTGAGATAAATTTTTCAAAATGTAACCCAGCAAATGTGGCAAGAAGAATAAATAAAAAAAATAAAATCAGTTATTTAACAAAAACCGGCCTCTACAGCCCCTAAAATGGTGTCAGTAAACCTGGTGGTCGCTCTGGCAGGCAGCCTACTGGCAGGACAGCCGGACTGTCATCATATTGGCTGCGTAGTGGCCGCTGCCAATATGCTGCCAGCGATTGGCAGATAAACTACTTCGTTCCATCAACTAAATGGAAAAAAAAAGCTCGTGGCTGCGGCCAGTAATACGCCGTGAATGCTAGTACTAAAGCCGTGTCAGGCCGACAAGCCACCGGAACTGTCACAGCGAGCCACAGCGAGTCATAGCGAGTCACCGGAACTGCCACAACACTGCCGCGAATTGAGCTTGGCCCTGCTGGTAACTTCCTGTTCCAAAATTATTATTTTTATGTAAATTTAATGTGTTGCCAATGAAAGCGTGAAATATTATCTTTAATATCAAACATTTTGAGTTCATGGATTGTTTTGGGTGTTAGTTTGGGTTTTAAAAAGAAAAATGAACGGATCATACCATTATAGCCTGAAGGGTTTTCCCATGCTCTCCGTTGCGCTGGTTCTGTTGGATTGCATGGGAGAAGGTCTGAAGTTTTGTTTGTGTGTTCAGTGAGTGTATTTTAAGCATAAGTGACAGTTTGGTTACTGTTCTTATAAAATATGTTTAGGAGCATTTTTACTTTGTTAAACAGCGAAATAACAGTGCAGTTATTTAGCTGCTCTTATGACACATGAGACTTTACTAATGAAAATGCTACATTCATGTGCTGAAAATATTATTGTTTATGGTTAAACAGTCGCTGTGTAACACTGACAAGAAAAAGCCTGTTGATTACTATTTTCTATGTGAAAGCAGGTATGTGATATTTTATTATTCTTGTGGGACAATTGTGTTTATTTTTTCTTATTCATGTACTTTTTAAGGGTATTATGACCCTGTTTGGGCTTAATTATTAATAATTGTTCCAATAATTTCTAGTTTGTAAGGTAGATGTGTTATTTTAAGTTGTGCTCTATCTGTTCGATTCCATGGGAGAAGGCGCTGTGGAACACTGACAAGAAAAAGCCTTTTGATTAGTTCAATTCAGTTTATTTATATAGCGCCAATTAACAACACAAGTCATCTCAAGGCACTTTACAGTTCATCGGATCATACAGTCAAATTAATTCAAAGTTTTCCATCTAAGGAAAACCAGTTGATTGCATTGACTCATTAAATCGAATGCAATCCCTCACAAGCATGCTTGTAGCGACAGTGGAGAGGAAAAACTCCCCCTTTTGTTTTTTTATTTTATTTATTTTTAACAACTTGTACAAAGTTAAAATCTTATGTCTCCACCAACATATATCGTCTGCATTACAACTTCACATCGAAAGGTGAGTCAGTGGATGTTCTAACCAATGTAGTAATGAATACATGACAACAGATCGAAATCAACAGAGGCATAACAAAAAAGTAAATCCCCCCCTGAGGTAAGACAGTCCACACATTCATAAGCATCATTGTATTTTACATCGACTCACAGATACACACTAATGCAAAAGGGCTATACTGTAGATGTGTCACTTATTTAATAATGGTAAAACAGCTCTCCATCTGGTATTAAAGACTGTTTTTTGAAGCCTTAGGGAATGCGTTATTCCTTCCATCAAGTGAATGTCCCAAACTCTTTGTATCCATGTGTTGTATGTAGGAGGCTCTGGCTTCAGCCATCTGATGGTTATGCATTTCAATGCTGCTGTGAGCAAGATTCTTAAAATATATCTATCCCCCTTCCTGTCTATTCCATCGGGAATTTCTCCCAAAATTGCCACCAAGGGAGTTTTTGGGGCATTCCTCCTGAAAATTACTTTTAAGAGTTTCAAAGATGTCCTCCCAGAATACGCTTAGATTGGGACAAGACCGGAAAATGTGCATATGATTTGCATTCTGTGTTCTGCAGTTTCTCCAACATGAACTGGGTTGTGTTGGGCCAATTTTACTGGTTATTGTTGGCGTTCTGAAGAACCGGACTATTACTTTCCATATGAATTCTCTCAATGTGTTAGAATTTGTTGATAATTGTGCTTGGGTACATATTTCTTCCCATGTGTCCCCTTCTATTGACTCCTGCAGTTCAGTCTCCCATTTATGCTTTATGTATATAGAATCGTGCCCATTTGTAGATAGAAACAGGTCATATATTTTACTAATTACTTTGTTTCCTTTTCCCCTTTGTATGTCCATTAGGAAATTTTCTATAGGTGTAGATTCATTGAGTTTGCTCCAATTATTGTGTGTCGTTACGAAGGTTCTAAGCTTTAAGTATCTATAGAAGTCGGTCTTAGGGAGACCAAATTCACTTTTCATCTGCTCAAAAGTTTTGAAGTTTCCCCCTTTAATGAATTGATTGATATGAGATAGACCATAATTAGACCAGTTTTTGAACCCGTAATCTAAATTGTTCGGTGTAAATGTCTTTATAAATCCTACATTTCATAAAAGTGAAATCTGTTTTGATAACTTAAAAGCCGATTGTATTTTGTTCCAGACTTTGAGGGTGTTTTTTTTTTCCAGGTTGTCATTTCCTTTGCAGGGGCATCTAAGAAAGGTAATGTTTGCAGTGGCACTGAGCACCTGCTTACCTCTATTTCCAACCAACGAGTATCTGCACTATTCTGTAGCCATGCTAATAGGGGTTCAAGTTGTGCTGCCCAGCAATAAAATTTTAGGTTTGGAAGTTTGAGTCGCCCCTTGGGTTTACGTAGCTGTAGAGTTTTCAGTCTGATTCTAGGCCGCTTTTTTTTTTGCCAAATGAATCCAGTTATCACTTTATCTAGGGTGTCAAAAGTAGATTTGGGAATTTCCACAGGTAGTATCTGGAATGAATAAAGAAGTCTTGGTAAAACATTCATACGGATACTTTCAACACGACCTATCAGAGAGATAGGGAGAGTATCCAATCGCTCCAGGTCATTTTTAATGACTTGTAGAAGTTTGCTATAGTTTGCCTCATAGAGGTCACACAGAGATGAAGGTATTTAAATATCCTGATATCTGATACCGTTCTTGGGCCATTTGAATCTACTCTGTACTTTTAAAGTCTGGGATTGTGCCATTTACATCCATAGCTTCTGTTTTTTCTATATTGATTTTGTAGCCTGAGTAAAATCCATATTCAGAGATGAGTTGTTTTAGATGGGGGATTGTTGATTTTTGGTTCCGTCAAGTACAATAATACATCATCAGCATATAATGAAATTTTGTGTATGGATTTATTGATTTCTATATCTTTAGTATTAGCATCATCTCTAATGATTTGAGTTAATGATTCAATGCTAATGGCGAACAAACAGCGGTGAGAGCGAGCACCCCTGTCTGCACCCCCATTCTAATGAGGATCTAGTAGATCTGAAGCCATTAACTTTAACTGCTGCCTGTGGAGAGGAGTAAAGTGTTTGCACCCAGTCAACAAAATTTGGACCAAATCCAAAACGTTTCAGGGTATGAATTAAATATTTCCAGGAGGCTCTATCAAACGCCTTTTGGGCATCTAGGGATATGATTGCTGATTCAGTCTTTTCTCTCTTTTTGAACGCTTGTTTGGTTTAGTAAGCATCTTAAATTATCAGCATAGTACCTGCCTACAATAAATCCTGTCTGATCGTGGTGTATGATTTGGGTGATAAATTTGTTAAGTCGTCTTGTTAGGACTGCTGTGAGTAAGCGTGAATCTGTATTCAACGGTGATATAGGTCTATAGGACTGCAGGATCCTTGCCTGCTTTGTGGATAACTACTATTGTGGCTTCTGTCCAAGATGGTGCCATAGTTTTGGATTTTAAAGCATGATGATATGCTTTTAAGAGCAAGGGGGCTAGGAGATCTATAAAAGTTTTATAAAAGTCGTTGGTAAATCCATCCGGGCCTGGACTTTTGTTGTTCTTGAGTGATTTAATTATCTGTTTAATCTCCCATTCCTCAATCGGTCGATCTAATTCCAGCGCCATCTCATCCGTTAAATGGTTCAATTTTATGTTATTTAAAAAATCTGTTAGATCTTGGTCATTACTACAGGTATCGTTGTTTGTATATAATAATTTGTAAAATTTTGCAAAGGTCTCTGTTATTTTATCAGGACTTGTCTTAACAGTCTCTTGGGATTTTATTTTATGAACAATATTGGAGGACTGTTGTTTCCTCAGTCTAAATGCAAATAGCCTACTAGCCTTTTGGCCATGTTCATAATATTTTTGATTAGTGAACCTCAAGTTGCCCTCTACTTTATCTGACAGTTGGCTATTCAGTTGTCTACGATTGGATTTAGTTCCTTCAAGATTTTAGTAGAAGCATGTCTTTTATGTCTAATTTCTAATTCTTTGATTCTATCCTCCAGATCTTTTTGTTTAGCATTCTTCTGTTTTTTCCTAGTAGATGTGAAGGAAATTATGCGGCCCCGAAGGAATGCTTTGGCACAGTCCCATAATATCAGAGGTGTCGTTTCCTTAGATGTATTAGTTTCTAGATACATCTTGAGCTCCTCTGTAATGAATGCGATGAATACTTTGTCATTAAGTAGGGACATATTAAGTCTCCATTGTTTAGATGTGATCCTGTGTCCTATGTTCCATTTTAATAAGACAGGTGCATGGTCAGAAATAGTAATAGGTAATATTTCAATATCCACTATTCTATGCAGTTCCGACTTTGGGGTAAAAAAAATAGTCGATCCTAGAGTAGGATGCATGGCTACTTAAGTAGAAAGTAAAGTCTTTAGTTCTAGGAAACCTGCTTCTCCATACGTCTACAATTCCCGTCCCCATAATCTGATATTTAAGCATTCTACTCATTCTAGAGAGAGGGGTTTTTGGCGTGGGTAATCTGTCCAATAATTGTGACAGGATGCAATTGAAGTCCCCACCTTAAAAAAACTCTCTTTTAACAGGAAGAAACCTCCAGCAGAACCAGGCTCAGTGTGAGCGGCCATCTGCAGAGGCCGACTGGGGTTCAAGGAGACAGAAGCAGAGATACAAAAAGCAGCTGTAAAAGGCGGCCCCGTCCAGGAAACACACAACCAGACAGACGAACTCTGAGCCAGCTCCCTTGTCAGAGGATGAAGAGAGCAGATATAGCCAGTCACAGTCAGAGAAACAGGACTACACTGGAAAACAGGCAGATCTCCAGCATCTATAAACAAGGGTGTTGATGGAAGCAGCACAGCTGATTTTTCTCTCCAGGATGGTGTCACAGCCAAACGGGAACAGATGAGGCGAAGCTACTATGAGAAAAAGCAGAGAGAGCATAACGTTAGAGATTGAACAAACAGAATAGAGGTAGAATGAAGCAGAATGGTGAATATGTCCTCAAGAAGTCTAAGCCTATAGCAGCATAACTATCGAGATAGCTCAGGATAACCTGAGAGACTCTTACTATAAGCTTTATCAAAAAAAAGTTTTAAGCCTAGTCTTAAAAGTAGACAGGGCTTACAAGACATTTTGTCACCTCTCTAGGACGCTTTCTCAATTCCAAGTCCAGTGGATTTTTTTTTACTTTTTCGGAATGACTATGACCTGGGTGACTGGGAATCTTCATCAGTCCAAGATAGGCCAGATGTTAATACATTCACTAATGTTGGAATAGCAGCAGGTATGATGATTACAGTGCAATTAACATAAAATTAATACATTCCGCTTAAAAATGTTAAATGGTTAAAATGCATTAAACAACAGCAGCAGAAGTCGTTTTAGCAAAACGGCAGCACAGGGCAGGATCTGTGTATGTGGGGAAGACATGTAAATGTATGAGAGACCTCCCTCTTCATGTGATGGAAGGGAGGGGGGGGGGGGTGACACTGGCCCTCAACCGCGTGTGATCACGGCTCCAGCCACGCGGGTCTTCAACTGACTTTCAGTCAGTTGGATGATACAGCAGAGGGCTTGATGTGCTTTTTTGTGGAGGAAGATTTACGTGCTGCTATGCACAATGGGACACTGCAATCCATGACTTTTGACGCAGGAAAAACGAAAGCTACTTCCAGTTAGCTTTCTTCTGACATTTCACGTGAAACGGGCCTCTACTTTGCGGGTAGTGAAACCCATGGAAAGAGAGATTTGGTTTGCGCTTTGGTTTTTAAACCATGAGTGATGTAGGGGCATTTTCTGTTGAACTATCACCCTCCTCCTTTAGCTGATTGGTCCATGCGTGTGCTGACCGCCTCTCACAGTGGGCGGTTACAGTACTTTTCCAGAGAATCTTTTGTTCTCTTTGTGAAAAAGGAAAGGGGGATGTTTTAAATGGTTCATCCAACTGATTTGGGCTCCATTGTGGCAATATATCGCAACATATTCCCCTCTTTTAGCTTTGAATATTGGGTATCCGTCTCAGTCTTTAAAGCTAACCAAGTCCATTAATCCATATTGTCACAAGATTCCATGTAGGCCTCCAATGAGTAACTTGATAGTTCATTAGAGGTGGGTGCTGGCTCGGGGTGAGCAGGTTGGCGCTCGGCGAGTTTATTTCTAGCTAGCTAGCTAATGTGATTACAATGCAACCAAACATTGAGAAGTAGACATCTGTTGTACATTCACCACACTTTTAGCATTCTTGGTTCAGTGTTCGTCTTTAAGAAATAGGAGACAGGAAAGGAGCGTATAAAGAGGAAAGAGATAGATAAAGAATACTAATTGTGATTCATAGCTCATTCTTTCAGGGGTTCTGAATCTGTCGGGGTAGGAATCTGGGAGCAGAATGGTGGAGGTGTCTAGTCTGTAGCTCTTAATCCCTAGCGCGCTGTGTGTGCAGTCGCCGTAGTGATGATCCTGGGAATAAGAAGAACCATGGGATGGACATTGCATAGCATCTGTGCGGTCATTTCTATGCATTGTGCTTTGGGCAAATCCAATAGGTATCTTAGCTTTGGTGCCAGATCCTAAGTTATGCATCAGATTGAGCTTGAGATCGATGTCAGTATAGGCTAAAATTAAGGAGTTTTAGGTGGACATGGATGTTGTTGTTCGTTTTTTTTTTAAACCCACGTTTAACACGGAATTAGCCTATACGTATTAGCTATTTCAATGATTGGGAGATTTAGCATGAATCCAATTTCTAAGCTATCAGAGTTTACGAAGATTAGAATGGCTAAGTTATAAGCCAGGTGAGTTTGCAGGTATTGCGGGCATTAGAGACCGTTTAAAACTTTAAATCTTTACCAAATCTAGAAAGGGGATCAGATGTGTGTGATCACTCTTTTTAGTAAGCTGGTTCCAGATGAGTCGTCTAACCTGCATACATTTCTGACAACTTAGAGGATATCATGTCAAGTTTTACCACTTCTGTTGGATCCTTCCAGTGCATTATACTCACAAATGGTTTATGGATATTATGACCTTATAGTCCTTTCCTTAAGAAGAGACTAGTTTAAAAGCTGTGAAATTTTGAAATATGGAAATGAAACCTTATGAGATCAGTGCATGTTTTCCTGTGTGTTAACATACACTCAATCTGCATGGTACTATGCACATGTGTTTTTAAGAATGGAGGCGCACTCCATTCCACGGGCAGAATTGGATTCTGGGTAGCATTTGATTCTGTCTACCTGGAGAAGAATGTTACAAATGCAAGATGTTGACTACCTTCTATCGGGATGAGAACTGGTCCGATCCAGTTCATCTGTAAATTGAGCCAAATGGATGTAACCCCCCTTTGCTTACGAGGAGTTTGTTCCAAAAGGGCCGGTGGTGGGAGCTGACAGCAGGTGGAATGTTCTGAGGAACACACCTGTTTGCTTTCAGATGATGGAGACAATTGATGTGTCACCTGCTGGGGAGCATGTCGGGTTGCTTTGCAGCCTCCCTGGACCTCTGCAGATGAGCTATGGGCAGCAGCTGACCTGAACAGGCCAGAACCGGTTCTACAGTCTAAGAAAGACCAGTTTCCTGATCTTACATTATGAGAAATGTTGCTGACTTCCTGGTAGGGAGGATTTTCTGAGTGGGGATTGGTCTTCCCTGAAAAGAGGTGGACCAAAATGGAGGTCTTTCCTGATGAGATCTGAGGGGATTCTGGGGACTTACCACCTGGACCTTCCTTTTCCACTAAGTGTAATAAGAAAGTTGTGCAAGGTAAGTCCCCGCCTAGTCATGCTGGTGAAGGCTTCAGGTCAGGTTTTCCTGGAGGATTTTGATGTTCAGCTGGGGTTTGAGAGGGGTTGTTGATCTGACGAACCATTTCTGTTAACAACCTACGGAGGTTAGCTTCCATCTCCTTCATGGCTGACTGCTCTAGCTTCTCATCCTGATCTCTCCCTTCACACTCCTCCTTAAGCTTCCCCTGGTCAGGCTGTATGTTGTATCGGCTCATCTCTGATCTGTACCTCGTTTGGAACCCACTGTCCTCTCTATTCTGTGAACTCCTCTAATCCTGGAAACCTCTCCTTTCTTGTGGGACAGTATCACGATTGCGTGATTCGTTTTTAAATCTAGCTTTGGAAGAATCAACCTCTAACTCTAACTTTCTCCCTGACTCTGCCTGAACCTGTAGGACCCTGTGTTTGCTATCTGTACCCTTGCTGGTGTGGAGGAGCGTTTCCCATGCTATCTGTGCATATTTCCGTATTTCTTGCATGGTGAGGGTTTTGGTTAGGCAGTACATGGTTACATCGTATCTTATGCTTTCGTGAAGATTGTGGAGGAAAAGATATTTTAGTGAGTGGTCTTCCTCCAGCCCAGGGGCGCTGCGCCCCTGAAAATATGTGGCTCGCAACAGACGATAATAATCTCTCTGCTGTACATTTCTTTTCTGTTGGATGCCGAGGGAGATGAACATCGTGGAGCACAGATCAGTTTGCTCTGAATATTCCTCTCTCAGTGCTTGACAAAGAGAGGAATAGTGGTCTCAAACAGAGGGCTGGAGGCTCTCCATGAACACATGCACACTTCTTAAAATAGTTTTCCAGATTAACTTCTCCCGGGCGGAGGGATGGGGTAAGTCTAAAAGACAGTGTTCTACATCTCTAAGGTAGTCTTCAATAGTGGATTCAGTGTTGCTGGGTTAAAGCACTCTATGTCGTGGGCGAGGGATTCAAGTTGTCGCATCCGTAATCCCCGTTCTGGGATTGGACCTGGGCCGTCTGAATCCTCATCTGAGAGCTCTAGCCAGCTACTGTCGCGGTAGGGTGGAAAAGCTCTGCTCTGACCTCCTTGGAGGCATGTGAGGCAGCTCATGGTGGGCCTGTTGCTCCGTAGCCATTAGGCCATGGCCGCGGCTTAGGGCGGTAATGCTCACCAGTGTCCCATGGTTGGCTGTACAGCTGCCTTTGTGGCAAGGGTTTGTCATAGCAGCTGGTGCTTCGTGTTTGGTCTGACCTGCTTGTCGCTCTATAACTAGGACCTGGCATGCCGCTCAGGTCCGGCATCCTCTGTGGTCTGAAGCTGCTCTGCTGGGTGGACTACGCACTACACTACCGAACCTTCCCTGCTCCCTCATGTTAGCTCTCTGCTCTGTGGTTGCCAGAGGAGGATCTCCCCCGGTACCCTTTCTATCGACCCTATCCAAAGCAGGGGTGGGTTTCTCTCTCTCTTTTGGGAACCTTCTGATCTTTCTTCTGACCCTTCGTCTGACCTTTCGCTTGACCCTTCATTTGAATCTTTGTCCTGTGAGCAGGGAGCTACCCCCCTTTGCTGTTCTTTCAGGACGTTGGAGGTCACCATCCTATTCTCTTCTGCCTTCCTTGCCCTTTCTTCAGCTTCTAAAAGCAGTTCTTCGGCCTTCAGGCGCAGTTCTGTTTCTAATTGTGACTTTCTCTGGTACAGTAATGCAAGTTGACCAAACACGTTTGCAATAAGCATTTCTTTCCCTAGCTTCCTAGTTGACTCCATGAGTCTCTGAATCTCTGTCACATATAGTTAATTATTTGACCTATTCAAAATCGGAGGGGAAATCAATTTAGTGTTCTTAGTTGAATAATTGTAGCTTTAATTTACTTACTTACCAGGGTTTGTGGTTTCACCTCTGGAAGGTTTCTGGACTGGCTGTCAAAATCCAGGTATCCACACCAATTTAGTGACCCAGGCTAAGTTATCAGCAGAGCTATTAATTATCAATAAAGAACCTCTTATCTCTGTTTATTCGCACTATTACCAAAAGGGGGTGGATCTGACCTGAGTGATAAACCGTCCGCTATATGAAAACACAGAACTACTACAAGTTAAACAATGATGTCTTTATTCTAATTATTCAGGATTACAGAAAATCTAACATCTATGCAAACACTACATGCTATTAGAAAATTAAACACGAGGTAGATTAAATGACTAATTTAAAGAAATCGAAATAAAGAATAAAAAAAAGAATAAAACCCTAAGAGTCCGTTTAACTGGCTTCTGAGATTGTCCAAAATATGCCAGATATTAATACATTCACTAATGCCCGTTGGAATAGCAGCAGGTATGATGCTATTCCAACGGACATTAGTGAATGTATTAATATCTGGCATATTTTGGACAATCTCAGTCTCTAATGTCCGTTGGAATAGCAGCAGGTATGATGATAACAGCGCAATTAATCATTAAATTAATACATTCAGCTTAAAAATGGCAAATGATTAAAAATGCATTAAAAAAACAGCAGCCGAAGTCATTTTAGCAAAACAGCATCAACAGAGGAGTATGTATGTATGCGGGGAAGGCATGTAAATGAATGAGGGACCTCCCTCTTCATGTGATTAAAAAAAAGTGGGGGGGCAATCGGTTGTAAAGTGGCCCCCAACCACGTGGCCACACGCGGTTGACTGTAATAACTATAAATATCTTAAAGCAGAAACAAGAGGATAGGAAAGAGAAGAAAAAAAGAAAGAATTACCACTTGCAGCTTTCACAGCACACTTATTTCAACCAAATGAACCAGAGCTAGAGCAGCAGAGGGCTTGATGTGCTCTTAAGTCAAGGAAGATTGATTTTGTGGAGGTTATAGGCGGAAGGCGTCCCTTCGGCCGATCCTTACGAAAAAGGAAAAAAAAGAAGAAAAACACTCCACTCAGCAGTCAGCTTCGGATGCTTTTGTGTCCCCAGTTGGCGTAGGCGCTATGCACGATGGAACACTGCGATCCGTGACTTTTGATGAAGGAAAAGCGAAAGCTACTTCCAGTTAGCTTTCTTCTAGCATTTCACGTGAAACAAGCCTCTCCTTTTACGGGCAGTGAAACCCACGGAAAAGAGAAAGATAAAGTCCGCGCTCTGAGTTTTAAACCATGAGTGACGTGGGGCACTTCCTGTTGAAGTATCAGCTTTATTCGTCAGCTGATTGGCCTGTGCTTGAGCTGAACGCCTCCTACAGTGGCCAGCTACAGTACTTTTCCAGGGAATCCTTTGTTCTCTTTGTGAAAAAGGAAAGGGGAAGGTTTAAGATGGTTCATCCAATTGATTTTGGCTTCATTTTGGCAATATATCCCAACACTTTGTTGTTCTACATCTATTAGTCTTAAAATTTCCCCTTCCCCTTAAATCGTACCCTTCCTCCCTTTCAGACAACATCTTTTGTATATTCCCAGGCAATAGGTTATGTCTTACCTTGAACATGAATACTGCAATTTGGTATTCAATTAAATCATGGTACTTTAGCAATTTAGATTTTAGAAATAATGAGTTTGTATGATCCCGAAGTCCGGCGTTTTTAATGATTCTTATTGATTCTTATTCTTATTTTGCATTATGACTAGTGGATGTAGTGAGTGTTAAGTGTTCCCCCAAACCTCTACACAGTTATTCAAATAAGCAGGGGCACAACTACATATTTGTGAGGTGGATGCCTTCCTTTAAACATACACTTCAAAAAATACAGCAGTCATATCAATCATAAGCAAATATGAAGTTTAATGAAGTACAAATGTATAACAGTAGTGGCACTCAGTGCTCAATACTATCTGTAGCGGAAATATAAAATCAGTTTGAACATTTGACATTTAAACTGATACATTTCTTGACTTTGCACTTGTCCATTTGTCAAGAATAGCATCAAATGAAATAGAAAGTGCCACACTGTTTTCAATAGAGATCACTGCTAACTGGGACAAGCAATCGTGGCTCATATTTGAACGAAGGTATGTTTTGATGAGCTTCAGCTTGCTAAATGATCTCTCTGCAGATGCAACTGTCAGAGGCATGGTTAAAAATACTCTAAGGGCTACTGTCAAATTTGGAAATACCAAAATCAAGGTTCTCTTGAATGAGGAAATTTAACTTTTCTAGAGCCTTGTAACCTTTCAGTAGACGGCTTGCTGGGTATATTTCTTGAATGATATCTATTGAAACATCACAGGGCGTCAGGGCATATGTGGTCACTGATTCCTCAAGCTCAGCTTTTGTCATGTGCTCCATTTTAGTGATAAATTTAAATTTCTCCGCCACAAGTTGAAAATTGGAAAACCTCTCAGACAGCTCTTGCAGGAGTGTGTCAACAATAACATTGAAAACCATGCACCTGAAGTGCCTTGTGGGTTCGTTTTCATGATTACCAGTGCATGAATTGTCATCTGGGAACTTCTTTTGCTTCCTAAGTCGTTTCTCTTTGAATTCAGGAGACACATCCATTTCAACGGCTATCTTGCCTGCAATGTCGAGTGACTTCTGAAAGCCCTTTTCTCTATACTTGAGCAAAAACTCTTTCAGAGATTCAATTAACCTAATGGCTGTGTCCATTGACACATCTGCTCCTTGTAGTGCCTTGCTTGCAAAGTTGATCTCACATAAGTCATACAAACTATGAGGCACACAAGGAACTCCATACTGACAATCTCATCAGACAGTGACTTTGCCTCTGAGACAATTTTGCTGTCTCCTGCCACTTCTCTATGCTTGAGACTGAGAATTTCCCCCCCTTAGTTGCAAGTTTCTCTCTGCAAGGAAGAGTATGCAGTCAATAATACGAGTCAACACACTTCTCCAGTGTGATTTTTCAGCTGCCATGGTTCTCTGCAGTTCACTATCAATAGTCTTACCAAGACGTAAATGAGATGCCATTTCTTTCCACATCAGATAAGCTTTTATGTGAGAACTACTGGTGTCATGGTGCTTCAGTGTTTTTGAAAGACATCGCCAGTTATTATAACCCGCCACAAGGCATGTGTCAAGAAATTTAGCTTCACCATAAAGCTTACAAGCAAAACAATAGACTTTGTTAGTATTTTTGGAATACAGTAACCAATCTCGTTCAACTTTCTCCATCTCCTTCTGTCTCCTTCACCCCTTGTCTGTGGCGTTCTCCACTAAGTCATATGGTCAAAAAGCATTATATATTAGTTGTAAAAATGACAGATCTTAATACAGTTTTGAAAAATAATGTTTAAACATTATCGATCGGGATAAAGTAGCTGTTCCCTCACTTCCACCTAATATTAGACCAACCTGTCGCTTTCCCCTGTCTGTCCTGAGTCTTCCTCCGTCATCTTCTCTTCTTTCTCTCCATCCTCACAGCTGAATGAAATTAATTTTTTGTTAAGTAGGGTTAAAAAAATACAGCAGTCAAACCACAATAAAAATGAATCTTTAAATTTGAATGATCTTCTTGTTGGATAAAATTTACTGACTGTACACTGTATCTGATCTGACTTATCAGATACATCACAACACCACTGTAGTGATATTGAATAAAACATTTAAACTCAAGTGTCCCCCTGCCAAAAAGGTTGGTAACATGGGTCATGGATCTTCTTGAGTCTAAGGGCTATAGTGACACTGGATTACTGTGTCTGATACACACATAAACTTGTACAACTCATCTTTAATTAAAAAAATCTAATATAAGAAATGTACATATGAGTGAATAAATTGCAGCCTAGAGGGCTAAGCGTTGGATCATAGCTGGGCACTGGCCACGACATTTTAGCTTTCCTGTGTTAATATTTCACCAGTTTTATTTCGGTCATTCCTTCTCCCTTTTTCTTTTTCTGTTTTGCACCCCAGATAGCTCCATCTTGCTGTTAAGTGTGCACTACGAGTGGTAGTTGAAGCTTTAAAGAAAAAAAAAACGTGCCTGATTGCGCCTCTTAGGGGCGCGTGCCCAAGCCACCTGTGTGGGAAGGGAGAGTGACAGGAGGGGAGGTGAAGGATCAGAGGGGCGCATAATCAGTGCTGTCTCTCTGTTATTGATTGTTTTATGCTGTTAAATATAGAAAATGACAACTAGAAAAAATTATTTTCTAGAGGGGTTTTTTGACGCCCCCTCGAGTGCAGCGCCCCTATGCGTTGCATGCACTGCATATCCAGTTTTTGCGCAACTGCAAATAAGGTAACCGTAGTGTGCAGTATAGGATGTGAAGTGCTTTGGAATCCAGAATGTACTTAGCTCATGCTAGGACTGAAATACTTCTGAACAGTTTGGTTTTGATGTGTTTTATATGAGGCTTCCAGCAAATCTTGTCATCTATGATTGCTCCAAGGAATTTATTGGAATTTGACTTACTACATTATACCATGAATGTAGTTTTACTCAAATTTATTGATAACCTGTTTATCTCAAACCATTGTTTTATTTTCTTGAACTCCGAAGTGATTGATTCCAAGAGTTGCTGTAAGCTGAACCCTGATCTAAATATGTTTGTATCATCTGCAAATAATACAAAATTCAATACTTAAGATACTTTACAAATATCATGATATATATAATAAAAATAACTTTGGTCCCAACACTGACCCCTGGGTGACACCACAGGCAATGCCCAGACATTCAGAACAATAATCTCCCATCTTCACAAATTGTTGTCTGTCTCTCAGATAACTACTTATCCAGTTTAGAGCCACCCCCCTGATCCTGATTCATTCCAGTTTACTGATTAATATTTTGTGATTTATTGTATCAAATGCTTTTTTTAGATAAACGAAAACCCCAACTGCATATTTCTTTTTATCTGTGGAATTTGTAATTTCTTCAATGAGATCTGTTAGTGCTAGTGAGGTTGATCTCTTTTTTTCAAAATCCATATTGGCTGTCAGTGAGTAGTTTATTTTTTATCAATAAATTTCTCTAATCAGTTAAATAATTTTTCTAAAATTTTTGAAAATTGTGACAGTAGAGAGACAGGCCTGTAATTTGTGACGTCACGTTTATTTTCAGTTTTATATAGCGGAAAGACTTAAGCTATTTTCATTTTTGTTGGAAATTTACTGGTTGAAAATGATAAATTGCAGATGTTCGTTAGTAGTTTGGCGATCCCCTCTATTAATTTTTAAAATAAATTTTTTTTAAATAATTTTTATTCTTTTTATTTTATTCTATTCCATCGTGATCAGTGGAGGGTTTGTTTTTGCATTCTTTATCAATATAAATTATTTCTTTTTCATCCACTGCTGTCAGAAATATTGAACTGGGATTTCTTTCTATTAGTTTCTTATTTGTACTTTCTAATGATTGTGGAACCAGGATTTGTTCAGCTAAGTTTGGTCCCACGTTTGCAAAAAAATGTATTGAAATTATTAACCACATCCTCCATGTTATTAATATTTCTATCATTCTCAATGAAGTAATGGGGATAAGTAGCCTATTATTATTTTTAATAATATTATTTAAAATGTTCCACATACCTTTTATATTGTTTTTTTTATTTTCTAACAATTTTGCATAGTATTCTTAGTTACAAGATCTCATAATGTTAGTTAACTTATTCTTATATTTCTTATATTTATTTTCAGTCTCTATAGCTCTGTGTTTTATAAATTCTCTATAAAGCATATTTTTCTTTTTACAGGCGTTTTGTCCATGGAAATCCACGGTCTATCATTTAGTTTTTGTTTTCTGCTATATATTTTAATTGGACAATTTTTATCATATAATAATTTAAATATCCTTAGGAATTCTTCATATACTTTGTCAGCATCTTTTTCCTTATCAATAAACTCCCAGTCTTGTGCTAGTAGATGAACTTTTAATGCCTCCATTGTTTCTTCTGTCCTGACCCTTTTGAAAATTGGATTAATAACATGTCTGTTCAGAGTGTAGTTGCTGTCATAAACTATAAAAATGGGGAGGTGGTTACCTATATCGTTTATTAGTAATCCACTTACTGTGTTATTATCAGTGATGGGACTAACGGCGTTGAAAGTAACGGCGTTACTAACGCCGTTACCTTCTTTTAGTAACGAGTAATCTAACTAATTACTTTGACTGTAACTATAACGCAGTTACCATTGCAGACACCCCGTTACTGCGCGTTACTCAGGTCGCACAATGAACCTTTTTTCATGATAGGACTCGTGCGCAGCTGCGTGAAGCTGACACCCCACCCACGTCCAAAAACTCTGCAAATAGACTGAATGGTTAGTGCAGATTTGTGCAGAAAAAATATTGTTTGTGCTACTTTTGTTTAAGAGATATTAAAGATTATTTTTAGGTCATCCAGAGGTGCGCGCCTTGTCATGAGAGAGGGGAGGATGAGAATGGCTGATGTATAGTGAGATTCCGTCTGTCAGTTGGGTAGGTGGGTGTTTCTGCTGGAGGGTGTTAACGTACAGCACACACAGAGAGATGGAGAGTGAGGAGGATCCAGCAGCAAAACAGCGTTTTCTTGATGGAAATACCGGTGTTACGTCGAGCTGCGTTTCCCCATCAGATACGGGTTCCTCTGCATCTCCGCACAGCGCAGGCGGCACGAGTCACCGCGCAAGCGACAGGAAACGCGCATGCTCGCTAAAGGCGCGCACCAGTCGCCCAGTGCTCGCGCCACAGGAGAACTATGGAGAGCGTGAACGATCAAATGATAGCCTATATGAAGAAAGGGAGAAATCTGGATGGATGGATGGATGGATGGATACTCTGCCTTCTCAACCTACTGTATTTTTTATTTTAAACATTATTTGATGGCCTTTGTGGCAGGGATGGAGATCCATATTTTATGTCACACACAGAGTATACATCTAGATAGTTAGATGGATAGATAGATGTTACCGTATCTATAACAACCCAAACACACAGGATTTCAGAATTAGACATCCCCAGTTATTAATTTCACCAGATCTGAATGCCCTGTTAAAAAACTTCACATGGCGTTCCCCCCTGATGTCATTTACGTTGAGTTGCAATAAATGCAAAACTCTCTGCAGGTTCTTGTCTTTGTTGTCCGCTCTATTCAGCTGGCTTTGGAAACACACCGCGAGAAGGTGGGGGCTGGGTTGTGAGGGGTACGGGGGCGAGAAACGCAAAAGTAACGCAATAGTTACTTTTACTAGTAACTAGTTACTTTATTGTGGAGTAACTCAGTAACTCAGTTACTTTTTGGGAGAAGTAACTAGTAACTATAACTAATTACTTTTTCAAAGTAACGTGCCCAACACTGGTTATTATGTATGCCATTTGTAAATATATCGTCTTTTAGCGTTGCACAGTGAGAAGTAATTCGACTGGGTCTGGTAATTTTGGGTTTGAGGCCTAGACACAGTGTTGATAAATTCCTCTGTCATTTTTATTTGGATTTAACAAGTCAATATTGAAGTTCCCACAGATTAACATAACTTTTTGGCTAGTTTTTGTAAATGTCTCTTCCATCCAGTCCTTAAAAGTGTTCATATTCGAACCTGGTTACCTGTATATGCAACTTACAATAATATTTTAGAGGTTCGAATGGTAGAATCTCAAAAATCAAGACGCCTTCAATCGACTGATTGCCCCACAGGACGGGAGAAGAAGCATTTATTTTACTGATAAAATTTACATGCTGTCCTCAGTACACGTATCACAGCGCTTTTAGATCTCACACAGACAATCTCAGCTCGTTCCCAACTTTTCATTCCATCTCAGGCTGTCTTATAGTCTCAATATCACACTGTGTGGATGCACATGCACAACGGAATATTGTGTCGACATCTTACTGGAATTCACGTGTGCTGGTCAGTGCCAAAGGTTGCTTCGACACTGAAGGAATGTTTATACAGACGTTCTCTGTTTACACCAAACCTCATACATCATCTAATTGTGTACGTATCAGCCCTTAGAGACCTTGTTATTACCAAGACTCATAATTGACCTTAAGCTTTGTTGCTAAGTAAGTATAAGGCCATGAAGGAGGCTATATAAGGCAATAAACTGCTTCAGGATTCCCCCCTGTAGTTCATTGCAGATGAAATACTTTGTGATGTTACATGGTGATGTGAATACTACGCAACTAAGTGCACTCATGTGTGTGTGAAGTGTAAATGAAAAAACTAAATCTTAGTTTAACCGACACAGCCTGATATGGGTCTAAGTTGGGAAACATAAACCTTTAAATGGAAATTAAATGAATGTCAAGATTAATAACAAAACCAAAGTGAATATTAAACTAAAATGAATATTACTTAACCCTCAAAGAAAGATCATAATTTTCCACATGGCCAAGATTCGATTAGTATGGGATCGAAAACCCCTTTTTCATCCTGTGGGCGTCTTACTCTTTCATGTCATACTCATTTAAGAGGAAACTATCCCAATGACCCATGCTTCCCACTATGGCCAGCATTTTGTTGCATTTCTATTTTTAGCTTGTTTAGTTTAGTTAACACTGTGTGAAAGGTTCCTGTTGTGCAGTGTTCAAAGGTATGTATGTACAGCATTCGGTACCAATAAGATGACAAACCATTTTGGCTAAGATATAATCTAAAGCTTGTCTATTTTAAATTGCCATTCTACTGGTCTCATGTAATTGGTCACCTGATGCCACAAATCCTTCTATTGTAAAATAAACCATTCTCTGTTGATTATAGTAAACATAGTTTATCCATTCAACGTTTTTATTAATTGCAACCCAAGGTACAATGGATTCTAGTCCTGCAAGGACCTCATGTCTTGCTTTAAAATCATTTGGGATGCCTCTAGGCTGTCCAATTAAATCCAGATAAACCTCTTCATTGAGCCCATAATTCTGTATGCTTCTACAAGATCTTGTTTTATTGCTTTCTAACCCAATTAAGTCTTTAACTCCTTCATACACTAGGGTAATGGGTACTTTCATTCTAACTAAGGCACAAAGTCCAACCCACTTAAGGGGTGAGGTGTTTACCAAAATATCATCACCGCACATCCAATAACTGTCTTCTACTGGGTATGTTTGATCTCCTAGGAAAAACAAAGTTGGGATAGTCATAGCTATATTTTCACATTATTGTTCTGCAAAGTCAAAGTTTTCATACCATATGGGTTTTTCTACAAAGACAGGAGTTACATTTGCATGTTTAAACCTTGACACCACCCAAGTTATATTGCCTTTTACTGTGTTGTTGCCTACATTGATTCCTCCATTGTCTGCAAAACCTCCACTGGCGAAACATTGGTATTCTGCACTATAATCAGTTTCATAATTAGTAGGTGGGGCACTTTGTGTGGTGCTGAGGTTAAATTCAGCACACAATGACTCAAACTGTGTAACTCTGTTTTCCAAGTATTGATGAGAATTACGTGAACCATACAATAGTCTGCAACTTATACCGCACATAGTTAATTTAAAGAATGACACAACATTGTTTCCGGGAGTAAACTCACCTTTCTGACATTTACTTCTTTGCACCTCGGTACACTCTACAGAATTGTATTTTTTTGGAATAACAATTGGGGCTCCTCCAGGAGCACCGGAATAGATTAAACATTCATTTACTGTTAATTCTTTAGCCGTATACCATAACCAATTATACCATTTATTCTGAATTGCCCTTTGCCATAGAGCATCACCTCTTGGTCTAAACCCATGCCATCTAATGTCATATAATCTATTCATAGATCTTGGAGTAGCAGTATTTGTATGGCGTGCATTATAAAATTTATCAAGATCAACCTGATAATCAAGACAGCCTTGATCTTCAGAACAACCAAACTGGTTTGATCCCCCAACCTTCCTGGTTGTTCCTGGTTCTACAGGTGGCAGTGTCACCACTACACTCGGCCTCAGTATCTACTATCCTAGCTTTCCATATCGATTTTAATTCAGCTTGTCTGATCATTCGTATTTTATTGTTAAATGTTGGACTGTTTGAACTTTTGCTAAAACTAGCATGTTCTATTTTGGCTGGCGGAAATAGTGGCATGTACTTGTCTGGATTGTCATTGCGTGTGTTGTACTTATCTAATTGTTTGGAGATCGATCCTCCTTTGATGCTGTCATCACACTTCGTCTGGCCGGTCGCTTCTTGGTCTTTGGCCTTCTGTAGTCAGGTCTCAGGACTGGGACTTCTTGTCGTTTAGTCGAGATTGGCTGGTTCTGTGGTGTCTGTTGCACGCTGCGACAGTCCATCTCTGTCTCCGCTGCCACCATGTTCAGCACTTCTGCCAACATCCACAGTTGAACAGTTTTCTGACCCAATTAACATAGTTGTTCACACTCTTCACTTTTATCTTTCTTCACTTTGTCTTTAGTATGAACTTTGGTGCAGTGACTGAGGTGGTACTCTCCTCTATTTGTACTGCGGTTGGAGTCGTCCATGTGACTTCATGTGGACCATCCCATCTCACGTCACTCCACTTGTGCCGGAACCATTTCACAAAAACCAGGTCCCCTGGTATGGAAGCAAATCGTTACCATAATGCTTTTTCATTTTAAGAATGTGGCTGCATTGTTTGACTCATAAATGAAATTAGTAATCAATAATCCTGTTTGCATTTTCATTTTCTTCAACACTACTCATCCTTTTACTTAGTTTAAATGAAAAAGGCATTTGAGATTTATTTTTCAAAATGTACCCCAGCAAATGCATACCAAAATTCAATTTGAAATGTAAAATTTGAAAATGAAAAAGCATTTCCATTAATGCTTTTCCATTTTAAGAATGTGGCTGCATTGTTTGACTCATAAATTAAATTAGTAATAAATTTTATGCTATAATCAAAGAGAAAACACAGCGGATATTGCTTTTTCGTTTTCGTGGCCTGCCTGCAATGTACTGTCCATAACTCGAAAACCTAGGATTACGTCATAGTGCGGTGCCGAGGTCTGGTCGGATTCCAAGACTCCTCGTTATGCGGCCTTAAAATGCGTCCTTCTTTTTGCCCGATTTAAAGGACGGGTGTCGATGTATCCTCGGTATCCTTGATTTACCCAGGATTCATTGCGAGACCAAGCAAGCCGTGATCAGAGGAAAGGTTACATGGGGCCGAACAGTGGTGTAAATTGGAAGTTCAGTTTAATATAATCCAGTCCGTGAATAGTTCCGTCTGAAATGAATGAAAATAGTTGTTTTAATGGTTATTGAGTCAGATATGTGGCGGTAATGTTTGATTTATCTAAAGGTTTTTATCTGTTACTGTGTAAATGGGTTTGGCTGGAATTTAAGGACAGATTCTAATATATCTGCAGAATGGGGACTATAAATCTGATACGATTTTTATCTTTTCATTGCTGTTTTGCACAATATGCTTAACTTAGATTTTTTTCTTGTTTAATATTAGAGATTTTGCAGATATGTTTTTAATACATACATTGTTTAGATTTACTTATATCTTTCTAACCCTTTTATAGAATAGAAAATCCCTTTATTGTCCCACAATTGGGAAATTTACGGCAGCAGAAAGATTATTGAAAATGGTCACACAAATGTGGACCTTAGAAAAATGTATAAGAATAACATAATAGGGAAGAGTTTAAAAAAAACAAAAAAAAAAACAATACAATTTTGTAAAGTGTTTTAACAATATAAAACTGGAGAATAAATAACCAATATGCAGCTATGGACATTTTTACAGTGATGGATATTTGAAAATAGCAGCAACATCAGAGATGTGCAGAATGACAGCAGCATGTTATTTAACTGACTAGGGTTTCTATCATTACATTTGATTTTATTTGTTCATGCTCCCGGTGGTTGGAACCTTTATTCCACTCTGGATTCTCATCAGTCTTTGTTCACTTTACAATAAAAAAGAAACAGTTTTGGAAACTTCGGTTTTCATTCTTTTCCTGCTTTGAGTGTCAACTTTCGCGGTTGCTAAGCAACAGAGATTACGGCGATAAAACCCGCTGAAGGGTAGACCTGGTCGAATTCACAGCCAATTCTTCCAGTCTCCTTATTTTCACGGACTTCAAAGGATCCAGTCTACGTAGACCGCGTCCTTGGAGGATGCAGCCCAGGATTTCGAACAGAGCCCCATTCTTGTTGTTTTTGAGCGCGGGTGAAAAACTCAGAGCAGAATCACTGTTGGTTTTTGGGTCGTGTAGTTTTTTTGACTCGCATTATAGTGCAGGCTTAAAGGAAAAAAACTACAAAATGGCGGCGCCATTATTGGATTTTTTTTCTTTGTATTTTATTTTATTTTTTGGCATCGATCCTAGTTTTTTTTTAGTTACTATTGGTTTGCTTCTGCTCCCGTTAATGTTTAGTCCTGTACCGTCCCAATCACGTGATCCTTACTAATACTGACTCCCATCCCACGGGAATCCCGTGACCTGTGGGATTCCCGAAAAAATGTCAGTCTCTACTGTCAACTTACTGCCTCTCATGTGTGCTTTACATTTTATTATTGCCAGTTTAGAGGGAAGCATCATTGCAGCGATCAGTTCTGTCAGTTGTGTTTTATGTTGTACTGGAGTACCATCTGCTCGCCTAAAGCCTCTCTGCTTCCACACAGCAGCGAACATATAACAGAAACCATGTGCATAAGCTGAATCTGTATAAATATTTGCTATTTTTCCTTTTGCTAACTTACATGCTTCTGTCAGAGCTTTAAGCTCTGCCAACTGAGCTGAGCAGGGTTGCTCACACATTTCAGCTTTAACTGTAACAAAATTATTACCTTTCTGTTCGACCACTGCAAGTCCTGCATGGTTACCCTAATGATCCCTGAAACAGGAACCATCACAAAGTATGTAACTTCAGCATTCATTAGCGGGCTCAACTCCAAGTCTGGTCTTAGTCTGGTGTACTTCATTGTTTCTGCTACACACTCATGAGGCTCTCCCTCACATGGGAGAGGGATTGTATTGGCAGGGTTTGTAGTTTAACATCTTTGGATGGTTATGTCTGGATATGTCAGAAGTGGCATATACTGTAAGCATCATGCCTGTGTTTTTACAAATTTACCATGGTTTATCAATTCAGCGATCTTGTGATGTGTAAAGATCGTCACTGGATAAGCCATAGTGATAGTGGCAGCTTTCTCATAAGCATGATAAACTGATGCTAGTCCCTAATAACATGGTGGCCATCCTTGTGCCAAGTTGTCCAGTTTAGTGCTATAGTAGGCACTCGCCTGTTTTCGACGACCCTCACAGCTTTCCTGCATTAGCACTGCTTAAACATACATGTCTTGTCTGTTAGCCACGTAAAGGTAAAATGTTTTTTCTTAGTCTGGCATTGCCAGTGTTGGTGCTGTCGGCATGTCTTGTTTTAGTGTTTCAAAAGCTATTATTGCTTCTGGTGTCCATTTCAGTAATGAATTTAGTGACTGGTTATCTGATTCATTCATGAGTTCTCTTAAGTGGTGCTGTTTTTTCTGCATAACCATTTATCCAGTCTGCATTGAAACCTGTCATTCCCAGGAATGTCATCATCTCACCGACCGTTCTTGGGCATGGGGCTTTACTCACACCTTCCAGCTGAGAAGGGGAGATAGCAATACTGCCTTGTGAGATCTGTCTACCTAAGAACTCAACTTGCGGTTTACAGTATTGTAGTTTTGTTCGTGAAACCTTGTGTCCTTCTTCAGCCCAATGCTGAAGTACTTTTATGGAGTCTTGGTGACAGTCCTCCAATGTTGGTGAAAAGTCTTCTACATACTGTAGAAAGGGGCTTTTTATTTCAAGTCCTTCTAAGACTTGTTTTAGGATTTGGTTAAACACATGTGGATTATGGTTAAATCCTTGAGGCAGATGTGTTTGACTGTATTGTTTTCCTCTGTAAGTATATGTGAACAAAAACCTTGATTTTTAAGCTAACGGGATGCTAAAGAAACATGAACATAGGTCAATTGCAGTGAAAAATTTTGTTCCTGATGGCACTGCGCTAGGCAACGTGTGCGGGTTCGGGACATCCGCAGGTGTATCTGTCACTATTTGGTTAATGGAACGCAGGTCATGAACAAGATGATACTTTGATTTATCTGCTTTTAGGACTGGAAAAATTGGGGTATTACAATGGCTTGTTTCTATTACTCCAGCTTTTAACAGCCCTTCAATGGTTTTGCTGATGCCTTCCTTCGCCTCTGCCTTTAAAGGGTACTGTGGATGGAATGGAAGAGTCACATTAGGTTTTAGTTCAACTTCAACTGGAGGGGCAGATTTCACAAGTCCCACATCTGTTTCATGCTTGGACCACAGATTGGTTTTTTCGTAACATCTCAGTTAACATTGAGTCATCCTCTAAAGGCTTGTCTTTTGTTTCTGATTGGTGGTTTTGTTTGACAGGCACTGTTATTACTTGCGGTTTTGCTATCAAGGATCTTTAGCATTGAGGTGTCATGCGTTTGAAATATTAGTGGGTTTTCTGTCTCTTCCCATTTTACCTCAGATGCGTTTTTCATCATAGGTCCCAGATCTTTTGCGTGACCGTTTTTATTCACAAACAGTGTGATGTGTGGTATAGAATCTGGTACCTGGTACCATTCTGAAATGAAGTCATTTGGTGCAACATTTAATGCCGCACCTTGTTTGCTGATAACAATGTATTGTTTCAAAAGGGCCACCATTTTACCTCGTGTGGCTTTATCCCATTGTTATTCAAAATGTGTACTTTTAGAGATATCATAGAACATTGTACAATGATACTCCGATGCAGGTGGTTTTGCTTCTGGAATTTTTGCTTGAATGTATTTTTCCCCATGTGGAGATCACATCCCCAACGGCTCCGCAAATGTCCCCAAGCCAATATACTTTAGCTTCAGTTGTTTGCATGTACATTTGGAGGTTCAGTCCGGTTCTATCAATATAAACACCTTGAGGGGAACACCAACTTCTTATTTTTAGTTTACATAATGCGTCCCTTCCAAGCAGGTTAACTGGTGTATTTTCAGAAACTAAGATCGGTATTTTGATTTCATTTTCATTGGTCGCTAGCCGGACAGGAGCTGTCATTTGTAGAAGTTGTATTTTTCGTGAGAACCCTACTGTTGAAACAAATTTATTAGACATGGGAAGATGAGTACCATAATATGGATTTACACAAGTGTACGATGCTCCTGTATTGACCAGCATCGCGTTTGTTTGTTTTCAATTTGCATTATTGGTTCATTTTCACTGCTCTTGCTTACAACTGGGCATTCAGTTTCCCCAAGTCTCTGGTTCTCTGGGCACCGCTAATATCCCCAATTTGGTATGTTCAATTGACCTCTGCTGGAGCCCCGCCGGAACCCACAGCGTAATCGTCGTGGATAAGAATCATCCCTCTTGGACATTGATCAGCGATGTGTCCAGGTTCATTACATGTCCAGCATAATCCAGGCGTTTGACCACCCATGGTCTCTTTGCGGACGACTTCTGTTTCCATAGGGACGTGAGTTCCGTGTTTGAGGATAAACGTTCACTATTGGCTGTGGGGGCTGAGCGGGTGCTTGTGGTTCTACTGGATTAGTGTCTGTCTGGGTAAGGCTAGCTGGCGGTGCGGTCGCTTCCCCAGTTGACGCCACTGCTGCCTGTGTTTTGGCTTTGGCTTTTTCTTAGAGCTCTCCCAACTGTAATTGTGCCAGCTTCCTCTGAACCATTCTTTGTTGGTCCTTAGCCTTCTGCTCATCTTTTCTGTATTTTTTCCACAGCATGAACTACATGATCTCGGAACTCTCTGTGTGGCATTGATGTTAGTCCCACTGCATCCTCAAGTCTGCTACGCACAGGTGGTGGCATAACTTCAACAATGGCATTGCGAAACAGTTAAATTTAATGCCATCGGCTCGATGACTCAGCATCCAAGCGTAGCTGTGTTTCAAAATGTTTTCCATAGCCGGTACGCCAAGGCTATGTGCCCAAACGGCTTTAAAGTCTCCAAGTGCAAGTAATTTTCCTGTTGTTTCTTCCTCGAATGCTTTTATCCATTTGCTTGCACCTTCATTAATGTCAGGCAATCTGCTGATGAGCTCGACGAGGTCACCAGAACCTCATGGAACGTAGTGGGCAACTTGGCCTTTAATTAAAATTGGTGCCATCATACCTGCTTGAAATCTATCAGGTCGTTTAATGTGAGGCCTCAATCTCATTTCCATACCCCGTGCGTCTGCCATAGGCACGGACCATCGTCTTATTGGCCTTGGAGGATCCGCTGCAGCTGTGGCCCCCCCATGGATTTTTCAATCTCTTTTTCCATTTCTTCAGTAAGTGAATAGTTTTATACATCATAAAAGTCTATCCAATATGTATCTCCTTTTGTTTTACCATCATGTTCTGCATAACACTTTATGATTTTGGTAGCTCCTTCTGGTCTTGCACTATCCCTGTGCACAGTTTGAGAAGCTTTTTGGCCTGTAGGATTATCCTTTCTGCTGGTGCTGCAGAATTTTGGTTGCATATCTGCTAGTGTGTTTGGAGAGACTCTATTCCTCTGGCCTGCTGCATGTTGAGCAGCATTGGTCATGATCTGACTTCCTCCTCTGGCTGAGTTATTTTGAACAACATCAGCTTGTTGCTGACACCCTCCTGTGTCATGACCAGAAAGATTTTAAGCTAAGTGTGCTCTTCAACGTCGCACACTTCAGTTGCACATGATAAGTTTTGAAAAGAATTGTCTTGTTCAGCAGAGGTGTCTCTTTGGCTGCAATCATCATTTCTGTATCCAAAGTCACCTACTATATTTAGCGTGCCAGTCAGCGATGGATATCTGCCAGAATATTTTAGCTCGTCGCCCATTTCCTCTGATTGCTTTTTTATTTTTATGGGTTGTTTCTTTAAAGTACTCCTGTATTGTTTTCCCTGATTTCTGAAGAAATCTAAAATCTTTAGCTCAAGCTCTCACTTTTTTTGTCTTTTCTTTGATTTATCTTTTGCATTGTAGTCTGAAATCCTTAATTCCATTTCATCACACAGATGTGGATCGATGTTTGGTACGATTGTGCCATTTCTGAGAAATCTTTGGAATTTGTGAGACATATTCTGGATGCTTCAATCGAATAATAACTGTCAGCAGATTAGACATTTTGTTTTATTGTATTTTATTTATTCTTTTGTTTTACTTCAAAGGATTTAAAGGTCCTAGAGTTGCAAGGGTTTAGTTATATCAATATCCTATATTGTTTCAACACTAGGTTAGACTGTCATGCAGTACTTGAACGTTGCTACAATGCTGTAATGTTCTAACTTAAACGTTTATTATAGATAAGGCCTTGGGAATGTGTAGTAGTTGGTGGTATAGTTGTAGAATTCTCACCTGCCACACGGGAGGTCGGGTTTCGATTCCCGGCCAATGCACCAAATGTAGAGGTTCGAATGGTAGAATCTAAAAAAATCAAGACGCCTTCAATCGATTATCTGATTGCCCTACAGAACGGCAGAAGAAGTGTTTATTTTACAGATCAAATTGACATGCTGTCCTCAGTACACATATCACAGCGCTTTTACATCTCACACAGACAATCTCAACTTGTTCCCAACTTGTCATTCCATCTCAGGCTGTCTTATAGTCTCAATATCACTGTGTGGATGCACATGCACAACGGAATATTGTGTTGACATCTTACTGGAATTCACGTGTTCTCGTCAGCACCAAAGTTTGCTTCGACACTGAAGGAATGTTTATACAAACGTTCTCCATTTACGCCAAAGCTCCTCATACATCATCTAATTGCATATGAATCAGCCCTTAGAGACCTTGTTGTTACCAAGACTCATAATTGACCTTAAGCTTTGTTGCTAAGTACGTATAAGGCCATGAAGGAGGCTATATAAGGCAATAAACTTCTTCAGCAATATTTTTCTTCTCTACCATACATATTTCTATTGTGACACATTCCAATAAATTGTTCACCACCATTGACATCACCATTAAATCCTTATCCACATATAGTATCAAACCACCCCCAATCTTGTTAACTCTTTTAATAGAAAACATTTAATATCCTTCGATTCCAAAATCAGATTCTTTTTCACTGTTTATCCAAGTTTCTGTTATTGCGATTATGGCATACAGGCTTCTGCTGTTAAAGTGGATAATGGATAATTGCTGTTCGGTCTTGATTGACCTATTAAATTTTTTCAGTATAGTACTGCAGTTATTGTTTATGTTAGCAAAGAAATTGTTCTCAAGATCAATGTCATTTTCCATATCCTGTGAAGGATGTTCCGTGTACTGGAAGGTGTTCAGTTCCAGGTGCTCATATTCAACCAGACTTTGTAGTGAGTGACTATGTGTGTGAATTTTATTTATGACATTGTGAGATAAGTTTCAACATTTCATAGGCCTACCTGTTTATGTATTAACGTTAGCTGGCCTTGGTTGTTTTGGTATGCTGGACCTGGAATGAGTGATCAGTTTGTCCTGTCATAAGTAGGCAATGTCCCCCCTTTCTCCCGCCGCTCTTAAATCCGGCATGAGTTCTTTCATTTTCCTTCTGACTGCCTCTGTGAAGTCTTCGTTTATGTATATTCTGGAAATTTTCAGATTTCTGCTTCTTTGTAGTATTTCCGTTCTGTCCTTGTGCCTTAGGAATTTTACCACAATTGGCCTCGGTCGGCCTCCTCCAGGTCTTCCTGTGCGGTGGGCCCTCTCCACCTCCACCTCGCATTGCAGCTGTAAGTTTTCCTTCACAACTTGTTTTACCTTCTCCTCCTTCTCTGACCATATTTCTCCCTGTGACTCCTGTATCCCGTCAAATACCAGGTTATTCCGCCTGGATTGGCTTTCCAGATTCTCCATTTTGTCCATGACAGCCGACAAGCTGTCACAGACCTTAAAAATATCTGTTTGCAACGAGGTGCTGCATTCCTTCAGAGAAGCCAAGGACCAACCAAGGATTACCAAGGACCAGCCAAGGACCAATGAAGGACCAATCAAGGAGCAGCCATGGACCAACCAAGAACCACCGATGGACTAGCCAAAGACTATCCAAGGAAAGTGGGGACCAACCAAGGACCAATCAAGCAGTAGCTAAGGGCCAACCAAGGACCAATTAACGAGCAGCCATGGACCAACCAAGGACCAGCCATTACTAGCAAAATAGCAGCCAAGGACCAACCAAGGATCAGTCAAATACCAACCAAGGAAAAGCCTAGGACCAGCTATGGACTAGCCAAGGACCATCCAAGTACCAGCCATGCACCAGCCAAGGACGAGCCATGGACAAACCAAGGATGCACCAAAGACCAACAGAGGACCAGCCCAGAACCGGCAGTGAACCAGCCAAGGACCAATCAAGGAGCACCCAAGGACAAATCAAGGAGCAGGCAAGGGCAAGCTAATGACCAACCAAGGACCAGCCAAGGTAAGTGGGGACCAACCAAGGACTAGCCAAGAACCAACCAAGGACAAACGATGGACCAGCCAAGGACCAGCCAAGGACAAGTCAAGGACCAACAAAGGAAAGTGGGGACCAACCAAGGGCCAATAGAGGAGCAGCAGAGGGCCCACCAAGGACCAACCAAGGGCCAGCCAAGACCAGCCAAGGACCAACCAAGTAGCAGCCAAATACCAACCAAGAAAAAGCCTAGGACCAGCCATGGACTAGTCAAGGACCAATCAAGGACCAACCAGGGAGAAGCCAAGGGCAAACTAGGGACCATACAAGGAAAAACCAGGGTCCAGCCAAGGACCATCCAAGCAAAAGCAAGGACCAGCCATTGACTACCCATGGACGAACCAAGGACAAACCAAGGACCAACAAAGGAACAACCAAGGCCACCCAAGGACCAGCCATGGATCAAGCAAAGAACCACCAAGGACCAACCAAGGACCAACAAAGGACCAGCCAAAGTAAGGGGGGGACCAGCGATGGACTAGCAAAGGACCAGCAAAGGACCAACCAAGGAGCAGCCAAGGACAAGCCAAATTCCAACAAAGGAAAAGCCTAGGACTAGTAATAGACTAGCCAAGTAGCAGCCAGGGAGAATGACCAACAAACAAGAAAAACTAAGGACCAGCCAAGGACCAAGCAAGGACCACCCAGGGAGCAGCCAAGGGCAAACTAGGGACCATACAAGGAAAAACCAAGGTCCAGCCATTGACTACCCAAGGACTAACCACGGACAAGCAAGGACCAACAAAGGACCAGCCAAGGACCAACAAAGGACCAGCCAAGGATCAATCACGGAGCAGCCAAGTGCTTGCTAAGGACCAACCCAGGTTCCAGCCAAGGAACAGCCATGGACTAGCAAAGGAGCAGCCAAGACCAGCCAAAGACAAGCCATGGACCAACCAAGGATCAATCAAGGAGCAGCCAAGATCCAATTAAGGAGCAGCCAAATGCTTGCTAAAGACCAACCAAGGATCAGCAAAGGAGCAGCCAAATACCAACCAAGGAAAATTCTAGGACTACCAATGGACTAGCCAAGTAGTAGCCAGGGAGCATGCAAGGACCAACCGAGGACCAAGCAGGGACCAACCAAGGACCAGCCCAGGACCAGACGTGGACCAGCCAAGGACCAATCAAGGACCACCCAGGAAGCAGCCATGGGCAAACTACGTACCGTAAAAGGAAAAAGCAAGGACCAGCCATTGACTACCCATAGACCAAGCAAGGACAAACTAAGGACCAACAAAGGAACAACCAAGGCCACCCAAGGACATGCCATGGACCAGCCAAGGCCACCCAAGGACATGCCGTGGACCAACCAAGGACCAGCCAAGGACCAGCCGAGACCAGCCAAGGATCAATCAAGGAGCAGCCAAGGACAAATCATGGAGCAGCCAAGGGCAAGCTAAACACCAGCCAAGGACCAATCAAGGAGCAGCCAAGGGCAAACCCTGGACCAGCAAAGGACCAGCGGTGGACTAGCAAGGACCAGCCAAGCACCATCCTTGGACCAGTCATGCACCAGCAAAGGACCAACACAAGGACAAACCAGGGACCAACCAAGGAACAGTCCAGGACCAGCCGTGAACCAGCCAAGGACCAATCACTGACCAGCAAAGGATCAATCAAGGACCAGCCAAGGACCATCCAAAGAAAAGCAAGGACCAGCCATGGACTACCCATGGACAAACCAAGCAAAACCAAGGACCAGCCAAGAACCAACAAAGGACCAGCCAAGACAGGCCAAGGACCAGCCATGACCAAGGATCAATCGAGGAGCAGCCAAGTGCTTGCTAAGTACCAACCAATGAAAACCAAGGAGCAGCCTAGGACCATACAAGGAAAAGCAAGGACCAGCCTAGGACCATCAAAGGAAAATCAAGTACCAGCCATGGACTACCCATGGACCAACCAAGGTCCGACCAGCCAACGTAAGTGGGGACCATCGATGGACTAGCAAAGAACCAACCAAGTAGCAAACAAGGACAAACCATGGACCTTCCAAGGAAAAACCAAGGTCCAGCCAAGGACCATCCAAGGAAAAGCAAGGACCAGCCATAGACTATTCAAGGAAAATCAAGGACCAACCATGGACTACCCACGGACCAACCAAGGACCAGCCAAGTTAAGTGGGGACCAGCTTTGGACTAGCAAAGAACCAACCAAGTAGAAACCAAGGACAAACCAAGGACCAGCCAAGGACCAATAAAGGAGCAGCCAAGGGCAAGCTAAGGACCATCCAAGAAAAACCAAGTACAAGCCTAGGACCATCCAAGGAAAACTAAGGACCTTCCTAGGACCAGCAAAGGACTATCCAAGGAACGCTAAGGACCAGCCAAGGACAAACCAAGGAGCAGCCAAGGGCAAGCTAAGGAACAACCAAGGAAAACCAAGTACCAGCCTATGACTATCCAAGGAAAATTAAGGACCAGCCTAGGACTAACCCAGGAAAATCAAGAGCCCGCCATGGACTACCCATGGACCACCCAAGGACCAGCCAAGGTAAGTGGGTACCAGCGATGGACTAACCAAGAATCAGCCAAGTAGCAACCAAGGACAAACCATGGACTAGCAAAGGAGCAGCCAAGACCAGCCAAAGACAAGCCATGGACCAACCAAGGATCAATCAAGGAGCAGCCAAGATCCAATTAAGGAGCAGCCAAATGCTTGCTAAAGACCAACCAAGGATCAGCAAAGGAGCAGCCAAATACCAACCAAGGAAAATTCTAGGACTACCAATGGACTAGCCAAGTAGTAGCCAGGGAGCATGCAAGGACCAACCGAGGACCAAGCAGGGACCAACCAAGGACCAGCCCAGGACCGGACGTGGACCAGCCAAGGACCAATCAAGGACCACCCAGGAAGCAGCCATGGGCAAACTATGGACCATAAAAGGAAAAAGCAAGGACCAGCCATTGACTACCCATAAACCAAGCAAGGACAAACTAAGGACCAACAAAGGAACAACCAAGGCCAACCAAGGATATGCCATGGACCAGCCAAGGCCACCCAAGGACATGCCATGGACAAACCAAGTACCAATCAACCCAGCCAAGGACCAACCAAGAATCAGCCAAGGACCAGCCGAGACCAGCCAAGGATCAATCAAGGAGCAGCCAAGGACAAATCATGGACCAGCCAAGGGCAAGCTAAGCACCAGCCAAGGACCAATCAAGGAGCAGCCAAGGGCAAGCTAAGGAACAACCAAGGAAAACCAAGTACCAGCCTATGACTATCCAAGGAAAATTAAGGACCAGCCTAGGACTAACCCAGGAAAATCAAGAGCCCGCCATGGACCACCCAAGGACCAGCCAAGGTAAGTGGGTACCAGCGATGGACTAACCAAGAATCAGCAAAGTAGCAACCAAGGACAAACCATGGACCAGCAAAGGACCAGCGGTGGAACAGCCAAGCACCATCCTTGGACCAGTCATGCACCAGCAAAGGACCAACCAAGGACAAACCAGGGACCAACCAAGGAACAGTCCAGGACCGGCCGTGAACCAGCCAAGGACCAATCAAGGACCAGCCAAGAACCAACAAAGGACCAGCCAAGACCGGCCAAGGACCAGCCATGGACCAACCAAGGATCAATCGAGGAGCAGCCAAGTGCTTGCTAAGTACAAACCAAGGAAAACCAAGGAGCAACCTAGGACCATACAAGGAAAACCAAGGACCAGCCTAGGACAATCAAAAGAAAAGCAAGGACCAGCCAAGGACTATTCCAGGAAAATCAAGTACCAGCCATGGACTACCCATGGACCAACCAAGGACCAGCCAAGGTAAGTGGGGACCAGCGATGGATTAGCAAATAACCAACCAAGTAGCAACCAAGAACAAACCATGGACCAGCCAAGGAAAAACCAAGGTCCAGCCAAGGACCATCCAAGTAAAAAGCAAGGACCAGCCATGGACTATTCAAGGAAAATCAAGGACCAGCCATGGACTACCCATGGACCAACCAAGGTCCGACCAGCCAACGTAAGTGGGGACCATCGATGGACTAGCAAAGAACCAACCAAGTAGAAACCAAGGACAAACCATGGACCACCCAAGGAAAAACCAAGGTCCAGCCAAGGACCATCCAAGGAAAAGCAAGGACCAGCCATAGACTATTCAAGGAAAATCAAGGACCAACCATGGACTACCCACGGACCAACCAAGGACCAGCCAAGGTAAGTTGGGACCAGCTTTGGACTAGCAAAGAACCAACCAAGTAGCAACCAAGGACAAACCATGGGCCAGCCAAGGACAAACCAAGGACCAGCCAAGGGCAAGCTAAGGACCAGCCAAGGACCAATCAAGGAGCAGCCAAGGGAAAGCTAAGGACCATCCAAGGAAAACCAAGTACAAGCCTAGGACCATCCAAGGAAAACTAAGGACCTTCCTAGGACCATCCAAGGAAAACTAAGGACCAGCCAAGGACCATCCAAGGAAAACTAAGGACCAGCCAAGGACCAGCCATGGAATACCCATGGACAAACCAAGCACAACCAAGGACCAGCCAAGAACCAACAAAGGACCAGCCAAGACCGGCCAAGGACCAGCCATGGACCAACCAAGGATCAATCGAGGAGCAGCCAAGTGCTTGCTAAGGACAAACCAAGGACCAGCCAAGTACAAGCCTAGGACCATCCAAGGAAAACTAAGGACCTTCCTAGGACTATCCAAGGAAAGCTAAGGACCAGCCAAGGACTATCCAAGGAAAGCTAAGGACCAGCCAAGGACTATCCAAGGAAAGCTAAGGACCAGCCAAGGACTATCCAAGGAAAGCTAAGGACCAGCCAAGGACTATCCAAGAAAGCTAAGGACCAGCCAAGGACTATCCAAGGCAAATCAAGGGCCAGCCATGGACTACTCACGCACCAACCAAGGACCAGCCAAGGTAAGTGGGGACCAGTGATGGACTAGCAAACAATCAACCAAGAAGCAACCAAGTAAAAAAACAATGGACCAGCCAAGGACTAGCGATGGACTAGCAAAGGACCAGCCAAGGACCAACCAAGGATCAATCAAGGAGCAGCCAAGTGCTTGCTAAAGAACAACCCAGGAGCAGCCACGGACCAGCCATGGACTACCCACAGACCAACCAAGGAGCAGCCAAATTCTTGCTAAGGACCAACCAAGGAGCAGCAAAGGAGCAGCCAAATACCAACCAATGAAATGCCTATGACTAGCCATGGAATAGCCAAGTAGCAGTCAGGGAGCATGCAAGGACCAACTAAGGACCAAGAAGGGACCAACCAAGGACCATCCCAGGACCAGCCAAGGATCAAGCAAGCACCACCCAGGGAGAAGCAATGGGCAAACTGAGGACCGTAGAAGGAAAAACCAAGGTCCAGCCAAGAACCAACCAAGGACAAAACAAGAACCAGCCAAGGACCAATCAAGGAGCAGCCAAGGGCAAGCTAAGGACCAACCAAGGAGAATGAAGTACCAGTCTAGGGCCATCCAAGGAAAAGCAAGGACCTGCCTAGGACCATCCAAGGAAAAGCAAGGACCAGCAATGGACTACCCATGGACCAACCAAGGACCAGCCAAGGTAAGTGGGGATCAGCAATGGACTAGCAAACAATCAACCAAGAAGCAACCAAGTAAAAACAAACCATGGACCAGCCAAGGATTAGCGATGGACTAGCAAAGGACCAACCAAGGATCAATCAAGGAGCAGCCAAGTGCTTGCTAAAGACCAACCCAGGAGCAGCCACGGACCAACCATGGACTACCCACGGACCAACCAAGGACCAGCCAAGGTAAGTGGCGACCAGCGATGGACTAGCAAACAATCAACCAAGTAGCAACCAAGTAAAAACAAACCATGGACCAGCCAAGGACCAGCGATGGACTAGCAAAGGACCAGCGAAGGACCACCCAAGAATCAACCAAGGATCAATCAAGGACACGCCAATACCAGCCAAGGACCAACCAAGGATCAATCAAGGAGCAGCCAAGGACCAACCAAGGAGCAGCCAAATGCTTGCTAAGGACCAGCCAAGGACCAACCAAGGACCAGCCAAGACCAGCCAAGGACCAACCAAGTAGCAGCCAAATACCAACCAAGAAAAAGCCTAGGACCAGCCATGGACTAGCCAAGGACCAATCAAGGACCAGCCCAGGACCGACCGTGGACCAGCCAAGGACCAATCAAGGACCAGCCAAGGGCAAGCTAAGGACCAGCCAAGGACCAATCAAGGAGCAGCCAAGGGCAAGCTAAGGAACAACCAAGGAAAACCAAGTACTAGCCTAGGACTATCCAAGGACCAACCAAGGATCAATGAAGGAGCAGCCAAGGACCAACCAAGGAAAAGCAAGGACCAGCCATGGACTACCCATGGACCAACCAAGGAAAAACCAAGAACCAGCCAAGGACCAACCAAGGACCAACGAAGGACCCGCCAAGGTAAGTGGGGACCGGCGATGGACTAGCAAAGGACCAGCCAAGGACCAACAAAGGACCAACAAAGGACCAACCAAGGAGCAGCCAAATTCCAACAAAGGAAAAGCCTAGGACTAGCCAAAGACTAGCCAAGTAGCAGCCAGGGAGAATGACCAACAAAGGACCAGCCAAGGAATGGCCGTGGACCAGCCAAGGACCAAGCAAGGACCACCCAGGGAGCAGCCAAGGGCAAACTAGGGACCATACAAGGAAAAACCAAGGTCCAGCCATTGACTACCCAAGGACCAACCACAGACCAGCCAAGGACCAACAAAGGACCAGCCAAGGATCAATCAAGGAGCAGCCAAGTGCTTGCTAAGGACCAACCCAGGACCAGCCAAGCAACAGCCATGGACTAGCAAAGGAGCAGCCAAGGACCATCCAAGGACCAGCCCAGGAACAACAAAGGACCAGCCAAGACCAGCCAAAGACAAGCCATGGACCAACCAAGGATCAATCAAGGAGCAGCCAAGATTCAATTAAGGAGCAGCCAAATGCTTGCTAAAGACCAACCAAGGAGCAGCAAAGGAGCAGCCAAATATCAACCAAGGAAAAGCCTAGGACTACCCATGGACTAGCCAAGTAGTAGCCAGGGAGCATGCAAGGACCAACCAAGGACGAAGCAGGGACCAACCAAGGACCATCCCAGGAAGCAGCCATGGGCAAACTACAGACCATAAAAGGAAAAAGCAAGGACCAGCCATTGACTACCCATAAACCAAGCAAGGACAAACTAAGGACCAACAAAGGAACAACCAAGGCCAACCAAGGATATGCCATGGACCAGCCAAGGCCACCCAAGGACATGCCATGGACCAACGAAGTACCAATCAACCCAGCCAAGGACCAACCAAGAACCAGCCAAGGACCAGCCGAGACCAGCCAAGGACCAACCAAGAACCAGCCAAGGACCAGCCGAGACCAGCCAAGGATCAATCAAGGAGCAGCCAAGGACAAATCATGGAGCAGCCAAGGGCAAGCTAAGCACCAGCCAAGGACCAATCAAGGAGCAGCCAAGGGCAAACCATGGACCAGCAAAGGACCAGCGGTGGACTAGCCAAGGACCAGCCAAGCACCATCCTTGGACCAGTCATGCACCAGCAAAGGACCAACACAAGGACAAACCAGGGACCAACCAAGGAACAGTCCAGGACCAGCCGTGAACCAGCCAAGGACCAATCACTGACCAGCCAAGGACCAATCAAGGACCAGCCAAGGACCATCCAAAGAAAAGCAAGGACCAGCCATGGACTACCCATGGACAAACCAAGCACAACCAAGGACCAGCCAAGACCGGCCAAGGACCAGCCATGGACCAACCAAGGATCAATCGAGGAGCAGCCAAGTGCTTGCTAAGTACCAACCAATGAAAACCAAGGAGCAGCCTAGGACCATACAAGGAAAACCAAGGACCAGCCTAGGACCATCCAAGGAAAAGCAAGGACCAGCCAAGGACCATCCAAGTAAAAGCAAGGACCAGCCATGGACTATTCAAGGAAAATCAAGTACCAGCCATGGACTACCCATGAACAAACCAAGGTCCAACCAGCCAACGTAAGTGGGGACCAGCGATGGACTAGCAAAGAACCAACCAAGTAGCAACCAAGGACAAACCATGGACCACCCAAGGAAAAACCAAGGTCCAGCCAAGAACCATCCAAGGAAAACCAAGGACCAACGTTGGACCACCCATGGACCAACCAAGGACCAGCCAAGGTAAGTGGGGACCAGTTTTGGACTAGCAAAGAACCAACCAAGTAGCAACCAAGGACAAACCATGGACCAGCCAAGGACAAACCAAGGACCACCCAAGGGCAAGCTAAGGACCAGCCAAGGACCAATCAAAGAGCAGCCAAGGGCAAGCTAAGGACCATCCAAGGAAAACCAAGTACAAGCCTAGGACCATCCAAGGAAAACTAAGGACCTTCCTAGGACCATCCAAGGAACGCTAAGGACCATCCAAGGACTATCCAAGGAACGCTAAGGACCAGCCAAGGACTATCCAAGGAACGCTAAGGACCAGCCAAGGACTATCCAAGGAAAATCAAGGGCCAGCCATGGACTACTCACGGACCAACCAAGGACCAGCCAAGGTAAGTGGGGACCAGCGATGGACTAGCAAACAATCAACCAAGAAGCAACCAAGTAAAAAATCAATGGTCCAGCCAAGGACTAGCGATGGACTAGCAAAGGACCAGCCAAGGACTAACCAAGGATCAATCAAGGAGCAGCCAAGTGCTTGCTAAAGACCAACCCAGGAGCAGCCACCGACCAGCCATGGACTACCCACGGACCAACCAAGGGCCAGCCAAGGTAAGTGGGACCAGCGATGGACCACCCAAGAATCAACCAAGGATCAATCAAGGACCAGCCAAGGACCAACCAAGGATCAATCAAGGAGCAGCCAAGGACCAACAAAGGAGCAGCCAAATTCTTGCTAAGGACCAACCAAGGAGCAGCAAAGGAGCAGCCAAATACCAACCAATGAAATGCCTAGGACTAGCCATGGAATAGCCAAGTAGCAGCCAGGGAGCATGCAAGGACCAACTAAGGACAAAGAAGAGACCAACCAAGGACCATCCCAGGACCAGCCAAGGATCAATCAAGCACCACCCAGGGAGCAGCAATGGGCACACTGAGGACCGTAGAAGGAAAAACCAAGGTCCAGCCAAGAACCAACCAAGGAAAAGCAAGGACCAGCCATGGACTACCCATGGACCAACCAAGGACAAACCAAGAACCAGCCAAGGACCAATCAAGGAGCAGCCAAGGGCAAGCTAAAGACCAACCAAGGAAAATAAAGTACCAGTCTAGGACCATTCGAGGAAAAGCAAGGACCTGCCTAGGACCATCCAAGGAAAACCAAGGACCAGCAATGGACTACCCATGGACCAACCAAGGACCAGCCAAGGTAAGTGGGGACCAGCAATGGACTAGCAAACAATCAACCAAGAAGCAACCAAGTAAAAAATCAATGGACCAGCCAAGGAATATCCAAGGAAAATCAAGGGCCAGCCATGGACTACTCACGAACCAACCAAGGACCAGCCAAGGTAAGTGGGGACCAGCGATGGACTAGCAAACAATCAACCAAGAAGCAACCAAGTAAAAAATCAATGGACCAGCCAAGGAATAGCGATGGACTAGCAAAGGACCAACCAAGGATCAATCAAGGAGCAGCCAAGTGCTTGCTAAAGACCAACCCAGGAGCAGCCACGGACCAGCCATGGACTACCCACGGACCAACCAAGGACCAGCCAAGGTAAGTGGGACCAGCGATGGACTAGCAAACAATCAACCAAGAAGCAACCAAGTAAAAAAACAATGGACCAGCCAAGGACTAGCGATGGACTAGCAAAGGACCAGCCAAGGACCAACCAAGGATCAATCAAGGAGCAGCCAAGTGCTTGCTAAAGAACAACCCAGGAGCAGCCACGGACCAGCCATGGACTACCCACAGACCAACCAAGGAGCAGCCAAATTCTTGCTAAGGACAAACCAAGGACCAACAAAGGAACAACCAAGGCCACCCAATGACCAGCCATGGATCAAGCAAAGAACCACCAAGGACCAACAAGGACCAACAAAGGACCAGCCAAAGTAAGGGGGGGACCAGCGATGGACTAGCAAAGGACCAGCAAAGGACCAACCAAGGAGCAGCCAAGGACAAGCCAAATTCCAACAAAGGAAAAGCCTAGGACTAGTAATAGACTAGCCAAGTAGCAGCCAGGGAGAATGACCAACAAACAAGAAAAACTAAGGACCAGCCAAGGACCAAGCAAGGACCACCCAGGGAGCAGCCAAGGGCAAACTAGGGACCATACAAGGAAAAACCAAGGTCCAGCCATTGACTACCCAAGTACTAACCACGGACAAGCAAGGACCAACAAAGGACCAGCCAAGGACCAACAAAGGACCAGCCAAGGATCAATCACGGAGCAGCCAAGTGCTTGCTAAGGACCAACCCAGGTTCCAGCCAAGGAACAGCCATGGACTAGCAAAGGAGCAGCCAAGACCAGCCAAAGACAAGCCATGGACCAACCAAGGATCAATCAAGGAGCAGCCAAGATCCAATTAAGGAGCAGCCAAATGCTTGCTAAAGACCAACCAAGGATCAGCAAAGGAGCAGCCAAATACCAACCAAGGAAAATTCTAGGACTACCAATGGACTAGCCAAGTAGTAGCCAGGGAGCATGCAAGGACCAACCGAGGACCAAGCAGGGACCAACCAAGGACCAGCCCAGGACCAGACGTGGACCAGCCAAGGACCAATCAAGGACCACCCAGGAAGCAGCCATGGGCAAACTACGGACCGTAAAAGGAAAAAGCAAGGACCAGCCATCGACTACCCATAGACCAAGCAAGGACAAACTAAGGACCAACAAAGGAACAACCAAGGCCACCCAAGGACATGCCAAGGCCACCCAAGGACATGCCATGGACCAACCAAGGACCAGCCAAGCACCAACCAAGTACCAATCACCCCAGCCAAGGACCAACCAAGAACCAGCCAAGGACCAGCCGAGACCAGCCAAGGATCAATCAAGGAGCAGCCAAGGACAAATCATGGAGCAGCCAAGGGCAAGCTAAGCACCAGCCAAGGACCAATCAAGGAGCAGCCAAGGGCAAACCATGGACCAGCAAAGGACCAGCGGTGGACTAGCCAAGGACCAGCCAAGCACCATCCTTGGACCAGTCATGCACCAGCAAAGGACCAACACAAGGACAAACCAGGGACCAACCAAGGAACAGTCCAGGACCAGCCGTGAACCAGCCAAGGACCAATCACTGACCAGCCAAGGACCAATCAAGGACCAGCCAAGGACCATCCAAAGAAAAGCAAGGACCAGCCATGGACTACCCATGGACAAACCAAGCACAACCAAGGACCAGCCAAGAACCAACAAAGGACCAGCCAAGACCGGCCAAGGACCAGCCATGGACCAACCAAGGATCAATCGAGGAGCAGCCAAGTGCTTGCTAAGTACCAACCAATGAAAACCAAGGAGCAGCCTAGGACCATACAAGGAAAAGCAAGGACCAGCCTAGGACCATCAAAGGAAAAGCAAGGACCAGCCAAGGACCATCCAAGTAAAAGCAAGGACCAGCCATGGACTATTCAAGGAAAATCAAGTACCAGCCATGGACTACCCATGAACAAACCAAGGTCCGACCAGCCAACGTAAGTGGGGACCATCGATGGACTAGCAAAGAACCAACCAAGTAGCAACCAAGGACAAACCATGGACCACCCAAGGAAAAACCAAGGTCCAGCCAAGAACCATCCAAGGAAAACCAAGGACCAACCATGGACCACCCATGGACCAACCAAGGACCAGCCAAGGTAAGTGGGGACCAGTTTTGGACTAGCAAAGAACCAACCTAGTAGCAACCAAGGACAAACCATGGACCAGCCAAGGACCAATCAAAGAGCAGCCAAGGGCAAGCTAAGGACCATCCAAGGAAAACCAAGTACAAGCCTAGGACCATCCAAGGAAAACTAAGGACCTTCCTAGGACCATCCAAGGAAAACTAAGGACCAGCCAAGGACTATCCAAGGAATGCTAAGGACCAGCCAAGGACTATCCAAGGAACGCTAAGTACCAGCCAAGGACTATCCAAGGAAAATCAAGGGCCAGCCATGGACTACTCAAGGACCAACCAAGGACCAGCCAAGGTAAGTGGGGACCAGCGATGGACTAGCAAACAATCAACCAAGAAGCAACCAAGTAAAAAATCAATGGTCCAGCCAAGGACTAGCGATGGACTAGCAAAGGACCAGCCAAGGACTAACCAAGGATCAATCAAGGAGCAGCCAAGTGCTTGCTAAAGACCAACCCAGGAGCAGCCACCGACCAGCCATGGACTACCCACGGACCAACCAAGGGCCAGCCAAGGTAAGTGGGACCAGCGATGGACTAGCAAACAATCAACCAAGTAGCAACCAAGTAAAAAAACCATGGACCAGCCAAGGACCAGCGATGGACTAGCTCAGGACCAGCGAAGGACCACCCAAGAATCAACCAAGGATCAATCAAGGACCAGCCAAGACCAGCCAAGGACCAACCAAGGATCAATCAAGGACCAACCAAGGAGCAGCAAAGGAGCAGCCAAATACCAACCAATGAAATGCCTAGGACTAGCCATGGAATAGCCAAGTAGCAGCCAGGGAGCATGCAAGGACCAACTAAGGACAAAGAAGAGACCAACCAAGAAAGAGACCAACCAAGGACCATCCCAGGACCAGCCAAGGATCAATCAAGCACCACCCAGGGAGCAGCAATGGGCAAACTGAGCACCGTAGAAGGAAAAACCAAGGTCCAGCCAAGAACCAACCAAGGAAAAGTAAGGACAAGCCATGGACTACCCATGGACCAACCAAGGACAAACCAAGAACCAGCCAAGGACCAATCAAGGAGCAGCCAAGGGCAAGCTAAAGACCAACCAAGGAAAATAAAGTACCAGTCTAGGACCATTCGAGGAAAAGCAAGGACCTGACTAGGACCATCCAAGGAAAACCAAGGACCAGCAATGGACTACCCACGGACCAACCAAGGGCCAGCCAAGGTAAGTGGGACCAGCGATGGACTAGCAAACAATCAACCAAGAAGCAACCAAGTAAAAAAATCATGGACCAGCCAAGGACTAGCAATGGACTAGCAAAGGACCAGCCAAGGACCAACCAAGGATCAATCAAGGAGCAGCCAAGTGCTTGCTAAAGACCAAACCAGGAGCAGCCACGGACCAGCCATGGACTACCCAAGGACCAACCAAGGAACAGCCAAGGTAAGTGGCGACCAGCGATGGACTAGCAAACAATCAACCAAGTAGCAACCGAGTAAAAACAAACCATGGACCAGCCAAGGACCAGCGATGGACTAGCAAAGGACCAGCGAAGGACCACCCAAGAATCAACCAAGGACCAATCAAGGACCAGCCAAGACCAGCTAAGGACCAACCAAGGATCAATCAAGGAGCAGCAAAGGACCAATCAAGTAGCAGCCAAATGCTTGCTAAGGACCAACCAAGGAGCAGCAAAGGAGCAGCCAAATACCAACCAATGAAATGCCTAGGACTAGCCATGGAATAGCCAAGTAGCAGCCAGGGAGCATGCAAGGACCAATTAAGGACCAAGAAGGGACCAACCAAGGACCATCCCAGGACCAGCCAAGGATCAATCAAGCACCACCCAGGGAGCCGCAATGGGCAAACTGAGGACCGTAGAAGGAAAAACGAAGGTCCAGCCAAGAACCAACCAAGGAAAAGCAAGGACCAGCCATGGACTACCCATGGACCAACCAAGGACAAACCAAGAACCAGCCAAGGACCAACCAAGGACCAACAAAGGACCAGCCAAGGTAAGTGGGGACCGGTGATGGACTAGCAAAGGACCAGCCAAGGACCAACAAAGGACCAACAAAGGACCAACCAAGGAGCAGCCAAGAAGCAGCCAAATTCCAACAAAGGAAAAGCCTAGGACTAGCCAAGGACTAGCCAAGTAGCAGCCAGGGAGAATGACCAACAAAGGACCGGCCAAGGACCAGCCGAGACCAGCCAAGGATCAATCTAGGAGCAGCCAAGGACAAATCATGGAGCAGCCAAGGGCAAGCTAAGCACCAGCCAAGGACCAATCAAGGAGCAGCCAAGGGCAAGCTAAGGAACAACCAAGGAAAACCAAGTACCAGCCTATGACTATCCAAGGAAAATTAAGGACCAGCCTAGGACTAACCCAGGAAAATCAAGAGCCCGCCATGGACTACCCATGGACCACCCAAGGACCAGCCAAGGTAAGTGGGTACCAACGATGGACTAACCAAGAATCAGCCAAGTAGCAACCAAGGACAAACCATGGACCAGCAAAGGACCAGCAGTGGACTAGCCAAGCACCATCCTTGGACCAGTCATGCACCAGCAAAGGACCAACCAAGGACAAACCAGGGACCAACCAAGGAACAGTCCAGGACCGGCCGTGAACCAGCCAAGGACCAATCAATGACCAGCCAAGAACCATTCAAAGAAAAACAAGGACCAGCCATGGACTACCAATGGACAAAACAAGCACAACCAAGGACCAGCCAAGAACCAACAAAGGACCAGCCAAGACCGGCCAAGGACCAGCCATGGACCAACCAAGGATCAATCAAGGAGCAGCCAAGTGCTTGCTAAAGAACAACCCAGGAGCAGCCACGGACCAGCCATGGACTACCCACGGACCAACCAAGGACCAGCCAAGGTAAGTGGGGACCAGCCATGGACTAGCAAACAATCAACCAAGTAGCAACCAAGTAAAAAAACCATGGACCAGCCAAGGACAAGGGGTGGACTAGCAAAGGACCAGCGAAGGACCACCCAAGAATCCACCAAGGATCAATCAAGGACCAGCCAAGACCAGCCAAGGACCAACCAAGGATCAATCAAGGAGCAGCCAAGGACCAACCAAGGAGCAGCCAAATGCTTGCTAAGGACCAGCCAAGGACCAACCAAGGACCAGCCAAGACCAGCCAAAGACCAACCAAGTAGCAGCCAAATACCAACCAAGAAAAAGCCTAGGACCAGCCATGGACTAGCCAAGGACCAATCAAGGACCAGCCCAGGACCGACCGTGGGACAGCCAAGGACCAATCAAGGACCAACCAGGGAGAAGCCAAGGGCAAACTAGGGACCATACAAGGAAAAACCAGGGTCCAGCCAAGGACCATCCAAGCAAAAGCAAGGACCAGCCATTGACTACCCATGGACGAATCAAGGACAAACCAAGGACCAACAAAGGAACAACCAAGGACCAACAAAGGACCAGCCAAAGTAAGGGGGGGACCGGCGATGGACTAGCAAAGGACCAGCAAAGGACCAACCAAGGAGCAGCCAAGGACAAGCCAAATTCCAACAAAGGAAAAGCCTAGGACTAGTAATAGACTAGCCAAGTAGCAGCCAGGGAGAATGACCAACACACAAGAAAAACTAAGGACCAGCCAAGGACCAAGCAAGGACCACCCAAGGAGCACCCAAGGGCAAACTAGGGACCATACAAGGAAAAACCAAGGTCCAGCCATTGACTACCCAAGGACTAACCACGGACAAGCCAAGGACCAACAAAGGACAAGCCAAGGACCAACAAAGGACCAGCCAAGGACCAACAAAGGACCAGCCAAGGACCAACAAAGGACCAGCCAAGGACCAACAAAGGACCAGCCAAGACCAGCCAAGGATCAATCAAGGAGCAGCCAAGTGCTTGCTAAGGACCAACCCAGGACCAGCCAAGGAACAGCCATGGACTAGCAAAGGAGCAGCCAAGACCAGCCAAAGACAAGCCATGGACCAACCAAGGATCAATCAAGTAGCAGCCAAGATCCAATTAAGGATCAGCCAAATGCTTGCTAAAGACCAGCCAAGGAGCAGCAAAGGAGCAGCCAAATACCAACCAAGGAAAAGCCTAGGACTACCAATGGACTAGCCAAGTAGTAGCCAGGGACCAACCAAGGACCAGCCCAGGACCAGACGTGGACCAGCCAAGGACCAATCAAGGACCACCCAGGAAGCAGCCATGGGCAAACTACGGACCGTAAAAGGACAAAGCAAGGACCAGCCATTGACTAGCCATAGACCAAGCAAGGACAAACTAAGGACCAACAAAGGAACAACCAAGGCCAACCAAGGATATGCCATGGACCAGCCAAGGCCACCCAAGGACATGCCATGAACCAACCAAGTACCAATCAACCCAGCCAAGGACCAACCAAGAACCAGCCAAGGACCAGCCGAGACCAGCCAAGGATCAATCAAGGAGCAGCCAAGGACAAATCATGGACCAGCCAAGGGCAAGCTAAGCACCAGCCAAGGACCAATCAAGGAGCAGCCAAGGGCAAGCTAAGGAACAACCAAGGAAAACCAAGTACCAGCCTATGACTATCCAAGGAAAATTAAGGACCAGCCTAGGACTAACCCAGGAAAATCAAGAGCCCGCAATGGACCAACCAAGGACCAGCCAAGGTAAGTGGGTACCAGCGATGGACTAACCAAGAATCAGCCAAGTAGCAACCAAGGACAAACCATGGACCAGCAAAGGACCAGCGGTGGACTAACCAAGGACCAGCCAAGCACCATCCTTGGACCAGTCATGCACCAGCAAAGGACCAACCAAGGACAAACCAGGGACCAACCAAGAAACAGTCCAGGACCGGCCGTGAACCAGCCAAGGACCAATCAAGGACCAGCCAAGAACCATCCAAAGAAAAGCAAGGACCAGACATGGACTACCCATGGACAAACCAAGCACAACCAAGGACCAGCCAAGAACCAACAAAGGACCGGCCAAGGTTCAGCCATGGACCAACCAAGGATCAATCGAGGAGCAGCCAAGTGCTTGCTAAGTACAAAGCAAGGAAAATCAAGGTGCAGCCTAGGACCATACAAGGAAAACCAAGGACCAGCCTAGGACCATCAAAGGAAAAGCAAGGACCAGCCAAGGACTATTCCAGGAAAATCAAGTACCAGCCATGGACTACCCATGGACCAACCAAGGACCAGCCAAGGTAAGTGGGGACCAGCGATGGATTAGCAAATAACCAACCAAGTAGCAACCAAGAACAAACCATGGAGCAGCCAAGGAAAAACCAAGGTCCAGCCAAGGACCATCCAAGTAAAAAGCAAGGACCAGCCATGGACTATTCAAGGAAAATCAAGGACCAGCCATGGACTACCCATGGACCAACCAAGGTCCGAACAGCCAACGTAAGTGGGGACCATCGATGGACTAGCAAAGAACCAACCAAGTAGCAACCAAGGACAAACCATGGACCAGCCAAGGACAAACCAAGGACCAGCCAAGGGCAAGCTAAGGACCAGCCAAGGACCAATCAAGGAGCAGCCAAGGGCAAGCTAAGGACCATCCAAGGAAAACCAAGTACAAGCCTAGGACCATCCAAAGAAAACTAAGGACCTTCCTAGGATCATCCAAGGAAAACTAAGGACCAGCAAAGGACTATCCAAGGACCAGCCATGGACAACCCATGGACAAACCAAGCACAACCAAGGACCAGCCAAGAACCAACAAAGGACCAGCCAAGACCGGCCAAGGACCAGCCATGGACCAACAAAGGATCAATCGAGGAGCAGCCAAGTGCTTGCTAAGTACAAACCAAGGAAAACCAAGGAGCAGCCTAGGACCATACAAGGAAAACCAAGGACCAGCCTTGGACCATCAAAGGAAAAGCAAAGACCAGCCAAGGACTATTCCAGGAAAATCAAGTACCAGCCATGGACTACCCATGGACCAACCAAGGACCAGCCAAGGTAAGTGTGGACCAGCGATGGATCAGCAAATAACCAACCAAGTAGCAACCAAGAACAAACCATGGACCAGCCAAGGAAAAACCAAGGTCCAGCCAAGGACCATCCAAGTAAAAAGCAAGGACCAGCCATGGACTATTCAAGCAAAATCAAGGACCAGCCATGGACTACCCTTCAACCAACCAAGGTCCGACCAGCCAATGTAAGTGGGGACCATGGATGGACTAGCAAAGAACCACCCAAGTAGAAACCAAGGACAAACCAAGGTCCAGCCAAGGACCATCCAAGGAAAAGCAAGGACCAGCCATAGACTATTCAAGGAAAACCAAGGACCAACCATGGACTACCCACGGACCAGCAATGGACTACCCATGGACCAACCAAGGTCCGACCAGCCAACGTAAGTGGGGACCAGCTTTGGACTAGCAAAGAACCAAAGTAGCAACCAACGACAAACCATGGACCACCCAAGGACAAACCAAGGAGCAGCCAAGGGCAAGCTAAGGACCATCCAAGGAAAACCAAGTACAAGCCTAGGACCATCCAAGGAAAACTAAGGACCTTCCTAGGACCATCCAAGGAAATCTAAGGACCAGCCAAGGACTATCCAAGGAAAATCAAGGGCCAGCCATGGACTACTCACGCACCAACCAAGGACCAGCCAAGGTAAGTGGGGACCAGCGATGGACTAGCAAACAATCAACCAAGAAGCAACCAAGTAAAAAAACAATGGACCAGCCAAGGACTAGCGATGGAATAGCAAAGGACCAGCCAAGGACCAACCAAGGATCAATCAAGGAGCAGCCAAGTGCTTGCTAAAGACCAACCCAGGAGCAGCCACGGATCAGCCATGGACTACCCACGGACCAACCAAGGACCAGCCAAGGTAAGTGGGGACCAGCGATGGACTAGCAAACAATCAACCAAGTAGCAACCAAGTAAAAAAACCATGGACCAGCCAAGGACAAGGGATGGACTAGCAAAGGACCAGTGAAGGACCACCCAAGAATCAACCAAGGATCAATCAAGGACCAACCAAGGAGCAGCCAAATACCAACCAATGAAATGCCTAGGACTAGCCTTGGAATAGCCAAGTAGCAGTCAGGGAGCATTTAAGGACCAACTAAGGACAAAGAAGGGACCAACCAAGGACCATCCCAGGACCAGCCAAGGATCAATCAAGCACCACTCAGGGAGCAGCAATGGGCAAACTGAGGACCGTAGAAGGAAAAACCAAGGTCCAGCCAAGGAAAAACCATGAACCACCAAAGGACAAACCAAGGACCAGCCATGGACTATTCAAGGAAAATCAAGTACCAGCCATGGACTACCCATGGACCAACCAAGGTCCGACCAGCCAACGTAAGTGGGGACCATCGATGGACTAGCAAAGAACCAACCAAGTAGCAACCAAGGACAAACCATGGACCACCCAAGGAAAAAACAAGGTCCAGCCAAGGACCATCCAAGGAAAAGCCATGGACCAACCAAGGATCAATCAAGGAGCAGCCAAGATTCAATTAAGGAGCAGCCAAATGCTTGCTAAAGACCAACCAAGGAGCAGCAAAGGAGCAGCCAAATACCAACCAAGGAAAAGCTTAGGACTACACATGGACTAGCCAAGTAGTAGCCAGGGAGCATGCAAGGACCAAGCAGGGACCAACCAAGGACCAGCCCAGGACCGGACGTGGACCAGCCAAGGACCAATCAAGGACCACCCAGGAAGCAGCCATGGGAAAACTACGGACCATAAAAGGAAAAAGCAAGGACCAGCCATTGACTACCCATAAACCAAACAAGGACAAACTAAGGACCAACAAAGGAACAACCAAGGCCAACCAAGGATATGCCATGGACCAGCCAAGGCCACCCAAGGACATGCCATGAACCAACCAAGTACCAATCAACCCAGCCAAGGACCAACCAAGAACCAGCCAAGGACCAGCCGAGACCAGCCAAGGATCAATCAAGGAGCAGCCAAGGACAAATCATGGACCAGCCAAGGGCAAGCTAAGCACCAGCCAAGGACCAATCAAGGAGCAGCCAAGGGCAAGCTAAGGAACAACCAAGGAAAACCAAGTACCAGCCTATGACTATCCAAGGAAAATTTAGGACCAGCCTAGGACTAACCCAGGAAAATCAAGAGCCCGCAATGCACCAACCAAGGACCAGCCAAGGTAAGTGGGTACCAGCGATGGACTAACCAAGAATCAGCCAAGTAGCAACCAAGGACAAACCATGGACCAGCAAAGGACCAGCGGTGGACTAACCAAGGACCAGCCAAGCACCATCCTTGGACCAGTCATGCACCAGCAAAGGACCAACCAAGGACAAACCAGGGACCAACCAAGAAACAGTCCAGGACCGGCCGTGAACCAGCCAAGGACCAATCAAGGACCAGCCAAGAACCATCCAAAGAAAAGCAAGGACCAGACATGGACTACCCATGGACAAACCAAGCACAACCAAGGACCAGCCAAGAACCAACAAAGGACCGGCCAAGGTTCAGCCATGGACCAACCAAGGATCAATCGAGGAGCAGCCAAGTGCTTGCTAAGTACAAAGCAAGGAAAATCAAGGAGCAGCCTAGGACCATACAAGGAAAACCAAGGACCAGCCTAGGACCATCAAAGGAAAAGCAAGGACCAGCCAAGGACTATTCCAGGAAAATCAAGTACCAGCCATGGACTACCCATGGACCAACCAAGGACCAGCCAAGGTAAGTGGGGACCAGCGATGGATTAGCAAATAACCAACCAAGTAGCAACCAAGAACAAACCATGGAGCAGCCAAGGAAAAACCAAGGTCCAGCCAAGGACCATCCAAGTAAAAAGCAAGGACCAGCCATGGACTATTCAAGGAAAATCAAGGACCAGCCATGGACTACCCATGGACCAACCAAGGTCCGAACAGCCAACGTAAGTGGGGACCATCGATGGACTAGCAAAGAACCAACCAAGTAGAAACCAAGGACAAACCATGGACCACCCAAGGAAAAACCAAGGTCCAGCCAAGAACCATCCAAGGAAAAGCAAGGACCAGCCATAGACTATTCAAGGAAAATCAAGGACCAACCATGGACTACCCACGGACCAACCAAGGACCAGCCAAGGTAAGTTGGGACCAGCTTTGGACTAGCAAAGAACCAACCAAGTAGCAACCAAGGACAAACCATGGACCAGCCAAGGACAAACCAAGGACCAGCCAAGGGCAAGCTAAGGACCAGCCAAGGACCAATCAAGGAGCAGCCAAGGGCAAGCTAAGGACCATCCAAGGAAAACCAAGTACAAGCCTAGGACCATCCAAAGAAAACTAAGGACCTTCCTAGGATCATCCAAGGAAAACTAAGGACCAGCAAAGGACTATCCAAGGACCAGCCATGGACAACCCATGGACAAACCAAGCACAACCAAGGACCAGCCAAGAACCAACAAAGGACCAGCCAAGACCGGCCAAGGACCAGCCATGGACCAACAAAGGATCAATCGAGGAGCAGCCAAGTGCTTGCTAAGTACAAACCAAGGAAAACCAAGGAGCAGCCTAGGACCATACAAGGAAAACCAAGGACCAGCCTTGGACCATCAAAGGAAAAGCAAAGACCAGCCAAGGACTATTCCAGGAAAATCAAGTACCAGCCATGGACTACCCATGGACCAACCAAGGACCAGCCAAGGTAAGTGTGGACCAGCGATGGATCAGCAAATAACCAACCAAGTAGCAACCAAGAACAAACCATGGACCAGCCAAGGAAAAACCAAGGTCCAGCCAAGGACCATCCAAGTAAAAAGCAAGGACCAGCCATGGACTATTCAAGCAAAATCAAGGACCAGCCATGGACTACCCTTCGACCAACCTAGGTCCGACCAGCCAATGTAAGTGGGGACCATGGATGGACTAGCAAAGAACCAACCAAGTAGAAACCAAGGACAAACCAAGGTCCAGCCAAGGACCATCCAAGGAAAAGCAAGGACCAGCCATAGACTATTCAAGGAAAACCAAGGACCAACCATGGACTACCCACGGACCAGCCATGGACTACCCATGGACCAACCAAGGTCCGACCAGCCAACGTAAGTGGGGACCAGCTTTGGACTAGCAAAGAACCAAAGTAGCAACCAACGACAAACCATGGACCACCCAAGGACAAACCAAGGAGCAGCCATGGGCAAGCTAAGGACCATCCAAGGAAAACCAAGGACCAGCCTAGGACCATCAAAGGAAAAGCAAGGACCAGCCAAGGACTATTCCAGGAAAATCAAGTACCAGCCATGGACTACCCATGGACCAACCAAGGACCAGCCAAGGTAAGTGGGGACCAGCGATGGATTAGCAAATAACCAACCAAGTAGCAACCAAGAACAAACCATGGAGCAGCCAAGGAAAAACCAAGGTCCAGCCAAGGACCATCCAAGTAAAAAGCAAGGACCAGCCATGGACTATTCAAGGAAAATCAAGGACCAGCCATGGACTACCCATGGACCAACCAAGGTCCGAACAGCCAACGTAAGTGGGGACCATCGATGGACTAGCAAAGAACCAACCAAGTAGAAACCAAGGACAAACCATGGACCACCCAAGGAAAAACCAAGGTCCAGCCAAGAACCATCCAAGGAAAAGCAAGGACCAGCCATAGACTATTCAAGGAAAATCAAGGACCAACCATGGACTACCCACGGACCAACCAAGGACCAGCCAAGGTAAGTTGGGACCAGCTTTGGACTAGCAAAGAACCAACCAAGTAGCAACCAAGGACAAACCATGGACCAGCCAAGGACAAACCAAGGACCAGCCAAGGGCAAGCTAAGGACCAGCCAAGGACCAATCAAGGAGCAGCCAAGGGCAAGCTAAGGACCATCCAAGGAAAACCAAGTACAAGCCTAGGACCATCCAAAGAAAACTAAGGACCTTCCTAGGATCATCCAAGGAAAACTAAGGACCAGCAAAGGACTATCCAAGGACCAGCCATGGACAACCCATGGACAAACCAAGCACAACCAAGGACCAGCCAAGAACCAACAAAGGACCAGCCAAGACCGGCCAAGGACCAGCCATGGACCAACAAAGGATCAATCGAGGAGCAGCCAAGTGCTTGCTAAGTACAAACCAAGGAAAACCAAGGAGCAGCCTAGGACCATACAAGGAAAACCAAGGACCAGCCTTGGACCATCAAAGGAAAAGCAAAGACCAGCCAAGGACTATTCCAGGAAAATCAAGTACCAGCCATGGACTACCCATGGACCAACCAAGGACCAGCCAAGGTAAGTGTGGACCAGCGATGGATCAGCAAATAACCAACCAAGTAGCAACCAAGAACAAACCATGGACCAGCCAAGGAAAAACCAAGGTCCAGCCAAGGACCATCCAAGTAAAAAGCAAGGACCAGCCATGGACTATTCAAGCAAAATCAAGGACCAGCCATGGACTACCCTTCGACCAACCAAGGTCCGACCAGCCAATGTAAGTGGGGACCATGGATGGACTAGCAAAGAACCAACCAAGTAGAAACCAAGGACAAACCAAGGTCCAGCCAAGGACCATCCAAGGAAAAGCAAGGACCAGCCATAGACTATTCAAGGAAAACCAAGGACCAACCATGGACTACCCACGGACCAGCCATGGACTACCCATGGACCAACCAAGGTCCGACCAGCCAACGTAAGTGGGGACCAGCTTTGGACTAGCAAAGAACCAAAGTAGCAACCAACGACAAACCATGGACCACCCAAGGACAAACCAAGGAGCAGCCAAGGGCAAGCTAAGGACCATCCAAGGAAAACCAAGTACAAGCCTAGGACCATCCAAGGAAAACTAAGGACCTTCCTAGGACCATCCAAGGAAATCTAAGGACCAGCCAAGGACTATCCAAGGAAAATCAAGGGCCAGCCATGGACTACTCACGCACCAACCAAGGACCAGCCAAGGTAAGTGGGGACCAGCGATGGACTAGCAAACAATCAACCAAGAAGCAACCAAGTAAAAAAACAATGGACCAGCCAAGGACTAGCGATGGAATAGCCAAGGACCAGCCAAGGACCAGCCAAGGACCAACCAAGGATCAATCAAGGAGCAGCCAAGTGCTTGCTAAAGACCAACCCAGGAGCAGCCACGGATCAGCCATGGACTACCCACGGACCAACCAAGGACCAGCCAAGGTAAGTGGGGACCAGCGATGGACTAGCAAACAATCAACCAAGTAGCAACCAAGTAAAAAAACCATGGACCAGCCAAGGACAAGGGATGGACTAGCAAAGGACCAGTGAAGGACCACCCAAGAATCAACCAAGGATCAATCAAGGACCAACCAAGGAGCAGCCAAATACCAACCAATGAAATGCCTAGGACTAGCCATGGAATAGCCAAGTAGCAGTCAGGGAGCATGCAAGGACCAACTAAGGACAAAGAAGGGACCAACCAAGGACCATCCCAGGACCAGCCAAGGATCAATCAAGCACCACCCAGGGAGCAGCAATGGGCAAACTGAGGACCGTAGAAGGAAAATCCAAGGTCCAGCCAAGGACAAAACAAGAACCAGCCAAGGACCAATCAAGGAGCAGCCAAGTACAAGCTAAGGACCAACCAAGGAAAATGAAGTACCAGTCTAGGACCATCCAAGGAAAAGCAAGGACCTGCCTAGGACCATCCAAGGAAAACCAAGGACCAGCAATGGACTACACATGGACCAACCAAGGACCAGCCAAGGTAAGTGGGGACCAGCAATGGACTAGCAAACAATCAACCAAGAAGCAACCAAGTAAAAAAACCATGGACCAGCCAAGGATTAGCGATGGACTAGCAAAGGACCAGCCAAGGACCAACCAAGGATCAATCAAGGAGCAGCCAAGTGCTTGCTAAAGACAAACCCAGGAGCAGCCACGGACCAGCCATGGACTACCCACGGACCAACCAAGGACCAGCCAAACTAAGTGGCGACCAGCGATGGACTAGCAAACAATCAACCAAGTAGCAACCAAGTAAAAACAAACCATGGACCAGCCAAGAACCAGCGATGGACTAGCAAAGGACCAGCGAAGGACCACCCAAGAATCAACCAAGGATCAATCAAGGACCAGCCAAGACCAGCCAAGGACCAACCAAGGAGCAGCAAAGGAGCAGCCAAATACCAACCAATGAAATGCCTAGGACTAGCCATGGAATAGCCAAGTAGCAGCCAGGGAGCATGCAAGGACCAACTAAGGACCAAGAAGGGACCAACCAAGGACTGTCCCAGGACCAGCCAAGAAACAATCAAGCACCACCCAGGGAGCAGCAATGGGCAAACTGAGGACCGTAGAAGGAAAAACCAAGGTCCAGCCAAGAACCAACCAAGGAAAAGCAAGGACCAGCCATGGACTACCCATGGACCAATCAAGGACAAACCAAGGACCAGCCATGGACTACCCATGGACCAACCAAGGACAAACCAAGGACCAGCCAAGAACCAACAAAGGAGCAGCCAAGGGCAAGCTAAGGACAAACCAAGGAAAATGAAGTACCAGTCTAGGACCATCCAAGGAAAAACAAGCACCTGCCTAGGACCATCCAAGGAAAACGAAGGACCAGCCAAGGACTAGGCAAGGAAAATAAAGAACCAGCCATGGACTACCCACGGACCAACCAAGGATCAGCCAAGGTAAGTGGGGACCAGCAATGGACTAGCAAACAATCAACCAAGAAGCAACCAAGTAAAAAAACCATGGACCAGCCAAGGATTAGCGATGGACTAGCAAAGGACCAGCCAAGGACCAACCAAGGATCAATCAAGGAGCAGCCAAGTGCTTGCTAAAGACAAACCCAGGAGCAGCCACGGACCAGCCATGGACTACCCACGGACCAACCAAGGACCAGCCAAACTAAGTGGCGACCAGCGATGGACTAGCAAACAATCAACCAAGTAGCAACCAAGTAAAAACAAACCATGGACCAGCCAAGAACCAGCGATGGACTAGCAAAGGACCAGCGAAGGACCACCCAAGAATCAACCAAGGATCAATCAAGGACCAGCCAAGACCAGCCAAGGACCAACCAAGGAGCAGCAAAGGAGCAGCCAAATACCAACCAATGAAATGCCTAGGACTAGCCATGGAATAGCCAAGTAGCAGCCAGGGAGCATGCAAGGACCAACTAAGGACCAAGAAGGGACCAACCAAGGACTGTCCCAGGACCAGCCAAGAAACAATCAAGCACCACCCAGGGAGCAGCAATGGGCAAACTGAGGACCGTAGAAGGAAAAACCAAGGTCCAGCCAAGAACCAACCAAGGAAAAGCAAGGACCAGCCATGGACTACCCATGGACCAATCAAGGACAAACCAAGGACCAGCCATGGACTACCCATGGACCAACCAAGGACAAACCAAGGACCAGCCAAGAACCAACAAAGGAGCAGCCAAGGGCAAGCTAAGGACAAACCAAGGAAAATGAAGTACCAGTCTAGGACCATCCAAGGAAAAACAAGCACCTGCCTAGGACCATCCAAGGAAAACGAAGGACCAGCCAAGGACTAGGCAAGGAAAATAAAGAACCAGCCATGGACTACCCACGGACCAACCAAGGATCAGCCAAGGTAAGTGGGGACCAGCGATGGACTAGCAAAGAATGAACCAAGTAGCAACCACGTAAAAAACCATGGACCAGCCAAGGACCAGCGATGGACTAGCAAAGGACCAGCCAAGGACCACCCAAGGACCAACCAAGGATCAATGACGGAGCAGCCAAGACCAGCCAAGGACTATTCAAGGAAAATCATGGACCAGCCATGGACTACCCACAGACCAACCAAGCACCAGCCAAGGTAAGTGAGGACCAGCGATGGACTAGCGAAGAACCAACCAAGTAGCCACCAAGGACAAACCATGGACCAGCCAAGAAAAAAAACAAGGTCCAGCCATGGACCAACCAAGGACCAAATAAGAGCCAACAAAGGACCAGCCAAGGACATATCAAGGACCAGCCAAGGGCAAGCTAAGCACCAGCCAAGGACGTTTCAAGGAGCAGCCAAGGGCAAGCTAAGGACCAACCAAGGAAAACCACGTACCAGCCTAGGACTAACCAAGGAAAATCAAGAGCCAGCCATGGACTACCCATGGACCACCCAAGGACCAGCCAAGGTAAGTGGGGACCAGCAATGGACTAACATAGAATCAGCCAAGTAGCAGCCAAGGACAAACCATGGACCAGCAAAGGACCAGTGGTGGACTAGCCAAGGACCAGCCAAGCACCATCCTTGGACCAGTCATGTACCAGCAAAGGACCAACCGAGGAAAAACCAGGGACCAACCAAGGAACAGTCCAGGACCGGCCGTGAACCAGCCAAGGACCAATCACTGACCAGCCAAGGACCAATCAAGCAACAGCCAAGGACCATCCAAAGAAAAGCAAGGACCAGCCATGGACTATTCAAGGAAAATCAAGGACCAGCCATGGACTACCCATGGACCAACCAAGGACCGACCAGCCAAGGTAAGTGGGGACCAGCAATGGACTAACCAAGAATCAGCCAAGTAGCAGCCAAGGACAAACCATGGACCAGCGGTGGACTAGCCAAGGACCAGCCAAGAACCATCCTTGGACCAGTCATGCACCAGCAAAGGACCAACCAAGGAAAAACAAGAGACCAACCAAGGAACAGTCCAGCACCGGCCGTGATCCAGCCAAGGACCAATCAAGCACCAGCCAAGGACCATCCAAAGAAAAGCAAGGACCAGCCATGGACTACCCATGGACCAACCAAGCACAACCAAGGACCAGCCAAAAACCAACAAAGGACCAGCCAAGGACCAGCCATGGACCAACCAAGGATCAATCGAGGAGCAGCCAAGTGCTTGCTAAGTACCAACCAAGGAAAACCAAGGAGCAGCCTAGGACCATACAAGGAAAACCAAGGACCAGCCTAGGACCATCAAAGGAAAAGCAAGGACCAGCCAAGGACTATTCCAGGAAAATTAAGTACCAGCCATGGACTACCCATGGACCAATCAAGGACCGACCAGCCAAGGTAAGTGGGGACCATCGATGGATTAGCAAATAACCAACCAAGTAGAAAGCAAGAACAAACCATGGACCAGCCAAGGAAAAACCAAGGTCCAGCCAAGGACCATCCAAGTAAAAGCAAGGGCCAGCCATGGACTATTCAAGGAAAATCAAGGACCAGCCATGGACTACACATGGACCAACCAAGGACCGACCAGCCAAGGTAAGTGGGGACCATCGATGGACTAGCAAAGAACCAACCAAGTAGCAACCAAGGACAAACCATGGACCACCCAAGGAAAAACCAAGGACCATCAAAGGAAAAGCAAGGATCAGCCATAGACTATTCAAGGAAAATCAAGGACCAACCATGGACTACCCACGGACCAACCAAGGACCAGCCAATGAAAGTAGGGGACCAGCTAGGACTAGCAAAGAACCAACCAAGTAGCAACCAAGGACAAACCATGGACCAGCCAAGGACAAACCAAGGACCAGCCACGGGCAAGCTAAGGACCGGCCAAGGACCAATCAAGGAGCAGCCAAGGGCAAGCTAAGGACCATCCAAGGAAAACTAAGGACCTTCCTATGACCATCCAAGGAAAACTAAGGACCTTCCTAGGACCATCCAAGGAAAACTAAAAACCAGCCAAGAACTATCCAAGGAAAGCTAAGGACCAGCCAAGGACTATCCAAGGAAAATCAAGGGCCAGCCATGGACCAGCCAAGGTAAGTGGGGACCAGCGATGGACTAGCAAACAATCAACCAAGAAGCATTCAAGTAAAAAAACCATGGACCAGCCAAGGACTAGCGATGGACTAGCAAAGGACCAGACAAGGACCAACCAATGATCAATCAAGGAGCAGCCAAGTGCTTGCTAAAGACCAACCCAGGAGAAGCCAAGGACCAGCCATGGACTACCCACGGACCAACCAAGGACCAGCCAAGACCAGCCAAGACCAGCCAAGGACCAACCAAGGATCAATCAAGGAGCAGCCAAGGACCAACCAAGGAGCAGCCAAATTCTTGCTAAGGACCAACCAAGGAGCAGCAAAGGAGCAGCCAAATACCAACCAATGAAATGCCTAGGACTAGCCAAGGAATAGCCAAGTAGCAGCCAGGGAGCATGCAAGGACCAACTAAGGACCAAGAAGGGACCAACCAAGGACCATCCCAGGACCAGCCAAGGATCAATCAAGCACCACTCAGGGAGCAGCAATGGGCAAACTGAGGACCGTAGAAGGAAAAACCAAGGTCCAGCCAAGAACCAACCAAGGAGCAGCAAAGGAGCAGCCATGGACTACCCATGGACCATCCAAGGACCAGCCAAGGTAAGTGGGGACCAGCAATGGACTAACCAAGAATCAGCCAAGTAGCAGCCAAGGACAAACCATGGACCAGCAAAGGACCAGTGGTGGACTAGCCAAGGACCAGCCAAGCACCATCCTTGGACCAGTCATGCACCAGCAAAGGACCAACCGAGGAAAAACCAGGGACCAACCAAGGAACAGTCCAGGACCGGCCGTGAACCAGCCAAGGACCAATCACTGACCAGCCAAGGACCAATCACTGACCAGCCAAGGACCAATCACTGACCAGCCAAGGACCAATCAAGCACCAGCCAAGGAACATCCAAAGAAAAGCAAGGACCAGCTATGGACTACCCATGGACCAACCAAGCACAACCAAAGGACCAGCCAAGAACAAACAAAGGACCAGCCAAGACCGGCCAAGGACCAGCCATGGACCAACCAAGGATCAATCGAGGAGCAGCCAAGTGCTTGCTAAGTACCAACCAAGGAAAACCAAGGAGCAGCCTAGGACCATACAAGGAAAACCAAGGACCAGCCTAGGACCATCAAAGGAAAAGCAAGGACCAGCCAAGGACAATTCCAGGAAAATTAAGTACCAGCCATGGACTACCCATGGACCAACCAAGGACCAGCCAAGGTAAATGGGGACCAGCGATGGATTAGCAAATAACCAACCAAGTAGCAACCAAGAACAAACCATGGACCAGCCAAGGAAAAACCAAGGTCCAGCCAAGGACCATCCAAGGAAAAGCAAGGATCAGCCATAGACTATTCAAGGAAAATCAAGGACCAACCATGGACTACCCACGGACCAACCAAGGACCAGCCAGGGAAAGTAGGGGACCAGCTAGGACTAGCAAAGAACCAACCAAGTAGCAACCAAGGACAAACCATGGACCAGCCAAGGACAAACCAAGGACCAGCCACGGGCAAGCTAAGGACCGGCCAAGGACCAATCAAGGAGCAGCCAAGGGCAAACTAAGGACCGGCCAAGGACCTTCCTAGGACCATCCAAGGAAAACTAAGGACCTTCCTAGGACCATCCAAGGAAAACTAAGGACCTTCCTAGGACCATCCAAGGAAAACTAAAAACCAGCCAAGGACTATCCAAGGAAAGCTAAGGACCAGCCAAGGACTATCCAAGGAAAATCAAGGGCCAGCCATGGACCAGCCAAGGTAAGTGGGGACCAGCGATGGACTAGCAAAAAATCAACCAAGAAGCAACCAAGTAAAAAAACCATGGACCAGCCAAGGAGCAGCCAAGGAGCATGTAAGGAGCAGCCAAGGGCAAGCTAAGGACCGGCCTAGACCAGCCAAGGACCAACCAAGGACCAACCAAGGACCAACCAAGGATCAATCAAGGAGCAGCCAAGGAGCAGCCAAATTCTTGCTAAGGACCAACCAAGGAGCAGCAAAGGAGCAGCCAAATACCAACCAATGAAATGCCTAGGACTAGCCATGGAATAGCCAAGTAGCAGCCAGGGAGCATGCAAGGACCAACTAAGGACCAAGAAGGGACCAACCAAGGACCATCCCAGGACCAGCCAAGGATCAATCAAGCACCATCCAGGGAGCAGCAATGGGCAAACTGAGGACCATAGAAGGAAAAACCAAGGTCCAGCCAAGAACCAACCAAGGAGCAGCAAAGGAGCAGCCATGGACTACCCATGGACCAACCAAGGACAAACCAAGAACCAGCCAAGGACCAATAAAGGAGCAGCCAAGGGCAGGCTAAGGACCAACCAAGGAAAATGAAGTACCAGTCTAGGACCATGCAAGGAGCTGCCTAGGACCATCCAATGAAAACCAAGGACCAGCCAAAGACCAGGCAAGGAAAACAAACGACCAGTCATGGGCTATCCAAGGAAAATCAAGAACCAGCAATGGACTACCCATGGACCAAGCAAGGACCAGCCAAGGTAAGTGGGGAGCAGCAATGGACTAGCAAACAATCAACCAAGAAGCAACCAAGTAAAAAAACCTTGGACCAGCCAAGGACTAGCGATGGACTAGCAAAGGACCAGCCAAGGACCAACCAAGGATCAATCAAGGAGCAGCCAAGTGCTTGCTAAAGACCAACCCAGGAGCAGCCACGGACCAGCCATGGACTACCCACGGACCAACCAAGGACCAGCCAAGGTAAGTGGGGACCAGCGATGGACTAGCAAACAAACAACCAAGTAGCAACCAAGTAAAAAAAAACATGGACCAGCCAAGGACCAGCGATGGACTAGCAAAGGACCAGCGAAGGACCACCCAAGAATCAACCAAGGATCAATCAAGGACCAGCCAAGACCAGCCAAGGACCAACCAAGGATCAATCAAGGAGCAGCCAAGGACCAACCAATGAGCAGCCAAATGCTTGCTAAGGACCAACAAAGGAGCAGCAAAGAAGCAGCCAAATACCAACCAATGAAATGCCTAGGACTAGCCATGGAATAGCCAAGTAGCAGCCAGGGAGCATGCAAGGACCAACTAAGGACCAAGAAGGGACCAACCAAGGACTGTCCCAGGACCAGCCAAGGATCAATCAAGCACCACCCAGGGAGCAGCAATGGGCAAACTGAGGACCGTAGAAGGAAAAACCAAGGTCCAGCCAAGAACCAACCAAGGAAAAGCAAGGACCAGCCATGGACTATCCAAGGAGCAGCCAAGGACCAACCAAGGATCAATCAAGGATCAGTCAAGAAGCAGCCAAGTGCTTGCTAAGGACCAACCAAGGAGCAGCCAAGAATCAACCAAGTAGCAACCAAGGACAAACCATGGACCAGCCAAGTACCAGCGAAGGACTAGCCAAGGACCAACCAAGGACAAACCAAGGATCAATCAAGGAGCAGTCAAGAAGCAGCCAAGTGCTTGCTAAGGACCAACCAAGGAGCAGCCAAGAATCAACCAAGTAGCAACCGAGGAAAAACCATTGACCAGCCAAGCACCATCCAAGGAACAGCCAAGGACCAACCAAGGATCAATCAAGGAGCAGCCAAGTGGTTGCTAAGGACCAATCAAGAAGCAGCAAAGGACCAACCAAGGACCAGCCAAATACCAAGGAAAAGCCTAGGACCAGCCATGGACTATCCAAGGAGCAGCCAAGGACCAGCCATGCACCAACCGAGAACCAGCCAAGGACGATCCAGGGACAAACCAAGGCCGAACCAAGGACCACCCCAAAAACTGCTGTAAACCAACCAAGAACAAATCAAGGAGCACCCAAGGACAAATCAAGGAGCAGCCAAGGGCAAGCTAATGACCAACCAAGAAAAACCAAGGACCATCCAAGGAACATCAAGGACCAGCCATGGACTACCCATGGACCAACCAAGGACCAACCAAGGTAAGTGGGGATCAGCGACGGACTACCGAAGAATTAATTAAGTAGCAACCAAGGACAAACCATGGACCAGCCAAGGACCAGCGATTGACTAGCCAAGGACCAACCAAGTATCAATCAAGGAGCAGCCAAGGACCAATCAAGGAGCAGCCAAATGCTTGCGAAGGACTAACCAAGGACCAACCAAGGACCAGCCAAAAACAAACTAAGGAAAAGCCTAGGACCAGCCATGGACTAGCCAAGGAGCAGCCAGGGAACAACCAAGGACCAGCCCAGGACTGGACGTGGACCAGCCAAGGACCAATCAAGAAAAACCCAAGGAAAAACCAAGGTCCAGCCAAGGACCATCCAAGGAAAAACAAGGACCAGCCATGGACTACCCATGGTCCAACAAAGGACCAGGCAATACCAGCCTAGGACCAGCCATCGACAAACCAAGGATCAATCAAGGAGTAGCCAAGTGCTTGCTAAGGACCAACCAAGAAGCAGCAAAGGAGCAACCAAGGTCCAGCCAAATACCAAGGAAAATCCTAGGGCCAGCCATGGATTAGCCAAGAAGCAGCCAAGGACCAGCCATGCACCAACCGAGAACCAGCCAAGGATGATCCATGGACAAACCAAGGACCAACCAGGGACCAACCCACGACCAGTCCAGGACCAATCAAGGAGCTCCCAAGGACAGATCAAGGAGCAGCCAAGGGCAAGCTAATGACCAACCAAGGAAAACCAAGGACCATCCAAGGACTACCCATGGACCAACCAAGGACCTTCCAAGGTAAGTGGGGATCAGCGATGGACTAGCCAAGAATCAACTAAGCTGCAACCAAGGACAAACCATGGACCAGCCAAGGACTAGCGATTGACTAGCCATGGACCACTCAAGGACCAACCCAGTATCAGTAACGGAGCAGCCAAGTGCTAGCTAAGGACCAACCAAGGACCAGCCATCAACCAACCAAGGATCAATCAAGGAGCAGCCAAGGACCAATCAAGGAGCAGCCAAATGCTTGCTAAGGACCAGCCAAGGACCAGCCAAGCAACAGCCATGGACTAGCAAAGGAGCAGCCAAGGACCATCCAAGGACCAGCCCAGGAACAACAAAGGACCAGCCAAGACCAGCCAAAGACAAGCCATGGACCAACCAAGGATCAATCAAGGAGCAGCCAAGATCCAATTAAGGAGCAGCCAAATGCTTGCTAAAGACCAACCAAGGAGCAGCAAAGGAGCAGCCAAATACCAACCAAGGAAAAGCCTAGGACTACCCATGGACTAGCCAAGTAGTAGCCAGGGAGCATGCAAGGACCAAGCAGGGACCAACCAAGGACCAGCCCAGGACCGGACGTGGACCAGCCAAGGACCAATCAAGGACCACCCAGGAAGCAGCCATGGGCAAACTACGGACCATAAAAGGAAAAAGCAAGGACCAGCCATTGACTACCCATAAACCAAGCAAGGACAAACTAAGGACCAACAAAGGAACAACCAAGGCCAACCAAGGATATGCCATGGACCAGCCAAGGCCACCCAAGGACATGCCATGGACCAACCAAGTACCAATCAACCCAGCCAAGGACCAACCAATAACCAGCCAAGGACCAGCCGAGACCAGCCAAGGATCAATCAAGGAGCAGCCAAGGACAAATCATGGACCAGCCAAGGGCAAGCTAAGCACCAGCCAAGGACCAATCAAGGAGCAGCCAAGGGCAAGCTAAGGAACAACCAAGGAAAACCAAGTACCAGCCTATGACTATCCAAGGAAAATTAAGGACCAGCCTAGGACTAACCCAGGAAAATCAAGAGCCCGCCATGGACCACCCAAGGACCAGCCAAGGTAAGTGGGTAACAGCGATGGACTAACCAAGAATCAGCCAAGTAGCAACCAAGGACAAACCATGGACCAGCAAAGGACCAGCGGTGGACTAGCCAAGGACCAGCCAAGCACCATCCTTGGACCAGTCATGCACCAGCAAAGGACCAACCAAGGACAAACCAGGGACCAACCAAAGAAAAGCAAGGACCAGACATGGACTACCCATGGACAAACCAAGCACAACCAAGGACCAGCCAAGAACCAACAAAGGACCAGCCAAGACCGGCCAAGGACCAGCCATGGACCAACCAAGGATCAATTGAGGAGCAGCCAAGTGCTTGCTAAGTACAAACCAAGGAAAACCAAGGAGCAGCCTAGGACCATACAAGGAAAACCAAGGACCATTCTAGGACCATCAAAGGAAAAGCAAGGACCAGCCAAGGACTTTTCCAGGAAAATCAAGTACCAGCCATGGACTACCCATGGACCAACCAAGGACCAGCCAAGGTAAGTGGGGACCAGCGATGGATTAGCAAATAACCAACCAAGTAGCAACCAAGACCAAACCATGGACCAGCCAAGGAAAAACCAAGGTCCAGCCAAGGACCATCCAAGTAAAAAGCAAGGACCGGCCATGGACTATTCAAGGAAAATCAAGGACCAGCCATGGACTACCCATGGACCAACCAAGGTCCGACCAGCCAACATAAGTGGGGACCATTGATGGACTAGCAAAGAACCAACCAAGTAGAATCCAAGGACAAACCATGGACCACCCAAGGAAAAACCAAGGTCCAGCCAAGGACCATCCAAGGAAAAGCAAGGACCAGCCATAGACTATTCAAGGAAAATCAAGGACCAACCATGGACTACCCACGGACCAACCAAGGACCAGCCAAGGTAAGTTGGGACCAGCTTTGGACTAGCAAAGAACCAACCAAGTAGCAACCAAGGACAAACCATGGACCAGCCAAGGACAAACCAAGGACCAGCCAAGGGCAAGCTAAGGACCAGCCAAGGACCAATCAAGGAGCAGCCAAGGGCAAGCTAAGGACCATCCAAGGAAAACCAAGTACAAGCCTAGGACCATCCAAAGAAAACTAAGGACCTTCCTAGGATCATCCAAGGAAAACTAAGGACCAGCCATGGACTACCCATGGACAAACCAAGCACAACCAAGGACCAGCCAAGAACCAACAAAGGACCAGCCAAGACCGGCCAAGGACCAGCCATGGACCAACCAAGGATCAATCGAGGAGCAGCCAAGTGCTTGCTAAGTACAAACCAAGGAAAACCAAGGAGCAGCCTAGGACCATACAAGGAAAACCAAGGACCAGCCTAGGACTATTCCAGGAAAATCAAGTACCAGCCATGGACTACCCATGGACCAACCAAGGACCAGCCAAGATAAGTGTGGACCAGCGATGGATCAGCAAATAACCAACCAAGTAGCAACCAAGAACAAACCATGGACCAGCCAAGGAAAAACCAAGGTCCAGCCAAGGACCATCCAAGTAAAAAGCAAGGACCAGCCATGGACTATTCAAGCAAAATCAAGGACCAGCCATGGACTACCCTTGGACCAACCAAGGACCGACCAGCCAACGTAAGTGGGGACCATGGATGGACTAGCAAAGAACCAACCAAGTAGAAACCAAGGACAAACCAAGGTCCAGCCAAGGACCATCCAAGGAAAAGCAAGGACCAGCCATAGACTATTCAAGGAAAACCAAGGACCAACCATGGACTACCCACAGACCAACCAAGGATCAGCCAAGGTAAGTGGGGACCAGCTTTGGACTAGCAAAGAACCAAAGTAGCAACCAAGGACAAACCATGGACCACCCAAGGACAAACCAAGGACCAGCCAAGGACCAATCAAGGAGCAGCCAAGGGCAAGCTAAGGACCATCCAAGGAAAACCAAGTACAAGCCTAGGACCATCCAAGGAAAACTAAGGACCTTCCTAGGACCATCCAAGGAAATCTAAGGACCAGCCAAGGACTATCCAAAGAAAGCTAAGGACCAGCCAAGGACTATCCAAGGAAAATCAAGGGCCAGCCATGGACTACTCAAGCACCAACCAAGGACCAGCCAAGGTAAGTGGGGACCAGCGATGGACTAGCAAACAATCAACCAAGTAGCAACCAAGTAAAAAAACCATGGACCAGCCAAGGACTAGCAATGGACTAGCAAAGGACGAGCCAAGGACCAACCAAGGACCAACAAAGGATCAATCAAGGAGCAGCCAAGTGCTTGCTAAAGACCAACCTAGGAGCAGCCACAGACCAGCCATGGACTACCCACGGACCAACCAAGGACCAGCCAAGGTAAGTGGGGACCAGCGATGGACTAGCAAACAATCAACCAAGTAGCAACCAAGTAAAAAAACCATGGACCAGCCAAGGGCAAGTGATGGACTAGCAAAGGACCAGTGAAGGACCACCCAAGAATCAACCAAGGATCAATCAAGGACCAGCCAAGACCAGTCAAGGACCAACCAAGGATCAATCAAGGAGCAGCCAAGGACCAACCAATGAGCAGCCAAATTCTTGCTAAGGACCAACCAAGGAGCAGCCAAATACCAACCAATGAAATGCCTAGGACTAGCCATGGAATAGCCAAGTAGCAGTCAGGGAGCATGCAAGGACCAACTAAGGACCAAGAAGGGACCAACCAAGAACCATCCCAGGACCAGCCAAGGATCAATCAAGCACCACCCAGGGAGCAGCAATGGGCAAACTGAGGACCGTAGAAGGAAAAACCAAGGTCCAGCCAAGGACAAAACAAGAACCAGCCAAGGACCAATCAAGGAGCAGCCAAGTACAAGCTAAGGACCAACCAAGGAAAATGAAGTACCAGTCTAGGACCATCCAAGGAAAAGCAAGGACCTGCCTAGGATCATCCAAGGAAAACCAAGGACCAGCAATGGACTACACATGGACCAACCAAGGACCAGCCAAGGTAAGTGGGGACCAGCAATGGACTAGCAAACAATCAACCAAGAAGCAACCAAGTAAAAAAACCATGGACCAGCCAAGGATTAGCGATGGACTAGCAAAGGACCAGCCAAGGACCAACCAAGGATCAATCAAGGAGCAGCCAAGTGCTTGCTAAAGACAAACCCAGGAGCAGCCACGGACCAGCCATGGACTTCCCACGGACCAACCAAGGACCAGCCAAGCTAAGTGGCGACCAGCAATGGACTAGCAAACAATCAACCAAGTAGCAACCAAGTAAAAACAAACCATGGACCAGCCAAGAACCAGCGATGGACTAGCAAAGGACCAGCGAAGAACCACCCAAGAATCAACCAAGGATCAATCAAGGACCAGCCAAGACCAGCCAAGGACCAACCAAGGAGCAGCAAAGGAGCAGCCAAATACCAACCGATGAAATGCCTAGGACTAGCCATGGAATAGCCAAGTAGCAGCCAGGGAGCATGCAAGGACCAACTAAGGACCAAGAAGGGACCAACCAAGGACTGTCCCAGGACCAGCCAATGAACAATCAAGCACCACCCAGGGAGCAGCAATGGGCAAACTGAGGACCGTAGAAGGAAAAACCAAGGTCCAGCCATGGACTACCCATGGACCAACCAAGGACAAACCAAGGACCAGCCATGGACTACCCATGGACCAACCAAGGACAAACCAAGGACCAGCCAAGAACCAACAAAGGAGCAGCCAAGGGCAAGCTAAGGACAAACCAAGGAAAATGAAGTACCAGTCTAGGACCATCCAAGGAAAAACAAGCACCTGCCTAGGACCATCCAAGGAAAACGAAGGACCAGCCAAGGACTAGGCAAGGAAAATAAAGAACCAGCCATGGACTACCCACGGACCAACCAAGGATCAGCCAAGGTAAGTGGGGACCAGCGATGGACTAGCAAAGAATGAACCAAGTAGCAACCACGTAAAAAAACCATGGACCAGCCAAGGACCAGCGATGGACTAGCAAAGGACCAGCCAAGGACCACCCAAGGACCAACCAAGGATCAATGAAGGAGCAGCCAAGACCAGCCAAGGACTATTCAAGGAAAATCATGGACCAGCCATGGACTACCCACAGACCAACCAAGCACCAGCCAAGGTAAGTGAGGACCAGCGATGGACTAGCGAAGAACCAACCAAGTAGCCACCAAGGACAAACCATGGACCAGCCAAGAAAAAAAACAAGGTCCAGCCATGGACCAACCAAGGACCAAATAAGAGCCAACAAAGGACCAGCCAAGGACATATCAAGGACCAGCCAAGGGCAAGCTAAGCACCAGCCAAGGACGTTTCAAGGAGCAGCCAAGGGCAAGCTAAGGACCAACCAAGGAAAACCAAGTACCAGCCTAGGACTAACCAAGGAAAATCAAGAGCCAGCCATGGACTACCCATGGACCACCCAAGGACCAGCCAAGGTAAGTGGGGACCAGCAATGGACTAACATAGAATCAGCCAAGTAGCAGCCAAGGACAAACCATGGACCAGCAAAGGACCAGTGGTGGACTAGCCAAGGACCAGCCAAGCACCATCCTTGGACCAGTCATGTACCAGCAAAGGACCAACCGAGGAAAAACCAGGGACCAACCAAGGAACAGTCCAGGACCGGCCGTGAACCAGCCAAGGACCAATCACTGACCAGCCAAGGACCAATCAAGCACCAGCCAAGGACCATCCAAAGAAAAGCAAGGACCAGCCATGGACTATTCAAGGAAAATCAAGGACCAGCCATGGACTACCCATGGACCAACCAAGGACTGACCAGCCAAGGTAAGTGGGGACCAGCAATGGACTAACCAAGAATCAGCCAAGTAGCAGCCAAGGACAAACCATGGACCAGTGGTGGACTAGCCAAGGACCAGCCAAGAACCATCCTTGGACCAGTCATGCACCAGCAAAGGACCAACCAAGGAAAAACAAGGGACCAACCAAGGAACAGTCCAGCACCGGCCGTGATCCAGCCAAGGACCAATCAAGCACCAGCCAAGGACCATCCAAAGAAAAGCAAGGACCAGCCATGGACTACCCATGGACCAACCAAGCACAACCAAGGACCAGCCAAGAACCAACAAAGGACCAGCCAAGGACCAGCCATGGACCAACCAAGGATCAATCGAGGAGCAGCCAAGTGCTTGCTAAGTACCAACCAAGGAAAACCAAGGAGCAGCCTAGGACCATACAAGGAAAACCAAGGACCAGCCTAGGACCATCAAAGGAAAAGCAAGGACCAGCCAAGGACAATTCCAGGAAAATTAAGTACCAGCCATGGACTACCCATGGACCAACCAAGGACCAGCCAAGGTAAATGGGGACCAGCGATGGATTAGCAAATAACCAACCAAGTAGCAACCAAGAACAAACCATGGACCAGCCAAGGAAAAACCAAGGTCCAGCCAAGGACCATCCAAGGAAAAGCAAGGATCAGCCATAGACTATTCAAGGAAAATCAAGGACCAACCATGGACTACCCACGGACCAACCAAGGACCAGCCAGGGAAAGTAGGGGACCAGCTAGGACTAGCAAAGAACCAACCAAGTAGCAACCAAGGACAAACCATGGACCAGCCACGGGCAAGCTAAGGACCGGCCAAGGACCAATCAAGGAGCAGCCAAGGGCAAACTAAGGACCGGCCAAAGACCTTCCTAGGACCATCCAAGGAAAACTAAGGACCTTCCTAGGACCATCCAAGGAAAACTAAAAACCAGCCAAGGACTATCCAAGGAAAGCTAAGGACCAGCCAAGGACTATCCAAGGAAAATCAAGGGCCAGTCGTGGACCAGCCAAGGTAAGTGGGGACCAGCGATGGACTAGCAAACAATCAACCAAGAAGCAACCAAGTAAAAAAACCATGGACCAGCCAAGGAGGAGCCAAGGAGCATGTAAGGAGCAGCCAAGGGCAAGCTAAGGACCGGCCTAGACCAGCCAAGGACCAACCAAGGACCAACCAAGGATCAATCAAGGAGCAGCCAAGGAGCAGCCAAATTCTTGCTAAGGACCAACCAAGGAGCAGCAAAGGAGCAGCCAAATACCAACCAATGAAATGCCTAGGACTAGCCATGGAATAGCCAAGTAGCAGCCAGGGAGCATGCAAGGACCAACTAAGGACCAAGAAGGGACCAACCAAGGACCATCCCAGGACCAGCCAAGGATCAATCAAGCACCATCCAGGGAGCAGCAATGGGCAAACTGAGGACCATAGAAGGAAAAACCAAGGTCCAGCCAAGAACCAACCAAGGAGCAGCAAAGGAGCAGCCAAGGGCAAGCTAAGGACCAACCAAGGAAAATTAAGTACCAGTCTAGGACCATGCAAGGACCTGCCTAGGACCATCCAATGAAAACCAAGGACCAGCCAAAGACCAGGCAAGGAAAACAAACGACCAGTCATGGGCTATCCAAGGAAAATCAAGAACCAGCAATGGACTACCCATGGACCAACCAAGGACCAGCCAAGGTAAGTGGGGAGCAGCAATGGACTAGCAAACAATCAACTAAGAAGCAACCAAGTAAAAAAACCTTGGACCAGCCAAGGACTAGCGATGGACTAGCAAAGGACCAGCCAAGGACCAACCAAGGATCAATCAAGGAGCAGCCAAGTGCTTGCTAAAGACCAACCCAGGAGCAGCCACGGACCAGCCATGGACTACCCACGGACCAACCAAGGACCAGCCAAGGTAAGTGGGGACCAGCGATGGACTAGCAAACAATCAACCAAGTAACAACCAAGTAAAAAAAAACATGGACCAGCCAAGGACCAGCGATGGACTAGCAAAGGACCAGCGAAGGACCACACAAGAATCAACCAAGGATCAATCAAGGACCAGCCAAGACCAGCCAAGGACCAACCAAGGATCAATCAAGGACCAGCCAAGACCAGCCAAGGACCAACCAAGGATCAATCAAGGAGCAGCCAAGGACCAACCAATGAGCAGCCAAATGCTTGCTAAGGACCAACCAAGGAGCAGCAAAGAAGCAGCCAAATACCAACCAATGAAATGCCTAGGACTAGCCATGGAATAGCCAAGTAGCAGCCAGGGAGCATGCAAGGACCAACTAAGGACCAAGAAGGGACCAACCAAGGACTGTCCCAGGACCAGCCAAGGATCAATCAAGCACCACCCAGGGAGCAGCAATGGGCAAACTGAGGACCGTAGAAGGAAAAACCAAGGTCCAGCCAAGAAGGAGCAGCCAAGGACCAACCAAGGATCAATCAAGGATCAGTCAAGAAGCAGCCAAGTGCTTGCTAAGGACCAACCAAGGAGCAGCCAAGAATCAACCAAGTAGCAACCAAGGACAAACCATGGACCAGCCAAGTACCAGCGAAGGACTAGCCAAGGACCAACCAAGGACAAACCAAGGATCAATCAAGGAGCAGTCAAGAAGCAGCCAAGTGCTTGCTAAGGACCAACCAAGGAGCAGCCAAGAATCAACCAAGTAGCAACCGAGGAAAAACCATTGACCAGCCAAGCACCAGCGAAGGAATAGCCAAGGATAAATCAAGGATAAATCAAGGAGCAGCCAAGTGCTTGCTAAGGACCAACCAAGGAGCAGCCCAGGACCAAGAAAGGACCGGCCATGAACCAGCCAAGCACCACCCAAGGACCAACCAAGGAGCAGCCAAGGGCAAGCTAAGGACCATCCAAGGACAAACCAAGGTCAAGCCAAGGACCATCCAAGGAACAGCCAAGGACCAACCAAGGATCAATCAAGGAGCAGCCAAGTGGTTGCTAAGGACCAATCAAAAAGCAGCAAAGGACCAACCAAGGACCAGCCAAATACCAAGGAAAAGCCTAGGACCAGCCATGGACTATCCAAGGACCAGCCAAGGACCAGCCATGCACCAACCGAGAACCAGCCAAGGACGATCCAGGGACAAACCAAGGCCGAACCAAGGACCACCCCAAAAACTGCTGTAAACCAACCAAGAACAAATCAAGGAGCACCCAAGGACAAATGAAGGAGCAGCCAAGGACAAATCAAGGAGCAGCCAAGGGCAAGCTAATGACCAACCAAGAAAAACCAAGGACCATCCAAGGAACATCAAGGACCAGCCATGGACTACCCATGGACCAACCAAGGACCAACCAAGGTAAGTGGGGATCAGCGACGGACTACCGAAGAATTAATTAAGTAGCAACCAAGGACAAACCATGGACCAGCCAAGGACCAGTGATTGACTAGCCAAGGACCAACCAAGTATCAATCAAGGAGCAGCCAAGGACCAATCAAGGAGCAGCCAAATGCTTGCGAAGGACTAACCAAGGACCAACCAAGGACCAGCCAAAAACAAACTAAGGAAAAGCCTAGGACCAGCCATGGACTAGCCAAGGAGCAGCCAATGACCATGCAAGGACCAGCCAGGGAACAACCAAGGACCAGCCCAGGACTGGACGTGGACCAGCCAAGGACCAATCAAGGAAAACCCAAGGAAAAACCAAAGTCCAGCCAAGGACCATCCAAGGAAAAACAAGGACCAGCCATGGACTACCCATGGTCCAACAAAGGACCAGGCAATACCAGCCTAGGACCAGCCATCGACAAACCAAGGATCAATCAAGGAGTAGCCAAGTGCTTGCTAAGGACCAACCAAGAAGCACCAAAGGAGCAACCAAGGTCCAGCCAAATACCAAGGAAAATCCTAGGGCCAGCCATGGATTAGCCAAGAAGCAGCCAAGGACCAGCCATGCACCAACCGAGAACCAGCCAAGGATGATCCATGGACAAACCAAGGACCAACCAGGGACCAACCCACGACCAGTCCAGGACCAATCAAGGAGCTCCCAAGGACCAATCAAGGAGCAGCCAAGGGCAAGCTAATGACCAACCAAGGAAAACCAAGGACCATCCAAGGACTACCCATGGACCAACCAAGGACCTGCCAAGGTAAGTGGGGATCAGCGATGGACTAGCCAAGAATCAACTAAGCTGCAACCAAGGACAAACCATGGACCAGCCAAGGATTAGCGATTGACTAGCCATGGACCACTCAAGGACCAACCCAGTATCAGTAAAGGAGCAGCCAAGTGCTAGCTAAGGACCAACCAAGGACCAGCCATCAACCAACCAAGGATCAATCAAGGAGCAGCCAAGGACCAATCAAGGAGCAGCCAAATGCTTGCTAAGGACCACCCAGGGAGCAGCCAAGGGCAAACCAAGGAAAATCAAGGACCAGCCATGGACTACCCATGGACCAACCAAGGACCAGCCAAGTTAAATGGGGACCAACCAAGGACTAGCCAAGAACCAACCAAGTAGCAACCATGGACAAACCTTGGACTAGCCAAAGACCAGGCAAGGACCACCCAAGGACTAACCAAGGATCAATCAAGGAGCAGCCAAGTGCTTGCTAAGGACCAACCAAGGACCAGCCATGGACTAGTCAAGGAGCAGACAATAACCATCCAAGGACCAGCCCAGGACAAACAAAGGACCAGCCAAGACCAGCCAAGGACCAGCCATGGACAAGCCAAGGATCAGCCATGGACAAGCCAAGGATCAATCAAGGAGCAGCCAAGGACCAATCAAGGAGCAGCCAAATGCTTGTGAAGGACTAACCAAGGAGCAACCAAGGACCAACCAAGGACCAGCCAAATACAAACTAAGGAAAAGCCTAGGACCAGCCATGGACTAGCCAAGGAGCAGCCCAGGACCGGACGTGGACCAGCCAAGGACCAATCAAGGATCACCCAAGGAAAAACCAAGGTCCAGCCAAGGACCATCCAAGGAAAAACAAGGACCAGCCATGGACTACTCATGGACCAAGCAAGGACCAGCCAAGAACAAACAAAGGACCAGCCAAGGCCACCCAAGTACCAGCCATGGACCAGCCAAGGACCAATCAAGGACCACCCAAAGAACAATCAAGGAGCAGCCAAGGGCAAGCTAAGGACCATCCAAGGAAAAACCAGGGATCAGCCCAGGACCGGCCGTGGACCTGCCAAGGACCAGCGATGGACTAGCCAAGGACCAGCCAAGGACCAATCAAGGAGCAGCCAAGGACTAACCAAGGACCAGCCAACGAACAGCCATGGACCAACCAATGATCAATCAAGGACCAGCCATGCACCAGCCATGGACTAGCCAAGGACCAGCCAAGGACCAACAAAGGACCAGTCAAGACCAGCCAAGAAACAGCCATGGACCAACCAGGGACCAACCAGGGACCAGCCCAGGACCGGCCTTGCACCAGCCAAGGTCCAACCAAGGAGCAGCCAAGGACCAATAAAGAGAAAACGTCCATGAAGTTCAAGGAATGGATGGTATGTCAGTTTCTGATACGGACAGCTGAGCATCCACCTGATGCAAAGCATGGGATCATTGGACAAGACTGATGAAAAAGATAAGTGAACTGACCCACCAGATTTCTTATTCACAATGAAAAATTATGAGCGATTTATTCAAAACAGGTTGAAACGGTCTGCTAAATTTTCTCCATATCATCAGAGGGTGAAGTGATCTTCACTATAGGAATAAGAACGAGGATTTAGAGATGGTTTACTATGTTATAGAGTGGATTGGGTTTTTTTGATGAATAGGTTGGTCAGTTTTAATTAGCAGAATATTTAAGGGACAACGAGTTGAAACTTCTACATTTGGGAATGGTAAAGTAGCAACAACAAAATGCAGTTTAGGATAAATTATAACATTTTCTGAGCAAATGTTTAAAGCAAATGATGAGATCTTTCAAAATAAGCAACATTGATGAATACCGAGTTAATGGTGCTTATGGAACTTCAATATCAGGCCCAGGATCTAAAACTTCACCATTTTTAACTGCGAGCAGATTTAAAGATAGCATTACAGAAGCTATATATAATTTTGGGGATGGGTAACCATACTTTTTATGCACGAAGCGATAAGAACACCTGACTTTACTTCACCCACAATCAATTCTTTAGATGAAACTGCAAACTTAATAGGGTAGTTTATTTGATATAACATATATAAGAGGATATTATGTTTTCTGCACATTTTTGGATCTGGTCAGGGGTCCAGATATGACAACTATTGACTGATTCTGGGGATGTTAGAACAGATTTTGTTTTTTTTTTAATTGCAGAGTTTTGGAAACACAGCAGCAAGTCAGAGTACAATCCTGTGCTCTGAGCAGATGAACAATTCAATACAACATTTCCTCTTGAAAGGAGGAACACCTTTTTTGACGCTCTGTTTCCTTCTGCCTCTATGTGATACTGCTGAGGACACAGGTAAAGACTTATCCTACGGGGGGCTGGGGACACCTGGGCCCCAAGACTCTAATGGTTCAAAGATGCTGTGGTAACAGAGGGTAAACTGATGGACTTGTCCTAACATTGAACTGTTTTGCATGTTGAAGAGGATCACAGCTCCAAGATACTTTCTCTTCCAAGACCAGTAGCAGGATGGCTCCTGACCAGTTTCCCATATAGATCCACTCACATAGATTCACACACACTTAGATTTACTCAGTGACATTGTTAAGGAATCGAAGGACACACAAGGGTCCACATGGGCATGATGATTGTTTCATACACTAACACTCAGGGCTACAAAGGCTGATAAGGGAGTTTTAAAAAGGGGAATCTGCACCAAGCTGGTTATTCTTAGAGATTAAAGAACTTTAATCTCTTTCAAAAGGGACAGGGTAAGAGTAAACTAAAAATGCAGTTATAAGTTTAGACGAAGCTAAAACTTAATATGCTGTGGTGTGAAAATAGGTTTACATTTTTTTTCTGATTTGAATGTTACAATGTGTAAACAAGGGTTAAATGCTTTCTAAATATTTACAGGTTCCTTGAATGAGATTATATTAGTTGCAGTAATTCTGAGCTTATATGAACAAAATAATGAGCTGAAACATCCATAGGATGTTCAGGCTGAATACTTACTGTTATAAATGACTTTCAACTGCCAGGCATTGAAAGGTAGGTTATGTTAATGTTTTTTTGAATAGACACTGAAACAATCTACAGAATAAACACACAGTCTACAGATAATTTAAAAGTAATGAATTTGATGATTTAAGAGATAAAGTAAAGTAATTGTGGATAATATCTGGTTGTGACTGCACTTAGGTTTAGAGTTAATAACAAATTAGACATTAAAGACACTGCTCATTCTGATAAGAACATTAACTGCACTCTCTTGTGTGCCAGAGGATCCTGGAGGAATGGATTGCTGAACTGTGATGAGAACACTCCTTTAGAACCACCATGTGGATTCAGCATCTATCTGCCATCGGACTGCAAGAAGACCAAAGCGGCTGTGGAGGAGGCCATACGAGACTCTGATTGATTAATTAGATTGATGAGTGATAGAGACAATGAAAGAATTCATCAGCGACAGTGATGTTCATCATTTGCTTTTAACTCGGACCAGGATAATTCTTGATTTTACCTAATTGTGATTTATGTGTTTTGATTTATTTTGATTTTGTTTTGATGAAAATCATGGAAACATTTTGCCCCAGACCCACAGAGATCAAGTTTTATGCCACTTTTGCTTTGATGTAGAAAGACTCAGAACCTGATTGGCTTAAAGGTTCTTTAATTAGTTGGTAATGATAATTGTCAGATTCAAAACTGGGTTTTTCTTACTCAGATTGGCCGAGAGTGGGATTTCCCTGGGGTCACCCCGGTTTTTACTACCTTTTAGAGAAGGTAGGGTTTTCCGAAAACTGGGATCCTATCTCAATACCACTGAAGCTATCACTTTATTGTTTTTGAATAATTAGTAAAACAGAATTTGTAAAGAAAAAGAATGAAATAAGTCCAAATGACCTATCAGTAATCATGTCTGTTCCAGCACATATCATCAATAGAATTTCTTGTAAGTATTATGTTTTCAGTACAGGGGCCATAACAGGGGCCAGGACATGATCTACACGGGCACCGGCCCTCTTTGGCCCCCGTCTAGAACCGGCCAAGGAGAGGAATGATGACACAGAAAACAAAACCGATGTTCAAGGCTACAAGATTGAAAGTATAAAAAATAAAAGACCAATACTGTTAGTTAATAAACAGTTGTTGAAAAGTTGCTGGCCTTAAGTGTGTATGTATGGGGCATGCTGCGGGTCCTTTTTTATGTAGTGCTCCTTTTGGTGCCATCTGGTGGCGTAGACGTGTCACTGCAACCACAGTTTGAAAATTCTCAGACGAAGTGCTTTAAGGGAGACAATCTGACCTTTCAAGTTATTTAGGAGGATGGCAACTCCTGCTGATCTTGGTGTACCATGACTAAGGTAAGGGCCCCAAGCAGATCTGACCACCCAAGCAGATCTGGTACCTACACCGGCTGCTCCGTGACCAGAGGAAATGGTACATCACGCCGAACAGTTGTGTATATTGGAAGTTCAGTTTAATATAAGTATGAATAATGCCATGAATAGTTCAGTCTGAAATGAATAAAAATAGTTGTTTTAATGTTTACTGGTTATATGTGGTGGGTAATGTTTGGTTTATCTAAATGTTTTAATCTGTTACTGTGTAAATGGGTTTTACTGTAATGTAAGGATAGATTCTAATATATCTGCATTGTAGGGACTATACATCTGATATGATTTTTAATTGTGATTTTGCATAATTTTCTTAACTAAGTATTTTTTGTTGTTGAATATAAGAGATTTTCCTGATGTATTTTTTATACATACATTGTTTAGATTTACTTATATCTTTCTACCCCTTTTATAGAATAGATACATCGAAACACTTCAAGATGCATCATAACTAGTTACAGGATTGAAGATGGATGGAAGAAGAGGGGTGTCTGGTTATTAAAACAGGCGTTAATACTTCAAAACAATTTAAGATGTTTAATGGATAGTGATTTGTTGACTATATGGATAGGTTAGAAAATATAATAAATTTGATAAATAAAAAGAACAGTAGGAGAATCTTGTTTATTACATCAAGAATAAATGACACAAGTTTAGGATATTGTTAAAACAAAATATTTTCATTTTTAAAGTAAATATATTATATATATATATATATATATATATATATATATATATATATATATATATATATATATATATATATTTACTTTAAAAATGAAAATGGGATATATATATATATATATATATATATATATATATATATATATATATATATATATATATATATATATATATATATATATAATTGTAAAGTAAGCAAATACACTCACAAGAATCCAGAGTGGAACCACCGGGAGCAGGAACAAATAAAAGCAAATCGAATGATCGGTTAAAGTAACATGCTGCTGCCATTTTGCAAATCTCTGATGTTGCTGCTGCTTTCAAATATCCATCACTGTAAAAATGCCCATAGCTGGATATTGGTTATTTATTCTCCAGGTGCACAGTTTTATATTAGCACTTTACAGTATTGTATTGTTTATATTTTAACTCTTCCCTAATATGTTATTCTTATACATTTTTCTAAGGTCCACATTTGTGTGACCATTTTCAATAATCTTTCTGCTGCTGTAAATTTGCCCATTTTGGGACAATAAAGAGATTTTCTATTCTATTCTATAAAAGGGGTAGAAAGATAAAAGTCAATCTAAATAATGTGTATAAAAAATATATCTGCCAAATCTCTTATATTCAACAACCAAAAATACTTAGTTAAGCATATTGTGCAAAACAGCAATAAAAATTTCAAATCCTATCGTATTTATAGTCCCCACACTGCAGATATATTAGAAATTGTCCTTAAATTACAGCCAAACTCATTTACACAGTAACAGATAAAAATTTTTTTAGATAAACCAAACATTACCGCCACATATCTGACTCAATAACCATAAAAATAACAATTTTCATTCATTTTAGACGGAACTATTCACAGACTTGTATGATATTAAACTGCACTTCCAATATTCACCACTGGTCGGCGCTAAGTAACCTTTCTTCTGATCACGAAGCAGCCAGTTTGCTTTGTCTCGCAATGAATCCTGGGTAAACCAAGGATACCGAGGATATATCAGACCCGTCCTTCAAATCGGACTAAAAGAAGGACGCATTTTAAGGCCGCATAACGAGGACTCTTGGAATCCGACCAGACTTCGGCGCCATAATCGTCCTTCGAATCTGGCCTTCTGAGGACGCATCCCATGAATTCGAACAGGGCCAATAAGAAGACGACGATCCCGGAAGTGTCAGAACGTGTCATGTGATCGGTCGTTTTGGCAGCTTGCCCGAGTAGCTATGTAAAAATAAGAGTAAAACTGCTTGGAGGGGTTCCGAACTAGCACGTTTCGCTGTTAACGAACTAATCCACGATGCAGGACGTCATAAACTCAATGAAAGGGACAGCTCTGGGTGTGGCTGAATTCCTAACTCCGGTGCTGAAGGTAAACTTCCAGGGAGAAGCTAGCTAAGGCAGTGGTTCATGTGCGGATCATTAGAAGTAAACATTGCTGCTCCAATGAAACATCGTTTCGTCTGGAGCAATGGGAATGATAGAATATTCGAAATATTTGCCAGATAATTTCTGCTTCCTTCGGTAAGTCTATTTAACAACCTGATTTGGTTTGTTCCTGACAGGAATCTAAGTTCAAAGAGACTGGAGTCATTACCCCAGAGGAGGTAAAACATTTTCAACGGCCTATGTTTACCCCAAGTTCCTTAGCATTTTTATAGGTTGAGCTCTGTGTGTGCTTTAGTTTGTAGCAGCCGGAGATCACCTGGTCCATCACTGCCCCACATGGAAATGGTGAGTGTTTCCTCCAGCTAATGATTGCTTTTATCAGGCTAGCAGATACATGAGGGTCAGGGTTTAAATAGAGGAGGTAGAATACTCCTGTTGCCTTGTGATAATCAGGCAGACACTTCTGATTCAATGCAAAGAGGTTTTTTTTTTTTTTTTTTTTTTAGAACTTTATGCACTGAAGTAAAACGGCATAGAGCTAAAATGACCAATTAATGTGATTATTGATTTTTTTTTGAGTATTTCAATGATCACCATGTGTTAGGGTCTGTTAATTTAGTTATAAAACCAGAGTATGTTATTTTTTTTTTTTTAGATAGATTTCTTTAGAAATTTACTCGTAAAGATATCTTTTTTTCTTTTTTTATTGAAAGATATATCTTCTAATAGCAGAACTAATGGGTAGGAGTGTCTTAAAAATAGTCCACAAATTGTTCGATTGTTACTTATATTCAGAAAAAAAGACAGAATTGAAGAGTAAAACTAATTTGCAACCCTGAAACGAAACATACAGATTTTGTTTGTAACCATATATCCATCAGGTAGCAGGAAGAGTGAGCTCTAAAGTTTCTGGACCATGAAAGTCAGTTGGTGGTTAGATATAGGGGTAGAAACTATAACAAGCTGGTTCCCGATGAAATTGTTGCATCTCTGCCTGTAATTGATGTTTCTGCAAGGCTAAATTTCCTCATTTTGGGCTTCCACACTCTTCTGTTCATGGTGAGCATGCAGCAGCTCCTGCAGGCGAAGGGTTTGCAAATGTAAACATCTGGAGACATCCTGTGATTTAGATCATAAATATCATCACTATCCACACTTTGTGGAAAATCTCCAGGAAAGAATTGATTGTTGCTCACTAATTGCATGAACATTCTTTGATAAAGTAAAGGACTGTGATTTCTATTTCCTCGTCTAGTAGAGCTGATCAGAACAGGGGGAAAGCCACACAAACTATTAATCAGGGGTAGGCTACTGTGCTGCAGTCTTTGCATGCATCCCTTCTTAAACACCTGAAAAGTATAAATGCCTTAAGGCTAAAATTAACATGTCAAGGAGGTGATTTGGGCTTCTGTTTGAGGTGTGTTGAACAGGGATGCATGCAAAAGCTGCAGGTCCGACGTTGCTTGCCCTGGTACACTTGCTGCAGTGATGTGCGGCTCATTTTCTGCGCCGGATGTCCATGCGTCAAGCACAATGAGCCCTTAAGTGGAATAGCAGCGATGATGCTCTGTGCCAAAGAGACAATACTGATGGGATTAGAACTGATCACCTGATCATTCCTTCCTAGAGGAATCAATGCCATATATTCTAACCCCTTTTCATTTAACTTTGCTCAACATAACTTTGCCATATATGGATCCACCTGCCAGTTAATGTTTAGATCTGAGATTTCTGAGTTGTTATTTTTATACTTAGATGTAATTATTTATTGGATATGAAAATTATATATTTCTGCTGATTTTTAATGCAGAAAAATCCCATCTTTTGATCTCACATCTTTTAATGTTGAGATTAGGGCTGAAACAATCGTTAACTGGAGTATAGAGACTCTAAAACATGCCTTTAGCTAAGAGCAACCAACTTAGAGCAGTAATTATACCAAGGTTTGTAAAAACATATATTCATATTTTTTATTTAAGATAAAAAAAAAAAAAAAACTTTTCATCTGTCAGCTCTTTCCAGAACTCCTAAAGTCGAGAGATTTTTGCTTCACCTGGTTTAATTGTGTAAAAAAAAAAAAAATATTTCTTTAAGGAACATAATGATATCTGACTTTCGCTTAATCGGAAAAATAATTGACAGATAATCGATTAGCAAAATAATCTTAGGTGCAGCCTAAGTTGAGATGTTGGAGAACTTTGTTATGGTATTAAGAGCGGGAGGGACTCGGTCATCAATTATGCAAAAATAAAATGGTATCATCAGCTAAGTGGGAAGTTTAGATTACTTTTTCTTAATGTTGCTTGATAATAAAGATATAGGACCTTCACTTTCCCAACCAGAACATTTCAGGTTTGTGACTTGGAACTCTGGATGATGGAAGATATGCTAATGGAGAAAATATGACTTAGTAATAAGTTATCTTGATATTTACCAAAAATGTTGTTGTGATGCTTGTGTGATACCAAAATGTCTTCCCTTAGGGCTTCTGGGGAAGAAGCAAAGGTGAAGCCATATTTGCCACGGGACAAACAGTTTCTCTTGACGCGCAATGGTAAGTCCTGGTCCTCTTCAAATCCCTTTAACAAATGGTTAGAACGGCGCTTTGGTTTTTCAGGGTGGGTTCTTATTCACTAGAATACTTAATATTGCTGATTGTTCAGCAGCTGTTGTTTTTTATTCCGTTTCTTCTTTTTGTTCATTAGATAATGGTTATTTATTTGAAGTAACTATGGACTTGATCTCTGACCCTCCACCTTTTTTTCTTCTCTTCAATTATTGGAAAGGCAGAAGAAAAAAAATCACATCAACATCTGTAATTCTCTCCTGTTTACTTCTTCTATTACATCTTTGTGCCTGTTTCCTCTTCCTCTCTGTAATTAATTCTTCTCTTCCCTCGTTTTGTTTTGTCTTTTTCATATGTCACTTCTTTAACGATTCTTCTCCGTTCTTCTTGAGTTTCTTCTCCACCTGTCTGTCCATCCTCTACAGCTATATCTGTCAAAAATAGACAATGAACAAATTTTTAAAAGAATACAAAGGACTGAATTTTAACAGGGAACCTAAAAGAGTGCTGCTTTTTTTCCATCCTTCATTCTCTGGTTTAATCCAAGCCTCTTCATAATGTTTTAGAGGGATCTTCATGACTTGTTCGGCAGGTTTCTGAAGCTCCATGGATACTCAGACATAGGATGGATCTTCTCCCAACATTTCCTTGCAGTATTATACTAAACACACAACTGCTTTGTTTTATGCTCTTGTTCCTATATAGTCCCATGTTACAAGCGCTGTAAACAGATGGAGTATTCTGATGAGCTGGAAGCCATTATAGAGGAAGATGATGGAGACGGTGGCTGGGTGGACACCTATCACAACTCAGGTTGGAAACACTTGACAGATTCTGATCAGTTCTGCGTTTAGCTCCGGATCCTGCCTTCAAAATGTGTTGAAAGCCTCTTTTATGTAATATGCATTGCTTTGTCGTTATACCTAAACCATTCATCAGAAAACAGGGTGAGACCTTTGTTTGCAAAAATAAATGGACGATAAAAGTTAATGCAAGTCTGTCCCAACAGGTGTGGTAGGGGTGACAGATCTTGTGCGTGAAATATCTCTGGACAACAGTAAGGTAAGCTGCTGAAGTTCTCTGCTTCTTTCTTAGGTTTCATTATTTAAAAAATGTCTAAGGGTTTGATGAGGGTTTCATGTGACAGAGCAGCAATGCAATGCATCCTTCTATCTGAAGATGCTAGTTCACTCACTCTGATGTCTCTAGATAAAATCCAGTGCAACAAATTAACCTTAGAACTCAGCAGGTAAGCTAAGCCCCCCATGTGCATGAGACTCTATCCCACAAAAGGATGAAGAAGATCAGTCTTCCAGCAGAATGTCTATCAGGCGGATGGAAGTCTGGATAGAGCCAATGAAATAAACATTCATCAATGGGTTTAGTTCAGTGACGAGCTTAGAATCCCTCTCTGCTGCCCACAGTCACACAGACGTCTTGTCCACCTTTGAAGCCCAGAACACACTGAATCCGATTTTGCGTCCGATCTGACAGAGAATCGTGTTGGACGAGGTTGTGGTGTTTAAAGCTTTTTGAGAGTCAATGGAGATGATCACATTCTACAAGATTTTCTCCAAGTGGCTTGCGTAGCTCCAACTAAGATAGATCCCAGGTCTGATTACACAGCATTTTAGCTGTCATTTAATGGGTCTGATAGGAAGAGAAACGCAGCAACAAAATAAAAGACATCTGTTTTTGGTAAAAATGCTAAATAAAATCTGTAAATCGCACTGGGAAAGAGTCTGGTTTGAATTCTTATAAAAGCATATATAGCAAGTGGGACAGATTTGTGCAAAAACATGACAAAGGAATCCCCAAGATGGGAGTTCAGGAGGACAGAAAGAACTATTTATAATTCTGCTGGTGCCTATCTTTAGCTGTCAACGGGCGAGAGGTGGGGTACCCCTGGACAGGTCGGAGAAAAAGACCTTAAATACCATAGACCTACATCCCGCCTATTGAAGGCCTCTTTGTGGCCCACATGAGCAAGCAGTTAAAATGGATGTTGAGCAAGGTGTGGTAGTTCAGAATGCCACGTTGTTCTGCTAGTTAACCCCGCCAAAAATATAATCTTTTATTATTGGTAATTAAATGTTAAAAAAGAGAACTAGTGAGGCACGTGCAGCCAATACCCGATTGATCTCGGCTGTAAATAACAGCTCCTTAAACATGTTGTTTCCTTAAGAAATCAGGTCTTTATGACTTTGAAAAATAATGCTGAGGAGCTGAATTTAAGATGGAAGTTTAGAGTGGATGAATGATTACACTATTTATGCTGCTTCAGAAAGAATGAAGTGTAATGGAGGGCCATATAGTCCATTCCTGTCCACAGAAACAAAACGCTAAAAACAGCTTCAGATCATGAACACAAATAGTTCACAAGAGGAGAACGCTCAGGGTACACCGCAGGCTGGGCAGCTGTGTCTGTTAATGCTATTCTACCTCCTGATTTTTCTTATGGACGTCGAGTTCCTAGTCTGGATAACAGAGGCTTTGGTGCTGTTGGATCCGATGCTGATTTTTCTGGTTCAGTAGTGAGTGAGCACTCGCACACTGACGGCATTAACACAGAGACTAAAGCAAGGGAGGCAGGATGTTCATGGAGCTAGATCGGTCTCAATTTTCACTAATACACGTATGTGTTTTATACATGCACAGGACAAGATCCACAGACGCACAGAACGATTCACGCAAGCACACGAGATCCACACATGCACAGAACAAGATTCACCAAAGTATTTCTGGTCCATAAACAATTATAAATTCAATTACAAAGTATCAGTAGTCTTTAAACTTCACTGCATTTGTTTATAGATTTCTGAGACTGCCCTGACATGCGATACACCAATGCATTTTTTTAAACGGGAATGGTTTGCCACCAATTTTTCCTGTTTGGTGCCTTTGTGGATCTTGACCTGGCCGGACTGGAGCGGAGCTAAAAATAGCTGAGCTCTGTATTTTGACAGTGACGGAAGGAGAGGTCGTATGTGGTCAGTGATATTCGAAAGAGTAGCGTTGGATGTGGAACAGTTCTCATTGATTAACATGAGTAGGCAAGTGCTCCGCTCGACGTATGTAAGCGGGGCGGAGGGGTGACCTCTGGAGGTCGTCCATGGTGGAGTACTTTAGGCAGTACCGAGCTTTTTGGTTGTTTGCAAACCATTCATGTTTTTAAAAATGCATTTGTGTATCGAGGCACGTCAGGGCAGTCCCAAAAATCCAGACAGATTTTGTGAAAATTGAGACCAATCTGGTGCCATAGATGTTCTCTGGAGGAGGACGGTGAGATGCTGGTGGATAAAGATTTTTCTAAAGATGATAAAAAGAGGAAAAGAAACTTTGAGCGTCAGTCTGCTTGTAAAGTGAGTGTCAGCAGCCAGGTGGCAGTGATGGTGATGAGGAGAGTGATCTGGATTCTGTGGCCTCTTCACAACAGCGGACTCACAGGAAGAGTGGTTCTTTTAAATTCTACGGTTAACAGGACAGCAAAGGAGTCGGACATGTTGAAGTGGAGAAAGTGTTTCCTTATTTGCTGCTCTTCCTTGATTCAGTCAAGTCTTTTCTGAGAACTCCTGGAGTGCTAGGAGAGACAGCTTTCACCGACAGAGAGTAGTCTAATGTTAAATAAAATTAGTTCAAATGGTCAAAGAGCACATTGAAGATGGTGACTAGGGTTCATAATCTTTCTCTTTTCCGTTTGTTTCTGTATCACTAATTGTTTTCAATGTTGTGGAGGATATACATATAGGCAAGTTGAGCTTAACCCCTAGAAGCCTACGGACCCACCGGTGGGTCCAGCTGCTAAGTGACCTCGTAATTTTAACAAACCCCCAGTATTGATGTAAAAAACACATTTGGCACAGTTTGGTGACATTTTTGGATAAATGTGCCAAAATGGCCTCTCCGCCTAAGAAATTTCTCACTAATACCATTCTAAAATAAATATGATTCATCTGATTGAGTCCAAATTTGGTATATTTTTACACAAAATTTAGATTTAAAAGTCTGTACAACTTTTTTGTGCTATAAATAATATTTTGGTAGTGTTTTGCAATGTTTATTTCATAGAAAATTTTGGCGAGGTTCAAAAAATGCAAAATATTTTGTATTTTGTCCCTAATATTTCAGGCAGGGTCAAAGCTACAATGGTGCTGACACCAGAAAACCATTATATGACATCTTTCCTTTACAGAGGTACCAAAAGTTTCTTCTTAAATCTAATAGCTGTGAGGCTATAAGTGATTTACTTTTGTGTGTTTTTGTCAGGCAGAAATTTATTTATACCCCCTGAGGGTGTAAGAGGTTAAATATGGCAAGGGCTCCATTTAAGTTCTGAAAAACAGTTGGATTTTTTTTTGTACGAGACACACAGTACTGCTTATACCGAGGCTGACTTGAGGAGAGAATGGATTTATGAGTCCTTTTTAATTCATAAAACCAGTAACAGGGGTGGGGTTGGGGTTCATTTTGCCAAAAACTTTATTCCTCGGTCACTGGAATCTGAAAAGGTAATTAAAAGCTGTCAAAAGTAAGAGCAGTGTATGAAAAAGTAAAATGATGCTTGTGAAGATTCTGAGTCATCAAGGTCATAGTCATTCTAAAAAGGTTAAAAAACAAACCCCTGGACTTTGTTTTCCAAGATGGAAGATGTTTTACTTTCCTTCCAGGAAGCTTTTCAATTTAAAATGTCTAATTTAGCGTTGAGTCAGAAGAACCCCTTTCAGTCCAATTTGCATGTTTTCTAAGCCTTAACAAGACTTTGTTGGGCTACTCTATACAGCTTGGAACTCAAGGCCAATTCGGACACTTTTATTTGAAAATCTTCCTGGATGGGAAGCAAAACGTCTTCAAACTTCATGAAAACAAAGTCCAGTGCTTTGTTTTTAGCATTTTTAAAGGAAAATGTTGTTTGCTCCAGTTTTGGGTGTGGAGAGAGTCATGTTTCTACATGTTTTAATGTTATTGATAAATGTAGCAGTGAGGAGTGTTTGTGGATTGGTGGAGATTTTAATTGTACTGAGGAAAGCGTGTTAGACAGGAACCATGCAGAGCCTCATATCTAGTCCACTGATTCAGCTTATGGAAGCTCAGTAACTGTGTGATGTGTGGAGAGTTTTTCATGGTGAGCAGTGACAATCCACTTGGACTCATGCTAAAGATAATTTACTGTTTATGGCCAGGCTTGATTGTTGTTACCGTATTTTCACGACCATAAGGCGTACCGTACTAAAAGGCGCAGTCTCAGTTATGTGTACCATTACTGTATTTAACACACACATAAGCTGCACCGGACTATAGGGCGCGTTTTTTATATACAGATACATGTCCTCTACTACGTATAAATACCTCTACTGCATATTTAAAAATAGAGCGGGAGCAAAACTGAGTATGATTGTACTTTATTCATGTATTTATTACAAAGTATTAATCAAACCTGGGAGCTGGCCGTGAGACATTCCTATTGTCGTGCACCGCTGGTATGTGGGAGTCTGAGCGGCACAGACAGAACTAATATTAGAAGGCAGGATGATAATCTGGATAATCTGACTGCAATTAAGTTTTCAGGTGGATTTTCTCACTTAAAAACATATTAAAACTACTTTATTCCAACTGATCACAGCAAATATAGATGCAAGGTGTATTTATTACAAAGTATTATTCAAACCTGGGAGCCGGCCGTGAGACAGACACATCGGTGATGACACAGCGCTGTGATCACTCCTCTGAAACAGTTTATTGACGCATAAATTAACTTAAAATCCTGAAACCTGCCGACAGAATATCCATCCATCCATCCATCCATCCATCCATCCATCCATCTTCCTCCGCTTATCCGGGGTCGGGTCGCGGGGGCAGCAGCTTAAGAAGGGAGGCCCAGACTTCCCTCTCCCCAGCCACTTCTTCCAGCTCTTCAGGAGGAACCCCAAGGCGTTCCCAGGCCAGCCGAGAAACATAGTCTCTCCAGCGAGTCCTGGGTCTTCCCTGGGGCCTCCCCACTGTGGGACGTGCCCGGAACACCTCACCAGGGAGGCGTCCAGGAGGCATCCTAAACAGATGCCCAAGCCACCTCAACTGGCTCCTCTCGACGTGGAGGAGCAGCGGCTCTACTCCGAGTCCCTCCCGGATGACCGAGCTTCTCACCCTATCTCTAAGGGAGAGCCCAGCCACCCTACGGAGGAAACCCATTTCGGCCGCTTGTATCCGCGATCTCGTTCTTTCGGTCATGACCCAGAGTTCATGACCATAGATGAGGGTAGGAACGTAGATCGACCGGTAAATCGAGACAGAGACAGAATATGCTCGCTTTTATTATCCTATTATCCTTTTATAATCCTTTAGATCATTTAGATGAAAAACACCTACCAGCCGTCGCGGTGAACCCGGAGGCGACCCGGCCCAGAGGCTGCTGTTGAATTAAGTTTTCAGGTAGAAAAATAGAGCGGGAGTAAAACTGAGTATGATTGTGCTTTATTCATGTATTTATTACAAAGTATTAATCAAACCCATCAAAGTCATCATCCTCTGTTTCTGAATTAAACAGTTGCGCTAAATCAGACATGCCAATTTCCCCTTCTTCGCTGTCAGGCCGGGCGGCTCCTCGGAAATGATGAGTCCAAGCATCAACAATCCATCCGCAAACGGTGGCGTAACTTGCCTGGCGCTGCCTTCCACTTTTTGTGGAATTATTCTGCCGGCAGAATATGTTCGCTTTTATTATCCTGCTGCCTGCAGATTGTACCAGTTCTGACGCACGGCCGAAGCAGCTTTGCTGCTCTGGCTGCGTGTTGCAAAAGTGTGTCTGACGCGTGTTGGGCAGAGCTATCCTATCGTTTCTTTGCCTTGCAGCTATATTTGCTGTCCACCAGCAAAACTTCAATTTTTCCATCTCAAGCAGCAGCAGCGCGTTCGCACGCGTCAAGCGCGTCAGACACTTAAATGCTCCCGACGCGCTGCGTCTGCTGCTCAAAACGCGCGTCAACCATTGAGTTTGCATGTAAACTCGCTGCTTCTGCTGCGCCTGATGCGTCCGGTTCACATCGATGTCGAGCGGTTGAAAACCAGCAAGCACAGCGTTCATATGTTTCACCATGTTTTTCACATCAGCTGTGAGATGGGCACGCATGGAGTCACAGATTAACAGCAATGGTGATGAGTGGAAAAAAAAACCCACCCGGTCTCCTTACATTCACCTCCCTCAGCCACTCTTTCATCATCTCCTCAATGAGGAGATGAGGAGTTCTGCATGGTGGTCTCAGAAGTCCGCAGTAACAACACACATAGGGCGCACCGCACCAAAGGGCGCGCCACACATTTTGAGGGGGAAAAAAAGACGTTTATATGCGCCTTATAGTCGTGAAAATATGGTATGTTACGTTCACACCGGACGCAGCAGGAGCAGCAAAATCGCGTCTGCTGCCCTATTTTTGCTGCTTGTACCAGTTTAGTTCTAACGTGCGGCTGAAGCAGCTTTGCTGCTCTGGCTGCGCGGTGAAAAAGTGGTTCTGACGTGGAGCTACCCTGTCCTTTCTTTGCCTTGCAGCTATATTTGCTGTGATCAGTGGGAATAAAGCAGTTTTAATATGTTTTTAAGTGAGAAAATCCAACTGAAAACTTAATCACTGCAGTCAGTTCATGCAGATTACCATCCTGCCTTCCAATATTATTTCTTTCGGAGCTGCTCAGACCCCCACATACCAGCGGTGCACTGTAAGTAGGAATCCCATTCAACAGCAGCCTCTGGCCTGGTCGCCTCCTCTCGGTTCGCCGCGGCAGCTGGAAGGTGGTTTTCATGTACATAATCCAAACTGCAGGCACCAGGATGATAAAAGGGAACGTGCTTTGTCGGCAGGTTTCAGCATTTTAAGTTAATTTAGACGTTAATAAACTGTTTCAGAGGAGTGATCACAGCGCTCTACATCATCAGCGATGTGTCTGTCTCCCTGCCAGCTCCCAGATCAGCGTCTCTGATTGGTTGATGTGGCGTGTCGAGCAGCAAATTTCAATTTTTCCATCTCGAGGATCCAGGACGTGCCCAGACATTCTACCCCCAGACATGGTCACGATCCCTACCAGCTCTGTTCATCCAGACATGACCCCTCCTGGTGAATTCCGCACGGACTTGCCTCTGCCTGTTGGCAATCCCCTGGATGTTGAAATCACCCCTGTGATAGCTACTCTAGATGGTGACTGTCCAGACTTACCTCAGATTGTTTCCACAGAGTTTGACCGACGTATTCTTAGGGACTGTAGTTCCATTAGGCCCCCCAGACGTCTTATTTGTGAGATGAATAACCAAGCAGTAGATGAGACTGCTTTATCTGCCGTGTCTGTTAGCTCCCTGATTCAGTTTTTTCCAAGTGAACTTTCAGTTTGAGTAACAGAGTTAGAGTTAGTTAACTCTAACTAGTTAACCATAGAAGTGCGTAAGTAGTACTTTTAGGATTATAGAAACAGTGTTTACATTGCAGAGGTGTAATGGGCCCCTTTGAGTCTGTGTTTAGCAAGGAGTTTGATCGCCTCCTTTCTTTACACACTCCTTTTTGGGAGAGATTTTGGACTGACAAGTCTACCCAGTTTTGTTTCTAGTGCTGCACAATTCTTTGCTTTTCCCTTAATACACCCACATTTTTGTTTATTTTTATTTTTTGTTTCTTTTGTTTGGTCTGAAGCATTACTTTTCATATTTAGCAGAATTTAAGGGGGATGTATGGAACGGGTTTTAGAAGATGTAGATTAAATTCTACTAAAATATGTTTTATAATTATTTGAGATGAGTGATTTTTGGCACCCCCTACTGGTTGGCCTATAAATACTGGGGAACGGCTGACAATTCCACAGAATCTGTTCAGTTCCCAGCTGTGCTGTTGGTGAACCAGAGGGGAGGCTAAGCAGAGTATTTGTTTTTCTCTAACATTCATTACAGTACATCTTAAAAAAAAAAAAAAAACTGTCTGGCATCTGATCTGTGCATGATGGGATGGCTAATAGAGGAGCTGTGACATTGCTCATTGCCCATTGCTCTAATGTGATCTACCTGCTCACAATGTACATCCAAAAACCACATGTCGCACTCAGAGTAGAGAGATGACGCTGGTCTGACTCATCAATCTGGAAGAAGAATTCCCTTCTTTGCACATGCGCAGTGTACAAGGTTTTGGCAAATCAGCTCGTAGCTTTGCTTCCACAGCAGGATTTGCCCATAAACACCTCACAAGAACGCCTCCAACATTGATTTCAAACCTGTTGGATTTTCTCCCGACCTTACGATTCCTGATCGGGAGATGGTCATGGGAGGCTAATTGCCTCTTCCCCCCCTGTATACTACACAGCGCAGGATGCTGAGGCTGAAACTCGGCCCAATCCAAGAAATTGCACGACTTGAGAATCAGCCCAAAAATGGCGTGAAGCTGGACATACAGTGTATGTCCAGCTTCACGCTCTGGAGTCTGAGGTGGAAGGCCCCAGAGACTTAAGGCCAGAACACACCGAATCAGATTTTGCCGGTTTTCTGTCGTGTCGGAGGAGGCTGTGCCATTTAGCACTTATTGAAAGTCAATGGGGCTGATCATACCTGACATGATTTTTTGCAACGCGCATGTCCAAATGAGATGCACCCAGGTCTATTTTAGTCTTACTACGTAGCATTGTAGTTGTAATTTCATGTGTCTGACAGGAAGAGAGATGTAGTTACAAAGTATAACACATCTGCTTTGAGAGGGAAATAAAATTTGTTAATTACAAAGGGAAAAAGTCAGTTAGAGATGTACATCGAGTATATAGCGGGACAGGCAAAACAATTGATGAAACTAGGGCTGCAACTAACGATTATTTTAAAAATCGATGAATCGGCCGATTATTTTTTCGATTAATCGATGAGTCGGACAAAAAATATCTTTTATATTAACCTCTTTATTCCAAAATAAACATTTTAGACAGAACAAACAACCACACAAGTACAGGTTGCTCATTAGGTCCCCCCATTTTAACCAATGAGTTTTTTTTGACTAGAAGAGTTCTGCCTTTTAAGACAGGAAAGTATAGCAGTTAAAGTTGCTACTTGAGAAAATACTGAATCATAGAGATAAAAATAGCCCTGTGATTCAAATTATAAATTGTATTTGGAATAAAAATGAGAGAACTAGGGGTGCTAAAAAACACATCCTCCAAAGACAGATATTTACATGGGAATGAGGCATATAATTAATTGACATATTACTGATCTTGCTGGATTTTATTCTGCTTTACTTCCATAAATTGCAGAATCTTCTTTACTTTATCTTTGCCAGAAGATTTAAACTTTAAAAGCCTTGCCCTCATAATTTGCAAGTTAATTTATTTATAAAGAAAATATAAACGCTGCTTAAGCTAATTCAAATGAAATTAAAAGTAAAATAAGTAGCCAACCTTATCAATGTCTGTAACCTACTTACAAGGTAAGGAAAGCATCAGATGAGCTACCTGAGAAACTAACGTTACGTTTCCCCACTTTAAAACGAAACAAACATGGACGCTCACCCTGCTGATCAGCTCTCTTCACTGCCATCGAAGGCTCCATCGTGTTTCCTTTTCAGGTGCTGCATCATAACAGTGGTGCTTCCGCGCCATGTTAATTTGTTTATACAAAAGTTGCATGTTACGACTTTTTTCGCTTTACAAAGCGCAGGCTATTTTAATTATTGTGATCAATTTGCGCCGTCAATCCCGGCGCATGCGCGCTTCATTTGCAGTCTGGACGCTGAGGGTAAACATCCTCTGACTACAGCGCTGAGAGGGACTCCTGCGGGGGCAGGGTTGGGATGGGAGAGGCGCCCCACGGCAATGACGACTGCGGCGGATGACGCATTAATCGCGCGACACAATCGATGATGAAATTCGTTGCCAACGCTTTTAAAAGTCGATTTTTATGGATTTGTTGTTGCAGCCCTAGATGAAACATTAAAAAATAGAATATTTTGCCAATGATAGGAGTTTAGAAAACAGACTAAGTAGTGGTCTTCTTTGAGCTGTTAAGCATAGCTTATCTCTCTCAAATCTTGATGAAAAAAAAAGATAAACTTCCAAAAATGATTTTAATTTGTGCATAGCACAGAGACGGAATTGAATAAAAATCTGCACAGATTCATAACCCTGACTAGTCTTAGAAGCTCTGTGCGCGTGTAAGATGGATCGGAGAATAAAAAGTCGTACACCACCATTGTGTTCAGACCTTTATTTGAAGCCACAGGAGACCAACGCCACACTCAGAGACTTGAAGATTAGAAGTCTGTAGGGGAGTGGTGGCCTATTGGTTAGAGCATTGGGCTTAGCTCCCAGAAGTTCTGAGTTCAAGCCCCACTCCCACAGACTGCCACTCTGGCTCCCTGAGCAAGACCCTTAACCCCACAATGCTCCCCGGGGGTCGCACAGAGGCAGCCCACAGAGTTAATTTCATTGCTTTGTACTGGTGAAAGTGTAATGACAATAAAGTTACTTTCTATTCTATTGTTTTTGACAGCCTGCTGGGTGTCTAGGCTCAGTATAGCCAGTGTTGGGCACGTTACTTTGAAAAAGTAATTAGTTATAGTTACTAGTTACTTCTCCCAAAAAGTAACTGAGTTAATGAGTTACTCCACAATAAAAGTAACTAGTTACTAGTAAAAGTAACTATTGCCTTACTTTTGCATTTCTCGCACCCGTAACCCTCACCACCCGGCCCCCACCTTCTCGCTGTGTGTTTCAAAAGCCAGCTGAATAGAGCGGACGTCAAAGACAAGAACCTGCAGAGAGTTTTGCATTTATTCTAACTCAATGTTAATTACATCAGCGGGGAACACTATCTGTCGGGCCTATAAACCCCATCAGATAGCGTTCCCCCTCCTTAACATGGGGGGACGGTATCTGGCTGCATTACCTCTACTCATGGGTGTGAAATTTTTTAACACCCATCTATACATCATCCCGATTTTTCCCGACTAAATAAACATATGTCCGCTTTTATTATTCTGGTGTCCGCAGTGTGGATTACGTACATGAAGAATGCCTTCCAGCCGGCGCAAACAGTAGCGGATATTCACCAATAGTCGACCGGGCCAACAGCATAATAATACTTGAAGACAGGATCATAATCTTGATTAACTGACTGCACAGAGGAAGTTTTCGGGTGGAATTTCTCACTTAAAAACATATTAAAACTACTTTTTGCCCGTTCCAAAAAACAATCCACTGGATTTTGTTTCCAAGTTTCAAGACACTTCGCTTCCCATTCAGGAAACCTTTTCAATACTTTTTACCCACTTATAACAGCAAATATAGCAAAGCCGCTCTCTGCCATTGAACACAGGAGCATCAGAAATATGAGATGCATCCGGACACACTTAACTAGATGCGCTTCAGGAGCATCAAAGATACCCTTGAGGTGCCTCGGGCCTTAATGTGTACAAACCTCAAAAATTAAGTAACGCTGAATTAAGCTTTTTTGCTGTCCAAAGCGATGTGAATGTAGCATTAAGAACTGTGCAGGACTCTTTTAAAAGTATAAATCTCCTCTATGTTTTCTTTACCAGAACAGAAAAATAATGTATACAACTTTTGCTAAGATTTTGAAGGGGGACAAATTAAATGGCAGAGCTGACACTCCACTCTTTGTTTCATGGAGTGTTCTCGTTAGCTGCCGCTGTTTGCAATGTTGGAATATTTAGTTGGACTGTTTGGGGAGATGTTTCTAAACAGGAGAGCTTCAATAACTGGCTGAAACCATAGCTCACTCATGCCGGCAAAAAGATACCTACCTATGGTTACAGGCACATAGGACGGTCTTACGTAAACATGTCACCAGGATGATTGACAATTAGAACCACTTATTTTGATGATCCCCCGGAAAAAGAAAATCCTCCGCTTTACCTTTAAGAGACTCCCGAAGTGGGGCTTTGCTTTGAAGCCACGCTGGTTGTATTTTATTATTATTTTTCTTAATAACTTTAATCTGTCCCTGTCGAATGGGGGACATTTTTTCAAATTGTACGGAAGAGAGACACAAGTCAAAAAAGATGTTTGCAGATCTTGATCTGCTCATCCTGCATAGTCGGAGCCTCTTTATACTCCTTGCAGCCAGTGTGAAATGTATAAAATATCTGGGTAAACAAGTTATCAGTCTGTAAAATGCAAATTAAGAAGCTGTAGTAGCACCAGAGTTTGCTCAACCCAGAGATTTATTTCAGGACCCTTTTCATTTCATTCTAAGACTGTGAGGGAAAAAAAAGAATTCTGTTATGTCTGTTCGAGTATTTAGTCAGAACTATTAATGCTTTTAGGACAAGAACATGAATGCCATGTCTACACTGTGTTGTGATGATGATGAAGATGAGGACGATGATGGAGGAGAAGCGGCAGATATGGAAGGTATTCAACAGTGCTTGTTGTCAGATCTCAGAATATGCCGCTTTTACTGACAGGCTTTTGAACTTTTCCAGAATATGAGGAAAGCGGCTTATTGGAGACGGATGAGGTAATTCTGAGCTTTGTTTCCTTATGTTGGTGATGAAAAAGTGCACCTAGCTAACAGCAAGCTGTCTCCTGCATCCAGGCCACTTTGGACACCAGCAAAATGGTGGAAACCAAAGCCAAAGTAGAAGCTGGCAGTGAGGATGCCATCCTTCAGACCAGAACCTATGACCTATACATCACCTACGATAAATACTACCAGACGCCTCGACTCTGGTTATTCGGTTATGATGAAGTATGATCATAAAAGCTCATTGTGAGGGACGGGCCCACATAAAGGATGGTCTGATAATCTGGGTGTGCATGTGTTTCCCAGGACAGGCAGCCACTGACTGTGGAGCAGATGTATGAGGACATTAGCCAGGACCATGTGAAGAAAACGGTCACCATTGAGACACATCCCCACCTGCCTCCGCCCGCCATGTGCTCTGTACACCCCTGCAGGTGAGTTGGTTTCTAAACACTCTTACCAATATGATGATGACAATTATGATCCAGCCTCCGTTATGTTCTATACTTTTTCATTTGGCTTATTATATTAGTTTTGTCTCTTATTTATCCTGCTCTCACAATTTTGATAAGATTGTTTTGTCTGTGACCTCTGTTTCCAGACATGCTGAAGTGATGAAGAAGATTATTGAAACAGTGGCTGAAGGAGGAGGAGAGCTGGGAGTTCATATGTATCCTTGAATCTTATACCATGGTTGACCAAACTAAGCTCTCCCAGTGGTTCAATGCAGGCATGTCCAAAGTTTGAGGGCTGCTGTGCTGCAGGTTTTCATTGTTTCTTTGCTTCAGTACAGCTGATTCTGATGATTGCATTCAGCAAAAGCCTGTTATCAGCCATTAATGGAAATCAGATCTGCTGAAGCAGGGAAAAAAACTCTAAACCTGCAAGAGAGCTGCCCTCCAGGACCAACTTTGGGCATGCCTGGTCTAATTTAACCGAAATTAAGTATATTTCTGCCTTACCCAGAAATCCCACATCCTCCGTTAATGCCCCGCTCCGTTCCACACCACCTGCGCAAAGCAAAGCCTACAGCCTCTGCTGTTCTGTCTTGCTCTAATCCGACTTCCTCGGCGCTCGAGGACAGCATGCGTGTCATTATTATTAAATCTATAGGAGAAAAACATGCGGTAATTAACCTTTAATTCAATATGACATTTTTTTAAAAATCAGCATCCCGCGTATGTGCAGTTTCTGCCCAAATACTTTCTTTTTGTTGTGGACTTTTGTATCAGGGATAGGGACTAGGATCCTACAAAATTGGATTTTTATGAACCATGTTTGTTCTCTACTTCCAAGCTTAGCATCTCTTCATCCATGACTGAGATAAAAAGTAAATTTTGAACTTGTCACATGTGCCCTTGGAAGTTTTGACTGGATTGGATTCAACTTTCAAGCCTCTCTGTATAAAATATTTTGATCGAGATGAGAAATCTGCTTCCTGTTATGTTGAAGTACCAATAGTTTACATTCAATAATTATATTGAATGGTCTTAGTTTTTGGGAATACAAAAGAATTATGGTCTAATCTGTTGTTACCATATTTTTATTTGACGAACCGTATCTTCTCGACGTTTTTTCCTGTTTGGTGCAATTGCGGATCTTGACCCAGCTGGCTCGGCTCTGTATTTTGAGGTGAAGGGCGGAGAAGAGAAGATGTACATGGATGGTTGAACTGCGGAAGAGTAGCGGTGGATGTGGAGCAGTTCTCATTGATTAACATGACTGCAAGTGTTCCGAGCCGAGCACTGATAGAGGATGTGGAATCTGGGGTATTTTTTTTTTTTTTAGTATGTAACACCTTTTGGTTGTCAGCAGTTCTCAAAATCATGCACCTTTGATAACTAGCTAAAAAAAAATGTATTATAAAGTATCATTTTTTTTTCCTGATTTCCCAGAGAAAGCCTCCTCTGGGTTGAAAAGAACATGGCAGCTAAATACAAAGAATGCTAGAAAAATAAGTAAGCCTTTCTTGAATAGGTTCATTTGCGATACTATTTTACGCCTACTTTATCTCTTTCAAAAGGGTCATCTGCACTTGAAATAAGGCCATGGAGATGAATTTTTTTCTATTTAAGTTCAAACAATTGTCTTCCATTAGCAGATTCCTTTACAAGCTTTTTTTGTTTTTAATCTTGCAAAAATTGAACAAAAAAAGGAAAAAGTCTTAAATACATGTATTTGCACTTAGGTTAAGTGCAAATACATGTATTTACATGTATTTAAGACTTTTTCCTTTTTTTGTTCCATTTTTGCAAGATTAAAAACAAAAAAAGCTTGTCTAGACAAAGTATGACTTTTTTTTAAACTTTTGACCATTCCAGAAACATTTTAGCCCAGTACCAAATACCAAGGATAGAGGCTTAAAGATGATAATTAGGATGTGTTTTGGAATATCTTGAATGATGTTCCGTTAAAAAAGCCATGCAACATAGCAAATGCATTACGACACATTCCTTTAAGAAAACTAAGAAACTCATAAAAGATGGTTATTTAAAGTCATTTGTGCTTTAAAGTCAAGTGATGCTAAATTTTCAACAGTCTTAAACTTGCAAGTCCTGTATGTTGCTGTTGGAAGGTAATTGTGGTGGGTATTTTTAGACATAGTTAAGCTTGATATGCTTTCATCTTTGACCCCTTTTCCTTAACTAAGGCTTTCAGGTACCTTCTGATTTTCCTAAAGTTTGTCCAGGCTGTCATTCCAACAATAGAATATGACTACACAAGACATTTTACAATGTAGTTCCATCTATGCAGAAGGGCTTCAGCTAACACAGCATATCTGCTCAAGTATACAACTTGTTTATCTTACATTGATTCTTTGTTGATGCCATCAGATAAGTCTTTTATTGTGTCAGCCGCTTGTTTTTTGTGAAAGCTCAAAGTATCACTTACCTGGTGATATATTCTTTAAATGACACAGAACTGCTGCATTCTGACAACTTGTACTCGTTCCTCATTGCTTCAGATATACAAATCAGGTTTTAATGAAAAGATGAATAAATAAATGCAGCTGAATAAATCATTTGGTGTTTTGTCGAATGTTCAACCTTTCTTCCACTTGGAGTTTCGCTTCGCCAATCCTTAAAGGCACACTGCGGACTTTCAGGCCAATGTACAGCACTTGACACTATCAATGCTACAAGCAGGGCTCCCCTCTTGAGATAACGACTGTTAGTTGAGATATGACTAGGGATGCCAACTCCCTGAAAGAAAAAGGGACACCTTGTGTGTGCCAGTAGACCCGATAGCCTTAGCGTGGTAATTTTTTTCCAGCCCCCCTTTGTGTGTGAAATATTTTTTTTAACCATTTTACTCAAATCTGCATTGAAATAGATGCATGTTTGTGAGTGACATGAACACATGGAAATCAAATTATTATCCAGAAATTCACTTTAATACAAAAATAACAAACTTTGCTGAATAAAAATAAGTATCTTAAACATAGGCCTGTCCTGCTTAACTTGAAACTGTTAAAAAGGAATATAAAAGTAAATGGTGCACATTTTTGGTGCAACATCAAACTTGTGCAAACTTGTAAACACATTTGTCCCTTTAATGCAATGACTGTAGGCTATAGTTGTTAAAAAAAAAAAAAAAAATCATTAGCTCAGTGCCACATTGTGTGGTGATAGCCTACTTTTTCCACTTATATTTCCTCTGAGCTCATGCAGCAGTGAGAAGTTGTTTGTCTTTGACTGCTGTAGAGTACAACTCTTAGCAAGATAGTTTATGATTGAGGCTAACAATGAGCTCAGCTTTAATTAATTCAGTGGAACATTTGTTCCGCACATCACTCCATTTGTTCTTCATTAAGGAGAAAATCCTCTCCATAAAATCAGTGGAAGATGGGATGCTGAGGACAAATAACACAGCAGCTTGGATGTTGGGAAGGTCAACTGCCTGAAGAACCTCTACACATGTCTCTGCTGTTCCTTTGGACTGCCAGGATTCCTTTTCCTGGCGCATCAGCATTTAAATTCCTCCCCCATACTGCTTTGTTGTTTCCTACTATCTTCTCTGTTAGCAACACTTGGCTCGGCCAATGCGATGAGGGTATTCTGGATCGTAACAGCTCACTGGTCACAACGCAGGACAGGGCCCAAGAAAAAGTTTACCGTAAGTTTTGTATCTAACGTGCTCTTGTTCTTCATTTTCCATTAGCTTTTTACTGATAATTCATTTTTACTCTACGGAAACTCCTTATTTTAAGGTATGGTTGATTACCCTAGATATGACAGACCACACCGACCAGGTCATGTGACCTGGAAGAACTTATTGGTATACGGCTGGGACGTGCAGAGGGAGGTGCTGCGGGCAATTGAGCACCTACCCCTGTGCCCCTTGATTCCCAAAGTGCCCTTTTGCCTGTGTTTTTTTCTTGATTTTTGTTGTTTGTGTGTTTGTATCTTTGTGTTTGCATGCCCAAAATAATAACTTAGATCTACCGTGCATGGGTAAACATGGCTTGTCACATGATCAACACAATGTGCCCTCGCTCACTCTGCCTTCACTGCACTGATGTGACCTTCTGCTAATAGCTAAGCGCTGCTTCAGACAACCACTACGACTGCCAATTCCAGAAAAAGTAAACAACTGGTTAACTAGGTTCTGCAGCAGTGTTAGTTTGTGCATGGTGTTTTGTTGCAAGATGAGTAGACTAACCAAGTAAAGTTAGCAATGAGCATCCTCTGTGCTGTCCAAATTTGCGACATCTAAGAAGTTATAGCTGCTTGTCAGCGGCGCATAAAGTGGGTGTGTATGGCAGGCCTGCCATAGATAGTACACTATAGTACGCCGGCCCGACCAAACTGGAAGGGGTGCAGATGCAAACGTGGTAAAATAATTTATATTACAGTTGATCCATCCCTGCCACTAGCTGGTTGACCACACATGCAAAGCGTGTTATGGGGAGGAAGTAGCCTACTTCAGATTTTTACTGTCTGTTTCTGCGGCCATGAGCAAAGCATTAGAGACATATATGTTACTGTCAAGCTGTTGTGTCCTATTTTATTTCACTAAAACTATGCATTATGCATATTCACATTTTTTTTTTTTTATCGTTGCAGTAAAAACACAACAATAATGGTAGGATCTGAGTTTTCTAAACCTGTTATTTATTTACACAAAAATTAAATAGGCCCATAGAGGCTAATATCCACACAAATTATATAACTTTTATACCCTTGATGTCATGCCCAAAGTTAATAGTAAAACTAAATAAAAGCAAAAAGTCAATATTTATTCAATGAATAATTTTTCAATGATATATTACTCTACATCATTTAACTGATTTTTACTTTATAACACTAGGAAAAATAAAGGGCAAATTATTAATGAATTAAATTTGTGGCTATAGAGTACATTTTTTGAAAAGGTATGAAATGTAAATTTGTGTGTGTTTTATGTGCGTCGGATTGTAGTTTAAGTATCATGGTTTATCTTGTAGAGATGCCTCGTAAGGAGAGGAGGTTAAGACTGAAACAAAAGGAGCTATGTGAGGATGTGAAAGGTAGTGTATCATTCACCAGTTGGATGACAAAAAGCACAAGTCATTGACATTTTTAAGAGCATGGGCAACAGGAAGTTGATGTCATAATTGCAAAAGAGAAAAATGCCACTGTGATGGTTACAAAATAAATCGGGCAGAGACAGAGAATTACAGACCTACAGATCTCAACAAGTAGTCTCTTCCGAACTATCAGCAGTGTGGCAGGTCAGTCACAGTGAGCCATTTTTAATGTTAGTTTTCCTTGCATCTTGCATGAACACAAGATGCAAGGATAACTAACCTTGGGGGGTGTTGTCGGCCCTGTGGCCGGCTGGCTTGTGGGCCCTGCCGCCGGTCCCTGGCCCCCGGGCTATGGTGGTGCGACTGGTGGGGCCCTCCTCTCCGGTGGGGCTCTTGGGGAACGGGGGTGCCTATTGGAGTCAGTGGGGGAGCTGACTCCCTGGGAGTGCAGTAAGCACCCCAGTCCTTTGCTCCCCATCCCTGGATTCTTCCCTCTGCCACCTCCATCACACTGCCACACATGTAGGTTTTTGGGGAGGAGGGCGTAACTGGAGGGCCCCATCTTGTGAGGATGTCCCCCACCCCAATTTTATTTTGCATTTGAGACACTTCCATCTATAACATTTTCACGACACACATCTATGTAGTGCATTGTCTTGGGGGGGTGGGGTCAAGTGCACCCGGGGGTGGCTTATTTCATGGGCCTCACCACGGCCGGCTCCCCCCACCCCCTGCAGGGTTCTGGGTTGTCAATTGGGGGGTGCGCTGGCACCGTCTTTCTCCCGGAGTGGGGATGGACTGTGCTGGACACCCCCTTTTGGTACTCCCAGTTTTAATTACACTTGAGAGCAACACGCAACAACACCACATTCGAACAGACGCAGGGAGGATCAGGGTCTTATTACACCCCTTTTCCCCGGCTGCCACCCGGTGTCTGGGGCCTGGAGGAAGAGCAAGCTACCTGGTCCGTGATCTTGGCGGGGCTGCTGCGGCACCTTGTTGGCCTGCCAGTGCAGGGGGTGTCACTTCTGGTGACAGGAGGTTGGGGGGGTGAAGTGGCTGGGTGAATTAGTTAGGGGGGTGGGGGGGCTGTGTTTGGGTGGCCTGTGTGGGGCATGAGGACCCTTACCCCAGGGGGGCTTTTGCAGGGGTTGGTCTGGTGCGGGTGTGGTGTTGTCACAGCTCCCCTTCCCCCCATCCGGATTTTAGGTTCACTTATTGGGTCATCTGATAATCCCGGGACCAACCACCGGTGCCGCCGGGTCTTTAGTCCTGGTTTTATTGGATGTGAGTGTTGATGTCTGAATGTCCGTCCGCGGTTTTTTTTTTTCTCAACAGAGTCTTTGTGGTGTGAGTGGGGGCACTAGGGTGGGAAGGCGTGATTGAGACAGTGAATTTTTCTTTTCTTTTTTTCTTTTTTCTCTCTTCTTTCCAAGGTTGGGGTCTGAATGGCTCCTTCTCCCAAGCACATCTCAAGTCCCCGCCAAGTGCAGAGCCCATTCCCCCCGTCCTGTTCTACCTCCACTGCTTGGCGCCTGGGCTCGCCGGTGCACTGGTGGAGCTCAGGATTTGGTGGTGGATGCCCAGGTGGCTACTCGCTCATTCCTGGCGGCTTCTCTGCGGGGCACGGCCAGCCGGGGCCCGGCTGGGGCTCCTGCCGGGGGTTGGGGCGCCCCTGGGGCCTCGGATCCCTGGGGCCCAGGGCCAGATTCACTTCGGGCAGGCTGGCTGGTGGCGGAGCCCGCAGACTCGTCCCCACGACTCCCGGGGGCTCCGGCATTGCGGTGGCTGGGGGACTTCCTAGGGGCTGTCTCTCCTTCTCCCTTGGTGGGGTTCAGATTTCCTGGGTTAGCCCCTCCTTGGTGCCTTTGCTCTTGGGGTCCGTTTGGGCATCTGGGGCTTTGGGGCTTCCGGCTCTCCACAACCACTATTGAGCATTTTTCCTTTGGATGAACTTTACATGCACAAGTGCACACTCACAAACAACTACAGGTGCTTGGTTCCAGGTACTTAGAGATTCACTTCCATACAGAAAGCCCATATTCTCATCTTCAGGTAACACAGAATACATGTCAGATTAAATAATACTACTTATACTTCAGCGATGGTATCTAGGTGTTACTTTATTGTATATCTTGTACCATGTCCGTTGGTTGTGCTGTTCTTTTTACATCTCTTTACAGGTGATGAAGCAGACTGAAAATGTTTTATCATTATCTCCCTTTTATCTCCTCTTTCTTTCATATTTTCTCCTCTTTTTTGTTTTTCCTTTCCTGTTCTACTTACATTGCAGTGTCCATAAAATCTGTAAGACTCCCTGCATAATTGTAATAAAGCAATTTATATGCATGAAACAAGCGGAACACTATGGCAATAGCCCTACTGCTCCACTTGTAAAATCAGTTGGGCTCTTTTTGGGATCAAAACCATTATTCTTACTGCCACACTGCCAGACAGGACACTGTTAAAACAAAACAAAAAAATAATTAAACGTAAAAGGAGTTTTTTGGGACCCCCCAAGAACTCAGGCCCTAAGCAACTGGCTATGTTTGCCTAATGGTAAGACCACCCCTGTGTATGAGTACCTCTGGTTGGGAATCACTGCCTTACGTGAAAAGCGTGCACAGTCAGAGAATTTTTAAAAGAGGAGTGAACCCCCACTTTGTCATCCCAGCAGTGGGTGAACAGAGTAGATTTGACCCAGCATCTCTGCATTTGCTCTTGAATAGAGCTATGGCGCTGTAAAGTTATTTCTCTTACGCTGACTGGTCTCACTTGATGAAACTCATATTGGCTACAGCTCCATCACCAGGCGGAACCTTGACAAACAGCCATAATCATCATACAAATTTCCCCCCTTGCAAACTGAATTACATTAGGGGCCATTTTGGTATTTGGATTACATTTCCTTTTAGAGTTTATAGTAAATTGCTTTAACAGTCTGACAGAAAACATCAGTTAATATAATTAACATTTAAAGATTTGATTACTTTGAACATTAACCAGGGGAGAGGGCATAAGCAGTCCCCCACTACCTAAAATTATGCAGTTGAGATTCCCACATTTGGGGAATTTGCAAAGGCTCTTTGTGAACACAGAGGCGGCTGGTGGAGTTTTCTCCTGGGGGGGCTATAACTTCAAAAAAGGTGTATACCAAAAACAAACATTTTCTAAATTATCACACCAGTATATTCATATGGATGCCAACAACAAAAAAAATTATAAAAACACTTTACAGGACAAAACAACATTTTATGTTCAGGTTTAATTTAGTTTTTTTTTTAATGCACATACATTTTAACCTTCTGAGGCTTTGTGACAGCTGTGTTTTGCATGGTCTAATATGGTGTCAGAAGCCTAAAAACAATAAAATAAACAAAAAAACAATGCACCAGTTCAATAATGGAGAAGCTATTTGTCAGCTTCTTTTAAGATCAGGTATGCATATTAACAAACATATAAAAAAGTACACTATATTATATTATGTAAATCCCAGATTGTTAATTCTTCTTTGCCCTTTCTATGTGCTTTAAATCAGCCCTACCATGCTGGGTCAGATCCTGATGTTTGAAAAAGGAGGTAGCGAAAGCAGAATAGTGTTAGCCTCGCTGTATGCAGTTACCCAAGCCCTGTAGCCAAAACAGGTCCTGGAAAAAGTGCTGTCTCAATCTGCCTTTTGGACTGCTGATTCTTTTGATATTGTGTGGCGACAGTCCCTGTCACATTTGACAGTGTGAGCCATAGCATTTTAAAAACAGTACAAAAGCTTTATGTACATTATGCAATGTAGTACTGAAGTTTCTGTAAATGGAAAGCTTACCAGTCGCTCGGGTGTTTGAGGCTGGAATCTGGTTTACAAATTCACCTCCTTCCATGCCCAGAGAGGGAGGTAGGATACAGCCAGTAGGCTGACAACAAGATGTGTCCCATAGTGTGCTAGATGCTGCAGTCCCGGAGAACATGCAGGAGTCCAAAGTCAGGTCAGGCAAACAGATCAGAAAAAGAACCAGGCGGAGGCTTCCGGTATGAGGCGTGCGGAGTAGACGTGCAGATAACTGGCTCCCACGACTTAACTTTCAGTTTACCCTTAAAACCTCTCCTTTTCTAAAAAGTAGTTTGCAAAAAGCTAGTGTAATTATACAGACTATTTTTGACGCTTCGACTATGTCTAAAACAAAGGGCAAGCAAGATAAAGATGCCTCTTTTCCGTCGGCTGGCGTTAAGCTAGCAGAACTTAGCTCTTTGTTAGAAGAGCACAGGAAAGCAATATCGGCAGACTTTAAGTCGTCTTTTGAAGCTCTGAAAACCACACTGGACGGATTAAATTCGACGGTTGCAGACCATGGGCAGCGGATCAGCTCTTTGGAAGACAACGCTAATGAGGTGGTTGATTGTCTCCAGCAGTTAGAGGAAGCCACCGCAGCCCTCCGACAAGACAACATGTCGCTCAGAACGAAGCTAGCCGACCTTGAGGGACGCAGCAGGCACCAAAACATCAGGATTATTGGCCTACCTGAGTCGCTGGAGGGACCTCGACCAACCACGTTCTTTTCCCAACTACTTGTGGATGTCTTTGGCTCTGAAGTCCTCTCTTCACCCCCTGAGCTCGACCGGGCCCACTGGAGCCTCGCTCCCAAGCCTGCCGCAGGACATAAGCGCGGCCCGTCATCATACGCCTCCATCGCTTCCAGGTGAAAGACCTGCTCGTCCGGGAAGCTCGCAGACGAGGTGATCTGTTCTACAAGGAGCACAAGATTCGACTCTACGAAGACTACAGCCCCGACGTACTGAAGCAACGAGCCGAGTATAAAAACTCTATGTCGGAACTTTACAGACGCGGGTTCAAACAGGCTCTCCTGTATCCAGCCAAGCTCCGTATCACCCTCCCCAGCGGCGAGAAGACATGGATCCGGTCGGTTCCGGAGGCTAACAAGTTTATCCAGGACTTGGACCGAAAATCGTAAGCCAGGGAATCCATGTATCAAACCTATGCAAACTAATTGGTGCCGTTATGGCCTTTAATGTGCGTCTAGGCGAGATGCGCTCTTTTCAGTTTGGTCATGTCCTCTGGATTGTTGTTCCAACGTTGGCCGCAGTTAAGCGTGACGCTAGCGAACTGGGTTAACTTGCAGACACCTTTCAAGATGCTATCTGCAGTAGCCGACGGTAACACGTTCATGTTTCACTGTTTAATCATATTGTCGACAGGTTTTCAATAGCGTTCAAAATAATATCGGCACTTGCTTATTACAGTAGTTTATGTTTTTCATTGAGGTTTTTCAGACGCAATGCTTTCACTGATTAGGTCATGGAATCAGCGTAATAGATTGGTGGAAGTAACAAAATATGCTGATCAATGAATCAGTGAGTTCAATGCTGCTGCTGTTTTTTGCGGCAGCGGGAACGGGGTTCGGGGTGGGAGGGGGGGTTTTTGTCACTGTTTTGTAATTTTTTTCTAATTGTGCGTTTTATTAGTGTGTTTTTGTATTATTTATATGCTACTGCCATCCACAGAGCTGGACTCATTCAGGTGCTTTATTTCCTCTCTCTGTACTTAGTTGTGGACGGGACATGGCGGGGACATTCATAGAAGCTACATTTTCACTCATGCGATTAATCACATTATGTGATGGCTAGTACAGTCTCCTTGTCTGCAGCAAGGGGTGCTGTTAGATTTACTAGTTTGAATGTTAAAGGCCTGAACTCTCCTGCTAAGCGTAACAAAGGGATTAACCATCTTAAAACCCTTAACACTAAAATAGCCTTTTTACAAGAGACTCACCTCTTGCCATCAGATCATGTTAAACTTCACAGAGGTTGGGTTGGCCAACTTTATCACTCCTCATTTTCAAGCAAGGCACAGGGGGGCGGCAATTCTGATTCATAAATCAATCCCCTTCTCACTGTCCACTGTCATTTCAGACCCTAATGGACGTTTTGTAATTGTTACAGGTAGAATTGGAGCCAATAACCTAGTGTTGGCAAATGTGTATGGCCCAAACTGGGATAATGAGAATTTTTTTAAGAAATGTTTTTTCTCTATCCCTGACCTAAACTCTCACCAGCTTATCCTTGGTGGTGACTTCAACTGTTGTCTTGACCCCTGGCTTGATCGCTCATCTAATAAGCCTGGTATTCCATCTAAGTCATCTAAAACTATCCAGGTATTCATGGAACAGTACGCCGTCTCTGACGCCTGGCGCTTTTTTAACCCTAACACCAAGCAATTCTCATTCTTCTCTCCTGTCCATGGCGTGTTCTCACGAATAGATTTCTTTCTGATTGATAATAAGCTCCTCTCCTCTGTCACGTCGCATTTCTACAATCCCATTGTAATTTCGGACCACGCAACTGTTGTTTTGGATGTGTCCTTCCCAGGCAGGTCTCTCTCCCGATCTCCCTGGCGTTTTAATTCGTTGTTACTCTCTGACACCAACTTTATTAGCACAATTAATAGTCATATTGATCTTTTTATATCTACTAATGTCAGCCCGGATGTGTCTGCAGGTGCTATATGGGAGTCATGTAAAGCTTACTTAAGAGGTGAAATAATATCTTACTCTGCCTATCAGAAAAAGATTGCTAGGGACAGGTATGTCTCTCTCTCCAACAGTATAGCAGAGCTGCAGTCAAAGTGTGCGGACACACCCGATGCTGATGTTTACAAAGAACTACTCACAAAGAAGGCAGAATATGACATTCTGGCCTCCAATGAAACGGCAGAGTCGATTTTAAAAACACGTCATAATTATTATGAGTTTGGAGATAAACCAGGCAAACTGCTTGCTCACCAAATTCGGCAGTCCTCCTCAAGGCACATCAACCAGATTAACACAAACATTGGAACAACTATTGACCCTCAATCCATTAACAATCCGTTTAGAGACTTTTATGCTTCATTATATTCTTCTGAGTGCCTAAATAATGAAACACAATATGAACACTTTTTTAACTCCTTAGATATTCCTTCCATCAACCCGGACGTGGCATCTAGCCTGGACACACCATTTTCAATAAATGAACTTAGGAGTGCCCTAATGTTTATGCAAAATGGGAAATACCCTGGCCCTGATGGCTTCCCTGCCGAATTTTATAAAACATTTGCGGACGCACTGTCCCCACTGCTACTTAACATGTTTAATGAATCGCTGAAAAATGGCTCTCTACCTCTCACATTACGTCAGGCTACGATCTCTCTTATATTGAAAAAGGATAAAGACCCCCTGTCCTGCAGTAATTATCGCCCCATCTCTCTGCTCTGTGCGGACGTCAAAATACTGGCTAAAATGCTGGCTGGGCGTCTGGAGCGTGTCCTTCCAAATATCATCGCCGCAGACCAAACAGGATTTGTAAAAAACAGACATTCCTTTCATAATATCAGACGACTGTTCGACATTCTGTATTCACACGTAACCTCTGACAAACCTGAGCTGGTCATTTCAATGGATGCCGAAAAGGCATTTGACCGTGTAGAGTGGCCCTATCTGTTCTACACATTAAAACGATTTGGTTTTGGCAGTACGTTTATATCATGGATTAGGCTTTTATATACATCCCCTCTTGCATGTATCCGTACAAATAATGTATCAATCGTGGTACCCGTCAGGGTTGCCCACTCTCTCCGTTACTGTTCGCCATTGCCATTGAACCTCTAGCTGTAGCCCTCAGGTCCAGTCAGATGCAGGGCATTTCAAGGGGTGGCATTGAAAATAAGGTATCCTTGTACGCCGATGACCTCTTGGTTTTTCTCTCCTGTCCAGACTAATCTATTCCCCTTGTGCTAACTGTGCTGAAAGACTTTGGGCATATTTCAGGTTATAAATCAAATCTGCATAAAAGCGAACTTATGCCAGTTAATTCAGCGGCCTTAGCCTACCCCCTCTCAAAGTTACCATTTAGAGTTTCTCTGGAGCACTTTAAATATTTGGGTGTCTGTGTGACAAAAAACTATTCAGACCTATTTAAATGTAACTTTTCCCCTCTTTTAGCCAGGCTATCCCGAGATGTCCACCGGTGGTCACTCTTGCCTCTATCTCTTGCTGGTCGGATAAATTGTATCAAAATGAATGTGTTGCCCAAGTTCTTATATCTTTTCCAGTGCGTACCTATTTTCCTCCCTAAATCCTTTTTCCATTCCCTTGATAGCTTAATCTCACAATTTATTTGGAACAAACATACCCCTAGACTCAAAAAAGAAATTCTACAAAAACCTAAAAATCTGGGCGGCTTAGCTATACCCAATTTTTTGCTCTACTATTGGGCTGCAAACATTAGAACACTACTACACTGGTGCCACACTAACAGCCAGTCGCCACCATGGCTGCAGGTTGAAGAAGCCTCATGTAGTCCCTCTTCCCCGATGTCTCTGTTGTGCCTCCCCCTGACTTTATCGTCAACTGCACACTCTAGTAGTGTTGTAGTGAAAAACTGTCTTAGAATCTGGAATCAGTTCAGGCGCCACTTTAGGCTACAGGGTATACCTGTCTCAGCCCCAATACATTCCAACCCTCTGTTCACCCCATCAGTTATGGACAAGGCTTTTCTGATCTGGAAAGACCTAGGTATTGTGTCAATAAAACAGCTTTATATTAGTGGCATATTTGCTTCCTTTAGCCAGCTAACTCAGATTTTCAATTTGCAGCCCAGTCACCTCTTTAGATACCTGCAAGTCAGAGATTTTGTTCGCAGGCATTTTCCCTGCTTCCCTGCCCTCCCATCCTCTACTCTCACTGATACCATACTTTGTGTTAACCCCATCCTCAAAGGTTCTATTTCAACACTGTACAATACTCTTCTCAAAAGTCAGACAACAACCTCTGATGCTTTACGCAATGGACTGCGGAGCTTGGTGAAGAGATAGGTCCTGCCCCCTGGGAGCATGCCCTGCATTGGGTCCACTCCTCATCTGTTTGTGCTCGCCATGGAATTTTACAGTGCAAAGTGATTCACAGAGTACACTGGTCTAAAAGTAAGCTTGCTCGGATCCACCCTGACATTGACCCAAACTGTGATAAATGCCACCAAGAACCAGCCAATCTCAGTCACATGTTCTGGTCTTGCCCCTCCCTTGCTCCTTTCTGGGCACGCATCTTTGACTCCCTCTCGCTATCACGTCTGCCAACATCCAACCTTCACCCTTACTCGCCCTGTTTGGTGTCCTACCCATTGGCTTCTCACTGCCGTCCTATTTTGCTGAGCTTGTTGCCTTTCTCACACTGCTAGCAAGACGTGCCATTCTCCTGCGGTGGAAAAGCCCTTCCCCCCCTTCTCACTCTCAATGGATTAAGGACGCACTTCTTTTTATGAGATTAGAGAAAATTAAATACACCCTTCGTTCTTCAGAATGGAAATTTCATAAAATTTGGCAACCCTTCCTCGATCGTGTCAGGTCTCTCCATATAGACGTTGACCCTGATGTCTAGATAACTGGTTATGCTTCCCCCACTTCCAAAAGAGAGAGGAAAAAAAATAGGAAAAAGGGAAAAGCAATAGCACAGTAGCTGGTTTGTTTAACCTGGTTGTGGAAGGTAGATTAATAATTTTAATTTATTTTTTATTTTTTTTATATATATATAATTATTATTATCACTTAATAATGGGAATTGTTTTTGTGATATTACATTTTCACCTTGTGAACGATGAGCATGCTTGGCTTGCAGTTGTGAGCTGTCTGCCTTTGTACTGGTATGTGAAGGCATGTATGGCCTATATAACATTTTCACTATCAAGATTTCCTGTATCAAAACCCATTATACCCCATTTCATAGGCTGTTCTGTAAGGGAGGGTAGGCGTCGGAGGGTGAGAGTTGGGGGTAAACTGTTTAATTGTTAGTACCTTGTTTCACACAATTAATCTTTGTATTAATTTCACTTCATGGATAAGGTGTAATATGTATCTGTAATACCCAAAATTCCATAAATAAATCATAAATAAAAAAGAAAAAGAACAGGCAGGCTCAGAGGTGCAGGAGTTCAAAGTAGTGTTGCACCGATACCGATACCAGTATCGGACGGGGCCCCGATACTGCCCTAAAATGGTGGTATCGGTATTGGTGAGTACCAACAAATAGGGCACAGATACCATTTTGAGAGCCATAAGTTTATTCAACTATTTTCACCCACTCCTGGTAGGCAATAAAAAAATGTATTATCCAGTAGAACTTTTTATTAAAAAGTTCTACTGGATTCACTTTGTATTAGATTTTTTCCTAGTTCACAAAGGTAGGCAGCAGCTTGACAAAGCCATGATGGCAATTATTTTACATTATTATGGTATCGGTATCGGCCGATACTGCACAGCCAGGTATCGGGTATCGGTATCAGGGCCAAAAAATGGCATCAGCGCAACACTAGTTCAAAGTCAGGTCAGGCAAACAGATCGAAACATGAGCAGGCAGGCTCAGTGGTTGAGCTGCAGAACAGGTCAGGATCAAGCAATCAGAAACACCATGGTAATGCTAAAAACACTCTCACCACTGACACAAGAGAACAAGACTAATCTCGCCTTGAAGACTGGATGCAGGCACCTTAAATAGAGGCAGGAGCCAACCATGCAGTGTTAGACTTGTAAATGGAATGAGTAAATAAGCTAGTCATCAGCACCAAGATTATTACAGGAGCAGCGTAAAAGATGGTACACAGCAATTTACAAGTACAAAAAAAGGATGTGAATGCTTCATCCCTCCAAATGACAAAGGCAAACCATCTAAGCATCTTAGAGAATCACCTACGAGTTTGCTGCTGCTGTTAAAAAATCACTTTTTAAATCATCACACATATCTAAAAACAAAGGTGCAATATATTCAAAGAAGACAATTATTACACTAAATGGCTGCAGTGATTTACAAGTTCACTTTGCATCCCAAAGACAGCCATGAAATTAAATATAACATTGCGATTACATATATATAAATATATATATATATATATATATATATATATATATATATATATATATATATATATATATATATATATATATATATATATATATATATATATATATATTATCTAAATAGATTGGTTATTTTCCTACCAATTTGTTGTTCTACTCTAAATAGTGAGTAATCTCGATGTAATGCAAAAAAGAAGAAAGTATTTTAAAGTTAAACAAAATTGATTCCAATTAAGTATAACAGAACAACTAATAATGAACAAATCATACAAACCACCCGAAGAAGGGAGGGAACCCCCTTTGGTTTCACCCCCTTATATACTAAAACCACTTACCCACCACTACTTAGGCTCCAACTGTCTCCTTAAAGTCCAAAATTTTAGCTTGTATTAATTACTCACACATCATGCTGCAGGTCCTAAGGTCACTCCCAGCCACCAGTCAGCACCATGGTCAGCTCCAGAAGCTGCCACTAATTATCTCAAAGTCATTTTTAACTGTTTCTCTGCCTTAATATACCGGCCTCACTTGTTAAGGTATCACTGATAAATTTAAAAGCGAAGGTTGTTGGTTCAATACCCCCACCTTGGCTTTTTAAAGTTGCTATACTTCTTTTTCAGTATTGTGACCAATATGTATTGGTTTGCCCTTTTACAAATCTAGATTGAGTAAAAACACTAACAAATTAAATTGGTTGTTTTAGCCAAAAGCTTGGTTTGACACCTAACTTCCCACCAGATATAAACCACACAACCACACAGATATAAACCAGAAACTATTAAAAAACTATTATTTTTGCTAAAATAATATATAAATATAAATATCACCTTTTGCTGGAGCCTATGTCACTAAAATGATAGAAAAACAGTGTACAAAGATTGTCCTCTTCTAAGTTTAAACACAAAGCAACCTTTCGAAAGATTTATCATTCATACCAAGCATGATCAGTTTTAAAGAAACAAAAAAAACAAACAAGAAAAGCAGTTGCAATAAAATCACAGGTTATATATTATATTTATATATATTATATTGCTTATTAACCAAGAGATACGGTCTTTGTAATGTCTAATATTAAAAGGAGAATTTATCTTTTACTGCAGCCCAAATGCAAACTGTGACCGTGCTATTTTCAAATATCCATTACTGTAAAAATGTACATAGCTGTATATTGATTATTTATTCTCTGGGTGCACAGTATTTTTATTGTTAAAACACTTTACAGTAGAGCTATTTTATTTTCTTATTCATTAATTTTTTTAACTATTCACTTTTATGTTGTTATTATATACTTTTCTAAGGTCCACATTTTTTTTTCTGCTGTAAGCACCAGAAGTTCCTCATTGTGGGACAATAAAGGGATTTTCTATTCTAACTATAGTTGCCTCTCCACCAGTAGGTGGACTTGTTCAGAAGAAACTTCAAGAAATGTGCGGTTTGTTGAAGCAATTAGCCCACATTGTTCAATACCTCATGAGGCCCCATCTCTCCATTACTACTTACTGTCTTTTTAATATAAAATATATCAAAAACATCCCACATCTCAGTGTGGTATCAAAAATTATGATAACTCTTGTTGTTCCCCTCCACAGAAGCCTTTATAAAAGGCAAAAGTTTTCTACGATTTGAAGAGTCACAATAGTGCATATCCTGAAAACTAAGTCTGTAGACATTCACCATCATATTCATTTGACTCACACTGGAGCTACCTCAAAATTTTGGGAACTAGGTGTAGTTTCGGTAATGAATATACTCTCCCATCATTTGATAAACTTACCAAATACCTTTGGTAAAAATGTTACAATCTTGATATAATATGATGAAAAAATCATTAAAGTGAATCTGCAGACCACATGCATAGAGGCAGCAGAGCACTGGAGAAAACTATTATGACAACTCAACAACGACAACAATGGACAACATTTTAATGACCAATGACACCCCAACTCTCTTCAGGAACATTGACACTGGTGAATGGATACAATATTTAAACTTAAGCTTAATTTATGCCAGACCTAACATTTGCATCAGGACAGCAGTAAAAGAGAAATAGTTTTTTTAACATTGAACATTACAAAGTCCCCACATCAAAAGATTAGGATAACCCTGAAAACAAATAAGTCTCTGTATACATTCACCATCATACCACTTGACTCACGGTGGACCTACCTTAACATTGTGAAACCTATTTGTAGTTTCAGTAATGTGTATACTTACCCATCCTTTAATAAGCTTACTAAAAAAAATTACCAGTGAAGAGATTTTTGTACCTCTTCTTCACCCTTATCTGTTGGATATTGAACAAGGAAGACATGATACCAATTAAATTAAATTCAAATCAGTTTATCTATATAGCGCCATTTCACAACATGTCATCTCCAGGCACTTTACAATTTAGCCAGCTCAGGATAACATGACACACTCTAACTATAAGGTTTATCAAAGAGGAAGTTTTTAGGCCTTTTTAAACCAAAACACATTTGCTTTAAGAGTTTGGGAGGTCGTTTGATCAGCTGATTCCGAATAAGTACAGAGATATACAAGATTAAAAAAAAGAAAAAATACTTGTTAGGCTGGATTCGAACGTAGACTCTTATGATCTGTAGCGAGAAGCATTTTCTGCATTATCATCACTGGGGGAGGGTTCGAATCAAGTTCCATCACAGAAACTACAGTGGAGCAACTCATTAAATACTGCGAGTGGAAAAGCTAAAATACATGCCACAAGTGAGGATTGAACTCACAACTTTCAGATTATGATAGTTCATTCTGCCTATTACACCTAAACCGGAGAAAGTAGGCTGTGTAAGGGAAGGGGAAGAAGGGAAGAAAGGGGAAGAAGAAAGAGGGCAAATTTGATCCCAGCACTTGCAATATGTTCTAATGAATCCGTTTCCCGTAGTTAAAGTTTTTAGTTGTTTCACATAGTTAATTGTGTTCAAGCTTAAAACCATTTGTAAATGCAATTTTGTGGAAATAATGTCATACTGAATGTTACAACAGTTTGTATTGGCTAAAGCTTTATTGATTACCAGCTTTTTTTTTCATGGTTCAGTGATATATCGGAGTAAACATTCACATTGTACTGTAGCCTATATGCTTGATAAAGTACATTTATGTAATTTAATCAGTGCTTATTTTCAGTTTCGCAGCTTATTAGCAACTCAAACTATTGAATTTTCCTAAATTGTATGTTTACTAAAGCACTTTTTTGAGTTAAGTGGCAATTTCTTCCTAGTTTATCCATAAAAAATAATTACTTATATTTAAGAATCACAAGCAGCTGATATTTATTCACAGACCATAGACCATCTCTTTTTAAAGAACCAAATATGTATTTGCCAACAGTGAAAAGACTCATTTCTAATATTAGAGCAAATATACAGTATATTAAAAAAACATATGAACGAAAAAATTTCACATGAGTATACCATTTGTTTTACCCTGAACCAAAACGTATTTGTATGCTGCGTTTTTGTTTGTTTGGTTTAGTTTTATAAGTTTACATAGTTAGATTTTTTTATACAATCACAATTAGGCTGTGCTCTGTTTCAGCTATTCAGAACTGCCCACATTTTTTTATGTTATTCTAAACTTACCGGGTCAGTTTTCATGGTGCTTAGTTGGGTTGAGTGGGAAGTGTTCATGCATGACGACTGTCATAAAATGGCAAAAATTGCAAGCCTTTTATTGTTTTAATATAGCTGATTATGGCGTACAGCTGAAGAAAACTCAAAAATCCTATCTCAAAATATTAGAATATTTCCTCAGACCAAGTAAAAAAAAGATTATAACAGCAAAACAAAATCAAACATTTGAAAATGTCCATTAATGCACTCAGTACTTGGTTGGGAATCCTTTTGCACAGATTACTGCATCAATGCGGCGTGGCATGGAGGCAATCAGCCTGTGGCATTGCTGAGGTGTTATGGATGCCCAGGATGCTTCAATAGCAGCCTTTAGCTCATTTGCATTGTTGGGTCTGGTGTCTTTCAGCTTCTTCTTCACAATACCCCACAAATCCTCTATGGGGTTCAGGTCAGGGGAATTAGCAGGCCAATCAAGGACAGTAATGCCATAGTCAGTACACCAGTTACTGGTGGTTTTGGCACTGTGGGCAGGTGCCAGATCATGCTGGAAAATGAAATCATCATCTCCATAGAGCTTTTCAGCAGATGGAAGCATGTAGTGCTCTAAAATCTCTTGGTACACAGCTGCATTTACTCTGGACTGGATGAAACACAGTGGACCAACACCAGCAGCTGACATGGCTCCCCAAACCATCGCTGACTGTGGGAACTTCACACTGGATTTCAAGCAACTTGGATTTTGCGCCTCTCCAGCCTTTCTCCAGACTCTGGCGCCTTGACTACCAAATGACATACAAAACTCGCTTTCGTCTGAAAAGAGGACTTTGGACCACTCTGCAACTGTCCAGTGCTTCTTTTCCATAGCCCAAGTCAGACGCTTCGTCCGTTGTCTTGAGTTCAGAAGTGGCTTGACCATGGGAATACGGCTATTGTAGCCCATTTCCCGGACACGTCTGTGAACAGTGGCTTTTGATACCTGGACTCCAGCTTCAGTCCACTGTCTTTGAAGCTTCCCCAAATTCTGGAAGCGGCTCTTCTTCACAATGCTGGTAAGGCTGCGGTCACCTCTCTTGGTTGTGCAGCGTTTCCTGCCACATTTCCCCCTTCCAACACACTTTTTGTGAATGTGCTTTGAAACTGCACTCTGTGAACAGCCTGCTGTTTGAGAAATTTCTTTTTGTGTCTTACCCTCCTGATGGAGGGTGTCAATGATGGTCTTCTGGACAGCAGTCAGATCGGCAGTCTTCCCCATACTTGTGATTTAGTTTACTGAACCAAGCGGAGTGTTTTTCAAGGCTCAGGAAACCCTTGCAGGTGTTTCAAGTTAATTAGACGATTCAAATGATTAGTTGAATAGCCTACTAGTATACTTTTTCATGATATTCTAATATTTGGAGATAGGATATTTGGGTTTCTTAAGCTGTAAGCCATAATCAACTATATTAAAACAATAAAAGGCTTGAGATGTTTCAGTTGATTCATAATGAATCCAGAATGTATGACATTTCATGATTTTTAATTGCATTACAGAAAATAAAGAACTTTATCACAATATTCTAATTTTCTGAGACAGTCCTGTAATCTCAAGGCACTTTACCATTCAACCAGATCATACAGTCAAATTGACCCAAAGTTTCTAAGAAAAACCAGTTGATTGAATCAAGTCATTGGCTTGAAGGCAATCCCTCACACCAAGCATTCTTGTTGTGACAGTGGAGAGGAAACACTCCCTTTTAACAAGAAGAAACATCCAGCAGAACCAGGCTCAATGTGAACGGCCATCCCAGAGGCCAACTGGGATTCAAAGAAAGAGAAGGAGACATACAGAAGAAGAAGAGATACAAAAGGCAACTGTCAACTAACTTCAAAGGCAGATGAGCTCCAAGACAGCCCCCACATCAGAAGACGAAGAGAGCACATCCAGCCAGTCACAGTCAGAGAAACAGGACTACACTGAAAAAAAACCAGGCAGAGCTCGAACACCTATATACAAAGGTGTTGATGGCAGCAGCCCAGCTGATATTTCTCTCCAGGATGGTGTCACAACCAAACAGGAACTGACCAGATCAAGCTACTATGAAAAACGTAGAGAGAGCATACAGTGGGGGAAATAAGTATTTGACCGCTTGCTGATTTTGCAGGTTTGTCCACTTACAAAGAATGCAACAATCTACAATTTTAATCATATGTACATTCTAAAAGTGAGAGACAGAATCCCAAAGAAAATTCCAGAAATTTACATCATATGAATTTATAAAAATTGATAACCATCTGATGAGGAAAAACTAAACCCCTTGAACCCCTACCAAACAGCAAGTATTCTGGCTCCTATAAGCCAGTTAGTCTTTCTTTAAGACACAGCCCCAATCCCAACCAATTATCTACATCAAATATACCTGCCTCACCTCGTTACCTGTATTACCCCTGGCTCACACCGACTCCGGTCTTACCGTTGCGGTGCGGTGGGTGCGGCGCCGCAGTGATTCCAAGTCATTAAAAAGACGTAAACCTCTCTCACCGGCTGCTGAGCTGTCCGGCTGCGGTTACCGAGACACTCCGGCGCTGCAGAAAATTCAGCAAGAAAGCTATCCTTGCGGCGTGCCGGAGCCCTCCGCAACAAGCTCTCGCAAATATCCTTATTTGGGCCGTGTTATCGCGTGAAGTTATGTGAACTCAAGTGAACTTCTGTTAAATCTCCGGACCTGTTGCCGGAGCCGCAGAGCCGCACCGCACCGTAGTCAAAAGGGCGGGTGTGAGAGGGGGTTTGCGGGAGTTGCGGTCTCCGTCGGCTCGGTAACCGCACCGGAGCCAGTGTGAGCAAGGGGTTAAAGACACCTGTCAACGCCCAAACAACCAGCATCCAACATCACCGCCATGGGCAAGACCAAAGAGCTTTCTACGGACATCAGGGACAAGATTGTTGATCTGTACAAGGCTGGGATGGGCTACAAGAGAATCGGAAAGCAACTTGGACAGAAAGGATCAACTGTCGGTGCAGTTATCAGGAAATGGAAGAAGCATGACACCACCGCCAACCTCCCTCGGTCTGGGCCTCCACACAAGATCTCGCCTAGTGGGGGTCCCCGCTGCCTTCAGTTGATTCATCAGTTCCCCCCTTGTAGTTTTGGGGTGATTCCTCACCGTTTGCATGATCAGGGACATATGGGAGAATTATCCTGCCATAATGCAAGAGCACATAATTTCAATTTGAGAAAAGAATTTCATCTTCTTGCACTCAAAACTTATAATATAATATAATTTAATATGTCGGTTCTTAGCTTTTCTACATAACAAACAACTAATTGTTTAAAATTACTTAATTCAGAATTGTTTGGGTTATCCATAAGTACTGAACTTTGCTGAATCGAGCCACAAAACTACTGTAAATAGCAGTTTCAGCTGACGCCCTTATAAGTGCCGTAGTAGCACAGGCACACTCAGTAGGGTTAAACAGGCGCACCCTTTCCCAGGCTGTCGTTCTATTGGCTGGAATGGTTGCTAGGCGACGATCCAAGTGCAATCCGAGAGAGAGCAGAAAAAATCCGCAAGCAGAGCCTACGGGTTTGCGAGCGTATCTGAGATTCGTGCAGAGCGCGGTTTGTGCGCGAAGAGAAGGAGGCAAGCGAGAGGAGAAAATATCTGTGCAAGAAGCATTAAATCTGAGAGAAGAAACAAAGATTTGAGAGAGAAGAGAAAATATTTGAGAGAGAGCGCATGTTTTGAGTGTGAGCATTATAAGTTTTGAGTGCAAGAAGATGAAATTCTTTTCTCAAATTGAAATTATGTGCTCTTGCATTATGGCGTGATAATTCTCCCATATGTCCCTGATCATGCAAACGGTGAGGAATCACCCCAAAACCACAAGGGGGGAACTGATGAATCAACTGAAGGCAGCTGGGACCACAGTTACAAAAGAAACGGTTGGTAACACACTACGCCGTCATGGATTGAAATCCTGCAGCGCACGCAAGGTCCCTCTGCTCAAGAAGAAACATGTACAGGCCCGCATGAAGTTCGCCATTCACCACCTGGATGACTCAGAAGAGGCCTGGAAGAAGGTGATGTGGTCAGATGAGACCAAAATAGAACGTTTTGGCCTCAACTTGTCGTGTTTGGAGGGCAAAGAACACCGAGAACAACCCAAAGAACACCATCCCCACCATCAGGCATGGTGGTGGCAACATCATGCTTTCGGGACGGGACAACTCCATCATATTGAGGGGAGGATGGACGGGGCCATGTATCGTGGAATTCTGGACCAACATCTCCTTCCCTAAGTGAGAGAGCTGAAGATGGGTCAAGGATGGGTGTTTCAGCACAACAACGATCCTAAGCACACCGCCAAAGCAACAAAAGAGTGGCTGAATAAGAAGCACATCAAGGATCTGGAGTGGCCTAGCCAGTCTCCAGACCTGAATCCAATTGAAAATCTTTGGAGGGAGCTTAAAATTCGAGTTGCCAGGCGACAATCTCAGAACCTGAATGGAAGCTGTCTGCAGGGAGAAGTGGGCAAACATCTCTGCCAAAATGTGCACAAACCTTGTCACCAACTATAAAAAACCATTTGACATCTGTGCTGGCCAATAATGGCTTTTCTACAAAATATTAACATGCTGTTTGTCCAGGGGGTCGAATACTTATTTCTCCCACTGTAGCGTTAGAGATTGAACTAACAAATTCTGCAGAATGGGAGAATAGAATAAAGCAGAATTATATATGTATATATATATATATATATATATATGTATACATATATATATATGTATACATATATATATATATATATATATATATATATATATATATGTATAAATATATATATGTATACATATATATATATATATACATATATATATATATATATATATATATATACATATATATATATATATATATATATATATGTATATATATATATATATATGTATACATATATATATATATACATATATGTATACATATATATATATATATACATATATGTATACATATATATATGTATTTGTATACATATATATATATATATGTATACATATATATATATATATGTATACATATATATATATATATATATATATATATATATATATATATATATATATATATGTATACATATATACACTATATTGCCAAAAGTATTTGCTCACCTGCCTTGACTCACATATGAGCTTAAGTGACATCCCGTTCCTAATCCATAGGGTTCAATATGACGTCGGTCCACCCTTTGCAGCTAGAACAGCTTCAACTCTTCTGGGAAGGCTGTCCACAAGGTTTAGGAGTGTGTTTATGGGAATTTTTGACCATTCTTCCAGAAGCGCATTTGTGAGGTCGCACACTGATGTTGGACGAGAAGGCCTGGCTCTCAGTCTCCGCTCTAATTCATCCCAAAGGTGTTCTATCGGGTTGAGGTCAGGACTCTGTGCAGGCCAGTCAAGTTCATCCACACCAGACTCTGTCATCCATGTCTTTATGGACCTTGCTTTGTGCACTGGTGCACAGTCATGTTGGAAGAGGAAGGGGCCAGCTCCAAACTGTTCCCACAAAGTTGGGAGCATGGAATTGTCCAAAATGTCTTGGTATGCTGAAGCATTCAGAGTTCCTTTCACTGGAACTAAGGGGCCAAGCCCAGCTCCTGAAAAACAACCCCACACCATAATCCCCCCTCCACCAAACTTTACACTTGGCACAATGCAGTCAGACAAGTACCGTTCTCCTGGCAACCGCCAAACCCAGACCCGTCCATCAGATTGCCAGATGGAGAAGCGCGATTCGTCACTCCAGAGAACGCGTCTCCACTGCTCTAGAGTCCAGTGGCGGCGTGCTTTACACCACCGCATCCGACGCTTTGCATTGCACTTGGTTATGTATGGCTTGGATGCAGCTGCTCGACCATGGAAACCCATTCCATGAAGCTCTCTGCGCACTGTTCTTGAGCTAATCTGAAGGCCACATGAAGTTTGGAGGTCTGTAGTGATTGACTCTGCAGAAAGTTGGCGACCTCTTCGCACTATGCGCTTCAGCATCCGCTGACCCCGCTCCGTCAGTTTACGTGGCCTACCACTTCGTGGCTGAGTTGCTGTCGTTCCCAAACACTTCCATTTTCTTATAATACAGCTGACAGTTGACTGTGGAATATTTAGGAGCGAGGAAATTTCACGACTGGATTTGTTGCACAGGTGGCATCCTATCACAGTTCCACGCTGGAATTCACTGAGCTCCTGAGAGCGACCCATTCTTTCACAAATGTTTGTAAAAACAGTCTGCATGCCTAGGTGCTTGAATTTATACACCTGTGGCCATGGAAGTGATTGGAACACCTGATTCCAATAATTTGGATGGGTGAGCAAATACTTTTGGCAATATAGTGTATATGTGTATACATATATATGTATACATATATATATATGTGTATACATATATATGTATACATATATATATATATGTGTATACATATATATGTATACATATATATATATGTGTATACATATATATATATATGTGTATACATATATATATATATATGTGTGTATACATATAAAAAAAAAAAAAAAACTGTTTTCTCACCCCTCGTGGGGTGGTATGTGTCATCCTCAAGCTCGGGTCCTCTACCAGAGGCCTGGGAGTTTGAGGGTTCTGCGTAGTATCTTAGCTGTTCCTAGGAACAGCTAAATGTATATATATGTATACATGTATATATATATATATATATATATATATATATATATATATATATATATATATATATATATATATATATATATATATATATATATATATATATAATGGTTTATATATATATAAACCATTGAGGTTTCATTCAGTTTATGGCAAAAAATGAAATAATGACTTAAGAACACATTAAACTATGATGAGGCTAAAAGACCTGTTAGCTTAGCTGGCCCCAGGGCTTCTGGTTCTGGTCGGGTCCAACTGAAACAAAGAGGTTTAGCCCACGATGTAGCAGTTAGCTTCAGCAACATGTGACTTGTTATGTCACCTAGACCTACAGCACTGAGATCTAACAGGACAATACAGATGCAAGTCCATTATCTGAGGCCATGAGAATATCATTAGCAACTTTCACCAGAGCTGTTTCAGACTTAAACTTTTCAAAAAGTTCATTATGGTGTAAGTGGGCAAACACTTATTTGGCAACTACTTTCGCAAGATTTTTAGATAAGAAAGGAAGCTTGGCTATAGGTCTGTAATTGACCAAGTCATATGGGTCAAGAGACAGTTTCTTAAGTAAAGGTTTAATTACAGCAAACTTAAAAATCTTTGGTACATATCCTATAACAGAGATAAATTAATCAAATCTAAAATGGAGGACGAGATCAAAGGGAATACTTCCTTAAATAACCTGGTTGGAACTGGATCTAACATACAAGTAGAAAGCTTAGATGAAGACAATAGTTTTGCTAACTCTGAAGGTTTAACTTGATCAAAACAGTTTAAATCCGGTTTTATGACTACCTCAGATGCTGCTTCTCCTTCCAGAGATAAAACAATCATATTTAGAGGAGTGCCAATGCTCTTATATATATATATATATATATATATATATATATATATATATATATATATATATATATATATATATATATATATTTAAAAAAAATCAATCCTATTTATAAAGAATCCCATAAAATCATTACTGCTAAGAGCAGGTGGGATGGACAGTTCAACAGAGCTATGGCTCTGGGTGAATTTGATAACTATTAAAATATTTCTAGGATTGTCTCATTCTTCTCTATTAATGAGAATAAATGTGCTGCTCTTGCTTTACAAAGGGTCAACTTATACAAGAGTAAACTATTTCTTACAGGCTAGGTAGTATTCTCACAGGCCTGTGGAGTTCGATTTTCTCAGAGTGCTCAGCTATGTATTAAACCAGGGAGCCAGCTTTCTATTTTTTATGTTTTGGTTTTTTTTAAAGGGGCTGCATTGTCTAAGGCAGTACGCAGAGAACTAGCAAACCCATCAACAAAATCATCAACCTGTGAAGGGGAACAAGCTAAACTTTTGCCCTTATCAGCCATCTCATTCCCTTTTAAGAATCTGTATGAAATAAACTATTATTTTTTTAATTCTGGACAAGAACTGATTAATTTCTAATTAGATATCTGGTCTGCTGTCTGAATGATTGTATTAGAATGAACATAATTATGGCTCAGCTTTCTATTTTCTATTCATCTTGCCAGTGTGACAGTGTCTCCTATGATTAGAATCACTGAGATTAGTCTCAGCATTAGTGGTTCATTTTCTTAGTCATTTGGTGGCACAAGTAGATTTGGAACAGTTTGTTTTCTTTCTTTGTTTCTTTCTCCAGACACATCCTCATCAAGTTTTCTTGATTTACTCTAACAGTTAATGTGATAACTTGAGATTAGGTCTGAATGAGCTAATCTGAATTATAATATACTATCCACAGCTTTTAAAATATAACACAAAATGGCCGCTGTCATTGCTTACATAACTAGAAAATAATTTACATTTTTAGAGAAATGTAACATATCAACAAGATGAATCACGTGAAAGTAGCTTAATGCTTAAAGGTTGAAGTAGACAGAAGTAGTCAGATGTCAAAGAGCCTGAGGCTATTGCTGAATTTCATTGAGTGTCAGAGACTTTCCCATTTTGTTGAGTAACAAAACAGAAATTGAAAGGTTTCCATTTCTTGGACGGTGAATTGCTGAAGAACTTTTGACACCGGCTTTCTCTTTTCCCAAGGTTAATGTTCCTCTGATAAATACCCTGGAAAGATCTACCGGATTTAAGAAAACATGTTTAAATTACAGTTCAGTGACAAATAACAGCAACTTGAAATTAGTTTGACAAAGTTGTCTGACAGATCTAAACCTTATCTCCTGATCTATTGTCGAATGTCTCTGCTCCTGCCTACCATCCTGTTTCCTGCTGCTGTCCCTGAGCAATGTTCTGACTGATGTGAAATTTTACCAGAAGATAAAGAATATATTAAATAACTAGAACTAGAAAGTATAGTTAATTAATAGCTAATTCAAATCAAGGGTAAAACTAGTTATTTATTATCAGTTGAATGATTATAACTATAATTTGCTAACTGACCAGGGTTTTAGCCTCTTACCTAAAAGGTTGGACTCCTGAATTCGGTTGTTAGAAATCCAGTTGTCTTTTACGAATTTAGTAATTTAGGCTCTGGCTATCAGCAACGTTATTAACCACCAACCAAATAAATGTGTCTCTGTTCATTTTGATTCTACTTAAACATGAGTGAATCTAGCTTTAGTGATAAATCGTTCACTGTGTAAAATGAACACAAAAGACCACAGGTTAAAATACAATGGTACATTTATTAGATACAATCAAACAGTATTATATCTAATAACTAAGCAAAATGAAACACTACTGATAATAAGCAAAATTAAAGAAATAAAAGGGGTTTTAGGATTCTGTCTTACGCTCCCTGCTGATTGTCTTCCACAGGTGACTCTTGTTGACAGGTGGGCGTGGCCCTGCACCTGCTGCTCATTGGGGCCGCTCTGAACTTTCAGTCAGCTGAAGGACGCCAGAGTGTTAGACCATTGTGATAAGCCTAGGCCTCTAGCCTGTCGAAAGATGTCCGTTCCTGTGAGTTTAAAGGCACACTATGCAACATTTTTCAGTTAATTAATGTGTTCCATAACGTTTTGGATGATTAAATGAGTCATTTCAGGTTGAACAAAGGTATTGTCGGCCGCCCTGGTGGTCTGTGGAGGAAATACCGCACTTGCAATTGCAGGAGCCCTCGGCCCGCACCCACAGGCTCAGAAGTTTCGCGAGAGTCGGTCTTGCTTTATACGGCGAGAACTGCTACACGCCCCCAGTTAAAAGCATGCTCGTTGCTAGCACAGTGGCGATCTTTGTGCAGTTATGCTACGTTCACACCGGACGCAGCAAAAGCAGCAAAATCGCGTCTGCTGCTTCATTTTTGCTGCTTGTACCAGTTAGTTCTGACGCGCGGCTGAAGCAGCTTTGCTGCTTTGGCTGCGCGGTGCAAAAGTGTGTCTGACGCGCGTTGGGCGGAGCTACTATATCCTTTCTCTGTCTTGCAGCTATATTTGCTGTGATCAGTGGGAATAAAGTAGTTTTAAGTGAGAAAATACACCTGAAAACGTAATCAGTGCAGTCAGTTCATTCAGATTATCATCCTGCCTTCCAATATTTTTTCCGTCGGAGCCGCTCAGACCCCCACATACCAGCGGTGCGCCGACAGTAGGAATCCCTTCATCAGCAGCCTCTGGCCGGGTCGCCTCCTCGCGGTTCACCGCGGCAGCTGGTAGGTGTTTTTCATCTAAATAATCCAAACTACAGGCAGCAGGATAATAAAAGCCAACATATTCTGCCGGCAGATTTCTGCATTTTAAGTTAATTTAGGCGTCAATAAACTGTTTAAGAGGAGTGATCATAGCGCTGTGTCTCTCTCCCTGCCAGCTCCCAGATCAGCTTCTCTGATTGGTTGACGCGGCGCGTCGAGCAGCAAAAATTCAATTTTTCCATCTCAAGCAGCAGCGCGTTTGTGGCGCGTCACGCGCGTCAGATGCTTAAACTCGCCCGACGCACTGCTTCAGCTGCTCAGACGCGCTGCGCCTGCTGCTCAAAACGCGCCGCGTGACCTTTTGCTGCACCTTGACGCGCGTCAACCATTGACTTTGCATGTAAACTTGCTGCTTCTGTCGCGCGAGCTGCGTCCAGTATGAACGCAGCATTAGTCATTCGTTGCGTTCGCCTGTCTGCTAAGAGAAACCAGGAGAACAGCTGTGCATATTTACGACAGTGCACTTTTACTTTCGCCCTCTGGGGGGAGCCTCGCTGGAAAATCAACACTGGTTGCATAGTGTACCTTTAATGTTTTGGATTCCTAGTTCTAACTTGATCTCCTGTCTCCCCCAGCTCGTTGTGCTGTGGATTACTCACCCGTCATGTCTCCGTGCACTGAAGACTGGTTCCTGAATTCCTGCTGCTCAGATTCTGCTCTGGCATTCCCCACTAGCTCCCTTGGTGTTACCGAGCCGGACAAGAAACCCCCCCTGCCTGGATTCACTCTGGTTCTTTCAGCGGCTCCTCAAACCTATCTCCGCTGTGGTGCTGCTCACGCTCCCGCCTAAGTTCCAACTGCTAGCTCACCTGTCTCCCAGCCATCTCCTCCCATTGGAAAGCATTGAGTTGCAAAACCTTAATTCCACTCCCCCTCCCCGGATCGCTTATCCATAGCTAGTGGTAAGCGATGTAGCATCAGCGCAGATCTACTTTACTATCTTAGCTTTAATCAGTTTGCTCTTTCCTCGTACAGTGCTCCAAATGCTGATGTTCCGAACATCGCTTGCAGCTCACGTTGTGAGCTATTCGTATTTGTGTACAGCCTAAATAAACATCTTAAACTGCTCCTTGTTCTCCGTCTGTGTCTGCATTGGGGCCAAACACCTTAAAAGCAGAAGAACAGGGGTTTAAGAGTTAATTTAAAGACTTAGTGATGTTCAAAGTTTAAGGCTTAATGCATTTAAAAGTGTCATTTGTAATGGCACCAAATAAAATGTAAATAAACCCTGAAGCAGAGATGTTAACTGCAGTCAAGACATTGAGGTTTCATTCAGTTTATGGCAAAAAATGAAATAATGACTTAAGAACACATTAAACTATGATGAGGCTAAAAGACCTGTTAGCTTAGCTGGCCCCAGGGCTTGTGGTTCTGGTCGGGTCCAACTGAAACAAAGAGGTTTAGCCCACGATGTAGCAGTTAGCTTCAGCAACACGTGACTTATGTCTGTAGTAAGCATTGGCATTCACGTAAACCTGTAAAACCATTAGCAGTTGAATCAGAAAACTTATTTCAAATAAAAACACCAACACAGCTATATATACTAAATAGTTCACCCAAGCAGGGCACTTATTAAGCATCAGGTGAAAAGGAGGGGGAATGATGCAGTTACTGTTTTGATTCGGTGGAGTGAAGGCCTTCAGCTCGGTCTGGTTTTCTGCAGACACAGTCATCGGTCCAGTCTGTCTGTCCAACAGCAGTTCAAAGAGATTTGGATCAATCCAATGTAACAATAAGAGATGATTTGCAATGCGGTTAATTTTATAACTAACGGTAGCATGGGAGGTCTCGTGTTTTACATACGGCGGTTAGCTCATAGCAGCAGCCTCTATCAGCACCTCCTCGGCGCTGCTCCATCTAAGGGAGTCACGGCCTGGCGGCTGCTAATGGCTCCTTCGAACAGCGATCAGGCCCCCCGTTGTTCCGCGGTTAGCAGAGTTGGATTATCTCTTCTCTATCTCTCCTGCAGCAGGATTCAGGATACACTGCGTTCACTATGTTTGAATTGCAGGAAGAATGAAAAACACTGAGTTCAGCTCCTTCTGAATCACAGGGAAAAAGCAGTCTGACTCAGTCCAACGAGTGCAGTTTCCTCTGGAGGGATTTGGTCGCTACTTAGTGTAGCCTTCAGCTGGAAGTGCTTGCCTAGCCTTTAGCGGCACAGAGCCACCGGCAAAATAGGAGGCTAATATGAGAAGCTAGTCTTTTGAAAACCTACGCCGGAGGGGCGGGTCTTCAGAGGGGCATATTTCCGGTTAGACCAGCTACAATGGATAGCAACACTGAGCACAGATTCAGTGGAGCTGCTGCCACTCTCACACTGACTTAGACTTTAGACTTAGACAAACTTTATTGTCTTTGTTGTCATTTTGTATACACAGGAGGTTGGGGAAATGGAATCGGCGTGTTCGGTTAAAGATAGGCTCTGTGTATTCACCCTGATGCTCTATCTCTCTGGTTCTTTTCCCTGAAAAGAGATCACTCAGGACAAACTCTTTAAATAACACTTCATAACTTATATGTACTAAATAATCAGGAGACATGACAACAGATTTTGACAGAAATTGTAATCCTACTCAGATCAGAGAAATTGCTTAGGGTTACAGAATGGCAGCTGCCCACCTCCGGGCTTATCTCTTTGGAAGTGGCCCAGATTAACAGATGTTGTATAAATGGCATTTTATACATCTCTAGTCTGCAACGTCATTATATTTTAATTATACACGTTAGCAGATGATTAGACATCCATGGCTTCAGCCTTATCAAAATAGGAAACTGCTCTAATTCATTTCCAAATCTTTGCCACTTACAAAATTTAGATTTTAAATGTATATCCAGACAGAGGAATGGTCCTAATTAGATTAAAATGTCAGTTCTGATGTGCAACAGGCAGCCCATAACAGGGTGAGATAAATTCACACATCCTCAATGAAAATTATCCATGTTCTCCTGTTCCATTGTCGATGCGGCTGTTTGTAAATTTGGCCGTAAGGTCTTTGGTGCCTGTTGTGGCAAGAATCCCTGAACTTGGAGGTGGCGTCCGGAAGTAAAGGATTCCATCAAGCTGGCCTTGTTAGCTTGTGGGACTCTGGAGTCAGCTGAGAGGTACCGGCATGCCAAGCCAAAAACTTGGTCCCTCTCTTTAAAAAAGGAGATTGCAGGTTGTGCTCCAATTACAGTGGGATAACACACCTAAGCGTCCCTGATAAGGTCTACTCCAGGGTGCTGGAGAGGAGGATTTGGCTGATAGTCGAACCTCAGATCCAGGCGGAACAATGCCATTTCTATTCCCGAACACTGGACCAGCTCTATACCCTTTCGTCGGGTGCTCGGGTATTCGTGGAAGTATGCCCAACTCATCCACATGTATTTTGGGGATTTAGAGAAGGCGTTTTACCGTGTCCCTCATGGTGCCCTCACAGGGGGGTGCTCTGGGAGTATGGGGTGCGGGTCCCTCTGTTAAGGGCTGTATGCTCTTTGTATGACTACAGCAGGAGCTTGGTTTGCATTGCCGCCAGTAAGTCAGACCTGTTCCTGATGCATGTTGGTCTCTGGCAGGGCTGCCCTTTGTCATTGGTTCTGTTAATAATATTTATGGACAGAATTTCTAGGCGCAACTAGGGACCGGAGGGGTGTCTGGTTTGGGAACCTCAGGACATCATCTCTGCTGTTTGCAGATGATGTTGTCCTATTAGCCTCAACAAACCAGGACCTTCGGCATGCACTGGGGCAATTTGCAGCCAAGTGTGAAGCGGACGAGATAAGAATCAGAACCTCCAAATCCGAGACCATGGTTCTCCACAGGAGAAAGGTGGACTTCCCTCTTCAGGTCGGTGGAGAGTCTTTGTCTCAAGTGGAGAAGTTCAAGTATCTCTGAGTCTCTGTTCACGAGTAAGGTACGGATGGACCGTGAGATCAATCCACGGATAGGTGCGGCGTCGGCAGTGATGCGGTCACTGTATCAGACTGTCATGGTGAAGAAGGAGCTGAGTCGTGGGGGACAAAGCTCTCAATTTACCGATCGATCTACGTTCCCACCCTCATAAGGGTGGGAACCCTCATGACCGTAGGTGCACCTATTGTCGTGAGATCTGGATAATGACCAAAAGGACAAGATCGTGAATACAGGCGGCCAGAATTAGTTTCCTTTGCAAGGTGGCTTGGCACACCTTTCTAGATCGGGTGAGGAGCTCAGTTAGCCGGGACAAGCTTGGAGTAGATTTGTTGCTTCTCCACATCGTAGGAGCGAGCTGAGGTGGCTTGGACATCTGTTCCGGATGCCTCCTGGTCGCCTCCTTCGTGAGGTGTTCCAGGCATGTCCTATGCCTCCATGACCTGGCCCTAAATAAAGCGGAAGAAAATTGATGGATGAATGGTTCCTAACTAAGGGCTGTTCCACTAAAGCAAGATTCAGAAATCAAGGATCAGACATGAGTGAACCATCAGTTCATCCTGGCTTTCTCTGTTTTCCAGAAGCTAAACCAGGCTCAAGAGGTGTGGCTATGTGATACCAGGCTTAATTAACCCAGGTAAATGTGCATCCACAACTTTCTTAATCCACCATCCTGGTTTTGAATAACAGCCCTCTGGAGTAGCTTCAAACACTAAAACGTCATGTCATATCATACTATGAGCCAATTTGGTATTTCCTGAAATTACTAAGTAGTTCAAATGCATCTGGAAATAGTTAAAGGGGCGTCAGACCATCTACAACATAAAGTTACATTTAAACCTGATTCGTTTTTATTCAGAGAATCCACTTGCTTTCCAACTGGTCTCAATGATTTGTAGGGCAGACTTCCAATATCGCAGACTAGCCAAATCCGTGTATCATTGGTTCTTTTGTTTTTCAAATCAAAACCAAAAATTAAAAATGCAAAAATTCACTTGATATCTCACTATTTTTTTTCCAAACAAAAAGGAAAAAGCAAATAATGATCCGTTATCTGTTTTCCGATTCTGTGCATAAAATCGAAAATGGAAAAAACAAATAATTCTCATTATCCTTTTTTTTATTTTATCTTTTTAATCTCAAGCAAGTTAAATAACCTGGATATGATCTGGTTTCACGTAAAGTTTTCTTGGAGACGCAGCAGGCAGCTCCTAGCAACGCTCACCGTGAGCTGCCTCGGGCAACACGCCTCGCCCAGAACCGCTTCTGGCATATTTTTATATTCAAACCAATCCCTTGATTCATTCCCTGACCTTAGTTATGCTATTTACATTAAAAAAATATGGTTAGCTGACTTGCCTTAGCAACATCAGTACACTGCAGCATAAGTTATTGCTTGTAAATTGATAAAAGTTAGAATGCAAAACATTTCAAAGCAAAGTGACTTCATGGAGGTAACATTTCTCTGGATGGGGGTTTGTTACAGGAGGGGGGCACTGATTCATGCTTTTAGTTTCTTTATGTTTATATTTATTTGACCCTTTTCTGATTGTGTTGTGCATATTCTGTTTGGTTCAATGGTGAATGAAGTTTCAATTATAATTCACGTTTTAATTATAAAGCATGTTTCATACATAAGTAGCACAAATAAATGTACGTATTAAAATCGATATTTCAATAAAATGACATTAATGACATAATTTAAGAAGTTACATTAAGGATTTATATATGTATACAAATGTGTTGCATGTGTGTTGATATGAATTAGAACATTGACCCATATAGTAATGAATCTAAACATCTGCCAGAGGTCCATGAAGAAACTAATTGACAGATGACAACAATGTGGCCATATTTCCCGATTGAATGATGATCAAATGCCCAACCAGCACAGCCAAAAGTTCAGGTAGCACCACAACATCAACTTTTGTGAGGTGATGATAGAAAAGTTTTACTTCTTGCTAAAACATACTTTGTCTTTTCTGTTATTCTCTTTGTGGTACATTATCTGCAGAAGTATTCTGTATGCTGGCAATCCCATAGATTTTAACCATCTGTCAATGCTCTGCTTACAAAATTCTTTATCCTTCTTTCAATCTACAGTTCCAGTAGATGAGCCCATGTTTGCAACTTGCTGCCAAAGCCTGGTCGGATGAGAGGCATGCATTGTGGAGTGGATCAACAACCGCTGCCCGTAGTGTCGTGCTGTGGACTTGAAGGGCAGCATCCATGAGCTGGCTGGATTCTCTGAGGCACTGCCTGCACTGAAGAAGTGGATGCTGCCTTAATGTTTGTCTGATATAGAGTAACAACCATTTTTTTTCATACAATCCAATATTACATTTTATGTTGTTTTATAAATTCTAAAAAAAATTAGTTTTATGATTCAGCATTTAATATTGAAGCGTAAAGCATGTTTTTTCATTTCTTCCACATTACAAGTTAAAAAGGCTTTCAGTAAAAATATTGACCTGCTGCTTTTAAACAAGAATCAGTTCTTCTGGATGTTCAGAGCAGTTACTTCAAGTAAATGTGGTTTTATAATTGTTACACGTGTATTTTTGATATTCAAATATTTTTTATTAAATAATTAATTCTATTAGTATTCATTCAGCAATTACATTTATCTCACATGTCTTTCAGTAACACTTATCAAGTAGAACAGTGCCTCCTGAAACATGCTATAGTCATTGTTAACAACTTCTCCAAAAAGAGGAGATACTGTATGTCTGGAAACCTCTCTTCAAATTTTGCTCAGGACGGCATCAGTCTCCGTCTGGTGAAAATGGGTCAGAGCCAAAGGCAGATCCCCAAGTCAGGGAGGACCTTAGCTCCTGCAAGTCAGTGAGGATCGCAGCTCCTGCTCATATATCCATGGTGCTTCAGCAGCATCGGGCAACTGCTCTGCTGGAATACTTGCTTGGCAACTCGCAACTGCAAGTTGATTTGGGATCCCACTGCCTAAAATTGGTAAAGATTTTTTTCATTCCTGAACAAAACTGTCAGTTGTTATAAAACGATATACATACAAATATTACCACATATTACCTGGTGTCCTATGGGCATTGCAGGACTGCACAACTCTGCCAGGTCCTATCTGACTTATTGACAGGCCAGGGTGGACACACTAAATTGGTTAAGGTCATCCTGCATATCAAGTAACCCTGACCCAGAAGGTGGATTAGGGCCTGTTTTAAGGTGGTAGTTTACCCCATTATTGACCTCTGGCAAATTCTTTCCACTCGCAGGTTCTGTTAAACACAAGACAACATTTTGGGAAAGTTAACAAGGTGCTTTATTTGTACAGTATTTATAATGTCCACAATTTCAAGTGCTTCACATCAAGCAAAGCATTACTGTGATACAGAAGAAAAGAAAGCATTAAAAAGTAAAACAATAAAAAACATGATTTAAAATTGAAAACCAAAGAAGAAATCTTATAACCCTAGCCTTGGAGGCTGTGCAGTTTTGGAGCCCTAAATAAAAACTAATTCAATGCACCTGAGAGCAGGTGGGTCTTCAATCTGGATGCAAATAAACAGTGTTTCAGCTGATCTGAATCTTTCCAGAAATATGGAGCATAGAAGCTAAATGCAACATCTCCAGGTGTGGTTCTGACTTAAAACTGATAAAAGATCTGATCCAGATGACCTGAACAATCTGGTGGCTTCATACCTGACCATATCTCAAGGTCACCCATGCTAATATGAACATTTAGATATAAATTTAACTAATATTGAAATCACATAAAAAAAAATTTTTATGAATAGGACTATTATAACTAAACTATCCAGTTCACTATATGGCTGGTGCACCTCTGAGAGTCTTTCCCACTCCAGCCTCACTTCCTGAAAGACCCACTGATGACACGAATCCTGTCATGCATTTTCTTCCATAACTTGGATTCTGTCTGTCAAGATAAAAAAAAGGAATTCACTCAACAAGTCATGTAACTATGACTTGAAACTAAGAAAACATTTTACAAACACACAATTTATGTGAAAATAGAAATATAATGTGAAAATAGAAATATAATGTAAATTTCACACATCGTAATATTTAACCATGACAACATTTAGGCAGTGTTTTGTGTTACCACTTTAAAACAAGAGGAAGAAAGGGGAACCATGGCCCTGCCTTCAGATGACAGAATTATTTGAATATTAACGTATGCGTTTTTGGTATAGATAAAAAAAAAAAATCACAACAAAATAATTCACAGGGCGCCTATTTATTATGCATAAACTCATTTCTAAGAAGTCTGAATGGTACAAAACTAAAGTAAGAATCATGCATCTAAAAATAAACAATGATAAGTATTTTTTCTATGAGGAAATCAATCTACAGTATTTTTTACCTGAATGAGGCAGGACATAGAGAACCTTTTCCTGTAGATCATTCATTCAGATCACAGCTATACTGCTTTAGAGACTAAACCAGGAGCAGCATTTACATGACAGTCACCAGTTAAGATGTTCAACATTTAAAGCGGAACACTGGGCAAACTGGGCGTTTGGTGACCCAAGTATAAATTATTCAATATTCCAAAGCTTTAAGCAAGACTGTGATCACTCACAGTCTTGCACACTATGGTGGGTTAATGTGTTTATGGACTTCTGAAAGTAAACAAACTTTAACTGTGATTATTAATTCAATAGTTAAAGATTTTAAAAATATAAGCACTTAAAGTTACCTTGTTTATTGATGATAGGATCGCTGTTTACAGGTCAGTGTCTGACACAAGTCTTTTTCTTCTGAGTTGGTGATGAGCACAGAATCTTCTCTCTGACATCTCCTAGCCTTTCTGAACACCTAACAATGCTGCAGCGCTGCATGGCTTTAAAGGGGAACGCCATTTTTTTTTTTTACATTGGCCCCTTGATTTTATGTTATTACATCATGTTCTACTCACCCAATGTAAAAGAAAGAAAGAAAAAAAAAAAAACGGCGTTCTCCTTTAACTTTCCTTAAACAGCTGTAGTTCATTCATATAGCACTGATCATCCATTAGAGCCAATAAATTACAGTGGTCTGTTGTTTTACCGAGCTGCCTGCTGCGTCTCCAAGCAAACTTTACGTGAACCATTAAATTAAAAGCACTCTGCAAACCACGGTCAGCCAAGTCAGCAAAACTGAGGAAAAGATTCAAACATTTGAAAACAAAGTGCTGGAGCTCGCACGTGAGAAGAAGCGGAGGAATCTGTGTCTCCGTGGAATGTCTGAAGAAGAGACAGAGGATGCTCGACTCAAGGTGGTGGAGGTGTGTCAGAATATTATTCCAAACTACAAAGAAAAGCTTCTGAAGGTGATTGATTCAGTACAGCGACTAGGCAGAAAACATCCAACCAAACCACAACCTCGGGATATCATCATCCAGTTTTCTATAAAGCATTTTCGCATAATGATCTGGAAAATGGCAAAAAACTCTGGCTATCTGAAGCAAAGAAATCTCCTGCTCAAAGAAGACCTCTCTTTGAAAAACGGAGCCGGCTGTGGCCAATAATCCAACAAGCCCGAAAGGATAAGAAGATCACATACTTTGTAGGAGGACGTGCTTTTGTGGACGGCAAGGAAATTGAATAACTGTTTCGTTGGTTTCAATTCAACTTATTATGGAGGAAGAGTTCTATGTTCCCAGTTAAGTTCTACTAAAAACCCAGACACTTATCTTGTTTAGTTTTTTTTTTCTACTATGTTAAAGTTCTTCTCAGTTAATGCTTGATGACTGAGGGATATCACTGAAAGAAAAGCTTTATTTCTGTTTGCAAAAAATTATGGTGCTGATTTTTGTTTATTTCAAGAGACTCATTACATTGAAAGTCACTATAAACTTTGGAAAGCTCAGTGGGGAGAAGATTTGTGGATGGCCCATAGAACTCACCGCGCAGCAGGTACATTAACTTTGAAGCACAAATTCAATAGTAGCATCATTTCCACCGAAGCTGACCCAGCTGGACACTATATTCTCACAGTTATCAAATGTAATAATTTATTCTTTGTTATTGGTAACATTTATGGTTACAACAATGCCAAGGATAATATCAGGTTGTTTGAAACTTTAAATTCCAGTATTGAGGCTTTTATGAAAACCTTTTATGATATTAAGATAATTTTAGGAGGAGATTTCAACATTACTGTGAATGATGAGGTTGACCGATGGCCTAGCAAGCAAAGAATAAATTCTCAGATTGTGGACTTAAATGAATGAGCGAAGTTATAAGATATTTGGAGGGTAAATAACCCAAACACAAAAAACTTTAGATGGAAAAACAAAGCTGGTTCCCAACACGTAAGAAACGATTTTTGGTTAATATCTGACTCCTTACAACATTCTAATTGCAAAGCTGAGATTATTCAAGCACCCCTTACTGATCATAAAGGCATTCTATTAGAAATTTATATTTCACCTGATATAAGTACAGTACTAAAAGGTACCCTGCATATAGGAAAATGAATAACTACCTTTTTAACGACAAATTTGTTTATTTAACATTTAAAAACATTGCAGAACTCTTAAAATTAGCACAATCTGAAAATAACTATGGACATTATTGGGAGCTTTTAAAATATGAGTTAAGAAAGAGCTTAAGTAAAGCTGGGGCAAATAGAATAAAAAATAGCATAAAGGAGGAAACCTCACTGATCTCGGAGTTGATATCATTATCATCTATTCTTCCTAAAAATCTATCTGAACTACAAAAAGCAAGATTACAAAGCCTTCAGCTTAAACTTGATCAAATTTACATCAAAAAAGCAAAAGGAGCTTTTATACGTTCGCGGGCCAAATGGTTAGAAGAGGGAGAACAAAACTCTAGCTACTTCTTAAAACTTGAAAAACAAAGACAAACAAAAAATGGTATTACTAAACTTAATTCCAATGGCACAATAATTGATGACCCCAAAATGATTGCCAATATATGTGAAACCTTTTATAAATCGTTATTTCAATCTAGACATTCTCCAGAGGAACATAAATATTTCTTTAATTCCTTAAATGGCACAAAACTATTGGTGACCAAAACAAAACATTATGTGACTCTCGAATAACGCCAAAAGAAATTAAAGAAGCTATCAATAGTCTCAAATCCAATAAATCTCCTGGTACAGATGGGCTTACATCAGAATTTTATATGATGTTCTCAAAAGAGCTCACTACATTTCTACGCTCTGTATTTATTGAAAGCTTTCGTAATCAAAGACTCCCCCCATCACTAACTCAAAGTTTAATCACCCTAATCCCGAAACCTCAGAAGGATGCACTAATTTTGGATAATTGGCATCCTGTTTCTTTACTAAACAATGATTACAAGATTTTTGCAAGTTGTTTGGCAAAAAAATTAAAACAGTTCTTAATGATATTATAGAGGAATCTCAGAACGGCTTTATGGCTGGAAGACATATTATTGATAATATAAGATTGGTTCTTGATATCTTAGATTATCCAGAAATGGTTTCAGCGAACAGCTTTATTTTATTTTTAAATTTTCAAAAGGCCTTTGACTCCATAGAACACGAGTTTATCTTCAAAGTCCTCAGCTTATTTGGCTTTGGAGAGAATTTTCAACAATCAATTCGCACACTCTATGCATTTGGAAATAGCTCAATAAAATTGCCCCATGGTACTACCAAAAGATTTGAAATACAACGTGAAATTCGTCAGGGATGCCCTATATCACCTTTTTTGTTTCTTCTCCCTATGCAAATTCTAGCTACTTTTATTAAAAATAGTGATCTCAAAGGCATCCAAATTTCAGGAAAAACTATACTCTTGAGTCAACTAGCTGATGATACAACTTTATTTCTACAGTATAAGGATCAAATTAATGTTGCGCTTAAACTTTTAAATACATTTTCTGTAGCCTCTGGTCTTCAACTTAACTTATCCAAGTGTGAACTTCTCCCAATAAGTAGTTGTAATGATTTAACTCTATCCGGAATTCCTGTGAAGTCTGAAGTTAAATATCTTGTGGTAACCATAGTGAAAGAGCAGACAGCAAGAGTTAACAAAAATTTTGATCCGATTATACCCTCCTGCCAACAAAGATTTAATCGATGGTTACAGAGAGACCTGACTATCACCGGTCGAGTCCTGCTGGCCAAAACTAAAGGTCTTTCTCGACTTGCCTATGCTAGTTCAGCCCTTAATGTACCAAATAGCCGTTGCACTGAAATTGATCGAATACTTTTTGATTTCATCTGGAAAAAAAAGCCCCATCTTATTAAGAAAAATTTTATGATTAATAGATTAAGTTCAGGTGGATTTAATGTTCTGGACTTCAATACCCTACAATCTACATTTAAAGTTAGGTAAATGCCCAATTCAATTTGGCATTGGATCGCTACACAAGTCTTTAAGTCCTTGGGTGGGCTAGATTTTTTACTAAGATGCAACTACAAAATAGAAAAGCTTCCTGTTAATTTGTCCTGCTTCAATCAGCAGCTTGCTGCTGTCTGACATCTCAGATGCTGTAATCCATCCTATTGCTGTCAGTGATCATGCTCCTGTTACTTTAACCCTAAAAAAAAAAATAGCCCCACCAAACAAGAGCTGGAGATTAAATACATCACTGCTTAAAGATGAAGAGTTTCTCAAATTTTTCAAGGAAGAGTGGGCATCACAATTGGTGTGCAAGATGAGAGGTAAAATAATTTAATTCTCATCTCATAAAAAAAGTTAGAACAAAAAAAGATCCAGGAATTAAAAGGAAAAAATAAAGTTGCTAGAAAGCTCGCTAGATGAGGAAAAATTAGGGGAAATCCGTAAAATAAAACTAGAACTAAACGAATATATTGAAAAACAAAATACATTTTTAATTCAAAGACTCCGAATTGATAACTTTGAACATAGCAATAAGTCAGGAAGTTTCTTAGCTAATCAGCTAAAAATAAACAAAGAGAAAATGACTATATTTGCAGTTACAGACTCAATTGGATCCCGAGGGTATTAACAATGCCTTAAAAGATTTCTATAAATCTTTATACACATCATAGTTAAATCCATCAGATAATGATATCAAGCGATTTCTGGATAAAATAACTCTTCCTAAATTATCAGAGAGTCAAAGAGTGACCCTGGACTCACCGCTGTCTACAGCTGAAGTTCAGGAAGCATTAAAAAGCTTAAAAAACAATTAAAAAGCTTAAAAAACAATAAAGCGCCAGGTCCAGACGGGTTCCCTACTGAGTTCTATAAGGAGTTCTGGGACATTCTGGCCACAACGTTCCACAGAATGCTGCAGGACACTCAAGATAATGGCAAATTTCCAGTTAATATGAATTCTGCCACCATTATTCTCCTGCCTAAGCCAGGCAAAGATCCTATGTTTCCGACCAGCTATCGTCCCATATCCTTAATTAATGTGGATATTAAAATAATCCGTAAAGCTTTAGCAAAAGATTAGATAAAGTCACTCCTCTCATAATCCACCCAGATCAAACTGGTTTCATTAAAGGAAGGCAGTCAGCTGCTAACACACGCAGACTGCTGAATGTAATAGATTATTCCTACAGCAAAAATCTTAAATCCTATATATTGTCTTTAGATGCAGAAAAAGCATTCGATAGACTAAACTGGAAAATTTTTATTTGCTACTCTACATAAATTTGGTTTTGGCAATTCCTTTATAAATTGGTAAAAAATATTATACAGCCTTCAACAGCCTGTGTCAGGACAAATAATGAAACATCTTCCAGCTTTTGTCTCCAGAGGGGCACCAGATAGGGATGCCCGCTCTCCTTCTCACTTTTTGCTATTTTCATTGAGCCTCTAGCTGCTACAATCAGACAAACTAATGTGGTTAAAGGCATAAAAGGCATGAAAATAGAGCATAAAATTAGTCTTTACACAGATGATGTATTACTTTATCTCCAGCACTCAAACACTTGCCTCTCTCAAGTGATTAGTTTACTAGAATCTTTCTCAAAAGTCTCAGAATACTCTATAAATTGGTCTAAATCTTTAATACTACAAATTAATTGTTCTCTAAAGAATCCATCAGGTCTACAATTGCAATCAGGAAATATCAAATATTTGGGAATTACTGTGTCATCTAAACTAGCTGAGTTACCAAAACTTACCCACATCCCTCTTTAAAAAAAAATAGAAGAGGACCTAGAAAGATGGAAATCGCTTCCGATCTCCCTTATGGGTAGGGTAGCCTCAATTAAAATGATGGTCTTACCCAGAATTAACTACCTATTTTCAATTATCCCAAATAAACCATCACCCGAATGGTTTAAATCTCTAGATTCTTCCATCTCTAAATTTCTTTGGAAGGACAAACCACCTCGTATCAGCTTAAAGACATTACAGAAAACTAAAGACAGAGGGGGACTAGATTTACCTTACTTCCAACACTACTACTTAGCAAATAGATTACAATACATCTCTAAATGGAAAAAATATAATCCCTTAAATGAGCCCTGGATAGACACAGAACAGGAATATGCAGTAATATCATAATTTCAGATTTGCCGTTTATTAGCTGTAAGATCAAACGGCTCCCATGTTTTAAAAATATTAACATCAGCTCTTCCCTGACAGCATTGTGGGAATTTCTAAAAGTAATGAAGTCATCACTTATCCCGTGCAGTCGTACACCCATCTGGAATAACCCTGACATTCTACAAAACAATAATGTGATAAACTTTCCGTACTGGAAGAATAAACGTATTACATACCTGGATCATTTATTTGAAGGTACGGAGTTTATCACATTTGCTAGATTAACTTTGCAATATGGCATTAACAAAGATAAATTCTTAGAATATGAGCAAATTAAAGCTATAATTAGAAATAAATTTAAGCATATTGATGGAGGTTTAAAAATTCCAACTAATATATCAGAGTTTCTAATATATCAGAGTTTCTAGAGTTAACCCCCCCCAAACTACTGTCTAAATTATACAGGACACTGACTAAACTGGATGATACAATATCTCTTCTTATTACTAAATGGGAGGAGGATTTATCAGTCAGCTTTGAACAAAACATCTGGGCTCAGATATGTCTAAGAACTTTTAACATGACTAGAAACCCCAATTTACAAGTAATACAATACAAAATCCTCCACAGAGTGCACTATACAGGTCATAGATTATTCAAGATGGGTTTTGCGCAATCTAACATGTGTCCACAGTGCACAGGCAATCAACTTGATAATTATTTTCATGCGTTATGGTTATGCACGCCAGTTCAGAGGTTCTGGGTACAGGTATGTAAGGACCTATCACTGTGCCTGGGTTGTAAAATCTCACTTTCCCCTCCAGTTTGCTTGCTGGGTGACTTTGAGGGAAGCTCTATGGAAAAAAAATCAGTTTGCATGGCCTTCACTGCATTATGTATTGCATAGAAAACTATACTCATGAATTGGACAAGTAAGGATAAACTCAGCATCAATCAGTACAGAGATCTGTTGTTGGATCATATTAATCTTGAGACAGCATCTGCATCCCCATCAGACCGATCTCTCTGGGCTCCCTTGATTGGCTCCATCACTTAGTGTAGTGAGGGGCTGTGGGGCGCGTCCTGTGGGGCGCGGGGGCTGGTTCGGGGGTCCTTGGGTCCTGGGGGGTCGCTCGGAGCGGGGTGCCTGGCGGGTCTAGCCCTGGGGTCTATTGCCCCAATAGACCCCAGGGCGCCTGGGGCGCCTCGGGTGGGTCCTACGGCTGCCGTGTGCAATGCTCTTGGGGGGGGTTCCGTGGTGGCAGACGTGGGCTACTGGCCTGGTAGCAGTGCTGCTGCTGGGTGGGGCTGGGTGCCGAGCATCGGTTCTTTTGTGGTGCCGGCCGGGGTGCTTCGATTCTGCAGGGTGTCGGGGCGTGCCTCGTCTTTCGGTTCCGGGTTTTGGTGGTTGGCTGTGGCGCTTGGCCTGGTTGCGTCGTCCGGGGGGGTGCATGGGTCGTCGCGCCTGTGGCCGGGGTTCATGTGTGTCTGTTATTGGCTGGTTTGCAGGGGTTGTGGGGCCCCTTTGGGATGCCAGGTCAGGGGTGTGGCTTCGCTTTGTTGGGACTAGTGCCGGTGGTGCGCGGTGCGGTGCATCATGCGCGGGGGCAGTTTGGGAGTGGAGGGTTGCTCGTGTTTGGCTGCGGGGGGGCGGGGCGCGGCTTTGCTGCACTGGCTCTCTGGCGCGTGTGGGGCGGGGCTGCTCTATCCTTTGCTTGCCTTGCGGCTGTGTTTGCTGTGATGGTGGGGGTAGAGTGGTTTTGTTGTGTTTTTGGGTGGGAGAATCCGCCTGGGGGCTTGGTTGGTGCGGTCGGATTGTCCATATCGGCCTTCAGGTGTTGTATCTGTCGGGGCCGCTCGGGCCCTCGCGTGCCGGCGGTGCGCTGTCGGTGGGGTTCCCGTTCGGCGGGCTTGTTTGTCTCCTGGTAGGGCAGAAATGTTGATTTTTCTGGGGAGGAACAACTGGGTGGAGGAGTCCTCGTGGTGTGGCAGTGGGTGTTGGACACTGACTTGTTTGCAAGTGTTCTTCTTCACTGAGGGGGATTTTTTGTATGGGGGGGTGTGAGTCGAGGAATCGAAGCTTGGAATGGGGCTCAGGATTTGTGCTTTGTTGTGTGGTTTTCTTTTTCCTCGGATTGATGTTGTAAGACTGGTGTCAGGGGGGGTGTCGTTCAGGGGGCGCTGTCGGGAGCTGGGGGTTTTTGAGCAGTGCCTGGCCCAACTGCTGGGTGGGTCTGGGGGTCTGGGATCCCTGGGGTGCGTTGCCCTTATGCGGGGGCCCGGGTGGGACTTGGGTTTTTTTTTGGGGAGTACTGCTTGGGGTCTGGGCCAGTGTACGCCCGGCTGTCCGCCCCTGCCGCGGCCTCTGGTGTGCTGGGGTGCCTCGGGTTCTGTTGGGCTGGGGGGGCATGGAAATTAACACCTATGGCAGATGCTTACCCCTTCAGGGGTTTGCACTCTGCTAGTGGGGGAAGGGGAGGGAGGGGGAGTGGGAATGATCTCGGCCTGGATGTCCTTTGTCGCTTGTGTGGTGAGTAGTTTGAATGTTAATGTAGGGGAGGGATTAGATCTCTGGAGGTGGGGCAGGGGGTGGTGATAGAGGGAAGCGAATTTCAGAAGGGCTTCGGGTCTGGCTCCCTTTCTCGGTCCTGGTCCGTGCCTTCCCGTGGTGGGTCTTCGTCCGGGGTGGAGGCTCTGCGTGTTGCACGTGGGCTGGCCGGCAGGGGTTGTCCCCCCCCCCTTATTTATTCATTCATTTATTTATTTTAATTATTATTATCATAATTTTTTTTTTTTGTTGATGGACAGGATGGGGGGAGGATGGTGGTGTCTGCCCTGTGCCCGGCTGGCTGGTGGGTACAGGGTGAGGTGGCTATGGTGGTGAGACTGGTGGGGCCCCCCTCTCCGGAGGGGCTCTCGGGGAACGGCGGTGCCTATTGGAGTCAGCGGGGGAGGTGGCTCCCTGGGAGTGCAGTACGCACCCCAGTCCTTTGCTCCCCATCCCTGAAATCCTCCCTCTGCCTTCTCCATCACACTGCCACACATGTAGGTTTTTGGGGAGGGGGTCATTACTGGAGGGCCCCACCTTCTGATGATGTCCCCCACCCCAATTTTATTTTGCATTTTAGACACTTCCATCTACAACATTTTCACAACACACATCTATGTAGGGTATTTTCTGGGGGGTGGGGGTCAAGGCCAGCCATGGGGGGGGCTTATTTTATGGGCCTCACCATGATCAGCTTCCTCCATCCCCTCACGCATCTAGACATTGAGGGTTCAGGGTTGTCGAATGGGGGGGTGCGCTGGCACCGCCTATCTACCAGAGGGGGGGTGGACTGTGCCGGACACCCCCTCTTGGTACTCCCTGTTTTAATTACATCTGAGAGCAACACACAACAACACCACATCTGAGCAGGCACAGGGAGGATCGGGGTCTTCTCACACCCCCGGCTGCCATATAAAGGCCGGGGTCCTGGAGGAAGAGTGGGCCACCTGGTTCGTGGTTTTGGCTGGGGGTGTCTGCGGGGCCTAGGTGGCCTGCTGGTGGCGGGGCTGTCACTTCTACTCTCCCCAAAAAAGGCTGGAAGGAGGGTATGTAGTGGCTGGTTGAACTAGTTTTTTTGGGGGGGTTCTGGTTGGGTGTCCTGTGCGGGATGGGTGGGCCCCGGTCCCGGGGGGAGCTCTTACTGGGGGTATCCCGGTCCGTGTGCGGGGTACGGGGCCGGGCTCGAAGCAGGAATAAGATGGGTTGGTGTGGCGGTGTCGCCGCTCCCCTCCCCCCATCTGGATTTTAGGTTCACTTATTGGGTCATCCGATAATCTCGGGACCAACCACCGGTGCCGCCGGGTCTTTGGTCCTGGTATTATTGGATGTGAGTGTTATGTGTGAATGTGTATCCGCGTTTTTTTGTTCTGTGATGCGAGTGGGGGCACTAGGGAGGGAAGGCATGATTGAGATCGTGAGTGTTTTTTTTTTCTCTTCCAGGTTGGGGTCTGAACAGCCCCCTCTCCCAAATACATCTCAAGTCTCCGCTAAGTGCGGAGCCCATTCCCCCCGTCCTGCTCTCCTTCTGCTGGCTGGCGTCGGGGCTCGCCGGTGCACTGATGGAGCTCGGGGTCTGGGGGTGGATGCCCGGGTGGCTACTGGCTCATTCCTGGCGGCCTCTCCGCTGGCCCCGGCCGGCAGGGGGCCATGCTGGGGCTCCTGTCTGGGGGTCGGCTGCCCCTGGAGCCTCGGATCCCTGGGGCCCGGGATCGGATTCACTTCGGGGTGGGGCTGGGTGTTGTTTGGTGGGGGGGAGTGGTTGCGGGCGGGTCGGTGTCTGGTGTTCACTGTTGCATTGTGGGGGCCTTTTTGCTTGGCTGTTTTTTTTCTTTGGGGGGACTGGCATGTCTGTTTTCTCGGGGGACGGGCGGGCCCGTTGGGTGGGGGTCCTGCTGGTGGTCCTGCTTCCGTAAACAACTCATTTTATCCTGGACTTTGGTTTATAAACATAACTTTTCCCCTCATAACTGTTATATTTGGAATAACCAAAATATTTGCTTCAAGCATATATCCCTATTTCTTCAGAACTGGGTGGATAAAAATATCCTATTTGTAAGAAAATTGTTTATTGGAGATGGTCAACTGTTTAATTGTGGTGAATTTCTTGGTAAATATAACTTCCCTGGACCCCTAAAGAATTTGCTGTCGTTTTTGATGCTATTCCTGCAGGTTTGAAATTTCTTATATCAACATCGGGTAACGCCCAGGTCCAGCATCCCAGATTACCAGAATTATTTATTGGGAATTCAGATCCATTCCTTAGTATTAAAACTGAAAATAACCATATAAGAGAAATAATCCAGAGGAATACTGTTAGCAAACCTGCCGCAACCTTTTTTTCGAACAATCTATTTTCAGATATCAATTGGGAACAAACATGGTTATTGCCAAGAAAATGTTTTGTTTCTAATAAAATACGGGAAGTGTCCCTTAAAATTTTACATAGTTGTTATCCTGTTAATTCAGTACTGAACAAATATATTCCAAATATTGATCCACTTTGTTCCTTCTGTCACATCGAACAAGAAACATTAACCCACCTTTTTTGGGAATACTCTTTTAGCAAAGTTTTTTGGTGTGACTTCAATAATTTTGTCAATGGGAAATGCAATATACTTATTGCGCTGGATGTTAAACATTCTGTTTTGTATTTCCAAGGGCAGTATGTCTGGGAAAGAATATATTATAAATTTCCTATTAGCTAAGTTCCACATACATGTTTGTAAATTTGCTAAAAACAAACCCAACCTCAATGTTTTTAGAGCATATGTAAGATGTTTTTTTTTTGGACTCCTTAAAAATAAGCACGAACTCTAAAGCTATGAAACTTATAACCTTAAGTGGTGAACTTGATTTGTAATCTATTTCTTTTTCTGTTTCATGGAATCCTGTAGTTCTGTTACCTTAGTACCTCAAGCATACTACTGTCTACAATTGTATACTATTTATTTGTAAATAAAGTTTGTTAAAAAAAAACTGCTCAGGTATCAACAGTGAATGTGTCTGTTTTCTCTCTATGTATTTGTGTTTCCCTATGCAATAAAATGACAACCAGCCTTTTATAATCTACCAATCTCTGTTGCCTGAAATTGATGTGGATCTAATCTTGTTACTTAAACTGAAAAATTAGAATATTTCAGATCCTAGTTTGGTTCAGCAATTTTTAGATAATAAATATGATGGATACAGTGGGGCAAAAAAGTATTTAGTCAGCCACCAATAGTGCAAGTTCTCCCACTCAAAAAGATGAGAAAGGCCGGTAATTTTCATCATAGATATACCTCAACTATGAGAGACAAAATGAGGAAAAAAATCCAGAATATCACATTGTCTGATTTTTAAAGAATTTATTTGCAAAATATGGTGGAAAATAAGTATTTGGTCAGTTACAAACAAGCAAGATTTCTGGCTCTCACAGACCTGTAACTTCTTCTGTAAGAGGCTCCTTTGTCCTCCACTCGTTACCTTCATTAATGGCACCTGTTTGAACCCGTTATCAGTATAAAAGACACCTGTCCACAACCTCAAACAGTCACACTCTAAACTCCACCATGGCCAAAACTAGAGAGCTGTCAAAGGACACCCGAAACAAAATTATAGACCTGCACCAGGCTGGGAAGTCTGAATCTGCAATAGGTAAACAGCTTGGTGTGAAGAAATCAACTGTGGGATCAATTATTAGAAAATGGAAAACATACAAGACCACTGATAATCTTCCTCGATCTGGGGCTCCACGCAAGATCTCACCCGGTGGGGTCAAAATGATCACAAGAACGGTGAGTAAAAATCCCAGAACCACACGGGGGGACCTAGTGAATGACCTGCAGAGAGCTGGGACCAAAGTAACAAAGGCTACCATCAGTAACACACTACTCCGCCAGGGACTCAAATCCTGCAGTGCCAGACGTGTCCCCCTGCTTAAGCCAGTACATGTCAAGGCCCGTCTCAAGTTTGCTAGAGAGCATTTGGATGATCCAGACGATGACTGGGAGAATATCATATGGTCAGATGAAACCAAAATAGAAATTTTTGGTAATAACTCTACTCGTCGTGTTTGGAGGAGAGAGAATGCTGAGTTGCATCCAAAGAACACCATACCTACAGTGAAGCATGGGGGTGGAAACATCATGCTTTGGGGCTGTTTTTCTGCTAAGGGACCAGGACGACTGATCCGTGTGAAGGAAAGAATGAATGGGGCCATGTATCGTCAAATTTTGAGTGAAAACCTCCTTCCATCAGCAAGGGCATTGAAGATGAAACGTGGCTGGGTCTTTCAGCATGACAATGATCCCAAACACACCGCCCGGGTAACGAAGGAGTGGCTTCGTAAGAAGCATTTCAAGGTCCTGGAGTGGCCTAGCCAGTCTCCAGATCTCAACCCCATAGATAATCTTTGGAGGGAGTTAAAAGTCCGTGTTGCCCAGCGACAGCCCCAGAACATCACTGCTCTAGAGGAGATCTGCATGGAGGAATGGGCCAAAATACCAGCAACAGTGTGTGAAAACCTTGTGAAGACTTACAGAAAACGTTTGATCTTTGTCATTGCCAACAAAGGGTGTATAACAAAGTATTGAGATGAACATTTGTTATTGACCAAATACTTATTTTCCACCATGTTTTGCAAATAAATTCTTTAAAAATCAGACAATGTGAATTTCTGGATTTTTTTTTCTCATTTTGTCTCTCATAGTTGAGGTATATCTATGATGAAAATTACCGGCCTCTCTCATCTTTTTAAGTGGGAGAACTTGCACTATTGGTGGCTGACTAAATACTTTTTTGCCCCACTGTATGTTCAAGTTTATATGGATACTTCAAAAGATTCAACAACTGTTATGGTGTTTAGTTTGTAGTTCCAGATTTTAAATCAGGTAAAAAAAAATAAATAAATAAATTAAAAAAAAGTGGAGTTTAAATGCACAGAGGAGAACTGTTGGCAGATTTAGTGGGAAGAAGAGGTAACTGGAATATGCTGTAATAGTATTCAAAAAGTTGGCATTATGAGGAAAACAGAGGAATAGAAAGAAAGAGATAATCATATAAAGATTATAATTTTGTCATACATGTTTAAATAAAACGTTAATTAAATCAGGGAAACATGCTGCAGAGAAATTTGATTTTTATTTTCCTGAAGAATAAGTGGATCATGTTTTATTGTTCTACACTAAATATGTAGATCAGAGAAATTACAATTAAATATTAAATACGTTTTAGACACAGACTTTAAATCATAGGGTTATTCTCCATTATTGAAATATAGTTGTTTTGTTTCTTTGTAGTGTTATTTGAATCCCGATCCACACTCTAATTCAGTTGGTGGCGGTAATGCACCAAAAGTTGCTCGCCAACTGCCAGTAAACACAAGAAGAAGAAGAGAAAGTCGCGTCACTAGCAGCATTAGCTTAGCTTCTGTGTGGAATGTAGAGAGGATGATAATCTGGGAGTGTTTACGGTGAGAATGTCTTCAGCCCAGCTTCAAGGAGAGTTTATCACCGAGCAGTTAACTCCTGCTGAAGAAACATTCACGGAGTTTAAAGGGAGTTTGGTCAATTCGGAGGAAAAGATGGAAGATCAACAACTACTGCTGGATTTCACCAGGATCCCCCAGATCATCTTACACCGGATAGGTAGGAAACACCTTATAGACACGATTCCCTGATTATGCACACATTGGATTTTAGCCTTATCTGGTTGGAAAACTAATTAGAGATCAAAATGCTAAGCTAAAGCTAATTTCCGGTATAGATGCAGTCTACGTAACGGAGCAAACCATAAAATACTAAACATCATGTTTGGTCATTGAACTTTTTCAGGCCAAAGCTCTACTCTTCCATGTGTTGTTTCTGATGCTTAGATTCCAACATAGAGGCTGTTCTAATCCCTGACTCATGTGATTAAATTTATTTAAAATATACACATGCAAATTGCTATCCATGCTGATTCTGAATGTTCTATGAGTACATATTGTATACTACAATTTCAGATCTCCGTAATCCGATTGATACATGAATGGAGGAAGTGACGTCATTTGTCCTAGTATGAATAACATTTCATATCTAAAATGTTTATTTTAGATAGGAGGAATACTTTTAAAGATATCTAAAATACAAAAAAATATTTTTTAAAAGGGCCACCTAAAACAAGTAAAGATTTGTAGATATCTGTGATGTAGTTCTTACTAGAGCAAAAATTTGATTCTAGAGTTCTTATAATGTTATTTCTACTGGTAGAAATGTAATTAGTGATATGCAATTCTAAGAGTATCGGTCTCCGCCAAGTGACGTCAATTGTTTACCTCGGGCGCGGTGCATCGTGGGAAAACCACCATATTAGGAGGAAAGTCGAGATAAGCCACACGCGGCTGTTATTTACCAGAATTATTTACCAGAAATGACACGATCGTGTCGTGTGAGAGGCTGCCAGTCCCGGTGTCGTGCCAAGGTAGTTATCTGCTTTGAATTTTGAGTATGTGGGATTTCGGGGTTAGCATGACATGTTGGTCATGTTGCTGTTAGCATAAACAAAACGTGTTGCACACTGTTGCACTTTAATCCACAACTTTCTTTCCCCCGTCATCGTAGGTCACTCTAAATGCAAAGTGGTCCCATACAGCAGACCTATAAAGTGCTGCTGGCGTGTCTTCCAACTCCTGTTCTTTCCCACTCACCATACCCACACAAAACTCCACAACAACTGATTTTTTTCTGCTTCACCCGGCTACGCTGCTTCGCTTCTTCTTCTTATTGTTTACTACTGGTGGTTGGCTGTGGTCGCAGTACCGCCACCTTCTGCTCTGGAGTGTACACGCTTTGCCTATGAGAAAAAGGAGCAGCGCATGAACCGAACGCAACACACGCTAATCGAACCAAGACAGTCGAACCGAACGGTTCGGACGGTTTTCATTAACTTTGCATTTAGAGTAGGGATGCACGATATTGGGATTTTGGCCAATATCCGATATGACGATATTTTAAAACTCATGTAGCCGATATCGATACTGATGTTAAAGCTGGACAAAAATAAGTAGTCATTGAAAATACCAGTTTTGTTATCCATTTCTGACACTTTGAAAAATTATATATTCAAATATATTTTCATATGCTGATATCAAATTGATTTTTAAAAACGCGGTATCGATCTATTTTACTTTCAAAATCTCGTGAAATTTCATCGTTCTGTTACAAACTCTCGTGATAATTTGCAAATTCTTGTGAGATTTTGTTAGTAAAATAGATCGATACTGTGTCAATATATAAACATATAAAAATATGGCAAAATTTCGTGAATTTTCGGGGGATTTTGTAGCATAACGATGACATATAGCAAATAGTAAAAGAGATTGATATGGTGTTTTTAAATGGCAATATATCAGCATATGAAGATATTGTGATATTTTAATGTATCAATATTTTTTCCCTCGTCTTTAGAATTTCTTAAGTCTGTAAAAAATAAGTTTTTGGGGAAGAAGAAGAAGTAGTATATTTTTTTTTTAGACTTTAGAAACTCAGAAGCTGATCAAGTATCGGGTTAAATATCGGTGGGGTGGCCGATGTCCGATATTCAGTTTTAAGGCCGATACAGGCCGATACCGATAGGGGGCCGATTATATCATGCATCCCTAATTTAGAGTGACCTACGATGACGGCGTAAAGAAAGTTGTTGATTAAAGTGCAACAGTGTGCAAGCATTGTGCAACACGTTTTGTTTATGCTAACAGCAACATGACCAACATGTCATGTCATGCTAAACCCGAAATCCCACATACTCCGTCAGCGCTCCGCTCCGCCCTGCTGCGCACCAGACCGCCTGCAAAAAGCAAAGCATACAGCCTCCGCCGTGGCTGTATGCCTTGGAGATCGTAAAGGGCATGCGCGAGATGATTACATTCAAAGCAGCAAAACATGCGGAAATGATCCATGGTTTCCGCGGATCATTAAAAATAATTACAATTCATTAATTTTTTTGGATTTTTTTCATTAATTTCATAAATTTTTTTTTCATTAATTTTTATTAAAAAAAAATATTTTTCGGTGTAACAATAAACATGTACTGAACCGAACTAAAAACCGTGAGAAGAAACCATGAACCGAACCGTGGATTTTGTGAACCGTTCCACCCCTAGTAGGATCCCATTTCCGGTGCAGATTGGGCAGAGACGACTGATAAAACTGAAAGGATTTTAAGGCATTTATTTTCTCAGAAAATTGTCCATCATTAAGAACTTTTTAACATTATTACTATATTTTTGGGCATCTCTGTTAAGACAAACGTATTAAACGGTCAGGGCTGCCAATTATCACCAACTCTTTGAGTGAGATTTAAAGATAGTTTGAACAGCCAAACCTTGTCAGTGATCGATTGACAGGCAATAAGGATAAACATAGGTTGTAGATTTTTTTCAGGATTTAACTGAAACAAAGCACTGTAAATTTTACTGAATAACAATAAGTAATCTGTAGTTATGTGGAAAATTTTTCACACAATACACATTATTTTCTATATTTCAGAGAGTTGAAGTAATACAATTGCATCTTAAATATACTGTAAACTAAGAATTTCACGACAATGTTTAATAAAGGTAAAGAGGATTAGCTTCTATTTCCGTGTATATCATCTAAATAAGTGGTTCTCCTAATTTTCAAACATTCTGCTGATATGCTTACGTAATGCAGTCCTACATGCTTGTCCCGTTAGCTGTCTTTTTCTGCACATATGTACTGCCAGGCATATATCTGTGGTGAGCTACGGTTTCCGACAGTCGTTGAAAATCACCTGTCTCACCACGGTTCTTTGAAAATGGCAGAGGGTCTTAAGAGAAAGTGTCTACGAAGTGTATGAGAAGAAAAGAAAGACCTCAGAAGAGGCAGATATATCCCTGAATATGTAGCGCAGAGAGTTGTACTAAATGAAAAAAATTTTTGCATACATTTTGTGTGTATAAAATGACAATAAAAGTTGTCTAAGTATCACACTATTAGTCTTTGCACGTCTTGGGGGGTCCGGAGGAGGATCATTTAGACATGTAGCCTCTCTGAAAGTCTATTTCTTGCATTTTGATGTTGAACGCAGCTAACTTTATGTCTTTGTTAAAACACCACCTTTGTCCTGATTATGAGAAGGATGTGTGCTTGGCTAGAAGGGTAAATTTCATAAGAAAGGCATGAGATCATTTTTAGGTACATATATTTCATTGGTTAATTCAAACAATCAGAAAGTGTCATGCCTGTCACTGAGAATCCAGAATTCGCCTCTTGGGTGTTTTCCCATGTTGTTTATGGAAGCTGGAAGTAGATGTTTGCGTTTTTCAGGTATTTTGTACAAACTGCAGGCACCAGAATAATAACAGCAAACATATATTGCTGGGAGATTTTGACATTTTGTGTTAATTTATTCATTAATAAACAGTTTCAGTGGAGCATGGTGCATGGTGGAACAGAAGTAGCACTGCCTGTGAAAGGACCTCCAACCACAAATGTATATATGTCTAGACAAACTGTTAGAAACTGACTCCATTGAGTTGTGTGAGGTCCCGAAGTACACAGATGGGGGTTGTGCTCACAGGACAACAATGCGCAAGACACTTAGCATTTGCCAGAGGACACCAAGAATGGCAAATTCTCCACTGGCAATCTGTGCTCTTCACAGATGAAAGGAGGTTCAAACCTTGCATGTGACAGTCCGGAGACACTGTGGAGAGCGATCTGCTGCCTGAAACATCCTTTAGCATAACTGGGGAGGGGGCTGCCACTTTGCCAGACAACAGTGAAGCATGACTGGTCTTTTATAACCTGTGATTTTGATGTCAGAGCTTCAGTTCATGCTGTGAGATGTAATCCAATCTGTTTATATGTAGTTAGATCAACACAAGGATGATTAAAGTGAATTGTCATTTCTTTAACCTACAATAGAACATCTTTCTGTTGTTTGTCTTTCTAGACCACCTGCAGGATTATGTTGGAAATGAGGAGGCTTTCTCTGATCAGCAGCTCTGTGAACAGGAGAGAAATTCCAGTTTGGACCAAGAGGAACCAGAACCTCTGCAGATAAAGGATGAGCAGCAAACGGCAGAACATCCCTGGACAAAAGAGGAAACCATTGAGCTGCCAATAAGTGAACTTGAAGAGCACCCTGTTCTGAAGCAGGAGACTGGTGATACAGGAGAGGAACCTTTCCCATATTTGACAGATGGAGAAAACTCTCTAAAAAAAGAACATTTAATGGTTCACATGAAAACTTACACAGGTCAGAAGAATTATGAATGTCTGTCCTACAGAATGAGTTTCCCCTTTAAATCTTCTCATAAACGCATCAGAATACACAAAGGTGAGAAGCCATTTTCATGTACTATATGTGGCAAAAGCTTTACTCTTAAAAGTCTTTTGCTTTCTCACAACAGAATCCACACAGGCGAAAAACCATTTTCTTGTAAGACCTGTGGAAAAAGCTTCACTAAAAAATCTAATCTTAATAAACATATCAGAATTCACAAAGGTGAGAAGCCTTTCCTCTGTAAGATTTGTAGAAAAAGTTTTACTGTAAAACGTAGTTTGATTAGACACATTAGAACTCATACAGGTGAGAAGCCTTTCAAATGTCTGTCTTGTGGAAAGAGCTTCACCTTTGAGTCTGTTCTTGATAAACACAACAGAATTCACACAGGGGAGAAGCCTTTCCCATGTACAATTTGTGGCAAAAGTTTTGCTGTAAAAAGTAATTTGACTTCTCACATGAGAACTCACTCTGGTGAAAAGCCTTTTGAATGCCGGTCCTGTGGAAACAGTTTCACTCAGAAATCTCATCTTGATAGACACATTAGAATTCACACAGGTGAGAAACCCTTCTCCTGTACGATTTGTGGCAAAAGTTTTACTAGAAAAAGTAATTTAATTAGTCATATTACGACTCATGTGAGAAACATTTTTCATCCATGAAAAGTGAAACTATCTCAAAAGAGAAATTTAGCCTTTTCTATTACTTGAAATGTACACATAGAATAGGGCTGGAAAGGTTCACAAAATCCACGGTTCGGTTCGGTTCACGTTTTTGAAGTCACGGTTTTCGGTAAGTTCGGTATATGTTTATTGTTACACCGAAAAATAAAACATTTAATAAAAATTATAAAAATTTATGAAAAAATAAAAATTTATGAAATTGGTGAAAAATTCCAAAAAAATTAATGAATTGTAATTATTTTTAATGATCCGCGGAAACCATGGATCATTTCCGCATGTTTTGAATTTTGTTTTGTTTTGAATTTAATCATCTCGCGCATGCCCTCTACGATCTCCAAGGAATGCAAAGTGGTCCCATACAGCAGACCTATAAAGTGCTGCTGGCGTGTCTTCCAACTCCTGTTCTTTCCCACTCTCCGTACCCACACAATTCTCCACAACAACTGATTTTTTTTTCTGCTACACCCGGCTACGTTGCTTCGCTTCTTCTTCTTGCTTACTACTGGGGGTTGGCTTTGGTCGCAATACCGCCACCTTCTGCTCTGGAGTGTAAACGCTTTGCCTAAGAGAAAAAGGAGCAGCGCATGAACCGAACGCATCACACACGAACCGAGACAGTAGAACCGAACGGTTGGACGGTTTTCAAAAACCGTTCCATCCCTAATATAGAAACTCCTTTATCTCATTACATGAGACACTCACATGCTAAAGGCTCTTTTTATGTTCTAGTTTTTTGTAAAACGTTTCATTAACAGCAGAAACTATCATCTACTTTATACAAATTGATTTTTTTTTTTTACTGCATATTTTATGTGGCAGATGTTTCCTTTTAATGTAATTACTTTCTAGACTATGTTCCGAGCAGAAACAAAAATGGATTCATGATTATAAAAATTTATATTATTTCATATAAATTACGATTGATCTTTTTCCACGTTATCTATGGTATTATCCATGATTTAATATTTGCAAAAAACCTAAATCTTTCATATAAAGTGTTTAATTGTATTAAAATGTTCAGAAGATGATTAAGGAACGTGTCTTGAGTTTTTCTTTGTGGTCATTGTGTGTTGAATTATTTCAGGTTTTTTAGATGGTTTTAAAGAGATGAGTTTCTATTTGTTAGTTCTAAGAAAGTTAGAGCTTTGCTATCAAGGACATGTACAGAAAGATTTGTATATATATATGTATATGTATATACTGTATATATATATATATATATATATATATATATATATATATATATATATTGATACAGATTTGCATTAACCAACACAGCCCCACAACATCAAGAGCCTTAAGGTTCAGGGCGAATCTCATCCAATCCCGAGGCCTTCCCACTAAGGAGCTTTTTAACCACTTCGGTGACCTCCTGAGTCAAGGTCAGCAGCACACCATCCCCAATATAAACAGTGTACAGAAGTCTTTCTCCATGGCCTCTCTAAACTCTTCCCATGCAAGAGTATTTGCCTTGGTTACCAGCCAAGCTACCTGGAGGTACACATCAGCTGCTTCCAATGTCCCACAGACGTATAAAGTCTAGTAGGACTCCCTCAGCTTGACAGCTTCCCTCACTGCTGGTTTCCACCATCGTGTTCGAGGGTTGCTTCCTGTGACAAGCACAAACAACCTTGTGGCCACAGCTCTTAATAGCGGTCTCAACAATAGAGGCACGGAACATGGTCCACTCAGACTCAGTTTCACCTACCTCCCTCAAAACGTGTTTAAAGCTCTCCTGGAGGGGGGAGTTAAAGCTCCGTCTACTTGGTCTGACCGGCGTCCTCTCCCACCATCAGAGTCAACTCACCTCCAGGTAGTGGTCAGTGGAGAGCTCTGCCCCTCTCTTCAGCTGAGTGTCCAAGACATGCGGCCACAGGTCAGATGTAACAACAAGAAAGTCTATCATTGAACTACAGCCTAGGATGGACAGAAGTCCAATAGCAAAACGCCACTTGAGTTTAGATCAGGTGGGCCATTCCTCCCAACCACGCCCCACCTCCAGGCCTGTTTCCAGAGTGGGGCCCCGGTGACCCACGTTCGGGCGAGGGAACAATATGTCCATTTATTGTTTTAATCATAAGGGTCTTTGGATTGTTCTTTGTCTGGTCCCTTATCAAGAACCTGTCTGCCTTAAGTGGTCCTACTGGGGGCATAAAGCTCCTGACAGCATAGCTCCTAGGGTCATTGGGACACTCAAATCCCTTTACCGCAAAAAAAGTTGGCAGCCCAGGAAACGGTACTGTATTTATGTTGATTAAATAAAAAGATTTCAGACTTTCTATATGATTTAGTGTTAAATACTAATTGCTGTGGGGGTCTGAAAGGACAGCTTTGTGAGAGAATAGTGATTTTTGTCACAGTCAATGTCATGTCAGCACAATGCCTAAAGTATGAAGATAATATCTCTGGCTTTGCACATTTTATCTAAGAAAGCATTGAAGGCTGTGTTTAAGCTAACACCTTCAAAGTCGACATGAATATTAAAATCTCCCACTATATTCACTCCATCAGTATTTAACATTTAATAAGATACGAACTCTAAAAACTGTTCTTAAAGTTAAGTGTAAGGACCTGGTGGATGATGCTAAGTTAAAAAAGGAGAGGTTTTGTTGCTCTACAATTTGGGTGCAGGGAAACAAAGGGTTAAACGTTTAAAAGAATTGTAACAATTAACTTACTGGACTAATAAATAAGTCAGACTGTAATATTGTTGCTACTCAAAAAAAATTCTGAGCATTTTTTTGCAGGCAGGGTTCTGTAAGACAAGATAGATCATTATGATTATCCCAGATATAGTCATTACCTGACTTTTTAAAGAGAGAGATCTTGTGTTTAAAGGGGTCATAGAATGATTAACGCGAGCAAAATAAACATACTTGCATGTATGTTAGACTACTTCTGCGCATGGTTTATCTACCGCCGCGCGAGAAACTGCTGCTTCAAGAGGAGAAAATCTGTCTCCACGCGCGCCAGCTCCTCTACGCGTGCTCGGAAGCTCTCCGCGAGCGCCAGCCCCTCCCACGTGCGCGCGGGATCTTTCATCTGGCTTGGTCTGCCGCAGTTTCCGTAGGCTCGTGAACTCGCAGGCGCGCGCTTTTAGGAAATCCTATACACTTCTGTTTATGCTCTAAAAACATTCTAAATGACTTTGTTTCGAGTAAATTATGGACGCTACCCACTCAGGACACTTGGAATACATTGGACGAGCAGTATGGAGGAATATTGACACGTTTTTTGTGGACTTTTATGGACCTTTCTGCCTCGGGCACCATAGACCTCCATTATTTGAATGTCAGCAGACAGCAAGAAGCCTCCCAGATCTCCAGATGCATTTGAGATATCAAAAAAGTACTCCAGAGTGTTTTTCAGCATGGGGGTGAGTAGAAAATGAAGGCTAATCATGTTTTGGGTGTACTATTCCTTTAAGACAGATTCGGACTTCCGGGATCAATAACTCTCACACGAAACGTTGTTGAAACCCAAATGACGCATCTTTCATGTCCTGATAGCACAGACTATGATCTACAAGAATTAAAAAGCGTTATTTTCGAGAAAAACGAGCCGTTCTCCGAGCTGGATGTATTACATTGATCTCTATGCACAGGCAGGGGCCAGGCGAGTGGTTAGGGACCGTCTGCAAATGGTAAAACAACAGAAAAACGTTGCAAATAAAGATCAATAACTGCACTGCCATAAAGTGCAGAGACTATAAAATCACCACACACACCAAGGGGCTCTTGGCGATCGCACTACAACAGCTATTTTTGAAAAAATACACTTTTTTAAAAAATTTTTTGCATTTTTTTATTGTTATTAACCATTAATATCATCCTATTTTAATCAATAGCTCTGTGATTATACAGTGCAGGCACTCCAAAATCTTTAACCTACAATAGAACATCTTTCTGTTGTTTGTCTTTCTAGACCACCTGCAGGATTATGTTGGAAATGAGGAGGCTTTCTCTGATCAGCAGCTCTGTGAACAGGAGAGAAATTCCAGTTTGGACCAAGAGGAACCAGAACCTCTGCAGATAAAGGATGAGCAGCAAACGGCAGAACATCCCTGGACAAAAGAGGAAACCATTGAGCTGCCAATAAGTGAACTTGAAGAGCACCCTGTTCTGAAGCAAGAGACTGGTGATACAGGAGAGGAACCTTTCCCATATTTGACAGATGGAGAAAACTCTCTAAAAAAAGAACATTTAATGGTTCACATGAAAACTTACACAGGTCAGAAGAATTATGAATGTCTGTCCTACAGAATGAGTTTCCCCTTTAAATCTTCTCATAAACGCATCAGAATACACAAAGGTGAGAAGCCATTTTCATGTACTATATGTTGCAAAAGCTTTACTCTTAAAAGTCTTTTGCTTTCTCACAACAGAATCCACACAGGCGAAAAACCATTTTCTTGTAAGACCTGTTGAAAAAGCTTCACTAAAAAATCTAATCTTAATAAACATATCAGAATTCACAAATAATTCCCAAATGACGCATCTTTCATGTCCTGATAGCACAGACTATGATCTACAAGAATTAAAAAGCGTTATTTTCGAGAAAAACGAGCCGTTCTCCGAGCTGGATGTATTACATTGATCTCTATGCACAGGCAGGGGCCAGGCGAGTGGTTAGGGACCGTCTGCAAATGGTAAAACAACAGAAAAACGTTGCAAATAAAGATCAATAACTGCACTGCCATAAAGTGCAGAGACTATAAAATCACTACACACCAAGGGGCTCTTGGTGATCGCACTACAACAGCTATTTTTGAAAAAATACACTTTATTAAAAAATTTTTTGCATTTTTTTATTGTTATTAACCATTAATATCATCCTATTTTAATCAATAGCTCTGTGATTATACAGTGCAGACACTCCAAAGTCACCACACACACCAAGGGACTCCAGATGAACATACTACAATAGCTGTTTTTGAAAAAGACACCTTTACCTATTTTTTAGAATTTTTTTATTATTAACCATTAATATCATCCTATTTTAATCAATAGCTCTGTGATTATACAGTGCAGGCTCTCCAAAATCATCACACACACCAAGGGACTCCAGATGAACATACTACCATAGCTGTTTTTGAACAAGACACCTTTAGCTATTTTTTAGAATTTTTTATTGTTATTAACCATTAGGGACTCTTGGTGATCACACTACAACAGCTGGTTTGGAAAAAATACACCTTTTTGTGAATGAAGTACACAGAGATGCTAGGCAGATGGGAGTTCTTTATGAAATACATTGAAATTTTAAGCATGATGTCTATACCTGTCTATACACTAAAGCTTTTGTGTAAATACGACTGTGTTTTTTTTATGATGCTACGGGTTCACCATTCCCACGTAAAACGAACAGCTGAAACAATACCGCAAAAATTGCATTGAAAGATTGGTACAGAGAAACATATCAAGATGATCAGTGGTGGATGAAGTACCCAACTATCGTACTTTCAATTAAGTTTATTTATATAGCGCCAATTTAAAATACATTTCATCTCAGGGCACTTTACAAACTAAGTCAAATCATGGTCAGATTGGTCAAAATTTTTCTATCTAAAGAAAACCAGCTGAATGCATTGACTCAACAGCAATCCCTCACACCAGGCATGCATGTAGCGACAGCAGACAGGAAAAACTCCCTTTTAGCAGGAAGAAACCTCCAGCAGAACCAGGCTCAGTGTGAGCGGCCATCTGCTGAGGCCGACTGGGGTTCAAGGAGACAGAAGCAGAGATACAAAAAGCAGCTGTAAAATGCGGCCCCGTCCAGGAAACCCACAACCAGGCAGACGAGCTCCGAGCCAGCTCCCATGTCAGAAGATGAAGAGAGCACACCCAGTTAAAAGGAAACATGACTACGCTGAAAAACAGGCCGATCTCCAGCAATTAAACAGAGAAGTTGATACCAGCAGCACAGCTGATATTTCTCTCCAGGATGGAGTCACAGCCAAACAGGAACAGACCAGATGAAGCTACTATGAGAAAAAGCAGAGAGAGCAGAACGTTCGAGATTGAACTAACAGATTCTGCAGAGTGGGAGAATAGAGATAGAAGGAAGCAGAATGATGAAAAAGGGGTCCCTATGTCCTCCAGCAGTCTAAGCCTATAGCAGCATAACTATAGAAATAGCTCAGGATAACCTGAGCCACTCTAACTATAAACTTTATCAAAAAGGAAAGTTTTAAGACTAGTCTTAAGAGTAGGGTGTCTGCCTCACGGACTAAAACTGGAATTTGGTTCCACAGGAGAGGAACCTGATAACTAAAAGATCTGCCTCCCATTCCACTTTTAGAAATTCTAGGAACCACTAGTAAACCTGCAGATTGAGAGCGAAGTGCTCTGTTAGGAAAATACGGAACAATCAGATCTCTGATATCAGATGGAGCTTGGCCATTTAAGGCTTTATATGTGAGAAGGAGGATTTTAAATTCCATTCTGGAATTAACAGGAAGCCAATGAAGAGAAGCCAGGATAGGAGAGATATGATCTCTCTTTTTAATTTTCATCAGAACTCTGGCTGCAGCATTTTGGATCAGCTAAAGGCTTTTAACTAAAGTTTGTGGACTTCCTGATAGTAAAGAATTACAATAGTCCAGCCTTGAAGTAACAAATGCATGGACTAGTTTCTCAGCATCACCCCTAGACAGGATATTTCTAATTTTTGCAATATTCCTCAGATGAAAGAAGGAAATTCTAGAAACCTCTTTGATATGGGATTTAAATGACAGGTCCTGATCAAAAACAACACCAAGATTTTTTATTTTATTATCTGAAATCAGGTTAATCCCATCAAAATGAAGTGACTGACTAATCAGCTTATTTTTCAAAGACTCTGGTCCAAGGACTATAACTTCTGTTTTGTCTGCATTCAGAAGGAGAAAGTTAAGAGTCATCCAGGTTTTTATGTCTTCAAGACTTGCCTGTAATCTATGTAATGGGTTAGCTTCATCTGGATTTATAGACAGATATAGCTGGGTATCATCAGCATAACAGTGAAAATTAATTCCATGCTGTCTAATAACTCTACCGATTGGGAGTATGTATAAAGTTAAGAGAATTGGTCCTATCACTGATCCCTGTGGTACTCCACAGGTAACCTTTGAGCATGTGGAAGATCTGTCATTAACATGAACAAACTGAATTCGATCAGAGAGATAAGATTTAAACCAGTTTGGTGCTGTTCCTTTAATTCCAACAAAATATTCAAATCTTTCTAAAAGAATATTATGGTCAACTGTATCAAATGCAGCACTGAGATCCAACAGGACGAGCACAGATACAAGTCCATTATCTGAGGCCATGAGAATATCATTAGTGACTTTCACCAGAGCTGTTTCAGTGCTATGATAAGCTCTAAAGCCAGACTGAAACTCTTCAAAAAGTTCATTATGGTGTAAGTGATCGCAAACTTGATTGGCAACTACTTTCTCAAGAATTTTAGATAAGAAGGGAAAATTGGATATAGGTCTATAATTGACACAGTCATCTGGGTCAAGAGACGGTTTCTTAAGCAGAGGTTTAATTACAGCAACCTTAAAAGCCTTAGGTACATATCCCTGTAACAGAGATAGATTAATCACATCTAAAATGGTGGAGGAGATCAAAGGAAATACCTCCTTAAATAACCTGGTTGGAACTGGATCTAACATACAAGTTGAAGGCTTTGATAAAGAAAATAATTTTGCTAACTCAGAAAGTTTAACTGGATCAAAACAGTCTAAACCCGGTTCAGATTCCATGACTACCTCAGATACAATCGTGCATACAGGTGCTGGTCATAAAATTAGAATATCATGAAAAAGTAGATTGATTTCAGTAATTCCATTTAAAAAGTGAAACTTGTATATTATATTCATACATTACATACAAACTCATATATTTCAGATGTTTATTTTGTTTAATTTTGATGATTACAAATGACAACAAATGAAAATCTCAAATTCATCATATCAGAAAATTAGAATATTTTGAAAAGGTTCAAAATTGATGGCCCCTGGTGCCACACTCTAATCAGCTAATTAACTCAAACCACCTGCAAAAGCCTTTAAATGGTCTTTCAGTCTAGTTCTATAGGCTACACAATCATGGGGAAGACTGCTGACTTGACAGTTGTCCAAAAGACGACCATCGACACCTTGCACAAGGAGGGCAAGACACAAAAGGTCATCGCTAAAGAGGCTGGCTGTTCACAGAGCTCAGTGTCCAAGCACATTAATAGAGAGGCGAAGGGGAGGAAAAGATGTGGTCGAAAAAAGTGTACAAGCAAGAGAGATAACCGCACCCTGGAGAGGATTGTGAAACAAAACCCATTCAAAAATGTGGGGGAGATTCACAAAGAGTGGACTGCAGCTGGAGTGAGTGCTTCAAGAACCACCACACACAGACGTATGAAAGACATGGGTTTCTGCTGTCGCATTCCTTGTGTCAAGCCACTCTTGAACCACAGACAGCGTCAGAAGCGTCTTGCCTGGGCTAAAGAGAAACAGGACTGGACTGCTGGTGAGTGGTCCAAAGTCATGTTCTCTGATGAAAGTAAATTTTGCATTTCCTTTGGAAATCAAGGTCCCAGAGTCTGGAGGAAAAGAAGAGAGGCACTTCATCCACGTTGCTTGAAGTCCAGTGTAAAGTTTCCACAGTCAGTGATGGTTTGGGGTGCCATGTCATCTACTGGTGTTGGTCCATTGTGTTTTCTGAGGTCCAGGGTCAACGCAGCCACATACCAGGAAGTTTTAGAGCACTTCATGCTTCCTGCAGCTGACCAACTTTTTGGAGATGCAGATTTCATTTTCCAACAGGACTTGGCACCTGCACACAGTGCCAAAGCTACCAGTACCTGGTTGAAGGACCATGGTATCCCTGTTCTTAATTGGCCAGCAAACTCTCCTGACCTTAACCCCATAGAAAATCTATGGGGTATTGTGAAGAAGAAGATGCAATACACCAGACCCAACAATTCAGAAGAGCTAAAAGCCACTATTAGAGCAACCTGGGCTATCATAACACCTGAGCAGTGCCACAGACTGATCGACTCCATGCCACGCCGCATTGCTGCAGTAATACAGGCCAAAGGAGGCCCAACTAAATACTGAGTGCTGTACATGCTCATACTTTTCATGTTCATACTTTTCAGTTGGCCAACATTTCTATAAATCCTTTGTTTTTATTGGTCTTCAGTAATATTCTAATTTTCTGATATGATGAATTTGAGATTTTCATTTGTTGTCATTTGTAATCATCAAAATTAAACAAAATAAACATCTGAAATATATGAGTTTGTATGTAATGTATGAATATAATATACAAGTTTCACTTTTTAAATGGAATTACTGAAATCAATCTACTTTTTCATGATATTCTAATTTTATGACCAGCACCTGTAGAGGAGTGCTTATGATCTTATTTTTAATAAGATCAATCTTATTTATAAAGAATGGACAGTTCAACAGAGCTATGGCTCTGGGTGAGTTTGGCAACTGTATTAAAAAGAAATCTAGGATTATTCTTATTCTCCTCTATTAATGAGGAGAAATGTGCTGCCCTTGCTTTACAAAGGGTCCTCTTATACAGCAGTAAGCTGTTTTTCCAGACTAGGTAGGATTCCCGTAGGCCTGTGGAGTGATATTTTCTCTCCAGTTTCCTAGCATTTAGCTTCAAAGTGCGCAGCTCTGCATTACACCAAGGAGCAAGCTTTTTGGTTTTCATTTTCAAAGGAGCTGTGTTGTCTAAGGCAGTACGCAAAGAACTAGTAACCCCATCAACAAAATCATCAACCTGGTGTGTGTGATGATTTTGGAGTCTGCATTGTATAATCACAGAGCTATTGATTAAAATAGGATGATATTAATGGTTAATAATAAAAAAATTCTAAAAAATAGGTAAAGGTGTCTTTTTCAAAAACAGCTATTGTAGTATGTTCATCTGGAGTCCCTTGGTGTGTGTGGTGATTTTGGAGAGTCTGCACTGTATAATCACAGAGCTATTGATTAAAGTAGGATGATATTAATGGTTAATAACAATTAATAAATTCTAAAAATGTTTTTAAAAAGTGTATTTTTTCAAAAATAGCTGTTGTAGTGCGATCACCAAGAGCCCCTTGGTGTGTGTGGTGATTCTGTAGTCTCTGCACTTTATGGCAGTGGAGTTATTGATCTTTATTTGCAACGTTTTTCTGTTGTTTTACCATTTGCAGACAGTCCCTAACCACTCGCCTGGCCCCTGCCTGTGCATAGAGATCAATGTAATACATCCAGCTCGGAGAACGGCTCGTTTTTCTCGAAAATAACGCTTTTTAATTCTTGTAGATCATAGTCTGTGCTATCAGGACATGAAAGATGCGTCATTTGTGTTTCAACAACGTTTCGTGTGAGAGTTATTGATCCCGGAAGTCCGAATCTGTCTTAACTGACGAGCTGTCAGTCAAATGCTTCCTGACACTACTTCCTGTGAGATCGTGTCTGCAAGGCCCAATCAGGAGGAGGCTTACAGTTGTCTCCGCCCAACCTGTCAAAACCCCTTTTCCTCCACGCGAGGAGAAAATCTGTCCCAGCGCAGAGACGCTTTCAAGAGGGCAGCCGTCTTCGAGCGTGGCCGCTAGATAGAAAATTGTGCGCGCGCGCACGTGGGAGGGGCTGGTGCGCGCGGAGAGCTTCCGAGCGCGCGGAGAGGAGCTGGTGCGCGCGGAGAGAGATTTTCTCCTCTTGAAGTAGCAGTTTCTCGCGCGGCGGTAGATAAACCATGCGCAGAAGTAGTCTAACATACATGCGAGTATGTTTATTTTGCTCGCGTTGGTTATGACATAAATGTAACGCCATAAGGGCTGGTCCGGGAACCCCGGCGGACGGGGGCAGGGAGCAAGCCGGGGACAGAGTGACCGAACCTGACCCTGTGATGGTAGCTCATTTTCAATAGAGAAACTGCCTGCTTTGTAATTCTTGTAGGCTAATTGTAGGCTAAACAGCTAAACTGGTGTCTTACATCCTGCTCTATTCATGTTCTTGGACCAGTGAACCAGTGGTTTCAGGGCGTGACAAAAGTACAGGCCAGAACCAAATAAGGCATCATCCCCAAATTAACGTCAATTCGGGGCTTCATTTGGATTTGCCCATTTTATGCTGGAAGTTTAGAATTATGAGATTTGTATGGAAAGAAGGTGTCGATTGGGGTTTGAACATCTGTTAGGTTTAACCAAATGATGATTATAAAGTTGATGTGTGTGCATATGAAACATTGAAGAAATAAGATGCCACATTCTGTCCTGTGATTCAATCAGGAGGTTCATTCTAGACTTGCCTTCAGCCAGAAGGCATTTACAGGGTCATAAACTTTTATGACCTGCCTCTGAGCCAGTTGGTCATTCTAGGGTCATAAAACCCACCGAACTGTTTCTGCTCTGTGAAAAAAAGACTCTGCTGTTGTGTTGGGGGTCAGAAGGGTGCTGGGATGTGAGCAGCAGCCTTTCTCATTCCTGCAGGAAAAGCTCTGTTTGAAAAACTCTTTGTGCTTCAGATTCATTTTTGTCCTATATGAAATATGAACTCACAATATTTTGAATCTAACAACATCTAACGCTAAACTTCTAACAGTTTTAACCTGTAGCTGTTTGTTAGCGATTAGTTTCAGGATCTGTTTTCCTGCAAACAGACACATTATTTTTAATCACTTTAGTTTAATTATGGCAGAAAATCAAAGGTTTAATCGCTGAGATTAGAGTTTCAGATAAAAAAAAATAGAGAAACGGCCTTATAAAATATCAGGTTTCTGTGACTTCAAGGAGGAAGACAGGAGATCATAAGAAATCATTTCCAAGGCCTTTCCACTTTTAAAGTTACACATATTCAGCAATAATCTGGTTGATTTAATCCCAACATTCAGTTTCCTTAAATTTAGACTATAAATGAGAGTGAATCTGAAGAACCTGGAAATAATTTCCAGCAGAACTTCCTTTACATCTAAAGCCGAGCTAAAAATGGATGTCTGTGCACAAAGGTATCTGAAGAACACAAAGCCATATACTTAAAAAAAATGAAACATTGGCTTTATTTAAAATAATTTTGTCAACAGGTTCCACAAAATTGTTTTGTTAGTTAAAAGCAAAATTGTTAAATTAATCTAAATTTATGAACTTGTATTAAGTTAACACAATGTGAATTGACCCAAATAGATTAAGTATTATTATTATTAAGTATTATATAATAAATGTGACCTAATTCTGATTTGTCAACAGGTTCCACACAAATGAATTTAGTACACCCAAAATCTCTTTGGTATTGCCTTTATTCAACAATATTCACTTAACATTTCGTTGCCACTGGCTCCAAAGAACAACCTCACAAATAACCCTAACAGACATAGGGTACAGCACGGTTAATCACCAACAGTTTTGAACTGCCTTTATGCAGTCCAATACAACAGGCTTGCAGTTCTCTTTTTTGTAAAAGCATAACCTATAACATTTGTGCTGCTATCAACTTTTATTTCTAATATTAAGGAGGGAATACTCTGAAATGAAATTATAAAAACAAACATCTCAAATGTGATGTAACATTTTTCCCCAACAAAACAAAAACGATAAAGCACCTTGATGCAGCATAAAAATCAAAATATCCCTCATTAATATTATTGTATAACAATACACCAATCTTGCAGTTCTCATTTTTTTTTTGTAACACAGTCAAACCATAACAATACACATACTACTGTCAACTTATTTTTGTACTGTGAAGGGAAAAAAAACCTGAGATAAAGAAAAAGTACTCATTCAGTTGTAAACAATTTTGGTGCTGCATAGTCTCTAAATTCACTTTTTCAGTCAGTCTAACTTGAGTTCCCACTCCTTTCTTACAAAAGACATTGAAATTCCTTAACTTTTCCTGGATTGTCAAAGATAGGCAAGAATTACTATTTTCACACTCCCAATTTGACTCATTTATGGTGGCAGTATTCCAAAACTTTTTTAAATGTTTATTTTACTGAAATGATTTTTTTGCCTGCTTTTTTATTTTCTTACATTTTGTTCTTGAGTATCTGTACCTTGGTCAAGAGGGTGCTAGTATCAAGTTGAAGTGAGAGCTTCTGTAGAACTTCAAAGATGGATTCCAGTCCCTTAGGATAACTGAGGTTCAGTGCGTATATTACACCAATTAAGAGAGCACATGCAGAAGATATATATATATATATCTGAGGGGGACAGCACTCGCCCCCTTCTTCTGATTGGCTAATACTGTTAGTTTCAGAGCACACCTTTGCTTGCTCCCTGCTTGCTTGCACTTTCTGGTCCTTTTATCTCTTAAGCAAAACTACAGAAAGTTGGATTTAGTTATTTGATTTATTTTCTTTGATTTATTTTTTATTTAGATTTTTTTTTTCCCCGTGTGGACTATTTTAGTTTTCAGCTATTCCACACAAGATGCCTCTCGAAAACAGCCCAGAGGAGGCAGTTATCATGAAAAACGCTTATGGAAAGACTTCAACACGAAGTGGATATGGAGAAGAACCACCCGATTCAAAGTATGCCTACCTTCATCATGAAGGACTTTGATAAGATTCTACAGAAAATAGCTGTCATGGAGCTGAAAATCCACCAACTTGAAGTAAACTATGATGTAAACGCCACATATGGAAATGAAACAACGCTGCCTGTGATTCCGAAGGGGGACCACCGGCCCAGCAACTCAGCGAACAAACAGTTCCCAGAGGAAAATGAGAATCCCTGGACTACTCTGGGTGCAAGACCAAAGGATCAACGAACCCCCCACCTAGCCAAAGAAAACTGGCCAAGACCACAGAGAGATGTCCCAAAAAAAGTGAAACAAAAACGGGATGTCCTCACAACAAATGATAGGAGTAAACCTGATGGAAATGTTGGAATCAAAATCAAATCAAAGGTATTTCAACAATCTTCACTCTAAGCTACCAGAGAGGTGTTGATTTATAACCCTTTGAACTGTGGCGTCGTGTCTAATGCATCAGACATCCTTCCAAAGATCATAAAAAAACGCCCGACCTTGGAAAAACTCATCATACAAGCTGAAGCCTCAGGCGACGCGAAAATCAGAAATACTGTGTTATGCCATATGCCATGATCATACTTTTTGGACATTCTCTTTCCTCTTTCTCCCTCCTCTGATCCAGCCTGCTTCTGCTCCTGCACTCAAAGCTGGGGCCCACTGTGGCCCACAGTGGAGATGCGGGCCCCAGGGGAACCAGATCCCCAGAACCATCGAGGTTAAGTCGAACCCTTCAGAAGCAAACTGCTGCAAACAGAACTTTTGCAACACATTTCTCTTGAGTTTCAGAACTTACAGAGCCAAACTGGATGAGGAGCATGCCCTGGTGTGAGACTGAGAGGGCCCCTGCTGTTAGGGTGACCATATTTTCATTGGGGAAAACCAGGACACCTTGGAGCGGGGGTGGGGGGGTCTCTGTATCTCTGTCCCCATGCATAGAGATGTCTGTGGCATGCACTCACTTAACATAGGCCTACGTAATCCTACAATAACATTATATTTACAGTTGATTTATTAAAAATGCTTTTCCGTAAAAGTCGACAGCAATAAGTCCAAAAACAAACGATAATTTTATTCAAAATGTATTTATTAAAAATGCTTAACAATTCCTGTAATGAATGAATAGCACAATGAAAGAAATAATGTCTCATCATTGGGATTTGCTCCGTGATCAGAGGAAATGTTACTTGGCGCCGAACAGTGGTGAAAATTGGAAGTTCAGAGATGAATGAAAATAGTTGTTTTAATGGTTATAGAGTCAGATATTTGGCGGTAATGTTTGATTTATCTAAAGGTTTTTATCTGTTACTGTGTAAATGGGTTTGGCTGTAATTTAAGGACATATTCTAATATATCTGCAGAGTGGGAACTATAAATCTGATAGTTTAATTGTTTTATTGCTGTTTTGCACAATATGCTTAACTTAGTATTTTTTGTTGTTGAATATTAGATATTTTGCAGATACATTTTGTACATACATTCTTTAGATTTACTTATATATTTCTAACCCTTTTATAGAATACAAATTCCTTTATTGTCCCACAATGGGCAAATTTACAGCAGCAGAAAGATTGTTGAAAATGGTCACACAAATGTGGACCTTAGAAAAATGTATAAGACTAACATAATAGGGAAGAGTTAAAATATAAACAATAAAATACTGTAAAGTGTTTTAACAATATAAAACTGGAGAATAAATGACCAATATGCAGCTATGGACATTTTTACAGTAATGGGTATTTGAAAATAGCAGCAACATCAGAGATGTGCAAAATGACAGCAGCAGGTTATTTAAATGACTAAAGTTTCTATCATTACATTTGATTTGATTTGTTCCTGCTCCCGGTGGGTTGAACCTTTATTCCACTCTGGATTCTTGTGAGTGTACTCTTTGTTCACTTTAACTTTAAAAAAATTAAATAAATAAACAAACAGTTTTGAAAACTTCGGTATTAATTCTTTTCCTGCTTTGTGTTTCAACTTTCACGGTTGCTAAGCAACAGAGCATACTGCGGTAAAACACGCCGAAGGGTGGACCTGTTCGAATTTACAGCCAAACTCTTCAGGCCTCCTTATTTTCAAGGACTCGGAAGGATCCAGTCTAGGTAGACTGCGTACTTGGAGGATGCAGCCCAGGTTTTTGAACAGAGCCTCTGATTAAGAACAGGGCTGCCCGCACTGACGCGGGATTACGTCACACACAGTGTCGTGCGCAGTGTCCTAGTGTCTGTAAATTTAATGGTCCAATTAAGGTAATTTAAAAAATCAGGACATTTCCTTACTTTCTAAAAAAAACCCGGGACGCCTGGGGCAGGACGTGAAATACGGATATGTCCCGGGAAATACGGACGTTTGGTCACCCTACCTGCTGTGAGACTGAGACAAAGAATCCCTGACTGCAGAGCTGCAAAACTGGATGAAACTCAAGCTTTCCAAACGGACATGGAAAAAGGTTTGCAGGTCTGGCATGATTAGGGACAGAACAAGCAATGTGTCTTTTGATGATGCTAATCATATTGTGTGTTTACTGCTGAGTAAAGACAACGCTAATTGATGCTAAAGAATGGACTGCATGCTACGCTATGCTACAGGAATATGTGTTGAGCTGTTGCTAAAGCTTAGACAAGCTTTATTCACTAAGGATTTAAAAACTGATATAACATTAGTGTTCATATGTTCCTCAAATGCTCATTACATTTCCATTGCCAAGTATGACCAAGAGTCATTTAGTGGAATCCTGATGTCTATTCGCTGCTAGGAGGGTAAAGAATCATTTAGCTAAAGGTTATTGGTTCTTGATTAAGCAAATCATTCAATAAAACATTATTTGGCCAAATAATGTTTTATTCACCTCATGGATTTGCATTGTGAATTGGTCTGAAAACATTCCAATTTCTTTAAAATTAGTGAAAAGCTAATTTGATCATTTCCCAAATTCTTCCAGATAAACTTTGGTTTCAAACACAGAATCCATCTTAAACTGTAATATGTTTTTCAACCGTTTTCCCCTTCCTCTTTGTACATAGTAGTTAGTTTAGTTAGTTGAGTTTTACTAGTCTTAGTTAAGAGTGTTAAACTGAAATACGTTTGACTTGGAGCTGAATGATTTTTGTTAATAAAATCTTATATTTTGAACAGAAGTTGTGGTGAATTTATTCCATGTATGTGCAGAAATAACTGTTTGACCATGATTAGTGCTCGAATCACTCTTTCATCTATGGTTCTAACACACAGTTAGTAGGACTGTGTGTCATAAACACTATATAACAGCTGAAATAATATCTGATTAAATAAGATATTTTACCACCCCTACAGGGGAGGGCAATAAACATCTTAAAGTATCAGAAACATAAATTCCCAGCGGGCTGGTAATAGAATTTAACTATAGAATCACAACAACTAAAAGAGGATTACATTCTTATGCTGAATTTAGTTGATGGTCTTGATGTCAAGGTGTTTCTCAGAGGCCCTCATGTGCCCATTAATTGTGGAGATGAAATGTTTTCCAGAATTCTGATGTTAAACAAATGGCTGGATGCAACATGCAAACAAACAGCTGTAACGTTAATAGACAACTTTAACATCTTTTGGGAGAGGTGACATCTGTTCAACAGAGATGGTTTCTCTCTAAATAGGTCAGGAGCAAAACAGCTGATATCAAACATTTTCTATTCTGTGAACCATGCACCATCAGCTTTGTTCCAAAACAAAGCTCAACCAGTGCCTAAACAAACAATTAGCCCAGTACAGCCTGACCAAGCCAAGATAAAGATGGCCAGAAAGATGACACAGAAAGAGCCTATGTCAGAACTACTGGAGGATTCATCCCAGATCTCAGCAGGACAAAAAGAGGACTCCCATATAAATTCCAAAGAGAACCAAAAACCTTCATCCCCACAGACACCAATCCTGTCACAGTCTTGGTTTTGTTATGTTTATTTAGAGTATTCAGTCTTACTTTGCTCCTTGTTTTAGTGTCTAATTATTATTTTGTTGTTTTCTTGTTAGTTCCTGTCCTCCAGGTTTTCCATTTGTTGTCCTCTGCTTCCCTCTTGTGTCCTCTGTCCCTAGCTCTGTTTTCTGCTCTGTCCTCCCTTGCTGTTTTTGTCTGTCCTGCCAGCACCTGTTGCCAATTTCCTCGTCAGCTGTCTCTTTGTCTCTGTCCCCTTTAAAAGCCCTCCCTCTTCAGTTCTTGTTTGCTGGATCCTCGTCTTACTTCTCTTTAACCTCTGAACAATCGTCTGTCTGCCTGCCTCGTCTCTTCCAGGTTCTTAGTTTTTGGTTTTTCCCTGATGTCTTCTAGATTCTTGTTCTTGAGATATTTTTGTTGGATTTTTTGACTCCTGCCACAGTGCCTGTTAACCTCCTGACTCACTACCTGTGAACCTAATTAAACCACTTGAATTCATCTCAACCTACTCGTCTCTGCATTTGGGTCCTCCATACCAACACCGTTTCGTGACAGAAGGATCCAGCCAACAACATGGACCCAGCAGAGCCAAATAAAATAAGAGATTTTCTTTCTCTGCTAATCTCTACATTGGACAGCCTATCTCTGATCAGCCCACCTTGGAAGCGGTTGAGTGCAGCAAGGCAGGTAAAGGAAAAACTGGAAAAATTCCCTGACTTCCATGACTTTTTCCTCCAAACTGGTTACATTGCTGTAGCTGAGTGGAACATACAGGATGCTTTTGCTCAGCTACACAATAAACCTTTACCACCCAAACCAGCAGCAGGTCTCAGTCCTCATCCTCACCAGGTCAGTCAATTCCGTCCCAGTAAGCAACTGTTAGATCAGCAGATTGTTCCCTCGGTCAGAAAACTCAAACTTGCGCCACTTATCAAAAACCCTGCAGCTAGAGCTCTCCGTCAGTCAGATCCCAGATCAGAACCAGATAGTTTTGAGTTGTGAGCCCATTAACATTCCAGATTTTTTAGCGTCAGAACCCGGAAGTAAATCTGAATCTCCAGTCAGCGTCGCAGCTTCCCTAGTCATTGAACCCCAGACAGTCAGAGCTCCCCACATTCACGAGTCTGACCTCTGGAATTTTTTATTATGGGGATAGAGATGATCTTTTCCCGTTTATGCCACCTCGTATCTCTATTCCCCAGCCAGAATCAGTGAACGAATCAGTTAGTTTAGCGTCCGAACACATTATCAAACCCAGTTTAGCGTCTGAATCCATTTCTAGACCTGTTAGTCCAACTCCTAAGCCTGTTAGCAATCCAGCTAAACCAGCGTCTGAACCCTCTAGCACACCTGATAGCTTTCAGTCAGAATCAGTTAGCAAACCGATTAGCCCAGCTCCTAAGACCCCCCGGCGTAAGAGACGGCATCACCGTGAGCCCGCTCTGAGCCGTCTAGAGACCCCTGAACCAGCTCTGAGCCGTCTAGAGACCCCTGAGCCAGTTCTGAGCCGTCCAAAGACCCCTGAGCCAGCCCTGAGCCGTTTTGAGTTAGCACTGTGCCGTCCAGAGACCCCTGAGTTAGCTCTGTGCCATCCAGTGACCCCTGAGTTAGCTCTGTGCCGTCCAGAGACCCCTAAGTTAGCTCTGTGCCATCCAGAGACCCCTGAGTTAGCCCTGTGCCGTCCAGAGACCCCTGAGCTGAACTTAAAAGAGGTGTCAGAGTTCGAGGTATGTGGTTTTACGCCTCCTAGAACCTCTCTGCATGCGCTCCAGACCGCCAAGAGCCCTCTGCGGGCATCACAAGCCACTTCAGAGACTGAACCTTTGCCGCCAAATCCAGCAAGTTTCTTCCTTGCTGGATTTGGAGCCACAGTCGGTGGTCTCCTGTGTTCCTGATTCGGGGCCACAGTCGGTGGTCTCCTCTGTTCCTGGTTTGGAGCCACAGTCTGTGGTCTCCTCTGTTCCTGGTTTGGAGCTGCAGTCGGTGGTCTCCTCTGTTCCTGATTCGGGGCCACTGTCGGTGGTCTCCTCTGTTCCTGATTCGGGGCCACAGTCGGTGGTCTCCTCTGTTCCTGATTCGGGGCCACAGTCGGTGGTCTCCTCTGTTCCTGATGTGGAGCCAAAGTCGGCGGTCTCCTCTGTTCCTGATGTGGAGCCACAGTTGGTGGTCTCCTCTGTTCCTGATGTGGAGCCGCAGTCGGTGGTCTCCTCTGTTCCTGATGTGGAGCCGCAGTCGGCGGACTCCTCTGTTCCTGATGTGGAGCCGCAATCGGCGGGCTCCTCTGTTCCTGATCCGGAGCTGCAATCGGCGGGCTCCTCTGTTTCTGATCCGGAGCCGCAATCGGTGGGCTCCTCTGTTCCTGTCCAGGTGCCGCAGTCGGCGGGCTCCTCTGTTCCTGATCCGGACCCGCAATCGGCGGGCTCCTCTGTTCCTGATCCGGAGCCCGCAATCGGCGGGCTCCTCTGTTCCTGTCCAGGGGCTGCAGTCGGCGGGCTCCTCTGTTCCTGTCCAGGGGCCGCAGTCGGCGGGCTCCTCTGTTCCTGTCCTGGGGCCGCAGTCGGCGGTCGCCTCTGTTCCTGAACCGCAGTCGGCGGTAATCTCTGGGGGTGTTTCTGAGCCGCAGTCGGCAGCCACCTCAGAGCCTGTTCCTGAGCTGCAGTCGGCGGTAGCCTCTGGGGGTGTTCCTGAGCCGCAGTCGGCGGCCACCTCAGAGCCTGTTCCTGAGCCGCAGTCGGCAATCCCTCCTGCTCCAGTTCCAGAGCCGCAGTCGGCGATCCCTCCTGCTCCGGTTCCAGAGCCGCAGTCGGCGATCCCTCCTGCTCCGATTCCAGAGCCACAGTCTGCGGTCACCTCAGGAACTGTTGCTGAGCTGCTGAAACGGAGACGTCGTCCTCCTCCGAGGTTCCTGCAACAACAGAGACGTCGTCCTCCTCCGAGCTTCCTGCTGCAACGGAGACATCGTCCTCCAATGATCCCCCTTCGTCGCCTGACCCACGGCTGGCCACCTGAACGTCTGCCGTGCCCCCGGCCCCGCGGCCGGTCACCAAGGACTCTGCTTCATCTCCGGCCCCGCGGCCGGCCTCCAGAGCGTCTGCCACGCCTCCGGCCCCGCGGCCGGCCTCCAGAGCACCTGCCACGCCTCCGGCCCCGCGGCCGGCCTCCAGAGACTCTTCCTCGCCTCCGGCCCCGCGGCCGGCCTCCAGAGACTCTTCCTCGCCTACTTTAACTATAAGCTTTATCAAAAAGGAAAGTTTAAGCCTAGCCTTAAAAGTAGACTGGGTGTCTGCCTCACGGACTAAAACTGGTAGTTGGTTCCACAGGAGAGGAGCCTGATAACTAAAAGATCTGCCTCCCATTCTATTTTTAGAAATTCTAGGAACAACTAGTAAACCTGCAGATTGAGAGCGAAGTGCTCTGTTAGGAACATAAGAAACAATCAGATCTCTGATATAACATGGAGCTTGGCCATTTAAGGCTTTATATGTGAGAAGGAGGATTTTAAATTCTATTCTGGATTTAACAGGAAGCCAATGAAGAAAGGCCAGGATAGGAGAGATCTGATCTCTCTTTTTAATTTTCATCAGAACTCTGGCTGCAGCATTTTAGATCAGCTGAAGGCTTTTAAATACAGTTTGTGGACTTCCTGATAGTAAAGAATTACAATAGTCCAGCCTTGAAGTAACGAATGCATGGACTACTTTCTCAGCATCACCCCTGGACAGGATATTTCTAATTTTTGCAATATTCCTCAGATGAAAGAAGGAAATTCTAGAAACCTCTTTGATATGGGATTTAAATGACAGGTCCTGATCAAAAACAACACCAAGATTTTTTACTTTATTATCTGAAATCAGTTTAATCCCATCCAAAAAAAGTGACTGGCTAATCAGCTTATTTTTCAAAGACTCTGGTCCAAAGCCTATAACTTCTGTCTTCAAGACATGCCTGTAATTTATGTAATGGGTTAGCTTCATCTGGATTTATAGACAGATATAGCTGGGTATCATCAGCAAAAAAAGTGTCCCTCTATCTTAAGCTTGTACCAGTACTTGGCCTCTTTGATGCCCCTTTTCAGATTTGCTCTGGCTGTGCTATAGGCTTGTGCATCTCCTGATCTGAAGGCAGTGTCGCGTGTCTTCAATAGGAGTCGCACCTTCCTGTTCATCCATGGCTTCTGATTTAGGCATGTGGAGATTCGATTCGGTGTTGTAACATTGTCAATAGTGGTATTAATATAATCCAGTACAGAGGAGGCGTAACAGTCAATGTCCGTGTGAGAGCCACTGGTGGCTTGAGAACATACTCCAGTCTGTGTGTAGAAACATTTCCTGAAGTACTGAATCTGCTCCCGCAGGCAACACCTTGATGGTCTTAACTGATGGCTTTACACGATTGATGAGATGTGCATGACACTGGTAGAGATCTATATAAAATCTATATAAAATTCAAAAGACCGTGGGGGGTGATAGTTTTATGAATGGAAGGTGGAAAGAAGAGGTAGTCATATCTCGACTTAGAATTGGTCATAGTGGACTTAATAGTTCTCTTTTCAGAATAGGGAAACATGAAACGGACTTGTAATCACTGTAATGAGACGGGAACAGTGGAACATGTACTATTAGAATTTAACAAGTATTCGCAGAAGCTTCAGCACTTAAGGTCAACACTAAAAAAAATAGGATTTTCAAAGATAAACCTTTTAGGAAGTAAATCAAATTCTGCTAGAAATCAGTTAAATCGATTTAAAAAACAGAATTATTTAATTGCATTTAAAGTATTAATATAAGTGTGTGTATGCATGTGCATACACACACATACGGTACTAATTTATATGTGAGTTGGTATGGATATGGATTGATAGATAATATGCATATTTGTGCATACCATTGCAGTATGTATTAATAACTTCCCTTTGACATCATTGATGACCACACTCCAGTCTGGCAGGTGGCCGTAAACGCACTTTAAGTTGGTTGCCATCCACCAATAAAAAACATAAGAAGAAGAAAAAGACAGAGTTAAGCAGGTGAAAGGCATAAGTAATTAAGGTGAGATATCAGGGCAGATCATGACACCAACCTGAGTTTCCTGCTGCTGTCCCTGTTCTAATTTAGCACTGTTTTCAGATTCAGTTCAGCTGCTGCCACTCTCACACTGAGACTTTCATTCTGAAAACAATAATAAAGACAGTTCACAAGGAGAATACAGCAAATCCATGGAAAAAGAAACCATTAAGTCCAAATGTAACACAACAGTATTTCACAGGGTTTCAGATCAGCTGTAATCTTTCCCAAAGTGTTATAGCATCACGTGAATGTCTTAGGGGAGAGAGGCCCAATCCCAAAAAGATTTACATAATTCTTTAGATAATTGGTTCTAAACTAAGGGCTGTTTCACTAAAGCAGGATTCACAAATCAATCCACTTCCCTGCAACTCCCAGCACAATTCCCTCCAACATCCAGCCACTGGAGCAGCCCACTCCTTCTCCTGGGCATGCATATTTTTTTGCTCTTACTCCACCCTTCACTGAAGGGGTAGGATTGATGTTTAAAAAGTAATTGTAGGGACCAGCCAATGGCCCATCAGGAAAGTGGGGTAATTTTGAATGGTTACTGCTGTTATTCAGCAATTGTTAGATAATAAATATGATTGATATGTTGAAGTTTATATGGATGTTTATATGGATTCAATAACAGGAATGATGTTTAGTTTCTAGTTCCAGAATTTAATTCTAAATCAGGTAAAACAATCAGTGATGGAGTTTTAGTGCACAGAAGAGAATTGTTTGTGATTATATTGGTGTAAGAATGGATTGAAGAAATCCATCCATTTAGAAGTTTAGTTTGCCCTGATTCTAGTTCATCCCTATATTCATTCAAATGCAATCATTCAAAGAGCAGACCTGATATCTAATTAGGAATTCATCAATTTTCCAGAAGTAATATGATTACTAGTTTCTTTTTTATGGATTCTTTCTCATATAGGAATAAAGGGGAATGAGATGGCTTATAAAAATGCAAAACAAAAAAGCAGTCAGATTGATTTAACACAACCGTTAAGTAAAGGTGACAAGAAATAATTAGGCTAAAGGTTGGAGCAAGACGGCAGAATTAGTGGGAAGAAGAGATAACTGGAATATGGTGTAATTGTATAGAAAAAAAGTTTGCCTTATGAGGAAAACAAGAAATAGAAAGGAGGAAATAATCAGATCTAGAGTCTACTTTGGACATAGAGGTTTAATTAAATTAGGGAAACGCGCTACAGGAAAATGTGATTTTTATAAAGAATAAATGGATCATGTTTCATTGTTTTTCACTAAATATGTAGATCACAGAAATTAACTGGTATGTAGATTACAAGCCACAAATTACAACAAAACATTAAATACCTTTTAGACAAAGAGTCTAAATCATAGGGTTATTCTTTATTATTGAGATAAAGTTTTTTTTTGTTTCTCGTAGTGTTATTTGAGTTCCGACCCTCACTCCATTTCAGTTGTTGGGGGTAAAGCACGAAAAGATGCTGTTCCTGATTCGGGGCCACAGTCGGTGGTCTCCTCTGTTCCTGATTCGGGGCCACAGTCGGTGGTCTCCTCTGTTCCTGATGTGGAGCCAAAGTCAGCGGTCTCCTCTGTTCCTGATGTGGAGCCACAGTTGGTGGTCTCCTCTGTTCCTGATGTGGAGCCGCAGTCGGTGGTCTCCTCTGTTCCTGATGTGGAGCCGCAGTCGGCGGACTCCTCTGTTCCTGATGTGGAGCCGCAATCGGCGGGCTCCTCTGTTCCTGATCCGGAGCTGCAATCGGCGGGCTCCTCTGTTTCTGATCCGGAGCCGCAATCGGTGGGCTCCTCTGTTCCTGTCCAGGTGCCGCAGTCGGCGGGCTCCTCTGTTCCTGATCCGGACCCGCAATCGGCGGGCTCCTCTGTTCCTGATCCGGAGCCCGCAATCGGCGGGCTCCTCTGTTCCTGTCCAGGGGCTGCAGTCGGCGGGCTCCTCTGTTCCTGTCCAGGGGCCGCAGTCGGCGGGCTCCTCTGTTCCTGTCCTGGGGCCGCAGTCGGCGGTCGCCTCTGTTCCTGAACCGCAGTCGGCGGTAATCTCTGGGGGTGTTTCTGAGCTGCAGTCGGCAGCCACCTCAGAGCCTGTTCCTGAGCTGCAGTCGGCGGTAGCCTCTGGGGGTGTTCCTGAGCCGCAGTCGGCGGCCACCTCAGAGCCTGTTCCTGAGCCGCAGTCGGCAATCCCTCCTGCTCCAGTTCCAGAGCCGCAGTCGGCGATCCCTCCTGCTCCGGTTCCAGAGCCGCAGTCGGCGATCCCTCCTGCTCCGATTCCAGAGCCACAGTCTGCGGTCACCTCAGGAACTGTTGCTGAGCTGCTGAAACGGAGACGTCGTCCTCCTCCGAGGTTCCTGCAACAACAGAGACGTCGTCCTCCTCCGAGCTTCCTGCTGACACGGAGACATCGTCCTCCAATGATCCCCCTTCGTCGCCTGACCCACGGCTGGCCACCTGAACGTCTGCCGTGCCCCCGGCCCCGCGGCCGGTCACCAAGGACTCTGCTTCATCTCCGGCCCCGCGGCCGGCCTCCAGAGACTCTTCCTCGCCTCCGGCCCCGCGGCCGGCCTCCAGAGACTCTTCCTCGCCTACTTTAACTATAAGCTTTATCAAAAAGGAAAGTTTAAGCCTAGCCTTAAAAGTAGACTGGGTGTCTGCCTCACGGACTAAAACTGGTAGTTGGTTCCACAGGAGAGGAGCCTGATAACTAAATGATCTGCCTCCCATTCTATTTTTAGAAATTCTAGGAACAACTAGTAAACCTGCAGATTGAGAGCGAAGTGCTCTGTTAGGAACATAAGAAACAATCAGATCTCTGATATAACATGGAGCTTGGCCATTTAAGGCTTTATATGTGAGAAGGAGGATTTTAAATTCTATTCTGGATTTAACAGGAAGCCAATGAAGAAAGGCCAGGATAGGAGAGATCTGATCTCTCTTTTTTAATTTTCATCAGAACTCTGGCTGCAGCATTTTAGATCAGCTGAAGGCTTTTAAATACAGTTTGTGGACTTCCTGATAGTAAAGAATTACAATAGTCCAGCCTTGAAGTAACGAATGCATGGACTACTTTCTCAGCATCACCCCTGGACAGGATATTTCTAATTTTTGCAATATTCCTCAGATGAAAGAAGGAAATTCTAGAAACCTCTTTGATATGGGATTTAAATGACAGGTCCTGATCAAAAACAACACCAAGATTTTTTACTTTATTATCTGAAATCAGTTTAATCCCATCCAAAAAAAGTGACTGGCTAATCAGCTTATTTTTCAAAGACTCTGGTCCAAAGCCTATAACTTCTGTCTTCAAGACATGCCTGTAATTTATGTAATGGGTTAGCTTCATCTGGATTTATAGACAGATATAGCTGGGTATCATCAGCAAAAAAAGTGTCCCTCTATCTTAAGCTTGTACCAGTACTTGGCCTCTTTGATGCCCCTTTTCAGATTTGCTCTGGCTGTGCTATAGGCTTGTGCATCTCCTGATCTGAAGGCAGTGTTGCGTGTCTTCAATAGGAGTCGCACCTTCCTGTTCATCCATGGCTTCTGATTTAGGCATGTGGAGATTCGATTCGGTGTTGTAACATTGTCAATAGTGGTATTAATATAATCCAGTACAGAGGAGGCGTAACAGTCAATGTCCGTGTGAGAGCCACTGGTGGCTTGAGAACATACTCCAGTCTGTGTGTAGAAACATTTCCTGAAGTACTGAATCTGCTCCCGCAGGCAACACCTTGATGGTCTTAACTGATGGCTTTACACGATTGATGAGATGTGCATGACACTGGTAGAGATCTATATAAAATCTATATAAAATTCAAAAGACCGTGGGGGGTGATAGTTTTATGAATGGAAGGTGGAAAGAAGAGGTAGTCATATCTCGACTTAGAATTGGTCATAGTGGACTTAATAGTTCTCTTTTCAGAATAGGGAAACATGAAACAGGGACTTGTAATCACTGTAATGAGACGGGAACAGTGGAACATGTACTATTAGAATTTAACAAGTATTCGCAGAAGCTTCAGCACTTAAAGTCAACACTAAAAAAAATAGGATTTTCAAAGATAAACCTTTTAGGAAGTAAATCAAATTCTGCTAGAAATCAGTTAAATCGATTTAAAAAACAGAATTATTTAATTGCATTTAAAGTATTAATATAAGTGTGTGTATGCATGTGCATACACACACATACGGTACTAATTTATATGTGAGTTGGTATGGATATGGATTGATAGATAATATGCATATTTGTGCATACCATTGCAGTATGTATTAATAACTTCCCTTTGACATCATTGATGACCACACTCCAGTCTGGCAGGTGGCCGTAAACGCACTTTAAGTTGGTTGCCATCCACCAATAAAAAACATAAGAAGAAGAAAAAGACAGAGTTAAGCAGGTGAAAGGCATAAGTAATTAAGGTGAGATATCAGGGCAGATCATGACACCAACCTGAGTTTCCTGCTGCTGTCCCTGTTCTAATTTAGCACTGTTTTCAGATTCAGTTCAGCTGCTGCCACTCTCACACTGAGACTTTCATTCTGAAAACAATAATAAAGACAGTTCACAAGGAGAATACAGCAAATCCATGGAAAAAGAAACCATTAAGTCCAAATATAACACAACAGTATTTCACAGGGTTTCAGATCAGCTGTAATCTTTCCCAAAGTGTTATAGCATCACGTGAATGTCTTAGGGGAGAGAGGCCCAATCCCAAAAAGATTTACATAATTCTTTAGATAATTGGTTCTAAACTAAGGGCTGTTTCACTAAAGCAGGATTCACAAATCAATCCACTTCCCTGCAACTCCCAGCACAATTCCCTCCAACATCCAGCCACTGGAGCAGCCCACTCCTTCTCCTGGGCATGCATATTTTTTTGCTCTTACTCCACCCTTCACTGAAGGGGTAGGATTGATGTTTAAAAAGTAATTGTAGGGACCAGCCAATGGCCCATCAGGAAAGTGGGGTAATTTTGAATGGTTACTGCTGTTATTCAGCAATTGTTAGATAATAAATATGATTGATATGTTGAAGTTTATATGGATGTTTATATGGATTCAATAACAGGAATGATGTTTAGTTTCTAGTTCCAGAATTTAATTCTAAATCAGGTAAAACAATCAGTGATGGAGTTTTAGTGCACAGAAGAGAATTGTTTGTGATTATATTGGTGTAAGAATGGATTGAAGAAATCCATCCATTTAGAAGTTTAGTTTGCCCTGATTCTAGTTCATCCCTATATTCATTCAAATGCAATCATTCAAAGAGCAGACCTGATATCTAATTAGGAATTCATCAATTTTCCAGAAGTAATATGATTACTAGTTTCTTTTTTATGGATTCTTTCTCATATAGGAATAAAGGGGAATGAGATGGCTTATAAAAATGCAAAACAAAAAAGCAGTCAGATTGATTTAACACAACCGTTAAGTAAAGGTGAAAAGAAATAATTAGGCTAAAGGTTGGAGCAAGACGGCAGAATTAGTGGGAAGAAGAGATAACTGGAATATGGTGTAATTGTATAGAAAAAAAGTTTGCCTTATGAGGAAAACAAGAAATAGAAAGGAGGAAATAATCAGATCTAGAGTCTACTTTGGACATAGAGGTTTAATTAAATTAGGGAAACGCGCTACAGGAAAATGTGATTTTTATAAAGAATAAATGGATCATGTTTCATTGTTTTTCACTAAATATGTAGATCACAGAAATTAACTGGTATGTAGATTACAAGCCACAAATTACAACAAAACATTAAATACCTTTTAGACAAAGAGTCTAAATCATAGGGTTATTCTTTATTATTGAGATAAAGTTTTTTTTTGTTTCTCGTAGTGTTATTTGAGTTCCGACCCTCACTCCATTTCAGTTGTTGGGGGTAAAGCACGAAAAGATGCTGTTCCTGATTCGGGGCCACAGTCGGTGGTCTCCTCTGTTCCTGATTCGGGGCCACAGTCGGTGGTCTCCTCTGTTCCTGATTCGGGGCCACAGTCGGTGGTCTCCTCTGTTCCTGATGTGGAGCCAAAGTCAGCGGTCTCCTCTGTTCCTGATGTGGAGCCACAGTTGGTGGTCTCCTCTGTTCCTGATGTGGAGCCGCAGTCGGTGGTCTCCTCTGTTCCTGATGTGGAGCCGCAGTCGGCGGACTCCTCTGTTCCTGATGTGGAGCCGCAATCGGCGGGCTCCTCTGTTCCTGATCCGGAGCTGCAATCGGCGGGCTCCTCTGTTTCTGATCCGGAGCCGCAATCGGTGGGCTCCTCTGTTCCTGTCCAGGTGCCGCAGTCGGCGGGCTCCTCTGTTCCTGATCCGGACCCGCAATCGGCGGGCTCCTCTGTTCCTGATCCGGAGCCCGCAATCGGCGGGCTCCTCTGTTCCTGTCCAGGGGCTGCAGTCGGCGGGCTCCTCTGTTCCTGTCCAGGGGCCGCAGTCGGCGGGCTCCTCTGTTCCTGTCCTGGGGCCGCAGTCGGCGGTCGCCTCTGTTCCTGAACCGCAGTCGGCGGTAATCTCTGGGGGTGTTTCTGAGCCGCAGTCGGCAGCCACCTCAGAGCCTGTTCCTGAGCTGCAGTCGGCGGTAGCCTCTGGGGGTGTTCCTGAGCCGCAGTCGGCGGCCACCTCAGAGCCTGTTCCTGAGCCGCAGTCGGCAATCCCTCCTGCTCCAGTTCCAGAGCCGCAGTCGGCGATCCCTCCTGCTCCGGTTCCAGAGCCGCAGTCGGCGATCCCTCCTGCTCCGATTCCAGAGCCACAGTCTGCGGTCACCTCAGGAACTGTTGCTGAGCTGCTGAAACGGAGACATCGTCCTCCTCCGAGGTTCCTGCAACAACAGAGACGTCGTCCTCCTCCGAGCTTCCTGCTGCAACGGAGACATCATCCTCCAATGATCCCCCTTCGTCGCCTGACCCACGGCTGGCCACCTGAACGTCTGCCGTGCCCCCGGCCCCGCGGCCGGTCACCAAGGACTCTGCTTCATCTCCGGCCCCGCGGCCGGCCTCCAGAGCGTCTGCCACGCCTCCGGCCCCGCGGCCGGCCTCCAGAGCACCTGCCACGCCTCCGGCCCCGCGGCCGGCCTCCAGAGACTCTTCCTCGCCTCCGGCCCCGCGGCCGGCCTCCAGAGACTCTTCCTCGCCTACTTTAACTATAAGCTTTATCAAAAAGGAAAGTTTAAGCCTAGCCTTAAAAGTAGACTGGGTGTCTGCCTCACGGACTAAAACTGGTAGTTGGTTCCACAGGAGAGGAGCCTGATAACTAAAAGATCTGCCTCCCATTCTATTTTTAGAAATTCTAGGAACAACTAGTAAACCTGCAGATTGAGAGCGAAGTGCTCTGTTAGGAACATAAGAAACAATCAGATCTCTGATATAACATGGAGCTTGGCCATTTAAGGCTTTATATGTGAGAAGGAGGATTTTAAATTCTATTCTGGATTTAACAGGAAGCCAATGAAGAAAGGCCAGGATAGGAGAGATCTGATCTCTCTTTTTAATTTTCATCAGAACTCTGGCTGCAGCATTTTAGATCAGCTGAAGGCTTTTAAATACAGTTTGTGGACTTCCTGATAGTAAAGAATTACAATAGTCCAGCCTTGAAGTAACGAATGCATGGACTACTTTCTCAGCATCACCCCTGGACAGGATATTTCTAATTTTTGCAATATTCCTCAGATGAAAGAAGGAAATTCTAGAAACCTCTTTGATATGGGATTTAAATGACAGGTCCTGATCAAAAACAACACCAAGATTTTTTACTTTATTATCTGAAATCAGTTTAATCCCATCCAAAAAAAGTGACTGGCTAATCAGCTTATTTTTCAAAGACTCTGGTCCAAAGCCTATAACTTCTGTCTTCAAGACATGCCTGTAATTTATGTAATGGGTTAGCTTCATCTGGATTTATAGACAGATATAGCTGGGTATCATCAGCAAAAAAAGTGTCCCTCTATCTTAAGCTTGTACCAGTACTTGGCCTCTTTGATGCCCCTTTTCAGATTTGCTCTGGCTGTGCTATAGGCTTGTGCATCTCCTGATCTGAAGGCAGTGTTGCGTGTCTTCAATAGGAGTCGCACCTTCCTGTTCATCCATGGCTTCTGATTTAGGCATGTGGAGATTCGATTCGGTGTTGTAACATTGTCAATAGTGGTATTAATATAATCCAGTACAGAGGAGGCGTAACAGTCAATGTCCGTGTGAGAGCCACTGGTGGCTTGAGAACATACTCCAGTCTGTGTGTAGAAACATTTCCTGAAGTACTGAATCTGCTCCCGCAGGCAACACCTTGATGGTCTTAACTGATGGCTTTACACGATTGATGAGATGTGCATGACACTGGTAGAGATCTATATAAAATCTATATAAAATTCAAAAGACCGTGGGGGGTGATAGTTTTATGAATGGAAGGTGGAAAGAAGAGGTAGTCATATCTCGACTTAGAATTGGTCATAGTGGACTTAATAGTTCTCTTTTCAGAATAGGGAAACATGAAACAGGGACTTGTAATCACTGTAATGAGACGGGAACAGTGGAACATGTACTATTAGAATTTAACAAGTATTCGCAGAAGCTTCAGCACTTAAAGTCAACACTAAAAAAAATAGGATTTTCAAAGATAAACCTTTTAGGAAGTAAATCAAATTCTGCTAGAAATCAGTTAAATCGATTTAAAAAACAAAATTATTTAATTGCATTTAAAGTATTAATATAAGTGTGTGTATGCATGTGCATACACACACATACGGTACTAATTTATATGTGAGTTGGTATGGATATGGATTGATAGATAATATGCATATTTGTGCATACCATTGCAGTATGTATTAATAACTTCCCTTTGACATCATTGATGACCACACTCCAGTCTGGCAGGTGGCCGTAAACGCACTTTAAGTTGGTTGCCATCCACCAATAAAAAACATAAGAAGAAGAAAAAGACAGAGTTAAGCAGGTGAAAGGCATAAGTAATTAAGGTGAGATATCAGGGCAGATCATGACACCAACCTGAGTTTCCTGCTGCTGTCCCTGTTCTAATTTAGCACTGTTTTCAGATTCAGTTCAGCTGCTGCCACTCTCACACTGAGACTTTCATTCTGAAAACAATAATAAAGACAGTTCACAAGGAGAATACAGCAAATCCATGGAAAAAGAAACCATTAAGTCCAAATGTAACACAACAGTATTTCACAGGGTTTCAGATCAGCTGTAATCTTTCCCAAAGTGTTATAGCATCACGTGAATGTCTTAGGGGAGAGAGGCCCAATCCCAAAAAGATTTACATAATTCTTTAGATAATTGGTTCTAAACTAAGGGCTGTTTCACTAAAGCAGGATTCACAAATCAATCCACTTCCCTGCAACTCCCAGCACAATTCCCTCCAACATCCAGCCACTGGAGCAGCCCACTCCTTCTCCTGGGCATGCATATTTTTTTGCTCTTACTCCACCCTTCACTTAAGGGGTAGGATTGATGTTTAAAAAGTAATTGTAGGGACCAGCCAATGGCCCATCAGGAAAGTGGGGTAATTTTGAATGGTTACTGCTGTTATTCAGCAATTGTTAGATAATAAATATGATTGATATGTTGAAGTTTATATGGATGTTTATATGGATTCAATAACAGGAATGATGTTTAGTTTCTAGTTCCAGAATTTAATTCTAAATCAGGTAAAACAATCAGTGATGGAGTTTTAGTGCACAGAAGAGAATTGTTTGTGATTATATTGGTGTAAGAATGGATTGAAGAAATCCATCCATTTAGAAGTTTAGTTTGCCCTGATTCTAGTTCATCCCTATATTCATTCAAATGCAATCATTCAAAGAGCAGACCTGATATCTAATTAGGAATTCATCAATTTTCCAGAAGTAATATGATTACTAGTTTCTTTTTTATGGATTCTTTCTCATATAGGAATAAAGGGGAATGAGATGGCTTATAAAAATGCAAAACAAAAAAGCAGTCAGATTGATTTAACACAACCGTTAAGTAAAGGTGAAAAGAAATAATTAGGCTAAAGGTTGGAGCAAGACGGCAGAATTAGTGGGAAGAAGAGATAACTGGAATATGGTGTAATTGTATAGAAAAAAAGTTTGCCTTATGAGGAAAACAAGAAATAGAAAGGAGGAAATAATCAGATCTAGAGTCTACTTTGGACATAGAGGTTTAATTAAATTAGGGAAACGCGCTACAGGAAAATGTGATTTTTATAAAGAATAAATGGATCATGTTTCATTGTTTTTCACTAAATATGTAGATCACAGAAATTAACTGGTATGTAGATTACAAGCCACAAATTACAACAAAACATTAAATACCTTTTAGACAAAGAGTCTAAATCATAGGGTTATTCTTTGTTATTGAGATAAAGTTTTTTTTTGTTTCTCGTAGTGTTATTTGAGTTCCGACCCTCACTCCATTTCAGTTGTTGGGGGTAAAGCACGAAAAGATGCTTTCAACCTCCAATCCCCACAAGAAGAAAAGGAAGAAGGAAGACGCGTCACTAGCAGCATTAGCTTAGCTTCTGCGGAGTGGAGAGGCTGATAATCTGGGAGTGTTTGCAGTTAGAATGTCTTCAGTCCAGCTTCAAGGAGAGTTTATCACCAAGCAGTTAACTCCTGCTGAAGAAACATTCACAGAGTTTAAAGGGAGTTTGGTCAATTCGGAGTAAAAGATGGACGATCAACATCTGCTGCTGGATTTTACCAGGATCCCCCAGATCATCTTACACCGGATAGGTGTAAGATCCCTATTGATTCCCTGATGATGCACACTGGATTTTAGCCTCATCTGATTGTAAAACGGTTGTGATTATGTCATGATCTTGGCGCTGATGGTTTGGTTTTTTCCTTTGCTCCTTGCTCCCCTGTATAATTGGTCCTGTGGCTGATTATCGCCGATCATTTCCACCTGGTTTCTCTACTATTTAGGTTGTGTGTTTGCCACCCATCAGCGCCAGGTTATTTGAGTGTTTTGGTGAGACGTTTCCTAGCAATCTGTAGTCTGTCTGTTTTCCTGATTTTGACCAGTTTCTACCCTGAGGATCTCGAGTTTTGCCTTGTCCCTGTCTGCTCTGTTTGTTGTATCTGATCCTGGATTCTACCGGCGTCTTAACCTGGAACTGTTTTCTGACTTCGGCCTTGGATTTCCCTTCTGGACTCTGTTGCTGCTCAGCGTCGGCTGGCGCTAGCTCCGCTTGCTCTCTAGGAACTCTTGGGGCGTCGCCCGCCGCCACTGCGGTCAAAACCTCCCTCCTGGATTCTGCTGTGTTCTCCGCGAAAGGACTGAACTTTGAATCAGGTCAGTGACTTTGCTCCAAGTCGTATTCAGCTCCACATCCTGTCACTGACCTGTATTCTCCCATCTCTGCAGAGACCCGCCCGTAGCAGACGAGCAGTCCCGCGCACCTGTTAGTGTAAATAAACACTTTGAACTTTCCCACTGCCTGTTTCGCCTTGAATTCTGGGTCCAACTTCCTGAGATCATTACAGATTAGTTTATTGTGAGAGGAATAGCAAGCCAAGAATGCCACTATTCGCATCTAATTATCACGTAAAGATTGAAATTCACCGCTTTTTACGTCCGTCATGATTGCACTGCAGGACGCGCGTTCTTAACGCGTGTTTTGATCTGTCAATATGCGCGTTCTGACCCATACAATGCGCATCAAAGACGCATTTGAACTGGTTGCGTCCAATCGCTGATCTAGGCAGCCAGATCAACAAAGTTCAGTACAGATCTGCTTTGTGGAAATCTCTGCACAGAGTTCTGTGTGGCAGCGTTGCCAAAGTTCACTGCATTACTGTTTCACAAAGCCTTAATTTTAGGAATATAACCATTAGATGCAGTTTGCTGTTATTTTGAATTCATTTCCATGCCTATTTTCATGTAAAAACGTTTTTCATCAACATACATCGCTAAGTAATGTTTTGTGCTTTGCATCAATCAGACATCCCAACTTCCAAAAACTCATTTCAGGGTGATTGCCACGGTGTCAAGTTCCTCACCATGGGCAGTTCTAGACAGGGGCCAATGGGGGCCAGTCCCCCTGTAAATCATGTCCTGGCCCCTGTTATGCCCCCTGTACTGAAGAAATAATTATTAAAAGAAATGTGCTGGAACAGACTTGGTTACTAATAGGTCCTTTGGATCTATTTCATTTTTTTTCCCTTTACTAATTATTCAAAAACAGTAAGGTGATAGCTTCAGTCCTATAGGATCCCATTTTTTATCTGCTAAATGTTTTTTTTTCTAAACAAATAAAAAAAGGTACTCTGATTTTTACAGCTGAATTTATTAGTTTTTCTGAGTTCTAATTCAGATTTAATAGAAAATGGTAATTTTAACTTAAGTAAATAAATATGTAAAATTATGAATGTATATTGACCTCATAAGAAATAAAATTTTTAATGAACCTAATTGAAAAGAAATTTCACTTCATGCAGCTCTCTTAATATATTTAAATCCCATGCCCTGTTTTTTATTTCATGCTTTTCTGTGCCCCCATGAAAACACGCTGGCCCCCTCCTGGCCCCCTGGTACATTTGATCTAGATCCGCCTCTGTTCCTCACCTTCATTAGACGTGAATATACTTTAGCATATTCTGCTGTAAAATTAGTCCAATATTTTCATTTTTTACTCGAGTATTGCCGTTTCACAGGATGCATAGCTTTGAGTGGTAACTAGGTGACTGCCAGAGAGTAACCTGAAACTTATTGGACTGATCCAATAAGTGCTCTCTGACATATATGCTCTGTTCAACGAACGTTCGCGACTGGAACGTTCGTTGAACAGAGCATATAATTTATCCAACTAACAAGCATCCGTGAACAACTATCTATATCAGGGAGACTCCCGGAACCTCTGGGAGACTTGGGATGTCTGATGTATTAATGGGAACAGTTCATCTCTTTTTGCAACTCAGGAGTGGCACAGTGGATAAAGGGACCGCATCTCATGCAAACTTTTCGCTCCAATACAGGTTTGAATCCGGCTGAGGCAATTCAACTTTTCCCTTTTATATTCTCTCTTGTCTCTAACAAGCCTGTTTTGTAGTTTTTTTTTTTTTTTGAGAATATAATCCATAAATCTAGCCATAAATGTGTCTGGGTAAGAACACGCATCAAGAACACGCGTTTTGACCTGTCACTGAGCGTGTTAAGAACGCACGTCTTGCCGTACCATCATGACGGACGTAAAAAGAGGCGCTTGTTGGTAAAATTCGGCGAAAAAAGTGGCGAAGTTTTGGAAAAACAGGAAAAAATTTCGGAAAAACAACTTTTTGTTTACATTGTGTATGACAACATAAATCTGTCCAATCTGTAAATCTGAACAAGCCACCGGACACAGTTAAGTGTTAACACATCGGTGTTAAGTAGTATTTTCTGCATTAAGCAGTTACCTACAGAAGTGGGGTCATCTGTAGGATACAGATGATTCAAGACCTGCCTCTGACTTTTGAAAGTTGCGATTAAACTTAATTATTTTCGCTAATAAAACTAATTTGCATTGGTTTGTCCTAGAAAAATTTAGATTGGGTAAAAACGCAGCCAAATTTGGTTGGTTTAGCCAAAAGATTGGTTGAACACAGCTTCCAACCTGATTATAACCAAAAACTGTGGAAAAAGTATGATGTTTGAATAAAAATGACTAACACCTTTCATTTTGCTCATCAATGCTCAATTTGCACACTTTCACTGTCTGCTTGTGCACCTTCAATGATTTTTCTAAGACATTTTACACTTAAAAAAAAACTTACAGAACATTGTATTATACACACCAACCATTAGAAATTTCAAAGAAACTTAAAAGGGGGAAAAAAAGAAAAACAATTGCAAAAAATCGCTGATTTTATTACAAACTGTAGTTATGCATTCCACCAGTAGGTGGTGACATGTTCATATGGAGCCTCATGAACTGTGGGGATCGTTGAAGCCAACTGTTTAAGCCTTATGAGGCTTAATCTCACCATCACTAGGAAACAGACTAGAGGAGATCAAGCTGCTAAGCTAAAGCTAACTTCCAGTGTGATTAAGTGGTTGTTGCAGCTGGAAACAGCTGCTGTTTGTTAAAGACAGGTGGCTGCGTCGAACCTGTCTAAAAACACTTCTAATAAAATTAACACATTGACAAAAAAATGTGGCAAATCCAACTTCACTGATATACCCTGCTCAAAAAAATAAAGGAACACTTTGAAAACACATCAGATCTCAATAGGGGAAAAAAAATCATGCTGTTTATTTATACTGATATGGACTGGCTGATGTGTTAGGAACAAAATGATTCCACATCATTTGATGGAAATGAAAATTATCAACCTACAGAGGGCTGAATTCAAAGACACTCCAAAAATTACAGTAAAAAAAATGATGCGGCAGGCTAGTCCATTTTGCTGAAATTTCATTGCAGCAACTCAAAATGGTATTCAATAATTTGTATGTCCCCCACGTGCGTATATGCTTGCCTGACAACGTTGGGGCATGCTCCTAAGGAGACGATTGGTGGGGTCCTGGGGTATCTCCTCCCAGATCTGGACCAGGGCATCACTGAGCTCCTGGACAGTCCGAGGTACAACCTGGCAGCGTCGGATGGATCGAAACATAATGTCCCATAGGTGTTCTATTGGATTTAGGTCAGGCGAGCGTGGGGGCCAATCAGTGGTATCAGTTTCTTCATTCTCCAGGAACTACTTGCATACTCTCACCACGTGAGGCCGGGCATTGTCGTGCCCAAGGAGGAACACAGAATCCACTGCACCAGCATAGGGTCTGAATATGGGTGCAAGGATTTCATCCAGATACCTAATGGCAGTCAGGGTGCCGTTGTCTAGTCTGTATAGGTCTGTGCGTCCCTTGTAGTGGAATAATATCTCACAATGAATAGAATGTAGTGGATTGATACCTCACAATGAATGTATTCTTGTCACAATGGTTAAATGGTGTGTTTTAACATGTATATAGGGAAATAAGGTATGTGGGTAATGGAGTAGGCAAATAAAGTGCAGCCATTTAAAAAAAAATACGCACCCTTGGGAAATTTCCACCGGTATGTAAACAGATAACGAAGATATCCGTGGAAAAAGTACCTGAAATTACCTAAAAATAGGAGAGGGGCTCGGGGAGGAGCCCCTAAGACCCAGTGAGTGTATATAAGCAGACCAATGTCTTGTTTCGTTAGATGTTGACCGGTGCTCTCATCTGTGAAAAGCACAGGGCATCAGTGGCAGACTTGCCAATTCCGGTGTTCTGTTGCAAATGCCAAATCGAGCTCTGGCAGTACTCCTCTTGCTCCTCCTTGCACAAAGGAGTGGATACCGGTCCTGCTGATGGGTTGTAGACCTTCCACGGACCTGTCCAGCTCTCCTGGAGTAACTGGCTGTCTCCTGGAATCTCCTCCATGCTCTTGAGATTGTGCTGGGAGACACAGCAAACCTGACAATGGCACGTATTGATGTGCCATCCTGGAGGAGTTGGACTACCTGTGCAACTTCTGTAGGGTCCAGGTAGGGCCTCATGCTAACAGTAGTGACAGTGACCCTAGCCAAATGCGAAACTGGTGAAAAAGAGTCAGAGAAGATAAGGAGGGGAAAAAATGTCAGTGGCCTCCACCTGTAAAACCATTCCTATTTTGACGGTCTTCTCGTTGTCGCCCCTCTAATGTACCTGTTGTTAATTTCATTAACACCAAAGCAGCTGAAACTGATTAACAACCCCCTCTCTACTTACCTGACTGTTACATGCCTGCCAGGCTGTTTGTTTTTTTTTTTTTTTTGGATGCCACCCTTGTAAAGTTTTGGTGAATCTTTTTGTTAGATTAGGCTAGCAGGGTTTTGTTTCATTTGTTTTATGTAGCTTAGACCATAGGTAGGCCCTGTTTTTGTTTTATTGTTTTCTTTGATTTGGCACCACCTAATCGTCCCTTTCTCCCCCACCATTTGTATGAGTTGCTTGGGATTTTCTGTAACCAATAAATCCCTCATTTTCTTTTCTAGACATTCACTTGGTCTCTGAATTTTTTTGTGGCTGTCAAGTTACTTCCCTCTCTTCCCAGAAAAGGGGGGGGGGCGTAAAAAGTGGGGGCTTGTCCGGGATAGCCACATTTTCCCTGAGCTTTTGACATCCACAATAATTTGGGAGAACCTTGTGTTTGTTTAGTCATGAGCTTTAGCTTCGAGGAGTTTGTACAGGCTCCTAGCCATGCAAAGCTGGAACTGTCGTAAGGACGACTTTTCAAAAGCTGAAATCAAGAACATTGTTGTTCAAAAACTGGTTGAGATTAAAGTCCTCACGGACTCAAGCAAAATGGATGTAGATGTGTGTGATGACTCTTCTGTTGATCTAGGACTCCATCCTTCGAAAGATAAAGGAGCTCCTGCATTGGCCACTCCTCCAAAGGAATTGGTAGAGCCAAGGACGCCTCCTACAACTTTACCTATGTCACCAGAGTTCAGTGGCTCCAGTGGTAATGTTAGACTCAAGGTTCAGCTAGCTCGCCTGCAGTTGGAGGCTCAGGAGCGCGAGTTGGTGAGAAAAGCTGAGTTTAATTTCAAGCTTTAAATGCGCAAGTTGGAGATTGAAGCTGAAAAAGAGATTAAACTGAAACAGCTTGAGGTTGAGACCATGAGGCTTTCACGTGACAAATCACCACCTCGTTCATCTGTCTACTCTGATACTCCCCAGGTGGTACTGGATAGGAACAAGTTTGATGTCAGCAAGAATATTGCTTTGGTTCCTGTGTTTAGGGAGTCAGAAGTGGACTCTTACTTTAATGCATTTGAGAGAATTGCTGTAGCACTAGAGTGGCCAAAGGAGATGTGGGCTCTGCTACTGCAGTGCAAGCTTATGGGTAAAGCACAAGAGGTTGTTTCATCTCTGTCAACAGAGGACAGCATGAAATATGATGTCAATCTTGCGTGCTTATGAGCTTGTACCTGAAGCTTACAGGCAGAAATTCAGAAACCATAAAAGGTCTAGTGCCCAGACCTATGTGGAATTTGCACGTGAGAAAGGACTCCTTTTTGACAAATGGTGTGCTGCCAGTGAGGTTAAACGTAACTTTGAGTCCCTTCGCCAACTAATTCTGTTGGAAGACTTTAAGAACACATTGCCTGAGAGACTGGTAGTCTTTTTGAATGAGCAAAAGGTGGCCTCTCTATCTAAAGCAGCTATTGTAGCTGATGAGTTTATGTTGACACACAAAAATGTATTTGTGTCTGTACCCCGTGCAGATAAAGTTTTGAACCTCCGTCAGCAAAAGCCTGACCCCACCCCATCGGAAGCTAAGACTAAGCAGCCTCCACTTTCTCCTCGTGAGGTAAGAGAGTGCTTTTACTGCCATAAAAAAGGCCATGTCATTGCTGACTGCTTGTCCTTAAAAAGCAAGGCTTCGGCAACACAGACAAAAGGTGTTGGGTTGCTTAAAAATGTGTCGCTCTCTAGCAATCAGACTGCTAAAAATGGAGATAAACTAGATCCGTTTCCTACCCTTTGTTACCCAGTGTCTTGTCTCTTTAACAGGGGATCCAAAGGACGGCCGGCAAGTTAAAATACTGAGGGACACAGGCGGGTCCCATACAATCATTCGAGAGGGTATTTTGTCTCTGCCTGTAACTTCATCTTGTCAGTCAGGAGTGGTTGTCCAAGGTATAGGAATGGCTTTTGTGTCTGCATCCTTGCATAAAATTCACCTTACTTCATCTGTTGTGAGTGGTTTTTGCAGGGTTGCTGTTCTTCACGCCTTGCACATAAGGGAGATTGATCTCATTCTGGGGAATGACTTAGCTGGTGGAAAGGTATTACTTGTGCCTGAGGTGTTGGACACACCTGACACAAGCGTGGACTTTGAACCAATGTCTCCTGGTATTTTCCCTGCTTGTGCGGTCACACGGGCCCAGCCAAAGAAATACAGTCCTGATTTGTCAGACTCTTTTCTTCCCACATTGCAGTCTCAACCTGTCACATCAGAGACTGAACTCAACAAACCTGAAAGTGTCTTTCCTCTTCCTGGTCCAGATATGTCCAAATTACCAGCTTCTAGAGAGGAGTTCATTGTGGCACAAAAACAGGACATGACTCTGTTAAAATGTCATTCTTCTGTTCTTACTCAGCAGGAAGCCCAGGGGAAGAAGGTGGCGTATGTGCTTGATGATGGTCTCCTGTTGCGACACTGGGCTGGTGAGAACTTGGATGACTGGAATGCCACATATCAGGTTGTTGTGCCAACCCCATACCGCAGACAGGTGCTAGCATTAGCTCATGATCATCCACTGTCAGGGCATTTTGGTATAAATAAAACTTGACAAAGTTCTGAGACACTTCTTTTGGCCAGGTCTAAAATCTGATGTTTCACTTTACTGTCGTACCTGCCGTGTTTGTCAAGTTGCAGGCAAGCCAAACCAGGTTATACCTCCTGCTCCTTTGTGCCCAATTCCAGTAATGGGTGAACCATTTGGAAGGGTGATTGTGGATTGTGTGGGGCCTTTGCCAAAGTCAAGAAGTGGAAACCAGTACATCTTGACAATGATGTGTGCTTCCACAAGGTTTCCTGAGGAGGATCACTGCTTCCATGGTCATAAAAGCTCTGGTAAAGTTTTTCTCCATGTTTGGTCTTCCTAGGGTTGTCCAAACGGACCAGGGCACCAACTTCAAGTCTAGAACTTTTGCCCAGGCACTAAAACAGTGGGGGATAGAACATGTGACCTCAAGCTCTTACCACCCTGAAAGCCAAGGTGCACTAGAAAGATTCCACCAGACATTAAAGACAATGCTGCGAAAATACTGTATGGAAACAGAGAGGGACTGGGATGAAGGTATCCCATTTTTGTTGTTTGTTGTGCGTGAAACTGTGCAGGACACTTTAGGTTGCAGTCCTGCTGGACTTGTGTTTGGACATGAGGTTAGGAGACATCTAAATGTCCTTAAAGACCAGCTAGTTTCACCCTCTCCCTCTGTAAAAAGTATTCCAGAGTATGTCTCGAAGATGAGAGAGCGCCTTCAAGCAGCTTGCTCTCTTGCTCAGAATGCTTTGACTTCAAAGCAGGTCAAAATGAAACAACGCTACGACCGGAAAGCGGTCACTCGTGAGTTTCATCCGGTGATAAAGTTTTGATCCTGCTACCCTTCCCTGGTTCTTCGTCGGAAACAACGTTTTCAGGATCATATGTGGTAGAAAGGAAAGTTAGTGAAACAAACTATGTTGTCCAAACCCCAGATCGCCGTCGCAAGACCAGGCTTTGTCATGTTAATATTATGAAATTGTATCATTCCAGGGTGACTGATCAACCAACCCAGAGTCAGGTTGAAGCAGTTTCCCCTGTATCTTGCGTTTCAAAGTTGACTGGGGAGGATGTGGTAATACGCAAAGACCCACCACAGGTTGCAAGACTTAGCAATAGTGAAATACTGGCTAACCTACCTGGTTATCTATCCCATTTATCAGATAGCCAAGTGGAGGACATTAAAAACCAAATCAATATCACAGAAGTTTAATTAACTTGATGCTATACTCTGATTTTTTTTTTTAATAGTGTATTTCAGTGTCCACTGAGGAAGGATGTGTTTTAATCACTAATGATCCCAAAGCAGCATCAGCAGCTGCTGGATCTCATGTTGGAACATTACTGCTGATCAGAACCAGATCAACTGGTGACTCAGAAATCCCCTAAACATTACAGGAACATGCACAAGTGCAAGTGCAAAGTTGAACATCCTATATCCCAATATAAATCTTTGTCATTCACAGTATTATCATAGTGTTTGCTGCAGAAATGTAGCTTTAGTTATGAGACCATAACAAAATGTTTCTGAACTGGTTTTAGCAGCAGCATGTGTACAAGGGGATGAAATGTATTCATTTAGAAGAGAATTTCATCTACCCTCAAGTAACCTTTTGATGCTCAAATTTCACTTTTTATTTTATTTTTTTTTTTTAATTTGAATTGCCCTTTCAAGTAGAAAGAGCACGAAATGTGTCAAACCTTAAAACAACAGCAAAGAGTTGTCAGAACTCCGGTCTGTGTGTTTGTCTTTTGTGTTGTTCTCTCTTCCACCAGCAGGAGGCGCCTGGTTCCGGCCCACCTCCTCACAAACCTGCGGACGTTTACCTCATTATCGGAGTGCTCTTAAGCTGCTGGTTCCACTACCTCGACGCCAGAGTGTTTGCCAGTTACTCTAGCCATGCTTTGTTTATCAGAGTCTAACTTGAGTTTTTGTATTGCCAGTTTTTGGTACTCTTGCCAAGCTGAGTTCTCACTGAGTTAGACTGAGTGCTTGTCTCCCTGAGTTTTAACTTAGTTTTTGTCTTTGCCTTTCGGCAGGAAGTCAACCAGCAAACTGGACCTTTTTGGACCTCCTCTCCCAGGAGGGATCAACTGAGTCTTTAACTGAGCGAGGGATTAAAACAGGAGGTTTCGATCCAGTCTCCTTTGAGAACGTTGGAATTGCTCTCTGAGCAAGGGAATCATCTTCACAAATCTGAGTGGCAACCAGCGTCTCCATCCATCTTCACCGGCCGAGTTCTGGGTTAACCCTGTTTCGCCCTCCACCGAATCAGATATACTCTGGAAAACCTACACACAGATTGGAGTCAAGGATCCTTCACTTCTCTGGAAACGTGAGTTAACAAACAGACCCTCTCCTTCAAGATCAACAAATCAAATTTCCCACTGAGCCTGAACTAACAATCTGTCTTCCCCTCGCCTTCCAGTTCCGGCTGAGCAGAGTTCATAGCTCTGCACCGAGCTTAAATCTCTTCAATAAAACTCGTTGAACTTTTATTCTGTGTCTCTCTATTTGGCTTCACTGCATGTGGGTACGAGCCTTAGATAAAATCATGACAAGAGGTTTGAAATCATAGCTTCTCCATTAGGGAACTGACTGTTTTATATTTTAACATTACCTTTCCCAACTCTGATTAATAAATTGTATAAAAAGGGAGAAAAACGGACCACAGCAGTTGTTCTCTGGTTCCTTTTGGGTGGTTGAATGCAGCAGGGTTCGCATTTCACTTATTTCCCATTCCAAATATCACATATATGCCCACAATATATTGCCTTAGTCATGTCTGAGTAGTTCACTGTTTTCTGTAGGATTTTGCTTTGTTCTTGCAACACATTTTAAACTTTTAGGACAATTCTACTTCCTCTAGGAACCAGTCAGTCTGTAAACAATTAGTTTCCACTGAGATGATATAAACAGTGCTTCTCAGAACAGAAAGGGAAACATACATTTTCTCTTTATTCTAAAGACTAAGTAGCCCTCTTTTACTCACCAATTAACTGAGTGGGCTCTGGGTTCTACCAATCTTCTTTTCTTTAAATTTTATGTCTTTGATCTGTACACTATTCCGATTTTGTATTGCACACTTAATATTAAACTAAGAAATTGCAGACTGAATCATCACTGTAAACAAAGTATAACGTGTTAACATAACCCGTCCATTTATTGAGAAGAATAAAGAAACACAAGAAAGGAGAGATAAAATAATTACTTTTGAACCTTATTCTTTAAAAGAAAAACAAACACAAACCCAAAAGTAAAACACCCACAATGGGTTAATCCAAATTCACAGTTCAATATTTCTTCAAAATAAACAAAATTATAGACTAATTTTAAAGCCGGCAAACCCCAACTTAACCCTACGTTGCAGGCCTGTTCTGATGCTTGTGATGACGAAAAAAAAGGGGATACCTGGTGGAAGATGATGTAAAAAATCCTACAGAAACGCTCTGCTCTGTTCAGTCCTCGTCACCAGTGGGAAAGAAAACAATACTGGCGCTCACATTCACAGCTCCAACCACGTGCGTAATCCACAAACGGTCACAAACTTTGTCTCCAACGGTGCCAGAGGTCCTCTGAGCGCTTCCTGGTGGCTCAGAGTGCTATCTGGGTCCAAACTCTCTTGTCTGGTTGAATACCGGTCCTTTGCAAGCTCCTACATCCAGCTGAATAAGCGAACGACGGCAGCCTATATCCCATTAGCAAGTTGCTAATGGTAAGCCAGCGGCTAAATACAGTCCCACAAGCTTCGAGTAGAAGCTCTGCTGTCTTCTTCCGCGGACTTACCCAACTGTCACTTCTTGTGGGTTATCTTAGGGACAATCCACGGCAACAATAACCGTCTAAAACCTTGAATAAGTGAACATCACCCTGGAGATGTGGACTTAAAGTCAGCCGAACCAGCGCTGATTTCTTTTTCCCTCTGCCGCGCTCTCTCAACACCTGTGATACCTTCAAAAACCTTCCTCTCTGTAGGAAATTACACTTCTCACATGAAACCTTCCTAAAATGAAATAAAACCATGTAAACAGATATTTTAAACACATTGTAAATAAATTTACAAATGAACATTTTAAATAACTCCAGAAAAATGTATTTAACCTTTTTTAAACTATTTATGTTAGGTGAACTCAGCTATTTATTAATATTAACTTGGACTTTTTTAAATGCATGGGTTAATTATACATCCAGGCTACAACTATAATAAGGGATAACGAGAAAATCCACAAATTAGAATGCTAGTTATTCATCTTTATTGCATTGGCTTTTTTACTTTTCTTCCAATTTTCTGTGATTTTGCTACTTGGTGCTTTCTCTCATCATTGAGGTCCTGAATTAACAGATAAACAACAGAGGCAGCAGATGTAGCTAGTTTACATGCAAAGTCTGATGTATCTGAGCATCTGACGCGGGTGATGCGCTTCAGAAGTAGCAGCTGCTAGAGTTGGAAAAATTGTAAACATTTTTCTCCGGTTCAACAGTGTTGCCAACTTTGTGCTTTTTTTGCTAAATGTAACGCCTTTTCAGCTTCTCTACTGCCGTTATTTCAGTGCATAGTGCCAAATCTAGCGACTTCTTTTCTGAGTTAATGAAGACTCACTGCATGAAAAGTGGGATTTTCGTCACTATGCGGCACTGTAGATTGTCGTGGAAGTTCAGGTTAACGGCTGTTCCTGGTAATTTGCAGGCAACACCGAAAGCTCCCATAAATTGTCAGCAATTGACGTGGGCTTTCTTAGGCAGTGTTTCCCCCATGCCCCCCCCCCCCCCCCCCCCCCCCCCCCCCCATGGAATTCTCGGGGGGAGGCTTTAACATGTAAATGAAAATGCTGTGAGCTATACAAATGCAAATCAGGGTTGCAGGGGTAACCAAGTGACATTTTTCTAAAAGGTAAGGAAATCTCTGATACAAATAGATCAGGCTCAGTATAGCCTAATTATAGACTCTTACATTTTAGGTTGAATTGATTTATTTAATTAAAGTATGCTAGATTACTGTGTATGCCATTAGCAATGGCAAATGTTATGTAAAAAAATACACAAAATAATTTATTTCAAAAATTTGTTTTAATAAGAATCAGTTTGTAAAATGTGAATCAGAATCAGCTAGGTAAAACGTGCATTCCATGCAAACTGGAAAAAATGTCTGTCCGGATGGGGATGAAGCCATGTTTACATGATAGACGCGACAATACACGACTCTTCCCAGACTGCCATTCATAACATCCCTGTTAAATCTGCTGTGAAATATCTTGGTGTTCACATCACCAAAGACAATAAATCACTGGAAAAACTAAACTGTTGGAATATTTGAGATAAATGTAAACTTAACTTAAATTTGTGGTCTCAACGTGACATATCAATTTTTGGTCGAACTTTCCTTACAAAAATGGAATGTCTCTCAAGATTTATCTATCCAGCTTATTCCATATCCCTTCCTAAACATGCAATTAAAGCTATAAATCAAATTAACTTCAGCTTTATCTGGAAAAACAAGACACACTACATTAGGAAAGGAGCAATGGTTAAAGAGTATAATGATGGAGGTCTTAAAGCAATAGACTTTGAATGTTTAGACAGAATGATTAAAATGAATTGGCTCAAATCTTTTCTGAAAAATGAAAATAGTTTTTGGTTTCATATCCCCTCCAAATTATTTATAGAATTAGGAGGAATTAACTTCATCCTTTAATGTGACTTTGATCCTAAGAAACTTCCTGTTAAACTTTCTTCTTTTCATCAACGCGTCTTACTTTATCGGAAACTAATATTTAAGCATAATTTTAGTCCTCATAACACCCCACTATGGAACTCCCGATATGTCCTATTCAGGAACAAGTCTTTATTTTACAAGAGCTGGCTAGAAAGTGGTATATGGTCGATAATGCACATTCTTGATGACAAAGGAAATTTTTCACCTTTCGAAACTCTTTGCTCTAAATTCAAAATAAATAACAGAAAACAATATAGTATATTAATCAAAGCCCTTCCTCAGCCTCTGATCATAATGTCATACAACCTACTCCTAAACCATGTCCAGGTAAAACTTCCCTCTCTGTTACTCAACGGTCAGTCTGTTATTGATAAAAAGCTGACCAACAATGTCATACGTAGCTTGTTTGTCAAGGAATTTCATCCCGATACATCCCCAAAAAACCTTATCTCCAAGCATTTTCCAAAAGAGAGAGTGGAAAAAACTGCGGAATAAATATCTACAGTTTCCTGTTGCTCCAAAGGTTAAAGAAGTCCATTTCAAAATAATCACTGACATTTATCCTTCCAAGGAATTTCTGAGGCTCCGTTTTGGTTTTTGAAGAAAATGATTGCACCTTCTGTGAATGTGAAATTGAGACTGTTGGTCACCTTTTTACGATTGTATGTATGTGAAAGTTGTCTGGGAAGATTTCTGCTTCTGGTGTTCATCTAAATTTGATTCTCCTTCTCATCTGGACAAAGAGAATGTTTTGTTTGCAATAGAAATGACAGATAAGCTGCAGGACCTAACCTTTAATGTGTTACTCATGATGGGGAAATTTTACATTCACAAAAACAAATACATGAGGACCAAGCCAAACTTCAACGTTTTTCTTAAAGAACTTTGTTTGTATTTTCAGTCACTTAAATTTAAGAAGAAGAAATATGGTATAAAATTATACACTTTTGTAAATGACTATAAACTAAATGTAAACCCCTAGCTATTATTAATTTGTGTTTATTTTATTTATTTGTTTATTTACTTATATGTTTGTTTCCCTTTTTTTATTTTTATTTATTTTTTACATTCTATGTCTAATTTTTTTAAAAGTTATAATGTCACCAACTGCTGTGTATCTGTGTTTGATGTTTGAATTACTCTTTATTGTTACACGGAATTGCCAATAAAGCAAAAAAAAAAAAAAACATGATAGACGCGAGCTGTTCTCGTGTCCTTCCGTATAACAATGACCTCGTATATGATTGGAGGAGCCTGGCGAGCCTTCGACTGCTCGTCCAATCAAGTGTGAGCTTATGGGCAAGCAGACATGTTTGTGTTACTATACTCAGAAGAACTTTATCTCCAGTTCCTTTGTTTGGATTTTGCTGGTACGTGATCAATGGCTGGACGACGTCTCGCGTTCAACTCGCCTTCAACTCCTCTTAAACGCGATCCACAACTTTCAGCCAGTCCGCAGACTGACGAGAAGAAACTGCTGATTGCTATCAGTGGACTGACGAACTCAAAGAAGAGAAGCTAGCGGTAAATATATGTTCGATTACTGCTAGCTAAGCTAAAAGCAGCCTAGCTAGCTAAGCTAAAAGCAGCCTAGCCTAAAACTATGGCTAATAGTAGCCTTGCAAGAACAAGCTTTATTAAAGTGTATTTTTTGTGATTCACAGGAAGCAGTACGCCATCTTCACAACTCGGAGACAAATTGCAGCCGCTATGAGGGTAAGATTTAAAGAATATGCTTTCATTCTGCGGTAAAAGGAAATAGATACGGATAGATACCGATCATAACTGTACATTTTGTTCTCGCCTCATAATGAGGCAGTGACCTCCTATTATTCATACCACTCTCATTTAATTGTTTTCCAGCTGCCTGTAAGACGTATTATGAGACGGTACGCAGGAGATTCAGATATACGCAGCCAGAGAACACGTTGCGGGCGGAAGCTGCCAAGCATTCAGCTCGGAGTCGAGCTAGAAGAAAGAGGGTAAGACTTTATTTGGTGACTATTTTTAAGGTGCATTGATAGATGTGTTGTGTCCATACGCCATGCATCCCATGGCATAGTGCTGATTCATTGTTTTTTTTTTACAGCTGCTGGAATCGAGGCAGAGTGTGCTAGCTGATGAGGAAGTGGAACTCTAGAAGTCCACCACCGTCGACCTCATGTCTGACGAAGAAGATTGCGTCGTTGGCGGATGGATTGTACGGCCACCGTCATTTCATAGGCCGGATCTCTCTGAACTCTGTTTTAAGCTGCAGTCCCGGTTAGAGGCGATGCCGAAGTACAGAGCCACGCTCAGTAGTCGTCTGCTCATTGGACCTGCCTCGGAGAGAATGCTGCCAGTTACCTCCAACCCCGAGGAGGCAAACGGACAGTTCACGGATTTGTAATTTTTGGATACGCATGTGTGGGCAGATCCTCGCGTTGTATATAGTTGTGTTAGTTTTAATAAAGCTCTTTCTTTGCATAAACATCTTCCTGGCAAATGTTCATTTCCTGTTCATTTTCCTGTATAAATTCATTCATGTCCTTGACGGTAATAATAGTGTAGTAGTGTATGGGGTTCCATTTGTGTCAAAAATAAGCAGATGTAAAATATCTAGATGTTGTGCTGTTGTTGCATATGTGTTGTCTGCATATGTATAAGTTGCTCATGTATTTGTTGCATATGTAGATGCTGCATATGTCTATAATGCATATGTCTATGTTGCATATGTAGATGCTGCACATGTCTATAATGCATATGTCTATGTTGCATATGTAAATGCTGCATATGTCTATAATGCATATGTAGATGCTGCATATGTCTATGTTGCATATGTAGATGCTGCATATGTCTATAATGCATATGTCTATGTTGCATATGTCTATAATGCATATGTCTATGTTGCATATGTAGATGCTGCATATGTCTATAATGCATATGTCTATGTTGTATATGTAGATGCTGCATATGTAGATGCTGCATATGTCTATAATGCATATGTCTATGTTGCATATGTAGATGCTGCATATGTCTATGTTGCATATGTAGATGCTGCATCGGTTAATGCCTTTGTTCTCAGCCGTTGGTCCATGTCGTTGGTCCATGTCGTTGGTCTTTGATGCCTGTTCCCCTTTGCCATTAGAAAAAATGGAAGTAGATTTTTTTTTTGTGTTTATTAGAAATTACTGAAAGGTTGTCCTTTCATTATCAATAGCTCCAAAATGTTTAGATTTCGGTGGATCTATTTTAATCTTATTTACTTCAGGCATTAATTAGGAAGGCAAAGGAGGAGGAGGGGTGGGGGGGCGAAAGTTCAAAGAGCGACGGGATAAACTTTACTTTACTGTACTTTTAAGTTTTAAAAACCAGATAATAGGCAATTTCACTAAAGTTAACACGCAGTACAAAGACATACCATAAATGTACTTCAATAAGTAAAATTATTTCAAAAAGAGAGGTTAGCTACTGCATATTTTTCACATTTCCAACTCTCGACCTTTGTAATTTCAGGCTTGGCCAAACTAACTTGTTCACTAATGACACCCTGAACTTAATCATCTTGTGGAAACGGAATGCCTAAGATTGGGGGAGAACATGCGACTATTTTCTGTTGCTTTCTGCTTCGATGGTTTTATAGGAATTCCCACTTTGATCTTTTAGAAAACTGTGATACTATTGACCTAGAATACTCTGAAGCGACAATAACATAGGAACAATAATGTCAATGTAATATTGTTAGAATTTACCTTTCATGCCACTGTAGAAAAACTCAGAGCCTTATTTTCTGAACAAATATTTTAACTTTACTTGGGAACAAACAATGTATGTGGAAAACGATTGATAAACAATTCAAAACTTCTTGTGTAATGATTGAAGCACAGAAACCAAGAGAAACCCAACCCCCCCTAACACCCCCCCCCACACACACACACACACACTCACATTACACAAAACCAAAAGTTGGAATCTGCAGAATGCCTGACTTCATATATTCCACAAAGTTCTCGAATGTTGCATGAACACACACACACACACACACACACTCACACTACACAAAACCAAAAGTAGTTATGAAAAATGTGGAAATGTCTGCCTTGCCAACTGCAAGGCTTCCAAACAGATGTCCATTCCAAAACAGTCGCTGTCCCTCAGAGGGTCAATTCTTTCCTGAAGGAGAATGGAAACCTGTCTTCTGATAATTTCTGGTGTGTCTGGAATGATCACACAATCGTCTGTATCCAATGGGGTTGGTCCTTCCCAGTCAACCCCATAGCGATCTTCGTCAATCTACAAAACACAACAGCATTTAAATGAAATAAATAAAAAAGTAGAAAAATAGTAGCAAATAGATAGTAAACATTTTTACTTGTTATGGTATGATTAAGAATCCAAACCTGCTCGCTGGAAGGGTCAGTTATGGAGGTGTTTGCCAGTAACTGACCCCTAATCCACAACTGTTGAGGTGATCTGCCTTGCTCCGTGGATAGGGAATGTCTGTCCCAAGCCACAGAAAACAGTTCTAAATGCCGATTTAGTCTGGGCAGCATTATGAAATGAAATCATGCTAAATACAGTTCACTATCAGGATTCAAAGCTGCAGTGTCAGCCAGATACTCCAGGGCATAGCGGTAGTTCACGGTGACGACACACCAAACGTCTCTCCACAGCCTCTCAATTCTTTGGTTATGGACACTGCGTCCCGTTATAAAACTTCTTCTTTCTGTAAAGAGCAATGCAAGGTGTAATTTTCTACAACCACATGATATTCTTCCATATACGGGAAGTATTCAGACCCCTTTAATAGTTTTCACTCTTTGTTCATTGCAGACATTTGCTAAAATCAATAAAGTTTATTTTGTTTCTCATTAGTGTACACTCAGCACCCCATCGGATCCTCCGTCAGACGGTTCTGCTCCATCCTCCAGCTGTGTTTAATTAAACTGATTGGACTTGATTAGAAAAAGCACATACCTGTCTATATAAGACCTTACAGCTCACAGTTCAGTCAGAGCAAACGAGAATCATGTGGTCAAAATGAGACAAAGATTTTACTTTTTGGTGTTCATTCTAAGCAGTATGTGTGGAGAAAACCAGGCACTACTCATCACCTGCCCAATACAATACATACAGTGAAACATATTGGTGGCAGCATCATGCTATGGGGGTGTTTTTTTAGCTGCAAGGAAAGGACGGCTGGTTGCAATTGAAGGTAAAATGCGGTCAAGTAAAGAGATATCCTGAAGAAAACCTCTTCCAGAGTGCTCAGGATCTTAGACTGGGCCAAAGGGTTCACCATCCAATAAGACAATTACCTTAAGCACACAGCTAAAATAACAAGGGAGTGGCTTGGGAAAAACTCTGTGATCAGTCTTGACAGGCGCAGCCAGAGCCCTGACCTAAACCAAATTTAGCATCTACGGAGATACCTGAAAATGGCCGTCCACCAATGCTCACCATGCAACCTGACAGAACTGGAGAGGATCAGCAAGGAATAATGGCAAAGGATCCCCCAACTAGGGCTGGGTATTGTTCAAAAATTTTCGGTTCCGGTACCAATACCGATACCTTCACTTCGATACCGGTTCTTGAACGATACTTTTTTCGATACCAGTTTTATAATATCAATTCGAAGAAAAAGAAAATTACACAACATAAAAAAGTACAAATCTTGAGTTTTATTTTAAGCTCTGATTTTTCCATTTACATTTTTCCTCTTGCATAAAAAAAAAAAATTCAGTGTCTAATATTCACTGTTACATTGTGAGGACCTTTTTACTTAGCAGTTTTCCTTTAGAAAAATTACCATGTCTGACAAACAAGCCCGTTAAATGGGATCCTACTGGCAGCGCACCGCTGGTATGTGGGGGTCTGAGCGGCTCCGACAGAAATATTGGAAGGCAGGATGAACTGACTGCACTGATTAAGTTTTCAGGTGGATTTTCCCACTTGAAAACATAATAAAACTACTTTATTCCCACTGATCACAGCAAATATAGCTGCAAGGCAAATAAAGGATAGAGTAGCTCCGCCCAACGCACGTCAGAGCCACTTTTCGACCGCGCAGCCAGAGCAGCAAAGCTTCTTCAGCCGCGCGTCAGAAGCTGGTACAAGCAGCAAAAAAGGAAGCAGCAGACGTGATTTTGCTGCTCCTGCTGCGTCCAGTTTGAAAGCAGCATGATTCACTCCGCTCTGGCTTTGCTCCGCCCACGGGCTGATGAGAGGAGGATGGTCGCGCTGGCTGCGGTCCGCTCTTCTTGCAGTCAAACACCGAGCAACTTTCTGCTCTTAAATTGTTCCTGTGCACAATGTATTGCATTGCGCACTATTGGCATCAGTCTTAATAAAGTGAAGCCGCACTTTTGACCTGGGGGGCATTTTAAAGGGGTTCCATGACGCTCACAACCAGTTCACAACAGATACACATGAACCCTGGCTGTAGGCGTGACCACCTGTGTATTTTTCCTGGATGAAGCAATGACGTGTTACAGCCAGTCACCGAAACTTGGTACCGAAAGACGAGGCATGTTTCGATACCCTGTAGAACCGAAGCATTTCGGTCGGTACCATAAAAGAACCGAAGTTCGGTACCCAGCCCTACCCCCAATCCAGGAGGGAAAAAATTGTAGCATCATTCCCAAGAAGACACATGGCTGTACAAAATCAAAAGGGTGCTTCTACTCAATACTAAGCAAAGTATCTAAATACTTATGATGTTATATTGTTTTTCAGTTTTAATTTGCAAAAGTTTCAAATAAAGTTTCTGTAAAGAAGGGGTGCTGAGTGTACATTAATGAGAAATAAAATGAACTTTACTAATTTTTGCAAATGGCTGCAATGAAACAACGAGTGAAACATTTTAGGGGGTCTGAATACTTTCTGTACTCACAGTACTTAAATAAAACTCTGACATGATGCTAAAGGACGTACCTCCCCCTCGTTCAGGATGTTCTAACATATATCGAGCTACTTCAACATTTTCTCCTCCTTTGTCACTTCGGACTCTGATGGGCAAGCCAAACTTCTGCACAGCTCCCAGGAAGGCTTGAAGAACTGTGCTAGATCGGTTGTTACTGCTGGCACTGAGGAACATTATCTTACGACTGTATCCGTCTATGCCACCATGAATCACAATTCTCCACCTTCAAAAAGGAAAATTTTTTTTTTAAATTAAACTGTTGTGACATATCCATTTGCATTTTCCAGAAATAGCTTACCGTATCAATTTGTGATTGCCATCAATGTGCCACAGTGCCAGGGGTGATGGTACAGAGTAAACTCTTCTCTGTATGATATTAATGCCAATGCCACGACAGATGGTGCCCACTGGATCCACCACCCTCATTGTTTCCATTACTCTGGATCTCTGGACTCTAGAAAACATTAATTAAATGTGGATTTAATACACTTTTGTAACGTAATCATTCACACATTTAATGTAACACCTACCTTAGTCCAACGGTATTCAGATATCCTAGGACGGTTTTGATTCCAGAATCAGGACACTCCTGGATAAAACTGCACACCAATCTTTGGAGATCCTCACCGCTGATGAAATTGTACTCTAACAAGTACTTTAGTTGATCTTCTGAAATGTCCCACGATGGCCGTCCTCGGTCACCAGATGTGATCATCGCAGGTCTAAATCCACCAGTGTGGTTATTTTTTTCCTCTAGGAAGCAAAGTACCATCTTTACGCTGTCCAAGATGTCATCGATATAAGTGAATATTTCCGTTTGTTGAGCTCGTAATAAGATTTTATAGATGTCCTCATAGCGTTGCTGAAGGAAATCCAAATCAAATTGTGATGCATTAGCCTCAAAATTTTCAGACAACCGTCGACATTGAGTGTAGAGGTACTGCATCAGTTGATGCCTGCGCTGGTCGTCTTCAGAACTATAAAAAAAATACAGGTATTGTTAATGTTGAAAGAAGCACATGCAAGATAAAATCTAAGATTCATAGTGAAAACTTATCAAATTCTATGTTAAAATAATGTAAGTTTCCACTTTTTTCTTGGTAACATTGTCATTGTTGTGCATCTTTATTATTTTACATTTCTTTGTTTTTTTTGCCCCATGTTTTCTCTCCCAGTTTAAATTTGATAACTGCTAGTGTTGCGCCCATGCCATTTTTTGGCGCCGATACCGATACCCGATACCTGGCTGTGCAGTATCGTCCGATACCGATACCATACTAATGTAAAATAATTGCCATCATGGCTTTGTCAAGCTGCTGCCTACCTTTGTGAAGCAGGAAAAAAATCTAATACAAAGTGAATCCAGTAGAACTTTTTATTGCCTACCAGGAATGGGTGACAATAGTTGAATAAACTTATGGCTCTCAAAATGGTATCTGTGCCCTATTTGTTGGTACTCGCTGATACCGATACCACCATTTTAGGGCAGTATCGGGGCCCCGTCCGATACTGGTATCGGTATCGGTGCAACACTAATAACTGCTGCACAAATTTCTTGAAAGCTGTACAAAACGACATCTCATTTGTGTACAGTATGTATAGAAAATTACAATAAAAGTTGTATAAGTCTAATTGCATTTGTCAAGCGTTACATCAATTTATATATATTGTTTTCTCTCCTTTTAATAATCAATGACTGTATCAATAATTCCATTAATCTGAAAAGAGTCCGTTTTGGTGAAGAAATTATCAATAAACAATCATTTGCAATTAAGCAAAAAAAAATTCACTGCACATTTTAATTGAATTGTGAATGGCAATAAACATTTACAGTTTTCTCTTAATTACGGCTGTAACTAGATTATTGCTAGATTTTCTATATCAAAAGGGATATTCTGGAGTTCTTACCAGTGCTCTAGGTTATCAAATTAATTGAAGACTACTTTAATCATTGATTAATCACGATTTTTCATATATATATATATATATATATATATATATATATATATATATATATATACAGGTGCTGGTCATAAAATTAGAATATCATGAAAAAGTAGATTGATTTCAGTAATTCCATTTAAAAAGTGAAACTTGTATATCATATTCATACATTACATACAAACTCATATATTTCAGATGTTTATTTTGTTTAATTTTGATGATTACAAATGACAACAAATGAAAATCTCAAATTCATCATATCAGAAAATTAGAATATTGTGAAAAGGTTCAAAATTGATGGCCCCTGGTGCCACACTCTAATCAGCTAATTAACTCAAGCCACCTGCAAAAACCTTTAAATGGTCTTTCAGTCTAGTTCTATAGACTACACAATCATGGGGAAGACTGCTGACTTGACAGTTGTCCAAAAGACGACCATCGACACCTTGCACAAGGAGGGCAAGACACAAAAGGTCATCGCTAAAGAGGCTGGCTGTTCACAGAGCTCAGTGTCCAAGCACATTAATAGAGAGGCGAAGGGAAGGAAAAGATGTGGTCGAAAAAAGTGTACAAGCAAGAGAGATAACCGCACCCTGGAGAGGATTGTGAAACAAAACCCATTCAAAAATGTGGGGGAGATTCACAAAGAGTGGACTGCAGCTGGAGTGAGTGCTTCAAGAACCACCACACACAGACGTATGAAAGACATGGGTTTCTGCTGTCGCATTCCTTGTGTCAAGCCACTCTTGAACCACAGACAGCGTCAGAAGCGTCTTGCCTGGGCTAAAGAGAAACAGGACTGGACTGCTGGTGAGTGGTCCAAAGTCATGTTCTCTGATAAAAGTAAATTTTGCATTTCCTTTGGAAATCAAGGTCCCAGAGTCTGGAGGAAAAGAAGAGAGGCACTTCATCCACGTTGCTTAAAGTCCAGTGTAAAGTTTCCACAGTCAGTGATGGTTTGGGGTGCCATGTCATCTGCTGGTGTTGGTCCATTGTGTTTTCTGAGGTCCAGGGTCAACGCAGCCACATACCAGGAAGTTTTAGAGCACTTCATGCTTCCTGCAGCTGACCAACTTTTTGGAGATGCAGATTTCATTTTCCAACAGGACTTGGCACCTGCACACAGTGCCAAAGCTACCAGTACCTGGTTGAAGGACCATGGTATCCCTGTTCTTAATTGGCCAGCAAACTCTCCTGACCTTAACCCCATAGAAAATCTATGGGGTATTGTGAAGAAGAAGATGCAATACACCAGACCCAACAATTCAGAAGAGCTAAAAGCCACTATTAGAGCAACCTGGGCTATCATAACACCTGAGCAGTGCCACAGACTGATCGACTCCATGCCACGCCGCATTGCTGCAGTAATACAGGCCAAAGGAGGCCCAACTAAATACTGAGTGCTGTACATGCTCATACTTTTCATGTTCATACTTTTCAGTTGGCCAACATTTCTATAAATCCTTTGTTTTTATTGGTCTTCAGTAATATTCTAATTTTCTGATATGATGAATTTGAGATTTTCATTTGTTGTCATTTGTAATCATCAAAATTAAACAAAATAAACATCTGAAATATATGAGTTTGTATGTAATGTATGAATATAATATACAAGTTTCACTTTTTAAATGGAATTACTGAAATCAATCTACTTTTTCATGATATTCTAATTTTATGACCAGCACCTGTATATATATACATACATACATACATACATACATACATATATATATATATACATATATACATACATACATACATACATACATACATACATATATACCGATTCTAGCTTCCAATTGCAGAAATGAATAAAGGCCGATTCCAATAAATTTTACCCTACTTTCAGCATCTTAAATCTAATATAGTTTTTTTTCCTAATGCTCTGACACGATTTGTTTTAATTTTGTATTATATAAATAAATTATCAATTAACTGAACAATAATCTGAGAAGGGTCCAAAAATTTTAACGAGGTTCTTTTTGGGAACACCGTAGTTTAATGTTTTTAAAAAGTTCATTAACAAAAAATTTGTTTAAATGATGAATTATGTAGAAGAATTAAGCTCCTGTCTGGTTAAGGTCCTTGTTGTGGTTTTCCCTTTCAAAAGAAAATCATACATGACCAGGTTGTGATGTGTGCATGGCTCTGTTCGAAAACCTGGGCTGCATCCTCCAAGGATGCGGTCTACCTAGACTGGATCCTTGGAAGTCCTTGAAAATAAGGAGACCGGAAGAGTTTTGGCTGTGGATTCGAACAGGTCTACCCTTCGGCGGGTTTTACCGCTGTATGCTCTGTTGCTTAGTAACCGTGAAAGTTGACACACTAAGCAGGAAAAGAATGAAAACCAAAATTTTCCAAAACTATTTGTTTATGTATTTCTTTTTTATTGTAAAGTGAACAAAGACTACATTAACAGGAATCCAGAGTGGAATAAATGTTCCAACCACCGGGAGCAGGAACAAATCAAATCAAATGTAATGATAGAAACCTTAGTCAGTTAAATAACCTGCTGCTGTCATTCTGCACATCTCTGATGTTGCTGCTATTTTCGAATATCCATTACTGTAAAAATGTCCATAGCTGCATATTGGTTATTTATTCTCCAGTTTTATATTGTTAAAATACTTTAATGAATTGTATTGTTTATATTTTAACTCTTCCTTATAATGTTATTCTTATACATTTTTCTAAGGTCCACATTTGTGTGACCATTTTCAATAATCTTTCTGCTGCTGTAAATTTGACCATTGTGGAACAATAAAGGGATTTTCTGTTCTATTCTATATAAGGAGTAGAAAGATATAAGTAAATCTAAACAATGTATTTATAAAAAATTATATCTGCAAAATCTCTGATATTCAACAACCAAAAATACTTAGTTAAGCATATTGTGCAAAACAGCAATAAAAAGATAAAAATCCTATCAGATTTATAGTCCCCACACTGCAGATATATTAGAAGCTGTCCTTAAATTACAGACAAACCCATTTACACAGTAACAGATAAAAACCTTTAGATAAATCAAACATTACCGCCACATATCTGACTCAATAACCATTAAAACAACTATTTTCATTAATCTCAGACGGAATTGTTCACTGACTTGTATTATATTAAACTGAACTTCCAATTTTCACCACAGTTCGGCGCCAAGTAACCTTTCCTCTGATCACGGCTTGCGTGGTCTCGCAATGAAACCTGTGATATCCAAAGATACCGAGGGTACGTCGGACCCATCCTTTAAGTCGGGCAAAAAGAAGGACGCATTTTAAGGCCGCATCACGAGGACTCTTGGAATCCGACCAGACCTGACGTAATCGGCCTTCGAATCTGGCCTTCTAAGGACGCCTCCTAGGTTTTCGAACAGAGCACAGATGTTTTGTGATAGCTTCCTAGTAGTAATGAACAAATGAGACAGGTAATGATAATGCACGATAATTTTCACTTATCAAACACACACATAAATAAATAACTCCGGCGAAACGTTGGAGAGTTGTTTAGTTTTTCCACAATAAATTTCATTTCATTACAGCTTAGTATTTCAACAAGACGTTAACTTCCTCTTGGCACACTGCTCAGCTGAATAAACTTGAACAAACAAATATAGCATCGCGAAACACCCCTGTGTCCTTTGTAAATGTCAAAGAAATACTGTTTTGAAAATAAAAGCACTTTAGGATACGGATATGTTCACGCCCGTAAAAAAGTGATTCCCTGGTTTTGAGCGCGATGCATCCATTGTAGCGTTCGCGGCATTCAGCGACCTTAGTAGTCTACTTTTGGTATGACAGGACACGACTAATACAAAATATTTGGAATATACTTACCGTGTGGCCATTTTCACTGCGACTACTGTTTTACTTCTTCTTCTTTTGATTGATGGCGGACGTTTCCACTGTTGTTGCTACGAACATCAGCAAAGGTCTACCGGAAGTACTCAATGTGGCGGGTAAATGGATGGAAGTACCTCAACAACACCAAAATTGGCGCAAAAAAAAAAAATATCATTATTTGCGGGACGTTGTCTAGAAAGGTAAGAGTGAACATTTCATAAGTTAAAAATGTTACACAAAAAATATTTTTTTTATAGTCGTATTCATCTTAATTGATATTACTGTTATTTTAACATTGTAATAGCATGTCATATCAGTAATTTGGTTTTGCAGATAATGTTATAACTTCACATATGTATAGCATATATACTATATATATATATATATATATATATATATATATATATACAGTATATATATATATATATATATATATACATATATATATATATATATATATGAAAAAAATTACTCAGAAAAAAAGTAAGTTAAGTAATGTTAAATTTTTATTGCTAAATTGAAAAATGAATTTATAATGCAGTGGTTTCGCAAGTTTTGAGTAGATTACAGTGTTAGAACATTGGCTTTGCACTAGAGCATTATGCAATTTGGCAATATATCATTTATATAGAATTGTGATCGTTATCAAAAAAATAAGTGCTTCGCATTGAGAGTGAACTGTGTAACCTGGGACGTTTGAAGTCATAAATCGTCACACGGACATCTGTATATGCATAGACCTTCAAATATTTCAATTTATTTCCTGTAATGTAGACCATTAATGCTTATTGCTACAGATGTTGGAATATATCTAAAAGCATGTGCACAACCCAACATTGTTATTGCAACCAAACCTGCATTTTTTAAAAAGTGACAAATTAGACCCCATGTAAAATCATTTTTTTACCTTGACTAGGACCAATGGTTTGGTAAGGTTGTCCATTATGTTAATAAGTATGTTGCACTGGTGAAATCTCTGCTAATTCTGGTTTCACTTTTTGTCACAGATTCCCAAAATGGACAGAGGAAGTCAAATACCATTGTATGTAACAAATATACAGTTTTCATATTGTAACATGTACAGATCCATTAACTTAATCTATATCCGCCCTTTTAACAGTCCTGAAGATGTGTGCATTGCTCCAGCAAATGCAGCGCACTACAGCTCTGATGCTGGACAGAGTGGAACTAGCTCCATCTGCTCCACCACAACCCAGTTTGCCAGCTACACCAGTCCAGCATCCTCCCACTTGTTTCCCTAGAGTATCCTCCCGAATGCCATCTTTGTCACGGCTACAGCCTGCATCATCCTGTAACACCCCACCTACTGAATCAAGCCACACGATGCCTGGTAAATCTTACCATATCCCACCTGCTCAAGCTTCTCCCTTCCAAGCTCATCCACCTCGGCACACTGTCTATCAGCCACGTACTGACAATGTTCAGGCCCACTTGTCAAGGCTGTTTCGGCCTCATCAAGGTGGAGTAACCAGTGGGGTTAGGAAGAGGAAGCGGGAGACCCCTTGGTCACATATTTTTATTTGTTTACCTGAGACACAATCATGTGTTATTCCAACAACTGAGGAGTCTTGCTTCTATGCAGCTTGTGTATTGGGGAAAAAAAAATGTGTTTTTCCCTCACAATGAAGGAGACCATTCATTCTTCAGCGAGCATCTCTTCTCTGCGTTCCCCCAACTTAGAGATGCTGGTGGGTTTGTCTTGGCACGTGGCTGCAGGGGAAAGACCTTAGAAGAGCTTCCCATACCACCATTGGGATACAGCCTGAGCTATATACGATCAGCTTCATCAAGGGCTCCCTTGTACATAATTCCCCTCCAACAAAGCCTTACTCTGACGCCTCCGCCAGTTGATGATGTAGGTTTCAATCTTTACCGAAACATGTGTGTGCTTTATATTGTCTGGACGTTCAACTTATTTTTATTTTTTTGTACAATGTGCATAGGCCCCGAAAGTGATGGAAAGGTGTCTCACCTGCCAATCCTTAATCCCCCTTTGTGACTTGGCTGCTCATATCCAGGAGTGGTAAAAATGACCGTTAATCTTTTAAAAACATAGAGCATTATATTAGAAAATAGAAGACAACTGGTTACTGTGCAAATTGTGTATTTGCAAATGATTAACTGTTTATTAGAGTAACAAAATTTAACTGACTGGTTCCATCTCTCTTCGGTTTTCTTCTTTCTACAGTACACAAGACGAAGCAAGCAATGACACGTACGGCCCATACTCATATCAATATCTTCAAGAAATACATGTGAAACATTTTTCATAGTGACGAATGCTGTTTTGCTGTTTGGGGGTTCACAGAGAGGACATGGATGAGGAGCTAGCCATGGCTATTGAGCAGTCTTTGCAGGTCTGTAAATGTTTCTTAAACAAAGATTTAAATAAGTAAATACTGTTCTGGTAAACAAAACTTTTCTATTATACTTATATGATTTCCCCCCCCTAACTTTTCATCAGGAAATGTCACCTGTGCAACAGTAAGTGTATATCATGTTCACTTTAATAACAGACACAAAGAAAAAATACTTTTTTTAAATGTAATTTTTTTTTATTTTTGTTTGGCAGGCAATCAATAACTGTTACAGCTGATGAGGTTGAAGCAGCTTCCACTTTGGCCACAGGTTTGATGAAGTAAGTGTCTTGGTTATTATTTCATTTACCTTTGGGATAAATAAAGTACTTTTAAATTTGTGTTGAATTGAATTATAAGTTTATTTCTATATTTCCTTTTTATTATTATTTCATTCTTAGTGTGCAAATATGTGATGTGTTGTTTGTGCATTTCTTTGGATTTAACTTTCCAGTTTATTCTTGTTCTCTATACATTGAGTCATTCTGGTAAGCCCGTAGGTCAGTATTTCTGCTCAGTTCTAGAGATGTTGGTCACCGTCCCTGTTATGGCTCCTCCCCAGCTGTTCCTCATAACATTGTGTTTTCTGGTACTCAAAGTGTGTTCCAAGAGCAACACCTTCTATTAGAGGTTGAAGCTGTTGGGGCACGTCAGGGTGTTACAAGGTATGAAATTTGACACAAATATGATCCGATTATTATGTTGAAATCCTTAAAGCTTAAATATTTGGTATTGTAGTGCTCAGCAGCACATCCGGGAGCAGGAAACAGTGGAAACCTCTATTGTCACCATAAATGAAGGAACAAGCGAGTAAGTTTTATGCACACTTGAATTAGTTTCAAATATTAATAGATGTTCTTTGATTGACTTGACCATCTCTTTAGTTTTTATCAGATGCCTTTGCTAAGACAACCATTGTATTGTATATTCTTAACACATAAAAAAAAAACTGCTTTTTCTTTTTTTTCCCTTTTTTTCAACAGCTCTTCCGACTTAAAGACTGTTCTTGAAGCTTTAAAACAAGGAGTTCAGGGAGGGTCAGCACCCATCCACAACTGCATAAATGTGTGCCGCGAGTTCCTGCTAGAAGGCTCTTTTAGAGCTTTTAGAAGAGCACACTTCAGTCCCCTCCATCGTTTAAGTGTAATGTTTGTGGATAGTGAGGGACAGACTGAGGGGGCTGTGGATGATGGGGGTCCCAGCCGCAAATTCCTGCGACTCCTGGTTGCATCACTAAAAGACAGCCGCTACTTTGAGGGGCCAGAGGGCAGCAAAAATCTGTCACTGGTACCTCGGGGTAGGTAGCAATAATACCTGTTTAGACATGACGTTCCTATGCTGTAGGAGCCATTCAGTTTTTAATTTATTCTGAGGTTTCGGTCTATTTTGCAGGTCTAGAGTTTGATGACTACAAAGTCATTGGCCAAATGCTGTCCCTGGCCCTTCTCCAAGGAGGAGTACGGCCCTCTTTTTTTTTATCAGAAAGGCTGTATACCCTGTTGTGTCAGCAACAAACAGGCCCAGTAACAGTAGAGGAGGTTGGCGATTGGGAACTGCGCCAGCACCTTGATAAAGTGGGTTGCACAATTTCATATATCTTTATGTATATTTATGTGTGTGTATACATACGTATATATATATAAGTATGTGTGTGTGTTTTCATTTACAGATAAAGACTGCAGAAACTCTGGAGGAAGCCCAGCGGGCTGTTGGTGAAGCTTTTCCGGCGCTATGTACCCTTGGCTGTGCAAGGACTCTCCAAAACATGGAGAGCCGTCAGGCTCTCATTGAGGAGGCAGCAAGGGCCCATGTCGAGGGGCGCCTTAAACCTGCACTGGACCAGTAAGTAGAATCCCATGTACTGAATATTAGGTGTCAACAGAAATTCACTGTTAACAAAATATTTGGTTGTGTTTGTTTTTGGGTTTTGAATTTTTTATCTAACAGTCATTATACAGTAGTGCAACATACAGACTGGGTTGTCAACAGACAACTACTGTGTAATACAAATGTCTTTTAATGTTTGGGTAGGGACACAATACATTGAACTTACTAATGGTAGCATTTACGCGTGCTTTACATGGAACTAGAGCTTACACTCTTCATTTTGCCAGTTCTGTAATTTGGCTGATATGTTGGCACTAAAGATTAAACTGACTTTTCACTTTCCTTGTGCAAAGAAAATTTACTGAAGATTGACTTAATTTAAACCTAAGTTGGTGGACTATGAACTGTTATTTACAAACCGTGAACCATGTCTGGGGGGAGGGTGCTTCAGCTTTCTAGACTTAGACCGTTAAATTGCGTCTTCAATATGCATAAAGTATTTAGTAGAACAAATCAGATCAGAACTAGGCTGGCTGTGCTTCTGCAGCAGGAGGAGTAGAGAAAGCAAATTCTGTGCTGTGTGTATATTCTATAAAAGTAACATCTGGCAGCAAATTCTGTATTATTGCTCTGAAAAAAAAGAACCCTGATCAATCTTGCCATGGGCGATCCAAAAACCTATACAGCTCTGTGAGGAAAACTTTGGATAAAGATTAGCCTGTTGGCTTTGCCCCAGCCTCTGCCGCACCACTGGAGTCCCTGCTTTTACAAAGATGCTTTATTTTAATGTATTTATACCAACAGCAGCAGAATAGAATTCAATTCAGTTACATTTCAGTTTATTTATATAGCACCAATTCACAACAAATGTCATCTTAAGGCAGTTTACAGTTCACCAGATCATATGGCAAAATTGATTCAAAGTTTTCTCTCTAAGGAAAACCAGTTGAAGGCATCACCTTATTGACCCTTCCCTCACAATAAGCATGCTTTTAGCGACAGTGGAGAGGAAAAACTCCCTTTTAACAGGAAGAAACCTCCAGCAGAACCAGGCTCAGTGTGAGCGGCCATTTGCTGAAGCCGACTGGGGTTCAAGGAGACAGAAGCAGAGATACAAAAAGCAGCTGCAAAAGGCGGCCCCGTCCAGGAAACACACAGCCAGTCAGACAAGCTCTAAGCCAAGTCCCATGTCAGAGGATGAAGAGAGCACATCCAGCCAGTCACAGTCAGAGAAACAGGACCACACTGGAAAAACAGCAATCTCCAACATCTATAAACAAAGGAGTTCATGGCAGCAGCACAGCTGAGATTTCTCCCCAGGATGGTGTCACAGCCAAATAGGAACAGACGAGGCGAACAGAATGGTGCCAACAGATAGGAATATGGTAGGACGAGTGTAAAAGGGGCTAAGGATGTGTAAATAAAAGTTCTCCATTCTTTTTCTCTAATGTCTGGATGAGTAGCAGGACACTGATTCAGGTCTCAGTCCGTCTTTGTCTATTTGACCTTTGCTTTCTTGACCTTTTCTGACTGGAGTGATAATAAATGTTTCCTCACAACTTCCCTATATGTCATTGGGCTGCTTTACATAAATGGCCCCCAGTTAATTGTCATGCATCAAGCTTAAAAGCCCTAGACTTTGATTCAACTCAAGAAAACAATGCCTGGTATTTAACTTTGTGGGTCTTCTAATGGAAAGTGAAGTATTGTTAATTTTTATGTCCAAATCTATCAGGGGTGTGAAAATGTGTTTTGGGCAAGCCTTTACAGATACATGGTTGTGCAAGCCAAAATATTAAGAGCTTTTATGTCAAAATGTGCTTTCCTGACAGGCTCATTGAGGGGTTGGATTGCCTCAAGGTGGCTGAGGCAATGAGGGCCCATCCTGACATCCTTCGACCCATCTTTGTTTATGGAGATACCAAGTTGACAGTTCAGGACATGATGATCCTGTTTGAGATCATCTTCTCTCCACCTGGAAGCAATGCCCGGAGAAGTGAAAACTTGACCATAAGCTTTTGGAGGGACTGGCTTATTGAAGTTGGCAGTATGTTGGGATACACAAAATTATTTGGTTATATACAAATTTATATACAAATTTAAAACTAATCAAACATTGTTTCTCCACTTTTTAGATGGTTCGAGAGCAGTTACTCTGGAAAAGATACTGATCTTTGTTTCTGGAGTGGAACAAATCCCTCCACTTGGCTTCCCCCAGAGGCCTCAGATACAGTTTCTGCACCCCCCCCTGGAAGATAGTACCTGGCGGCGCTATCCTGAAGCCAACACATGCAGTATTATTTTGAGGCTTCCGATTCATGCAACATTCGAGAACTTTGTGGAATATATGGAGTCAGGCATTCTGCAGTCTCCAACTTTTGGTTTTGTGTAATGTGAGTGTGTGTGTGTGTGTGTGTGTGGGGGGGGATGTTAGGGGGGGTTGGGTTTCTCTTGGTTTCTGTGCTTCAATCATTACACAAGAAGTTTTGAATTGTTTATCAATCGTTTTCCACATACATTGTTTGTTCCCAAGTAAAGTTAAAATATTTGTTCAGAAAATAAGGCTCTGAGTTTTTCTACAGTGGCATGAAAGGTAAATTCTAACAATATTACATTGACATTATTGTTCCTATGTTATTGTCGCTTCAGAGTATTCTAGGTCAATAGTATCACAGTTTTCTAAAAGATCAAAGTGGGAATTCCTATAAAACCATCGAAGCAGAAAGCAACAGAAAATAATTGCATGTTCTCCCCTTCTTAGGCATTCCGTTTCCACAAGATGATTAAGTTCAGGGTGTCATTAGTGAACAAGTTAGTTTGGCCAAGCCTGAAATTACAAAGGTAGAGAGTTGGAAATGTGAAAAATATGCAGTAGCTAACCTCTCTTTTTGAAATAATTTTACTTATTGAAGTACATTTATGGTATGTCTTTGTACTGCGTGTTAACTTTAGTGAAATTGCCTATTATCTTGTTTTTAAAACTTAAAATTTAAAAGTACATTTTTATCAAGCAATCAAAATATCAGCTATCAAAGTGAAGTGGAAGGCTGCTGAGTGGACTGGTCCTCCATACCCCAGGGCCTCTGAATAAAAAAGGGTGGCATTTTGATCACTTTAAACATCAAAATGCATTACTATGAAGGCCTATTATTTGAATTAACCTTTTTATGAATTACTGGTGGCGTTTTGATAATTTTAAATGTCCTCAAAGGATATGTATTATCAGCGTCCATTGGCCTATTACGCCCCCTAGTGTCGGAAAAAATGTTCGATTGGATGAGCCGCGATTGAAAACCCCGGTGATCCAGACACTAGATACAGTACCATCTAAAGCACTTTGAATTCTGCCAATGTGAGCACACATTTATTCGCAGGATAGATGCAGCGTCCCTTGGAGTTATTTTAAAGTTTTAAGCCTATAAATTTACCTATCTCTCCCCCCCCCCCCCCCATTATTATCCCGTCGCTCTTTGAACTTGCGCCCCCCCCAGCCCTCCTCCTCCTTTGCCTTCCTAATCAATGCCTGAAGTAAATAAGATTAAAATAGATTCGCCGAAATCTAAACATTTTGGAGCTATTGATAATGAAAGGACAACCTTTCAGTAATTTCTAATAAACACAAAAAAAATCTACTTCCATTTTTTCTAATGGCAAAGGGGAACAGGCATCAAGGACCAACGACAAGGACCAACGACATGGACCAACGGCTGAGAACAAAGGCATTAACCGATGCAGCATCTACATATGCAACATAGACATATACAGCATCTACATATGCAACATAGACATATGCATTATAGACATATGCAGCATCTACATATGCAACATAGACATAAGCATTATAGACATATGCAGCATCTACATATGCAACATAGACATATGCAGCATCTACATATGCAACATAGACATATGCAGCATCTACATATGCATTATAGACATATGCAGCATTTACATATGCAACATAGACATATGCATTATAGACATGTGCAGCATCTACATATGCAACATAGACATATGCATTATAGACATATGCAGCATCTACATATGCAGACAACACATATGCAACAACAGCACAACATCTAGACATTTTACATCTGCTTATTTTTGACACAAATGGAACCCCATAGTAATGTAGGATAACATGAATATACAGCATAATATGAATAAATATATATATATATATATATATATATATATATATATATATATATATATATATATATATATATATATATATATATATATATATATATGCCAACCAATCACGAGCGATTTTACTTGTTTAAAAAGAAGTGGTTCCATCCAATACTCAGTAAGAACATTCAAGCCTGGCCTGGCCTAGTGTGGTTTTGCTGCCAATCATGAGCGATTTTACTTGTGTGAAAATAGTGGTTTCAGCCAATACTGAGTAGGTTATTCAAGCCAGACCTGGCCAGCCGCGTGGGTTCGCTGCATTCATATGCTACTTAAGGCCATTAGTACAGCTGATCGCTCTCCACATACGTCAGAGTCCGTTTCCAACAATTTGTGGCACTGACAAACCGCCACAAGCGCGGGTTGCAAATTGTCGTTAACTGCCGAAATGGAGGGAAATCTGCGGTAGTTTACGGGGACGAAAATCTCACTTTTCATGCAGTGACTTTGGCGATATTAAAGCATCAAATTCTGTCTTCTGAAGAAGTGGATCAGTATTCTGCCCCCTCTCTCTTACTGTCCACAGAGCAGGATTCCTGCACTGCAGCAAAGAGAGAACCTTTCCACTTCAAATCTAGATTGCAAATGATTGTTAGATCAGTCGTGTCTGATACTCTGTTTACATTTGATCAATTCAATTCAATTTCAATTCAGTTTATTTATATAGCGCCAAATTCACAACACATGTCATCTCAAGGCACTTTACAGTTCAACCAGATCATACAGTCAAATTGATACAATGTTTTCTATCTAAGGAAAACCAGTTGATTGCATTGACTCATTGACTCAAATACAATCCCTCACACTAAGCATGCTTGTAGCGACAGTGGAGAGGAAAAACTCCCTTTTAACAGGAAGAAACCTCCAGCAGAACCAGGCTCAGTGTGAGCGGCCATCTGCCGAGGCCGACTGGGGTTCAAGGAGACAGAAGCAGAGACACAAAAAGCAGCTGTAAAAGGCGGCCCCGTCCAGGAAACACACAGCCAGGCAGACGAGCTCCGAGCCAGCTCCCATGCCAGAGGACGAAGACAGCACATCCACTCAGTCACGGTCAGAGAAACAGAACCACACTGGAAAACAGGCCGATCTCCAACATCTATAAACAAGGGTGTTGATGGAAGCAGCACAGCTGATGTTTCTTTTCAGGATGGCGTCACAGCCAAACAGGAACAGACGAGGCAAAGCTACTCTGAGGAAAAGCAGAGAGAGCAGAACGTTAGAGATTGAACTAACAGATTCTGCAGAATAGGAGAACAGAGAGAGAATGAAGCAGAATGATGAAATGGGGGTCTCTATGTCCTCCAGAAGTCTAAGCCTATAGCAGCATAACTATAGAGATAGCTCAGGATAACCTGAGCCACCCTAACTATAAGCTTTATCAAAAAGGAAAGTTTTAAGCCTAGCCTTAAAAGTAGACAGGGTGTCTGCCTCAGGGACTAAAATTGGTAGTTGGTTCCTCAGGAGAGGAGCCTGATAACTAAAAGATCTGCCTGCCATTCTATTTTTTGAAATTCTAGGAACCACTAGTAAACCTGCAGATTGAGAGCGAAGTGCTCTGTTAGGAACATAAGGAACAATCAGATCTCTGATATAAGATGGAGCTTGGCCATTTAAGGCTTTATATGTGAGAAGGAGGATTTTAAATTCTATTCTTGATTTAACATGAAGCCAATGAAGAGAAGCCAGGTTAGGAGAGATGTGATCTCTCTTTTTAATTTTCATCCGAACTCTGGCTGCAGGATTTTGGATCAGCTGAAGGCTTTTAACTACAGTTTGTGGACTTCCTGATAGTAAAGAATTACAATAGTCCAGCCTTGAAGTAACAAATGCATGGACTAGTTTCTCAGCATCACCCCTGGACAAGATATTTCTAATTTTTGCAATGTTCCTCAGATGAAAGAAGGAAATTCTAGAAACCTCTTTGATATGGGATTTAAATGACAGGTCCTGATCAAAAATAACACCAAGATTTTTTACTTTATTATCTGAAATCAGTTTAATCCCATCCAAATGAAGTGACTGGCTAATCAGCTTCTTTTTCAGAGACTCTGGTCCAAAGACTATAACTTCTGTTTTGTCTGCATTCAGAAGCAGAAAGTTAAGAGTCATCCAGCTTTTTATGTCTTCAAGACATGCCTCCAATTTATGTAATGGGTTAGCTTCATCTGGATTTATAGACAGATATAGCTGGGTATCATCAGCATAACAGTGAAAATTAATCCCATGCTGTCTAATAACTCTACCAATTGGGAGCATGTATAAAGTAAAGAGAATTGGTCCTAGCACTGATCCCTGTGGTACTCCACAAGTAACCTTTGAGCATGTTGAAGATCTATCATTAACATGAACAAACTGAATTCGATCAGATAGATAAGATTTAAACCAGTCTAGTGCTGTTCCTTTAATTCCAACAAAATATTCAAGTCTTTCTAAAAGAATATTATGGTCAACTGTATCAAATGCAGCACTGAGATCCAACAGGACGAGCACAGATACAAGTCCATTATCTGAGGCCATGAGAATATCATTAGTGACTTTCACCAGAGCTGTTTCAGTGCTATGATGAGCTCTAAAGCCATACTGAAACTCTTCAAAAAGTTCATTACGGTGTAAGTGATCGCAAACTTGTTTGGCAACTACTTTCTCAAGAATTTTGGATAAGAAAGGAAGATTGGATATAGGTCTATAATTAACCAAGTCATCTGGGTCAAGACACAGTTTCTTAAGCAGAGGTTTAATTACAGCAACCTTAAAAGCTTTAGGTACATATCCCTGTAACAGAGATAGATTAATCACATCTAAAATGGAGGAGGAGATCAAAGGGAATACCTCCTTAAATAACCTGGTTGGAACTGGATCTAACATACAAGTTGAAGGCTTAGATGAAGACAATAATTTTGCCAATTCAGAAAGTTCAACTGGATGAAAGCAGTCTAAACCCGGTTCAGATTCCATGACTACCTCAGGTACAATCGCGGATAGAGGAGTGCTTATGATCTAATTTTTAATAAGATCAATCTTATTTATAAAGAATCCCATAAAATCATTGCTGCTAAGAGCAGGTGGAATGGACGGTTCAACAGAGCTATGGCTCTGGGTGAGTTTGGCAACTGTATTAAAAATAAATCTAGGATTTTTCTTATTCTTCTCTATTAATGAGGAGAAGTATGCTGCTCTTGCTTTACAAAGGGTCCTCTTATACAGCAGTAAACCATTTTTCCAGACTAGGAAGGACTCCCGCAGGCCTGTGGAGCGATATTTTCTCTCCAGTTTCCTAGCATTTTAAACCAAGGAGCAAGCTTTCTATTTTTAACGGTTTTCATTTTCCAAGGAGCTGTGTTGTCTAAGGCAGTACGCAGAGAACTAGCAACCCCATCAACAAAATCATCAACCTGTGAAGGGGAATAAGCTATGCTTTTGCACTCTGCAGCACTGCTCAGCGACACAGAGGAGAGAGAAAGTGAAGCAGATTCTTTAAAATGTATAACTGCACTATCTGATAAAGATCTACTAAAATGTAACCTTCTTTTGGGGGAGGAGAACTCTGTTAAGGTAATCCTGAAGGTTATTAGAAAGTGGTCAGAGAGGACATGATTGTGAGGAAATACTGTTATTTCTTCACATTCTATGCCGTATGTCAGCACAAGATCCAAAGTATGAAGATGAGAATGTGTGGGACTTTTCACATTTTGAACAAAGCCAATAGTGTTTAAGATAGTATTATAAAGGCTGCTCTTAAACTATCACCTTCAATGTCAGCATGGATGTTAAAATCTCCCACTATGATGACCCTGTCAGTTTTTAATACCAAATCAGAAAGGAACTCTGAAAACTCATCTAAAAATTCTGAGTAAGGACCTGGTGGACGATACAAAGTTACAAAAAGAAGAGGTTTTCTTGCCTTGAAATTTGGATCAGGGAAATTTAGGGTTAAATGTTCAAAATAGTTGTAGGTATTAACTGTTTTGGGAGTAATCAGTAAGTCAGACTGGAAGATTGTTGCTACGCCTCCTCCTCGCCCAGAACTTCTGGGTATGTGAAAATTTAAATAGCTTGAAGGAGTTTCCTCATTTATTCTCACATAATCCTCTTGCTGCAGCCAGGTTTCTGTAAGGCAACACAAGTCAATGTGATTATCACAAATCAAGTCATTAACTAGCAGACTTTTAGAGGAAAGAGATCTTATGTTAAACAGAATGCTTTTAATTGTTTTAACTTTTTCCCAATTGGAGTTATTTTGATTTTAATTAGATTATCATGATTTACTCCTTTGGGAATATTTGCTAATTTATTAGATTTTGGTCGTGGGCAAGACACTGTCTGGATGGAGTAAAGAGTGGGTAACAGTAGAGAAGCTGCAGAGATGTGTGTTAAACTACAACTCTGCTTCCTGGTCTGCACCCTGGGTGGTCAGGGTTTTGGAGGACTAATAAATGTGGCCAGATTCCTAGAAAGAAGAGCTGCACCATCCAAAGTGGGATGGATGCCGTCTCTCCGAATCAGACAAGGCTTTCCCCAAAAGGATTGCCAATTATTAATGTAGCCCACGTTGTTTTCAGGACACCACCTAGACAACCAGCGGTTGAATGACGACATGCGGCTAAACATGTCATCACTGGTCAGATCAGGGAGGGGACCAGAGAAAATTACGGAGTCCGACATTTTTTTGGCAAACTTACACACCGAAGCAAAACTAATTTTAGTGACCTCTGATCGGCGTAACCGGGTGTCATTACCACCAGCGTGAATAACAATCTTACTGTATTTAACCTTATCCTTAGCCAGTAGTTTCAGGTAGGATTTGATGTCGCCCGTTCTGGCCCCCGGCAAACATTTGACTATGGTCCCTGGTGTCTCTAATGCCACGTTTCTGACTATGGAGCTGCCAATCACCAGAGTGGGCTTCTCAATGGGTGTGTCACTGAGTGGGGAAAACCGGTTAGAAACGTGAACGGGTTGGTGGTGACCAGTGGGCAGCGATCCACGACTACGCTTTCTGTGTACAGTTACCCAATCGCCTGGCTGCTCAGGCACTTTTGGAGGACAGCTACGTGGGGGGCCTAATTTAACTCCTGGATGTTCAACAGCCTGAAGCCTGGATTCTAACTCTGACACCCTCGCCTCTAAAGCTACAAAAATACTACACTTATTACACATCCCATTATCACTAAAGGAGGCAGAGGAATAACTGAACATCTGACACAGAGAGCAGGAGAGAGGAGAAGAAGGAAGAGTTGGAAAAGAGTCAAGGGAGGGAGAGAGAGAAGCCATAGCAATGCTAAGCTAGCGCTAGTCTAGGCTAGCTACTCCTTGCTATCAGAAATACAGTGGGGCAAAAAAGTATTTAGTCAGCCACCAATAGTGCAAGTTCTCCCACTTAAAAAGATGAGGGAGGCCGGTAATTTTCATCATAGATATACCTCAACTATGAGAGACAAAAGGAGAAAAAAAAATCCAGAAAATCACATTGTCTGATTTTTAAAGAATTTATTTGCAAAATATGGTGGAAAATAAGTATTTGGTCAATAACAAAAGTTCATCTCAATACTTTGTTATATACCCTCTGTTGGCAATGACAGAGATCAAACGTTTTATGTAAGTCTTCACAAGGTTTTCACACACTGTTGCTGGTATTTTGGCCCATTCCTCCATGCAGATCTCCTCTAGAGCAGTGATGTTCTGGGGCTGTCGCTGGGCAACACGGACTTTCAACTCCCTCCAAAGATTTTCTATGGGGTTGAGATCTGGAGACTGGCTAGGCCAATACAGGACCTTGAAATGCTTCTTACGAAGCCACTCCTTCGTTACCCGGGCGGTGTGTTTGGGATCATTGTCATGCTGAAAGACCCAGCCACGTTTCATCTTCAATGCCCTTGCTGGTGGAAGGAGGTTTTCACTCAAAATTTGACGATACATGGCCCCATTCATTCTTTCCTTCACACGGATCAGTGGTCCTGGTCCCTCAGCAGAAAAACAGCCCCAAAGCATGATGTTTCCACCCCCATGCTTCACTGTAGGTATGGTGTTCTTTGGATGCAACTAAGAATTCTCTCTCCTCCAAACATGACGAGTAGAGTTTTTAGCGAAAAGTTCTATTTTGGTTTCATCTGACCATATGATATTCTCCCAGTCATCGTCTGGATCATCCAAATGCTCTCTAGCAAACTTGAGACGGGCCTTGACATGTACTGGCTTAAGCAGGGGGACACGTCTGGCACTGCAGGATTTGAGTCCCTGGCGGCATAGTGTGTTACTGATGGTAGCCTTTGTTACTTTGGTCCCAGCTCTCTGCAGGTCATTCACTAGGTCCCCCCGTGTGGTTCTGGGATTTTTACTCACCGTTCTTGTGATCATTTTGACCCCACGGGGTGAGATCTTGCGTGGAGCCCCAGATCGAGGAAGATTATCAGTGGTCTTGTATGTTTTCTATTTTCTAATAATTGATCCCACAGTTGATTTCTTCACACCAAGCTGTTTACCTATTGCAGATTCAGACTTCCCAGCCTGGTGCAGGTCTATCATTTTGTTTCGGGTGTCCTTTGACAGCTCTCTAGTTTTGGCCATGGTGGAGTTTAGAGTGTGACTGTTTGAGGTTGTGGACAGGTGTCTTTTATACTGATAACGGGTTCAAACAGGTGCCATTAATGAAGGTAACGAGTGGAGGACAGAGGAGCCTCTTACAGAAGAAGTTACAGGTCTGTGAGAGCCAGAAATCTTGCTTGTTTGTAACTGACCAAATACTTATTTTCCATCATATTTTGCAAATAAATTCTTTAAAAATCAGACAATGTGATTTTCTGGATTTTTGTTTCTCATTTTGTCTCTCATAGTTGAGGTATATCTATGATGAAAATTACCGGCCTCTCTCATCTTTTTAAGTGGGAGAACTTGCACTATTGGTGGCTGACTAAATACTTTTTTGCCCCACTGTAAAACCGTGTAAAACTGACAAGTGCTCAGTAGAAAAGGGTAGCAGAAGGTGCTATGTTTTAAAGTAGTCCGAGTTACTTAGATACAGAGATATCACAGAGAAAATAACTTAAATTCAGATGGAGTTCCTCTGGACAGCTGCAACAGCTGCACACTCAGTTAATCCAAACAGGAAGTGAACTGATTTACTACTACAGAGGCCAAAAGGACATTATCTCAGTGTGAAAAGAGCGTTTTGGCCTCAACCTTCTGATTTGAAGCTTGGAACCAAAAACATCTGCTCAAATCTACTTTATATTGTGAGTTTTCAGCTCTAGATGATTGCCAGAAAAGATCATGGCTGTATCATTAATGGTTTGTCTGTTACAACTACAGAGGCCAACATGACCTTATCTCAGTGTGAAAAGAGCGTTTTGGCCTCAACCTTCTGATTTGAAGCTTGGAACCAAAAACATCTGCTCAAATCTACTTTATATTGTTAACTTTCAGCTCTAGATGATTGCCAGAAAAGCTAATGGCTGTATCATTAATGGTTTGTCTGTTACAACTACAGAGGCCAAAATGACCTTATCTCACCGTGAAAAGAGCGTTTTGGCCTCAACCTTCTGATTTGAAGCTTGGAACCAAAAACATCTGCTCAAATCTACTTTATATTGTTAGTTTTCAGCTCTAGATGATTGCCATAAAAGCTAATGGCTGTATCATTAATGGTTTGTCTGTTACAACTACAGAGGCCAAAATGACCTTATCTCAGTGTGAAAAGAGCATTTTGGCCTCAACCTTCTGATTTGAAGCTTGGAACCAAAAACATCTGCTCAAATCTACTTTATATTGTTAGTTTTCAGCTCTAGATGATTGCCAGAAAAGATCATGGCTGTATCATTAATGGTTTGTCTGTTACAACTACAGAGGCCAAAATGACCTTATATCACTGAGAAAAGAGCGTTTTGGCCTCAACCTTCTGATTTGAAGCTTGGAACCAAAAACATCTGCTCCAATCTACTTTATATTGTTAGTTTTCAGCTCTAGATGATTGCCAGAAAAGATCATGGTTGTATCATTAATGGTTTGTCTGTTACATCTCCAGAGGCCAAAATGGCCTTATCTCACTGTGAAAAGAGCATTTTGGCCTCAACCTTCTGATTTGAAGCTTGGAACCAAAAACATCTGCTCAAATCTACTTTATATTGTTAGTTTTCAGCTCTAGATGACTGTCAGAAAAGATAATGGCTGTATCATTAATGGTTTGTCTGTTACAACTACAGAGGCCAAAATGACCTTATCTCAGTGTGAAAAGAGCGTTTTGGCCTCGACCTTCTGATTTGAAGCTTGGAACCAAAAACATCTGCTCAATCTACTTTATATTGTTAGTTTTCAGCTCTAGATGATTGCCAGAAAACATCATGGCTGTATCATTAATGGTTTGTCTGTTACAACTACAGAGGCCAAAATGACCTTATCTCACTATGAAAAGAGCGTTTTGGCCTCAACCTTCTGATTTGAAGCTTGGAACCAAAAACATCTGCTCCAATCTACTTTATATTATTAGTTTTCAGCTCTAGATGATTGCCAGAAAAGATCATGGCTGTATCATTAATGGTTTGTCTGTTACATCTACAGAGGCCAAAATGGCCTTATCTCACTGTGAAAAGAGCATTTTGGCCTCAACCTTCTGATTTGAAGCTTGGAACCAAAAACATCTGCTCAAATCTACTTTATATTGTTAGTTTTCAGCTCTAGATGATTGTCAGAAAAGATCATGGCTGTATCATTAATGGTTTGTCTGTTACAACTACAGAGGCCAAAATGACCTTATCTCAGTGTGAAAATAGCGTTTTGACCTCAACCTTCTGATTTGAAGCTTGGAACCAAAAACATCTGCTCAAATCTACTTTATATTGTTAGTTTTCAGCTCTAGATGATTGCCAGAAAAGATCATGGCTGTATCATTAATGGTTTGTCTGTTACAACTACAGAGGCCAAAATGACATTATCTCACTATGAAAAGAGCGTTTTGGCCTCAACCTTCTGATTTGAAGCTTGGAACCAAAAACATCTGCTCAAATCTACTTTATATTGTTAGTTTTCAGCTCTAGATGATTGCCAGAAAAGATCATGGCTGTATCATTAATGGTTTGTCTGTTACAACTACAGAGGCCAAAATGACCTTATCTCAGTGTGAAAAGAGCGTTTTGGCCTCGACCTTCTGATTTGAAGCTTGGAACCAAAAACATCTGCTCAATCTACTTTATATTGTTAGTTTTCAGCTCTAGATGATTGCCAGAAAAGATCATGACTGTATCATTAATGGTTTGTCTGTTACAACTACAGAGGCCAAAATGGCCTTATCTAACTGTGAAAAGAGCATTTTGGCCCCAACCTTCTGATTTGAAGCTTGGAACCAAAAACATCTGCTCAAATCTACTTTATATTGTTAGTTTTCAGCTCTAGATGACTGTCAGAAAAGATCATGGCTGTATCATTAATGGTTTGTCTGTTACAACTACAGAGGCCAAAATAACCTTATATCACTGTGAAAAGAGCGTTTTGGCCTCAACCTTTTGATTTAAGGCTTGGAACCAAAAACATCTGCTCCAATCTACTTTATATTGTTAGTCTTCAGCTCTAGATGATTGCCAGAAAAGATCATGGCTGTATCATTAATGGTTTGTCTGTTACAACTACAGAGGCCAAAATGGCCTTATCTAACTGTGAAAAGAGCATTTTGGCCCCAACCTTCTGATTTGAAGCTTGGAACCAAAAACATCTGCTCAAATCTACTTTATATTGTTAGTTTTCAGCTCTAGATGACTGTCAGAAAAGATCATGGCTGTATCATTAATGGTTTGTCTGTTACAACTACAGAGGCCAAAATAACCTTATATCACTGTGAAAAGAGCGGTTTGGCCTCAACCTTCTGATTTGAAGCTTTGATCCAAAAACATCTGCTCCAATCTACTTTATATTGTTAGTTTTCAGCTCTAGATGATTGCCAGAAAAGATCACGGCTGTATCATTAATGGTTTGTCTGTTACAACTACAGAGGTCAAAATGACCTTATCTTACTGTGAAAAGAGCGTTTTGGCCTCAACCTTCTGATTTGAAGCTTGGAACCAAAAACATCTGCTCAAATCTACTTTATATTGTTAGTTTTCAGCTCTAGATGATTGCCAGAAAAGATCATGGCTGTATCATTAATGGTTTGTCTGTTACAACTACAGAGGCCAAAATGACCTTATATCACTGTGAAAAGAGCGTTTTGGCCTCAACCTTCTGATTTGAAGCTTGGAACCAAAAACATCTGCTCCAATCTACTTTATATTGTTAGTTTTCAGCTCTAGATGATTGCCAGAAAAGATCATGGCTGTATCATTAATGGTTTGTCTGTTACATCTACAGAGGCCAAAATGGCCTTATCTCACTGTGAAAAGAGCATTTTGGCCTCAACCTTCTGATTTGAAGCTTGGAACCAAAAACATCTGCTCAAATCTACTTTATATTGTTAGTTTTCAGCTCTAGATGATTGTCAGAAAAGATAATGGCTGTATCATTAATGGTTTGTCTGTTACAACTACAGAGGCCAAAATGACCTTATCTCAGTGTGAAAAGAGCGTTTTGACCTCAACCTTCTGATTTGAAGCTTGGAACCAAAAACATCTGCTCCAATCTACTTTATATTGTTAGTTTTCAGCTCTAGATGATTGCCAGAAAAGATCATGGCTGTATCATTAATGGTTTGTCTGTTACAACTAAAGAGGCCAAAATGACCTTATCTCACTATGAAAAGAGCGTTTTGGCCTCAACCTTCTGATTTGAAGCTTGGAACCAAAAACATCTGCTCAAATCTACTTTATATTGTTAGTTTTCAGCTCTAGATGATTGCCAGAAAAGATCATGGCTGTATCATTAATGGTTTGTCTGTTACAACTACAGAGGCCAAAATGACCTTATATCACTGTGAAAAGAGCGTTTTGGCCTCAACCTTCTGATTTGAAGCTTGGAACCAAAAACATCTGCTCCAATCTACTTTATATTGTTAGTTTTCAGCTCTAGATGATTGCCAGAAAAGATCATGGCTGTATCATTAATGGTTTGTCTGTTACAACTACAGAGGCCAAAATGACCTTATCTCACTATGAAAAGAGCGTTTTGGCCTCAACCTTCTGATTTGAAGCTTGGAACCAAAAACATCTGCTCCAATCTACT